>CM055122.1:421022528-423422528 GCA_029206835.1 Rana muscosa
TACACCGATAATAAAGAATGGCTGAACATAAAATTACATAAAAGTTAAATAAGTAGTTTATATCCGACACAGTATATTTTTAATTCACAACCACATTCTCGGTATATGCAAGCAATATAGTTTCATTTTTTTTACATAATCTGTAAAGATTTGTTGTTAATGTCTGGTACTAAAAAAAGAGAGACTAACCAGCTCAGTGGGTAAAATAAATGTGTCCCAGGGGTGTGGTTTGGCCGCTGAGGGGAATGGTCACTTGAGGCTGTAGCTCTCCAGGGAAACTTTCAGCAACTCCATCGCTCGTGCGCTCGTGCTTGCCGATTTACCCTCTCACAAAGAGGGTAACACCCACGTAACACTTCTGCTTTGTCCCAGAAAAAAAACAGGCTCACCGCCTAACGGACTTCTTCTTCATACAGCTGGCAAATGACACTGCCCAAGATGGCACCCAAAGCAGGAGTGGCTCACACATTCCACCAGCTACACAGCCTTCCACTCCTGCTGTCAGCTGTGCCAACATGGAGGATTCCAATACTGCTGCCTCTCCTTCTCCACGACCTCCACAGGGCAGAGGTTAGAGAACTGCAATCTCTCTTGCACATTCCCTTAACAAGCCTCCTACAGCCAAAAAGCAACACTGGGCTACAACTTCTACTGTACAAGCAGATGGGGACATGATAGACTGTCTGGCTGCATTCCCAGCATCAGCTTCTGAACAAACACTAAAAGTCATGCTGCTCTCTCTGCAAGCAGAGCACTGACCAGCTTGACAGTAGACATGTGCACACTGAAATATTTTTTTTCGGAATTTCGTTTTCGTCCGAAAAATGTATTTATTTTGTTACTCCCGAAATTCGTTTTTATTTATTTTGTTCCGTTAAAAAATGCATTTGAGCGAAAATCCGAATAAATTAAGGTCAAATCTGTCATTGAGGGCTAATGACATGAACGACGAAGATTCGACGAAGCAGCGAAAAACATACAAACTTTGAATCTGTCATTGAAGGCTTATGGTGTGTGTCGAATGTTCTAAGAAGATTCGACAGAGCAGCTAAACTGTACGATGCCGCAATTGTACTTTTCCGGTCAAATGTTCCGCCTACAAGCTATAGAAGAATTCTAATGTTGTATGACACTAGTAATAATTATATTTATAAATCATTATTACTAGTCAATAGGGATGAGGTTTGAGTTCGAGTCGAACTCATGTTCGACTCGAACATTGCCTGTTAGCCCATAGCCGAACAGCGAACAATTTGGGGTGTTCACGGCAAATTCGAAAAGCCGTGGAACACCCTGTAAAAGTCTATGGGAGAAATCTGAAGCGCTAATTTTAAAGGCTTATATGCAAGTTATTGTCATAAAAAGTGTTTGGGGACGTCAGTCCCCTCCCCCCACAGTAAGAATCACTCCTAGGGAACACATTTAACCCCTTCCTCGCCCCCTAGTGTTAACCCCTTCCCTGCCAGTCACATTTATACAGTAATCAGTGCATATTTATAGCTCTGTTCACTGTATAAATGTGAATGGTCCCAAAAATGTGTCAAAAGTGTCCGATCTGTCCGCTGTAATATCGCAGTCCTGACAAAAATCGCAGATAACTGCCATTACTAGTAAAAAAATTAAAAAGAATTTCATAATTCTATCCCCTATTTTGTAGGCGCTATAACTTTTGCGCAAACCAATCACTATACACTTATTGCGATTTTTTTTACCAAAAATATGTAGAAGAATACTTATCGGCCTAAACTGAGAAAAAAATATAGTTTAAAAAAAAAATTGGGATATTTAATATAGCAAAAAGTAAAAAATATAGTTGTTTTTTTTCAAAATTGTCACTCTTTTTTTGTTTATAGCGCAGGATACCGACAGCGTTGGAGTGGAGACCGAGAGTGGATTACCACGCTGGAATCTTTTTAAAAAAAAAATTATTTTTAATAAAGGACTTATCCCAATGGCGTCTGTGTGTTTTTTTACATTTTTTTACAGTTTCTTTGTGAAATGGTAGGGGTACAATGTACCCCTTACCAATTCACATAGGGGGGGCGGGATCTGGGGGTCCCCTTTGTTAAAAGGGTCTTCCAGATTCCGATAAGCCCCCTGCCCGCAGACCCCCACAACCACCAGGCAAGGGTTGTGGGGATGAGGCCCTTGTCCCCATCAACATCAACATCATCATAGACCCCCAAAGCATCCTCTCCATGTCGAGGGCATGTGGCCTGGTACAGTTCAGGAGGGGGGCGCTCTCTCGTCCCCCCTATTTTCCTGCGGCCTGCCAGGTTGCGTGCTCGGATAAAGGGCCTGGTATGGATTTTTGGGGGGAACTCCACGTCATTTTTTTTTTTAATTTGGGGTGGAGCTCCCCTTAAAATCCATACCAGACCTGAAGGGCCTGGTAATTTAATTTGGGGGGACCCCCACGCATTTTTTTTTTAAGCAATGACTTTCAATTACTTTTCTCTGTATTGCCGGGAGCCGACAATTCATTATAGCCGCGAGTGCTTTTAAATGACTTTTTTTCCTTCAGAAATTACACTTTGTGCAGGGACAGTTCTAAGCACGGGAAACAATCGCTACTTTACAGGCATACTATACACACCCCCTAGGTACGAAATTTAAAGGAATATTTCACTTTTATTGTTTTACTTTAAGCATTATTAAAATCACTGCTCCCGAAAAAACGGGCGTTTAAAAAAAAAATTGCATTGATACATGTCCACTGGGGCAGGACCCGGGTCCCCAAACACTTTTTATGACAATAACTTGCATATAAGCATTTAAAATTAGCACTTTCGATTTTTCATGTTCGAGTCCCATAGACCTTAACGGTGTTTGGATGTTCAAACAAATTTATTGCCTGTTTGCATGTTCTGATGAGAACCGAACTGGGGGGTGTTCGGCTCATCCCTACTAGTCAGCCAACATTCGAATTCTTCTATAGCCTATGGGCCGAGCATTTGACTGGAAATGTACAATTGCAGCGTCGTACAGTTTAGCTGCTTGTCGAATCTTCTTAGAACTTTCGACAGACACCATAAGCCTTTAATGACAGATTCAAAGTTTGTATGTTTTTCGCTGCTTCATCGAATCTTCGTCGTTCATGTCAAATCTTTTCTCTCTATGTCGAATCTTTCCTCTCTATGTAGAATCATCTTGGACTAATAGAGTTAAGGTTAGGCACATTCGACCACAGGTTCGATAGACACAGATTGTTATTGTCAGCGTTATGTCGAATCTCCTATCTATATCGAACTGTTGTAACAACGAAAACGAAAATAAAACATTTTTTTATGTCGGATCTTTCGGATTTCGGATTCTGCGCGTTCGTTTTAGCTTGTTAAAACGATAACGAAAATACCCAAAATTCGGACGAAAATGCATTCGGAACAAAACGAATGCACATGCCTACTAGAGAGACAAATGGGATAAGTAGTCAAAGCTCATAATGATGCAGTAGATGCTCAGAAGGATCTGACTGAGGAAATTCAACAACTCCGTCCTTAAAATTGCTTATCTTAAAGACCACTCATGATGGAACAAGGTTCAGCGGTATCCCAGAATCCATTAAACCTAAATAGCTTATTCTCTTCCTCTGCCAACTGTTCATTAAACTATTCCCTGACCTCTCTCCTCATGAGGTGATAATTGACTGGGCGCACAGGGTTATGAAACCCAAACATCTCTCCTGACCCAAATTCATTATTTTTTATGTAAAAGAGCAGCTTTTGATCGCTGAGGTGTCCACACTCTCCCAGAACCATACTCCAACGTATTACTATTCAATGATATCTTTGTGGCCATTGTGCAAAGGTACAAGGAATTTGCCCACATAACTATGATTTTCAGGGAGCGCAATATGATCTACAGATTGGAGTTCCTGACAAAACTTCTTGTGATGTATCAAAACCAGCTCGTACCCATACTATCTTCTAAAGAAGGCTTAAAACAACTGCATAACTGGGGTCTTATCTCCATGCCCTTACCTCCGACAGCGTAATCCAAACCACTGCAACGCATCTCTGATCCCTGGATCTCAGCAAACACTACTTGAGAGGAATGCCCGCTTTCTCAATTTTTCATACAAGCAGGCAGGCAACCCTATTCACATGCAGATTCATTCCTCACAACCTAAGAGTATAGTGCTTTTGTTGGCGCACCTGCCCCATTTGCCCTTTTTTTTTGTTCTTTAATAAATGTTTACTCAGTTTCACAGGATGTATTTATTTATTGTTTTGATACTGTCTATCTTGACTTACTTAAGACCACTTTCACACTGATGCGCTTTTCAGGCGCTTTCACGCTAAAAAAGGCACCTGAAAACGTATTTCCATTAAAATCAATGAATGCTTTCACACTGAGGCAGTGTGCTGAAAAAAACGCCCCTCTCCATTGAAATGAATTGAAAGCGCTTCAAAAGCGCCTGAAAAGCACTTCAAAAGCGCTCAGTGTTTTACTGGCAGTTTTTTAAGCGCCTCAGTGTGAAAGTGGCCTTAATATCTTTGGCCTTATCATGGATAGCGTTGCACCGACATGTATATTCTTTCCCCATACTTCGCAAGTCCTCACATTTAATTATGGCTATTACCATTATCACTATAAACACTAAAGACCTAATAGCCCATTCAAAAGGGTGAAGCTTTGGAAAGAAGCGATCATCCAACACACAGACATCCTCTGTGTCCAAGAAACCCATTTTGCGAAAACACAAAGCCCCTCCCGTATTGCTGTAATGCCCATGCTGAAGAGAATACCAGAGGAGTTATGATAGCTGTCTGCAATTCAGTAGCTTTCCAGCTTTAACACCTCAAAGCTGACCTGTCTGGCAGATATGTAATCCTCTCTGCCTCCTTCAACAATCATCCTCTTGTTATTGTCAACCTACAGGTATATGCACCAAACACGCTTTAAAACTGCTTTCTTAAATCCTTAATAAGAAAATTACATCAGTTTCTCAAAGACAATTTAATAATTTGCAGAGACTTTAATGACACCATGGACCAAGCCCTCAATTTTTCTAAGCCACACAGGAAATGCTGCACAACGTTTTCTTCCCTACTCCTCAATGAGGACCTATATGGCCCCTGGCAATGCTTGCAGGGAATTTGAAAAATAATATACGTTCTATTCCCAGACATAGAAATCATAATCCAGGATTGATTTGTTCCTGACCTCTAAACACACGTTACAGTCCATCTCCTCTGCCAACATAAGGTTTATTACGTGGTCTGACCATGCTCCAGTATCCATTAATTTGTTTTCAAATCCAAAGATTAAAAGAAACTCTATTTGGAGACTATGCTTCCTACTTTACTCACCCGCGCTATAAGGAACAAATCAAAACTGAGATTGCCTAATTTTTTTGTATAAATGCTGGTTCTGTTTCTAATGTTAATACTCTCTGGAATACGATTAAAGCATACATTAGAGGTCTGTTTATGAAAATAAGTGCCCATGAGAAAAAACTACGGAATGAGACTGTTACTAAAATTCTGAAACGCATCCGGACTTTGGAGAATAAAAACAAATCCCGCCCTTCTGATAGTGATTCTGCATAGCTATGCCACCTTAGAAATGAGCTTGTCACATATTTACAGAAAGGCCATGGTTTTTATATCAATCATCTTCCCCTTAAAGTGATATTAAAGTCTTGTTTTTTTTTACTTTCAAATAACAAACATGTTATACTTACCTGCTCTCTGCAGTGGTTTTGCACAGAGCAGTCGGGATTCTCCTCTTCTCAGACCCCACACCAGCACTCCTGCCCCCCCCCCCTACTCCTGGGTGCTCCCACAGCAAGCGGCAAGCTTCCAGGGGTACCCAAGCAGGCATGCTCCTGAGCCATGGCTCTGTGTGTCCATTCACACACAGAGCCGTGGCTCACGTCTGCCTCCTCTATCTCCTGATTGGCTCCAGCTGTTGCCAAAAGCCACTCAGGAATGTGAATCCCCGGACAGCAAAGGCTCTCATCGACATCGCTGGATTGAGAAGGGGCTCAGGTAAGTATTAGGGGAGCTGCTGCACACAGAAGTTTTTTTTTACCTCCATACATAGAATACATGAAGGTAAAAAACCTTGTGCCTTTACAAACACTTTAATTCCTACAGTATGTCCATGGTAACAGATCTGGCACACTCGTCAAACAATTTAAACGCAAAGCCACATTACCCAAAATACCGTATCTCGCATACCATCAGGGCCAACATTCAACTAATCCACAAGATATAGCTAATTACTTTAGTAGTTTTTATTCAAAACTTTACAATCTCCAATAAATTGATACTGAACTTACACCAAAAACTGCAGATTTTCACCAGTTACTGCCTTCTATCAGACTCCCGTCTGTGATGCCGACCAACTTGAGGATCTATCCAGACCATTTTCCCAGTCTGAATTAACTAAAGCAATTATTTCTTATCCCCTTCACAAATCACTAGGCCCAGATGGCTTTTGTAACTGGTATTACAAAACCTTTTATGATCTTCTCTCCCCACATTTGTGTAATATGTACAAAAGATTCTCAACTATGGGAGAAATCCCCTAATAATCACTCAAAGCCAGGGCCAGACTGGGAATAGAAACCAGCCCTGGAAAAAATTTCATACCAGCTCCATAGCATTATTATATCAGCCCAACATCATTATGTATTCTTATTCATAAAAGGGAAAACCATGCACTTTAAAGTACATTTGAAGAGTGTATTATATATAGATAAGACAGGTATGAAAGCACATAGGGCTTTATATATATAACAGCAATTGCCAGTTAAAAGTGGAGCAATTATCAAGGGGGACACCAGGGACCCTGGGAATGTGGGGGGGGGGGACTCTGGTGACCAGAGACCACCTTCCACAGAAAGAATACACTAAGATAAGGGGGTGGGTTACTATTATGAGGAGGAACCTTTATATATCAGTGCCCCCTTACATTATAGTATTCACGTCCCTCCCTCACATCAGTGACCCCCCCCTCAGACTGGCCTGGTGGCCCTGTCACTGACCATCTCTCAGGTGCACCATGCAGGGCTCAGTCAGTTGGCTCCAGCTTGGTGGCTCTGGTTTTATCCTATAGTCTCCTCTCCACAGTCCACACACATCTGACTTCTCCCATGACCCCAATCCCGGCGGTGCTCCCACTCTTGACTCCTCTCCAGACTCCCTCAGAGACTGCAGACATGAAAAGACAATAAAAGACAAGAGATGGTCAGAGGTTGCGGACATGAAATAGGAGATGTCAGAGGTTGCGGACATGATGCAAGAGATGGTTAGAGGCTGTGGATATGATACAGGAGATGTCAGAGGCTGTGGGCATGATACAAGAGATCAATACAGCCTCATCAGTGCCCATCAAATGCAGCCTCACTGTGCCCATCTATGCAGCCTCACTGTGCCCATCAATAAGCCTCACTGTGCCTGTCAATGCAGACTTACTGTGCCCATCAATAAGCATCATCGTGCCCCTCAATAAGCCTCACCGTGCCTGTCATTAAGCCTCACCACTCAGTATCTGAATTACACAGAGCGGTCTCCCCGCTGTGTCGTGGAGCTGAGTTGGAAATGTACTTCGGCCGGGCTGTGACAAAAGTCCCGCCTCCTCCTAGACCAGGTAGGAAATAGACGCAGTGTTCTGTATATCACACACGCTGGTCTAGGAGGAGGCAGGACTTTTGTCACAGCACGCCTGAAGTACATTTCCAACTCAGCTTCGTGACACACTGGGGAGACCACTGTGTGTGACATCTAAACAAGAGGGGGAGGGGAGCACGCAGCCGCAGCCGCTGCTCAAAGCGGCCCCAGGGCAGGCAGCCTACTGGCAAATATCCCGGTATCCCAGTAGGCCAGTCCGGCCCTGCTCAAAGCTCTTCTAGTCACCATTCCCAAGCCTGCTAAATCATCTGACAACCCATCAAATGTTTGACAAATATTGTTGTTAAACACTGACTTAAAACTGCAGTGATGTGAAAAAGTATTTACCCCCTTCCTAAATTTTTTTTTTTTTTTTGCATATTTCTCACAGTTAAATGATCAAACAAATTTTAATATTACAACATAACCCGAGTAAATCAAAGATGCCATTTTTAAATTATTATTTTGAAAAAAGCTGTTCAAACCTGCCTGGCCCTATGTGAAAAAGTAATTGCCCCCTCCCATGCTGAATCATGAATGAACTGTGATTAACCACAATTTTTTTGGAAAGCGGAGTTAAATTTCACTTGTCACACCCAGGCCTGATTACTGCCAGACTTGTTGAATCAAGAAATCACATAAATATAAGCTGTCTGACAAAGTGATACAATTATGCCACAATCTAAAAAAATTCAAGAACAGGTTAGAAACAAAGTAATGTACATGTATTGGTCTAGGAAAGGTTTCAAAGTAATTTCTAAGGCTTTGGAACTCCAGTGAACCACGGGGAGAGCTATTATCCACAAATGAAGATAACTTTGAACAGTGGTGAACCTTCCCAGGAGTGGCCTACAAAAATTACTCCAAGAGCACAACGACGACTCATCCAGGAGGTCATAAAAGAACCCAGAACAACATCTAAAAAACTGTAATGATCGGAATCGGAATTTCCGACAACAAAACCGTGTTTTTTTTGCGACGGATGTTGGCTCAAACTTGTCTTGCACACACACGGTCGCACAAATGTTGCTCGGAAATTCCGATGGTCAAGAACGCGGAGACATACAACACTACGACAAGCCGAGAAAAATGAAGTACAATGATTCCGAGCATGTGTCAAATTGATTCCGAGCGTGTCCCGGCAGTTCCCTTTATAGATTCAATCTGAAGACATGGTAGGTTCTGAAGATATACGTTCTGATGCCAGAAATAGATGGAGAGTGTAGACGTGGCCACCCCACCCCCTCTCCGGGTATTAGCCTTTCTTACATTTTCTCCTCCCTTTTTCTCTCTCGTTTCCAATCTTTTTCTTTCCTTCTACCCCCCCTTTGTTTTGTTTTTGTTTTCTTACCAATCCTGAATAGGCAAAGGGATTGGGATGTGGGGCTGACTTAATTGTTGGCCTCTCTGCCCACTCTTTTCACAAGATGCAGACAAACAGAAATTATGCTGAGCACCTTGACAGAGGCTCTGAACCTCTAATGATTCTGACAGGGTCATATGCACCAGCTTTCTCTTATGCTACAGGCTACCACACCGACACCTTGTTGTACACCTTATGTATCCCCATGTTAGAAAGGTTAATGATTGTACATGTTGGGAGTGCCTAAGTGATTTTCTCGTTTATATGTACATGAGCTTGCACTCCATTCGGGGCCACAGCTCTTTTTCTGATTGAAATTTCTGTACTGTTTGTTGAAACCTTTAATAAAAATCTTTATGAATAAAAAAAAGAAAATTGATTCCGAGCATGCGCAGCACTTTTGTGCATCGGAAATGGCTACACACAGTCGGAAATTCTGACAAGAACTTTTACCGTTGGAAAAATTGAGAACCTGCTATCAAACATTTGTTGTCGGAAATTCCGACAGCAAATGTCCGATGAAGCCTACACACGGTCGGAATATCCGACCAAAAGCTCACATCGAACATTTGTTGTCGGAAATTCCAATCGTGTGTACGCAGCATAAGCCTCACTCGCCTCAGGTAAGATCAGTGTTCATGATTCAACAATGAGAAAGAGACTGGGCAAAAATGGTATCCATGGGAGAGTTCCAAGGCCAAAGCCACTGCTGACCAAAAAGAACACAAAGGCTCATCTCACATTTACCAAAAAACATCTTGATTATCCCCAAGACTTTTAGGCAAATATTCTGTGGACTGAGGAGACAAAAAATTTACTTTTTGGAAGTTGTGCGTCCCATTACATCTGGCATAAAACGAATACAGCATTTCGTAACAAGAACATCATACCAACAGTCAGACATGGTGGTGGTAGCGTAATGGTCTGAGGCTGCTTTGCAGCTTCAGGAACTGGACGACTTACCATAATTGATGGAGCCATGAATACTGAGCTCTACCAGAAAATCCTAAAGGAGAATGTCCGGCCATCATTTTGTGATCTCAAGTGCACTTGGGTTATGCAGCAGGACAATGATCCGAAACACAACATCAAGTCCACCTCCAAATGGTTCAAACAAAGCAACATTTCGGTTTTGGAGTGGCCTAGTCAAAGCCGAGATTTAAATTCAATTGAGACGCTGTATTATGACCTTACACAGGCTGTTCATGCTGGAAAACCCTCCAATGTGGCTGAATTAAAACAAGTCTGCAAAGAAGAGTATGCCAAAATTGCTCCACAGCAATGTGAAAGACTCATTGCCAGTTATCGCAAACGCTTGATTTCAGTTGTGACACAACCAGTTATTAGGTTTAGAGGGAAATTACTTTTCACAGAATTGTATATGCAAGCTATTGGCATCCCATCTAGCCAAATACTTTTCCGAGTTAGTACATCCGGATCAAGTAGGGTTTATTCCCAACAGACAAGCCTCTGATGGCAATGGAAGGTTTATAGACCCTGATCCAATGGGCAGAACACCTTCTCTGCTCCTTTCTCTGGATGCAGAGAAGGCACTTGACAAAATACACTGGGACTATCTCATAGCTGTCTATATCAAATTTGGTCCTAAAGGCAATATCTTGTCAGCTATTTTAGGCCTTTATTCTATCCCCAGCCCAAAAGTTCGAACATCCGTACTCCTTTCTGAACCATTCAACATCACTAATGGCGCTCAACAGGGTTGCCCATTATCTCCTCCCATCTTTGCACTGGTTATGAAGGCCCTGCCAGAATCCATACGTACAAACCCATCGATTTCAGCCATCACAGCCGGGAATCATGTACTGTACAAAAAATCAGCTTATATGCCAATGATGTCATCATTGCTATTTTCAATCCTCTTCATTCCTTACCGGCCCTTCAGAAGACACTAGATTCATTTAGCTCGGTATCCCTATACAAGTTCAACTATTGTAAATCCAGCATGTTGAGCATTTGCCTGGACCTAACTATTAACCCCTTGCTTACTGGGCACTTAAACCCCCTTCGTACCCAGACCAATTTTCAGCTTTCAGCGCTGACGCACTTTAAATGACAATTGCGCGGTCATACAACGCTGTACCCAAATGATATTTTTATCATTTTTTTCCCACAAATAGAGCTTTCTTTGGGGGTATTTGATCACCTCTGCGGTTTTTATTTTTTGCGCTATAAACAAAAAAAAAAAAAAAATTGAAAAAAAAACCACAATATTTTTTTACTTTTTGTTATAATAATATCCCAGTGATTCAGAGCCTCATTTAAGTCATTACAAATGCCCTGTACACACGACCGGACTGTCCGATGGAATAAAGTCTGCCGGTTTATCCGACGGAGTTCCGCTCAAGCTGTCTTGCATACACACGGTCACACAAAAGTTCGGTGAACTTTTGACTGGCAAGAAATCGGTGACGTAAAATACTATGACGAGCCGAGAAAAAGAAGTTCAATGCTTCCGAGCATGCGTCGAATTGTTTCCGAGCATGCATGGTTTTTAGTCCGTCGGAATTGCATACAGACAAATGGATTTTCCGATGGGGCATACACACGGTCGGAATATCCGATGAAAAGAGCCCGTCTGACTTTTTCCATCAGAAAATACGGTCGTGTGTACAATGCATTAGTGGACAGATAGGTGGAATAGAAGGGTAAAAAGAGAACAGGAGAAAAGGAAGAAAGAAGGAAGAGAGAATAAAGGGAAGAAGAGAGAAAAAGAAAAGGGAGTGGGGGGTAGAGAAAGGAGGGTGTTGCAAAAAAGTAGTCTTGCCTCCCCCCTCCATGGCTTCTCGTGGTCTAGGAGAAGTGAGCATCAAGAATAAATTCCCTTTCCGTCAGCTTCAACATGGATCAGAGACCCACCAGGGTAGGTATAGTATATAACTGTAAGTATCACCCTATCCACATTCCCGATAATGCTCCATGGTTTTAAAATGGGTCCAGCAAGACCAGGTGACTATAAATTTATGAATATGTTCATGAGATATGTGGATGAGTTCCTCTATCTCTTCTATTTTATTTAATCAAGCAAGCCACTCACCTGTCATTGGAACATGCGTTGATCTACAATCAACCTTGGAATAAGCAGTCGCACTAAATTTACCATATGCATAGCAAGAGAGTTGGAGTATTCCCATTTAGAAAAGGATGTGTGATGTAAGAGATATTGGGCCCGGGTAAAGCCTGGAAGTTATTAGGTGACGTGAGATTTGGTATCATGAACAGTCTTCCAATACGGTTGCAAGAGCTCACAGCTCCACCAGGTGCCTTCCTCTTAGCCACATCTCCAACAAATATTGGAAGAGAATGGGTAACACTTGTGTAAAATAGATGGGGTTCTGTACCATCTGGTTCTAATTTTGTAGGAATTTTCTTGAATCACAATGTTTAAAGATCCTTTATGAGCATATTTATTAATAATATCCCAATCATCATCAGAATGAGAAAGTTATAGCTCTTTTTTTCCAAGCCTTTTGCACTGTATTAGTGTTCTGGGAAGGTTCTCTCAGAAGTAGAGAATAAATGAGTGAAATCAAATGGCGTAGGGGTGTCCTACTGGTGCCTAAGGCTTCAAAAGATGTATAAGGCCTCGTCCACGGTTTGTCCGAAGCCAAGAACCCCAGGAAGTGTTTAAGTTTCCTATATGTGTCATGGACGTATGCCTCTGGTACTCACAGCAAGGCTCAGGCACATCCCCGCTAGTAGGCTTCCAAGGGTAAACAGAAGTTTTCCATTGCGCATGCGCGTGCGCCAATCGCGCACACACGCCAATCGCGCACGCGCGCACAGTGACGCTGCCTTGGCGCCCAGTGGCCTTTAAAAGGGGCTTCTTCTGTCCAGACTCTTGCTGTCTGATCTGCAGTTATCTGGTGACCTGATCCTGAACTTGCACCTGCTGTTACTCTGACCCGGCTTCCTAACCTTGCTGCTATCTCCGGTCCTGACCTTTGGCTTCCTAGACCCAGTCCTGCTCATCTGTCTGCCTGATCCTCTGTTGCCTGATCCAGCCTGAACTTGACCCTCCACTGCCTGACGCTTCTGCCTGTATCTGATCCGCTGTGCATGACCTGGCTCGTCTGACTATTCTCCTGCCTGACGCTTGTATCTGTATCCACCGGCATCCCGGCTACCTACATCAGCTGATCTGCACCTTCCCAGCCGCATCCCCAGCTACCTGCACCCGCTGGCCTGCATCACCTGGCCTGCATTCTTCAGCCGTCCATAGCGGTCTTCTCATCTGGTCCAGGAGAACCTAACAGGCACTCATACACCACTGTGCTCCTTCGGCCACTGTCCCAACTCCAGTGACCTGGGAACCAGGGCTGTACGAGAGGTCTCCCTCTGCACGTCAGGCTCACCTCCAAGGTATGTGTCAGTGTCAGACAGCCATGCCTGAGCCTGCAAGAGGGACCTCTTGCACCGATGAGATCTGCCAACTCCTTTCTGATATCACTCTAAAGGTGGAATCTCTCCAGGATGGTCATAAACATTTGGAGGAACAAATGCATTCCCCGGCTACCACCACAGACCCTCCTGCCAGCAGGACACCCACAGGAGCCATCTCTGCACCTGCTGTAACGATGCTGCCTCCTGAGCCAAGGGTCCCCATTCCGGAGAAGTTTTCCGGGGATCAAAATAAGTTTTGGACATTCTGCACTGCCTGTGAGTTGTACTTCTCCCTGCTACCCCTAACGTTCTCCCGGGAGACCACCAAAGTGGGGTTTGTCATCTCGCTCTTGCTGGGGGAACCTCAGTCTGGGGCTCATCACCTGCTTGAAGAATGCCACGCTTATCTGGACTCTTTGCCATCCTTTTTCAAGGCCATGTCGCTCCTCTATGATGACCCCCAATGGACTTCCACTGCCGAAGCTGCTCTTCACGTGCTCCAGCAAGGCCGCAGAGCTGTTGAGGACTACATAACGGACTTCAGGCGCTGGAGTGCAGATACTCAATGGAACCATGCAGCGCTATGGCATCAGTTCCATTTAGGCCTATCCGAAAGGTTAAAGGATGAACTTGCCAGAGTTGGCGTACCAGACTCTTTGGAGAACTTAATGACATTGACCATCCAGGTAGACCGGCGCCTTCGGGAGCGCACCGCAGAGAAAATGAACCAGCAGACTCGCCCAACCTGGATGTTACCCCGTGTGGCCACGACCACGTGTCCTGCTTCCATCAGACCTGTCTCAGCTAGACCTGGACCAACCTCCTCTGAACCGGTACAAGTCAGTTTAATTAGACCCTCACTATCCGCTGAGGAACGTTCACACCGGCATCAGCTCAATCTCTGGCTGTACTGTGGGGAAACCGGCCACTATGTACATTCGTGCCCAGATAAACCTCAAAGATGCTTGTCCATCTCACCCACCAGTCAACCAGCACCTTCTGCCAACACCACTCATCTGGCCCTTGGCATCTCCTTCCAGCTTCCAGACAGGACTCTGCCTGCTATTGCGATTATAGAATCTGGAGCTTGTAGTTGTTTTATTGACCTGAACTTTGCCAACCAACAGCTCATCCCACTGCAGCATCGGGCTCAAGGGCTTTCCATTTTTCTGGCAGATGGGTCCCGTATAAAATCCGGCCTAGTCACCCAAGAGACTCCACCCTTATCCGTAGTCACAGCCACGAGTCATAAGGAACTGTTGAAACTCGATGCAATTGCATCCCCTCTGTTCCCAGTCATCCTCGGCCTGCCATGGCTACAGGCCCACAACCCACAAATTGATTGGGGCACTGGGGAAGTTAAGTTCCAGTCCCATTACTGTCAAAGACATTGCCTGCCTTCTCCTCCTAGGGTGTCTGGCCCTCTGCTGTGCCTGGAATCCGATGCAGAATTACGCTCAAAGGTACCGGACCATACCACGAGTTTCTGGACGTGTTTAGCAAACGGGGGGCTGAGACTCATTTAAGTCATTACAAATGCCCTGTACACACGACCGGACTGTCCGACGGAATAAAGTCTGCCGGTTTATCCGACGGAGTTCCGCTCAAGCTGTCTTGCATACACACGGTCACACAAAAGTTCGGTGAACTTTTGACTGCCAAGAACGCGGTGACTTAAAATACTATGACGAGCCAAGAAAAAGAAGTTCAATGCTTCCGAGCATGCGTCGAATTGTTTCCGAGCATGCGTGGTTTTTAGTCCGTCGGAATTGCATACAGACGAATGGATTTTCCGATGGGGCATACACACGGTCGGAATATCCGATGAAAAGAGCCCGTCTGACTTTTTCCATCGGAAAATACGGTCGTGTGTACAATGCATTAGTGGACAGATAGGTGGAATAGAAGGGTAAAAAGAGAACAGGAGAAAAGGAAGAAAGAAGGAAGAGAGAATAAAGGGAAGAAGAGAGAAAAAGAAAAGGGAGTGGGGGGTAGAGAAAGGAGGGTGTTGCAAAAAAGTAGTCTTGCCTTCCCCCTCCATGGCTTCTCGGGGTCTAGGAGAAGTGAGCATCAAGAATAAATTCCCTTTCCGTCAGCTTCAACATGGGTCAGAGACCCACCAGGGTAGGTATAGTATATAACTGTAAGTATCACCCAATCCACATTCCCGATAATGCTTCACGCCGGCATCAGCTCAATCTCTGCCTGTACTGTGGGGAAACCGGCCACTATGTACATTCGTGCCCAGTTAAACCTCAAAGATGCTTGTCCATCTCACCCACCAGTCAACCAGCACCTTCTGCCAACACCACTCATCTGGCCCTTGGCATCTCCTTCCAGCTTCCAGACAGGACTCTGCCTGCTACTGCGATTATAGACTCTGGAGCTTGTAGTTGTTTTATTGACCTGAACTTTGCCAACCAACAGCTCATCCCACTGCAGCATCGGGCTCAAGGGCTTTCCATTTTTCTGGCAGATGGGTCCCGTATAAAATCCGGCCTAGTCACCCAAGAGACTCCACCCTTACCCGTGGTCACAGCCGCGGGTCATAAGGAACTGGTGAAACTCGATGCAATTGCATCCCCTCTGTTCCCAGTCATCCTCGGCCTGCCATGGCTACAGGCCCACAACCCACAAATTGATTGGGGCACTGGGAAAGTTAAGTTCCAGTCTATTCTCCTGCCTGACGCTTGTATCTGTATCCACCGGCATCCCCGGCTACCTACATCAGCTGATCTGCACCTTCCCAGCCGCATCCCCAGCTACCTGCACCCACTGGCCTGCATCACCTGGCCTGCATCTTCAGCCGTCCATAGCGGTCTTCTCATCTGGTCCAGGAGAACCTAACAGGCACTCATACACCACTGTGCTCCTTCGGCCACTGTCCCAACTCCAGTGACCTGGGAACCAGGGCTGTACGAGAGGTCTCCCTCTGCACGTCAGGCTCACCTCCAAGGTACGTGTCAATATGTCCACGAAGGAAAGTGTTATGATCCTATTTTAGATCCCGTTTGTGGAATAAAATGATCCAGGAATCCAGTAGCATTCGCTTGCAAGTACAAGTATACTGATAATAATCATTCATAATACATACAGAGAATTACAGAGATTTACAGCTGCGGCCACATCTCAATGGGGTGTGGCACCGATACAAATATACCAGAAGCTTTTATAATAATTTTTCATTGCATAATATCATCTACATGGCATAGTCCCAAATCACTAGTCCTCCCCCCCTAATTACTTCAGCATGATGACCCATGGTCATCATTAGGGATGAGCTTCGAGTCGAACTCATGTTCGACTCGAACATTGCCTGTTCGCTCGTTCGCCAAACAGCGATAAAATTTGGGGTGTTCGCGGAAAATTCGAAAAGCCGCGGAACACCCTGTAAAAGTCTATGGGAGAAATCTAAAGTGCTAATTTTAAAGGCTTATATGCAAGTTATTGTCATAAAAAGTGTTTGGGGACCCGGGTCCTGCCCCAGGTGACATGTATCAATGCAAAAAAAGAGTTTTAAAAACTGCAGTTTTTTCGGGAGCAGTGATTTTAATAATGCTTAAAGTGAAACAATAATGCCGCGTACACACGACCGGTTTTCATGTCAAGAAAAAAAACGTCGATTTTCTCGACGTTATTTTTCTTGTTTCCTCTCAAGCCTGCCTTGCCTACAGACGATCGTGAAAAAAACTGATCTAGCAAAGCGCGGTGACGTCCAACACGTATGACGGCACTATAAAGGGGAAGTTTCATTCTGTTTGCGCCACCCTTTTGGCTGCTTTTGCTGATTTCGTGTTACCGCGTGTTAGTAAAAGTTTGGGAAGAGACGATTCGCGCTTTTCAGTCTTCGTGCTTTAAAGATCGTTTTCGGGAGTTCAGTTTGTGCTTGTGGGTTTGTATCTGGCTTTCAGTGCGTGTAGTGAGTTCGTATCTGTTTTTGCAGTGCGTTCTTGTCTGCTCGTTACTGTTTTTCAGCTCGTTCTTCATAGGCCTTGCTGTTCTTCAGTGCGTTCTTTTAGTTCGTTCTGATTAGACGACCGTTTTGAAGCCATGTTGCGGGTACGTTCTTGTCGCCGAGATCGTGCTGTGCTTGCTGCTGGGCTTGTTGCTATGTCCCAGATCCGGTCCATGAGGAGGGTGAGGAGGAGTTCATGGACCAAGAATTGGTTGCTCCAGAGGGACCAATTATGTCATATGCCTCTGCTGCGGGAGATCCGGGAGAATAACCCTGATGATTTCAGGAATTTTCTTAGGATGTCTGACCCCGTTTTTCAGCAGCTCTTGGCTTTGGTGTCCCCCTATATCACCAGGCAGGACACCGTTATGCGGGAAGCCATTACTGCTGAGCAGAGGCTCATCGCCACGTTGCGATACCTTGCGACTGGGAGAAGCTTGCAGGACCTCAAGTTCTCGACAGGCATCTCTCCCCAGGCTCTGGGCGTCATTATCCCTGAGACCTGCTCTGCCATTATCCAGGTCCTTCATGAGGACTATCTTAAGGTAAGTTTTCTCCTTTATAAACATCACAATCTATGTTTTTTTATGCTTGCTAATGTATAGTATATTTTGAACTGTCTAATTACCATGATTTGAATATGCTGTGAATGTCCCCTTTGTCCCCCTGCATGTTGTAAGCTTTGAATATTCTATGTTTTTTGGCTACATGCATATTTGTTTTTAAACCAATCTCCAGCATTAGATCCTGGGCCCAAACACACCTAGCCTAGTCAATCCCCATTTTTGTTTTGGACGCTCCATTGTAGTGCTTAGATTGCCTGATTTCCCCCCCCCCCCCTAATTCTTTGATTTTTGTCTAATCTACCCAAATAAATTACATAGTACTATAGATTTGAATTATGATGTCCCCAACTCATCTCAACCCCTCCACCCTCTAAGAATTTCACAGGTCCATCAGAGTGGGTGATGTTTTTGTTGCTTATTTTTCTATCTTATTCAAGCGGACCTCCATCCAAAATTTTGGGGGTCCGCTCATCGTAACCCTCCCCCGGTGTCAAAATTTACACCTTTCAGGGGGGAGGGGGGTGAAGATACCCATTTAAGCCAGGTATTTTCACCCACATCCGGGAGTCATCTCTGTGGCAAATCTGCCTGAGCCAAGTCACTTCCCGCAGAAGACCCGTAGTGTTCTTGGAAACACTTGTCTCACAGAACACAGGAGGACCAGTCTGAACTGTGCAGCGCTTCTCGTGCATGTGCGTTTGGGAACCGGGCAGTGAAGCCGCAAGGCTTCTCTTCCTGGTTCCCTCACCGAGGATGGCAGAGGGGGCAGCAGAGTGACGAGCAATTGTTCGTCCTCTGCTGCGGACGTTGCTGGACTCCAGGACAGGTAAGTGTACAATTAGCAAACCTCTGCAGCTGCTGTAGCTGGATCTGCTGTGTTATTTTATAGTATTTTGGCTGCGTAGCTCCGCTCTAAAATCCTCCTTCCAAATTAATGCTATACTGATGTTTTGCCCAGAGTGTTTTGTGCTAACATGCTTGCAATGTATAGGTAGTAAAGTATATTAATTTTTTTGTTCCTTTGACTCCACAGTTACCATCGACGCCACAGGAATGGCAGAATGTGGCATCTGATTTTTCTCAGCGGTGGAACTTTCCCAACTGTGGAGGAGCCATTGATGGCAAGCACGTCTGCATCGTGCCACCAGCCCATTCTGGATCGTTTTTTTTTTTATTATAAAGGCTTCCACAGTATTGTGCTCATGGCGGTGGTGTCTGCCAACTATGAGTTTCTATTTGTTGATGTTGGGAAAAATGGGCGGATGTCTGACGGTGGTGTTTTCGCCCAGACCGAGTTTGCAGACCGGCTTCTTTCAGAGGACCTGGCATTGCCACCTGCTGAAGATAATGAACATGGCCTCCCGTTTGTGTTCCTGGCAGATGAGGCTTTTGCGCTTGGACCACATTTGATGAGGCCTTTTCCCCAAAGGTCCCTCACCCCTGAGAGGAGGGTCTTTAATTATCGTCTGGCCAGAGCGCGAAGGGTGGTCGAAAATGCCTTTGGCATCATGGCCAGTCACTTCCGCCTTTTTCTGACTGCGATAAACATGGCGGAGTATAAATGGAACCATTTGGTCATGTGCTGTTGCATACTGCACAATTTTTTACTCAAAAACTCAAACAATTATCTAGCTACAGTTGACCTTTAGGGCACACAGTGCTTGGATGGACCATTGGCAGCCCAGTTAGCTGGCCCTACAGGCTTGGCCCCCCAAAGCGGCCGTGATGTGCGGCAACGCTATCTAGAATATTTTATGGGTAGGGGGGCCATTGCAATGCCTGATCATTTTTAAACCAATTTTGGTCATAATAAAAAATAATATACTGAAAACATCTTGTTTGCTTTTCTTTTGTTGTATTTGTTCTTTCTCCTAGGTCAGTGATGGTGAACCTTGCCACTCCAGATGTTTTGCAACTCCATTTCCCATGATGCTCAACTACACTGCAGAGTGCCTGAGTAACATTAGAAATGTAGTTCCAAACCATCTGGGTTGCCAAGGTTCACCATCACTGTCCTCGGTTATACTAGTGCAGTTGTAGTCCCATGTTTTTTCCTAACAAGTAAATTACAATCATTTATAGAGTCTAAACACACACATTTTTTTAAGGGGGGGCAACATTGATATAATAAGCCACACATTGTTTAGTGATTACATTTTTTTATAGGAGTATAAAAATCTTCACGTTTGTATCAAAATATACCCCAAATTTTTGGGGAATTTGTTTTTTTTTCTCTTTTTACAACTCAGTACAAAAATGTACAACACGAACAATATACCTTTATAGAAATAAAAGATTTCCACCCCAAAAAATAAAACAATTTTTTTTAGAATATATACAAGTTCTACACCCTCCCAAGAATATGCTCAAGTTTTTTCAGTCTTTTCTCCATGATTTTGTTGGTTTGGCACATCTGGAACAGGTTGTCTTTTATCTTTTCAACCTCCCGAGAGCAGACCCTCACTTGTTTCAGCAACATCTGGGCAGTGGCTCTGGTGAAGGTTGCTGGTGCCGCAGGCATTAAAGTCCCTTGAAGTAGTGAAAAGAAAACGTCTTACTAAATATACAGGCCAACATCTATTACCTGAGGCTGTGGTGTATGACACTGACCTAGTGAGTTGCCATTTCCCTCTTCTGCCACATCCTGCGGTTGTGGGTCTTGAGTTGGTGGTGCGGGGTTTGCAGCCTTGTGTCTCATAGCTCTTTGAAGCCCTAGGAGATATAACCAAAAGGTAGACTTGTGTAACTAAATATATTTTGGCGTGAAAGAGGAATATTAATCATTCTTGGGAAGTGTGTTACAATTGTATTAGTGATAATTTTTTAGGAGATGAACACATGATTGTATCCATTTCCCAAGATAATAGATTAATCTCTTTTGGTCATGTTTCACACATGGAAACACACCAGGTATCCACTGGATCACCTGTGTGTGACACCATCAAAAGGTTGTTCTTGTGGCCCACACTTGTGCTAATGAGTCCAGATGTGTAAGCAGCTGCTGAGCATACTCTTGTAAACGTACACTGAATCTAGTTACATTAGGCAAATCTAATTACCAACAACTACACAAACATGTTTATAATTACTTCTCACATAAACATTTCATGATGTCCTGTTTCATGTTCTTGGGCACAAGAATCCAACGTTGAAATCCTCGTTCAATACCACCCAAACGATGTTTTGGTGGAATACATTGCTAAAAACATTTGAACATGCCTATTATTTTAGGATTGATAAAATGTTGTTCGAACAATGAATCGGGACAAAAGCTTGTGATTGAGTGAACGTTTGAACGACCATTTATACGATCGATTCGTGTGCCCAAAAACATGAAACAGGACATTTTTAACTGTACTACATACATTATTTTAAAAGCACATGCAACACCACGTTATTACCAAAAATCACATTTAATGTAAATCTACTTACTTTTTTTGATGACTTTTTTAATCTTTTTATATTGATCCGCCTCACGCAACTTAATGTCCGACCATCGTTTCCGGATCTGTTCCCGCGACCTGCGAACACCAAATTTATGCAATAGCGCTTTGACCACTTTATCCATGATCTTGGCCTTCACTTGATTTGGCTTTTTGTAGGGCCCATGTTTGGCGTCATAATCATCCCAGAGCAATATGGTGACCATCTCCACCATCTCCTCAAAGCTCATGTTAGTGGCTTTATACCTTCTGGGTCGGGGCCTGCTTTCTTCCCCACTTTCCACATCATGTTGGTGATTCGCCGACATGTTTACACTCTCCGTCATTAAGGAGTAGCGAGAAGGGGCGGGGAAAGTAGTGTAACGAACGTCAGGGGCGGGAAAGCGTGCGGAGCGTCACGCATGCGCACTGTATATAACTCCAAAAAACATCGTTGAAAGCGACGTTCAGTGAGTGGAAGAAGGTCGGAGGAGACGAACGTGTAGATTGCGGGTACGTAACATTTTTCATACTTGATATGTCGAGGGTTGAGCGGCCCCGAACAGCAAATGTAGTGACCGTACAGACCTTTAAATTTGGCTGTGTCCAGGAGCATTAAACCTATAAACATTCATTCACTGTATGTTCGGGGCCGGAGTTGGGCAATATGCATGTAACTTGGCGCTTGCTTCCCATGCTGTTAGTACTGGCCGTGCACAAAGTGTCATTTTTGAATTGTGAATAAACTTTGAAAAGTCAATCGCGGCTCTAAATGAATTCTTGCCTCCCGGCAAATGGCAAGACATTGAAAAGTGAGTTGTACCTGCAAAATAAAAACGTGGGGGTTCCCCCAAATTCGAGTTGCAGGCCCTTCAGGTCTGTCAAGGATTTTAAGGGGAACTCCACCCCCAAATCAGGAAAAAAAAGGGCGTGGAGTCCCCCCAAAATCCACAACAGACCCTTTATCCGAGCACGCAACCTGGCCGGCCGCAGGGGAAGAGGGGGGACGAGAGAGCGCCCCCCCCTCCCTCCTGAACCGTACCAGGCCACATGCCCTCAACATGGGGAGGATGTCCCCATGTTGATGGGGACAAGGGCCTCATCCCCACAACCCTTGCCCGGTGGTTGTGGGGGTCTGCGGGCGGGGGGCTTATCGGAATCTGGAAGACCCCTTTAACAAAGGGGACCCCCAGATCCTGGCCCCCCCTATGTGAATTGGTAAGGGGTACATTGTACCCCTACCATTTCACGAAGATAGTGTACAAAATGTAAAAAATGACATTAGTCAGTTTTTGACAATTCCTTTAATTTTTAGTTTGGCTTTCTTCCATCTTCTTCCTTCTTCTTCTTTTCTCGCTTCGTGTTTCTTCCTCCATCTTCCTCTTCCTCTTCATCTTCATCTTCCTTCTTCCTTCGGTGTTCTCGTCCGCATCTTGCTCCGGGTTCTTCTTTCTCCGGCTGCTCCGTTTGAATTGGAGGTTCCCGCTGTGGGACGCTCAGTTCATCAGTTCTCCTCTTGGTCCGGCGACCCCGCCCCCCTCTGACGCACAGAGATTTCACAGGTACTTTCCCCGTGCAGTCAGAGGGGGGCGGGTCCCCCGGCTCGCAGCGGACCTAGAGGAGAACTGCCTAACTTTGCGTCACACAGCGGGAAACTCAAATTCAAACGGAGCGGCGGGAGAACAAAGAAGAAGCCGAAGCAAGATGCGGACGAGAAGCCCGAAGCAAGAAGGAAGATGAAGATGAAGAGGAAGATGGAGGAAGAAACTCGAATGCAGAAAAGAAGAAGGAAGAAGATGGTTGAAAAACAATACCAATAATAAAGGAATTGTCAAAAACCGTGTAGTGTCATTTTTTAGATAATGCCATTTTTTAAGGTGAAATGGTAGGGGTACAATGTCCCCCATTACCATTTCACATAGGGGGGGGCAGGATCTGGGGGTCCCCTTTGTTAAAGGGGTCTTCCAGATTCCGATAAGCCCCCCGCCCGCAGACCCCCACAACCACCGGGCAAGGGTTGTGGGGATGAGGCCCTTGTCCCCATCAACATGGGGACATCCTCCCCATGTTGAGGGCAAGTGGCCTGGTACGGTTCAGGAGGGAGGGGGGGCCGTTCTCTCATCCCCCCCTCTTCCCCTGTGGCCGGCCAGGTTGCGTGCTCGGATAAGGGTCTGTTATGGATTTGGGGGGGGACTCCACGCCATTTTTTCCCCGAATTTGTGGGGGAGTTCCCCTTAAAATCCTTGACAGACCTGAAGGGCCTGGTATGGATATTTGGGGGAACCACAAAGCTTTCCCAATGTTTGTATCAATGACTTTCCTATGTATTGCAATTGACAGGAGACAACAATTAATTATACCCAGGAGTGAATTTAGTTTTAATTTTTTAAATAAAAAAAAAGACACTTGGTGCAGGGACAGTTCGAGGTACTCCTTTATTTTTGGGGAGTCCTTTTATTCCCACGATTTACAGGGCAACATTTACTTCAATGGGGTTTGGGTTCGGGGAAAGTCAGGTCACGAACTCTAGCTTTTTACAAAGTTAGCTAAAAAGAGTTCAACACAAACATCCAGGTGTCCACTCAACTCTATGATGACTGATCAATTGCTACGTTAGTGGCCTATATATGGTGAGAAAGATTTGGAGTAGTCCTGACTGACATTCCTTTTTTTGATTTGGGTTTTGAATTGCAGAGAAAATGAAGGTATTTAAGGACCCAGATTTTATGTTGGAATTCCTGCAAAGATGGAAGAATCTTCCAATTTTATGGCAGACTAAAAATAAACATAATAAAAATAAAGAAGCCAGGAAGAGAGCACTGGAGACCTTGCTGGAATTTGTGAAAACTCAGATCCCCACAGCAACACTACAGGATCTGAACACAAAAATTGGGACCATTAGGGGCACATACCGGGCTCAACGGAATAAAGTGCTAAAATCCCTGCGGTCAGGAGCAGGTGCAGAGGACCGATACATCCCAAATCTGTGGTACTATCAGCACCTGAGTTTCCTGGATGAACACCTGGAATCCAGGGAATCCCTTTCCAGCCTTCCACCCAGAACGACCTCCAGCCTTCCTTGCAGCCAACCCTCCAGCCAACCCTCCAGCCTTCCCTGCAGCCAACCCTCCAGCCTTCCCTCCAGCCTTCCCTCCAGCATTCCCTGCAGCCAAGCCTCCAGCCAAGTTGAGGTCTCTTTGGAGGAACAACCTCAAGTCCTGGAGGAGCCTGATTTAAATATTTGGAGCCAGGTATAATATTTCACAAAATATTTAGAGTAATAAAAGTTGAATGTTGTAAAAGTTTCTAAAAAAGTGTGAAAAATGTTAAGAGTTATAAAAAAGTGTCTGACATATCAATAGACAGCAGTGGCCAAAAATTAAGGGCACCAAAAAGAAATATACTGGTGTCAGAATGATTCACTTTAATATTTAGTAGCATTCAATTACCAAATGTCATGAGGTGACAAATGTGTGTGAAAGATGAAGGCAAAACTAACTCGATGTACCTTTTTTAAACAGGATGAGGAGACAGGCCCCAGTGGGACACACGAGGAGGCAGGTGCCACTGGAAGCCAGGAGGAGGCAGGCCCCAGTGGGACCCAGGAAGAGGCAGGCCCCAGTGGGACCCAGGAAGAGGCAGGCCCCAGTGGGACCCAGCACAACACCAGGCCCCAGATCCCTCTGCTGTGGTAGGACACTGGTTAGATCTTTATCTTTACGTAACAGTGGCCAATGCTCCTTAATGATTCTTTCAAATTGCTTGTGTTGTCTGGTATATCCTGTAAGAAATGTGATTCCATAAACTTTCTTATCTCGGATTTTCTTTTCAAAGAGCTGTTTTCTATCTAAGCTCCGAATATCTTCCCTGGTCTTATTGAGAGCCCTTATGTCATATCCTTTCTCTTGAAATCTTTCCAAAATAATTTTTGATTGTACATCATAGTCTTCAATTTTGTTACAGTTGTGCCGCACTCGCAACATTTGGCTTTTCGGTATTCCACTTAACCATCTTGGGTGATGGCAACTTCCAAGTGGTATATATCCATTTCTGTCAACTTCCTTGAAATATGTGCGAGTAAGTAATTTATCATTTTCTTTGAAAATCACCAAATCTAGGAAATTAACAGAATCATAACTAACAACCTCCAAAAAGAAGATACCACACTGGTTGTTACCAATTTCTTCCAGGAACTTAAAAAAGGAATCTCTTGATCCTGCCCAAATAATAAAAATATCATCGATATTTCTTTTCACTTGTCATTTATATTTGTATGTCTCCATAAGCGCGAGTTTTAGTTTTTGTTTATTTACCTTTCACTTATTGTGTGCACTCAGCAGCTATGGAAATTTTCACATTTGTTAATAATAGAAATTTGAATTCAGATGATTTTTTCTCACAATCCAACACCAATTTAGATATTAACCAAGACTTTAAAAGTCTCAGAAGTGCTTTGGACAAGCAGGTTAAAGCATGGTGGGATGTGTTCACTTTAGGTAAATACATCAAGGACAATATAACCCCCAGAAGACTCAGGTGGGATATTGCTCCCAATGATGGCCTAGTGGACAAAGATTTAGAGGACGAATGGTTCTTTTTTTTAATCATACAGAGAGTACTGAAGGTACTGGAGGCTAATATTAATGCTTTGAAAGCTAAATTAGGACCTTCAATTGCCTCAGGTGAATACAAAGAAAAAATGAAACAGTTACAGGATTTTGTTGAAAAGTTGAGAGGCAAGCGGGGTACATTCATCCTAAAACTCCTATAAAATACGAAGGCCAACGTAAAGAATCGGGTAGGGGTGTACAACGTGGTGGAGGAAGGGGCACTCCGCGACCTTCCACCCCACATTATGGAATCCCCACATACAATCGATTCGAGCCACTAGATTATGATCGTCCACAACAATCCAATAGAGGCTCTTACAACACAAGAGGTTATGAACAAAGAGGAAATTATGGTGGTCCTTCTTGGACACCGTATCATTATGACCAATATCCCCCACGAAGTAGAGGTGGTTATCCCAGCCATAACAACTTTAGAGAGGATTTTCAGAGGAGAGGTTTTGGGGGGCCACCGAGGAGACCTCGGGGTGGACCCAATCCCAGAGGCTGAGGGAGAGGCCATTACCCACAGGATGTGAGGGAAGAAGAATGGAGACCCTGGTATCCCCTGGGATCCCCCTCATACAATCAAGACCAAACAAGAAGAGATGACCCAGAGGATGTAGGGGAGGGAAAAGGAAAAAGGAAAAGGGCAAACTCAATTCAGGAATCTTTAATTTGAGTGATGCAGTTTTTTCTGAAGAAGAGAATAAAGTCCTCCAGCTAGGACTTAAATTTGCTTTAGATAAAGATTTTAATAAGTTCGATGTTTTTATTGATTTTCAGAAATTTATTAGAAAAATAAATATTAAAAAGACCTATGCTAAAAACAATAAGGACATCATTCCGAAAGGAGTAATGGACGAATTTACTCATACCACACTAAGAAATAATTAAATTTTCAATTCTAAACCGAACAACAATCATTTTGTTGAGGTCTTCAAATCGGTAGTCGAAGAAGACCTAAGAAAATTAAAAATACAACCAAGTAGAAAGAAAAAAGATGTTGAAAAGGGTCTAGAATTATTAGAGAAAAAAAATATAGTGATAAGATCAGCTGACAAGGGGGGGGGTTTGGTAATTCTTAATAAAAGTGATTATCTTGACGAATTAAATAGATTAGTATCTGACAAAGAGACATATGAGGAACTTAAAGGAAATCCTACCAACAAATATAAAGCCAAATTGAAACGTCTTACAAAGCAAGCACACCTAACAGGGATTTTAAATAAAAAAGAAACCAGATTTCTAGTCCCTGATGCCCCCAAAGTTCAGGAAATATACCAATTACCCAAAATTCATAAAGACCCCCATAGACCTCCTGGGAGGCCTATAGTTAGCGGGGTAGACTCATTATTTTCCAGAATGGGGGAGTACCTGGATCATTTTTTCCAACCACTAGTACAAAAATGCCCCGCCTATCTAAAAGATAGCAAAGATCTGATTACATTTTTGGAGCCTCTTACTGTGGATCAGGACTGCATTCTTGCCAGTGTGGATGTTAATTCCCTGTACACGAACATACAGCAACATCATGCTTTGGAGGCAGTCAAATGGGCCCTTGACAAAACAGATATCAAGCCCAAACAAAAAGTTTTTTTACTTGAAGCCTTGGATCTGGCTATGAGCCATAACTTTTTTTGGCATGAAAATAAATATTTTAGACAACGTAAAGGTGTTGCAATGGGCGCCAAATATGCCCCTTCAGTAGCAAATCTTTTCATGAGCTTGTGGGAATCCAAAGCAATCTATGGAAGAAATATACCCCAGTTAAGCTTTTACAAATGTTATATCGATGATATTTTTAATATTTTGGCAGGATCGAGAGATTCCTTTTTTAAGTTTCTGGAAGAAATTGATAACAACCAGTGTGGTATCTCCTTTTCGGAGGTTGTTAGTTATGATTCTGTTAATTTCTTAGATTTGGTGATTTTCAAAGAAAATGATAAATTACTTACTCGCACATATTTCAAGGAAGTTGGCAGAAATGGATATATACCACTTGGAAGTTGCCATCACCCAAGATGGTTAAGTGGAATACCGAAAAGCCAAATGTTGCGAGTGCGGCGCAACTGTAACAAAATTGAAGACTATGATGTATAATCAAAAATTATTTTGGAAAGATTTCAAGAGAAAGGATATGACATCAGGGCTCTCAATAAGACCAGGGAAGATATTCAGAGCTTAGATAGAAAACAGCTCTTTGAAAAGAAAATCCGAGATAAGAAAGATTATGGAATCGCATTTCTTACAGGATATACCAGACAACATAAGCAATTTGAAAGAATCATTAAGGAGCATTGGCCACTGTTACGTAAAGATAAAGATCTAACCAGTGTCCTACCAGTTGCACCTCATTTTATCTATACCAAACCCCCCACATTAAGATTAAAACAATGCATGATTTGTCGTACCTCCAAACACAGGACTAGGAAAACAACCCATTTTAGTGTGTCTGGGAAAACCTATGAAATTAAAAAAATGTATTACCTGTGGAACCACACATGTCACTTATCTTCTCTCCTGCCCTTGTGGGCTCCACTATGTGGGCAGAACCACCAGAAAATTGGGTATTAGATTAAGAGAGCATATAAATAGGATTAGAAAAGGATTCAAGCATCACAGTTTGTCTAATCATTTTAGGTTATTCCACAACAGTGACCCTAGGCGTCTTAGGTTTTGTGGAATCGACAGGGTTGAGGCACATTGGAGAGGGTCCAACCTTAAACAAGCTATCTCACGTAATGAAACTCAGTGGATACATAGGTTGGGTACTTTAAGTCTGCATGGTCTCAACATCGAACTTGATCTAAATTGTTTTTTTTATCTAATTGGTAGTTTTTAGGTTGATGCATTACGGAAAGTCATTTTTTTATTTTTTTTTTATTTTTTATGCGTATACAGTGGGGCAAAAAAGTATTTAGTCAGCCACCAATTGTGCAAGTTCTCCCACTTAATAAGATGAGAGAGGCCTGTAATTGTCATCATAGGTATACCTCAACTATGAGAGACAAAATGTGGAAACAAATCCAGACAATCACATTGTCTGATTTGGAAAGATTTTTTTTTGCAAATTATGGTGGAAAAATAAGTATTTGGTCACCTACAAAGAAGCAAGATTTCTGGCTCTCACAGACCTGTATCTTCTTCTTTAAGAGGCTCCTCTGTCCTCCACTCATTACCTGTATTAATGGCACCTGTTTGAACTTGTTATCAGTATAAAAGACACCTGTCCACAACCTCAAACAGTCACACTCCAAACTCCACTATGGTGAAGACCAAAGAGCTGTCGAAGGACACCAGAAACAAAGTTGTAGACCTGCACCAGGCTGGGAAGACTGAATCTGCAATAGGCAAGCAGATTGGTGTGAAGAAATCAACTGTGGGAGCAATAATTAGAAAATGGAAGACATACAAGACCACTGATAATCTCCCTCGATCTGGGGCTCCACGCAAGATCTCACCCCGTGGGGTCAAAATGATCACAAGAACGGTGAGCAAAAATCCCAGAACCGCCCGGGGGACCTAGTGAATGACCTGAAGAGAGCTGGGACCAACGTAACAAAGGCTACCATCAGTAACACACTACGCCGCCAGGGACTCAGATCCTGCAGTGCCAGACGTGTCCCCCTGCTTAAGCCAGTACATGTCCGGGCCCGTATGAGGTTTACTAGAGAGCATTTGGATGATCCAGAAGAGGATTGGGAGAATGTCATATGGTCAGATGAAACCAAAGTAGAACTGTTTGGTAGAAACACAACTTGTCGTGTTTGGAGGAGAGAGAATGCTGAGTTGCAACCAAAGAACACCATACCTACTGTGAAGCATGGGTCTGGCAACATCATGCTTTGGGGCTGTTTCTCTGCAAAAGGAACAGGACGACTGATCCATATACATGAAAGAATGAATGGGGCCATGTATCGTGGGGTTTTGAGTGCAAACCTCCTCCCATCAACAAGGGTATTGAAGATGAAACGTGGCTGGGTCTTTCAACATGACAATGATCCCAAACACACCGCCCGGGCAACGAAGGAGTGGCTTCGTAAGAAACATTTCAAGGTCCTGGAGTGGCCTAGCCAGTCTCCAGATCTTAACCCCATAGAAAACCTTTGGAGGGAGTTGAAAGTCTGTGTTGCCCTGTGACAGTCCCAAAACATCACTGCTCTAGAGGAGATCTGCATGGAGGAATGGGTCAACATACCAGCAACAGTGTGTGAAAACCTTGTGAAGACTTACAGAAAACGTTTGACCTCTGTCATTCCAACAAAGGATATATAACAAAGTATTGAGATGAACTTTTGATATTGACCAAATACTTATTTTCCACCATAACTTGCAAAAAAAATTATTTCCAAATCAGACAGTGTGATTGTCTGGATTTGTTTCCACATTTAGTCTCTCATAGTTGAGGTATACCTATGATGACAATTGCAGGCCTCTCTCATCTTTTTAAGTGGGAGAACTTGCACAATTGGTGGCTGACTAAATACTTTTTTGCCCCATTGTATGTATGTATATATATATATATATATGTGTGTGTATGTATATATATATGTATATATATTTTTTTATATATTTCTTTTTTCATTTTTATTTATTTATTTTTATTATTATTTCCATTATATATATATATATATTTTTATTGTCATTTTATTTTGTGTTTTTGTTTTTGTTTGTTTTGCCCCATTCCTTTCCGTGATGCATATCCACTATATTGCATTTTATTGTATTTTTATTGATTTAGTCAATGATTATTTTATCTATGCTAATTTATTCATGTATTCAGATTCATTGATTTATTCATGTGTTCACATTGTTAACCCCTGTCATTGTCATATAACAATAAAGTTCTCACATTTTGATCAATGATGGGCAATGATGTGACTCAGGAAGCTAATGGTTTATTGCGGTGAGAGGTTCTACCTTTTTTCTGATTGGCTCACAATAACTGATGCGGGGACCTCTGTGCATATATAAGGATCTTCTTTCACCGGAGATGATGTCCTTGATGATGCCCTGGAGGAGGGGTGAAATGCATTGACGAATTTCCGGTCAACACTAACAACCAGTGACGCTGCTTCCGGTTCTTGTGGAACGCACACCGTTGTGAACCCGGAACACACTCTGTTATCATTGAAGGCTTGTGAGTTTTCCCAATAACAGCGTATTGTTAATCTGTTCCTAAGCGGTACTTCACAAGTTGCTTTTTCTTTTTATTCCCCACATCGTCCTCTGATCTCTGCTGTTATTGAGCCAACTGTTGAATTTCACCGAACATTATCGGTCCTAGATGTCGGATGTTGGGTGACTTTTATTTTATTTTAAATCAATTTTTTTCCTTCCTTCTATATTACAACCACTGTTGCATATGGGACATTATTTCTTTGATATTGTAAACCATCTGTAGTACTGTGAATTACTCCTAGAGCTATTTGCTTGGTTGTTCAGTTCATTTAATGTTTTGCACAGTATATTTTCTGGTTTTACTTAGTTGATCACTTTTTAGTGGTAACATTTAGTATTACACCTACTGCATTTCTTGTGACACCAATCATTGGTGTATAATGTTTTCACTAATAGTGTGTACCATCATCCCGAAAGGTTTAGATGGTTGACATTCACACATACGTTTGTATTGAGCACATTTATATTCGCTAGCGCTGCATTTTATAATTTTTTATAACAAAAGCAGTGCTCAGATGTCTTTTTCATGCAAGAAAATTAATTGTGCAATGATGGCAGGCAGAGAACCCCTCTTCAGACTGGGTTGATATTGTTACTGAAACAATATGGAAGGAGAAAGTAGTGTATATCAAGAGAAGGAATATAAGAGAGTTTGAAAAAGTGTGGAACCCGTGGTTGGAAAAAATGGTGAACTCCCCGTAAAATAGAAAAAGGAAGTAAGAAAAATGGTATAAGGAAAAGTAAATGAAAATAAAAATAATATTAAATAATGTGTAAAAATGGAAGAAAAGAAAATAGAAAAACCCTTTATGAGAAATGGTAAAATGGGAGGGGGAAGGAGGGAGGGACAAGGGTCAATAGAGAGTAAATTATATTGATAATATCTTGCTATTTTTAATTATGAAAAATAAATTTGTATAAGTATGTACACTGTTAATTTGAATATGAAAGAAAATCAATAAAGAGAATATAAATCAGAAAAAAAAAAGAATTGCTAAACCTCTGAATGAGTTGTTGAAGACAGAAGGAGAGGAGGATGACACTGGCCCCAGGAAGTCAGGATAATCAGTGGAAGGCCAGTGGACTGAGAAGTGTGGCAAGGCCTTCACAATGTTGAAGAAGAATCTGACCACTGCCCCTGTCTTGGCCTATGCAGACACCAGGAAGCCATATGAATTGCACGTGGATGCCAGTCATGATGGTCTGGGAGGCGTGCTGTATCAGGAATATGAAGGACAGCTAAGACCAGTTGCCTATGTGAGTAGGAGTTTGACCCCAGTGGAAAAGAATTACCCCACCCACAAATTGGAATTCTTGGCCTTAAAGTGGGCTGTTGTAGACAAACTCAAATACTACTTGTATGGAGCTGACTTTGTAGTGAAAACAGACAATAACCCACTCACTTACCTCTTTACCACAGCCAAGCTGGATGCCACCGGCCACCGTTGGTTGGAAGCCCTCTCTGGGTTCAACTTTAGCTTAAAGTATAGGCCTGGGACTGGAAACCGAGATGCTGATGCTTTGTCCAGAAGGTTTCATGCTCCCACTTGCAGGACAGAAGACTGGACCCAGGTGATCCCAGATGGGGTGCAGGCCTTGTGTCAGGGAGCACAGCTTCAAGCTAGTGGGGGATCCAGGGCAGAAGAAATTGGAGTTTCGGTGGTAGGAGTGGCCAAGTAGTATTGTGATGTGACCCAGATTGGCGAAGACGACTTGCCGAAACTGTCCAAAAAGGATATAAGACGTGACCAGTTAGAAGACCCTTGGGGAAGGTTGGCCTTGGAAGCCCTGGAAGATCCGGATCTGGACAGGCTCTTGCATGATCCCTCCAAGGAGGCCCGTCTAATACGCAAGGAATGGGACAAGTTACAGGTGCATCAAGGGGTGGTCTACCGAAGGGGCCCCTCTGATGACCTGGAAGATAAGAGGCAACTATTCTTGCCGGAAAAACATTGAAAGACTGTTTTAGTTGCCTTACACGACAATCATGGCCACCTAGGGCCAGAAAGAACCTTTCAGCTCATAAGGAGTAGATTTTACTGTCCCTGCATGCGAACTGAAGTAGAGGAGTACTGTCACTCATGTGCTCGCTGTATACAGAGAAAGACACTGCCCCATCAAGCTGCCCCAATGGGCCACCTGCAAAGCCAAGGGCCCTTGGAATTGGTATGCATTGACTTCCTTTATCTGGAACCTTACTTGAGTGGACATGGAAATGTTCTGGTGATAACCGACCATTTCACCCGTTATGCCCAGGCCTTTCCAACCAAAGACCAGAAGGCCTCCACTGTAGCCAAGATACTTATGGAGAAGTACTTTGTGCATTACGGGTTACCTCAACGCCTTCACTCGGATCAAGGGAGGGACTTCGAAAGTCGACTGATCCGGAAGTTACTGGACTCTTTGGGCATAAAGAAGACTCGCACCACCCCTTATCACCCTCAAGGTGATGCCCAACCAGAAAGGTTCAACAGGACTTTGTTAAACATGTTGGGGACTCTGAATAGTGAGGAAAAAGCAGCATTGGGGCAAGCACATAGCTGTTATAGTGCATGCCTACAACAGCACAACCAGTGATGCCACAGGATATTCCCCGTATAGACTGATGTTTGGCAGGGAAGCATGACTACCCATAGACTTGGCCTTTGGCACCTCAATAGACCACACATCAGCTGCCTCACACAAGGGATACGTGGACAGATTGTGGAAAAGCTTAAAGCTAGCCTATGAGAAGGCCCAATCGACTGCTGACCAGAGAGAAGCCCGGAATAAGCGGAATTTTGACCTTAGGGTCCGGATCCAGGATCTGCAACCCGGAGACAGAGTGTTGCTGCGAAACTTAGGGGTCCCAGGAAAGCACAAGCTGGCAGACAGATGGAAGTCAGAGCCCTATGTGATTTGTAGGAAACTGCCTGGCTTACCAGTGTATCAGTTGAAGCCTGAAGGAAGAGTGGGGCCTCTGAAGACCTGGCATAGAAACCATCTGTTACCCCTTTCTGAGGCAGTCAGGATGCCTCCTGCTCCGGATTCCCCCAAGCTACCTTCAACTCCCCGTACTCTTAGACCTAATACCAGGTCTCAAGCAACTGTGACAAGGGAGGAGGAAATTACATATCAAAGTGAAGATGAGGAGCTGGAGCTCAACTGGCTATGGCCGTCTCAAACACCTGAATCCCTGATGACGGATCCTTCACCCTCTGAATTCCTCATAAGTGACACCTTGAACGCTGAAGCTGCTGAGTTCATTCCGTCCAGTATCCAGACTGAAGAATGGGAAGATGCCTTGGAGTCAGTCCCCGCTGAAGACCCAGGGAACTCACTGTACCTTTCTGCACCAGAGTTGGATGCCCTTGAAGCCACAAGTCCTCTGACACCTACCCCAATGGAGGCACCCATAGTGCCAGATATTGTGACCCCCAGAGAACAAAGAGTGAAGAGAATTATTCGCCCTCCCAGGAAGTTGACTTACACTTAGTTGGGAGAATGCTCTGAGGACACTTTGATAACTGCAAGAAGGACAATAGAGAAACCTGGCCCCTCCACTGTACATTTGGTGGAGGGCAACCCCAGCTCACTCTCTGGCACAGTTAGGCAGGTCACTTCCACCAGTATGACCTGTGGGCAGGACAATCTCCCTCACCGAGTTTGGTGGGAGGTTCCCCTGCCCAGTTCTTTTGCTACTATAAATTGTATTGTTTGCACTTTATGTTGATATTATCTTTGGGGACCAAAGATTTTAAGTGGGAGGAGTGTGTAGTGGGGTATTGCTTTATGGCCTCAGAGACTACCGTACCCAGAATGCCACGAGACACCCAAGGTGCATTGTCCCGCGCAGAGACTGCTTGGGTGGGCTTTTTAACTGGGGGGCGGGACTGAGTTCGGCCTCTTTGGACACCACCCGCCCAGCAAGTGGAACTCTGTGTCGAGTCTGCTGTGTTACAAGGCCTGAAGCAGAGGCTTTTCTCCAAAGAGCCTTCCGTTTCCACCGAGGAGCTTGCGGGACGTCATCCGACTGCTGCTGTGCTGTTGCCAGGAGGACCGAAGACCCGCGTGTCGTGGAATCTGTGTACCGAGACACAGCAACGGAAGATACGGACACGGACTGGTCCGGTTGAGTGAGAGAGACAAACACAGGATCTCCTAGGCCAGATAACTGTTGTTCGGAACTAACTTTAGTGCTTGTAGTCACACACCAGAGGGACAGTGCTTTGAGTATCTAGGAGTCTCTAAGACTTATCCTGTGTTCACCAAGTTCAAGACCCTTTTCCTCTTTGTGGATTATAACTTGTTTTCTTCAAAAAGTGCACCACCGTTTGCTAGCAAAGATCTTTCTCTGCAGAACTTCTACATAGTACAGTCAGGCCTGACTTAGTAGCGTAGACATTTTTGGGTGCCATTTTTGCTCATGAGGTAGAATAGCTGCAGCGGGGACCGTTCTTTTTTTTGTTATATCTTTCTGTTTGCAAAAATACCCCTTTCATTGCAGGGCTCTGCATGTGTTCATGTATACTGTTTCTATGCTTAACCAATATTCTCAGTAAAAGTGCCAGGGTTAAGTACACCTGTGTTTGTGTCATTTACTGTGAAGAAGAGACGGTTATTGATAACCATACCATATTGCTGTGTTTATTGGAGGATTGTGCCTCCGAGAGTTACAGGTTACACAATCCTATCATCCCCTACTGACTGTGCCAGGAGAGGTTAGAGCCAATTGCTGGGGGTTAACAGCAGTGCATTACAGGCCCAAAAAATCATCTCAGCTGCCCTCTTAGCTGGGGGTATCGCTACACTAGTAAAAAAAAAATATATAATAAAAATGTCTGGCTACATTGGACACATGTTCAGGATGTCTCTACTTTGTAAACCACTGTTTATGTTGTAAGTGTTAAGGTATGTACTTACCGAGGCCGAGATGCCAAGAGTGGTTCACCTTTGCGACTTGACGCACTCCACTTCCTGGAGGTGAGACAGGGAGTGGATGGCGAGAAGCGGCACCGGCTACCAGCAGGTGGTGGGTAATTGTAGACGGTCCAGTAGTGCTGAGTAGACTGAAGAGCAGGCTTCTAGCAGGAACTAACTGGATCGGTATAGTTCAAACAGCAAGAGTCAATAGAAGCCGGTGCAGGCTGAGTCTGGGTTGCAACTGCAGAGGTAACAGTCCCGGCTGGGGGTCGAGCACAGCAAAAAGTAACAAGTCCAGAAAATACCGGGAACAAGGCAGGAGTTCAAAGGAAACGTGGAAGTCCAAAGATACAAGCAGGAGGTCAAGGATTGTAGACAGGCAGCAGATCCGAGTCACAGGCCGAGGGTCAAACACAAGACAAGGCAGAAGTACGTATAACGAGCCGAGGGTCAGGTCCAGGAGAGAGATCAGAGGAATCAAGCCAGTCCGGGTCACAAGGAGATTTTCAAGGTAGTTTTCCAGAGTCTTGGGTACACAGGAAAGCTGACAAACCAGCAACTTGTCAGTGCAGCTGGGTCTCTTTAAATAGGCCCGCCTGGATTCCTATTGGTGTGCTGCCGCGCATGCCCGCGCGCCGCTGCGTCGGCGCGCGCACCCGAGAACGTAGAAGCGCCGTCCAAGCAACGCACATGCGCCGAAGCGTCATTCCGCCGCGCGTGCGCATTGGGCGCTGATTGGCGCTGTTGGACGGAAGATTTCCCTGACAGTGCCCCCCTCCTAGAGGCGGACTCTGGACGCCCAGACTAGACATCAACTCGGGATGTTCCTGGTGAAAGACTCTAATTAGACTGGGAGCATGTAGGTTCCTAGATGGTTCCCAAGAGTTGTCCTCTGGGGATACCCCTTCCATTTGATTAAATACTGTAATTGCCTGCCTCTTTTCCTGCAGCCCAAGATAGATTCCACCACGTATTCATTTTCACCATCAACCTCCACAGGTGGAGGAGGTGGCTCATCCCTTCCCGGGAAGGAGCTGGAGACTACCGGTTTCAACAGAGACGTGTGGAAGACTGGGTGTATCCTGTAGGAGTCGGGCAGTGCCAATTCAAAGGCCACAGAGTTGATTACTCGCTTGATTTTAAAAGGGCCTATGAATCTTGGTCCCAATTTCCGTGAAGGGATAGGCAATTTGAGGTTGATGGCGGAGAGTAGACATGTGCAATTCGTTTCGTTCCGAATTCGTTTTTTAACGAATTTCGACAAATTCGTTAGTTCGGAAATATCCGAATTAACGAAAACTCATTTAACGAATTTTAACGAATATTCGTAAATTCAAATTTACGAATGTACGAATTTACGAATATACGAATTTACCAATGTACGAATTTACGAATATACGAATTTACCAATGCACGAATTTACGAATGTACAACTATCCGGAAATTCGTAAATTTGAATTTACGAATTTACGAATATTCGTACATTCGTAAATTTGTACATTCGTACCATCGTAAATTAGTAAATTCGGAAATCTGAAATAATAATTAACTAATAACTTAACTATTACTAACTATTCAATTATAGGTATTGTAATTTCCTTTCAAATTTGGCTGTTAGTGAACTTAACGAAGTTACGAATTGTTTTCTGACATAATGAATGCCGTATCTAAACGAATGGAACGTAATGAATTAATAATAATAATAAATAACAATAATAATAATAAAAACGTTTTATTATTATTATTATTAATTTGTTCCGTTCCATTTGTTTAGATGCGGCATTTGTTATTTCAGGTTATGCGTAACTTCAGATAGATTTGTATTCGTTACGTTCGCTAACAGCCAAATTTGAAAGGAAATTACAATACCTATAATTTAATAGTTATTTTTTCAGATTTTCAAATTTTCGGGTTTTCGAAAATATCGAATTTCCAAATTTCCGAAATTACGAATGTATAAATTTACGAATGTATAAATTTACGAATGTACGAATTTACGAATGTATAAATTTACGAATGTACAAATTTACGAATTTACGAATTGCGATCATAACGAATGACCCGAAAAACGAAAAAAAAACAAAAACGAATGAAACGAAAATGAAAACTAACGAATTTTTTGGCAGTGCACATGTCTAGCGGAGAGCCATACTTCCTTCCCAACTTTGAAGATTGGATTTTCCTTCCTACCCTTGTCATAGTGTCTCTTGTAAGATTCCTGGGCGTTTTGCATCATTTCCTGAAGTGTCAGAAAATTAGATTGGACAAAGGCTATCCGATCTTGAACAGCAGGAACAGAGCTCTCCAGAATGTCGTCAGGGAGGAAGGAAGGATGGAAGCCAAAGTTGGCCCAAAAAGGAGTTTGACTGGTGGCTGAATGCACCGAGTTGTTATATGCAAATTCAGCGTAGGATAATAGAGAGGACCAATCGTCTTGTTAGGCTGAGAAAAAGCAACGGAGATATTGTTCCAGAGTTTGGTTGGTTCTCTCTGTCTGTCCGTTGCTCTGGGGGTGATATGCCGATGATAGGCAAATCTTGACTTCTAAAGTTCCTTCCAGAATTTTGACGTGAATTGGACGCCTCTGTCAGAGGTGATGCTCTTAGGCACACCATGGAGCCTGATTATCTCCTGAAAAAACACTTTGGCTTTATCTGCAGCAGAGGGGGTACCGATCATGGGCACGAAGTGTGCCATTTTGGAGAGGCGGTCAATTACGACCAGAATCATGGTAAAACCTCCAGAGGGCGGTAGATCTACAATGAAATCCATGGACACATCTGCCCATGGACATTCAGGAATAGGCAATGGTTTGAGTAGCCCCCAACTCTTGGTTTTGGGTCCCTTATTCCGTTGGCAACGGGTACAGGAGGCAACATAGGACTTGCAATCTTGCCTCCAACCAGGCCACCAGAAGGAGCGGGAGACTAGTTCCATGGTTTTTCGGGCTCCAAAGTGGGCAGCTAGTTTGTGGTCGTGGAAAGTTTTCAGAATCAGTTGCCTCGTTTCCAGAGGGACGAAGACTTTACCTTGGGACCAGAGCAAGTCGTCACGCTTCTCTAGGGAAGGGGTTACTTGGTCAGGACAGTGCCTAGAGGCAGCTTTTATGGAGGTTAGTAGATCAGCCTGTGGGATGAGCAGAAATTTTTGTGCTGATAGGATGGTACTTGGTTCCTCTGCTTGAGAGGTCTCGGGAAACATCCTAGAGAGTGCATCCGCCTTCACGTTCTTGGAACCGGGCCTATAAGAAATATGGAAATTAAACCTGGTGAAGAAGAGGGCCCATCGGGCTTGTCTGGGTCGTAGACGTTTTGCTGTTCTCAGATATTCTAGATTTTTATGATCCATGAATATCATGACAGGGTGAGGGGCTCCTTCCGGAAGGTATCGCCATTCTTCCAGGAATTTGATAGCCAATAATTCCCGGTCTCCGACGTCATAATTACGTTCCGGAGAAGTTAGTTTACGAGAGGCAAAGGCTACTGGATGAAGAAGGGATTTGGGGCCCTGCCTTTGAGAGAGGATGGCCCCAGTGGCTGACTCAGAAGCGTCTACTTCCAGAGTAAACGGCAGTAGCGGATCTGGATGCTTCAATACAGGTGCTGATGTGAATGCGTTTTTTAGTTTATCGAAGGCATCCTGGGCTTCCTGTGACCAGTGGAAATGGTAGCCCTGGCGTGTCAGTTGGGTTATAGGTGCCACAATAGAGGAGAACCCCACAATGAACCTCCTGTAGAAGTTGGCGAAACCTATAAACCGTTGTACCCCTTTCTTATCTGTTGGGGCTGGCCATTCCTGGATAGCTTTGACTTTCTGCGGGTCCATTGCGACCCCATTGGTAGAAATAATAAATCCCAGAAATTGCACAGTGGTTTTCTCAAAGTTACATTTCTCGGCCTTGAGGTAAAGTCTATGTTCTCTGAGAATAGTGAGGACCTTAATGACATGGATCCGGTGCAGTTCAAGGGAGGACGAGAAAAATAAGAATATCGTCTAAGTAGACTACTAGGAAGTCGTCCAGGTGTTCACTGAAAATGTCATTGACCAGGTGCTGGAAAGTGGCTGGGTCGTTGCAAAGCCCGAATGGCATGACCAAGTATTCAAAATGACCGAACCTAGATCTAAAAGCGGTCTTCCATTCGTCTCCAGCCCTGATCCGGATGAGATTGTAGGCCCCTCGAAGGTCCAGTTTAGAGAAGATCCGAGCTGATAGGAATCGTTGGAACAACTCCGGGATGAGAGGCAGCGGGTATCTGTTTTTAATAGTCATTTTATTTAATTCCCTATAGTCGATGCAGGGCCTCAGAGTCCCGTCTTTTTTTTCAACGAAAAAGATTCCGGCACCGGCTGGGGAAGAAGAGGGGTGAATGAATTTATTTTCCAGATTTTCCTCGATGTAGGCCTTGAGGGCCTTCAACTCAGATTCGGACAAGGGAAAGATGCGGCCGAACGGAATTTTGGAGCCAGGCAGAAGGTCAATGGGGCAATTGTAGGGCCGATGTGGTGGTAGGCGGTCGGCCTGCTGTTTGTCGAAGACGTCCCAGAATTCCAAGTATGCTGATGGAACATGTGGTAGGTTATCCGGTTGAGGGGTTAAAGTAGCACAGACGATTGGAAGTGCGGAGAGACAGTGTTGGGAACAATACGAAGAAGTGAAGTTAACTTCCCTTTTGGCCCAGTTTATGTGAGGCTCGTGTGCTTGCAGCCAAGGGAGGCCCAGGATGATGGAGAACATGGGAGATGGGATGAGGTCAAATCGGAGGTATTCTTGGTGGCCTGAATCCGTGATAGCAAAGACGGGTTTTGTTTCATGCGTAATTACCTCTGAACGGGGCAGGGATCCATCTGCCAGACGAACCTGAAGATAACGGTCCTTGGTTTGCAGAGGAAAGTGAAGTTGGGAAGCAAGTGAAGAGTCCAGAAAGCAGCTGCAGGCTCCGGAATCAATAATCGCCGGTAGGCGGGTTACTCCTGCTGGTAGCTGTAGAGAAATAAAAAGAACAACGTAAGTCTGTGGTAAGCCAGAAACTTGGTAATTCAAAGTGTATTTGGGGGTACACTTACTAGGTCTTACTGGGCAGCTCCGAAGGAAATGGCCAGTACCCCCGCAGTAAAGACACAGATTGGCCTGACGCCTGCGCTGCTTTTCCTCAGGAGAAAGAGGAGGACGAACCAGACCAAGCTGCATGGGTTCAGGCTCGGGAGGAGAAGATGCTGTAGGAACTGGAATGGGTGGATAGGCAGGAGCTGATCGGGGCAAAGTCCAGTTCGGACGGGTAGTCTGGAAACGCTCAGAACGCCGCTCCCGCAGGCGTCTGTCAAGCTGAGTGACAGACTGGATCAAATCTTCCAGAGTAGTGGGAACACCAATCCTGGCCAGCTCATCTTTAAGAGCCTCAGACAGTCCTTGTCGATACTGGTATTTGAGGGCCGTCTCATTCCAGCCAGTGTCAGCTGACCATTTCCGGAATTCTGCCGTGCAGTCCTCCACCGGCCTTCTCCCCTGGGTTAAACTGTGGAGAACAGACTCAGCTGTGGCTGATCGCTGAGGATCGTCATACAGCTGCGCCATACTCTCAAAGAAGGTGTCCACGGAATCTAGTATGGGGCTGCTTTGCTCCATCAGGCCATGGGCCCAGGCCTGAGGTTCGTCGGTTAGAAGGGAGATAACGAACCCCACCTTTACCACTTCTGAAGAAAAAGTCCTGGGTTGAAGGGCGAGGAAAAGAGAACATGCGTTTTTGAAAGCCTGATATTTCTTACAGACGCCAGAGAATCGTTCAGGCAGAGGGACCCTGGGTTCACGGGTAGCCATTACTATGGTAGGGTTTGCCTGATTTTGAGACGAGGAGGCAATATTGGCAGCGGTAGCAGCTGGTGATGCTGGTCCTGTAGCTCCAGTAAGTAGCTGAAAGCGGCCATCCATTTGGACATAACCTTCTTGTAATTTCTGAACCGCATCGGTTAGCGCAGTGACCTGCTGACAGAGGGTCTCGAACGGTGAACGCACCCTGTCGGCCTCAGACATCTGGCTGGTTTGCCGAGAGTGGTTCACCTTTGCGACTTGATGCACTCCACTTCCTGGAGGTGAGACAGGGAGTGGATGGCGAGAAGCGGCACCGGCTACCAGCAGGTGGTGGGTAATTGTAGACGGTCCGGTAGTGCTGAGTAGACTGAAGAGCAGGCTTCTAGCAGGAACTAACTGGATCGGTATAGTTCAAACAGCAAGAGTCAATAGTAGGGATGAGCTCGGTGTTCGAGTCGAACATATGTTCGACTCGAACATCGGCTGTTCGACCGTTCGGCGAACATCGAATGATTTGGGCCGTTCGCGCCAAATTCGAGTGACGCGAACGGCCCACAATACACTGCGCCATCGCAGTGCAATCCCGGCGCTGTGATTGGCCAAGCATGCACTGTGACCCCGCATGCTTGGCCAATCACAGCGCCGGCAGCTAGGAGAGCCATAATTGGCCACAGGCAGGTTGCCTGTGGCCAATTATAGCTCAGGGGGTTTAGAACACGCCCCACACTATAAAAGGCCGCCAGCGCGGCAGCCTCGTGTAGTGTGTTCCGGCACAGGGAAAGAGAAGGATAGGCAGGGACAGTGTGATATTCTTTGTGCTATTCTTGTGTGCAGGGAGAGAGAAGGATAGGCAGGGAGAGTGTCAGTGTCATATTCTTTGCTAAACCTTGTGTGCAGGGAGAGAGAAGGATAGGCAGGGGACAGTGTCAGTGTCACATTCTTTGCTAAACCTTGTGTGCAGGGAGAGAGAAGGATAAGCAGGGAGAGTGTCAGTGTCATATTCTTTGATAAACCTTGTGTGCAGGGAGAGAGAAGGATAGGCAGGGAACAGTGTCAGTGTCATATTCTTTGCTAAACCTTGTGTGCAGGGAGAGAGAAGGATAGGCAGGGAGAGTGTCAGTGTCATATTCTTTGATAAACCTTGTGTGCAGGGAGAGAGAAGGATAGGCAGGGAACAGTGTCAGTGTCATATTCTTTGCTAAACCTTGTGTGCAGGGAGAGAGAAGGATAGGCAGGGAGAGTGTCAGTGTCATATTCTTTGATAAACCTTGTGTGCAGGGAGAGAGAAGGATAGGCAGGGGACAGTGTCAGTGTCATTGTTGCTAAGCCTCCTGCACATTATACACCTGAAGTTAGCCCGTATTGCTGTGTTTTCCTGGTGTGTTACACCAACAGGCATTTGCAGCACTTACAGCGGGCGGAGGGTGCCTCCTGCACATTATACACCTGAAGTTAGCCCGTATTGCTGTGTTTTCCTGGTGTGTTACACCAACAGGCATTTGCAGCACTTACAGCGGGCGGAGTGTGCCTCCTGATCATATTACACTTGAAGTTAGCCCGTATTGCTGTGTTTTCCTGGTGTGTTACACCAACAGGCATTTGCAGCACTTACAGCGGGCGGAGTGTGCCTCCTGCACATTATACACCTGAAGTTAGCCTGTATTGCTGTGTTTTCCTGGTGTGTTACACCAACAGGCATTTGCAGCACTTATAGCAGGCGTAGTGTGATTCCTGCAAAATATACTCCTGAAGCTAGGCCTTATTGCTGGTTTTCCCATCTCCCTGCAGGCCATTAGAATGTCTGGAAGGCAAACAAGGAGAGACAGTCAGGAGCCAATAAAAGAGGGCAAGCAGGCTCTGTGTCTAGAGACAACAGTGCTGGTCGTGGACGCGGTGCATCGCCATCAGCACGTGGCCATGGGACACGCTTGTCCTTCTTTTCGGCAGCTAGACGTGTTGAGCCGCATCATGCCAAATACTTGGTAGAGTGGATGACCAAGCCCTCCTGATCCTCCTCATCCTCTCTCACCCAGGCTCAGGGTACTGGCAAAGCAGCTGCCAAAGCGTCCTCTTCCCTGGTATCAATGTCATCATCAGTCACTCCTTCCCTAGACCAACCATGTCCTCCTGAGGAGTCCCCCGAACTGTTTGAGCACAGTGTTGGGTACATGCTCCAGGAGGATGCCCAGCGTTTCGAAGGGTCTGATGATGATACCCAGCTAGAGGAAGGCAGTAGTGTGAGAGCAGAGAGAGGGGATGCTCAAGAAGGACACCAATCTGGCAGTCATGTTCCAGCAGCTGCAGCATACTGCCAGATTGGCTCCAGTGATGAGGAGGGAGGGGATGATGAGGTCACTGACTCCACGTGGGTGCCTAATAGGAGAGAGGAGGAGGAGGATGAGGAGGAGGCACATCTCAAACGAGGCAGGATGCCCTCGGGGGGTCAGCGTAAGGGCAGCACACCGACGGAATCACACCGCAGAGCTCCGCCTGTGAAGGGCGCTGCCTCTGCCCATTATTCAAAAAGTTCTTTGGTGTGGGCCTTTTTTGAGTCGAGTGCATCAGATCGCACAGCTGCTGTTTGCAACATATGTCTCAAGCGTATATCGCGTGGCCAAAACATCACCCGCTTGGGCACCACATGCTTGACCAGACATATGTTGCCCTGCCATGCAGCTTGTTGGCAAGCCTACCTTAAAGACCCACATCAAAGAACAAAGCGGACCTCTCCTTGCACTGCATCAGCTGGGATCTCCAACCCCACTATACCTTCAGTCCTCTCTGAAACCTGCACTGAGAGGAATGAAGGTGTAGAATTAGGTGTGTCACAGCCAAGTACTTGCGGGCACTCTGCTAGCAGTACACCGACGTCCGATTCTAGCAGGCAAATTTCCCTGCCCCAGCTGCTGGACCGTCGAAAGAAGTTCACTCCCAGCCATCCACATGCCCAGCGGTTGAATGCTAGCTTGGCTAAATTGCTAGCGCTTCAACTGCTGCCTTTTCAGTTGGTAGACTCGGCCCCCTTCCGTGAGTTTGTGCAATGTGCGGTTCCTCAGTGGCTGATTCCCAAACGCCACTTTTTCTTACGGAAGGCGATTCCGGCTCTCTACCGGCATGTGGAAGGCAATGTCTTGGCCTCGCTGGACAGGGCGGTCAGTGGTAAGGTGCATATTACCGCTGACTCATGGTCCAGCAGGCATGGACAGGGACGTTACCTTTCTTTCACGGCACATTGGGTCACTCTTTTGTCAGCTGGGAAGGATGCAGGACAAGGTGCAGTAGTGTTGGAGGTTGTTCCGCCGCCATGCCTCCAAAATGCTACAACTGGTTGTGACACACCTCTCTCCTCCACCCCCTCCTCTTCTTCTTCCTCCATGGCCTCTTCCTGTGCTTTGTCCTCGGAACCAGCGGTGCTCCATAGGCGTTCAAGGGGCTACGCAAGTACGCAGGCAAAAAGATGCCATGCCGTGCTTGCGCTGGTGTGTTTGGGGGACAGGAGCCACACTGGGGCAGAGGTTCTGTCTGCTCTGCAGGGGCAGGCCAAGAGGTGATTGATGCCACGCCAGCTTAAGCCAGGAATGGTGGTTTGCGACAATGGCACCAACCTCCTCTCCGCCCTCCGACAGGGACAACTGACCCATGTGCCCTGTGTGGCTCACGTCCTTAACCTGGTGGTGCAGCGGTTCTTGGGCAGGTACCCGGGCTTACAGGATGTCCTGAGGCAGGCCAGGAAAGTCTGTGTGCATTTCCGCAGATCTTATAATGCCAGTGCTCGCCTGGCTGAGCTGCAAAAGGAGTTGAACCTGCCCAAGAACCGCCTTATATGTGACATGCCCACCAGGTGGAACTCAACGTTGGCCATGCCGCAGCGGCTGCACACACAGCAGAGGGCCATCAATGAGTAACTGTGCGACTACGGCACCAGGACAGGGTCAGGGGAGCTCGGTTTTTTTTCACCACGCCAGTGGGGCATGATCAGGGATGCATGCACTGTCCTGGCACCATTTGAGGAGGCCACGAGGATGGTGAGCAGTGACCGTGCATGCATCAGTGACACTGTACCTCTTGTCCACCTGTTGGAACATACGCTGCGTGGAATAATGGACAGGGCACTTGAGGCATAACAGAGGCAGGAAGAGAAGGACTTCCTTGCCTCTCAAGGCCCCCTTTACCCAGACAGTGTTCCTTCTGTCCCACCCATCGCACAGGAAGAGGAGGAGGAGGAGGAGGATTGTGTCAGCATGGAGGTGGAGCCTGGCACTCAGCATCATCAGCAGCAGTCTTTTAGGGATGATTTACAGTCCCAAGAAACCAGTGGACTTGTACGTGGCTGGGAGGAGGTGGCTGCAGATCATGTTGTCCTTAGTGACCCAGAGGACTCCGGACCGAATGCCTCAGCTAACCTACACTGCATGGCCTCCCTGATCCTGCAAAGTCTGCGGAAGGATCCTCGTATTCTTCGGATCAAGGAGAGGGACCATTACTGGCTGGCCACTCTCCTTGATCCACGGTACAAGGGTAAGGTTGCGGACCTTATCTTACCGTCGCAGAGGGAGCAGAGGATGAGACAACTCCGGGAGGCCTTGCAGAAAGGTCTGTGCAACGCGTTCCCAGAGACTGGGAGGTTACAAACTCCTGGTCCTGGACAACGAGTTGCTGAGGCTTCGGTCAGTCAAAAGAAGGAGCTGTGGGGAAGGTGGCCGTCTGACCGATGCGTTCAGACAATTCTTTAGTCCGCAGCCCCGAGGTATGATCGGTTCCAGCAACCATCGCCAGCGTCTTATATACATGGTGCAGGAATACCTAGGGGCAAGGTCAGACTTGGACACCTTCCCCACCGAAAATCCTCTGGCTTACTGGGTCTTGAGGATGGATCACTGGCCAGAGCTTGCACAGTATGCAATTGAGCTACTGGCCTGTCCTGCATCCAGCATTCTTTTAGAACGCACATTCAGTGCTGCTGGAGGATTTGTCATGGATCACAGGGTGCGCCTGTCCACTGTCTCGGTTGATCGACTGACCTTCATAAAGATGAACCAGTCTTGGAACACCACCAGCTACCAAACACCTGAAGCTGATATAACAGACTAATTTATTTTCAAATGTCACATCCCTTCAAGACTGATGCTGATGCTGAGAGACTGTCCTGTTATGTTGACTGACTATCCTCCTCCTCCTCAATGATCTGATTGATGATGATAGCTTGGAAGAACATTTTTGTTTCTGGGTGCCGCCACCAGTGGCTAAGGCCCAATTTTTCAGCCCCTTTTTAACAGGGCCATGTAATTACAATTTTTTATGCAATGCTTTGCAGCAGGGCTCATTCCTGCACTCCAACTAGAGTATCTGGGAGAGGTTGCAGTGTCGTGGCACCAGCACCAGTGGCTAAGGCCCAATTTTTCAGCCCCTGTTTAACAGGGGCATGTAATTACAATTTTTGATGCAATACTTTGCAACAGGGCTCATTGCTGTGCTCCAAGTACAGTATCTGTGAGGGGTTGCAGTGTTGTGGCACCAGTGCCTAAGGCCCAATTTTTCTGACCCTGTTTAACAGGGGCATGTAATTACAATTCTTGATCTAATAATTCACAGCAGGGCCCATTCCTGCGCCCCCCAAGAGTAACTGTGAGGCCTTACAGTGTTGTGTCAACACCACCACCACCACCACCAAAGGCCCAATTTTTCAGCCCCTGTTCAACAGGGGCATGCAATTACAATTCTTGATCTAATAATTCACAGCAGGGCCCATTCATGCGCCCACCAAGAGTAACTGTGAGGGCTCACAGTGTTGTGGCAACACCAACATGTAAGGGGCAAATTTCAGCTGAGTATATACGGCAGGCCCCTACTTTCAAACATCCAACTTACAAACGACTCCTCCTTGCAAACGGAAGGATACAACAGGAAGTGAGAGGAAATCTACCCCTAGGAAGGCAAATTCTCTCCTGTAAGAGTTAATATGGGAAAAAAGTGTCTCCTCTCCACTGATGCTTTATCACCAATTCTTGTTTCAATAAAAACCCCAAATTTTCAAAAAACATTTGTCATTAGGACGGAAAGTGAGGTGAACTGTTCTGAACAGGTGCACACTGCACAGACAGCAAAACAAATGTTACAGGGGTGATAACCCTTCCCTATGTTTTCCAAAAAGCTTAAAAATATTTTTTTTGGCTGGAGCTACACTTAAACAATGTACCTGTTCAAAATTACAAACAGATTCTGCATAAGAACAAACCTACAGTCCCTGTCTTGTATGCACCGCCTGTATACGGCTGTTCAGAGTACATTATATAGGGCCTTTTTTATTTTGTGTGCGGGGTTCCCCTTAATATCCATACAAGACCCAAAGGGGCTGGTAATGGGCTGGGGTAGGGGGGGGGGGGGGGGCTGTGATGGGGTAGCTATGCCATTTTTCTTAAAGATTTTCATCCATATTACCGGAACCAGACATTACATTAAAGCTGCAAGCAGTTTTAAATGGCTTTTTTTCCTTTAGAAATGTAATTTTGTGCAGGGACAGTTCTAAACACGGGAAACACGTGGCACTTCACAGGCATACTTTAGACACCCCCCAGGTACGATATTTAAAGGAATATTTGACTTTTTTTTTCACTTTATGCATCATTAACCACCTCCCTACTGGGCACTAAAACCCCCTTCCTGCCCAAGCCATTTTTCAGCGCAGTCACACTTTAAATGACAATTGCGCGGTCGTGCGACGTGGCTCCCAAACAAAATTTGCGTCCTTTTTTTCCCACAAATAGAGCATTCTTTTGGTGGTATTTAATCACCTCTGCGGTTTTTATTTTTTGCGCTATAAACAAAAGAAGAGCGTCCAGTTTGGAAAAAAAACACAATATTTTTTACTTTTTGCTATAATAAATACCCATTTTTTTTTCAATTAAAATTTTCCTCAGTTTAGGCCGATACGTATTCTTCTACATATTTTTGGTATAAAAAAAAAAAACGCAATAAGCGCGTATTGATTGGTTTGCGCAAAAGTTATAGCGTCTACAAAATAGGGGATAGTTTTATAGCATTTTTAATTTTTTTATTAGTAATGGCGGCGATCTGCGATTTTTATTGTGACTGCGATATTGTGGTGGACACATCGGACACTTTTGACACATTTTTGGTACCATTCACATTTATACAGCGATCCCTGCTATAAAAATGCATTGATTACTGTATAAATGTGACTGGCAGTGAAGGGGTTAACCACTAGGGGGCGGGAAGGGGTTAAATATGTTCCCTCAATGTGTTCTAACTGTGGGGGGAGGGGACTGACTGGGGGAGGTGACCGATGGTTGTCCCTATGTACAAGGGACACACCATCAGCCTCCTCTCCCTCACAGGACGTGGCTCTGTGTGTTTACACACACAGATCCACTTTCCTGCTTGGTTCCCGGGCAATCGCGGGTGCCCGGTGGCAATCGCGGCTGCCGGACACGCGCACCGGGTCCTTGGTAACGTCCACTCAGAAGGAGAGAGCACCCACCCGGCCGTATATGTACAGTGGCCGGGTGGGAAGTAGTTAAAATGACTGCTCCTGAAAAACGGCCATTTTTAAAACTTCTTTTTGCATTGATACATGTCCCCTGGTGCAGAACCCGGGTTCCCAAACCCTTTTTAGGACAATAACATGCATAATAGTCGTTATAATTAGCACTTTAGATTTCGAACGTTCGCATCCATTGTATTTAATAGGGTTCTAAAGTTTGTGCGAACTTTCGGTCCGTTTGCGGGTTCTGGTGCGAACCGAACCCGGGGGTGTTCGGCTCATCACTAGTCAATAGAAGCCGGTGCAGGCTGAGTCTGGGTTGTAACTGCAGAGGTAACAGTCCCGGCTGGGGGTTGAGCACAGCAAAAAGTAACAAGTCCAGAAAATACCGGGAACAAGGCAGGAGTTCAAAGGAAACGTGGAAGTCCAAAGATACAAGCAGGAGGTCAAGGATTGTAGACAGGCAGTAGATCCGAGTCACAGGCCGAGGGTCAAACACAAGACAAGGCAGAAGTACGTATAACGAGCCGAGGGTCAGGTCCAGGAGAGAGATCAGAGGAATCAAGCCAGTCCGGGTCACAAGGAGATTTTCAAGGTAGTTTTCCAGAGTCTTGGGTACACAGAAAAACTGACAAACCAGCAACTTGTCAGTGCAGCTGGGTCTCTTTAAATAGGCCCGCCTGGATTCCTATTGGTGCGCCGCCGCGCATGCGCGCGCACCGCTGCGTCGGCGCGCGCACCCGAGAACGTAGAAGCGCCGTCCCGCGCTTGCGCATGCGCCGAAGCGTCATTCCGCCGCGCGTGCGCATTGGGCGCTGATTGGCTGATTATTTAAAAAAATCTCCAGATAATGTCCCATGATGCAGATCCAACATCAATAACATCATCCAATGATCTAGATCCATCCTCAATCATGATAAATGATGCCTCATCAACACAAGCATGATAACCCATGCTGATGCCCTCACCATGAATAACATGTCCTAGTTAGAAGCTGAATGTAAACAAGGAAACCTGGGATGCTGGCTGACATCATTGACTAAATATGGTCATGATGACCATACTGGTTGAATAAAGTCAGCAAGCACCCTGGCTTGTTTGTTTACATTAGTCCTAGCTGCCCAGTGTAAACAAGCTAGCCAGTGATGCTGCTTGATGTTATTGACCAAATATGGTCATGACCAGATTTCTTCAATTACATCACCAAGGATACCTGCTGGCTTTTTTACTATATGAAACAAGCCATGCTGCAATACTGGGAAATCATTCCTCTAGTAGTGATAGTGATACCTCCATTAAATGAAGAGGTTTGGTATGGGTAAACAGCTAAATCTTGCAATTTTGTTCTTCCTTTCAGCTTCAAACAGCTAAAGTTTGGGTCAAACCCCCTGCTGGCCCAAACCCAAAGTTCGTTTTTAGAAATAACTTGTGGAGACAAGCTATGGCAGCAAGAATCATTTTCAACACTTTCCTTTATTCTAAAAGGATATGTGGTAACATGATTCTTTGATACACATTTTGTGATACTACAAAAGCCTAAGAATCTATTGGAAAGAAATCTTTAAACATATTTCAAGAAATGTCAGGCTCATATACACAAACAATAGCATTATCTCTTCTACACATAGGGTATACATGGTATACGTTCTACACAAAGGGTACACATGGTATTCCAATTCCAATGTCAAAATTCTTTACAGCTTGGAACAATTGGTTGCTGAATTCAAGATGTGTAAGACAACTATATATGGAGTAAGTGATAATTACTTGTTACGTTAACTTTATTTTCTTTCTTTTACAAGTTTCTACTTTTAAAATTGTTAGCCGTTTAGCATATTATACTATAAATCTATGGAAATAAGAGACACTTAACTGAAAATACATAGCATGACAACTTGTTAAATACATCTTTGATATGCCCCGAAGAATAAATCAAGACATGCTTGTTTATTGATAGTGATGAGCCGAACACCCCCGGGTTCGGTTCGCACCAGAACCCGCGAACGGACCGAAAGTTCGAACGAACATTAGAACCCTATTAAATACAATGGATGCGAACGTTCGAATTCTAAAGTGCTAATTATAACAACTATTATGCATGTTATTGTCCTAAAAAGGGTTTGGGAACCCGGGTTCTGCACCAGGGGACATGTATCAATGCAAAAAGAAGTTTTAAAAACGGTCGTTTTTCGGGAGCAGTCATTTTAATGATGCATAAAGTGAAAAAAAAAAAGTCAAATATTCCTTTAAATATCGTACCTGGGGGGTGTCTAAAGTATGCCTGTGAAGTGCCACGTGTTTCCCGTGTTTAGAACTGTCCCTGCACAAAATGACACTTCTAAAGGAAAAAAAAGCCATTTAAAACTGCTTGCGGCTTTAATGTAATGTCTGGTCCCGGTAATATGGATGAAATTCTTTAAGAAAAATGGCATAGCTACCCCATGACCCCCCCCCCTACCCCAGCCCATTACCAGCCCCTTTGGGTCTTGTATGGATATTAAGGGGAACCCCGCACATAAAATAAAAAAGGCCCTATATACTCTGAACAGCCCTATACAGGCGGTGCATACAAGACAGGGACTGTAGGTTTGTTCTTATGTAGAGTCTGTTTGTAATTTTGAACAGGTACATTGTTGAAGTGTAGCTCCAGACCAAAAATCTATTTTTAAACTTTTTGGAAAACATAGGTAAGGGTTATCACCCCTGTAACATTTGTTTTGCTGTCTGTGCCCCTGTTCAGAACATTTCACCTCACTTTCCGTCCCAATGACAACTCTTTTTTAAATGTGGTCTTTTTCTTGAAACAAGGATTGCTGATAAAGCATCAGTACAGAGGAGACACCTTTCTCCCATATTTATTCTTACAGGAGAGAATTTTCCTTCCTAGTGGTAGATTTCCTCTCACTTCCTGTTGTCTTCTTGCGTTTGCAAGTAGGAGTCGTTTGTAAGTTGGATGTTTGAAAGTAGGGACCTGCCGTATATACTCTGCAGAAATAGGCCCCTTAGTTGTTGGTGTTGGCACAACACTGTAAGCACTCACAGTTACTCTTGGTTGGTGCTGGAACGCCCTGCTGTCAACTATTATATCAGGAATTTTAATTACATATAATTGTTGAACAGTGGTAGTAAAAATTGGGCCTTTGATGGTGGTGCTGGTGCCACAACACTGTAAGCCCTGACAGTTACTCTTGGTGGGTGCAGCAATGGGCCCTACTGTGAATTATTAGATCAAGAATTGTAATTACATGCCCCTGTTCAACAGGGGCTGAAAAATTGGGCCTTAGGCACTGGTGGCACAACACTGCAACCCCTCACAGATACTGTACTTGGAGCACAGCAATGAGCCCTGTTGCAAAGTATTGCTTCAAAAATTGTAATGACACGCCCCTGTTAAACAGGGGCTGAAAAATTGGGCCTTAGGCACTGGTGGCACAACACTGCAACTCCTCACAGATACTGTACTTGGAGCACAGCAATGAGCCCTGTTGCAAAGTATTGCTTCAAAAATTGTAATGACACGCCCCTGTTAAACAGGGGCTGAAAAATTGGGCCTTAGGCACTGGTGGCACAACACTGCAACTCCTCACAGATACTGTACTTGGAGCACAGCAATGAGCCCTGTTGCAAAGTATTGCTTCAAAAATTGTAATTACACGCCCCTGTTAAACAGGGGCTGAAAAATTGGGCGTTAGGCACTGGTGGCGGCACCCATAAACAAAAATGATCTTACAAGCTATCATCATCAATCGTATCATTGAGGACTCGGAGGAGGAGGATAGCCAGTCAACATAACAGCACAGGCACTCAGCATCAGCATCAGTCTTGAAGGGATGTGACATGTTAAAATCAATTAGTCTGTTATATCAGCATCAGGTGTGTGGTAGCTGGTGGTGATCCAAGACTGGTTCATCTTGATGAAAGTCAGTCGATCAACCGAGTCGGTGGACAGGCGCACCCTGTGATCCGTGACAAATCCTCCAGCAGCACTGAATGTGCGTTCCGAAAGAACGCTGGATGCAGGACAGGCCAGTAGCTCAATTGCATACTGTGCAAGCTCTGGCCAGTGATCCATCCTCAAGACCCAGTAAGCCAGAGGATTTTCGGTGGGGAAGGTGTCCAAGTCTGACCTTGCCCCTAGATATTCCTGCACCATGTTTATCAGACGCTGGCGATGGTTGCTGGAACCGATCATACTTTGGGGCTGCGGACTAAAGAATTGTCTGAACGCATCGGTCAGACGGCCACCTTCCCCACCGCTCCTTCTTTGACTGGCCGAAGCCTCAGCAACTCGTTGTCCAGGACCAGGAGTTTGCAACCTCCCAGTCTCTGGGAACGCGTTGCACAGACCTTTCTGCAAGGCCTCCCGGAGTTGTCTCATCCTCTGCTCCCTCTGCGACGGTAACATAAGGTCCGCAACCTTACCCTTGTACCGTGGATCAAGGAGAGTGGCCAGCCAGTAATGGTCCCTCTCCTTGATCCGAAGAATACGAGGATCCTTCCGCAGACTTTGCAGGATCAGGGAGGCCATGCAGCGTAGGTTTGCTGAGGCATTCGCTCCGGAGTCCTCTGGGTCACTAAGGACGACATGATCCGCAGCCACCTCCTCCCAGCCACGTACAAGTCCACTGGTTTCTTGGGACTGTAAATCATCCCTAAAAGACTGCTGCTGATGATGCTGAGTGCCAGCCTCCACCTCCATGCTGACACAATCCTCCTCCTCCTCCTCCTCCTCCTCTTCCTGTGCGATGGGTGGGACAGAAGGAACACTGTCTGGGTAAAGGGGGCCTTGAGAGGCAAGGAAGTCCTCCTCTTCCTGCCTCTGTTCTGCCTCAAGTGCCCTGTCCATTATTCCACGCAGCGTGTGCTCCAACAGGTGGACAAGAGGTACAGTGTCACTGATGCATGCACTGTCACTGCTCACCATCCTCGTGGCCTCCTCAAATGGTGCCAGGACAGTGCATGCATCCCTGATCATGCCCCACTGGCGTGGAGAAAAAAAACCAAGCTCCCCTGACCCTGTCCTGGTGCCGTAGTCGCACAGGTACTCATTGATGGCCCTCTGCTGCGTGTGCAGCCGCTGCAGCATGGCCAACGTTGAGTTCCACCTGGTGGGCATGTCACATATAAGGCGGTTCTTGGGCAGGTTCAACTCCTTTTGCAGCTCAGCCAGGCGAGCACTGGCATTATAAGATCTGCGGAAATGCACACAGACTTTCCTGGCCTGCCTCAGGACATCCTGTAAGCCCGGGTACCTGCCCAAGAAGCGCTGCACCACCAGGTTAAGGACGTGAGCCACACAGGGCACATGGGTCAGTTGTCCCTGTCGGAGGGCGGAGAGGAGGTTGGTGCCATTGTCGCAAACCACCATTCCTGGCTTAAGCTGGCGTGGCGTCAACCACCTCTCGGCCTGGCCCTGCAGAGCAGACAGGACCTCTGCCCCAGTGTGGCTTCTGTCCCCCAAACACACCAGCGCAAGCACGGCATGGCATCTTTTTGCCTGCGTACTTGCGTAGCCCCGTGAACGGCTACGGAGCACCGCTGGTTCATAGGACAAACCACAGGAAGAGGCCATGGAGGAAGAAGAAGAGGAGGGGGTGGAGGAGAGAGGTGTGTCACAACCAGTAGTAGCATTTTGGAGGCGTGGCGGTGGGACAACCTCCAACACTACTGCACCTTGTCCTGAATCCTTCCCAGCTGCCAAAAGAGTGACCCAATGGGCCGTGAAAGAAAGGTAACGTCCCTGTCCATGCCTGCTGGACCATGAGTCAGCGGTAATATGCACCTTACCGCTGACCGCCCTGTCCAGCGAGGCCAAGACATTGCCTTCCACATGCCGGTAGAGAGCCGGAATAGCCTTCCGTGAGAAAAAGTGGCGTTTGGGAACCTGCCACTGAGGAACCGCACATTGCACAAACTCACGGAAGGGGGCCGAGTCTACCAACTGAAAAGGCAGCAGTTGAAGCGCTAGCAATTTAGCCAAGCTAGCATTCAACCGCTGGGCATGTGGATGGCTGGGAGTGAACTTCTTTCGACGGTCCAGCAGCTGGGGCAGGGAAATTTGCCTGCTAGAATCGGACGTCGGTGTACTGCTAGCAGAGTGGGCGCAAGTACTTGGCTGTGACACACCTAATTCTACACCTTCATTCCTCTCAGTGCATGTTTCAGAGAGGACTGAAGTTATAGTGGGGTTGGAGATCCCAGCTGATGCGGTGCAAGGAGAGGTCTGCTTTGTTCTTTGGTGTGGGTCTTTGAGGTAGGCTTGCCAACGAGCTGCATGGCAGGTCAACATATGTCTGGTCAGGCATGTGGTACCCAAGCGGCTGATGTTTTGGCCACGCGATATACGCTTGAGACATATGTTGCAAACAGCAGCTGTGCGATCTGATGCACTAGCCTCAAAAAAGGCCCACACCAAAGAACTTTTTGAATGACGGGCAGAGGCAGCGCCCTGCACAGGCGGAGCTCTGCGGTGTGATTCCGTCGGTGTACTGCCCTTACGCTGGCCACCAAAGGGCATCCTGCCTCGTTGGAGATGTGCCTCCTCCTCATCCTCCTCCTCCTCCTCTCTCCTATTAGGCACCCACGTGGAGTCAGTGACCTCATCATCCCCTCCCTCCTCATCACTGGAGCCAATCTGGCAGTATGCTGCAGCTGCTGGAACATGACTGCCAGATTGGTGTCCTTCTTGAGCATCCCCTCTGTCTGCTCTCACGCTACTGCCTTCCTCTAGCTGGGTTTCATCATCAGACCCTTCGAAACGCTGGGCATCCTCCTGGAGCATGTACCCAACACTGTGCTGAAACAGTTCGGGGGACTCCTCAGGAGGAGGACATGGTGGGTCTAGGGAAGGAGTGACTGATGATTTGTCTGACATTGATACCAGGGAAGATGACGCTTTGGCAGCTGCTTTTCCAGTACCCTGAGCCTGGGTGAGAGAGGATGAGGAGGAGGAGGAGGGCTTGGTCATCCACTCTACCAAGTCTTCGGCATGATGTGGCTCAACATGTCCAGCTGCCGAAAAGAAGGACAAGCGTGTCCCATGGCCATGTGCTGATGACAATGCACCGCGTCCACGACCAGCACTGTTGCCCCCAGACACAGAGCCTGCTTGCCCTCTTTTATTGCCTCCTGACTGTCTGCCTCTCCTTGTTTGCCTTCCAGACATTCTAATAGATGGCCTGCAGGGAGATGGGAAAAAAGCAATAAGGGCTACCTTCAGGTGTCCTTCTCTGTCCCTTGAAACAAGGACTTTCACAGTGAAAGAAACTGACACTCTCCCTACCTACAGTTTTCTGTCCCTAGAAAAAATATTTTTTTTAAGCACAATATAGCACAAGGACAATTCACTCACTGTCCTTACAGGTCCCTGGAAACAAGGACTTGCAGAGTGAAATAAACTGACACTCTCCCTACCTACAGTTTTCTGTCCCTAGAATAAATGTTTTTTTTAAGCACAATATAGCACAAGGACAATTCACTCACTGTCCTTCCAGGTCCCTGGAAACAAGGACTTGCAGAGTGAAAGAAAAAAAACACTCTCCCTACCTACAGTTTTCTGTCCCTAGAAAAAATGTTTTTTTTAATCACAATATAGCACAAGGACAATTCACTCACTGTCCTTCCAGGTCCCTGGAAACAAGGACTTGCAGAGTGAAATAAACTGACACTCTCCCTACCTACAGTTTTCTGTCCCTAGAATAAATGTTTTTTTTAAGCACAATATAGCACAGGGACAATTCACTCACTGTCCTTCCAGGTCCCTGGAAACAAGGACTTGCAGAGTGAAAGAAAAAAAACACTCTCCCTACCTACAGTTTTCTGTCCCTAGAAAAAATGTTTTTTTTAATCACAATATAGCACAAGGACAATTCACTCACTGTCCTTCCAGGTCCCTGGAAACAAGGACTTGCAGAGTTAAATAAACTGACACTCTCCCTACCTACAGTTTTCTGTCCCTAGAATAAATGTTTTTTTTAAGCACAATATAGCACAAGGAGAATTCACTCACTGTCCTTCCAGGTCCCTGGAAACAAGGACTTGCAGAGTGAAAGAAAAAAAACACTCTCCCTACCTACAGTTTTCTGTCCCTAGAAAAAATGTTTTTTTTAATCACAATATAGCACAAGGACAATTCACTCACTGTCCTTCCAGGTCCCTGGAAACAAGGACTTGCAGAGTGAAATAAACTGACACTCTCCCTACCTACAGTTTTCTGTCCCTAGAATAAATGTTTTTTTTAAGCACAATATAGCACAAGGACAATTCACTCACTGTCCTTACAGGTCCCTGGAAACAAGGACTTGCAGAGTGAAAGAAAAAAACACTCTCCCTACCTACAGTTTTCTGTCCCTAGAAAAAATGTTTTTTTTAATCACAATATAGCACAAGGACAATTCACTCACTGTCCTTACAGGTCCCTGGAAACAAGGACTTGCAGAGTGAAAGAAAAAAAACACTCTCCCTACCTACAGTTTTCTGTCCCTAGAAAAAATGTTTTTTTTAATCACAATATAGCACAAGGACAATTCACTCACTGTCCTTCCAGGTCCCTGGAAACAAGGACTTGCAGAGTGAAAGAAACTGACACTGTCCCTACCTACAGTTTTCTGTCCCTAGAATAAATGTTTTTTTTAAGCACACTATAGCACAAGGACAATTCACTCACTGTCCTTACAGGTCCCTGGAAACAAGGACTTGCAGAGTGAAAGAAAAAAAACACTCTCCCTACCTACAGTTTTCTGTCCCTAGAAAAAAGTTTTTTTTAATCACAATATAGCACAAGGACAATTCACTCACTGTCCTTCCAGGTCCCTGGAAACAAGGACTTGCAGAGTGAAATAAACTGACACTCTCCCTACCTACAGTTTTCTGTCCCTAGAATAAATGTTTTTTTTAAGCACAATATAGCACAAGGAGAATTCACTCACTGTCCTTCCAGGTCCCTGGAAACAAGGACTTGCAGAGTGAAAGAAAAAAAACACTCTCCCTACCTACAGTTTTCTGTCCCTAGAAAAAATGTTTTTTTTAATCACAATATAGCACAAGGACAATTCACTCACTGTCCTTCCAGGTCCCTGGAAACAAGGACTTGCAGAGTGAAATAAACTGACACTCTCCCTACCTACAGTTTTCTGTCCCTAGAATAAATGTTTTTTTTAAGCACAATATAGCACAAGGACAATTCACTCACTGTCCTTACAGGTCCCTGGAAACAAGGACTTGCAGAGTGAAAGAAAAAAAACACTCTCCCTACCTACAGTTTTCTGTCCCTAGAAAAAATGTTTTTTTTAATCACAATATAGCACAAGGACAATTCACTCACTGTCCTTCCAGGTCCCTGGAAACAAGGACTTGCAGAGTGAAATAAACTGACACTCTCCCTACCTACAGTTTTCTGTCCCTAGAATAAATGTTTTTTTTAAGCACAATATAGCACAAGGAGAATTCACTCACTGTCCTTCCAGGTCCCTGGAAACAAGGACTTGCAGAGTGAAAGAAAAAAAACACTCTCCCTACCTACAGTTTTCTGTCCCTAGAAAAAATGTTTTTTTTAATCACAATATAGCACAAGGACAATTCACTCACTGTCCTTCCAGGTCCCTGGAAACAAGGACTTGCAGAGTGAAATAAACTGACACTCTCCCTACCTACAGTTTTCTGTCCCTAGAATAAATGTTTTTTTTAAGCACAATATAGCACAAGGACAATTCACTCACTGTCCTTACAGGTCCCTGGAAACAAGGACTTGCAGAGTGAAAGAAAAAAAACACTCTCCCTACCTACAGTTTTCTGTCCCTAGAAAAAATGTTTTTTTTAATCACAATATAGCACAAGGACAATTCACTCACTGTCCTTACAGGTCCCTGGAAACAAGGACTTGCAGAGTGAAATAAACTGACACTCTCCCTACCTACAGTTTTCTGTCCCTAGAATAAATGTTTTTTTTAAGCACAATATAGCACAAGGAGAATTCACTCACTGTCCTTCCAGGTCCCTGGAAACAAGGACTTGCAGAGTGAAAGAAAAAAAACACTCTCCCTACCTACAGTTTTCTGTCCCTAGAAAAAATGTTTTTTTTAATCACAATATAGCACAAGGACAATTCACTCACTGTCCTTACAGGTCCCTGGAAACAAGGACTTGCAGAGTGAAAGAAACTGACACTCTCCCTACCTACAGTTTTCTGTCACTAGAAAAAATGTTTTTTTTAATCACAATATAGCACAAGGACAATTCACTCACTGTCCTTACAGGTCCCTGGAAACAAGGACTTGCAGAGTGAAAGAAACTGACACTCTCCCTACCTACAGTTTTCTGTCCCTAGAATAAATGTTTTTTTAAGCACAATATAGCACAAGGACAATTCACTCACTGTCCTTCCAGGTCCCTGGAAACAAGGACTTGCAGAGTGAAAGAAACTGACACTGTCCCTACCTACAGTTTTCTGTCCCTAGAATAAATGTTTTTTTTAAGCACACTATAGCACAAGCACAAAACACACTGACACTCTCCCTACCTATCCTTCTCTTTCCCTAAACTAAAGGAATCCAGGTTAAGCAAGAAAGAAATAACAGTCACTGTCCCTGCCTATGCTGCTCTATCCCTGCTCCGGAACACACTACACTAGGCCGCCGTGCTGGCGGCCTTTTATAGTGTGGGGCGTGTACTAAACACCCTCAGCAATAATTGGCCACAGGCATCCTGCCTGTGGCCAATCATTGCTCTCCTCGCTGCCGGCGCTGTGATTGGCCAAGCATGCGGGGTCACAGTGCATGCTTGGCCAATCACAGCGCCTGGATGACACTGCGATGGCGTAGTGCATTGTGGGCCGTTCGCGTCACTCGAATTTGGCGCGAACGGCCCAAATCGTTCGATCTTCGTCGAACGATCGAACAGCCGATGTTCGAGTCGAACGTATGTTCGACTCGAACACGAAGCTCATCCCTATTTATTGATGAATTGAAATAATTGGTAATATTTATGTTATACACCGATAATAAAGAATGGCTGAACATAAAATTACATAAAAGTTAAATAAGTAGTTTATATCCGACACAGTATATTTTTAATTCACAACCACATTCTCGGTATATGCAAGCAATATAGTTTCATTCTTTTTACATAATCTGTAAAGATTTGTTGTTAATGTCTGGTACTAAAAAAAGAGAGACTAACCAGCTCAGTGGGTAAAATAAATGTGTCCCAGGGGTGTGGTTTGGCCGCTGAGGGGAATGGTCACTTGAGGCTGTAGCTCTCCAGGGAAACTTTCAGCAACTCCATCGCTCGTGCGCTCGTGCTTGCCGATTTACCCTCTCACAAAGAGGGTAACACCCACGTAACACTTCTGCTTTGTCCCAGAAAAAAAACAGGCTCACCGCCTAACGGACTTCTTCTTCATACAGCTGGCAAATGACACTGCCCAAGATGGCACCCAAAGCAGGAGTGGCTCACACATTCCACCAGCTACACAGCCTTCCACTCCTGCTGTCAGCTGTGCCAACATGGAGGATTCCAATACTGCTGCCTCTCCTTCTCCACGACCTCCACAGGGCAGAGGTTAGAGAACTGCAATCTCTCTTGCACATTCCCTTAACAAGCCTCCTACAGCCAAAAAGCAACACTGGGCTACAACTTCTACTGTACAAGCAGATGGGGACATGATAGACTGTCTGGCTGCATTCCCAGCATCAGCTTCTGAACAAACACTAAAAGTCATGCTGCTCTCTCTGCAAGCAGAGCACTGACCAGCTTGACAGTAGACATGTGCACACTGAAATATTTTTTTTCGGAATTTCGTTTTCGTCCGAAAAATGTATTTATTTTGTTACTCCCGAAATTCGTTTTTATTTATTTTGTTCCGTTAAAAAATGCATTTGAGCGAAAATCCGAATAAATTAAGGTCAAATCTGTCATTGAGGGCTAATGACATGAACGACGAAGATTCGACGAAGCAGCGAAAAACATACAAACTTTGAATCTGTCATTGAAGGCTTATGGTGTGTGTCGAATGTTCTAAGAAGATTCGACAGAGCAGCTAAACTGTACGATGCCGCAATTGTACTTTTCCGGTCAAATGTTCCGCCTACAAGCTATAGAAGAATTCTAATGTTGTATGACACTAGTAATAATTATATTTATAAATCATTATTACTAGTCAATAGGGATGAGGTTTGAGTTCGAGTCGAACTCATGTTCGACTCGAACATTGCCTGTTAGCCCATAGCCGAACAGCGAACAATTTGGGGTGTTCACGGCAAATTCGAAAAGCCGTGGAACACCCTGTAAAAGTCTATGGGAGAAATCTGAAGCGCTAATTTTAAAGGCTTATATGCAAGTTATTGTCATAAAAAGTGTTTGGGGACGTCAGTCCCCTCCCCCCACAGTAAGAATCACTCCTAGGGAACACATTTAACCCCTTCCTCGCCCCCTAGTGTTAACCCCTTCCCTGCCAGTCACATTTATACAGTAATCAGTGCATATTTATAGCTCTGTTCACTGTATAAATGTGAATGGTCCCAAAAATGTGTCAAAAGTGTCCGATCTGTCCGCTGTAATATCGCAGTCCTGACAAAAATCGCAGATAACTGCCATTACTAGTAAAAAAATTAAAAAGAATTTCATAATTCTATCCCCTATTTTGTAGGCGCTATAACTTTTGCGCAAACCAATCACTATACACTTATTGCGATTTTTTTTACCAAAAATATGTAGAAGAATACTTATCGGCCTAAACTGAGAAAAAAATATAGTTTAAAAAAAAAATTGGGATATTTAATATAGCAAAAAGTAAAAAATATAGTTGTTTTTTTTCAAAATTGTCACTCTTTTTTTGTTTATAGCGCAGGATACCGACAGCGTTGGAGTGGAGACCGAGAGTGGATTACCACGCTGGAATCTTTTTAAAAAAAAAATTATTTTTAATAAAGGACTTATCCCAATGGCGTCTGTGTGTTTTTTTACATTTTTTTACAGTTTCTTTGTGAAATGGTAGGGGTACAATGTACCCCTTACCAATTCACATAGGGGGGCGGGATCTGGGGGTCCCCTTTGTTAAAAGGGTCTTCCAGATTCCGATAAGCCCCCTGCCCGCAGACCCCCACAACCACCAGGCAAGGGTTGTGGGGATGAGGCCCTTGTCCCCATCAACATCAACATCATCATAGACCCCCAAAGCATCCTCTCCATGTCGAGGGCATGTGGCCTGGTACAGTTCAGGAGGGGGGCGCTCTCTCATCCCCCCTATTTTCCTGCGGCCTGCCAGGTTGCGTGCTCGGATAAAGGGCCTGGTATGGATTTTTGGGGGGAACTCCACGTCATTTTTTTTTTTTATTTGGGGTGGAGCTCCCCTTAAAATCCATACCAGACCTGAAGGGCCTGGTAATTTAATTTGGGGGGACCCCCACGCATTTTTTTTTTTAAGCAATGACTTTCAATTACTTTTCTCTGTATTGCCGGGAGCCGACAATTCATTATAGCCGCGAGTGCTTTTAAATGACTTTTTTTCCTTCAGAAATTACACTTTGTGCAGGGACAGTTCTAAGCACGGGAAACAATCGCTACTTTACAGGCATACTATACACACCCCCTAGGTACGAAATTTAAAGGAATATTTCACTTTTATTGTTTCACTTTAAGCATTATTAAAATCACTGCTCCCGAAAAAACGGGCGTTTAAAAAAAAAAATTGCATTGATACATGTCCACTGGGGCAGGACCCGGGTCCCCAAACACTTTTTATGACAATAACTTGCATATAAGCATTTAAAATTAGCACTTTCGATTTTTCATGTTCGAGTCCCATAGACCTTAACGGTGTTTGGATGTTCAAACAAATTTATTGCCTGTTTGCATGTTCTGATGAGAACCGAACTGGGGGGTGTTCGGCTCATCCCTACTAGTCAGCCAACATTCGAATTCTTCTATAGCCTATGGGCCGAGCATTTGACTGGAAATGTACAATTGCAGCGTCGTACAGTTTAGCTGCTTGTCGAATCTTCTTAGAACTTTCGACAGACACCATAAGCCTTTAATGACAGATTCGAAGTTTGTATGTTTTTCGCTGCTTCATCGAATCTTCGTCGTTCATGTCAAATCTTTTCTCTCTATGTCGAATCTTTCCTCTCTATGTAGAATCATCTTGGACTAATAGAGTTAAGGTTAGGCACATTCGACCACAGGTTCGATAGACACAGATTGTTATTGTCAGCGTTATGTCGAATCTCCTATCTATATCGAACTGTTGTAACAACGAAAACGAAAATAAAACATTTTTTTATGTCGGATCTTTCGGATTTCGGATTCTGCGCGTTCGTTTTAGCTTGTTAAAACGATAACGAAAATACCCAAAATTCGGACGAAAATGCATTCGGAACAAAACGAATGCACATGCCTACTAGAGAGACAAATGGGATAAGTAGTCAAAGCTCATAATGATGCAGTAGATGCTCAGAAGGATCTGACTGAGGAAATTCAACAACTCCGTCCTTAAAATTGCTTATCTTAAAGACCACTCATGATGGAACAAGGTTCAGCGGTATCCCAGAATCCATTAAACCTAAATAGCTTATTCTCTTCCTCTGCCAACTGTTCATTAAACTATTCCCTGACCTCTCTCCTCATGAGGTGATAATTGACTGGGCGCACAGGGTTATGAAACCCAAACATCTCTCCTGACCCAAATTCATTATTTTTTATGTAAAAGAGCAGCTTTTGATCGCTGAGGTGTCCACACTCTCCCAGAACCATACTCCAACGTATTACTATTCAATGATATCTTTGTGGCCATTGTGCAAAGGTACAAGGAATTTGCCCACATAACTATGATTTTCAGGGAGCGCAATATGATCTACAGATTGGAGTTCCTGACAAAACTTCTTGTGATGTATCAAAACCAGCTCGTACCCATACTATCTTCTAAAGAAGGCTTAAAACAACTGCATAACTGGGGTCTTATCTCCATGCCCTTACCTCCGACAGCGTAATCCAAACCACTGCAACGCATCTCTGATCCCTGGATCTCAGCAAACACTACTTGAGAGGAATGCCCGCTTTCTCAATTTTTCATACAAGCAGGCAGGCAACCCTATTCACATGCAGATTCATTCCTCACAACCTAAGAGTATAGTGCTTTTGTTGGCGCACCTGCCCCATTTGCCCTTTTTTTTTGTTCTTTAATAAATGTTTACTCAGTTTCACAGGATGTATTTATTTATTGTTTTGATACTGTCTATCTTGACTTACTTAAGACCACTTTCACACTGATGCGCTTTTCAGGCGCTTTCACGCTAAAAAAGGCACCTGAAAACGTATTTCCATTAAAATCAATGAATGCTTTCACACTGAGGCAGTGTGCTGAAAAAAACGCCCCTCTCCATTGAAATGAATTGAAAGCGCTTCAAAAGCGCCTGAAAAGCGCTTCAAAAGCGCTCAGTGTTTTACTGGCAGTTTTTTAAGCGCCTCAGTGTGAAAGTGGCCTTAATATCTTTGGCCTTATCATGGATAGCGTTGCACCGACATGTATATTCTTTCCCCATACTTCGCAAGTCCTCACATTTAATTATGGCTATTACCATTATCACTATAAACACTAAAGACCTAATAGCCCATTCAAAAGGGTGAAGCTTTGGAAAGAAGCGATCATCCAACACACAGACATCCTCTGTGTCCAAGAAACCCATTTTGCGAAAACACAAAGCCCCTCCCGTATTGCTGTAATGCCCATGCTGAAGAGAATACCAGAGGAGTTATGATAGCTGTCTGCAATTCAGTAGCTTTCCAGCTTTAACACCTCAAAGCTGACCTGTCTGGCAGATATGTAATCCTCTCTGCCTCCTTCAACAATCATCCTCTTGTTATTGTCAACCTACAGGTATATGCACCAAACACGCTTTAAAACTGCTTTCTTAAATCCTTAATAAGAAAATTACATCAGTTTCTCAAAGACAATTTAATAATTTGCAGAGACTTTAATGACACCATGGACCAAGCCCTCAATTTTTCTAAGCCACACAGGAAATGCTGCACAACGTTTTCTTCCCTACTCCTCAATGAGGACCTATATGGCCCCTGGCAATGCTTGCAGGGAATTTGAAAAATAATATACGTTCTATTCCCAGACATAGAAATCATAATCCAGGATTGATTTGTTCCTGACCTCTAAACACACGTTACAGTCCATCTCCTCTGCCAACATAAGGTTTATTACGTGGTCTGACCATGCTCCAGTATCCATTAATTTGTTTTCAAATCCAAAGATTAAAAGAAACTCTATTTGGAGACTATGCTTCCTACTTTACTCACCCGCGCTATAAGGAACAAATCAAAACTGAGATTGCCTAATTTTTTTGTATAAATGCTGGTTCTGTTTCCAATGTTAATACTCTCTGGAATACGATTAAAGCATACATTAGAGGTCTGTTTATGAAAATAAGTGCCCATGAGAAAAAACTACGGAATGAGACTGTTACTAAAATTCTGAAACGCATCCGGACTTTGGAGAATAAAAACAAATCCCGCCCTTCTGATAGTGATTCTGCATAGCTATGCCACCTTAGAAATGAGCTTGTCACATATTTACAGAAAGGCCATGGTTTTTATATCAATCATCTTCCCCTTAAAGTGATATTAAAGTCTTGTTTTTTTTTACTTTCAAATAACAAACATGTTATACTTACCTGCTCTCTGCAGTGGTTTTGCACAGAGCAGTCGGGATTCTCCTCTTCTCAGACCCCACGCCAGCACTCCTGGCCCCCCCCCTACTCCTGGGTGCTCCCACAGCAAGCGGCAAGCTTCCAGGGGTACCCAAGCAGGCATGCTCCTGAGCCATGGCTCTGTGTGTCCATTCACACACAGAGCCGTGGCTCACGTCTGCCTCCTCTATCTCCTGATTGGCTCCAGCTGTTGCCAAAAGCCACTCAGGAATGTGAATCCCCGGACAGCAAAGGCTCTCATCGACATCGCTGGATTGAGAAGGGGCTCAGGTAAGTATTAGGGGAGCTGCTGCACACAGAAGTTTTTTTTTTACCTCCATACATAGAATACATGAAGGTAAAAAACCTTGTGCCTTTACAAACACTTTAATTCCTACAGTATGTCCATGGTAACAGATCTGGCACACTCGTCAAACAATTTAAACGCAAAGCCACATTACCCAAAATACCGTATCTCGCATACCATCAGGGCCAACATTCAACTAATCCACAAGATATAGCTAATTACTTTAGTAGTTTTTATTCAAAACTTTACAATCTCCAATAAATTGATACTGAACTTACACCAAAAACTGCAGATATTCACCAGTTACTGCCTTCTATCAGACTCCCGTCTGTGATGCAGACCAACTTGAGGATCTATCCAGACCATTTTCCCAGTCTGAATTAACTAAAGCAATTATTTCTTATCCCCTTCACAAATCACTAGGCCCAGATGGCTTTTGTAACTGGTATTACAAAACCTTTTATGATCTTCTCTCCCCACATTTGTGTAATATGTACAAAAGATTCTCAACTATCGGAGAAATCCCCTAATAATCACTCAAAGCCAGGGCCAGACTGGGAATAGAAACCAGCCCTGGAAAAAATTTCATACCAGCTCCATAGCATTATTATATCAGCCCAACATCATTATGTATTCTTATTCATAAAAGGGAAAACCATGCACTTTAAAGTACATTTGAAGAGTGTATTATATATAGATAAGACAGGTATGAAAGCACATAGGGCTTTATATATATAACAGCAATTGCCAGTTAAAAGTGGAGCAATTATCAAGGGGGACACCAGGGACCCTGGGAATGTGGGGGGGGGACTCTGGTGACCAGAGACCACCTTCCACAGAAAGAATACACTAAGATAAGGGGGTGGGTTACTAATATGAGGAGGAACCTTTATATATCAGTGCCCCCTTACATTATAGTATTCACGTCCCTCCCTCACATCAGTGACCCCCCCCCTCAGACTGGCCTGGTGGCCCTGTCACTGACCATCTCTCAGGTGCACCATGCAGGGCTCAGTCAGTTGGCTCCAGCTTGGTGGCTCTGGTTTTATCCTATAGTCTCCTCTCCACAGTCCACACACATCTGACTTCTCCCATGACCCCAATCCCGGCGGTGCTCCCACTCTTGACTCCTCTCCAGACTCCCTCAGAGACTGCAGACATGAAAAGACAATAAAAGACAAGAGATGGTCAGAGGTTGCGGACATGAAATAGGAGATGTCAGAGGTTGCGGACATGATGCAAGAGATGGTTAGAGGCTGTGGATATGATACAGGAGATGTCAGAGGCTGTGGGCATGATACAAGAGATCAATACAGCCTCATCAGTGCCCATCAAATGCAGCCTCACTGTGCCCATCTATGCAGCCTCACTGTGCCCATCAATAAGCCTCACTGTGCCTGTCAATGCAGACTTACTGTGCCCATCAATAAGCATCATCGTGCCCCTCAATAAGCCTCACCGTGCCTGTCATTAAGCCTCACCACTCAGTATCTGAATTACACAGAGCGGTCTCCCCGCTGTGTCGTGGAGCTGAGTTGGAAATGTACTTCGGCCGGGCTGTGACAAAAGTCCCGCCTCCTCCTAGACCAGGTAGGAAATAGACGCAGTGTTCTGTATATCACACACGCTGGTCTAGGAGGAGGCAGGACTTTTGTCACAGCACGCCTGAAGTACATTTCCAACTCAGCTTCGTGACACACTGGGGAGACCACTGTGTGTGACATCTAAACAAGAGGGGGAGGGGAGCACGCAGCCGCAGCCGCTGCTCAAAGCGGCCCCAGGGCAGGCAGCCTACTGGCAAATATCCCGGTATCCCAGTAGGCCAGTCCGGCCCTGCTCAAAGCTCTTCTAGTCACCATTCCCAAGCCTGCTAAATCATCTGACAACCCATCAAATGTTTGACAAATATTGTTGTTAAACACTGACTTAAAACTGCAGTGATGTGAAAAAGTATTTACCCCCTTCCTAAATTTTTTATTTTTTTTTGCATATTTCTCACAGTTAAATGATCAAACAAATTTTAATATTACAACATAACCCGAGTAAATCAAAGATGCCATTTTTAAATTATTATTTTGAAAAAAGCTGTTCAAACCTGCCTGGCCCTATGTGAAAAAGTAATTGCCCCCTCCCATGCTGAATCATGAATGAACTGTGATTAACCACAATTTTTTTTGGAAAGCGGAGTTAAATTTCACTTGTCACACCCAGGCCTGATTACTGCCAGACTTGTTGAATCAAGAAATCACATAAATATAAGCTGTCTGACAAAGTGATACAATTATGCCACAATCTAAAAAAATTCAAGAACAGGTTAGAAACAAAGTAATGTACATGTATTGGTCTAGGAAAGGTTTCAAAGTAATTTCTAAGGCTTTGGAACTCCAGTGAACCACGGGGAGAGCTATTATCCACAAATGAAGATAACTTTGAACAGTGGTGAACCTTCCCAGGAGTGGCCTACAAAAATTACTCCAAGAGCACAACGACGACTCATCCAGGAGGTCATAAAAGAACCCAGAACAACATCTAAAAAACTGTAATGATCGGAATCGGAATTTCCGTGTTTTTTTTGCGACGGATGTTGGCTCAAACTTGTCTTGCACACACACGGTCGCACAAATGTTGCTCGGAAATTCCGATGGTCAAGAACGCGGAGACATACAACACTACGACAAGCCGAGAAAAATGAAGTACAATGATTCCGAGCATGTGTCAAATTGATTCCGAGCGTGTCCCGGCAGTTCCCTTTATAGATTCAATCTGAAGACATGGTAGGTTCTGAAGATATACGTTCTGATGCCAGAAATAGATGGAGAGTGTAGACGTGGCCACCCCACCCCCTCTCCGGGTATTAGCCTTTCTTACATTTTCTCCTCCCTTTTTCTCTCTCGTTTCCAATCTTTTTCTTTCCTTCTACCCCCCCTTTGTTTTGTTTTTGTTTTCTTACCAATCCTGAATAGGCAAAGGGATTGGGATGTGGGGCTGACTTAATTGTTGGCCTCTCTGCCCACTCTTTTCACAAGATGCAGACAAACAGAAATTATGCTGAGCACCTTGACAGAGGCTCTGAACCTCTAATGATTCTGACAGGGTCATATGCACCAGCTTTCTCTTATGCTACAGGCTACCACACCGACACCTTGTTGTACACCTTATGTATCCCCATGTTAGAAAGGTTAATGATTGTACATGTTGGGAGTGCCTAAGTGATTTTCTCGTTTATATGTACATGAGCTTGCACTCCATTCGGGGCCACAGCTCTTTTTCTGATTGAAATTTCTGTACTGTTTGTTGAAACCTTTAATAAAAATCTTTATGAATAAAAAAAAGAAAATTGATTCCGAGCATGCGCAGCACTTTTGTGCATCGGAAATGGCTACACACGGTCGGAAATTCTGACAAGAACTTTTACCGTTGGAAAAATTGAGAACCTGCTATCAAACATTTGTTGTCGGAAATTCCGACAGCAAATGTCCGATGAAGCCTACACACGGTCGGAATATCCGACCAAAAGCTCACATCGAACATTTGTTGTCGGAAATTCCAATCGTGTGTACGCAGCATAAGCCTCACTCGCCTCAGGTAAGATCAGTGTTCATGATTCAACAATGAGAAAGAGACTGGGCAAAAATGGTATCCATGGGAGAGTTCCAAGGCCAAAGCCACTGCTGACCAAAAAGAACACAAAGGCTCATCTCACATTTACCAAAAAACATCTTGATTATCCCCAAGACTTTTAGGCAAATATTCTGTGGACTGAGGAGACAAAAAATTTACTTTTTGGAAGTTGTGCGTCCCATTACATCTGGCATAAAACGAATACAGCATTTCGTAACAAGAACATCATACCAACAGTCAGACATGGTGGTGGTAGCGTAATGGTCTGAGGCTGCTTTGCAGCTTCAGGAACTGGACGACTTACCATAATTGATGGAGCCATGAATACTGAGCTCTACCAGAAAATCCTAAAGGAGAATGTCCGGCCATCATTTTGTGATCTCAAGTGCACTTGGGTTATGCAGCAGGACAATGATCCGAAACACAACATCAAGTCCACCTCCAAATGGTTCAAACAAAGCAACATTTCGGTTTTGGAGTGGCCTAGTCAAAGCCGAGATTTAAATTCAATTGAGACGCTGTATTATGACCTTACACAGGCTGTTCATGCTGGAAAACCCTCCAATGTGGCTGAATTAAAACAAGTCTGCAAAGAAGAGTATGCCAAAATTGCTCCACAGCAATGTGAAAGACTCATTGCCAGTTATCGCAAACGCTTGATTTCAGTTGTGACACAACCAGTTATTAGGTTTAGAGGGAAATTACTTTTCACAGAATTGTATATGCAAGCTATTGGCATCCCATCTAGCCAAATACTTTTCCGAGTTAGTACATCCGGATCAAGTAGGGTTTATTCCCAACAGACAAGCCTCTGATGGCAATGGAAGGTTTATAGACCCTGATCCAATGGGCAGAACACCTTCTCTGCTCCTTTCTCTGGATGCAGAGAAGGCACTTGACAAAATACACTGGGACTATCTCATAGCTGTCTATATCAAATTTGGTCCTAAAGGCAATATCTTGTCAGCTATTTTAGGCCTTTATTCTATCCCCAGCCCAAAAGTTCGAACATCCGTACTCCTTTCTGAACCATTCAACATCACTAATGGCGCTCAACAGGGTTGCCCATTATCTCCTCCCATCTTTGCACTGGTTATGAAGGCCCTGCCAGAATCCATACGTACAAACCCATCGATTTCAGCCATCACAGCCGGGAATCATGTACTGTACAAAAAATCAGCTTATATGCCAATGATGTCATCATTGCTATTTTCAATCCTCTTCATTCCTTACCGGCCCTTCAGAAGACACTAGATTCATTTAGCTCGGTATCCCTATACAAGTTCAACTATTGTAAATCCAGCATGTTGAGCATTTGCCTGGACCTAACTATTAACCCCTTGCTTACTGGGCACTTAAACCCCCTTCGTACCCAGACCAATTTTCAGCTTTCAGCGCTGACGCACTTTAAATGACAATTGCGCGGTCATACAACGCTGTACCCAAATGATATTTTTATCATTTTTTTCCCACAAATAGAGCTTTCTTTGGGGGTATTTGATCACCTCTGCGGTTTTTATTTTTTGCGCTATAAACAAAAAAAAAAAAAAATTGAAAAAAAAAACACAATATTTTTTTACTTTTTGTTATAATAATATCCCAGTGATTCAGAGCCTCATTTAAGTCATTACAAATGCCCTGTACACACGACCGGACTGTCCGATGGAATAAAGTCTGCCGGTTTATCCGACGGAGTTCCGCTCAAGCTGTCTTGCATACACACGGTCACACAAAAGTTCGGTGAACTTTTGACTGGCAAGAAATCGGTGACGTAAAATACTATGACGAGCCGAGAAAAAGAAGTTCAATGCTTCCGAGCATGCGTCAAATTGTTTCCGAGCATGCATGGTTTTTAGTCCGTCGGAATTGCATACAGACAAATGGATTTTCCGATGGGGCATACACACGGTCGGAATATCCGATGAAAAGAGTCCGTCTGACTTTTTCCATCAGAAAATACGGTCGTGTGTACAATGCATTAGTGGACAGATAGGTGGAATAGAAGGGTAAAAAGAGAACAGGAGAAAAGGAAGAAAGAAGGAAGAGAGAATAAAGGGAAGAAGAGAGAAAAAGAAAAGGGAGTGGGGGGTAGAGAAAGGAGGGTGTTGCAAAAAAGTAGTCTTGCCTCCCCCCTCCATGGCTTCTCGTGGTCTAGGAGAAGTGAGCATCAAGAATAAATTCCCTTTCCGTCAGCTTCAACATGGATCAGAGACCCACCAGGGTAGGTATAGTATATAACTGTAAGTATCACCCTATCCACATTCCCGATAATGCTCCATGGTTTTAAAATGGGTCCAGCAAGACCACGTGACTATAAATTTATGAATATGTTCATGAGATATGTGGATGAGTTCCTCTATCTCTTCTATTTTATTTAATCAAGCAAGCCACTCACCTGTCATTGGAACATGCGTTGATCTACAATCAACCTTGGAATAAGCAGTCGCACTAAATTTACCATATGCATAGCAAGAGAGTTGGAGTATTCCCATTTAGAAAAGGATGTGTGATGTAAGAGATATTGGGCCCGGGTAAAGCCTGGAAGTTATTAGGTGACGTGAGATTTGGTATCATGAACAGTCTTCCAATACGGTTGCAAGAGCTCACAGCTCCACCAGGTGCCTTCCTCTTAGCCACATCTCCAACAAATATTGGAAGAGAATGGGTAACACTTGTGTAAAATAGATGGGGTTCTGTACCATCTGGTTCTAATTTTGTAGGAATTTTCTTGAATCACAATGTTTAAAGATCCTTTATGAGCATATTTATTAATAATATCCCAATCATCATCAGAATGAGAAAGTTATAGCTCTTTTTTTCCAAGCCTTTTGCACTGTATTAGTGTTCTGGGAAGGTTCTCTCAGAAGTAGAGAATAAATGAGTGAAATCAAATGGCGTAGGGGTGTCCTACTGGTGCCTAAGGCTTCAAAAGATGTATAAGGCCTCGTCCACGGTTTGTCCGAAGCCAAGAACCCCAGGAAGTGTTTAAGTTTCCTATATGTGTCATGGACGTATGCCTCTGGTACTCACAGCAAGGCTCAGGCACATCCCCGCTAGTAGGCTTCCAAGGGTAAACAGAAGTTTTCCATTGCGCATGCGCGTGCGCCAATCGCGCACACACGCCAATCGCGCACGCGCGCACAGTGACGCTGCCTTGGCGCCCAGTGGCCTTTAAAAGGGGCTTCTTCTGTCCAGACTCTTGCTGTCTGATCTGCAGTTATCTGGTGACCTGATCCTGAACTTGCACCTGCTGTTACTCTGACCCGGCTTCCTAACCTTGCTGCTATCTCCGGTCCTGACCTTTGGCTTCCTAGACCCAGTCCTGCTCATCTATCTGCCTGATCCTCTGTTGCCTGATCCAGCCTGAACTTGACCCTCCACTGCCTGATGCTTCTGCCTGTATCTGATCCGCTGTGCATGACCTGGCTCGTCTGACTATTCTCCTGCCTGACGCTTGTATCTGAATCCACCGGCATCCCGGCTACCTACATCAGCTGATCTGCACCTTCCCAGCCGCATCCCCAGCTACCTGCACCCGCTGGCCTGCATCACCTGGCCTGCATTCTTCAGCCGTCCATAGCGGTCTTCTCATCTGGTCCAGGAGAACCTAACAGGCACTCATACACCACTGTGCTCCTTCGGCCACTGTCCCAACTCCAGTGACCTGGGAACCAGGGCTGTACGAGAGGTCTCCCTCTGCACGTCAGGCTCACCTCCAAGGTATGTGTCAGTGTCAGACAGCCATGCCTGAGCCTGCAAGAGGGACCTCTTGCACCGATGAGATCTGCCAACTCCTTTCTGATATCACTCTAAAGGTGGAATCTCTCCAGGATGGTCATAAACATTTGGAGGAACAAATGCATTCCCCGGCTACCACCACAGACCCTCCTGCCAGAAGGACACCCACAGGAGCCATCTCTGCACCTGCTGTAACGATGCTGCCTCCTGAGCCAAGGGTCCCCATTCCGGAGAAGTTTTCCGGGGATCAAAATAAGTTTTGGACATTCCGCAATGCCTGTGAGTTGTACTTCTCCCTGCTACCCCTAATGTTCTCCCGGGAGACCACCAAAGTGGGGTTTGTCATCTCGCTCTTGCTGGGGGAACCTCAGTCTGGGGCTCATCACCTGCTTGAAGAATGCCACGCTTATCTGGACTCTTTGCCATCCTTTTTCAAGGCCATGTCGCTCCTCTATGATGACCCCCAATGGACTTCCACTGCCGAAGCTGCTCTTCACGTGCTCCAGCAAGGCCGCAGAGCTGTTGAGGACTACATAACGGACTTCAGGCGCTGGAGTGCAGATACTCAATGGAACCATGCAGCGCTATGGCATCAGTTCCATTTAGGCCTATCCGAAAGGTTAAAGGATGAACTTGCCAGAGTTGGCGTACCAGACTCTTTGGAGAACTTAATGACATTGACCATCCAGGTAGACCGGCGCCTTCGGGAGCGCACCGCAGAGAAAATGAACCAGCAGACTCGCCCAACCTGGATGTTACCCCGTGTGGCCACGACCACGTGTCCTGCTTCCATCAGACCTGTCTCAGCTAGACCTGGACCAACCTCCTCTGAACCGGTACAAGTCAGTTTAATTAGACCCTCACTATCCGCTGAGGAACGTTCACACCGGCATCAGCTCAATCTCTGGCTGTACTGTGGGGAAACCGGCCACTATGTACATTCGTGCCCAGATAAACCTCAAAGATGCTTGTCCATCTCACCCACCAGTCAACCAGCACCTTCTGCCAACACCACTCATCTGGCCCTTGGCATCTCCTTCCAGCTTCCAGACAGGACTCTGCCTGCTATTGCGATTATAGAATCTGGAGCTTGTAGTTGTTTTATTGACCTGAACTTTGCCAACCAACAGCTCATCCCACTGCAGCATCGGGCTCAAGGGCTTTCCATTTTTCTGGCAGATGGGTCCCGTATAAAATCCGGCCTAGTCACCCAAGAGACTCCACCCTTATCCGTAGTCACAGCCACGAGTCATAAGGAACTGTTGAAACTCGATGCAATTGCATCCCCTCTGTTCCCAGTCATCCTCGGCCTGCCATGGCTACAGGCCCACAACCCACAAATTGATTGGGGCACTGGGGAAGTTAAGTTCCAGTCCCATTACTGTCAAAGACATTGCCTGCCTTCTCCTCCTAGGGTGTCTGGCCCTCTGCTGTGCCTGGAATCCGATGCAGAATTACGCTCAAAGGTACCGGACCATACCACGAGTTTCTGGACGTGTTTAGCAAACGGGGGGCTGAGACTCATTTAAGTCATTACAAATGCCCTGTACACACGACCGGACTGTCCGACGGAATAAAGTCTGCCGGTTTATCCGACGGAGTTCCGCTCAAGCTGTCTTGCATACACACGGTCACACAAAAGTTCGGTGAACTTTTGACTGCCAAGAACGCGGTGACTTAAAATACTATGACGAGCCAAGAAAAAGAAGTTCAATGCTTCCGAGCATGCGTCGAATTGTTTCCGAGCATGCGTGGTTTTTAGTCCGTCGGAATTGCATACAGACGAATGGATTTTCCGATGGGGCATACACACGGTCGGAATATCCGATGAAAAGAGCCCGTCTGACTTTTTCCATCGGAAAATACGGTCGTGTGTACAATGCATTAGTGGACAGATAGGTGGAATAGAAGGGTAAATAGAGAACAGGAGAAAAGGAAGAAAGAAGGAAGAGAGAATAAAGGGAAGAAGAGAGAAAAAGAAAAGGGAGTGGGGGGTAGAGAAAGGAGGGTGTTGCAAAAAAGTAGTCTTGCCTTCCCCCTCCATGGCTTCTCGTGGTCTAGGAGAAGTGAGCATCAAGAATAAATTCCCTTTCCGTCAGCTTCAACATGGGTCAGAGACCCACCAGGGTAGGTATAGTATATAACTGTAAGTATCACCCAATCCACATTCCCGATAATGCTTCACGCCGGCATCAGCTCAATCTCTGCCTGTACTGTGGGGAAACCGGCCACTATGTACATTCGTGCCCAGTTAAACCTCAAAGATGCTTGTCCATCTCACCCACCAGTCAACCAGCACCTTCTGCCAACACCACTCATCTGGCCCTTGGCATCTCCTTCCAGCTTCCAGACAGGACTCTGCCTGCTACTGCGATTATAGACTCTGGAGCTTGTAGTTGTTTTATTGACCTGAACTTTGCCAACCAACAGCTCATCCCACTGCAGCATCGGGCTCAAGGGCTTTCCATTTTTCTGGCAGATGGGTCCCGTATAAAATCCGGCCTAGTCACCCAAGAGACTCCACCCTTACCCGTGGTCACAGCCGCGGGTCATAAGGAACTGGTGAAACTCGATGCAATTGCATCCCCTCTGTTCCCAGTCATCCTCGGCCTGCCATGGCTACAGGCCCACAACCCACAAATTGATTGGGGCACTGGGAAAGTTAAGTTCCAGTCTATTCTCCTGCCTGCCGCTTGTATCTGTATCCACCGGCATCCCCGGCTACCTGCATCAGCTGATCTGCACCTTCCCAGCCGCATCCCCAGCTACCTGCACCCACTGGCCTGCATCACCTGGCCTGCATCTTCAGCCGTCCATAGCGGTCTTCTCATCTGGTCCAGGAGAACCTAACAGGCACTCATACACCACTGTGCTCCTTCGGCCACTGTCCCAACTCCAGTGACCTGGGAACCAGGGCTGTACGAGAGGTCTCCCTCTGCACGTCAGGCTCACCTCCAAGGTACGTGTCAATATGTCCACGAAGGAAAGTGTTATGATCCTATTTTAGATCCCGTTTGTGGAATAAAATGATCCAGGAATCCAGTAGCATTCGTTTGCAAGTACAAGTATACTGATAATAATCATTCATAATACATACAGAGAATTACAGAGATTTACAGCTGCGGCCACATCTCAATGGGGTGTGGCACCGATACAAATATACCAGAAGCTTTTATAATAATTTTTCATTGCATAATATCATCTACATGGCATAGTCCCAAATCACTAGTCCTCCCCCCCTAATTACTTCAGCATGATGACCCATGGTCATCATTAGGGATGAGCTTCGAGTCGAACTCATGTTCGACTCGAACATTGCCTGTTCGCTCGTTCGCCAAACAGCGAACAATTTGGGGTGTTCGCGGAAAATTCGAAAAGCCGCGGAACACCCTGTAAAAGTCTATGGGAGAAATCTAAAGTGCTAATTTTAAAGGCTTATATGCAAGTTATTGTCATAAAAAGTGTTTGGGGACCCGGGTCCTGCCCCAGGTGACATGTATCAATGCAAAAAAAGAGTTTTAAAAACTGCAGTTTTTTCGGGAGCAGTGATTTTAATAATGCTTAAAGTGAAACAATAATGCCGCGTACACACGACCGGTTTTCATGTCACGAAAAAAAACGTCGATTTTCTCGACGTTATTTTTCTTGTTTCCTCTCAAGCCTGCCTTGCCTACAGACGATCGTGAAAAAAACTGATCTAGCAAAGCGCGGTGACGTCCAACACGTATGACGGCACTATAAAGGGGAAGTTTCATTCTGTTCGCGCCACCCTTTTGGCTGCTTTTGCTGATTTCGTGTTACCGCGTGTTAGTAAAAGTTTGGGAAGAGACGATTCGCGCTTTTCAGTCTTCGTGCTTTAAAGATCGTTTTCGGGAGTTCAGTTTGTGCTTGTGGGTTTGTATCTGGCTTTCAGTGCGTGTAGTGAGTTCGTATCTGTTTTTGCAGTGCGTTCTTGTCTGCTCGTTACTGTTTTTCAGCTCGTTCTTCATAGGCCTTGCTGTTCTTCAGTGCGTTCTTTTAGTTCGTTCTGATTAGACGACCGTTTTGAAGTCATGTTGCGGGTACGTTCTTGTCGCCGAGATCGTGCTGTGCTTGCTGCTGGGCTTGTTGCTATGTCCCAGATCCGGTCCATGAGGAGGGTGAGGAGGAGTTCATGGACCAAGAATTGGTTGCTCCAGAGGGACCAATTATGTCATATGCCTCTGCTGCGGGAGATCCGGGAGAATAACCCTGATGATTTCAGGAATTTTCTTAGGATGTCTGACCCCGTTTTTCAGCAGCTCTTGGCTTTGGTGTCCCCCTATATCACCAGGCAGGACACCGTTATGCGGGAAGCCATTACTGCTGAGCAGAGGCTCATCGCCACGTTGCGATACCTTGCGACTGGGAGAAGCTTGCAGGACCTCAAGTTCTCGACAGGCATCTCCCCCCAGGCTCTGGGCGTCATTATCCCTGAGACCTGCTCTGCCATTATCCAGGTCCTTCATGAGGACTATCTTAAGGTAAGTTTTCTCCTTTATAAACATCACAATCTATGTTTTTTTATGCTTGCTAATGTATAGTATATTTTGAACTGTCTAATTACCATGATTTGAATATGCTGTGAATGTCCCCTTTGTCCCCCTGCATGTTGTAAGCTTTGAATATTCTATGTTTTTTGGCTACATGCATATTTGTTTTTAAACCAATCTCCAGCATTAGATCCTGGGCCCAAACACACCTAGCCTAGTCAATCCCCATTTTTGTTTTGGACGCTCCATTGTAGTGCTTAGATTGCCTGATTCCCCCCCCCCCCCCTAATTCTTTGATTTTTGTCTAATCTACCCAAATAAATTACATAGTACTATAGATTTGAATTATGATGTCCCCAACTCATCTCAACCCCTCCACCCTCTAAGAATTTCACAGGTCCATCAGAGTGGGTGATGTTTTTGTTGCTTATTTTTCTATCTTATTCAAGCGGACCTCCATCCAAAATTTTGGGGGTCCGCTCATCGTAACCCTCCCCCGGTGTCAAAATTTACACCTTTCAGGGGGGAGGGGGGTGAAGATACCCATTTAAGCCAGGTATTTTCACCCACATCCGGGAGTCATCTCTGTGGCAAATCTGCCTGAGCCAAGTCACTTCCCGCAGAAGACCCGTAGTGTTCTTGGAAACACTTGTCTCACAGAACACAGGAGGACCAGTCTGAACTGTGCAGCGCTTCTCGTGCATGTGCGTTTGGGAACCGGGCAGTGAAGCCGCAAGGCTTCTCTTCCTGGTTCCCTCACCGAGGATGGCAGAGGGGGCAGCAGAGTGACGAGCAATTGTTCGTCCTCTGCTGCGGACGTTGCTGGACTCCAGGACAGGTAAGTGTACAATTAGCAAACCTCTGCAGCTGCTGTAGCTGGATCTGCTGTGTTATTTTATAGTATTTTGGCTGCGTAGCTCCGCTCTAAAATCCTCCTTCCAAATTAATGCTATACTGATGTTTTGCCCAGAGTGTTTTGTGCTAACATGCTTGCAATGTATAGGTAGTAAAGTATATTAATTTTTTTGTTCCTTTGACTCCACAGTTACCATCGACGCCACAGGAATGGCAGAATGTGGCATCTGATTTTTCTCAGCGGTGGAACTTTCCCAACTGTGGAGGAGCCATTGATGGCAAGCACGTCTGCATCGTGCCACCAGCCCATTCTGGATCGTTTTTTTTTATTATAAAGGCTTCCACAGTATTGTGCTCATGGCGGTGGTGTCTGCCAACTATGAGTTTCTATTTGTTGATGTTGGGAAAAATGGGCGGATGTCTGACGGTGGTGTTTTCGCCCAGACCGAGTTTGCAGACCGGCTTCTTTCAGAGGACCTGGCATTGCCACCTGCTGAAGATAATGAACATGGCCTCCCGTTTGTGTTCCTGGCAGATGAGGCTTTTGCGCTTGGACCACATTTGATGAGGCCTTTTCCCCAAAGGTCCCTCACCCCTGAGAGGAGGGTCTTTAATTATCGTCTGGCCAGAGCGCGAAGGGTGGTCGAAAATGCCTTTGGCATCATGGCCAGTCACTTCCGCCTTTTTCTGACTGCGATAAACATGGCGGAGTATAAATGGAACCATTTGGTCATGTGCTGTTGCATACTGCACAATTTTTTACTCAAAAACTCAAACAATTATCTAGCTACAGTTGACCTTTAGGGCACACAGTGCTTGGATGGACCATTGGCAGCCCAGTTAGCTGGCCCTACAGGCTTGGCCCCCCAAAGCGGCCGTGATGTGCGGCAACGCTATCTAGAATATTTTATGGGTAGGGGGGCCATTGCAATGCCTGATCATTTTTAAACCAATTTTGGTCATAATAAAAAATAATATACTGAAAACATCTTGTTTGCTTTTCTTTTGTTGTATTTGTTCTTTCTCCTAGGTCAGTGATGGTGAACCTTGCCACTCCAGATGTTTTGCAACTCCATTTCCCATGATGCTCAACTACACTGCAGAGTGCCTGAGTAACATTAGAAATGTAGTTCCAAACCATCTGGGTTGCCAAGGTTCACCATCACTGTCCTCGGTTATACTAGTGCAGTTGTAGTCCCATGTTTTTTCCTAACAAGTAAATTACAATCATTTATAGAGTCTAAACACACACATTTTTTTAAGGGGGGGCAACATTGATATAATAAGCCACACATTGTTTAGTGATTACATTTTTTTATAGGAGTATAAAAATTTTCACGTTTGTATCAAAATATACCCCAAATTTTTGGGGAATTTGTTTTTTTTTCTCTTTTTACAACTCAGTACAAAAATGTACAACACGAACAATATACCTTTATAGAAATAAAAGATTTCCACCCCAAAAAATAAAACAATTTTTTTTAGAATATATACAAGTTTTACACCCTCCCAAGAATATGCTCAAGTTTTTTCAGTCTTTTCTCCATGATTTTGTTGGTTTGGCACATCTGGAACAGGTTGTCTTTTATCTTTTCAACCTCCCGAGAGCAGACCCTCACTTGTTTCAGCAACATCTGGGCAGTGGCTCTGGTGAAGGTTGCTGGTGCCGCAGGCATTAAAGTCCTTTGAAGTAGTGAAAAGAAAACGTCTTACTAAATATACAGGCCAACATCTATTACCTGAGGCTGTGGTGTATGACACTGACCTGGTGAGTTGCCATTTCCCTCTTCTGCCACATCCTGCGGTTGTGGGTCTTGAGTTGGTGGTGCGGGGTTTGCAGCCTTGTGTCTCATAGCTCTTTGAAGCCCTAGGAGATATAACCAAAAGGTAGACTTGTGTAACTAAATATATTTTGGCGTGAAAGAGGAATATTAATCATTCTTGGGAAGTGTGTTACAATTGTATTAGTGATAATTTTTTAGGAGATGAACACATGATTGTATCCATTTCCCAAGATAATAGATTAATCTCTTTTGGTCATGTTTCACACATGGAAACACACCAGGTATCCACTGGATCACCTGTGTGTGACACCATCAAAAGGTTGTTCTTGTGGCCCACACTTGTGCTAATGAGTCCAGATGTGTAAGCAGCTGCTGAGCATACTCTTGTAAACGTACACTGAATCTAGTTACATTAGGCAAATCTAATTACCAACAACTACACAAACATGTTTATAATTACTTCTCACATAAACATTTCATGATGTCCTGTTTCATGTTCTTGGGCACAAGAATCCAACGTTGAAATCCTCGTTCAATACCACCCAAACGATGTTTTGGTGGAATACATTGCTAAAAAACATTTGAACATGCCTATTATTTTAGGATTGATAAAATGTTGTTCGAACAATGAATCGGGACAAAAGCTTGTGATTGAGTGAACGTTTGAACGACCATTTATACAATCGATTCGTGTGCCCAAAAACATGAAACAGGACATTTTTAACTGTACTACATACATTATTTTAAAAGCACATGCAACACCACGTTATTACCAAAAATCACATTTAATGTAAATCTACTTACTTTTTTTGATGACTTTTTTAATCTTTTTATATTGATCCGCCTCACGCAACTTAATGTCCGACCATCGTTTCCGGATCTGTTCCCGCGACCTGCGTACACCAAATTTATGCAATAGCGCTTTGACCACTTTATCCATGATCTTGGCCTTCACTTGATTTGGCTTTTTGTAGGGCCCATGTTTGGCGTCATAATCATCCCAGAGCAATATGGTGACCATCTCCACCATCTCCTCAAAGCTCATGTTAGTGGCTTTATACCTTCTGGGTCGGGGCCTGCTTTCTTCCCCACTTTCCACATCATGTTGGTGATTCGCCGACATGTTTACACTCTCCGTCATTAAGGAGTAGCGAGAAGGGGCGGGGAAAGTAGTGTAACGAACGTCAGGGGCGGGAAAGCGTGCGGAGCGTCACGCATGCGCACTGTATATAACTACAAAAAAACATCGTTGAAAGCGACGTTCAGTGAGTGGAAGAAGGTCGGAGGAGACGAACGTGTAGATTGCGGGTACGTAACATTTTTCATACTTGATATGTCGAGGGTTGAGCGGCCCCGAACAGCAAATGTAGTGACCGTACAGACCTTTAAATTTGGCTGTGTCCAGGAGCATTAAACCTATAAACATTCATTCACTGTATGTTCGGGGCCGGAGTTGGGCAATATGCATGTAACTTGTCGCTTGCTTCCCATGCTGTTAGTACTGGCCGTGCACAAAGTGTCATTTTTGAATTGTGAATAAACTTTGAAAAGTCAATCGCGGCTCTAAATGAATTCTTGCCTCCCGGCAAATGGCAAGACATTGAAAAGTGAGTTGTACCTGCAAAATAAAAACGTGGGGGTTCCCCCAAATTCGAGTTGCAGGCCCTTCAGGTCTGTCAAGGATTTTAAGGGGAACTCCACCCCCAAATCAGGAAAAAAAAGGGCGTGGAGTCCCCCCAAAATCCACAACAGACCCTTTATCCGAGCACGCAACCTGGCCGGCCGCAGGGGAAGAGGGGGGACGAGAGAGCGCCCCCCCCTCCCTCCTGAACCGTACCAGGCCACATGCCCTCAACATGGGGAGGATGTCCCCATGTTGATGGGGACAAGGGCCTCATCCCCACAACCCTTGCCCGGTGGTTGTGGGGGTCTGCGGGCGGGGGGCTTATCGGAATCTGGAAGACCCCTTTAACAAAGGGGACCCCCAGATCCCGGCCCCCCCCTATGTGAATTGGTAAGGGGTACATTGTACCCCTACCATTTCACGAAGATAGTGTACAAAATGTAAAAAATGACATTAGTCAGTTTTTGACAATTCCTTTAATTTTTAGTTTGGCTTTCTTCCATCTTCTTCCTTCTTCTTCTTTTCTCGCTTCGTGTTTCTTCCTCCATCTTCCTCTTCCTCTTCATCTTCATCTTCCTTCTTCCTTCGGTGTTCTCGTCCGCATCTTGCTCCGGGTTCTTCTTTCTCCGGCCGCTCCGTTTGAATTGGAGGTTCCCGCTGTGGGACGCTCAGTTCATCAGTTCTCCTCTTGGTCCGGCGACCCCGCCCCCCTCTGACGCACAGAGATTTCACAGGTACTTTCCCCGTGCAGTCAGAGGGGGGCGGGTCCCCCGGCTCGCAGCGGACCTAGAGGAGAACTGCCTAACTTTGCGTCACACAGCGGGAAACTCAAATTCAAACGGAGCGGCGGGAGAACAAAGAAGAAGCCGAAGCAAGATGCGGACGAGAAGCCCGAAGCAAGAAGGAAGATGAAGATGAAGAGGAAGATGGAGGAAGAAACTCGAATGCAGAAAAGAAGAAGGAAGAAGATGGTTGAAAAACAATACCAATAATAAAGGAATTGTCAAAAACCGTGTAGTGTCATTTTTTAGATAATGCCATTTTTTAAGGTGAAATGGTAGGGGTACAATGTCCCCCATTACCATTTCACATAGGGGGGGCAGGATCTGGGGGTCCCCTTTGTTAAAGGGGTCTTCCAGATTCCGATAAGCCCCCCGCCCGCAGACCCCCACAACCACCGGGCAAGGGTTGTGGGGATGAGGCCCTTGTCCCCATCAACATGGGGACATCCTCCCCATGTTGAGGGCAAGTGGCCTGGTACGGTTCAGGAGGGAGGGGGGGCCGTTCTCTCATCCCCCCCTCTTCCCCTGTGGCCGGCCAGGTTGCGTGCTCGGATAAGGGTCTGTTATGGATTTGGGGGGGGACTCCACGCCATTTTTTCCCCGAATTTGTGGGGGAGTTCCCCTTAAAATCCTTGACAGACCTGAAGGGCCTGGTATGGATATTTGGGGGAACCACAAAGCTTTCCCAATGTTTGGATCAATGACTTTCCTATGTATTGCAATTGACAGGAGACAACAATTAATTATACCCAGGAGTGAATTTAGTTTTAATTTTTTAAATAAAAAAAAAGACACTTGGTGCAGGGACAGTTCGAGGTACTCCTTTATTTTTGGGGAGTCCTTTTATTCCCACGATTTACAGGGCAACATTTACTTCAATGGGGTTTGGGTTCGGGGAAAGTCAGGTCACGAACTCTAGCTTTTTACAAAGTTAGCTAAAAAGAGTTCAACACAAACATCCAGGTGTCCACTCAACTCTATGATGACTGATCAATTGCTACGTTAGTGGCCTATATATGGTGAGAAAGATTTGGAGTAGTCCTGACTGACATTCCTTTTTTTGATTTGGGTTTTGAATTGCAGAGAAAATGAAGGTATTTAAGGACCCAGATTTTATGTTGGAATTCCTGCAAAGATGGAAGAATCTTCCAATTTTATGGCAGACTAAAAATAAACATAATAAAAATAAAGAAGCCAGGAAGAGAGCACTGGAGACCTTGCTGGAATTTGTGAAAACTCAGATCCCCACAGCAACACTACAGGATCTGAACACAAAAATTGGGACCATTAGGGGCACATACCGGGCTCAACGGAATAAAGTGCTAAAATCCCTGCGGTCAGGAGCAGGTGCAGAGGACCGATACATCCCAAATCTGTGGTACTATCAGCACCTGAGTTTCCTGGATGAACACCTGGAATCCAGGGAATCCCTTTCCAGCCTTCCACCCAGAACGACCTCCAGCCTTCCTTGCAGCCAACCCTCCAGCCAACCCTCCAGCCTTCCCTGCAGCCAACCCTCCAGCCTTCCCTCCAGCATTCCCTGCAGCCAAGCCTCCAGCCAAGTTGAGGTCTCTTTGGAGGAACAACCTCAAGTTCTGGAGGAGCCTGATTTAAATATTTGGAGCCAGGTATAATATTTCACAAAATATTTAGAGTAATAAAAGTTGAATGTTGTAAAAGTTTCTAAAAAAGTGTGAAAAATGTTAAGAGTTATAAAAAAGTGTCTGACATATCAATAGACAGCAGTGGCCAAAAATTAAGGGCACCAAAAAGAAATATACTGGTGTCAGAATGATTCACTTTAATATTTAGTAGCATTCAATTACCAAATGTCATGAGGTGACAAATGTGTGTGAAAGATGAAGGCAAAACTAACTCGATGTACTTTTTTTAAACAGGATGAGGAGACAGGCCCCAGTGGGACACACGAGGAGGCAGGTGCCACTGGAAGCCAGGAGGAGGCAGGCCCCAGTGGGACCCAGGAAGAGGCAGGCCCCAGTGGGACCCAGGAAGAGGCAGGCCCCAGTGGGACCCAGCACAACACCAGGCCCCAGATCCCTCTGCTGTGGATTCCAGCAAAAAGATCAAGGAGGCTGCTTCAAATGGAGGAGGAGACCCAGGCCCTAATTAGGGAGGCTACTGCTGCACTCCGAGAGCCCCCCACCGCTGCAGAGGGATTTGCTGCCCTTATTGGGGAGAAACTGCCCCAAATGGGACTGGACCAGAGGCTGAAATGTGAAACCCTAATATTGAAGGTGGTCAATATGGGCCTGTTGAACAAACTGAAGGATTTCACAGACGTTGTGGACCTTTCATATTTTTATGCTCAAGTTCCTGCCCCACTCCATGCTCCTGCCCCACTCCATGCTCCTGTACCAGTCCCTGCTCCTGTAACAGTCCCTGCTCCTGTTCCAGACCCTGCTCCTGTTCCAGTCCCTCCTCCACGGACACAGCCTCCAAGGAAGGCTGCAGGGAAGGTCAAACAAAAAACCCGAAAATGAGCCCAGGATATGTGCCTCACATGGGCCCAATTTTTGTCTTCACATGCTTTGGTGTTTGCTTTGGTGATCTGGGTCTGCACTAATTTCAGCAGGGTCTCCAGTGCTGTCTTCCTGGCTTCTTGATTTGTACTTTACATATGGTTTTGTTTTGGCTTACCTTTTAATTTGTTATTAGGCCATAATAAATGGAATTTTTTTGTAAGATACAAAATGAACATGTGTTTTTCTTCTAAATAGCCAGTTTGTAAGTGAGTAGGCAGGGACAGTGGATAAAAAATTGTGAAATTAACAAGGGACACTAACCTCATTGAGGCCAAATTAGAATAAATAATAATGTTGTGGTAACTTCACACACTCCAAAATAGCAAATAATATGTAAAAACAGTCTAAAATCTAATACCACAAATTAAACACAAAAAAAAAAAAAATCATGTAAAAAGGTTTGGGTATTTAGGGAGATCTGGCTCACCAAAATAGAGATTAATCATGATAAAACAATAAAGACTAAAGAACAAAGATTGTCCTAACTCTGGGAGAATATCAGCAGCAAGAGAATTGGAATATTGCAGCATTAGAACGAAGAAAAGAATGCGCTGCATTAAACGATGTAATAATTTCATGCATGACGAATGTGCCATCTCCATTCCGAACAGTAGTTTTACCAGAACGAGCGCTCCCTTCTCCTCACTTGCTTCTGATCATGCGCGCTTTTTTCACGTCGTTAAAGCCTACACACGATCATTTTTCATGATGAAAAAAACGACGATGTGAAAAACGGCGAGAAAATTTAGAACATGTTCTAATTTTTCTCGTTGTTTTTAATGCCATTTTTCTCGTTGAAAATAACGACATAAAGCCCACAGACGATCGGTTTTATCGGCGGAAAAAAAAAATGCCGTTATTCTCGTCGAGAAAACCGGTCGTGTGTACGCGGCATAAAAGTGAAAAGCATACCCTAGCAAAGTCAATGGGAGATTGCCAAACAAAGGGCATGATGAGATGGGCACTGCCAGGGGGTACATGTACCAATGCAAAAATATGTTTTTATTTATAAATACAAATCAGTGGAGAGTCCTTTAAAAAGGCTTAAAGTGAAACATTAAAAATGCACATATCCTTTAAATAAAATGCTTGGGAATTCCTTAAACTTGTCTGTGAAATTATACACATGTATGATGTATTAAAGAAAAATTTACAAAAAAATACCTTATGTCACTAATTAGATTTTCTCAGTCAGCTTCATTCTGTTTTAAAACAAGCCATGTTGAGAGATTGTCAAACAAAGAGAGTGGGGAGTTGGGTACTGCCTTGGAGGACATGTACCTATGAAAATGCAAAAGTGATGTTTACAAAATAAGAAAACACCATTTAAATTTCTCTTATGCCGCGTACACACGATCAGAATTTCCGACAACAAGACTGTGTTTTTTTTTCTGTCGGATGTTGGCTCAAACTTGTCTTGCACACACACGTTCGCACAAATGTTGCTTGGAAATTCCGATGGTCAAGAACGCAAGAACTCGGAGACGTACAACACTACAACGACCAGAGAAAAATTACAATGATGCCGAGCATGTGTCAAATGAATTCTGAGCACTTTTGTGCATTGGAAATGGCTACACAAGGTCGGAACTTCCGACAAGAACTTTTGCCGTCGGAAAAATAGAGAACCTGCTCTCAATCATTTGTTGTCGGAAATTCCGACAGCAAATGTCCGATGGAGCCTACACACGGTCGGAATTTCCGACGAAAAGCTTACATCGAACATTTCTTGTTGGAAATTCCGACCGTGTGTACGCGGCATTACATTATATTTTACGCCCAATTATGCTGTGCTTGTGCTTACATCCCATAAACCAAAAATGCTTGCTGACTTCACAGTGGGAAGTTGTCATTTAGTGGTAGTAGTAATATCACCATTAAATAAAGTACTCCCCACTACAGTAGCTGCCAGAGGTTCACGAGAGAAAGCATGCCAAATCTGGCCATCTAGATTACCTGTTCAGTAAACTGTGAACAGATAGAGTTCTACTTCCAACCTCTTACAGACTTACAACATAAACAGTGGGTTACAAAGTAGAGACATCCTGAACATGTGTCCAATGTAGCCAGAAATATAACAATTCTAATAGCAATTATCAATATAGAGCAAAAATCTGAATACCATCAAGAAATATTCCTAGCTCTCCTAGAAGTCATAGTGATTCAGAGCCTCATTTAAGTCATTACAAAGTGTAATGCCCTGTACACATGACCGGACTGTCCGTCGGAATAAAGTTCGCCGGTTTGTCCGACGGCGTTCCGACGGAATTCTGCTCAAGCTGTCTTGCATACACACGGTCACACAAAAGTTCGGTGAACTTTTGACTGCCAAGAACGCAGTGACGTAAAATACTACGACGAGCCGAGAAAAATAAGTTCAATGCTTCCGAGCACGCGTCAAATTGTTTCCGAGCATGCGTGATTTTTAGTCCGTCGGAATTGCATACAGACAAATGGATTTTCCGATAGAAATTTTTGTCTGTCGGAAAAAAAGAGAACATGTTCTCTATCTAAGTCCTTTAGTTAAAGACTTGATTACTTGTGCCCTCGGGTGGTAATATATCACCCTTGATAACTAAAGTGCCACATCCTGATTAATGGTAGAGAAAATTGTGGAAAGAATGGACTTTGTAGGCACTACTATAGAAAATATATAATTTTTAATAATGTCATATAAAATACATAGATTATAAAACACAAATGAATAAAGAAAATGAGAAAAGAAGAAAAGGTAACCCGTGGGTCACAACCACAGGGGAACACTCAAAGATAGTTGTCACTTGATGCGGGGATGAACATGCTGAAATGCCCATGCTGGACTCATTGAGGGGTGTTTCCCAGGTAGGTATCCACTGGGTTCCTGAAGAAATTTAAAAGGTGCTCAACATGTTTCGCGATTTTGATAGGATCGCTTCTTCAGGAGCTTCTAAATTTCAATAGAAAGACATAATTTTTAATGCATAGAAAATATATATATATAAAAATATATATGTATAATATAATATAATACAGACGTTTGTAATGCATATGACAGTCAATGGCTGCAACCCATGACGCTCACCATATAAACGTGTTGTTTGCAAAAAGTCGAAAACGGTTGCTTCACCGCCCAGCAAATCCTCTAGGGGAACCAACCACCTGGAGGTGGCTGACTGTGCCCAAAAATTCTTGGCTGTTGGATCCGATCAGGGGAGGTGAGTGTGTTAGGGGATACGGGGATGCACCTGGAAACTAAAATATACCAAGCATATATAGATAATAAGGCTAGTTAATAATAAGTGAAAATTGCCTTTGGATAGAGGTGATGTATGATGAGTAAACAACTTAAATATACATGGAGTTTGATAGTATACGAACACAGGGGAAGTTTATACGTTTGCTGGATGCCCAATTAATAGATAAAGGTATTAGATCTCTAGAAAATACGTGAAAGAAAACATCTTTCAGAAAATGGTGACCTGTTTTAATTGCCGCCTTTTTACCATTATAGAGATAATATAAAAGCCATACCTTCAGCAAGATATAGCTGCACTAAAGCAGTTTGACGTAAAGCCTGCATATAATGGAGGGGTGTCCCAGGTTTTGCCCAGATGTCTCAATCAGGGAGACATCTCACTGCAATTAAAAACATGGGAATGATACATATTGAGTTTGGAACCTCGATAGATGGCTCCCAAAAAGACACACAAACTGGTGTCCTGCACTCATCAGCCAATTAGAACAAATAAATATCTGTACCTATGGAGCTCCGCTTCCCAAGTGACCCTGGCTGGAAGCAAAAGAAAAAGAAAAATGATGGTCTGCTGGCGACACCAATATAGAGCGGGTCTAGAACAGAGATTGCAAGGACTAGTGAGTACTAAGTACTGAACTAGCACATTGGTGATTACTATATAACAAACAAAGATGGCAACTGTGTTACGCCTAACCTACCTTGAAGCTGAAGGCTACCGCATACAGATTAGGTTCCTCCTGCTGAGTTGTAATGTGTTGCGAGTGACCGCACTCCACAAACAGCACTGTGGAGTGAACGGTTTGTCTCGCTTTTTGTGCATCCCGCTCGCGTGTGAGTCAGAGACGTCTGACGTCACGTAGGCCGACCAAGACGCATCTCACGTCCCTGCCTGTGACAGCGCCTGCGCACTGCCGGACTGCTGGCAAGTCCCGGGCGCAGGTAAGGCCGGAAGCGCGACTGGGGCACATCATGTGATGTGTCCTGTAGTGCCATTGGGTGATTGGAAATCCCTCCTACTGATGGAATGAGGGGGAGGGAGCCAGTTCCCCAACGGCTTGGGTGGCCGCGTATTCCCCACTCCCCCCCCCCCCAAAGAAGAAAAAAACAAGCCTGGATGGATTACTGGATAGAATAGTGGAGGAAATTGCGGGGAGATGAAGCAAGTGATTCGACATGAAAAAATAACTTGCATGCAATAAGCATGCTTAGAAAGCCAATGGTTATGGCTTTACCTCCATAAAATATGGATAAGCTGTAAGTATTGACTATTAAATTAGAAGTTGTACTACAAATAAAGTAACAAAACTAATGAACAAATGCACAGTTACAAAACTCATGCAGTAATCCCATTTTAAACACTAAGCAGATACTTGGAGAACTGTGGGTCTATCAAGTATTGGCACCTAAGATTGACCAATAACATGTCCCGTAGATTGGACATTATATGTAAGGGCAATGAACATATATTTCCAGATAATGAAAAGCTGGAACGGAAAGGGAAAAGAAGAATGTATGGATATATATTGTACACAGGAATCACGTGTAACTGCCACAATGTCCTTACAAAAAAGGCAGATATGACAGGACCTCGTTGATTCCTGGGGGTTTGGTTGCTGAGAGATGCTCAATCCAATTGGTCTCTTTTTGGAGAATGCGTTTGTCCCAGTTTCCCCCATGTGGGTCTTGTGGTATAATCTCCAAAATAATAAATTTGACCATTGAGGTATCAAACCTATGATAAAGGCCCAGGTGGCGGCTTACTGGTGTAATCATTTTTGCGTATTGTGAATAGTATATATGGTCATATATACGTTGTTTAAATTGCCGAATGGTTTTGCCAACATAAAATTCTCCGCACTTACACATCATGAGCTAAACTACCCCTTCTGTGTTGCATGTAGCATGGAACCGTGGACGAAAGTTATCGCCATTGGTCAATCGAAATTGTGTTCCTGTTTGGACCCATGGGCAGTATGAACACTGCCCACAGGTAAACAGGCCGCACTCCATGACATTTCTGTCATGTATTGGTTTGTATTCACTGATAGTTAATTTGTTGCCAATTGATGAGGCCTTTCGATACACAATCTCAGGTGTTTCTCGAACATATTTACCCAATGTGACATCTTCACTAAGGAGATGCCAGTGTCGTTCAAGACAGTTTTTTAAGGTTATGTGTTGTGCGGAATATTTTGTTATAAACTTGGTGGTTTGTAAGTTGATATTGGTTTTAGGTCTGGAATATAATAATGATGACCTTTCTTTGCCCTTGGCCTTGTTGAAGGCCTTCCTTAGAAGGCTTTTGCTGTAGCCTCGATGTAATAGGCGAGTGCATAGCTCATTCGCCTGCTGCTGGAAATCTGCATCGTAGGTGCAATTTCTGCGCAGGCGAATGTACTGCGCATATGGAATGCTGTGGACTAACGATCTTGGGTGTCCACTATTGGCATGTAACAGAGTGTTACCTGCTGTATTCTTCCAATATAATTTGGTGACAATGTTGTCACAGGAATCTCTATAGATAAGCAGGTCAAGAAATGAAATGGAATTCAAATGCCAATCAAAAGTAAATTTTAAATTGAACTTATTGGTATTGAGTTGTTGTAGAAATTGGTTTAAGGACGTGATTGTGCCAGTCCAGATAACCAAAATATCTTCAATGTACCTGAACCAGCACAAGGTCTGGTCCAGGTATTGACGATATAGATCATTAGAAAAAATCTCTCGAGGGGCGTGGTCTGGTGCCGTTCCAGGATGGACGTGTAGTGTGCGAGCTCCCGTCCCGAGGTCCAGCAACTTCAGCTTATCAGCTTACCTGCTCCACCGGACATGGTGAGAACCGCTCGCAGTGCCTCGGCAACCTGTTCCCGATCCCCGCTGAACACCGACACCCCGCTGAGTCAGCAAATCCCCGAGATATTCCGGTCACGGCCTACGGCCAGGATGCAGGCCTCGCAAGCAGCCTCCTCCCAAGCGCCACGCGCCCAGAGCTCCAGCCCGCAGCGACCCGAGGAGCAGAGATCCCCAGGTCTGGCAACGGGGATGACTCACCCCCCGGCAGTGAGCCTTAATGACCTGCACAGCGTCGCTACGGATATTAAAAACACCCTCATGGCGGCCATCTTGGACATGAGGTCGGACATACACGCCATGACGCTTAGGGTGGAAGAGGTGGAATACGCTCAAGCCCGCCAAGACACAGCGATTTGTCACGTTCAACAGGTAACAGAGTCGCATGCGATCCACCTCAGGGAGATCAATCGCCACATGGAAGATTTAGATAATCGCGGAAGGCGTCACAACCTTAGAGTGAGGGGTATTCCAGAAATGATCGATGCCAGCCAGCTCCCAGTGGCAGTAACTACCATCTTTAACGATCTACTTGAAAGAGCCCCTGATACCCCGATCGCGTTCGAACGGCTCCACAGGGCACTGCGCCCGCGGGGAAGGGACACAGATCCCCCACGGGATGCAGTCTGCTGCCTCACAGACTTTCCCTTGAAGGAGGAAATATTACGCAAGGCCAGACACCGCAACCAACTGTCTTTCCAGGGAACGGATATCAGAATCTACCAGGACCTATCTAACATCACCCTGCAGCGCAGACGCGAGCTACGTCCCCTCCTGGAAACACTGAGGGCCAGATCCATAATCTACCGATGGAAGTTCCCCTTCTGCCTGACAGCAACTCACCAAGGCCGCACAGCCAATCTAAAAGTCCCGGAGGATTTAGACCACTTCTGCACGGCCATGGAGATACCGTATGTGGAAGTACCAGACTGGTACAGCGACTTCCGTATACCGCCATTCAGAAGAGTCACCTCCATGGAAGGTATCGCAGAAGCAGGCAACTTTAGTATCGGCCGCCGACGCTCTCACCCACCTCCTCCCCACACTCCTTCAAAGGATCAAAGAGCCCCGCGTAATGGTAGCCCGACGGCTTCTCCAGTGCCCCGCAAAGCACGCATCGCCTAACAAGAAACATGAATACCGTCCTTCTGTTTCCACCTCACAGCTGGACTCTGGACCACTCCAATTCGCAGGTAACTTTATACAGCAATCCCTAGGGAACACTGGCAGAACGGTTGGTACCCTCTTTCCCTCTTGGACAACTCCCGAAGGTTTCCCCGGTCGCCCTAACTTCCTTATGTCGGGTCAGAGACTACCTTCTCCCGCACTGATTGTCTTTTCCTCCTTCTCCTCACACTGTATTCATTCTTGCTCATCGGCTGTACCCTTTTTCTATTGAAGCCTTCTTCCTACATTCTCCTATCTACTCCAATGCAGCTAATGACATGTCGATATATAATCCCCCGATTGCATTATGTGCTGTCTTTCTCCCCACAGGGCCTACTAGCTCCTAGCTCCTGAATTTTCTGCTTTACAGCACTGAGGGTGGTCGGGGATCCGAGGGGGACATGCACAGGTGTGTGGCCTACGTGGATGTCGGGTAGAATCCATTCTCAGGTTTGGGAATGGGCGTGCCCCCCTCGGATTTAGACAGCCTGCCCTTAACCCCTGGGTATGATTTTGTTTACTATGTTTTTGTTTACTATGTTTTGTTTGCTATGTTATCCATATTTGGATTTTTGATGTCAGCCATAACTGCAGATGCATACTTGTTCACGGTAACGCAAGCTGTACGTTCTGTTCTGTTCTGTTTTAACTAATTCACCATGTTACTGACTCTGTTCCCTGCATATTCCTCTAAACCAAAGTATATGCCCCCTATTCTCTGTCATGTGACATCTGAAATTTGAGCAATACACTTAATTTCTTATCCCCCTCTTCCACACAAACCCCCAGATTACACAATGCTAAACATCCTCCTCTAATTGCCGAATAAATGCCCTTACAACTCCACAGCCTTCATGCTTTATGAGAATAAGCCGTTACACACAGCCCTGAAGTCACCTACGAATCACCCTCTCACCATGTCCTTATAGGATGACCTGTCCGTCATCTACACAACAAGATTCCTCCTCTGACACCAAAATGAGCCATAGATGACGCTAACAATCAGCAGCGTCTGTTATCCTTAAGACCTCATAGAGAGACGCAGACCTCACCTCTCTCTAGTTGAACTCCACCTACCGCTCTCACACACAGCGGACTCTGGTAGACACCGCTGAACCTCACCGGTACCCCCACTCCTAATTGGTGGGCTTGCAGGTCAAGTCCCACACCCGGTATAATACCCCATCCCCCTACCTGTCCCCTCCTTCCTCCCTGGTTATCTTCCTCCTCAACGTCCTAACCTCACCTACCCCACATCTTCCCTTCTCCCCATCCGCATAACCCCCCCCTTTCTTTTCCTCCCGTCTCTGACTTCCCCATATCCTCCCGCCCCCCACTCGCTTAAACCTCTACTACCAACATGAGCCCCGATAATGTCCGAGGCGCCAACCTGTCCCTAAAGGTAGTCTCCCTTAACGCCAAAGGACTGAACATACCTGAAAAGCGAACACAACTCTTTTCCCTCATGCGCAGCATGAAAGCTGACATAATCTTCTTACAGGAAACCCACTTTTGTAAGAAATCAGTTCCCAACATGACTAATCGCCTCTTCCCCCATAGTTTCCATGCCACCTCACCTATCTCGAAATCCAAAGGAGTCTCCATAATCATTTCCAAAAACCTTCCCATCCAAATTACAGACACTCACCTTGACGAACTAGGCAGGTATATCTTCCTAAAAGGGACACTCAGGAACAAACCAATCACTTTGGCTAACATATACAGCCCCAACTCGTCCCAAGTTCCCTTTTTTAGGGCTGTAACAAGACACCTAACCAATTTCCAAGAGGGTATTCTTATACTGGGAGGGGATCTCAATGTACCCCTGAACCCCCTTTTAGACACCTCGTCGGGGAAATCCCACCTACCATACAGGGCGCTCCGACAAATCAGAAAATGTTTCCAAGAACTCTTGCTCCACGACACATGGCGCACCTTACACCCGAACGTAAAGGATTTTACATTCTTCTCCGCCCCACATAACAAATATTCACGACTAGACTACATATTTCTTACCCAACAGGATCTCCCGTCCCTGAAAGCAGCAACCGTCGAACCGATGACCTTCTCGGACCACCACCCTATCTCAATGACCCTCACTTTCCCTGAAAAAGTATACCGCTCGCAAATTTGGAGACTAGACCCTTCCATCCTGACAGACAAAACCAAAGAATTAGAGATTCAAACTTGCCTAAGCAATTATTTCACTGAGAACAACACCCCGGACATTTCTAAACTTACTCAGTGGGCGGCTCACAAATGTGTTGTCCGAGGGAAATTGATTTCCCTGGGGGCCGCAATTAGAAAGGAAAAACGGGCCAAACTGGCTGATCTCTTTTCCAAACTTAATAAACTAGAAGCACTACACAAACGAAACCTGGCCCAGCAAACCCTCGTAGAACTACTAGAGACTCGTACACTCATTCAGGAAGAATTGGGCCATCACCTCAGGAAGAAATACACTCTATCTCAGAAACTTTTTGGCCATCTTCTTGCTCAAGCCTTACGCAAGAAAAGGGCTGCTAATACGATACACCACATACAATCCCCCACGGGTAAGACTCTCACGAATAACAATGACATAGCCAGAGAGTTTGAGAAGTACTACTCGTCCCTATATAATCTAGATAAATCCGAACCCCCTACTACCTTATCGAATGACAGACCCAATGATATTAACTCGTTCTTAGACCAATTTGCTCCAGGAAAGCTCCCCACTGACACCACCACGATTCTGGAATCCCCGATCTCTATTCAGGAATGGAAAAAAGCTTTAAAACAACTTAAGCCTGGTAAGAGCCCGGGACCTGATGGTCTTTCCGCCGTATATTTCAAGACATTCTCAGACCTTCTTCAACAACCCTTCCTTGACGCCTTCAATACACTCTCTCCCACAAATCCTTTCAAAAGCGAAATGTTAGAAGCACATATCGTTGTTATCCCCAAAGAAGATAAGGACCCCACCCAAACGGGAAATTATAGACCAATCTCATTATTGAATGTAGATGTCAAAATCTTTTCTAAGATTTTGGCAAACAGACTCTTACCGCTTCTCCCTTCCTTAATCTCTCATGACCAGACCGGCTTTATCCCTGGACGTGAAGCCAGGGACAACACTGTTAAAGCAATAAACTTACACCACCTTATGACACAGACAACCCAAAAAGGCCTGTTTTTGTCACTCGATGCGGAGAAGGCGTTCGACAGAGTAGCTTGGGACTATATGACAGCGGTTCTGAGGGCCATAGGATTGGGCCCATATATGTTAGGCCTAATCCTGTCACTATACACGGGACCATCTGCTAAGGTACGGGTCAACAATACTCTGTCGGACGCCTTTCCCATCGGAAATGGCACAAGACAGGGCTGCCCCCTGTCCCCCATCCTCTTTGTACTCACACTTGAACCATTCCTCCGTAAACTGACATACAACCCAGATATCCAAGGTATAAGTTCCTCCAAAAGAGAATATAAATACGCTGCTTTCGCAGACGATATTTTGTTGTTCCTGTCGAACCCACTGATCTCCCTACCAAACCTTCTTTCTGAATTTAAACAATTTCAGTTCCTCTCCCACCTTAAAATTAATTTCTCGAAATCCTTTGCCCATAATATAACATTACCTCAACACATAGTTGATCAATGTAAGGCTAACTTCCCGTTCCAATGGAAACATGATTCCATCACATACCTAGGGATACAACTCCCTTCCAAACTCTCAAACCTCTACGCTAAAAACCATGTTCCTATCCTACACAGAATATCCTCTGATCTTGAAACATGGAACAAACCGCTTTTCTCTTGGTTTGGCAGAGCGGCGATCCTCAAAATGAATGCCCTCCCGAGAATACTCTATATATTGCAGGCGATCCCTATACATATACCTCCGGCCTTTTTTAAATCTTATAGAAACATATGCACTAAATTCTTATGGGGGAACCGTAGACCCAGAATCAGCTTTACGCAGCTCACCCGACCTAAAAGACTTGGGGGCATAGGCCTCCCCAACCTTCTCAATTATTACACTGCTACACACCTTACCAGGATAGTGGACTGGAATACTCAATCTCTCCACAAAGATTGGGTTTCCCTAGAAGCATCTTTTTCTGCTCTCCCTTTGGAGTCTCTCCCATGGTTACTCTCACCCCACGTCCCCTCTGAATTACACGTACACCCACTTATAGGCCCAACCTTGCAATGCTTCAAAAAGCTTTGCTACCGATCACCCATATCTTCGATTCCCGGCCCACTGACACCTGTAAAAATGAACCCTGGGTTCCCACCAGGTATGCACGCAAAGTTTCTTACCGATAACTGGACACAGAGCCCAATTAGATCACATCAGTTCTTCCTCCGGGGCAAACTATTGTCTACATCCCAACTCTCCTCCCAACTAAACAAGCCACCCATTCCCCCTTGGACATATATTTTAATTGCTCATTTTCTAAAATCCCTTAACAAGAATATACAATGCTCCAGAGAACTCACCCCTTTCGAAAAGCTATGTATCCAAACGACACCCCAATCTCATCTAGTTTCTACCACACATGAACTCCTCTTCGCCGAGATGAAAGCTAACGAGACCTTAGCCTGTAAGAACTGGGAGTCAGACCTCTCGGTATCTCTTTCAGCGGAACAATGGGAACTAATTTTCCTCAACATACATAAAGGGTCGACGAATGTGTCGACCCAGGAAAACGGCTTTAAGATCCAATCTAGATGGTACCGCACGCCCACCCTTCTGCATAAATATAATCCCACAATCCCAGAGGTTTGCTGGAGATGTCTCCGGGAAAGGGGAACCCTTCTCCATATCTGGTGGTCCTGTCCATCTCTAAAAGACTTCTGGGAAAAGGTATGCCATATAACCTCTCGAGTCACCTCATATCATTTGGACCTTTCCCCTTCTCAATTCCTTCTACACCATTCACCCCTGTCGCACAATTCCTATCACAAATCCCTAGCAATGCACATGATCAATGCGGCAAAGCAGTGTATCCCTATACACTGGAAATCGACTCACCAACCAACCATAAAAGAATGGTTTAATAGAATATGCAAAATTGAGGAAATGGAAAATCTTATACATATTGCAAGAGAGACTCCGTCATCATTTAGTAAAAAATGGGCCTGCTGGTTACACTATAAAACGACCCCAGAATTTGCAAACTCCCTGAACCCTGACAAAGGATAAATTACTCCTCTGAGAATTGTCATTAAAAATCTACGACGTGCCAGGATCTCCCCTTAACCCTAAACCTTACAAAGACACCTCTCTCCTCCTATATCTCCCCCTATACAGATCCGCCCCTAGTTTCTCATAACACGCCCCTTGAACACCCCAAGGGGTCGGGGAAGTCAGAGACGGACCCCCTGCCAACGCCATCCCTTCCTGCCTCACTCCCCTCCCCTCGATCCCCACCCCACCCCTTCTCCTTCCACCACTTACCCCCTCCTACTTTCTCATCCACAAGCTTCTGTACAATACAACCACTAACATAGCTCCAGCCTACACTCCCGCATTCATACACTCTCAACGAAATAAACCTGTTTATAGCTCCTTCCCTCCCTTTCTGCCATATTGCACCTGTTGGCCTTTCCCTCCCACACAGACCAAAAGTCCATAACGGCATCCGTGAACCTACCTAGCTCTAACCTACCAACAAGATCTATCCCCGTCAATGGTAGTGGACTTTGACTAGACCCCACAACTACCTTGAATTAAGGTAGCCCACCCCAACACGGCCTAGTTCATGAAGGATGCACATAGCCATTTCATTTTCACTACCCGCAAGTTGAATTGTATGTGACACATGTTATTCATCCATGTTTTGTGGTTGTATTAATACCTTATTGTACTACTATTGTTCAAGATATCTGTAAATGCTTTTTACATTTCAATAAACTGTTTTTGGAAAAAAAAAAAAAAAAGAAAAAATCTCTCGCTCCCACCCCCCCCAGGTACAGATTGGCGTACGCCGGTGCGCAGCAAGTGCCCATGGCGACACTCTGTACCTGGAGGTAGTGGGAGCTGAGAAATTAAAAGTGGTTATGTTTGAGTATGAATGATAGTAATTGAATGATGAAGGACTGGAATTTCCATTGTCTATGGTCCTCTTCCATTAGAAACATTTTTACTATTTCCAGACGTAATTCATGCGGTATACTTGAGTAAAGAGCCTCTACATCAATTGTAACAAAATACGCATTTGGGGGAATAGTAAGGCCATCGAGTTTTTTTAAAAGATCAGATATATCTCTCACGTATGATGGTAATCTTAGAATGTGAGGCATTAGAAAAAAGTCGATGAACCTACTAGCATTTTCTGTCATAAATCCTATTCCAGAAATGATCGGTCTGCCTGGTGGCTTAGTTTGGTTCTTATGAATCTTCGGAATAGCGTAAAAAATTGCTTCTCTAGAAAAATTTGTGTTTAATAATCTATGTATTTTATATGACATTATTAAAAATTATATATTTTTCTATAGTAGTGCCTACAAAGTCCATTCTTTCCACAATTTTCTCTACTCTATCTAAGTCCGTCGGAATTTCTGAAGGAAAAAGTCCGATGGGGCATACACACGGCCGGAATATCCGATGAAAAGAGCCCGTCTGACTTTTTCCATCGGAAAATCCAGTCGTGTGTACAAGGCATTAGAGGATAGATAGGTGGAATAGAAGGGTAAAAAGAGAACAGCAGAAAAGGAAGAAAGAAGGAAGAGAGAAGAAAGGGAAGAAGAGAGAAAAAGAAAAGGGAGTGGGGGGTAGAGAAAGGAGTCCAGCAAGACCAGGTGACTATAAATTTATGAAGATGTTGATGAGATATGTGGATGAGTTCCTCTATCTCTTCTATTTTATTTAATCAAGCAAGCCACTCACCTGTCATTGGAACATGCGTTGATCTACAATCAACCTTGGAATAAGCAGTCGCACTAAATTTACCATATGCATAGCAAGAGAGTTGGAGTATTCCCATTTAGAAAAGGATGTGTGATGTAAGAGCTATTGGGCCCGGGTAAAGACTGGAAGGTAGGAGGTGACGTGAGATATGGTATCATGAACAGTCTTCCAATATGGTTGCAAGAGCTCACAGCTCCACCAGGTGCCTTCCTCTTAGCCACATCTCCAACAAATATTGGAAGAGGCTGGGTAACACTTGTGTAAAATAGATGGGGTTCTGTACCATCTGGTTCTAATTTTGTAGGAATTTTCTTGAATCACAATGTTTAAAGATCCTGTATGGGCATATTTATTAATAATATTCCTTGTCAAATGTTTTTATTGAGATTTCAATAGGGGAACAGAAGTTGGAGAGGGGAAAAAAAATAAAAATAAAAGGAAAATATTAAAATACAGAAGCATAGATATATCTGGGTTACATTAACAGTACCAAGTATAACATATTGAGTCTATATATATATAACTATTCACTATGATTAATAAATGCACACAGATAATTAAGTGAATATTTTTTTTAAATAAAAAAGAAATTAGCAGATGCGTCGATCTGACTATTTGTCAAGATATCATACTAATTTAATAAAGCATAAAGCCGTAGTAAAGTTAGAGATAAGTAACCTTAAAGTAAAAACTTGTTAAATCGCTTCACGATTTATTAATCAGAAATCAGGAGGATAAAAAAAAAATTAAGACAGAGTACAGGATAGAAAAAAGATAAGAATATGAGGAAAAAAAAATAAACACCCGGGATGGTGATCTGACTCCTGACATATATGTATATATACTTTGAGAGATTGTATAGATACTAGTTTGGTAACATCAAAGATTGGTCAAAGTCGGTTGGGAAGTAATGTTTGACCCAGGGCTGCCAAATTTTACGAATTTTTTTTATTTTATTTTCTTCAATAGCTGTAATTTTTGCAAATAACAGTGCTCTATTCATTCTGTGGTTGGCTTCTGCTAAAATTAGAGAGTTTTTTTTTCCAAGCTTTGGCAATAGTTTGTTTGGCAGCTGTAGTTAGATAAATTAGTAATTGAAATTGAGTTTGGGTAAGTGTGGAAGGTTTAAGATTTAGTAAAGCAGTAGCAGGGTCTGGAAGAATTGGAATTTCAAGACTTTTAGATGCCATTGAGAATATTTTTGTCCAAAATTCTTGGACAACTGGACATTGCCACCAAATGTGGAAATGAGTGCCTGGTAAATCGCATCCTCTAAAACAATTTGGCGAATATGAGGGGACATATTTTGCAACTCTAGCTGGGACTAGGTACCAGCGTGCTAAAACTTTATAATTAGTCTCCACTGCATAGCAATTTGGAGATTTTTTTGTAGCTAGCCATATACTTGATATCAAAAGAACAATTCATATCTTGTGCCTATTTAGTTGCGTATAAAGATAATGTATCGTTAGGGTTTGTAGTGAGTGACTGATATAGAATTGAAATGAGACCTCTTGTATGTGGGTTGCTTATACATATCCGCTCAAACTGAGAAATTGGGTAAGTGATGAATTCATATCGATAAAAGGTTCGTAAAAATTCTTAATTTGTAAATAGCGGAAATATTCAGTTCTAGGAAGCCCAAATGTTTCAGATACTACTGAGAAAGTGTGAAATTTAGTATTAGACGTTAGTTTGTGTAGACAAATCAAGCTTACAGAGGACCATGCTGAGAATGAATTTGGATATTTCCAGGCCGGATAAAAGGCAGGGTTCTTGAGGAACGAAAGCAAGGGATTATGTGGGGATTGGAGCTTATGTGAGTTTCTAAATTTATCCCATATTGCTAAGGAATGCTTTGTTATGGGGTTAGAAAAATGAGATCTGTCTGTGGGCTTGAGCCATAACATGTTAGCCACCGAAATAGGATCAGTATCTATTGATTCAACTGCAACCCATAGAGGTGTTTCTACTGCAGTGTGGTATTTAGAAAGGGATGCAATTTGTGAAGCATTATAATAAGAAGAGAAATTAGGTAATCCCAGTAGACCATTCATCTTATGGAGGTAAAGCGTAGATTTAGAAATCTGCGGTTTAGTCGAGCCCCAGATAAAGGACATAACTCTATTTTGGATAAGTCTTAGGAAGTAAGATGGTAATGGAGTGGGGAGCACCCTAAATAAAATTTAGGTAGTATAGACATTTTTATAGCGTTAAGCCTACCAATCCATGACAGTGGAAGAGTATTCCATAATTTCATTAAACCTGAAGTTTGCTTCAGTAGAGGTAAATAATTAGTGGTAAAAATATCTTCAAGAGAGATTGTGAGTTGAACACCTAAATAAGGAAATTGTTTTGGAACCCAATTGAATGGTAAAGAGGTTTGAGCGAGTTGAAGCTCTGATTGTGGTAGGGAAATGTTTAATGCATTTGATTTCGTATGGTTAACATGAAGTCCTGATATTTGGGCAAATTTATCCAATAATTTCAGTAAATTTGGGGCTGATATGTGAGGATGCGACAGGAAGATGATGATATTGTCTGCAAAGAGACATAATTTATGGTGATGACCTCCAAATTCTATACCCTTTACGTCGGGATTAGTTCTAATTAATTGTGCTAGGGGTTCAATTAATAATGCAAAAAGAAATGGAGAAAGGGGACATCCCTGTCTAGTTCCTCTTTGAATATCGAACATTGGCGATTTGTAGCCAGCATATTTAATATAGGCTTTCGGGTTATTGTATAAGGAAGAGACCCAGGTCAGGAAATTAATACCAAAACCCAATTTTTGAAGAATGTATTGCATATATGGCCATGAGACAGAATCAAATGCCTTTTTTAGATCTAAGGACACTAGACAGGCCGGGATTCGCCTAGTTTTGGCTGCATGGATGAGTAATGCCGCGTACACACGGCCGTTTTTCTCGTCGAAAAAAACAACATTTTTCCCATTCGACGAGAAAAACGATAGTCTGTGGGCTTTCTGTCGTTTTTTTCGACGAGAAAAACGGCATTAAAAACGACGAGAAAAATTAAAACATGTTCTAATTTTTCTCGTCGTTTTTTTCGACATGTTTTCCGCTGCAGTGTTTCCCATAGGGAAACACTGCCGCGGAGCCCACAGACGGTCATTTTTCTCGTCAAGAGAAAAAATGACGTGAAAAACGACCGTGTGTGGGGAACAAGCTGTTCCCCCGTTTTAAATGACATTATTCACGGCGGTTTTTTAACCGCCGTGAATAATGATCGTGTGTACGCGGCATAAGAGTGCTCGTCTAATGTTGTCACCGGCTTGGCGTTTCGGTATAAAACCTGTTTGGTCTCTGTATATTAAGCGGCCAATAATATTATTTAATCTAGTGGCCATAATTTTAGCTATTAATTTTATATCTAAGTTTAGAAGGGAAATGAGTCGATAATTGGCCCAGGAAGTAGAATCGGAGTGTGGTTTAGGTATCATAGCTATAATAGAAGTCAAAGTTTCCGCTTTGAATGATTGTCCAGTCAGGATCGAGTTAAAGGCTCTGGTCAAGACTGGCGCTAAGACGTGTGAAAATGTCCTATAATAAGCTGCTGAAAATCCATCAGGACCCGGTCTTTTATGAGGTTTTAGAGTTTTTATAGCATTTAAAACTTCTGTGTCTGTTATAGAAATTTCAAGGAGCTCACGTTGTTCTTGGTCAAGAGTTGGAAGGTTGATATTAGAAAATAGAGCATCAGCTTTTGTAGTATCAAAGTTCTGGGCCGGGGAGTATAACTTAGCTAAATTAGAACGGAAAATCTCTATAATCTTAACTGGGTTACTGGTATATGCTTCCCGGGGTACTTTCAATCTAATGGGTACCTGAGTATGTTGTGTGGATCTAAGACCTCTAGCCATGGGAGTATCGGGTTTGTTAGCTGTAAGATATTGTATATGTTGTCGTTTGCGGATAAGTTTATCAGCTGAATCTGTCAAGAAGAGATCGAGATCAAGACGGGCTTTTTCGAGTTTGGAATTATTAATGGCATTCGGGGTTGTTTGAAAAGCCAAGTGGCATGAGTTGAAAATAGTCTTGAGCTTGGCAAATAATAGTTTACGTTCTCTTTTAAGTTTAGATGCTTGTTGTATCAAACCTCCCCATATGACAGTTTTATGAGCTTCCCATAAAGTGAGGTCAGAAATTTCACCTGTATCATTAGTTTTCAAGTATTCTGTAATCATCTTCTCGATTTCAATGCTATGGGATGGATGAGTCAAAATGGAATCATTAATACACCAAGTTTTATCATGTGATCTGGGAATAGTGGAGGCTTTGGTTGTAAATACTGCATTTCATTAGATCTCTAGAAAATACGTGAAAGAAAACATCTTTCAGAAAATGGTGACCTGTTTTAATTGCCGCCTTTTTACCATTATAGAGATAATATAAAAGCCATACCTTCAGCAAGATATAGCTGCACTAAAGCAGTTTGACGTAAAGCCTGCATATAATGGAGGGGTGTCCCAGGTTTTGCCCAGATGTCTCAATCAGGGAGACATCTCACTGCAATTAAAAACATGGGAATGATACATATTGAGTTTGGAACCTCGATAGATGGCTCCCAAAAAGACACACAAACTGGTGTCCTGCACTCATCAGCCAATTAGAACAAATAAATATCTGTACCTATGGAGCTCTGCTTCCCAAGTGACCCTGGCTGGAAGCAAAAGAAAAAGAAAAATGATGGTCTGCTGGCGACACCAATATAGAGCGGGTCTAGAACAGAGATTGCAAGGACTAGTGAGTACTAAGTACTGAACTAGCACATTGGTGATTACTAGTGATGAGCCGAACACCCCCGGGTTCGGTTCGCACCAGAACCCGCGAACGGACCGAAAGTTCGTACGAACATTAGAACCCTATTAAATACAATGGATGCGAACGTTCGAATTCTAAAGTGCTAATTATAACAACTATTATGCATGTTATTGTCCTAAAAAGGGTTTGGGAACCCGGGTTCTGCACCAGGGGACATGTATCAATGCAAAAAGAAGTTTTAAAAACGGTCGTTTTTCGGGAGCAGTCATTTTAATGATGCATAAAGTGAAAAAAAAAAGTCAAATATTCCTTTAAATATCGTACCTGGGGGGTGTCTAAAGTATGCCTGTGAAGTGCCACGTGTTTCCCGTGTTTAGAACTGTCCCTGCACAAAATGACACTTCTAAAGGAAAAAAAAGCCATTTAAAACTGCTTGCGGCTTTAATGTAATGTCTGGTCCCGGTAATATGGATGAAAATCTTTAAGAAAAATGGCATAGCTACCCCATGACCCCCCCCCCTACCCCAGCCCATTACCAGCCCCTTTGGGTCTTGTATGGATATTAAGGGGAACCCCGCACATAAAATAAAAAAGGCCCTATATACTCTGAACAGCCGTATACAGGCGGTGCATACAAGACAGGGACTGTAGGTTTGTTCTTATGTAGAATCTGTTTGTAATTTTGAACAGGTACATTGTTGAAGTGTAGCTCCAGACCAAAAATCTATTTTTAAACTTTTTGGAAAACATAGGTAAGGGTTATCACCCCTGTAACATTTGTTTTGCTGTCTGTGCCCCTGTTCAGAACATTTCACCTCACTTTCCGTCCCAATGACAACTGTTTTTGAAATGTGGTGTTTTTCTTGAAACAAGGATTGCTGATAAAGCATCAGTACAGAGGAGACACCTTTCTCCCATATTTATTCTTACAGGAGAGAATTTTCCTTCCTAGTGGTAGATTTCCTCTCACTTCCTGTTGTCTTCTTGCGTTTGCAAGTAGGAGTCGTTTGTAAGTTGGATGTTTGAAAGTAGGGACCTGCCGTATATACTCTGCAGAAATAGGCCCCTTAGTTGTTGGTGTTGGCACAACACTGTAAGCACTCACAGTTACTCTTGGTTGGTGCTGGAACGCCCTGCTGTCAACTATTATATCAGGAATTTTAATTACATATAATTGTTGAACAGTGGTAGTAAAAATTGGGCCTTTGATGGTGGTGCTGGTGCCACAACACTGTAAGCCCTGACAGTTACTCTTGGTGGGTGCAGCAATGGGCCCTGCTGTGAATTATTAGATCAAGAATTGTAATTGCATGCCCCTGTTGAACAGGGGCTGAAAAATTGGGCCTTTCGTGGTGGTGGTGGTGGTGGTGGTGTTGCCACAACACTGTAAGCCCTCAGAGTTACTCTTGGTGGGTGCAGGAATGGGCCCTGCTGTGAATTATTAGATCAAGAATTGTAATTACATGCCCCTTTTGAACAGGGGCTGAAAAATTGGGCCTTTCGTGGTGGTGGTGGTGGTGGCGTTGCCACAACACTGTAAGCCCTCAGAGTTACTCTTGGTGGGTGCAGCAATGGGCCCTGCTGTGAATTATTAGATCAAGAATTGTAATTACATGCCCCTTTTGAACAGGGGCTGAAAAATTGGGCCTTTCGTGGTGGTGGTGGTGGTGGCGTTGCCACAACACTGTAAGCCCTCAGAGTTACTCTTGGTGGGTTCAGGAATGGGCCCTGCTGTGAATTATTAGATCAAGAATTGTAATTACATGCCCCTTTTGAACAGGGGCTGAAAAATTGGGCCTTTCGTGGTGGTGGTGGTGGTGGCGTTGCCACAACACTGTAAGCCCTCAGAGTTACTCTTGGTGGGTGCAGGAATGGGCCCTGCTGTGAATTATTAGATCAAGAATTGTAATTACATGCCCCTTTTGAACAGGGGCTGAAAAATTGGGCCTTTCGTGGTGGTGGTGGTGGTGGCGTTGCCACAACACTGTAAGCCCTGAGAGTTACTCTTGGTGGGTGCAGGAATGGGCCCTGCTGTGAATTATTACATCAAGAATTGTAATTACATGCCCCTTTTGAACAGGGGCTGAAAAATTGGGCCTTTCGTGGTGGTGGTGGTGGTGGCGTTGCCACAACACTGTAAGCCCTCAGAGTTACTCTTGGTGGGTGCAGCAATGGGCCCTGCTGTGAATTATTACATCAAGAATTGTAATTGCATACACTGTTGAACAGGGGCTGAAAAATTGGGCCTTAGGCACTGGTGGCACAACACTACAACCCCTCACAGATACTGTACTTGGAGCACAGCAATGAGCCCTGTTGCAAAGTATTGCTTCAAAAATTGTAATGACACGCCCCTGTTAAACAGGGGCTGAAAAATTGGGCCTTAGGCACTGGTGGCACAACACTACAACCCCTCACAGATACTGTACTTGGAGCACAGCAATGAGCCCTGTTGCAAAGTATTGCTTCAAAAATTGTAATGACACGCCCCTGTTAAACAGGGGCTGAAAAATTGGGCCTTAGGCACTGGTGGCACAACACTACAACCCCTCACAGATACTGTACTTGGAGCACAGCAATGAGCCCTGTTGCAAAGTATTGCTTCAAAAATTGTAATGACACGCCCCTGTTAAACAGGGGCTGAAAAATTGGGCCTTAGGCACTGGTGCCACAACACTACAACCCCTCACAGATACTGTACTTGGAGCACAGCAATGAGCCCTATGGCAAATTATTGCTAAAAAAATTGTAATTACACGCCCCTGTAAAACAGGGGCTGAAAAATTGGGCCTTAGCCACTGGTGGCGGCACCCATAAACAAAAATGATCTTCCAAGCTATCATCATCAATCGTATCATTGAGGACTCGGAGGAGGAGGATAGCCAGTCAACATAACAGCACAGGCACTCAGCATCAGCATCAGTCTTGAAGGGATGTGACATGTTAAAATCAATTAGTCTGTTATATCAGCATCAGGTGTGTGGTAGCTGGTGGTGATCCAAGACTGGTTCATCTTGATGAAAGTCAGTCGATCAACCGAGTCGGTGGACAGGCGCACCCTGTGATCCGTGACAAATCCTCCAGCAGCACTGAATGTGCGTTCCGAAAGAACGCTGGATGCAGGACAGGCCAGTAGCTCAATTGCATACTGTGCAAGCTTTGGCCAGTGATCCATCCTGAAGACCCAGTAAGCCAGAGGATTTTCGGTGGGGAAGGTGTCCAAGTCTGACCTTGCCCCTAGATATTCCTGCACCATGTTTATCAGACGCTGGCGATGGTTGCTGGAACCGATCATACTTTGGGGCTGCGGACTAAAGAATTGTCTGAACGCATCGGTCAGACGGCCACCTTCCCCACCGCTCCTTCTTTGACTGGCCAAAGCCTCAGCAACTCGTTGTCCAGGACCAGGAGTTTTTAACCTCCCAGTCTCTGGGAACGCGTTGCACAGACCTTTCTGCAAGGCCTCCCGGAGTTGTCTCATCCTCTGCTCCCTCTGCGACGGTAACATAAGGTCCGCAACCTTACCCTTGTACCGTGGATCAAGGAGAGTGGCCAGCCAGTAATGGTCCCTCTCCTTGATCCGAAGAATACGAGGATCCTTCCGCAGACTTTGCAGGATCAGAGAGGCCATGCAGCGTAGGTTTGCTGAGGCATTCGCTCCGGAGTCCTCTGGGTCACTAAGGATGACATGATCCGCAGTCACCTCCTCCCAGCCACGTACAAGTCCACTGGTTTCTTGGGACTGTAAATCATCCCTAAAAGACTGCTGCTGATGATGCTGAGTGCCAGCCTCCACCTCCATGCTGACACAATCCTCCTCCTCCTCCTCCTCCTCCTCCTCTTCCTGTGCGATGGGTGGGACAGAAGGAACACTGTCTGGGTAAAGGGGGCCTTGAGAGGCAAGGAAGTCCTCCTCTTCCTGCCTCTGTTCTGCCTCAAGTGCCCTGTCCATTATTCCATGCAGCGTGTGCTCCAACAGGTGGACAAGAGGTACAGTGTCACTGATGCATGCACTGTCACTGCTCACCATCCTCGTGGCCTCCTCAAATGGTGCCAGGACAGTGCATGCATCCCTGATCATGCCCCACTGGCGTGGAGAAAAAAAACCAAGCTCCCCTGACCCTGTCCTGGTGCCGTAGTCGCACAGGTACTCATTGATGGCCCTCTGCTGCGTGTGCAGCCGCTGCAGCATGGCCAACGTTGAGTTCCACCTGGTGGGCATGTCACATATAAGGCGGTTCTTGGGCAGGTTCAACTCCTTTTGCAGCTCAGCCAGGCGAGCACTGGCATTATAAGATCTGCGGAAATGCACACAGACTTTCCTGGCCTGCCTCAGGACATCCTGTAAGCCCGGGTACCTGCCCAAGAACCGCTGCACCACCAGGTTAAGGACGTGAGCCACACAGGGCACATGGGTCAGTTGTCCCTGTCGAAGGGTGGAGAGGAGGTTGGTGCCATTGTCGCAAACCACCATTCCTGGCTTAAGCTGGCGTGGCGTCAACCACCTCTCGGCCTGGCCCTGCAGAGCAGACAGGACCTCTGCCCCAGTGTGGCTTCTGTCCCCCAAACACACCAGCGCAAGCACGGCATGGCATCTTTTTGCCTGCGTACTTGCGTAGCCCCGTGAACGGCTACGGAGCACCGCTGGTTCATAGGACAAACCACAGGAAGAGGCCATGGAGGAAGAAGAAGAGGAGGGGGTGGAGGAGAGAGGTGTGTCACAACCAGTAGTAGCATTTTGGAGGCGTGGCGGTGGAACAACCTCCAACACTACTGCACCTTGTCCTGCATCCTTCCCAGCTGCCAAAAGAGTGACCCAATGGGCCGTGAAAGAAAGGTAACGTCCCTGTCCATGCCTGCTGGACCATGAGTCAGCGGTAATATGCACCTTACCGCTGACCGCCCTGTCCAGCGAGGCCAAGACATTGCCTTCCACATGCCGGTAGAGAGCCGGAATAGCCTTCCGTGAGAAAAAGTGGCGTTTGGGAACCTGCCACTGAGGAACCGCACATTGCACAAACTCACGGAAGGGGGCCGAGTCTACCAACTGAAAAGGCAGCAGTTGAAGCGCTAGCAATTTAGCCAAGCTAGCATTCAACCACTGGGCATGTGGATGGCTGGGAGTGAACTTCTTTCGACGGTCCAGCAGCTGGGGCAGGGAAATTTGCCTGCTAGAATCGGACGTCGGTGTACTGCTAGCAGAGTGGCCGCAAGTACTTGGCTGTGACACACCTAATTCTACACCTTCATTCCTCTCAGTGCATGTTTCAGAGAGGACTGAAGTTATAGTGGGGTTGGAGATCCCAGCTGATGCGGTGCAAGGAGAGGTCCGCTTTGTTCTTTGGTGTGGGTCTTTGAGGTAGGCTTGCCAACGAGCTGCATGGCAGGTCAACATATGTCTGGTCAGGCATGTGGTACCCAAGCGGCTGATGTTTTGGCCACGCGATATACGCTTGAGACATATGTTGCAAACAGCAGCTGTGCGATCTGATGCACTAGCCTCAAAAAAGGCCCACACCAAGGAACTTTTTGAATGACGGGCAGAGGCAGCGCCCTGCACAGGCGGAGCTCTGCGGTGTGATTCCGTCGGTGTACTGCCCTTACGCTGGCCACCAAAGGGCATCCTGCCTCGTTGGAGATGTGCCTCCTCCTCATCCTCCTCCTCCTCCTCTCTCCTATTAGGCACCCACGTGGAGTCAGTGACCTCATTATCCCCTCCCTCCTCATCACTGGAGCCAATCTGGCAGTATGCTGCAGCTGCTGGAACATGACTGCCAGATTGGTGTCCTTCTTGAGCATCCCCTCTGTCTGCTCTCACCCTACTGCCTTCCTGTAGCTGGGTTTCATCATCAGACCCTTCGAAACGCTGGGCATCCTCCTGGAGCATGTACCCAACACTGTGCTCAAACAGTTCGGGGGACTCCTCAGGAGGAGGACATGGTGGGTCTAGGGAAGGAGTGACTGATGATGAGTCTGACATTGATACCAGGGAAGAGGACGCTTTGGCAGCTGCTTTGCCAGTACCCTGAGCCTGGGTGAGAGAGGATGAGGAGGAGGAGGAGGGCTTGGTCATCCACTCTACCAAGTCTTCGGCATGATGTGGCTCAACATGTCCAGCTGCCGAAAAGAAGGACAAGCGTGTCCCATGGCCATGTGCTGATGACAATGCACCGCGTCCACGACCAGCACTGTTGCCCCCAGACACAGAGCCTGCTTGCCCTCTTTTATTGCCTCCTGACTGTCTGCCTCTCCTTGTTTGCCTTCCAGACATTCTAATAGATGGCCTGCAGGGAGATGGGAAAAAAGCAATAAGGGCTACCTTCAGGTGTCCTTCTCTGTCCCTTTACTTAAGGATTTCTAAATATGGTTCAGGATGATTGCTTTTGCACAGAATAGCACAACGACAATTTCCCTGACTGTCCAAAAAACAAGGATTTCAAAGATGGTTGATGAGGAATGCTTTAGCACACTATAGCACAAGGAGAATTCCCCTCACTTTCCTTCTTTGTCCCTAGAAACAAGGACTCGCACAGTGAAAGAAACTGACACTCTCCCTACCTAGAGTTTTCTGTCCCTAGAAAAAATGTTTTTTTAAAGCACACTATAGCACAAGGAGAATTCACTCACTGTCCTTCCCTGTCCCTAGAAACAAGGACTCACACAGTGAAAGAAACTGACACTCTCCCTACCTACAGTTTTCTGTCCCTAGAAAAAATGTTTTTTTAAAGCACACTATAGCACAAGGAGAAATCCCCTCACTTTCCTTCTTTGTCCCTAGAAACAAGGACTGGCACAGTGAAAGAAACTGACACTCTCCCTACCTACAGTTTTCTGTCCCTAGAAAAAATGTTTTTTTAAAGCACACTATAGCACAAGGAGAATTCCCCTCACTTTCCTTCTTTGTCCCTAGAAACAAGGACTGGCACAGTGAAAGAAACTGACACTCTCCCTACCTACAGTTTTCTGTCCCTAGAAAAAATGTTTTTTTAAAGCACACTATAGCACAAGGAGAATTCACTCACTGTCCTTCCCTGTCCCTAGAAACAAGGACTCGCACAGTGAAAGAAACTGACACTCTCCCTACCTAGAGTTTTCTGTCCCTAGAAAAAATGTTTTTTAAAAGCACACTATAGCACAAGGAGAATTCCCCTCACTTTCCTTCTTTGTCCCTAGAAACAAGGACTCGCACAGTGAAAGAAACTGACACTCTCCCTACCTAGAGTTTTCTGTCCCTAGAAAAAATGTTTTTTTAAAGCACACTATAGCACAAGGAGAATTCACTCACTGTCCTTCCCTGTCCCTAGAAACAAGGACTCGCACAGTGAAAGAAACTGACACTCTCCCTACCTAGAGTTTTCTGTCCCTAGAAAAAATGTTTTTTAAAAGCACACTATAGCACAAGGAGAATTCCCCTCACTTTCCTTCTTTGTCCCTAGAAACAAGGACTCGCACAGTGAAAGAAACTGACACTCTCCCTACCTAGAGTTTTCTGTCCCTAGAAAAAATGTTTTTTTAAAGCACACTATAGCACAAGGAGAATTCACTCACTGTCCTTCCCTGTCCCTAGAAACAAGGACTCGCACAGTGAAAGAAACTGACACTCTCCCTACCTAGAGTTTTCTGTCCCTAGAAAAAATGTTTTTTAAAAGCACACTATAGCACAAGGAGAATTCCCCTCACTTTCCTTCTTTGTCCCTAGAAACAAGGACTCGCACAGTGAAAGAAACTGACACTCTCCCTACCTAGAGTTTTCTGTCCCTAGAAAAAATGTTTTTTTAAAGCACACTATAGCACAAGGAGAATTCACTCACTGTCCTTCCCTGTCCCTAGAAACAAGGACTCGCACAGTGAAAGAAACTGACACTCTCCCTACCTAGAGTTTTCTGTCCCTAGAAAAAATGTTTTTTAAAAGCACACTATAGCACAAGGAGAATTCCCCTCACTTTCCTTCTTTGTCCCTAGAAACAAGGACTCGCACAGTGAAAGAAACTGACACTCTCCCTACCTAGAGTTTTCTGTCCCTAGAAAAAATGTTTTTTTAAAGCACACTATAGCACAAGGAGAATTCACTCACTGTCCTTCCCTGTCCCTAGAAACAAGGACTCGCACAGTGAAAGAAACTGACACTCTCCCTACCTAGAGTTTTCTGTCCCTAGAAAAAATGTTTTTTAAAAGCACACTATAGCACAAGGAGAATTCCCCTCACTTTCCTTCTTTGTCCCTAGAAACAAGGACTCGCACAGTGAAAGAAACTGACACTCTCCCTACCTAGAGTTTTCTGTCCCTAGAAAAAATGTTTTTTTAAAGCACACTATAGCACAAGGAGAATTCACTCACTGTCCTTCCCTGTCCCTAGAAACAAGGACTCGCACAGTGAAAGAAACTGACACTCTCCCTACCTAGAGTTTTCTGTCCCTAGAAAAAATGTTTTTTAAAAGCACACTATAGCACAAGGAGAATTCCCCTCACTTTCCTTCTTTGTCCCTAGAAACAAGGACTCGCACAGTAAAACACACTGACACTCTCCCTACCTATCCTTCTCTTTCCCTAAACTAAAGGAATCCAGGTTAAGCAAGAAAGAAATAAATGTCACTGTCCCTGCCTATGCTGCTCTTTCCCTGCTCCGGAACACACTACACTAGGCCGCCGTGCTGGCGGCCTTTTATAGTGTGGGGCGTGTACTAAACACCCTCAGCAATAATTGGCCACAGGCATCCTGCCTGTGGCCAATCATTGCTCTCCTCGCTGCCGGCGCTGTGATTGGCCAAGCATGCGGGGTCACAGTGCATGCTTGGCCAATCACAGCGCCTGGATGACACTGCGATGGCGTAGTGCATTGTGGGCCGTTCGCGTCACTCGAATTTGGCGCGAACGGCCCAAATCGTTCGATCTTCGTCGAACGATCGAACAGCCGATGTTCGAGTCGAACGTATGTTCGACTCGAACACGAAGCTCATCCCTAGTGATTACTATATAACAAACAAAGATGGCAACTGTGTTACGCCTAACCTACCTTGAAGCTGAAGGCTACCGCATACAGATTAGGTTCCTCCTGTTGAGTTGTAATGTGTTGCGAGTGACCGCACTCCACAAACAGCACTGTGGAGTGAACGGTTTGTCTCGCTTTTTGTGCATCCCGCTCGCGTGTGAGTCAGAGACGTCTGACGTCACGTGGGCCGACCAAGACGCATCTCACGTCCCTGCCTGTGACAGCGCCTGCGCACTGCCGGACTGCTGGCAAGTCCCGGGCGCAGGTAAGGCCGGAAGCGCGACTGGGGCACATCATGTGATGTGTCCTGTAGTGCCATTGGGTGATTGGAAATCCCTCCTACTGATGGAATGAGGGGGAGGGAGCCAGATCCCCAATGGCTTGGGTGGCCGCGTATTCCCCACTCCCCCCCCCCCCCCAAAGAAGAAAAAAACAAGCCTGGATGGATTACTGGATAGAATAGTGGAGGAAATTGCGGGGAGATGAAGCAAGTGATTCGACATGAAAAAATAACTTGCATGCAATAAGCATGCTTAGAAAGCCAATGGTTATGGCTTTACCTCCATAAAATATGGATAAGCTGTAAGTATTGACTATTAAATTAGAAGTTGTACTACAAATAAAGTAACAAAACTAATGAACAAATGCACAGTTACAAAACTCATGCAGTAATCCCATTTTAAACACTAAGCAGATACTTGGAGAACTGTGGGTCTATCAAGTATTGGCACCTAAGATTGACCAATAACATGTCCCGTAGATTGGACATTATATGTAAGGGCAATGAACATATATTTCCAGATAATGAAAAGCTGGAACGGAAAGGGAAAAGAAGAATGTATGGATATATATTGTACACAGGAATCACGTGTAACTGCCACAATGTCCTTACAAAAAAGGCAGATATGACAGGACCTCGTTGATTCCTGGGGGTTTGGTTGCTGAGAGATGCTCAATCCAATTGGTCTCTTTTTGGAGAATGCGTTTGTCCCAGTTTCCCCCATGTGGGTCTTGTGGTATAATCTCCAAAATAATAAATTTGACCATTGAGGTATCAAACCTATGATAAAGGCCCAGGTGGCGGCTTACTGGTGTAATAATTTTTGCGTATTGTGAATAGTATATATGGTCATATATACGTTGTTTAAATTGACGAATGGTTTTGCCAACATAAAATTCTCCGCACTTACACATCATGAGCTAAACTACCCCTTCTGTGTTGCATGTAGCATGGAACCGTGGACGAAAGTTATCGCCATTGGTCAATCGAAATTGCGTTCCTGTTTGGACCCATGGGCAGTATGAACACTACCCACAGGTAAACAGGCCGCACTCCATGACATTTCTGTCATGTATTGGTTTGTATTCACTGATAGTTAATTTGTTGCCAATTGATGAGGCCTTTCGATACACAATCTCAGGTGTTTCTCGAACATATTTACCCAATGTGACATCTTCACTAAGGAGATGCCAGTGTCGTTCAAGACAGTTTTTTAAGGTTATGTGTTGTGCGGAATATTTTGTTATAAACTTGGTGGTTTGTAAGTTGATATTGGTTTTAGGTCTGGAATATAATAATGATGACCTTTCTTTGCCCTTGGCCTTGTTGAAGGCCTTTCTTAGAAGGCTTTTGCTGTAGCCTCGATGTAATAGGCGAGTGCATAGCTCATTCGCCTGCTGCTGGAAATCTGCATCGTAGGTGCAATTTCTGCGCAGGCGAATGTACTGCGCATATGGAATGCTGTGGACTAACGATCTTGGGTGTCCACTATTGGCATGTAACAGAGTGTTACCTGCTGTATTTTTCCAATATAATTTGGTGACAATGTTGTCACAGGAATCTCTATAGATAAGCAGGTCAAGAAATGAAATGGAATTCAAATGCCAATCAAAAGTAAATTTTAAATTGAACTTATTGGTATTGAGTTGTTGTAGAAATTGGTTTAAGGACGTGATTGTGCCAGTCCAGATAACCAAAATATCTTCAATGTACCTGAACCAGCACAAGGTCTGGTCCAGGTATTGACGATATAGATCATTAGAAAAAATCTCTCGCTCCCACCCCCCCAGGTACAGATTGGCGTACGCCGGTGCGCAGCAAGTGCCCATGGCGACACTCTGTACCTGGAGGTAGTGGGAGCTGAGAAATTAAAAGTGGTTATGTTTAAGTATGAATGATAGTAATTGAATGATGAAGGACTGGAATTTCCATTGTCTATGGTCCTCTTCCATTAGAAACATTTTTACTATTTCCAGACGTAATTCATGCGGTATACTTGAGTAAAGAGCCTCTACATCAATTGTAACAAAATACGCATTTGGGGGAATAGTAAGGCCATCGAGTTTTTTTAAAAGATCAGATATATCTCTCACGTATGATGGTAATCTTAGAATGTGAGGCATTAGAAAAAAGTCGATGAACCTACTAGCATTTTCTGTCATAAATCCTATTCCAGAAATGATCGGTCTGCCTGGTGGCTTAGTTTGGTTCTTATGAATCTTCGGAATAGCGTAAAAAATTGCTTCTCTAGAAAAATTTGTGTTTAATAATCTATGTATTTTATATGACATTATTAAAAATTATATATTTTTCTATAGTAGTGCCTACAAAGTCCATTCTTTCCACAATTTTCTCTACTCTATCTAAGTCCGTCGGAATTTCTGAAGGAAAAAGTCCGATGGGGCATACACACGGCCGGAATATCCGATGAAAAGAGCCCGTCTGACTTTTTCCATTGGAAAATCCAGTCGTGTGTACAAGGCATTAGAGGATAGATAGGTGGAATAGAAGGGTAAAAAGAGAACAGCAGAAAAGGAAGAAAGAAGGAAGAGAGAAGAAAGGGAAGAAGAGAGAAAAAGAAAAGGGAGTGGGGGGTAGAGAAAGGAGTCCAGCAAGACCAGGTGACTATAAATTTATGAAGATGTTGATGAGATATGTGGATGAGTTCCTCTATCTCTTCTATTTTATTTAATCAAGCAAGCCACTCACCTGTCATTGGAACATGCGTTGATCTACAATCAACCTTGGAATAAGCAGTCGCACTAAATTTACCATATGCATAGCAAGAGAGTTGGAGTATTCCCATTTAGAAAAGGATGTGTGATGTAAGAGCTATTGGGCCCGGGTAAAGACTGGAAGGTAGGAGGTGACGTGAGATATGGTATCATGAACAGTCTTCCAATACGGTTGCAAGAGCTCACAGCTCCACCAGGTGCCTTCCTCTTAGCCACATCTCCAACAAATATTGGAAGAGGCTGGGTAACACTTGTGTAAAATAGATGGGGTTCTGTACCATCTGGTTCTAATTTTGTAGGAATTTTCTTGAATCACAATGTTTAAAGATCCTGTATGGGCATATTTATTAATAATATTCCTTGTTAAATGTTTTTATTGAGATTTCAATAGGGGAACAGAAGTTGGAGAGGGGAAAAAAAATAAAAATAAAAGGAAAATATTAAAATACAGAAGCATAGATATATCTGGGTTACATTAACAGTACCAAGTATAACATATTGAGTCTATATATATATATATATATATATATATATATATATAGATAACTATTCACTATTCACTATGATTAATAAATGCACACAGATAATTAAGTGAATATTTTTTTTAAATAAAAAACAAATTAGCAGATGCGTTGATCTGACTATTTGTCAAGATATCATACTAATTTAATAAAGCATAAAGCCGTAGTAAAGTTAGAGATAAGTAACCTTAAAGTAAAAACTTGTTAAATCGCATCACGATTTATTAATCAGAAATCAGGAGGATAAAAAAAAATTAACCTCTTGTATGTGGGTTGCTTATACATATCCGCTCAAACTGAGAAATTGGGTAAGTGATGAATTCATATCGATAAAAGGTTCGTAAAAATTCTTAATTTGTAAATAGCGGAAATATTCAGTTCTAGGAAGCCCAAATGTTTCAGATAGTACTGAGAAAGTGTGAAATTTAGTATTAGACGTTAGTTTGTGTAGACAAATCAAGCTTACAGAGGACCATGCTGAGAATGAATTTGGATATTTCCAGGCCGGATAAAAGGCAGGGTTCTTGAGGAACGAAAGCAAGGGATTATGTGGGGATTGGAGCTTATGTGAGTTTCTAAATTTATCCCATATTGCTAAGGAATGCTTTGTTATGGGGATAGAAAAATGAGATCTGTCTGTGGGCTTGAGCCATAACATGTTAGTCACCGAAATAGGATCAGTATCTATTGATTCAACTGCAACCCATAGAGGTGTTTCTACTGCAGTGTGGTATTTAGAAAGGGATGCAATTTGTGAAGCATTATAATAAGAAGAGAAATTAGGTAATCCCAGTAGACCATTCATCTTATGGAGGTAAAGCGTAGATTTAGAAATCTGTGGTTTAGTCGAGCCCCAGATAAAGGACATAACTCTATTTTGGATAAGTCTTAGGAAGTAAGATGGTAATGGAGTGGGGAGCACCCTAAATAAAATTTAGGTAGTATAGACATTTTTATAGCGTTAAGCCTACCAATCCATGACAGTGGAAGAGTATTCCATAATTTCATTAAACCTGAAGTTTGTTTCAGTAGAGGTAAATAATTAGTGGTAAAAATATCTTCAAGAGAGATTGTGAGTTGAACACCTAAATAAGGAAATTGTTTTGGAACCCAATTGAATGGTAAAGAGGTTTGAGCGAGTTGAAGCTCTGATTGTGGTAGGGAAATGTCTAATGCATTTGATTTCGTATGGTTAACATGAAGTCCTGATATTTGGGCAAATTTATCCAATAATTTCAGTAAATTTGGGGCTGATATGTGAGGATGCGACAGGAAGATGAGGATATTGTCTGCAAAGAGACATAATTTATGGTGATGACCTCCTAATTCTATACCCTTTACGTCGGGATTAGTTCTAATTAATTGTGCTAGGGGTTCAATTAAAAATGCAAAAAGAAATGGAGAAAGGGGACATCCCTGTCTAGTTCCTCTTTGAATATCGAACATTGGCGATTTGTAGCCAGCATATTTAATATAGGCTTTCGGGTTATTGTATAAGGAAGAGACCCAGGTCAGGAAATTAATACCAAAACCCAATTTTTGAAGAATGTATTGCATATATGGCCATGAGACAGAATCAAATGCCTTTTTTAGATCTAAGGACACTAGACAGGCCGGGATTCGCCTAGTTTTGGCTGCATGGATGAGTAATGCCGCGTACACACGGCCGTTTTTCTCGTCGAAAAAAACAACATTTTTCCCATTCGACGAGAAAAACGATAGTCTGTGGGCTTTCTGTCGTTTTTTTCGACGAGAAAAACGGCATTAAAAACGACGAGAAAAATTAAAACATGTTCTAATTTTTCTCGTCGTTTTTTTCGACATGTTTTCCGCGGCAGTGTTTCCCATAGGGAAACACTGCCGCGGAGCCCACAGACGGTCATTTTTCTCGTCAAGAGAAAAAATGACGTGAAAAACGACCGTGTGTAGGGAACAAGCTGTTCCCCCGTTTTAAATGACATTATTCACAGCGGTTTTTTAACCGCCATGAATAATGATCGTGTGTACGCGGCATAAGAGTGCTCGTCTAATGTTGTCACCGGCTTGGCGTTTCGGTATAAAACCTGTTTGGTCTCTGTATATTAAGCGGCCAATAATATTATTTAATCTAGTGGCCATAATTTTAGCTATTAATTTTATATCTAAGTTTAGAAGGGAAATGAGTCGATAATTGGCCCAAGAAGTAGAATCGGAGTGTGGTTTAGGTATCATAGCTATAATAGAAGTCAAAGTTTCCGCTTTGAATGATTGTCCAGTCAGGATCGAGTTAAAGGCTCTGGTCAAGACTGGCGCTAAGACGTGTGAAAATGTCCTATAATAAGCTGCTGAAAATCCATCAGGACCCGGTCTTTTATGAGGTTTTAGAGTTTTTATAGCATTTAAAACTTCTGTGTCTGTTATAGAAATTTCAAGGAGCTCACGTTGTTCTTGGTCAAGAGTTGGAAGGTTGATATTAGAAAATAGAGCATCAGCTTTTGTAGTATCAAAGTTCTGGGCCGGGGAGTATAACTTAGCTAAATTAGAACGGAAAATCTCTATAATCTTAACTGGGTTACTGGTATATGCTTCCCGGGGTACTTTCAATCTAATGGGTACCTGAGTATGTTGTGTGGATCTAAGACCTCTAGCCATGGGAGTATTGGGTTTGTTAGCTGTAAGATATTGTATATGTTGTCGTTTGCGGGTAAGTTTATCAGCTGAATCTGTCAAGAAGAGATCGAGATCAAGACAGGCTTTTTCGAGTTTGGAATTATTAATGGCATTTGGGGTTGTTTGAAAAGCCAAGTGGCATGAGTTGAAAATAGTCTTGAGCTTGGCAAATAATAGTTTACGTTCTCTTTTAAGTTTAGATGCTTGTTGTATCAAACCTCCCCTAATGACAGTTTTATGAGCTTCCCATAGAGTGAGGTCAGAAATTTCACCTGTATCATTAGTTTTCAAGTATTCTGTAATCATCTTCTCGATTTCAATGCTATGGGATGGATGAGTCAAAATGGAATCATTAATACACCAAGTTTTATCATGTGATCTGGGAATAGTGGAGGCTTTGGTTGTAAATACTGCACAATGGTCAGTCCATGGAAAGGGGATGATTTTGGAAGAGATGATTTCAGGTAACATACTAGATAGGATTAGGATGTGATCAATGCATGAAAAGGATTTGTGTGGATAGGAGTAGTGGGTATAGCGCCTACTGGTAGGATTTATTTCTCGCCATGTGTCAACTAAATTGTGTGTTGTAAGTAAATGTTGAGATGTACGTTTAGACAAATTATCGGTTGGACCTGACGGAGACTTATCATGAAAAGGGAAAACAGTCGCATTAGAATGACCACTTAGAATAACAGTGCCAAACTTATGAGCTTCTACCACCTGGAAGAGATGAGAAAGAAAATCAATTGGACGTTTATTGGGGGCGTAATAAGATACAATTGTGATGGGATTTTCAGAAATGTAACCAGTAAGGAGAATATATCTACCCTCAGGGTCTTTAATTTGTGATATTAAGGTTAAACGGAGTGGAACGGTGAAAACGAATAAGAGTTCCGCGCTGTTTAACCGTTGTTGATGGAGAATAAAATTGTGGATAGGAGGTTGAAAGAAATTTAGGGTGGGCTTTATCTGTAAAATTAGTTTCCTGAAGACAAATAATATGGGCTTTTTTAGCCAAAAAAGATCGAAGAGCCTTAGTTTGTTTGTGAGGAATGTTAAACCCTTGTACATTTAAAGATAATACATTTATAGGAGCCATAAGACCAATGAGACAAGAATTATTTCATTACAATCATAGCACTTACCAGGAGCCAGAGTCACCGACCGGGGGAAAAGGAAAGAGGAAGAATATGTAGCGGCCTCCACTCTCACCTCTTTCTCATCAGCTCGTCTGTCTCTTGTCTAGGGGTACCTTAGAGGAGAGAGTGCGGGGTCACCACGCCAAGCCTTCACCACAGATGTTTGTGTGGTGTAAGCAAAGTTCTTATTTTACCTTCGGGTCGGTGTTCTGCACCTGGAACCTCCAAAGAGAGTCACCTTGAACAATGTCTGCCAGAAAACGAGCCCCACACCATTAAAGTCCAACACTCCTTTATTCTTCTCAATGCAAAAGTGAACACAATCAGTTGGACTCCTTAGAGAACAGAACAGACAAGGAGGTGTGGATGCGAGTAGGCCCAGACACAATGAACTCTCCACTCTCCTTCCTGAAAGTGGGTTGCGGTCTCCTAGCGAAGGGGGATTTCCTTCCAGGCGGTCTCCGATGGAAGGGCTCACCTGTCACCGGCAATATGCTGCACCGGGTCTTCAAGCAAGTGTCTCCCACCGGTCCATTACGCCCTCCGGATTTGGGTACCCTCTCCCAGGGTCCCCTAGGATCTCCTTCCCTCGCGGAACTCAGTGTTGGGCACTGAGCTCCAGACCTCCATCCGAGTACCTCACCCCAGGCTAAAGGTGCCTGGGATGGAACACGACCTCCGAATGTCCTCTAGGCCTAGGCCGCCTGGAGGACCGACACGAACCACCGCTCAAAGGCTGAAGGTGCCTGGGACTCGACCCCGTGACAAAGATGGCCGGCCCATTTATACCCTCTCCCAGCAAGCACGGCGGGTTCCCCGCCCCACCATACCGCTGCCGAGAGAGGGAAAAAAGGAAGCACAGCACACAGCAATGGTTCAACCCCAGCCCAAGGCGACAGTGCCACCCGCGGAGCTGCAGGGAACTGCACATCACTGGTGTCTCTGCCAGTTTTAAATACACAGAAAAGTGTATACCCGCTACACTCTCCCCCTGGTGATTTGACACTGGTCCCCAGTATCTGGAGCAAACTATGCCCTCAACGACTGGCATAGCCCAGTCCAGAAACCAACTACAAATTGTACAAAATAAAACTTTTGAAAACTTGGCCAACTGAAGCAATTGTGTCTGAGCCTTACATGAAAGGGAAGGGAAACAACAACATTTTAACCATAACTTTAGAATCACATATTCACATTACACTTTTCCCCACCCATCCTGACTAAGACCCACCCCATACTCAGTGGTCTTGATGGGATGCTCTCCTGCAGAGGGAAAAAGAAAATTAACACACATAAACCCTGACACATTTATTTGTGTAAGAGGAAAGAAACTTCTCATGAAGAAATCCCTTTTCTCCAAAGAGTGAGTGTTTGAAAAGTGTTAACGATGCGCAACACTGCCACCTGGTGACAGCGTCGCGGTAACTGCACTCGTGGAACTTTCCTTCTTCTCTTGAGCCCTATCTACCCCAGAGTCCATGATCTCTTTCTGGAAAATTGAAGAACAAAAACAGGAACAGTCCTTCATTCCTCTGGGTAACAAGGACAACAAACCCCAGAAAGTTCAGCAGCATAAGAAACAGGAACGGAGTTTCTTTCCTCCTACAGATAGAAGCGGGGATGCGGCAGAACAAGTGGCTTCAAATGCTGATCCATGGCCTTGCAATCTTTAAAACGCTGAGAGGCCTTGGGGGAGCATGCCAGGTACCTGCGGGCGTGTGGAACCTGAAGGTGGGTCCACACAAAGTCATTGTACCAGCGCTCCCGGCACACTTCCACCTCATACAGCAACTCCTTGGACAAGTATGGATACTCCCATCCATACTCAGCAGCAACCTTCTGGCCAAATAGGTGTTGTAGTCTTGCCAGAGGAGGCATAGTGGCTATGTCCCCTTCGCCAGGTTAAACGATTGAATCCGGGTGGCGAGCAGGGTTGCCAACTTTCAGTAAATTTACAAACAGTTTGTAAAATCTGTACTTTTTGCATCTGTCCTTGATTGTCTATGATGGACATGTAGGCTGCACGTCCGTAACTGACATTCATTACCAGATGCAACAATTATGGATTTTACAAACTGTTTGTAAATTTACTGAAAGTTGGCAACCCTGGTGGCGAGGGACCTTGATCACATCTGGTCTGGGCATAGGTGCCCGCAACAACAGTCTCTTTTCCCCGGCATTAGGTGCAGGTGGCACCGGGAAAGCAAGAGTAGGCTGGGGACGGGACCCCTCTTCAGGCACTGATGCTTCCACCCGGGGTGTACTATCCCCTGTAGACATGGGTGGGTCCCTGGCTCCACGGGACGAGGCGAGAGGTACTTTGTCCCAGCCCTTTTGAGCAAACAGTTCGTCTATGGCGACATCGTCTCCCAAATCGGAGAGCGACTATAGGTCGGAGGTGTCACACTCCTCCGCGGGTATGTAGCCTGTAGTGGAAACGGGACTACCACCCCCCCACGGACACACAGGGTTGTGGATCCCCGACACCTCCGCCCACACACCAAGTCCCTCCGCCTGGCTTACCTCAGCCTTTTCTAGAGGCAGGACGTCCGGAACTCTTCTTACCGGATTCATCCGGGCCGGGCGTAGGCAGGCGAGATGGTCCACCGCAATCACTGGACGGGGCTACCATACCGGTCTTTCTCTTTGGCGGTGGACACTGTGAGACAGTGGTGACCGAGTCAGCATCCTCGGATTTCTCCCGTTGAGTAGTCGCGACCTCCTCCACGGTCGCTGCCGTGCTCGCAGGGATGGCTGTCAAAGCAGTGATTCCTCCTCTGTGAGTGGTGCTGCCTGCAACACGGCCGGGGTAAATGGTTCTCGGCTTCTCAACCACTGGATCTACTTCAAATAGAAACTCCCCACAGGCCTCACATCGCCCGAATGGCTTCAGATGATACACCAGTCCCGAGCAGATGGGACAAATCACACCCAGGGCCTCAACGTCCATGCATGAATACAGGGCGAATCGTCCCCTTGGCTTTAGCCAAATCCCTGTATCAGTCACCGGAGCAGCAGTAGTCAAAGACGTGGTAGAAGGATGCAGTGGAACCCACGCTGTTTGTCCGAACATGGTGACTTGCTGTTGGTCCATCGCGCACTGCAAAGTTTTTGCGCCAACGTCCCACGTGTAGTCCTTCACACGTATTGGACTCCTCCCCTTTGCTCCAGTTTGCGGGCTTTTCTTCTTTTTTCTTTCTGAGTCACACCCACGAACTAAGCGGTGGGGGTGTGCCTGGTGGCGCAGTGCAAATAGAAGCCCCCACGTGTAGTCCTTCACACGGCTGATCTCCCCCCTTTTCTCGCTCTTCTGCGCGGGCCTTTCCCTTCACTGGGTCATGTCCACGACTTCGAGCAGGGATGCACTTTGGCCAATAAATTGGCCCACCTACTCGGAACTCCTCCCGGCAGACACGTTCAATTCCGTAGTAACACGAACACAATCCCGGACGAGCCCCCACGTGTAGCGGCCTCCACTCTCACCTCTTTCTCATCAGCTCATCTGTCTCTTGTCTAGGGGTACCTTAGAGGAGAGAGTGCGGGGTCACCATGCCAAGCCTTCACCACAGATGTTTGTGTGGTGTAAGCAAAGTTCTTATTTTACCTTCGGGTCGGTGTTCTGCACCTGGAACCTCCAAAGAGAGTGACCTTGAACAATGTCTGCCAGAAAACGAGCCCCACACCATTAAAGTCCAACACTCCTTTATTCTTCTCAATGCAAAAGTGAACACAATCAGTTGGACTCCTTAGAGAACAGAACAGACAAGGAGGTGTGGATGCGAGTAGGCCCAGACACAATGAACTCTCCACTTTCCTTCCTGAAAGTGGGTTGCGGTCTCCTAGCAAAGGGGGATTTCCTTCCAGGCGGTCTCCGATGGAAGGGCTCACCTGTCACCGGCAATATGCTGCACCGGGTCTTCAAGCAAGTGTCTCCCACCGGTCCATTACGCCCTCCGGATTTGGGTACCCTCTCCCAGGGTCCCCTAGGATCTCCTTCCCTCGCGGAACTCAGTGTTGGGCACTGAGCTCCAGACATCCATCCGAGTACCTCACCCCAGGCTAAAGGTGCCTGGGATGGAACACGACCTCCGAACGTCCTCTAGGCCTAGGCCGCCTGGAGGACCGACACGAACCACCGCCCACAGGCTGAAGGTGCCTGGGACTCGACCCCATGACAAAGATGGCCGGCCCCTTTATACCCTCTCCCAGCAAGCACGGCGGGTTCCCCGCCCCACCATACCGCTGCCGAGAGAGGACAAAAAGAAAGCACAGCACACAGCAATGGTTCAACCCCAGCCCAAGGCGACAGCGCCACTCGCGGAGCTGAAGGGAACTGCACATCACTGGTGTCTCTGCCAGTTTTAAATACACAGAAAAGTGTATACCCGCTACAAATAGATAAGGAAAAAAGAGAAAAAAATAAGTACCAAATAAAATGATATTTCAAACCCAGTATAATGACTTTGTATCATAAAATTAAAGGGGTTGTAAAGGTTTGTTTTTTATTTTCTAAATAGGCTCCTCTAAGCTAGTGCATTGTTAGTTCACTTACCTTTTCCTTCGATTTCTCTTCTAAATGTTTTTTTTCTTTGTCTGAATTTCTCACTTCCTGTTTCTCCTCGGTAAACTTCACACCATCATCCGAGCGGTGTTTAGTCAGCCAGAACAGCTTACTGAACAGCTTACTGAGGAGTAACAGGAAGTGAGAAATTCAGACAAAGTAAACAAAGAAAAAAACATTTAGAAGGGAAATCTAAGGAAAAGGTAAGTGAACCAACAATGCACTAGCTTAAAGGAACCTATTTAGAAAATAAAAAACGAACCTTTACAACCCCTTTAAGGAATAACCATAGGGTGTAGGAACATCTCAGAAGAGTAATCAAAACCCTCTGAGAAGGTCCAGGCCCACCAGGAGAGTCCCACATAACTATGTCACGAGTCTCCTGGTGGTGTAGGGGGCAGCAAGAAATTCCTACGGGAAGAACAACACCGGAGAACAACAGAAACCTTCAAAAATATTTACTTAAGAGTATAGGACCAAAAAATATGTTAAGAAAAAGAACAAAAATACATTTGCTCTATATCACATACTGTGAACAAGCTTAAAAAAACATAAACCATTTCAGTCCAAGAAATGTTTTAGCAAACAGGTAGCAAGACCGTTTAGTAATGCTGGAGACCTGTAAGAAGAGAAAAAAGGAGAAAATGTCTCTAGTTGAAAAAATTGCTCAGTCCATAGTGTCCTCATTGACAGGTGATATAGTGTCAAAGCGACCGTGCTTATGAAGATTTTGATGAGTGGTGGAGGATGATCCAGGGCCCGATTTAAATCAGTGCTGGGAAGATCGAGAGGTTGAACGTCTGCAAGGTTGGTCCTCATTTATGGCTTTTTCTGCAAGACCCATGTCAATCAACGCTGATTGCAAATCCTCAGAGGAGCGACATACATATTTAGTTTCCAGATGGGTGAATCGGAGGCAAAAGGGAAATCCCAGTGGTAGGAGATTTGGTTATGCTGGAGCACTTGTAATTGTGGTTTAAGTGCAAATCTCTTGGCAACTGTAAGTGGAGACAGGTCAGTGAACAATTGAAAGGTGTTACCCTGGAAGCTGAGGGTATCTTTGTCTCTAGCAGCTGCTAGAAGCTGTTCTTTGGTGCGGTATAAGTGCAGCTTGGCAATAATGTCCCTAGGGGGACCATTTGGTTTACGTGGAGCTAAAGCTCTGTGCACTCTGTCCATTTCAAGTCTATCAATAGGGGTACCAGGTATCAGTTCCTGGAAAAGCGCCGTTATGGTTGCCTGTAAGTCAAGGACAGTTTCAGGGATACCTCTGATCCTTAAATTTGACCTGCGGTCCCTGATCTTCTAAACGTGTTTGTAAAATTAAATGTTCTTCTTTAATAGATGAGAGTTTAGAGCTGTGGTGCTGTGTATAGTTATCAATTACATCAACTCTCTTTTCCAGTTCAGCAGTTCTCTGACCAAGTTCTCTAATCTCCCTTGTCAGTTTATTTGTAATATGGTCAGAAGTCTCTTTAAGTGCTTTCTGTAGCATTAATTCAAATTGTTTAAATATGTCAAGCTGGGCCCCAGTATGTATGGGTGAGGTTTCACCATCAGTCACATCAACTTTATGAGGAGTTGTTTGACTGAGAGACTGTGTCTTCACTCGAGGTGTTTTAAGAGCGTTGTGAGGAGGAGGGAGAAGCCGCCATGTCAGCTGTCAGCGCATAGACCGTTCTTCTAGGTCTGCTCGGTTTAAATTGTGATCTTTTACCTTTAAATACCATACCAGATTGACTGGTGTACTGTTCTGAGCTTCCACAGCAAATTTGAAAGAATTCCGGCGCCGCTGGGACCCGTAGTTCTCCGGTATTTCTCCCGTGGCATTACTTTCTCCTCAGGCAGCCGCGCATGCGCCTATTAATAATATCCCAATCATCATCAGAATGAGAAAGTTATAGCTCTTTTTTCCAAGCCTTTTGCACTGTATTAGTGTTCTGGGAAGGTTCTCTCAGAAGTAAAGAATAAATGAGTGAAATCAAATGGCGTAGGGGTGTCCTACTGGTGCCTAAGGCTTCAAAAGATGTAAGAGGCCTCGTCCACGGTTTGTCCAAAGCCAAGAACCCCAGGAAGTGTTTAAGTTGCCTATATGTCCACGAAGGAAAGTGTTATGATCGGATTTTAGATCCCGTTCGTGGAATAAAATGATCCAGGAATCCAGTAGCATTCGTTTGCAAGTACAAGTTTACTGATAATAATCATTCATAATACATACAGAGAATTACAGAGATTCACGGCTGCGGTCCACATCTCAATGGGGTGTGGCAGCGATACAAATATATCAGAAGCTTTTATAATAAATTTTCATCGCATAATATCATCTACATGGCATAGTCCAAAATCACTAGTCCTCCCCCCGAATTACGTCAGCATGACGACCCATGGTCATCATTAGGGATGAGCTTCGTGTCAAACTCATGTTTGACTCGAACATTGCCTGTTCGCCCGTTCGCCGTACAGCGAACAATTTGGGGTGTTCGTGGCAAATTCGAAAAGCCGCAGAACACCCTGTTAAAGTCTATGGGAGAAATCTAAAGTGCTAATTTTAAAGGCTTATATACAAGTTATTGTCATAAAAAGTGTTTGGGACCTGGGTCCTGCCCCAGGGGACATGTATCAATGCAAAAAAAAAGTTTTAAAAACTGCACTTTTTTCGGGAGCAGTGATTTTAATAATGCTTAAAGTGAAACAATAATAGTTAATAGGGATGAGCTATGTGTTTGAGTCGAACGCATGTTCGACTCGAACATCGCCTGTTCGACTCGAACATCGCCTGTTCGGCGAAACCAGAACTTTGTGGGCCGTTCGCGCCAAATTCATGTGACGCGAACGGCCCACAATGCACTGCGCCATCGCACTGCATTGCCGGCGCTGTGATTGGCCAAGCATGCACTGTGACCCCGCATGCTTGGCCTATCACAGCGCCGGCAGCGAGGAGAGCCATAATTGGCCACAGGCAGGATGCCTGTGGCCAATCATAGCTCAGGGGGGTTTAGTACACGCCCCACATTATAAAAGGCCGCCAGCGCGGCGGCCTTGTGTACTGTGTTCCGGCGTGCAGGGAAAGAGATACATAGGCAGGGACAGTCTGTTCTACAGTCTGTTATTTTCTCAGGCATCTGCAGGAGTTAGTGGGTGTTGTGTGCCTCCAGCACAGTATATACCTGTATCTACCCTTTATTGCTGTTCTCTAAGCTAGATAGGCAGGCAGGGACAGTGTGTTCTTTTCTCAGGCATCTGCAGGCAGGAGTTGCTGTTCATTGCTGTTCTCTAAGCTAGATAGGCAGGCAGGGACAGTGTGTTCTTTTCTCAGGCATCTGCAGCAGTTAGTGGGTGTTGTGTGGCCCAGCACAGTATACACCTGTATATACCCGTCATTGCTATTCTCTAAGCTAGATAGGCAGGCAGGGACAGTGTGTTCTTTTCTCAGCATCTGCAGCAGTTAGTGGGTGTTGTGTGGCCCAGCACAGTATACACCTGTATATACCCGTCATTGCTGTTCTCTAAGCTAGATAGGCAGGCAGGGACAGTGTGTTATTTTCTCAGGCATCTGCAGGCAGGAGTTGCTGTTCATTGCTGTTCTCTAAGCTAGATAGGCAGGCAGGGACATTGTGTTCTTTTCTCAGGCATCTGCAGCAGTTAGTGGGTGTTGTGTGCCCCAGCACAGTATACACCTGTATATACCCGTTATTGCTGTTCTCTAAGCTAGATAGGCAGGCAGGGACAGTGTGTTCTTTTCTCAGGCATCTGCAGGAGTTGCTGTTCATTTCTGTTCTATAAGCTAGATAGACAGGCAGGGACAGTGTGTTCTTTTCTCAGGCATCTGCAGGAGTTGCTGTTCATTGCTGTTCTCTAAGCTAGATAGGCAGGCAGGGACAGTGTGTTCTTTTCTCAGGCATCTGCTGGAGTTAGTGGGTGTTGTGTGCCCTAGTACAGTATACACATGTATATACCCGTCATTGCTGTTCTCTAATAAAGGCATCTGCTGGAGTTAGTGGGTGTTGTGTGCCCTAGTACAGTATACACCTGTATATAAAAAAGTATCAAAAATTAAGAACAAAGTCTATTTGATAAAACAGCGCTGATATTGGATCATGTCCAACTTCATAAAGTGGGTGGTAAGGTGAGGAAGAGCACAGTCACAGAGGATGTAGCAAGGTCACAGTTCTTAGTGTGGTAGGTGTTTCTAAAGATGGATGAAATGTGCACCCTACACCAGTTCCCAATCTTCACCACAGACGTGAAATAAGGTCCCCCTCTGGGGTTCACACTCACCAGAGCAATAAATCAAACGGGTCTTGAAAGAATATTCCTCCTATTCAGACCTTCATCACCACCTCAGAATCAGCAATGGTTAAACTCCATTCATGGTACATATAAAAACACAAATGCACTGACATAGTGTAATCCTGTTTTATTAAAAAGTTAACCCGTGTACCATACAACCCCGCTTCCATAAAACGTACAATAATTCAACTTGTAAATGACAATGAGAAACAAAGCATATTCACGGCTTTCCTCCGAACACAGGGGCCGCACTTGTGCTGCAAGTACAGTGCTAGAGGAGCTTCCTGGTTACGATAATGGCTGGCGGTGGAACGCACACTTCTCACTTCCTGGATACGCTGTCGTAGCCACGGCCTGCCGCGTTTCGTCACTTCCGACTTCAACAGAGAGCGTGGCTACTCGGCGTAAGCACGGACCTTTTATTATCCCTCCTCCACGGCCATTGGATAGGATGGCAATGCCCGTCCGCTCTTATTGGTGGAAAACCAGAGCGGAAGACGAGACAGCCGTCAGCTGCGCTGAGTCACAGGGAAAACATAAATATATATAAACATGCTCCGTGACTGATTTTTATATAAACTGCACATTTCAATAATCAATAACCGGTGAATTCAAGCTTACTTAAAAACTGAGAGCATACAATTTTCATTAAGCAATTTCTTTTCAGATTGGGCTACCTAGTAACAGACAGCAATGATTACCCGATTTAACCAGCAACAAAGCCGTCTATCACAGTAAAGGCGCATTTCGATACATATGACATATAGCCATCAGGGTAAATTGATGGCTAGGATAAAAACAAGGCCCAATGTGTTAAATGAATAAACAGGCCACTAAGGACTGGATAATAGATAATGAAAGCATATAACCACGTCCCCAGAAATAAGCACAATAATCAGTATTAGCAGGATTAATAAATTAAAAGGTGAACAGAACTGGAAGATCTCGTAGTATAAATACAGTAGATAAAATAAGAGAGGAATTAAATATATAAAAATACAAATATAAATTAAATATAAGTGTATATATATATATATGAAATAAAATATAAGATATAAGACTCAAGCAAACCCAAAGAGGGATGAGGTGTGAAAAAAAACATAATATATTAATCTCAATCTGTGTATGAGGGCCCAGATAAAAAACACATATCTTAAAAGATCAACATTTTTAAAGCAAGAATAAGGCCTCATGCCCACGGACGTTTTTACAGCCGCGTTTTTGAGCGTTTTTTACAGCTTAAAAATGCCTGTCCATGTTAGTCTATAGCTTCATGCCCACCTAGACGTTTTTGAGCTGCAAATAGCATAGATGTTTTTAAGCTGTAAAAAAAAACCAGGACCAGTGCGTTCCTCAGCGTCGAAGTTAGGCAGAAAAAAACGCGAGCGTCAAAAAACGCGCACAAACGCGCACTAACGCGCGGTCGCGTTTTTTAGTTCCGACGTTTTTTGTTTTTTGTTTTTTTTTTAATTTACAATAACAAGGACAGGCATTTTTAAGCTGTAAAAAACGCAGCTGTTAGAACCGTCTGTGGGCATGAAGCCTAAAAATAATAATAATAATGATTAATAATGATTAAATAGATATCAGGGAGCTCATGGATACTGGGGGTGAGAGGGGTAGGATAATTCAATAATCACGAATAAAACAGTTGATATCTAAGTCAACGTTTAACCCCTTCGGCGCCAGTGTGTCAACTGAAAAAATCCATTGAGTTTCTAGCTTAGAGAGTTCTCTTACAAGATTCGCCCCCCTGCAAAGGGGTTTGAGGTTGTCCACACCCCAAAATTTCAGGCCTGCTGGGTTTTGATCATGGAAGAGCTTAAAGTGCAGTGACACGTTGTGGTCTTTAAAGCCTAATTTGATGCTTGCCACATGTTCCGCTATTCTTATTTTAAGAGCTCTTTTTGTACGGCCTATATACATAAGTTTGCATGGGCATTCCAAGATATAAACCACTTAGGATGTGTTGCATGTAATAAAATCCTTTATGGAGAACTCCAAATTGTTGGAAGAAGAAGTAAAAGTATCAATTGCTCTTAAGGGTCTTGCAACTTCTCTGCATGGACGACATTTACGACATGCAAAAAAAACATCCCTATCCCAAAAGGAAGGGGGTTGTTTTGGGGGATCTAAGACTTTCTTCACAATTCTGTCTCCATAGTTTGGAGCTTTCCTGTAAATAAAGCCTGGTTTCAATGGAATGACAGTTTTGAGAGTTTTGTTGAGTAGGAGGATGTGCCAGTGGGAGGAGAAAATCTTTTCCACTTCTTTATATTGTGAATGATATCCAGAGACAAAGCTCCACTCATGCATGTTTTTAATGTGCAGAGGTACAGTATCTGTTAGACAAACTTTTCTGGGTATTTCTAGGAGGTCTTCTATGATTTTGTCAAGGCGTATTTCTTTATAGCCTTTTTCCATGAATTTATCTGTTAGGGTCAGTGCTTGGGACTTGTAATCTCCATCATTAGTGCAGTTGCGTCTAACCCGCATTAGCTGGCCTTTTGGTATGTTCTTAAGCCACATTGGGTGATGTCCACTTTGTACTGGGAGATAGAAATCATAGAAGACCTCATAGAAATACCCAGAAAAGTTTGTCTAACAGATACTGTACCTCTGCACATTAAAAACATGCATGAGTGGAGCTTTGTCTCTGGATATCATTCACAATATAAAGAAGTGGAAAGGATTTTCTCCTCCCACTGGCACACCCTCCTACTTGACAAAACTCTCAAAACTGTCATTCCATTGAAACCAGGCTTTATTTACAGGAAAGCTCCAAACTATGGAGACAGAATTGTGAAGAAAGTCTTAGATCCCCCAAAACAACCCCCTTCCTTTTGGGATAGGGATGTTTTTTTTGCATGTCGTAAATTTTGTCGATGCAGAGAAGTTGCAAGACCCTTAAGAGCAATTTATACTTTTACTTCTTCTTCCAACTATTTGAAGTTCTCCATAAAGGATTTTATTACATGCAACACATCCTATGTGGTTTATATCTTGGAATGCCCATGCAAATTTATGTATATAGGCCGTACAAAAAGACCTCTTAAAATAAGAATAGCGGAACATGTGGCAAACATCAAATTATTATTATTTTTATTTATTTTTGAAAATAAATTTTACTGGTTTATAAAAATAGAACAAATACAAAGCCATAGAGTACATTCTCAGAAAAGTAATTCTTGTAGCATTGTAATTCACAAAACAATAAATATTTTGTGGCATACATCCATATAAGTATACAAAACAACCAATTGGACATGTACTCAAAATCGATCTTTAACTATTTATCTCAAAAGGTAGAACAGGAGATTGTATTCTCCTAAAAAACATTTAGTAACCATTGACTAGTTTTTGTCCTCTGCTCTTATATATATAGAGAAGTACCTGTGCATTATTTAAGTGCAAACAGTTCAGCTCTATGCAATTCGCATTATCTAGTAGGCCTATAATTTCCCCATAAGTGCCAGTTACTTGTGAATTCCTTTAGCTTCCCCTCTCTAACAGCAATAGATTTTTCGTAGGAGTAAGAGTCATAAATTAATTTTATTACTTCCTCGACTCGGGGAGGTTCCGTTGATTTTCATTTACGGGCTAACACTAGTCTGGCTGCATACAGAATGTGCATTTCAAGTGTTCTGTAGGGTGTGGGGTAGATATCCATGTCAACACTCAATAAAGCTTGTTCCACTCTTAATTTATTAAGTATTCCTGTCAGTTTAGCTATCAACCAAGCTATTGCTGCCCAGAAGCTACGCAGAGATACACAGAACCAAAGCACATGAGCCAAGGTGGCCTTGGAATTTAGCCAATATGTATGGGGTTCTGTACCACCTCAATTGTATCTTCTGTGATATTTCTCTGTAGTTAGAACATTTGGTGTGAGAATAATTTGTCTTTATTGCTCGTATCCACTGTACCCTGGATATGGTTATATTCAGGTCTGACTCCCATTTCAAGAGTTGCTTCGGGGTTTCAAAGTGGAATTTACTTAGCAGTAGGTTATAAAATACCATTATTCCTTTCTTGGGTGTGGGAAAGGAGTGCCATAGGTCATAGATGGTTTCTGGGATTTCTATATGTTGCGTCTTAATAGCATGTATGATACTAGTGATCCTTGCATACTCCATAAATTCTTTCTCAGGGATAAAATTAGTAGTTCGTAGCTCTGAGAAAGTTTTGATACGGTCCTGGACGAACATATCTGATACATTAACTATACCATATCTCCCCCAATGTCGTATATCTAGATTTGGAGATAGGAATGAAAGTGCTGTCACTGGTATTGGTATCTTTTTATGAGCCGTATAGGGATTCTTATTTGTCAAAAAATATTCCCATGCTAATAGTGTGGCTGCTACCTTTGGGAGTGTCTTACAGGGTGATTTTTTATCCGAAAGTGAGATCAGCAATAGGTTTTGAAGTTCCTCGTGTCCTATCTGAGCTTGTTCTGCTCTACACCAATGGATGGGATCTGAGGTATGAAACCACTCTTTGGTTTGATCCAGGATTGCTGCCATATGATAGTCTTTAATATTGGGTACCCCCATTCCACCTGCTTTCCTGTGTTTCATAAGTATGTTATGAGAACATCTGGCCCTTTTTCCTTCCCATATGAATTGAGACAAGGACCGTTGCGTAGCCGCATAAAAAGAGTTAGGTATTTGAAGCGGAAGGGCTCTGAAGTAGTATAGCATTTTTGGAAGCAATATAATTTTATATGCTGCTAGTCTACCTGACCAGGTGAGATAGAACTTTTTAAGTCTAATCATTTCCTGTGTAAATTTGTTTATCAGGGGTTCGAAGTTGTAGCTGTAGAGTTGGGAGACTGAGTGAGTCAGTGTAATGCCTAGGTATTGAATCGTATTATTTTCCCAGGGATACGGTAGCCTCTCTTGGCTGTGAGACTTTGTTTTACTGTCAACCCCTAAGTTGAGTATGCTGGATTTAGTAGCATTCACTTTGTATTATGACACCGCGTTGAACATATCTAATATTTCATGTACCACTGTCAGGGACTGAGCCGGGTTGGAGAGCAACAGAATCACATCGTCTGCGAATAGTGTAATTGTATGCTCCTCTTTTCCTAACTGGATGCCATGAATTTGGGGGTTTGTTCTAATTTTCTCAGCTAAAGGCTCCATCACGAGAGCAAAGATCAAGGGTGACAAAGGGCACCCCTGTCTTGTGCCGTTCGTTATAGAAAAATGTTCAGAGAATATGCCTTCTGTAAAAACCATAGCTGAGGGGTTCGAATATAAAGCAGAAATGGCGGAACATATGTGGCCTGAGAATCCGAACTTCACAAGAACGTTTGACAGATAGCCCCAGTGGATCCTGTCAAAGGCCTTCTCTGCGTCCAATGACAGGAGGACTGAGGGTCTCTTAGAGGTAGAAGATGAGTGTATTAAATTTAAAATTCGTCTTGTGGCATCCGTAGCTTGCCTGCCCGCCACAAACCCAAACTGGTCGGGTTTAATCAGCGTGGGGAGCAAGCTCGCAATTCTATTGGCCAAAATTTTGGCATATACCTTTAAGTCAACATTTAAAAGTGATATAGGTCTGAAATTCTGTGCTCTGTCTGGCTCCTTCCCTGGTTTAGGCAATGTAACCACTGTAGCTTGTAACATTTCTGCAGGAAATGAGGCAGCAGCATGGAACACCCGTAGCAGTATAGGTGACAATGTACCAGCAAATCTTTTATAGTATTCCGAAGAATACCCATCAGGGCCAGGTGATTTGTTGTTTGGGAGGTTCGATATGGTACTTGTAATTTCTAAAATAGATATTGGAGAATTCAGGGAATTTAAATCCTCTTCGGATAGCTGAGGAAGGGATATATCTTGTAAAAAACTTTCTATTAATTCTGGGCTAGGTTGGGGTGTCCCTGAGTCATCCTGTAGGTTATACAAGCTTCCATAATAGCTACTAAATGCATCTGCTATATCTTTAGGGTTGGTTAATTTAGATCCGCTCTTGGGGTGGAATAAGTGTTGGATTTTTTGTTTCAATACTTTCTCTTTAATTTGGTTTGCTAGTAATTTACCTGCCTTATTACCATTAATGTAAAAATTGGACCTAAATTTGTGGGTGGTACATACATGCTGTGTAAGAAGTAAGGTTCGAAGGTCATCTCTAGCTGCCGCTAATTTAGTACTAGTTTCTATGGTAGGGAAAGATTTGTTTTGAATTTCCAAGTTTGCAATAGTCTCTAGAATGGAGTCCATTTGCTGCCCCCTCTTTCTCCTTAACGAAGCACTATGTTTCTGTAGCGCTACCCGCAGTTAAGAGAGCCTCTGGATTTGTTTTCGGGCCCTGTGTACAGCACCACCAACCCCCAGCAATCTGCTCGACCCACTCTGGCACAGCTAGTCTAGGGGTTATATTTTTATCACATTCAAATAGTATTGCAAGGAATAATCTCCTAACAGTAAGACAACACACTGAGGCCAGAGATTAAATATAACAGTTTACTCTTATATCAAAAGTAGCATAGGCAGAACACAACATATGCAATTGGTTAGCAGAGCCCTGCAGAATTCAATACAGCATACAATAATGGCGCTGCGCAGTACTTCACCACGTGTAGCTATTATGGTATGCGCGCCCTATGGCGCACTAAACAATATCCTAACTTCCCACCCCGGTCAGGCCTGACATGGAGTAAATCTCAGTCACCTCCTACAGGGATTTCTTCGCATGCCAGCTTTCGGTGGTGCACTTGATGAATAGCAATTTGTAATCCACAACCGGGCAATAACTTGAAACACTATACTGGGGGGGACACTTCAACTCTGTCCTGCTACCGGTCCCCCCGGGGAACAGCAAATAAACAAAACTGTGGGCCTATGCAGTCTATAGGCCTGAACACGGCACAGTCTATTGGTCTGGGCAGGTGCCCGCTCACCACTCCGGACGCGATCCCAGTCCGGAACGTCCACCCTGCAGTGTATCCACACACAGCGTCTGCAACGATCGGGTCCCCGATCCAACTGATGTCCTCACTCGACAAGTCAGACGCCACCCAGGCTCCGCAGTGGGGTGGAAGGCTCTTTGGAAGTTGCGCAAGGCCCAGGCTTCAGGCCTTGCACTCCAGCAGATCCGCACAGGAAGAAACTCTTGCTTGCAGCGCAGTATCCAAAGAGAGCGAGCTCCGCCTCGCCTCCTCCTTAAATAACCCCTCCCATGAGTCCCTGCGATGGCTAACTGCACTCTGGGTGCCGAACAGGGTTCTGGGTAACGTAGTCCCGGGGCCTTAAAGGAGACCCCGCTACATTTCATTAGTAATCCTCTTATAAATGCTTTATGGGTATTCCACAAAGTGAACGGGTCTACCCCAGTGACATCATTATCGGCAAAGAATTCTAATAGTGATCTCTCAATATCTTTAGCAGTTATTGGGTCTGAAAATAAATGGACATAATTTTTCCATCTATTTGACCGAGTTGTAAACCCCCGGCTCCCCACTGTGATAGATACAGGAGCATGGTCAGACCATGTGATATGACCAATATCCGTATGTGAAATTTTTTGTAGAAAAAATTTGTCCGTTAGAAACATGTCAATCCTCGAGTAGGACATGTGAACTGGGGAAAAGAAAGTAAAATCCTTCTCAGTAGAGTGTTGGCATCTCCAAATATCATAAAGGTTTTTTGAGTTGAGAAAGTTCGATGAAGTGTGCCTGATGCTCTTCCTTGCAGTGGCGCTAGAAACATCAAGTTGGAGGTCAGATATGGAATTCATATCTCCGCATAATATAACATGTCCTGAACTATGTTGCTTAATTTTCTTCCAAAGTCTGTTCAGGAAATGCAGTTGTCTATTATTCGGAGCATAGACATTTACTATGGTATATGTTACACCATTAATCTTGCAGGAAAGTATAATATATCTACCTCCCTCATCACAATGGCTGGAGATTAGTTTAAACGTTACTGGATAGGGGCACATGCTACAAAAGTATGTGGATACAAGTTGTGTGTTAAAGTTGGGTGATTTTGCACTTTAAAGTGGGTTTCTTGGATACAAAATATATCACAATTCTGGGCACGGGCTTCTTACCATAGCATGTGTCTCTTCTGTGGGCTATTCAAGCCCTTCACATTCAGGGAAGTAATTTTAAAAGCCATTGTCTAGTGAGTGGGTAAGTTGGGAAAAGTAAGGCCGTGGCAATTTCAATGAATCTGCGAGAGAGATGGTCTCTGAAAAGGTATGGTGTTACACTTGCGAGAGGTATGATCGTGTACCTGCAGTAGAAGAAGTTGGTTGAGGCAGTCCTTGGCAGTAGATGTGTGGACCCTTGCTCCAGTTAATGTCGAAGTCCTGAGATCCGAAGCTGTAGTGTGGTTTGTTTTGCTGAATCTTGCAGAGTATTAACCTGACTGGAGATACAAGTCGACAGCCTGACAAAAAAAATAATGATCAAAAGAAACAAAAACTAGTCAAACGTATGTATAAAAGAACAGTCTGCGCAAAACTAGGCGCACTTTAAAAACGTACGATTCCTATCTAAATCTGGGCAGGGATAAAACCTGCTGAATTGGGGGTGAAAAGAAACTAAAAGTTTATGCCGGTAGAAAATCCAGAGCACGTTGAGGTAAGGTATTATGATAGGGCAATATATGTTGTTTTGCCTTACATTCATTTAGTGCGGGTATGATAGGAGTCAGGCGGTTGGTGATCATCTTCTATCTCATTAGGGAGAATCTTCCATCTCTCCAACAATTTGATGCCATCCTCTAAGGTTTTCACCAGATACTCCTTTTCTCCCTTGGTAATCAGTAGGTTAGCGGGGTAATTCCAGCGGTATGGAATCTGGTGATTTCTAAGAGGCTTGGTTATGGTCATGAGGTTACGTCTCCTTTGCATCGTGTGTGCAGACAGATCTGCAAAAAAGGACAGTCTTTGCATGCAATCTGGAAGATTGTCAGCCTGTCTTGTCACATACATCAATTTTTCTTTAACCGTGTAATAGTGAATCCTAGCGATGGTGTCCCTGGTTAGCTTCTCAGGGATATGTTTTGGTTTAGGCAGTCTATGTATTCTATCAATAACAATTTCCTCCAGGGGGGGGTCAGGGAGGGCCTCCTTCATTATGTTAGTGAGGAAAGCAGTCAATTCTGAGTTTTTTACTGACTCGGGGTACCCTCTGATTTTGATATTGTTCCTTCTGGAACGGTCCTCGAGGTCAGCGACCTTTGACTTGAGACAAACAATGTCCTCCTCATGGTCATTGTGTGCATCCACCATCGCGTTAAAAGTCTCAGAGAAATCCCCCATCTTATCCTCTATATGAGCCATCCTATCCCTGACTTCAGTCACTTCTGATTTACATTGGTTCACAAGTTGCAGCATGTCTGTATGTATAGCACCTCTAAGGGACACTAGCATTTCTTTCAGTGTGGAGTCCATGACAGGTTGGTTGTTTGTAGGGAAGGCTGCTATGGCATCCTGAAATTCTAGTGTGTCATCAATCCGCACGCCTCCCTCCCCATCAGCCATGGTCCCAGATGCAGGCAGAGATAGCTTTGGTTTAGCCTTAACAGGGCTATTAGCTGTGGAGGATGACTGAGAGCTCGGTAATGTCTGAGCTGAGAGAGATTGGGGAGAAGCGCCCGCCATCTGATCCCTGAGGGGCTTCAGGCCGTGTGTGTGTGCAGAGCCCTGCACGCTACCGGCGCCATTTTGGCGGCTGTGGCGGTCTGATAACGAGTAAAAATCTGTCATCTTACCCAGCGCTGTTCTTTCTCATCTCTTTCTCCTCATGCTCTGCTAGTGTCCCCGCTCTATTGTGACCCAAAACCGCCATTCCTGGGTGCCCTGTCTAGCTGTAAAGAGCTCCGGTATGTTCAGATGGCCGGGAGCTGTGTTCTCATGCGGTCATACTCATTGCTTGCCGGCTCCGCCCCCATCAAATTAGGTTTTCAAGACCACAACGTGTCACTGCACTTTAAGCTCTTCCATGATCAAAACCCAGCAGGCCTGAAATTTTGGGGTGTGGACCACCTTAAACCCCTTTGGAGGGGAGCGAATCTTGTAAGAGAACGCTCTAAGCTAGAAACTCAATGGATTTTTTCAGTTGACACACTGGCGCCGAAGGGGTTAAACGTTGACTTAGATATCAACTGTTTTATTTGTGATTATTGAATTATCCTACCCCTCTCACCCCCAGTATCCATGAGCTCCCTGATATCTATTTAATCATTATTAATCATTATTATTAATTACTATTTAATAATTATTTTTAATATACCGTATTTATCGGCGTATAACACGCACCGGCGTATAACACGCACCCCAAGTTTAGGAGGGAATTTTAAGGAAAAAAACTTTTAGCAGGGAAATTCAAGGAAAAAAAAAAAACTTACATTTAAATGCAGCATGCAGCCTTGCCCAGTGTCCATCTGCAGCCTTGCCCAGTGTCCATCTGTCCATCTGCAGCCGTGCCCAGTGTCCATCTGTCCATCTGCAGCCGTGCCCAGTGTCCATCTGTCCATCTGCAGCCTTGCCCAGTGTCCATCTGTCCATCTGCAGCCGTGCCCAGTGTCCATCTGTAGCCTTGCCCAGTGTCCATCTGTCCATCTGCAGCCGTGCCCAGTGTCCATCTGTCCATCTGCAGCCGTGCCCAGTGTTCATCTGTCCATCTGCAGCCGTGCCCAGTGCCTTTGCGATCGTGTCAGTCGCGGCGGTTTTTAAAATTTGGCGCCGATTTCTGTGGAGAGGAGCGAGCGGGGCCGAGTGTACTTCGGCTGGACTCGGCTCCTCTCGCAGTTCCGCCCATCTCCACTGACTGCGCCGCTGACGGAGAAAGCCGAGTGTACTTCGCCTAGACTCATGTCTGCTCACAGTCACAGGCAGGACTGCGAGAGGAGCCGAGACTAGGCGAAGTACACTCGGCTTTCTCCGTCAGCGGCGCAGTCAGAGATGGGCGGGACTGCGAGAGGAGCCGAGTAAAGCCGATTGTACTTCGGCTTCGGCTCCGCTCGCTCCTCTCGCTCATTTTCAGCAGGGGAATTTGGAGTATCGGCGTATAACACGCACCCACGATTTTCCCCTGATTTTAAGGGGAAAAAAGTGCGTGTTATACGCCGATAAATACGGTAAATACATTTTTATTCTTGCTTTAAAAATGTTGATCTTTTAAGATATGTTTTTTTTTATCTGGGCCCTCATACACAGATTGAGATTAATATATTACTTTTTTTTCACACCTCATCCCTCTTTGGGTTTGCTTGAGTCTTATATCTTATATTTTATTTCATATATATATACACTTATATTTAATTTATATTTGTATTTTTATATATTTAATTCCTGTCTTATTTTATCTACTGTATTTATACTACGAGATCTTCCAGTTCTGTTCACCTTTAAATTTGTTAATCCTGCTAATACTGATTATTGTGCTTATTTCTGGGGACGTGGTTATATGCTTTCATTATCTATTATCCAGTCCTTAATGGCCTGTTTAATCATTTAACACATTGGGCCTTGTTTTTATCCTAGCCATCAATTTACCCTGATGGCTATATGTCATATGTATCGAAATGCACCTTTACTGTGATAGACGGCTTTGTTGCTGGTTAAATCGTGTAATCATTGCTGTCTGTTACTAGGTAGCCCAATCTGAAAAGAAATTGCTTAATGAAAATTGCATGCTCTCAGTTTTTAAGTAAGCTTGAATTTACCTGTTATTGATTATTGAAATGTGCAGTTTATATTAAAAAAAAATAGTCACGGAGCCTGTTTATATATATTTATGTTTTCCCTGTGACTCAGCGCGGCTGACGGCTGTCTCGTCTTCCGCTCTGGTTTTCCACCAATAAGAGTGGACGGGCATCGCCGTCCTATCCAATGGCCGTGGAGGAGGGATAATAAAAGGTCCGTGAGTAGCCACGCCCTCTGTTGAAGTCGGAAGTGACGAAACGTGTCAGGCCGTGGCTACGACGGCATATCCAGGAAGTGAGAAGTGTGCGTTCCACCGCCAGCCATTATCGTAACCAGGAAGCTCCTCTAGCACTGTACTTGCAGCACGAGTGCGGCCCCTGTGTTCGGAGGAAAGCGGTGAATATGCTTTGTTTCTCAATGTCATTTACAAGTTGAATTATTGTACGTTTTATGGAAGCGGGGTTGTATGGTACACGGGTTAACTTTTTAATAAAACAGGATTACACTATGTCAGTGCATTTGTGTTTTTATATGTACCATGAATGGAGTTTAACCATTGCTGATTCTGAGGTGGTGATGAAGGTCTGAATAGGAGGAATTATCTTTCAAGACCCGTTTGATTTATTGTTCTGGTGAGTGTGAACCCCAGAGGGGGACCTTATTTCACGTCTGCGGTGAAGATTGGGAACTGTTGTAGGGTGCACGTTTCATCCATCTTTAGAAACACTAAGAACTGTGACCTTGCTACATCCTCTGTGGCTGTGCTCTTCTTCACCTTACCACCCACTTTATGAAGTTGGACATGATCCAATATCAGCGCTGTTTTATCAAATAGACTTTGTTCTTAATTTTTGATACTTTTTTATATACTTTGTTTTTATGGATGTCTTTTTCATCTATGAATTTTAAATAGCTGTTGTTCTTAATCTTTAGGAGATCCTTTTATCATTAATTTGGTACTAGGTTTATTTCGTTTTTCTGCTGTGATTATCTTCTTTCCATAAGTATTTGTCTCTCAAGAATAGTTAATCTATTTTCTTTAGCACTGAGAAGTGCACTTGTGGGCCCCCTTGTTTTATGTGCACCTTTCTTAAGATACATCTGTATATACCCGTCATTGCTGTTCTCTAATAAAGGCATCTGCTGGAGTTAGTGGGTGTTGTGTGCCCTAATACAGTATACACCTGTATATACCTGTCATTGCTGTTCTCTAATAAAGGCATCTGCTGGAGTTAGTGGGTGTTGTGTGCCTCCAGCACAATATAAACTACCCAATTGCTGGTTTTCCCATCTCCCTGCAGGCCATTACTATGTCTGGAAGGCCAACAAGGAGAGGCAGACAGTCACGAGCCAATAAAAGAGGGCATACAGGCTCTGTGTCTAGAGACAACAGTGCTGGTCGTGGACGCGGTGCATCGTCATCAGCACGTGGCCATGGGACACGCTTGTCCTTATTTTTGGCAGTTGGACGTGTTGAGCCGCATCATGCCGAAGACTTGGTAGAGTGGATGACCAAGCCCTCCTCATCCTCCTCATTCTCTCTCACCCAGGCTCAGGGTACTGGCAAAGCAGCTGCCAAAGCGTCCTCTTCCCTTGTATCAATGTCATCATCAGTCACTCCTTCCCTAGACCCACCATGTCCTCCTGAGGAGTCCCCCGAACTGTTTGAGCACAGTGTTGGGTACATGCTCCAGGAGGATGCCCAGTGTTTCGAAGGGCCTGAAGATGATACCCAGCTAGAGGAAGGCAGTAGCGTGAGAGCAGAGAGAGGGGATACTCAAGAAGGACAGCAATCTGGTAGTCATGTTCCAGCAGCTGCAGCATACTGCCAGATTGGCTCCAGTGATGAGGAGGGAGGGGATGATGAGGTCACTGACTCCACGCGGGTGCCTGATAGGAGAGAGGAGGAGGAGGAGGAGGAGGAGGAGGAGGATGAGGAGGAGGCACATCTCCAACGAGGCAGGATGCCCTCCGGGGGCCAGCGTAAGGGCAGCACACCGACTGAATCACACCGCAGAGCTCCGCCTGTGCAGGGCGCTGCCTCTGCCCGTTATTCCAAAAGTTCTTTGGTGTGGGCCTTTTTTGAGTCGAGTGCATCAGATCGCACCGCTGCTGTTTGCAACATATGTCTCAAGCGTATCTCACGTGGCGAAAACATCAGCTGCTTGGGCACCACATGCTTGACCAGACATATGTTGACCTGCCATGCAGCTCATTGGCAAGCGTACCTTAAAGACCCACGCCAAAGAACAAAGCGGACCTCTCCTTGCTCCTCATCATCTGGGATCTCCAACCCCACTATACCTTCAGTCCTCTCTGAAACCTGCACTGAGAGGAATGAAGGTTTAGAATTAGGTGTGTCACAGCCAAGTACTTGCGGGCACTCTGCTAACAGTACACCGACGTCCGATTATAGCAGGCAAATTTCCCTGCCCCAGCTGCTGGACCGTAAAAATAAGTTCACTCCCAGCCATCCACATGCCCAGCGGTTGAATGCTAGCTTGGCTAAATTGCTAGCACTTCAACTGCTGTCTTTTCAGTTGGTAGACTCGGCCCCCTTCCGTGAGTTTGTGCAATGTGCAGTTCCTCAGTGGCAGGTTCCCAAACGCCACTTTTTCTCACGGAAGGCGATTCCGGCTCTCTACCGGCATGTGGAAGGCAATGTCCATGCCTCGCTGGACAGGGCAGTCAGTGGTAAGGTGCATATTACCACTGACTCATGGTCCAGCAGGCATGGACAGGGACGTTACCTTTCTTTCACGGCCCATTGGGTCACTCTTTTGGCAGCTGGGAAGGATGCAGGACAAGGTGCAATAGTGTTGGAGGTTGTTCCGCCGCCACACCTCCAAAATGCTCCTACTGGTTGTGACACACCTCTGTCCTCCACCCCCTCCTCTTCTTCTTCCACCATGGCCTCTTCCTGTGCTTTGTCCTCGGAACCAGCGGTGCTCCATAGACGTTCAAGGGGCTACGCGAGTACGCAGGCAAAAAGATGCCATGCCGTGCTTGCGCTGGTGTGTTTGGGGGACAGGAGCCACACTGGGGCAGAGGTTCTGTCAGCTCTGCAGGGGCAGGCCGAGAGGTGGTTGACGCCACGCCAGCTTATGCCAGGAATGGTGGTTTGCGACAATGGCACCAACCTCCTCTCCGCCCTCCGACAGGGACAACTGACCCATGTGCCCTGTGTGGCTCACGTCCTTAACCTGGTGGTGCAGCGGTTCTTGGGCAGGTACCCGGACTTACAGGATGTCCTGAGGCAAGCCAGGAAAGTCTGTGTGCATTTCCGCAGATCATATAATGCCAGTGCTCGGCTGGCTGAGCTGCAAAAGGAGTTGAACCTGCCCAAGAACCGCCTTATATGTGACATGCCCACCAGGTGGATCTCATTGTTGGCCCTGCTGCAGTGGCTGCACACGCAGCAGAGGGCCATCAATGAGTACCTGTGCGACTACGGCACCAGGACAGGGTCAGGGGAGCTCAGGTTTTTTTCACCACGCCAGTGGGGCATGATCAGGGGTGCATGCACTGTCCTGGCACCATTTGAGGAGGCCACGAGGATGGTGAGCAGTGACAGTGCATGCATCAGTGACACTGTACCTCTTGTCCACCTGTTGGAGCATACGCTGCATGGAATAATGGACAGGGCACTTAAGGGAAGAACAGAGGCAGGAAGAGGAGGACTTCCTTGCCTCTCAAGGCCCCCTTTACCCAGACGGTGTTCGTTCAGTCCCACCCATCGCACAGGAAGAGGATGATGATGAGGAGGAGGAGGATTGTGTCAGCATGGAGGTGGAGCCTGGCACTCTGCATCAACAGTAGCAGTCTATTAGGGATGATTTACAGTCCCAAGAAACCCGTGGACTTGTACGTGGCTGGGAGGAGGTGGCTGCGGATCATGTCGTCCTTAGTGACCCAGAGGACTCCGGACCGAATGCCTCAGCTAACCTACGCCGCATGGCCTCCCTGATCCTGCAAAGTCTGCGGAAGGATCCTCGTATTCTTCGGATCAAGGAGAGGGACCATTACTGGCTGGCCACTCTCCTTGATCCACGGTACAAGGGTAAGGTTGCGGACCTTATCCTACCGTCGCAGAGGGAGCAGAGGATGAGACATCTCCGGGAGGCCTTGCAGAAAGGTCTGTGAAACGCGTTCCCAGAGACTGGGAGGTTACAAACTCCTGGTCCTGGACAACGAGTTGCTGAGGCTTTGGTCAATCAAAGAAGGAGCGGTGGGAAAGGTGGCCATCTGACCGATGCGTTCAGACAATTTTTTAGTCCACAGCCCCAAGGTATGATCAGTTCCAGCAACCATCGCCAGCGTCTGATATACATGGTGCAGGAATACCTAGGGGCAAGGTCAGACTTCATCACCATTCCCACCAAAAATCCTCTGGCTTACTGGGTCTTGAGGATGGATCACTGGCCAGAGCTTGCACAGTATGCAATTGAGCTACTGGCCTGTCCTGCATCCAGCGTTCTTTCGGAACGCACATTCAGTGCTGCTGGAGGCTTTGTCACGGATCACAGGGTGCGCCTGTCCACCGACTCGGTTGATCGACTGACCTTCATAAAGATGAACCAGTCTTGGATCACCACCAGCTACCAAGCACCTGAAGCTGATATAACAGAATATTTTTTTTTGAAATGTCACATCCCTTCAAGACTGCCTATGCTGATGCTGAGTGACTGTCCTTTTATGTTGACTGACTATCCTCCTCCTCCTCAATGATCCGATTCATGATGATAGCTTGGAAGATTTTTGAGCCCCTGTTTAACAGGGGCATGTAATTACAATGTTTTATGCAATGCTTTGCAGCAGGGCTCATTCCTGCACTCCAACTAGAGTATCTGGGAGAGGTTGTAGTGTCGTGGCACCAGCACCAGTGCCTAAGGCCCAATTTTTCAGCCCCTGTTTAACAGGGGCGTGTAATTAAAAATTTTGATGCAATACTTTGTAACAGGGCTCATTGCTGTGCTCCAAGCACAGTATCTGTGAGGGGTTGCAGTGTTGTGGCACCAGTGCCTAAGGCCCAATTTTTCAGCCCCTGTTTAACAGGGGCGTGTAATTAAAATTTTTGATGCAATACTTTGCAACAGGGCTCATTGCTGTGCTCCAAGTACAGTATCTGTGAGGGGTTGCAGTGTTGTGGCACCAGTGCCTAAGGCCCAATTTTTCTGCCCCTGTTTAACAGGGGCGTGTAATTACAATTTTTGATGCAATACTTTGCAACAGGGCTCATTGCTGTGCTCCAAGTACAGTATCTGTGAGGGGTTGCAGTGTTGTGGCACCAGTGCCTAAGGCCCAATTTTTCAGCCCCTGTTTAACAGGGGCGTGTAATTACAATTTTTGATGCAATACTTTGCAACAGGGCTCATTGCTGCGCTCCAAGTACAGTATCTGTGAGGGGTTGCAGTGTTGTGGCACCAGTTCCCAAGTCCCAATTTTTCTGCCCTTGTTCAACAGGGGCATGTAATTACAATTCTTGATCTAATAATTCACAGCAGGGCCCATTCCTGCGCCCACCAAGAGTAACTGTGAGGGCTTACAGTGTTGTGGCAACACCACCACCACCACCACCAAAGGCCCAATTTTTCAGCCCCTGTTCAACAGGGGCATGCAATTACAATTCTTGATCTAATAATTCACAGCAGGGCCCATTCATGCGCCCACCAAGAGTAACTCTGAGGGCTTACAGTGTTGTGTCAACACCACCACCACCACCAAAGGCCCAATTTTTCAGCCCCTCTTCAACAGGGACATGCAATTACAATTCTTGATCTAATAATTTACAGTAGGGCCCATTCATGCGCCCACCAAGAGTAACTGTGAGGGCTGACAGTGTTGTAGAACCAGCACCACCACCAAAGGCCCAATTTTTCCTACCACTGTTCAACAATGGCATGTAATTACAATTCCTGATATAATAGTTCACAGCAGGGCGTTCCAGTGCCCACCAAGAGTAACTGTGAGGGCTTACAGTGTTGTGGCAACACCGACACCTAAGGGGCAAATTTCTGCAGAGTATATACGGCAGGCCCCTACTTTCAAACATCCAACTTACAAACGACTCCTACTTGCAAACGGAAGGAGACAGCAGGAAGTGAGAGGAAATCTACCCCTATGAAGGCAAATTCTCTCCTGTAAAAGTTAATTTTTTTTTGTCAAAATATTTTATTGAAGTTTTCATAGTAGTACATTTGAAGCCCAATCAGGTAAGCAATCAGCTCAGAAATGTAGCAACACAAATAATCAGTATAGAATATACATCAAGCTCATATGTCGACATCAAGCAAACAATATATCAAAACAGAACTGTAGTGAGTCTTATGATCAACACGGCAGGGCCGTGTCAGAAGGTTAGTGGGTTGAACCCGGATTTAAGGTGACGGTCAATAGCGTGAGTTCAGAGGGTTCAGAAAGGTGGAATAATGCTAGCCTGAGAGTGTCAAGCTGTGAACCACTCACCCCATAAGGGAACAAGCTGTGAGTGGGTAGGGTTAGAGGATGTGTGGGGGGGTAGGGGAGGGAAGCACCCTTCCAGGGCGGGGCGGGGTAATATCAAAGGTGTAGTTAGCAGGTAGTACAGCCTAAGGAGGGATCTTGTCCTATGTATATAGGGTTGGAGTATCGTATGCCCTGTGTTGAGGCATGTGTGTGTAAACTTATCTAAGAGGATCACCCTGCGTGGGGGTAGTAAGGAGTCATGTGTCCAATTCTCTGAAGATGAGGCATGGCGGGCTAGAGTATTTCAGCATGTGGGGGGAGGCTGGGGTGGTAAAGAGTAATGATCGTAAAAGAACATAGGGGAAAAGGTTTAGGTCGGGGTGGCAGAGGAGGCCGAGGGTGGGTCAGATTCATAATGTTCTCTGAAATGTAGCCAACAGGCCCATATTTCAGTAAATTTTGTAGGGGTGTCATGTGCCTGATGAATCAGCCTTTCCATCTCTGCCGTTCTATCTACTCTCCGGAGCCAGTCAGTAATTGAAGGTGAGGTGGAACTTCTCCATCGCACCGGTACACAGAGGTTGGCTGCATTGATAAGGTGCAGCGTGAGAGACTTCTTGTATACAGAGGGGGGTGTGGAGGAGTGGTGTAGTAAATATTGTGCGGGGTTAAGTACAGGAGTAAAGGTGGTGATATGTGAAATTAGGCGATGGACCTCAGACCAAAAAGGTTTAATCAGGGGGCAATCCCACCATATGTGGAGCAGCGAGCTGGGATGGGCGTCGCATCTCCAACAGGTTGGTGGGACACTGGGATAATATTTGTACCATTTTGTGAAGATTTTATACCTGTTTTCCTGGGTGGAAACATTAATAGAACCTTTGTGCATGTGAGAGAAAATGTGTTCCCATTCGGTTTCGGAGAACGTCAGTGATAGTTCAGATTCCCAGTTTTGAATCAATTTGTCGGCCTTGATGTTATGTTTGTGAAACAAGAGTGCGTAAAAGGTCGAGATGAGGTGTCTACTAGGGTCACCACTCTTGCATAAAGATTCCAAAGTTGTGAGGTCTCTAGTCCATATCTGGTGGGAGTCCACCGAGTTGAGGAAATGTCTAATTTGTAGGTACTTGAAGAATGGGACATGGTAGTCTGTGAGTTTGGATGTCAGTGCCTGGTGGGTGAATAAGTTATTTCCCTGGAAAAGGTCTCCTGCCCTGACTGTGGTAGCGTCCTGTCCCTCTGTCGGGGAGGAGAGTGGTAGTCCTGGTGGAAAGTCGGGGTTGTAGTCCAAAGGGGTCATTGGGCCCGGAGCAAACGATGTGAACAAATGTTTGCCAACTGCACCTAAGCGTGATAGGGTGGCTCCTACTAGTGGATGTGTAGAGCATTCTTTAGGGATGGGGTTGCGTGAGACCCAAGGTAGATGGGTTAACGGAGTGTGTGAGAGCATATTTTCCAGCGCGATCCAGGCCTTGTTTTGGCTGTGTAAGTGCCAATCTGCTACTCTAGTCAGGTGGCATGCCCAATGGTAGTGTAGAATGTCTGGGAGTCCGAGACCACCCAATAGTTTAGGTTGTATCAGTCTAGACCAGCTTAGTCTGGGGGGACAGGAGGACCAAATGAACGTTCGACAGATACGACGGTATTGTGCAAAAAAAATGGTGGAAGTGTGATGGGGATAGCTTGGAGTAGATAAAGGAGTCTGGGTAGGATGTTCATTTTTAGGATGGCTATTCTCCCCAACCATGAGAAATTCCCGAAGTGCCATTTGTGTAGGTCGCCCTGCAGTGTATGTAAGGTGGGGAGGAAGTTTCTGGTGTAGAGTTCGGTCAGGTTGGTGGGAATCCGGATACCTAGGTAAGTAAGTTCAGAAGGTTCCCAACCAAAGGGGAAGTTTTGTTTGCATTGGGTAATCAGGGCGGGAGGGAGTGTGACGTTCAGTGCCTTAGATTTTGAAAAGTTAATTTGGAGATTAGACAGGGTTTTGAAGAGAGTGAAATCAGTCAGCAGGTTTGGAATGGTCACAATAGGGTCTCTCAGGAATAAAAGGATATCGTCAGCGTATGGGGCAATCTTATAAGTCTTGTCCCCAATGTCGATGCCTTCGACGTTTACGTTATCTCTCAGTTTGCGTAGTATAGGTTCCATAGTCAGGATATAAATTAGGGGCGACAGGGGGCAGCCCTGTCGAGTTCCATTAGAGATGGAGAAGGCGCCCGACAGACGGCCATTGATCCTGAGTTTTGCCGTGGGGGAGGAGTACAAGAGCAGGATCATCTGGAGCAAGAGTGGAGGGAGTCCTAACATCCTCAGTTTAGTCTCCATGTAGTCCCATGCCACTCTGTCGAACGCCTTCTCCGCATCCAATGGTAGAAAGAATCCCTGGGTGGACGTTTTTGTCAGCCAATGGTGTATATTGAGAGCTTTGATGGTGTTGTCCCTGGCTTCTCGTCTGGGGACAAAGCCCACCTGGTCCAAGGAGATTAGTTTGGGTATTAGAGGGAGAAGGCGGTTGGCTAGGACTTTGGCAAAGATTTTCAAGTCTACATTCAGGAGTGATATGGGACGGTAATTGGTGACCAGCAGTGGGTCCTTGCCCGGTTTAGGGATGAGAGTGATATGAGCCTCGAGGAGGTCTTTTTTTCCAGCTGAGGAAGGGGATAAGGTGTTGAAAGCATTGATAAGGTGTGGTAGTAGTGTATCTGCAAAAGATTTATAGTAGCTTACTGTCAGTCCATCCGGGCCAGGGCTCTTGCCCGGTTTCATTTGAGAAAGAGACACTTTTGTTTCCTCTAGCGAGAGGGGATGGTCGATATTGGCGGAGTCCTCGGGCGTGAGAGGGGTCGGGCCAAATTGAGTCAGGAAGTCTGTGATCGCTGTCAGCCTATCTGGGGGGGAGCCCGGAGGGTGTGTGGTTGGTAGGTTATATAAGTTAGAGAAGTAAGACTCAAATTGATCCGAGATTTCTTCTTGTTTCGCTAGGGTTTCTCCCGTCGGTATTTTAATCCTATGTATAGTGGAGGCAGCTTTGTTCTTTTGAAGGGCTCTAGCTAGGAGTTTGCCTGATTTATTTCCAAATTCGTAAAAGAGCTTTTGGGACAAGGCGTATTTACGCTTGACCTGTTGTCCGAGTTCGCTCAAAAGCTCCTCACTGACTTGAGTCAATTCGGGCAGGGATTTCCGTGCCGCAGACAATTTGTGTGTGTGTTCCAGGCGCTGTAACCTGGCTGTCAATGTATTGATACGGGCTTTCGCAAGTCGATTACGATTGGCTGCAAGTGACAGGAATGTTCCTCTAATTACACATTTGTGGGCGGCCCAAACTGTTGGGGGGGCGACGTCTGCTGAGGTGTTTTCTGCAAAGTAGTCGGTGAGGTTGGACGTAAGTTGCTGGATATTGGCTGCGTCTGTCAGTAGTGAGTTGTCAAGTCTCCAAATGTGAGGTCTGGGGTTGGACACGGGGAGAGTAAGGGTTAGGGATACTGGGTTGTGATCAGAAAGAACCTGAGGTTCAATTACTGCTGAGGACATGTGGGTGAGGTCATCTTGTGATAGAAAAAAATAGTCTAACCTGGTATATTTGTTATGGGGGGCTGAAAAGTAGGTATAGTCTTTAACATTGGGATGGAGCGTGCGCCAGGTATCATGTAACAGGAGTTCACTGAGTTGGAGTTTCACTGCTCGCAGGGCTCTGTATGTGAGGAATGAAGTACCGTTTGATGTGTCTAAGGTTGGGGTCATAGCTACGTTGAAGTCTCCCCCAACTATCAGGGTACCCGACTTAAAATGAGTTAGTTGGTTAGGAATGTCACGAAAAAATTGGACCTGTTTTGTGTTGGGGGCGTATATGTTGGCGATGGTGATTGTTCTTTGGTGGAGTGTCCCCTTGATGAAAAGGCATCTGCCCTGATTGTCTCTGTGTACTTCTGTGGTAAACTGTGGGGAAGTGAGTATCGCCAAGTTTGGGGATCTTGTTTGTTCTGAAATGCGTTTCCTGTATTAGAACTATGTGGGCCTTGGAGTGTCGTAGAGAAAGCAGTAGTTGAGACCGTTTTTCTGGGGTAGGTATTCAGGCCCCTAATGTTAATAGAATAAAGTTTGAGCGCAGAGGAGAGTGGGCGTGGGTGTGGTGGGGGAGAGGGCGCGGTTGGGATGCCAGTCATGGTGGAAGTATGGGTGGGGGGAGGGGGAGTGGTCCGGGTGTAATGACTATGTGTCGGGGTTTAAGATAGCGAGTAAGTGTAGTGTATAAAACGGAAACCAATGAGGCTGTATAGAAGTAGTCTATACCGTCTCTAAAAAAGTCGTAATCGGTAAGTTACAGTGTGAGAATGGGGTATGCAGCCCCTGGGGGGTATACGTATCCCGTTACACAACTGTGTGGGGGTTGACACTTAGAAGCTAAAAAGTGGTAAGAAATAGGTAGAAGTGGCGATCCCTCGCCACAGAGACAGAGATAGAAGGTTGGGAGGCAACAAGGGCGTATGACATGGAACATTAAAAGAGTCTCACCTTCCCGGTCATGGGGGGATGGGGGGTTTAGGAGGGTGGGCTAGCTCAGAAACAATCGGGTGTGATCTCGTGCTTCCTAGAGCACCTGGGTATGTGGGGGAGCGGATGATCATCTGCGGTCCTCACACAGCTCCCCTTCGGCGTGATATCAGTACCGTCAGGGGGGGTCAAATCCGGGGGGTGCACCGAAAAAGTCCAGGAGGTTAGTGTGGCGGGGGTAACTGCTGTGCGAGGAGCGCAGAGGAGAACAGATGTTCAGTTATAAGCATTCGAAAGTAGATCACACAGTATCGAAGTTCCTAAGTGCCAAAAGCATGAACTTAATAGAAAAGAAGCAAGGTTATTGAGGTTCTAAATTCAGATCATGGACCCATCTACATCTTAATTCTAAATACATAAAGTACCCAAAGTAGAGGTAACATAACAGTTTGAACGTTCCTGAAAAAGATAACAGTTTGGTTAATCGGTCTCCAATGCATTGGTGATATACTTGCAAGTAGGGAGGGATCCGGTGATACATTTTGCAGCGTTTACGAATCGTAGGGATCATTCGAAGGATGCTTGCCTGTCAGTTGAGAGGTGTTCGTAAGTTCAACAAAGAGTTCGGATCCTTCTAGCGAAACTTGGTATGTGAGCCGTGGAGTCGTGGAGTGTATGTCCGGAGGAGTGATGGGCAGTGCGAGTGGCGTAGCCGCAAAGGGAATTTTGTAGTCTCAATGTTCGGGGAGCGGTACACAAGTGCGACTCAGCGAGTGGTAAGATAGCGGGTACGAGTCGTCGCATTCGTAGGTAAGAAGTCCGTTCCGCTTACGTGAGTGGTGGAGGCATGGCTCACTAGTCGTGGTGACGTATGGTTGAGTCAGAGCGAGGGGGATTGTGGGGTTTCGTAGTCTCTGGGTTGCGTCGTGGTGGGACTGCAGTTACATTGTTACGAGGCAGTGGGCGGTTGTAAGTAGAGTTTGCGCCAAGCATTGTATAGTGGGAGTAGGTGTCGGAGTTGTAAGAGAGGCACAGCGGCCTACGTCCGCTGTTCACAGTGTAGGTACTAATAGTCTCTAGCGTTGCAGTAAAACCAGGTCCAGTAGATAACGAATAGATAAAAGTAAAAAAAAAAAGAAGACAAAAGCCAACAGGCTACAACTGTAAACTCGGCAGTCATAAAAACACAGTGAACGATGAGAAGAGGGCTTGAGTGTCGAATGAGTCTTTTGTATTCGTAACATGTCTCAGTAGTCACGGCGGGTTCTCCGAGCTCTCGGGGATTCCGAAGGACTCATCTCTCGGCGGGAGTAGCGGGTGGATGGGTGTCGGTCAATCGGTGTAGGCGAACGTCTTCTCCGATATCCGCTGTCATGCGCCTCCATGGGTTCATCGGGAGGTGATGTTTTCTTCATCGGGCATGGCGAAATTCTGCATACCAGTTCGGTACTTCTACGATGGGGATGCCAAGAGTAGAACAGAAGTTCGGCAGATCTTCCGGTACTTTCAAGAATACCAAACGGCCCTGAGCAGTCGCCGATAGGCAGAAGGGGAATTTCCATTTGTAGGGAATGCCTTTAGAGCGGAGGACGTCCAGAAGGGGCTTCAGATCTCGTCGGTGGCGTAAGGTAATGCCAGAGAGGTCTTGGTAAATTTGGATGGAGTGACCTTCACATAGAATCTGAGCTCTCCCTCGTGCTTGTCGCATGATGTCCTCTTTAAGCTGGAAGTTCACCACACAGCAAATGATATCCCTCGGTGGGACCGTATCTCTGCCCTTTGGTCGAAGAGCGCGGTGGATCCGTTCCAAATCAATGGCGGTTTGCGGGGGTCGGCCAAGCAGGTCGTTAAAGATGCCAAGGACAGTTGGAACAAGACGATCACTTTCAAAGGACTCCTGGACATTGCGAATCCGTAGGTTGTGGCGACGGCCTCTATTGTCGAGGTCTTCAAGATGTCGTTGTACATCTCGTAACTGGTGGGTATGAGAATCTATGCGTGCAGCAGCCTTTCGGAGGGTAGTGTCATGGCGACTGGTCGTTTTCTCGACTGTAAGGACTCGGTCGTTGAGGGCCCGGATGTCGAGTCGTAAGTCCGCAATGGCGGCAGACAGCGTGTCCTTGATGTCGGTGGCGATGGATCGTAGGTCGTGAATGCTCAGCTGCGGCTGGGGCAACAGTTTGATTCCCGGTGGACCGGGAGCGGGAGTCGGCAGCATAAAGGGAGGTGAGTCAGGGACGGCCAGCGCTTGGTTCTGCGAAGGGCTATGGCGGGAAGACGCCATGTTCCCTCTTGAGGAGCGGAACATATCTGGGATAGTATGGCTCGTACCTCCGGTTTGTTCCCTCGGTGAGCGGGACCTGGATGCAGAAGAGGCTCGGGAAGCCGTTCCCATAGTTTAGGGCGAATCGGTGCGTCGGAAAGCCTCTATAGTAGCTGAAGTATATCTGTGGCGGCGGGAGCTCAGGGATTAAGCGTCCATCTTCTTGCTCCATCAGGCCATGCCCCCTCTGCCAAACCTGTAAAAGTTAATATGGGAAAAAGGTGTCTCCTATCTACCGATGCTTTATCACCAATCCTTGTTTCAATAAAAACCCCACTTTTCCAAAAACATTTGTTATTGGGACGGAAAGTGAGGTGAAATCTTCTGAACAGGTGCACAGACAGCAAAACAAATGTTACAGGGGTGATAACCCTTCCCTATGTTCTCCAAAAAGCTTAAAAATAGATTTTTTGGCTAGAGCTACACTTAAAAAATGTACCTGTTCCAAATTAGAAAAAGATTCTACTTAAGAACAAACCTACAGTCCCTGTCTTGTTTGCATCGCCTGTATACTGCTGTTCAGAGTATATAGGGCCTATTTTTAATTTTGGGTGCAGGGTTCCCCTTAATATCCATACAAGACCCAAAGGGGAAAAAAGGGAAATGTCATTGGTAGTGGGGTGGGGGGGTACTCATGCCATTTTTCTCAATGATTTTCATCCATATTGCCGGGACCAGACATTACATTAAAGCCGCAAGCAGTTTTAAATGACCATTTTTTTCCTTTAGAAATGTCATTTTGTGCAGGGACAGTCCTAACACGGGAAACACGTTTCACTTCACAGGCATACTTTAGACACCCCCCAGGTACGATATTTAAAGGAATATTTCACTTTTTTTTTCACTTTATGCATCATTAAAATGACTGCTCCCCAAAAAAACATCAGTTTTTAAAACTTATTTTTGCATTGATACATGTCCCCTGGGGCAGAACCCGGGTCCCCAAACCCTTTTTAGGACAATGACTTGCATATTAGCCATTAGAATTAGCACTTTTGATTTCGAACGTTCGCATCCATTGTATTTAATAGGGTTCTAAGGTTCGCGTGAACTTTCGGTCCGTTCGCAAGTTCTGGTGCAAACCGAACCGGGGGGTGTTCGGCTCATCCCCAATAGTGAAATGCATACCCTATCAAAGTCAATGGGAGATTGCCAAACAAAGGGCATGAGGAGATGGGCACTGCCAGGGGGTACATGTACCAATGCAAAAATATGTTTTTATTTATAAATACAACTCAGTGGAGAGTCCTTTAAAAAGGCTTAAAGTTAAACATTAAAAATGCACATATCCTTTAAATAAAATGCTTGGGAATTCCTTAAACTTGTCTGTGAAATGACACACATGTATGATGTATTAAAGAAAAATTTACAAAAAAATATCTTATGTCACTAATTTGATTTTCTCAGTCAGCTTCATTCTGTTTTAAAACAAGCCATGTTGAAGGCTAATGGGCAAGAGATTGTCAAACAAAGGGAGTGGAGTTGGGTACTGCCTTGAAGGACATGTACTTATGAAAATGCAAAAGTGATGTTTACAAAATAAGAACACACCATTTAAATTTCTCTTATGCCGCGTACACACAATCGGAATTTCCGACAACAAAACCGTGTTTTTTTTTTCCCATTGGATGTTGGCTTAAACTTGTCTTGCACACACACGGTCACACAAATGTTGCGACGCAGAGACGCAAGAACGCAGAGACGTACAACACTACAACGACCAGAGAAAAATTAAGTACAATGATGCCGAGCATGCGTCAAATTAATTCCGAGCATGGGCAGCACTTTTGTGTGTCGGAAATGGCTACATACGGTTGGAATTTCCGACAAGAACTTTTGCCGTTGGAAAAATAGAAAACCTGCTCTCAATCATTTGTTGTCGGAAATTCCGACAGCAAATGACCGATGGAGCCTACACACGGTCGGAATTTACGATGAAAAGCTCACATCGAACATTTGTTGTCGGAAATTCTGACCGCGTGTACCCGGCATTACATTATATTTTATGCCCAATTATGCTGTGCTCGTGCTTACATCCCATAAACCAAAAATGCTTGCTGACTTCACAATGGGAATTTGTCATTTAGTGGCAGTAGTAATATCACCACTAAATAAAGTACTCCCCACTACAGTAGCTGCCAGAGGTTCACGAGAGAAAGCATGCCAAATCTGGCCATCTAGTTTACCTGTTCAGTAAACTGTGAACAGATAGAGTTCTACTTCCAACCTCTTACAGACTTACAAAATAAACAGTGGGTTACAAAGTAGAGACATCCTGAACAGGTGTCCAATATAGCCAGAAATATAACAATTCTAATAGCAATTATCAATAGAGAGCAGAAATCTAAATACCATCAAGAAATATTCCTAGCTCTCCTAGAAGTCATAGTGATTCAGAGCCTCATTTAAGTCATTACAACACGTAATGCCCTGTACACACGACCGGACTGTCCGGCGGAATAAAGTCTGACGGTTTGTCCGAAGGAGTTCCGACGGAATTCCGCTCAAGCTGTCTTGCATACACACGGTCACACAAAAGTTCGGTGAACTTTTGACTGCCAAGAACGCAGTGACGTAAAATACTACGACGAGCCAAGAAAAAGAAGTTCAATGCTTCCGAGCATGCGTCAAATTGTTTCCGAGCATGCGTGGTATTTAGTCCGTCGGAATTGCATACAGGCAAAAGGATTTTCCGATAGAAATTTTTGTCCGTCGGAAAAAAAGAGAACATGTTCTCTATCTAAGTCCGTCGGAATTTCCGAAGGAAAAAGTCTGATTGGGCATACACACGGTTGGAATATCCGATGAAAAGAGCCCGTCCGACTTTTTCCATCTGAAAATCCGGTCTTGTGTACAAGGCATTAGTGGACAGATAGGTGGAATAGAAGGGTAAAAAGAGAACAGCAGAAAAGGAAGAAAGAAGGAAGAGAGAAGAAAGGGAAGAAGAGAGAAAAAGAAAAGGGAGTGGGGGGTAGGGAAAGGAGGGAGTTGCAAAAGAGTAGTCTTGCCTCCCCCCTCCATGGCTTCTCGTGGTCTAGGAGAAGTGAGCATCAAGAGTAAATTCCCTTTCTGTCAGCTTCAACATGGATCAGAGATCCACCAGGGTAGGTATAGTATATAACTGTAAGTATCACCCTATCCACATTCCCGATAATGCTCCATGGTTTTAAAATGGGTCTAGCAAGACCAGGTGACTATAAATTTATGAAGATGTTCATGAGATATGTGGATGAGTTCCTCTATCTCTTCTATTTTATTTAATCAAGCAAGCCACTCACCTGTCATTGGAACATGCGTTGATTTTACAATCAACCTTGGAATAAGCAGTCACACTAAATTTACCATATGCATAGCAAGAGAGTTGGAGTATTCCCATTTAGAAAAGGATGTGTGATGTAAGAGATATTGGGCCCGTGTAAAGCCTGAAAGGTAGGAGGTGACGTGAGATATGGTATCATGAAGAGTCTTCCAATACGGTTGCAAGAGCTCACAGCTCCACCTGGTGCCTTCCTCTTAGCCACATCTCCAACAAATATTGGAAGAGGCTGGGTAACACTTGTGTAAAATAGATGGGGCTCTGTACCATCTGGTTCTAATTTTGTAGGAATTTTCTTGAATCACAATGTTTAAAGATCCTTTATGGGCATATTTATTAATAATATCCCAATCATCATCAGAATGAGAAAGTTATAGCTCTTTTTTCCAAGCCTTTTGCACTGTATTAGTGTTCTGGGAAGGTTCTCTCAGAAGTAGAGAATAAATGAGTGAAATCAAATGGCGTAGGGGTGTCCTACTGGTGCCTAAAGCTTCAAAAGATGTAAGAGGCCTCGTCCACGGTTTGTTCAAAGCCAAGAACCCCAAGAAATGTTTAACTTGCCTATATGTCCACGAAGGAAAGTGTTACGATCGGATTTTAGATCCCGTTCGTGGAATAAAATGATCCAGGAATCCAGTAGCATTCGTTTGCAAGTACAAGTTTACTGATGAAAATAATCATTCATAATACATACAGAGAATTACAGAGATTCACAGCTGCGGTCCACATCTCAATTGGGTGTGGCACCGATACAAATATACCAGAAGCTTTTATAATAATTTTTCATTGCATAATATCATCTACATGGCATAGTCCCAAATCACTAGTCCTCCCCCCCCTAATTACTTCAGCATGATGACCCATGGTCATCATTAGGGATGAGCTTCGAGTCGAACTCATGTTCGACTCGAACATTGCCTGTTCGCCCATTTGCCGAACAGCGAACAATTTGGGGTGTTCGCGACAAATTCGAAAAGCCGCGGAACACCCTGTAAAAGTCTAAGGGAGAAATCTCAAGTGCTAATTTTAAAGGCTTATATGCAAGTTATTGTCATAAAAAGTGTTTGGGGAACCAGGTCCCGCCCCAGGGGACATGTATCAATGCAAAAAAAAGTTTCATAACTTCATAGAGGTAAGCCCCAGCTTTCCCCGCTTGCCGGGGGAATAGCCAACGATGTAGGCGGAATCCCACCTACGTCATTGGCTATTCCCCGCAAGCAGGGAAAGTCAGGGCTTACCCCTATGATCTGATGGGTGACCCTGCCCCCTCGTAATCAGACCCCGCCTACCTGAGCGGACCTGATGGGGAACTTCCTCTGCAGTGTAATAAATGAATAGACCCTTTCACTGGGTGTAAGGCTGAGCGGACCTGATGGGGAACTTGAGAAGGGTGGGGTCTATTAATTTATTACACTGCGGAGGAAGTTCCCCATCAGGTCCGCTCAGGTAGGCGGGGTCTGATGTATGAGGGGGCGGGGTCACCCATCAGATCATAGGGGTAAGGCCCCGCCTACGTCATTGGCTATTCCCCGGCAAACGGGGAAAGCTGGGGCTTACCCTATGATGTGACGGGTGACCCCCGCCCCCTCGTACGTCATGGGGGTTTTGTGTGGAGTGGAGACTGGAGGAGACTGCAGCGCTGGACATCGGATCACCGCGGGACACTGGATTACATCACTGGAATGGGTTTTTTATTTTTTTGTTTTTTATTTTTAATAAAGGACTTTCCCAACTGTCTGTGTGTTTTTTTTAAATGTTTACACTTTGTTTGTGAAATGGTAGGGGTACAATGTACCCCTTACCAATTCACATGGGGGGGCGGGATCTGGGGTCCCCTTTGTTAAAGGGGTCTTCCAGATTCCAATAAGCCCCCCGCCCGCAGACCCCCACAACCACCGGGCAAGGGTTGTGGGGATGAGGCCCTTGTCCCCGTCAACATGGGGACATGGTGCTTTGAGGGGTCACAGACCCCTAAAGCATCCTCCCCATGTTGAGGGCATGTGGCCTGGTACAGTTCAGGAGGGGGGGCGCTCTCTCGTCTCCCCCTCTTTTCCTGCGGCCTGCCAGGTTGCGTGCTCGGATAAAGGGTCTGGTATGGATTTTTGGGGGGACTCCACGCCATTTTCTTTTTAAATTTGGCGTGGAGTTCCCCTTAAAATCCATACCAGACCTGAAGGGCCTGGTAATGTAATTTGGGGGGACCCCCACGCATTTTTTTTTTTATCAATTACTTTTCTCTGTATTTCCGGGAGCTTACAATTCATTACAGCCGTGAGTGCTTTTAAATGAAGTTTTTTCCTTCAGAAATGACACTTTGTGCAGGGACAGTTCTAAGCACGGGAAACAAGCACTGCTTTACAGGCATACTATACACCACCCCCCCCCCCCCCAGGTACGAAATTTAAAGGAATATTTCACTTTTATTGTTTCACTTTGAGCATTATTAAAATCAGTGCTCCTGAAAAAACGGCCGTTTAAAAAAAAAAAAATTGCATTGATACATGTCCTGTGGGGCAGGACCTGGGTCTCCAAACCCTTTTTTGGACTATAACTTGCATATTAGCCTTGATAATTAGCACTTTTGATTTTGAACGTTCGAGTCTATTGTATTTAATAGGGTTCTAAAGTTTGCGCAAACTTTAGGTCTGTTCGCAGGTTCTGGTGCGAACCGACTCATCCCTAGTCATCATGACATTAAAACTAGGGAGTACAACAACAGGCTAAACTTGCCAAGGACATCTCCCTATTTTCTGGGAATAACTAAGGAAGATTGTCCAGCCAACTTGTACAGGTCATTTGGCAACCCACTATATGGCCTTGACACAGGGAATTACACAATACTAAAGAATTAAGAACAAATCCAATTCATACTAGAAGTTATACTAAAAACAACTAGTAATAAAGGGTAACTCTAAAGGGAGCACTCCAGAAGTTTTCATAGTTTCAGGCTCCCAATATTCTGTCTTAACAGTGCCTCCTTTTGTTTAAATTCTTTGGTATTCGAATTCCTTTGTGTCTTTAGACTTCCTCTGTATCTTTGGGTCGTCCTATAGGTATACGGGCCACCATCTCATGGGCAGTCATAATGCGTGACCTGGGGGGCTCAGAAGGACGGGTATTAGTACAAGCATTTGTGATTATTCTCAAACAACATTTTCACATTATTGGTGCACATTTGATTACAAGGATTATCAGTACAATAAATCCAACTATATATAGGATACCATGCAAGATTCCAGAAAACCAACCTCCAATACCTGAGAACCACTTGAGAGGATTGAGCCATGAGAGCCAGCTCTCCCATCATCCTTCAACCCAAGCGGTCTCAGTATGTGTTTTCCGAAAACCTAGTTTTAATTGTTGCACTTTTTCGATATGAGAGATGATGGCACCCTCAACCCCATTTCCAATATAGTTGCAACACGCTTGATGTAAAAACTATGCAATTATATATATATATATATATATATATATACTCTTGTAATCTATGATATATGTCTATCGGATAAATGTATTGATGTGAATAGTCCCTTGTTTGCTAGTCTAGCCTATCAGAGAATGCTAGGCCTAATGCTCTAATATTACCTATAAAGACAGGCACATTTGCTCAGTAAATCATGTTATATTTATTCCTTTAAAATAGGAAACATATCCTAACAACAGATATCAGATACAGTCTATATCAACAAGATTAATAATGAAAGATACTTCACACTCCTCTCGGTAATCCTCACTGGCTGGGCTCAGATGTAACAGAGAGCTCTCTCATTCACACACGTCCTATTTTAAAGGACCTCATTCATACCTCATTCAAACTACCTCCCATTGCTGGCCCGTCTGCCTCTCGACCAATCATTGCACTTCCACGATCCTCGTCTTGTTACTGATTGTCCTGCCATACCTGGCCTCTGGGGGCGATGTTGCCCATATAATCTCCAATAGCTTGCTGGCGCCTTTGATCATTGCACTTGTGTTGACAGCTGCACTTCCCTATTGTCTGCAGAGGTACTAATCAACAAGATCTTAGACATTGCGGAGCCTGGCAGATTACATTCCTTAGGGGGGACATCCTGTCCTCCGGGCACGACAAGCCTCAGCTTATCTGACCATTGGGAATGCAACAGAATATGTACAAAACCCAGAATTTATATTCCTTACAACATAATCATTCTCCAGACCTGGCTCCTATTGACCAATCCATATTGTCCCGTGTTTCCGGACCAGTACCTATAGAACAGTCTTTAACTGCATGTGCTTCAGAAACAGCTCCTATGGAATAGCCCACAATGGTTTTACCGTGTTGCGCCTCTTAACATAGGCCTCAGAACCAGCTCCTATGGAACAGTCCATAATGGTTTTAACGTGCTGCATTTCCCAACACGTGCCGCTTTGCTACTGGGTGACACACCAACCTCATTCTTCCATGACGGCTTCCACGTCACCATTCTGTATCTTCTGTGTCTTCTTCTTCCTGACATCTTCATGAAGGGGTATAGCAACGGCAAGGGGTGTCCATTCGCTCACCATTCACCAGCACACACTCAGAGCAACAACTCAACCATCTTTCAGATGCAGAGCCTCGAGGAGGATCTTATTTGCCCATATTATTAGCCTAAAATACACCTTTGTCACACTACAATATAACATAAATCAACCCATTACCATAATATCTACATATATGCATATGACCCATCAAATTACGTATCCCGCTCCCAACCTCCTATAACTCTTCACTGTAAATACGGGTCGGGATTATGCAGGTTCGTTCACTATGGCCTTCCCTACCGCAATTCTGGCATGTCGGCGGTATTTCAGTGTTCTGAATTGGCAGCAAAGCCTCTAACCTTTATGAAGAGACCTCACCACCAATTCGTCCCTCAACTTGCATAGACAAACACGAGACTTTCCTATATAAACATTGTGTCCAACAACACATACCAACTTGAACCAATGACGAAACTGCAGCAATAATGAGCAGTACCACAACGGGATGTATCAAATAAATCAAAATAATGTTGGCCTTACTGGAATGTCCAAATACTACCTCCTACCAAGACCCTCCTGCATCATTTTCTAGTTGATGCACTACCTCCTTTATTTCATTCTGATCGTGGTGGATGACTATAGTAGCATTAGCTCTCTCTTGCTGCAGCATCCTCATAAGGCTCTCATCTCTATCCCAATCTGTTAACCATTCCTGTATCTTCCTTCCCATACCAAGGTTCAGGGCTCTCAGATTAACAGGGCGGTTATGGTTGATATCCACAGACAGATTGGCAATATGCGGTACCACATAATTCCATTCCTGTGTTTGGATTTCAGAGACACCGCCAAGGGTACACCATGCTCCTCTAGCTAGTGTCAGGTTCACAGAACATCCTAGTTCCATGACTAACGTTACATTAGTATCCTTTAGGACAAAGAAACAAACTCTCCTATGTCCCAAATAATACATCAGCGTTCCCTTCCCGGGCAATGTTTTCCCCATCCAGAACACAGAGCGAGGCATCTTCCCAACATTTCTCATTCACCACCGTGTATTGACCTGGCATACACAGGATGTCATGGTCATGCTTCCGACGGAGGGAAATATCAACCTGCCTCCAGCTCCCATCCTCTCTGATCACATGTGGGTAATTTAGCCTCAGACTCAGATATAATAAAGTAGAATCCCCAGTCAGCAAGCCCATTGATACCACCGAATACACAGACTGAGTCTGTACTTCTGTATATGGGATCAATGAGGAAGCATAGCATCTCTCATAATCCAAATTAGTACAGCCCATCCAGGCATTTGACCACCACTTTGGATTAGTGTAAGAGATGTGTTTTTATAAAATCTTACTAAGCTGTGATGCTAACTCATAAGGCCACTGCCCCTCATACAGAGATTGTACTATCAGCTTAATGTTGGTTGATAGTTCCGCCTGCCCCAGCGTGCACGCCAGAGCCCATGACATATTTTTGCCCTGTATCACCACACTATCTACCAACCTCTTAAAATGGCGGACAAAATCTTGAGCCACTTTTACCTGGGTATTTAGGTGGCGTTGTTGAATGTAATCGAGAATGTCATTGATCTCTCTCTGAGCAACAAAGCCCCGCTTGCTGTCTGAAGCTATGGCTGAGAGTTTGTTCCTCAGGAGATCAATGTCCACTCCATTAATGACGCCCATTCTGGCTCCTATTCCCCCCAATATAGTGCTGAGTACATCCCTCCTCTTCCGGTTACTCATCATAAATAAGCGTCCTGCATGAGCCTCACTCTGTGTCCGCCCGTCTCTGGGTGCCAGCCACTGATATACTGACCGCACTTGATTCAGAGTATACTCAGCACATATAGGGTAATGGGATTTTATCAACCACTGCGAGACGTTGAAGTGCCATGTGGTGAAGGCATACTGTACCCTGGTAGCCAGCGTTTGGGATGAGCTTAGATCTATTTGTAGTGGTTCCCCTTTCTCTAACGGAGCATGCCCCTGGGTGTGGTCACTGGCATTACCTGTGCAGGGTTTCAACCTCTCAGGTGAGGCATCAACTAGGCGTATCTCCCCCATGCCCAATTCTGGTGTCCCACATGTCCAGTAACCGAGAGCTTCTCTGTAGGACTGATACGACTGGGATACCGCTCCCACAAGGAAATTTTCACCCCGTTGATGTGTCATCTGGAGCTCCCTATTTTGGCCAACAGACACCTTACTATGCCTCAGGCCTCGTACACATGGCCGAGAATCTCGTAAGGAAAAAACACATCGTTTTTCTTGACGAGACTCTTGGACAAGAAACTTGTCCCGGCCGAGTGTACACACGCTCCATTCAAAGAAGCCGCGGTTCTTTGAATGGAGCGAACGCGGTGACGTCATCGACTACGATGAGCTTGCGCTCGTCACATTCGATGCCGTCGCCGCCATCTTGCTACACCCTACCTATGCCTAGGAAGCTACCGCGCATGCGTCAAAGTCAATTCGAGCATGCGCGGGTTTCCACGGCGACAGGTAAGTGTACACACACACACTTTTCTCGTCGAGAAACATGCCGACGAGAATCTCGACGAGAAAATAGAGAGCTGGTTCTCTATTTTTCTCGTCGAGATTCTGGTCAGTTTTCTCAACGAGAAACCATACACACGAACGATTTTCTCGGCAAGAAAGCTATCTCTGCAGTTTTCTTGTCGTTTTTTGCCGAGAAACTCGTTTGTGTGTACGAGGCTTCAGTGTCAGCCTCCTGGGCCTCTGCACCCTATTACTTTGGTCATGCCAATATATGCCACACATAAAAACATAGTTCCCTTTTTTCAATTCTTCACCAAAAACCCCATATCCTACGTCCCTTGTTTCCCAAGGTTTTTTCCTAACCAATAACCCGTTTCATTCATATATATAGCTGCATCCACAAACGGCTGGAGGGATTCCGGTATGATATTTCGCAAGTCTTGTTTATACGCCAGTCCTTGAGATGTTACGTTAGGATTAAATCGTCCAAAAGCAAAAGAAACTTTGTATTGCAAATCGCCATGGCGACCCCATTGATATGTCTCTGGTAACTTAGGACTCTCTGATATTATCCGGACCTTTCTCCTTCTCTCAACTCCCCCCTGCCCCCACTTCTGCCCTAACAAGTCCAACATTGATGACACAGCAGAAGTTGATCTTCCTCAGGATTTTCACTTTCCGCATCATCCCCTGAGTGTTCGTCTGAATCAATTTGAGATGTTACATGGCTCAGATGGATCGCCAATGCGACAATTATGATCCTTCTATCCATTCTTCAGAGACTTTGCCAATCTTTGCTCCACCAGGACTCTGGAAAAACAAGAACAAGAGCGGAATCAATTCTTATCAGCAGTACCTCTTACATTGATCAGCATGAACCCATTTCTCTATCTCCCTCTTTTTCATGCCTTTTGCACCTCTATTGTCCATGAGCCGCTTTACCTTGACTACCTGATCACTAAGGGTCATAGTGACTGTGAACGGTCCGGTCCAGTTTGCATCCCATGAAGATTTGGAAACAAAGTTTTTTACCGTAACCCTGTCTCCAAACTTCAAGCTAACAGGAGGCCTTCAGGCTGCTCTTTCTCTTTAGGTGCCATGTTATTTGCAGCAAATTGTAAATACCCCTGTACCTGTTCTTACAGCTGGACCAGAAATTTGTCCCTTTCAGCACTCTCTCTCACGGGGGTGCTAAGTATTGGGTCTGCTGGATGGCTGAGGTTCATCATTCTTCCCGTCACCAACTGATATAGGGTTAATGATGTACCTTTCGCTGCAGACCCTCGTACAGCCATCAGGATTGAAGGCACATGAATCAGCCAGTTCTTTCCTGATTGCAGTACCATTTTTTTAAGTCTCTCTTTCAGTGTTCGATTCATCCTCTCAACCATCCCCGCCGATTGTGGATGGTATGGTACATGGAATCTCTGTTCTACTCCCAGCAGCTCACAAATATTTTTCATGACCCTGCCGGTAAAGTGAGTCCCCCTATCAGATTCCAGGACATTGGGGAACCCCCATCTTGAAAATACATCAGTCCACAAAGCTCTAGCTGTGGCAGTAGTAGAGTCCTTTCTCAGGGGTAGAGCCTCCACCCACTTTGAAAAAACATCCACAACTACCAGCAGATATCTGTATCCTCCAGTGGCACTTGGTAATGGACTAACAAAGTCAATCTGCAGGTTTTTCCAGGGTCCATCAGCTACCGGTACCCTTGCTAAGACTGGTTTCTGTCCCTTTGGCCTAGGGTTAATTTGTGCACAGATCAAACATTCCTGCACTACCTGTGACACTGTGTTACCCATTGCCTCCCACCAGTATCTAGCTTGCACAAATTTCAAGGTACCCTGAACACCCATGTAGCCTGTTAACCTGTGATTCTCCCGGACTAAATCCTTCTGATGCTGGGAGGGTACTACAAACCGTCTTCCTTCTGAAGTCTCTCTTAACAGTAGATCATCTTGCAATACATAATTTTGTGGAGCATCTGCCGCTTTTACTCTAAGCTGCTTTTTGATTGAGCTCAAGGCCTCATCCTTATTTTGTTCAACTGCTAAACATGGGATTGGCATCCTTAGCACCGGCAGGAGTTAATGTGAACCTGCTTTCACCTCCTGCTCCTCAAAATTATGTTCCTCCCAGGCCTGTCTCCCTTCAGCATCATAGGGTGTCCACTTGACTCCTATCAGGGCTGCCTCCTTTGCCAGCTCATCTGCCTTGTTGTTGCCCACAGTAACCTCCTCTCCACCTCTTTGGTGAGCTTTCACCTTAATGATAGCCACTCTCTGAGGTTCCACACTTGCTCTTTCCCATATATCTCTTAGCACCTCACTATGTAACAAGTCTTTTCCAGAGGCATCACTGAAGCCCCTTGACTGCCACAAAGGCATGTATTCGGTCAGAGACCTTGTTACATAGGCACTGTCAGAGAATATGGTTATGGGACCTGAACTGAAATGCGTGATGGCCTCTCTCACTGCCTCCAGTTCAGCTCTTTGGGCAGAAAAGCTTTGAGGGCATTTGGTCATGATTTTTTCATTGGTCTGGGGGCACCACAGGGCATACCCTGTGTGAAAACTTCCTTCATCCCAGTACCTTGATCCATCCACCCAGATTTTAATTTCTCCATCACCTGTTGCTAACCTGAATACCTCCTGTGTTCTGGTCCGATGTACCTCCCCACAGTCATGCTGCTCCCCCTCATATTGCATCAATTGTGGGAGAGTGTAGGTGGCATTGTGGGTCACAGCCAGATTTCTGGGTGTTAAATCCACTAGCCATCTGGCTACCCTTTGGGAGGATACTCCACTGAGGGTACGTTCCAAAAGCATTTTAATCTGAGAATGGGGTGTCTGCAGAATGATTTTGCCAAACCCCACAACATGCTCTGTGGCCAGAACCGCCCAGTGCACTGCCAAAAGGTTTCTTATACATTCATCGAATCCCCTCTCTACCGGGCTTAGTACCCTGGACCAGTATCCCACAGGTACCCATTTGCCCTGCCTCTCCTGCAGCAATACCGCTGTTATTGATACTGCAGAGGCATACACTTGTAGTGCGAAGGGCAAATCGGCATTCAGATTGCTCAAGGCCGAGCCCTGCATCAGACTCACCTTCAGCTTGGTGAAAGCTTGCTCATGCTCTCCCAACCAGTCTAAGGGGTCTGTTTCTTTCTTGTCTCCTTTGAGAAAATCATACAGTGGTTTTGCCTTTTCTGCAAAGCCTTCATTGAAGTCCCTGCAGAAACCGACCATCCTCAGGAATTGTCTAAGCACAGTTTTAGTGATTGGTCTTGGTAATTTCCTGATAGTTTCACATTTGTTTGGGTCTGGAGTCCTTCCCCCCTGTGAAACTATCACACCCAAGAAACTTACTGAATCCCTCATCAATTGTGCCTTTTTGGGGTTTAATGTCAGACCTGCACTCTCAATTAGTGTCAGGAGCTCCTCCAGCAGAGCATAATGCTGCTCTTTTGTCTCTGTTTGAAGCAAGATGTCGTCCACATACTGAATGATGCATTCTGGCTCAGAAAATGTCTTCAGAATGTCCACCATACAGATATGGAAGTACGTAGAGCTGGATTTGAACCCCTGAGCTAATCTACAGAATGCATACTGTTTCCCCTGAAACGTAAAAGCTAGCTTGTATTGGCTATCCTCATGTACGGGAATGGAAAAATAGCCATTTGATATGTCAATTGATGAGTACACCTTTGCTGAAGGTTTCAGTGCTGTCATCATGTCTGGCATCTTAGCAACTACATTTGTAATAGATGGGGTGTATCTGTTTAGAGCACGGAAATAAACAGTGGGCCTCCACCCTCCCTCCTTTACTGGCCAGAGGGCTGCATTTGTTTTTGATTGGCACTCTTTAATTACATTTTGTGCTAACAAATTCCTCACTGTGTTCTCTATGTATGGGATAGATTCGGGCGGAATTTTGTACTGACGCTGAGGTGGTGAATCAGGGCCTTCAATTTTAACAATCATGTTTGAAACTCTACCACATTGTGCTTTAGACGTTGCCCACACTTCGTTATGTTGCCACAAGATTTTAGCCAATATTTGGTCCTCTGTTTTCAGTAGTGCCTGTGGGTCAAGGATTTCATTTGTTTTAACTGATGCAATCTCCCAGCTATCCATGACCATGTGCACCTTGCCTTTGTATCTAGACCCTTTCCACAGTACCCAATTACATAGATCTAGAATCAGTCCATGTGCCCCCATGACATCAGAGCCCAATACAGTGCCCTCATTAGGGATGAGCTTCGAGTTCGATTTGAAATCATGTTCAAAACGAACATTGCCTGTTCACCCGTTCGCCGAACAGCGAACAATTTGGGGTGTTCGCGGCAAATTCGAAAAGTCTATGGGAGAAATATAAAGTGCTAATTTTAAAGGCTTATATGCAAGTTATTGTCATAAAAAGTGTTTGGGGACCCGGGTCCTGCCCCAGGGGACATGTATCAATGCAAAAAAAAGTTTTAAAAACGGCCGTTTTTTCGGGAGCAGTGATTTTAACCACTTAAGCCCCGGACCAATACGGACCATAATGACCAGAGGTGATTTCACAATTTGGCACTGCGCTGCTTTAACTGGAAATTGTGCGGACATGCAATGTTGTACCCAAACAAAATTTGCGTCCTTTTCTTCCCACAAATAGAGCTTTCTTTTAATGGTATTTGATTGCCTCTGCAATTTTTTTTTTGCGATATAAACAGAAAAATACTGAAAATTTTGAAAAAAATATGATATTTTCTTCTTTTTGTTATAAGAAAAGTCGAATAAACTCAATTTTAGTCATACATTTAGGCCGAAATGTATTCAACCACATGTCTTTAGTAAAACAAATGTCAATAAGCATATATTTATTAAAAGTTATAGCGTCTACAAACTAGGGTACATTTTCTGGAATTTACACAGCTTTTAATTTATGACTGCCTATCTCATTTCTTGAGGTGCTAAAATGGCAGGGCAGTACAAAACCCCCCCAAATGACCCCATTTTGCAAAGTAAACACCCCAAGGAAATTGCTGAGAGGCATGTTGAGCCCATTGAATATTTTTTTTTGTCCCAAGTGATTGAATAATGACTAAAAAAAAAATTACAAAAAGTTGTCACTAAATGATATATTGCTCACACATGCCATGGTTATATGTGGAATTGCACCCCAAAATACATTTTTCTGCTTCTCCTGAGTACGGGGATACCACATGTGTGGGACTTTTTAGGAGCCTAGCCACGTACAGGCCCCCGAAAACCAAGCACCGCCTTCAGGATTTCTAAGGGCGCAAATTTTTGATTTCACTCCTCACTACCTATCACAGTTTCGAAGGCCATAAAATGCCAAAATAGCAAAAAACAAAAACAAATGACCCCATTTTGGAAAGTAGACACCCCAAGCTATTAGCTGAGAGGCATGTTGAGTCCATGGAATATTTTATATTTTGACACAAGCTGCGGGAATATGACAAACTTTTTTTTTTTTGCACAAAGTTGTCACTAAATGATATATTGCTCACACATGCCACGGGCATATGTAAAATTAAACCCCAAAATACATTCTGCTGCTTCTCCTGAGTACGGGGATACAACATGTGTGGGACTTTTTAGGAGCCTAGCCGCGTACGGGCCCCCGAAAACCAAGCACCGCCTTCAGGATTTCTAAGGGTGCAAATTTTTGATTTCACTCCTCACTACCTATCACAGTTTCGAAGGCCATAAAATGCCAAAATAGCAAAAAACAAAAACAAATGACCCCATTTTGGAAAGTAGACACCCCAAGCTATTAGCTGAGAGGCATGTTGAGTCCATGGAATATTTTATATTTTGACACAAGCTGCGGGAATATGACAAACTTTTTTTTTTTGCACAAAGTTGTCACTAAATGATATATTGCTCACACATGCCATGGGCATATGTAAAATTAAACCCCAAAATACATTCTGCTGCTTCTCCTGAGTACGGGGATACAACATGTGTGGGACTTTTTAGGAGCCTAGCCGCGTACGGGCCCCCGAAAACCAAGCACCGCCTTCAGGATTTCTAAGGGTGCAAATTTTTGATTTCACTCCTCACTACCTATCACAGTTTCGAAGGCCATAAAATGCCAAAATAGCAAACCCCCCCAAATGACCCCATTTTGGAAAGTAGACACCCCAAGCTATTTGTTGAGAGGCATGTTGAGTCCATGGAATATTTTATATTTTGACACCGTTGCGGGAATATGACAAACTTTTTTTTTTTTGCACAAAGTTGTCACTAAATGATATATTGCTCACACATGCCATGGGCATATGTGAAATTACACCCCAAAATACATTCTGCTGCTTCTCTTGAGTATGGGGATACCACATGTGTGGGACTTTTTGGGAGCCTAGCCGCATACGGGACCCCAAAAACCAAGCACCGCCTTCAAGATTTCTAAGGGCATAAATTTTTGATTTCACTCCTCACTACCTATCACTACCTATCACAGTTTTGAAGGCCATAAAATGCCAAGATGGCACAAACCCCCCCAAATGACCCCATTTAGGAAAGTAGATACCCCAAGCTATTTGCTAAGAGGCATGTTGAGCACATTGAATATTTTTTTTTGTCCCAAATGATTGAATAATGACAAAAAGAAAAAAAAATTACAAAAAGTTGTCACTAAATGATATATTGTTCAAACATGCCATAGTTATATGTGGAATTGCACCCCAAAATAAATTTTGCTGCTTTTCCTGAGTACGGGGATACCACATGCGTGGGACTTTTTGAGAGCCTAGCCGCGTACGGGGCCCCAAAAAGCAAGCACCTCCTTCAAGATTTCTAAGGGCGCAAATTTTTGATTTCACTCCTCACTACCTATCACAGTTTCGAAGGCCATAAAATGCCAAAATAGCACAACTCCCCCAAAAGACCCCATTTTGGAAAGTAGACACCCCAAGCTATTTACTGAGAGGCATGTTGAGTCCATGGAATATTTTATATTTTGCCACAAGTTGCGGGAATATGACAAACTTTTCTTTTTTGCACAAAGTTGTCACTAAATGATATATTGCTCACACATGCCATGGGCATATGTGAAATTACACCCCAAAATACATTCTGCTGCTTCTCTTGAGTACGGGGATACCACATGTGTGGGACTTTTTGGGAGCCTAGCCGCGTATGGGACCCCAAAAACCAAGCACCGCCTTCAAGATTTCTAAGGGCATACATTTTTGATTTCACTCCTCACTACCTATCACAGTTTTGAAGGCCATAAAATGCCAAGATAGCAAAAAAAACCCACAAATGACCCCATTTTGTAAAGTAGACACCCCATGCTATTTGCTGAGAGTCATGGTGAGTATTTTACAGCTCTCATTTGTTTTTGAAAATGAAGAAAGACATTTTTTTTTTAACATTTTCAAAACTTTGTGACCAAAAGTCGGGATCTGCAAAATACACAACATACCTCTCAGCAAATATCTTGGGGTATCTACTTTCCAAAATGGGGTCATTTGGGGGGGGGGGTTTGTGCCATCTAATCATTCCATGGCCTCCGAAACTGTGATAGGCAGTGAGGAGTGAAATCAAAAATTTACACCCTTAGAAATCCTGAAGGCGGTGCTTGGTTTTCGGGGTCCTGTACGTGGCTAGGCTCCCAAAATGTCTCACACATGTTGTATCCCCATACTCAGGAGAAGCAACAGAATGTATTTTGGGGTGCAATTCCACATATAACCATGGCATGTTTGAGCAATATATCATTTAGTGACAACTTTTTGTAATTTTTTTTTCTTTTTGTCATTATTCAATCACTTGGGACAAAAAAAAAAAATAATATTCAATGGGCTCAACATGCCTCTCAGCAAATAGCTTGGGGTGTCTACTTTCCAAAATGGGGTCATTTGGGGGGGGGTGTTTGAACTGTCCTGGCATTTTATGCACAACATTAGGAAGCTTATGTCACACATCATCCACTCTTCTAACATGAAGACAAAGCCCTTTCTGACACTTTTTGTTAACATGAAAACATTTTTTTTTTTGCAAGAAAATTACGTTGAACCCCCAAACATTATACATTTTTTTAAAGCAAAGTCCCTACAGATTAAAATAGTGGGTGTTGCATTTTTTTTCCACACAGTATTTGCGCAGCGATTTTTCAAACGCATTTTTTGGGGAAAAAACACACTTTTTTTATTTTTAATGCACTAGAACACACTATATTGCCCAAATGTTTGATGAAATAAAAAAGATGATCTTAGGCCGAGTACATGGATACCAAACACGACATGCTTTAAAATTGTGCACAAACGCGCAGCGGCGACAAACTACATACATTTTTAAAAGCCTTTAAAAGGTCTACTGCTAAAATTACTGCCCTCGATCTGACCTTCGCGGTGATACCTCACATGCATGGTGCAATTTCTGTTTACATATGACGCTAGACCGACGCTTGCGTTCGCCTTTGCGCAAGAGCAGGGGGGCTGGGGTGCTTTTTTTTATATTATTTATTTTGCTGTTTTATTTTATTTTTAAACTGTTCCTTCCATATTTTTTTTTTTTTTTTTTTTTTACCATTTTTATTGTTATCTCAGGGAATATAAATATCCCCTATGATAGCAATAGGTGGTGACAGGTACTCTTTTTTTGAAAAAAAAATTGGTGAGTTAGACCCTAGATCTTTCCTCTGCCCTCAAAGCATCTGACCACACCAAGATCGGTGTGATAAAATGCTTTCCCAATTTCCCAATGGCGCTTGTAAAAGCAGTCTAGAGGCTAATTATCTGCTAGGATTGCTTTTACATGAAAGCCGGCCGCTGGCTGAAAAGAATGATACCAAGATGATACCTAAACCCGCAGGCATCATTCTGGTATAAACATTCAAAGTCCAGCAACATACCAGTACGTTGCTGGTCCTTGTTGGACATGTATTGTAATCTTTTTTTTTCATGCAGCCTGTTGGCTGAACGAAAAAAAGAGATTGATCGGTGGGTATGCCCACCATTAGAATACCTCCCTTCATCCACCCACTTCTAATGATGGGCATACATGCACCATTTATATATGCCGAAGCATGGGGGCATCCTCCCGCAAAAAAGTTATGCCGTGTACACACGGTCGGACTTTTCCACGGGCAAGCCTCCGTCGGAATTTCGACCGTATGTACGCGGCATAAAAGGTTATGCTGCGTACACACGGTCAGACTTTTCCACGGGCAAGCCTCCGTCGGAATTTCGACCGTATGTACGCGGCATAAAAGGCTATGCTGCGTACACACGGTCAGACTTTTCCACGGGCAAGCCTCCGTCGGAATTTCGACTGTATCTACGCGGCATTAGGAGCAAAATCGCCCCTCCGCCCCTGCTGCCCCCATGCTTCGGCATATATGCTCTTTTTTTTAACTGTGGTGGTGAAATCACCTCCTACAGCGTTGGAGTCACGGCTTTATGTATCGTGGGAGCAAACGCTGTTGCTGTCAAGATAAATAGATCCGCGCTGCAACTGAATGGCGTACCTGTTAAGCAAATGATGATTAACATTAAAACAAAGTAACATTACAGTATAATGCCGCGTACACACGGCCGTTTTTCTCGTCTAGAAAAACGAAATTTTTCCCATTCGACGAGAACAACGATAGTCTGTGGGCTTTCTGTCGTTTTTTTCGACGAGAAAAACGGCATTAAAAACAACGAGAAAAATTAGAACATGTTCTAATTTTTCTCGTCGTTTTTTTTGACATGTTTTCCGCGGCAGTGTTTCCCATAGGGAAACACTGCCGCGGAGCCCACAGACGGTCGTTTTTCTCGACAAGAGAAAAAACGACGTGAAAAACGACCGTGTGTGGGGAACAAGCTGTTCCCTCGTTTTTAATGACATTATTCACGGCGGTTTTTTAACCGCCGTGAATAATGATCGTGTGTATGCGGCATAACAGTAAGACCTTACCATACCTGCAAAGCAAATACCAAAAAAAACTAGTAAAAAATAAAATAAAAATTTAACGCAACCTGTGCTTAAAATATATATATATGCTGAAGCATGGGGCATCCTTTCGCAAAAAAGTTATGCCGCGTACACACGGTCGGACTTTTCCACGGGCAAGCCTCCGTCGGAATTTCGACCGTATGTACGCGGTATTAGGAGCAAAATCGCTCCTCTGCCCCTGCTTCCCCCATGCTTCGGCATATATGCTCTTTTTTTTAACTGTGGTGGTGAAATCACCTCCTACAGCACTGGAGTCACGGCTTTATGTATCGTGGGAGCAAACGCTGTTGCTGTCAAGATAAATAATTCCGCGCTGCAGCTGAATGGCGCACCTGAAAACAAAAAATTACATACCTGAAAAGCAAGCATGATAAAACATTGCAGAAAAAAAGAGCAGAACAATAGAGAGAAAATAGAGAGAGAGAGAACAATAAAATGACAACTATTTTTGTTTTTTTTCTTTTATATATTTTTTTGTGTTTTTTGTTTTTACGTTTTTTTTTTTCTTTTTTACACTTTTTTTTGTAACTTTAACAACTGTAATGGTTCGGGTCTCTCAAAATGCGATGGCATCTTGGGAGACCATGTGTAAGTGTGTCCTGTTCTGTGCAATGCTGTACCCTACGCTAAAACTTCACTTTTGAGTGGAAGCGTTCAAAACATTCATTTACCAATGCAAAGACCAGGATTGTCAGGACAGTGTGGACAAAAATAACGGGTGTCACGCCTAAATCCGTGCTTGCTACAGACACAACATCTTTTTTGGGGGGCTCGTTGGGTAGGGGTACTCTCGAGGACATACGGATAATGCCTCTCATGCAGCCGGCTTACTGCATTTGGTTGGGGATGGTGAGGTGCAGAACCACCTGGATACAGGAGTTCTGTGACTATCTCATCCTGGAATTTTAGGAGAGATAACGTCCCGCCTGAAGCTTTGTATAGCACATGAGCATTCAGCAAAGCCAAATGAAATAAGGATAGAGACACTTTTTTGTACTGTACCAGCGTCTCGCCTTACGATCAATTAGATACGGCGCCAACAACTGGTCGTTGAGGTCCACCCCTCCCATATTTTGGTTATATTCGTGGACACAGAGGGGTTTCTCCACAACACCAGTCGCCGTACGAATTTGGACTGCCGTGTCTGCATGAAGGGAGGTAAGAAGGAAAACATTCCTATTATCCCTCCACTTCACAGCGAGCAAGTTATTACACTTCAAGCAGGCTCTCTCCCCCAGCCTAAGACGGGAATCTACAAGCCTCTGGGGAAAGCCCCGGTGATTAGGTCGCATGGTGCCACATGCTCCAATCTGATGATCAAACAAGTGACTAAACAGTGGCACGCTTGTGTAATAATTGTCCAAATACAAGTGGTACCCCTTTCCGAATAAGGGTGACACCAAGTTCCACACTATTTTGTCAGCGCTCCCTATGTAATCTGGGCAGTTGACCGGCTCAACCTGACTATCTTTTCCCACATAAACCGTAAAGCTCCATACATAGCCTGTTGCCCTGTCACAGAACTTATAGAGCTTGACCCCGTATCTGGCACGCTTGCTGGGAAGGTACTGCTTGAAAGACAAGCGGGCAGAAAATTTAATCAGGGACTCATGAACGCAGACAACTTGATCAGGAATAAACAAGGCTGCAAAACGTTTGTTGAAGTGGTTTATGAGGGGGCGAATTTTGTAGAGCCGGTCGTATTCAGGGTCTCCACGTGGACGACAAAGTTCATTGCTGTTGAAATGCATGAACCGCAAGATCTGCTCGTATCGTTTCCTGGGCATGGAGGCAGAGAACACGGGCATGTGGTCAATTGGGTGCGTGGACCAATAAGCACGCAATGACGGGAATTTATGTGTGCCCATGTTGAGGGAAAGGCCCAGAAAGGTCTTAAATTCGGAAACCGTAATTGGTTTCCAATCTTTGGCAATGGAAGGCAACTGGGGATTAGCGGCGATGAATTGACCAGCATATAAATTACTCTGGTCCACAATAGATCTATAGAGATCTTCCGTGAAAAACAGCGAATAAAAATCAATTGGCATAAAATCAGCTGTTTCCACCTGAATACCGGGTTGGGCAGTGAATGGGGGAAGAACGGGTTCTGCAGAAGTGGTGGGGACCCAATCAGGATAGGCAAATTCTGCAGGAAGGGCACTATGGGCATGACGAGCCTGCCTTTGTCTTCTTCTTGGTGGCAGTGGGACACTACTTGTGCTTGCCACCTCACCAGCTGGAACTGCACTTATGGGACCCGCCACGTCACCACGTGATACTGCAGTGCTGGATGTACGCCCAGGCTGTACTAGGCCGCTGGTGTTTGCCAATTCACCAGAAGGAATAGCGGCGCTAGTACTACTCTGCTCCATGATACGAGAGCCCTGCGGTTCTTGCTCCTCAACAACCTCAGAAGATCGGGATCGGGTACGCCTGACCTTAGCAGGGACCTCACCTTCGTCGTCAGAGCTATCTGACATGGAGCCGCTGACTTCACTGTCTTCTACGGGAAGATATTCTGAGCCTGAATCTGACAGATGCGTGACCTCCTCTTCACTATCTGTCATGCTCAGAATCTCGTAGGCCTCTTTACTAGTGTACCTTCGATTTGCCATTTTGGGCTCTAAATTTAGGGGTACACTAGTAAGATTCACAGGTAAAAAAGAACCTGACTGTCAGCAAATGTATCAAACGCTTCAAAAAAAACTGTTAGCGATTGCAGGGATCAGGACTGTCTCTGCGAACGCTGCAGTTATGTGTGTTGTGTTTGGTAAGTTACCGTGATCGATCGATACTGCACTTGGGTGGGCTGGGCTGGGCTGGGCGGAGGGGCTAAACACAGGTGCTAGCAGGTATCTGGGCTGATCCCACTAACACTGCGTTTTTGGGAACCCTAAACCGCTGGGGACGCTAGTATAGATCTGATCAGATCAGATATTGATCTGTTCAGATACTATACCACTAAGGGAGTTTTGCTCGTGGGTGTTAGCGTTACTGGCACTAACCTAATGCTGCCTGGGGCGATGCAGACCCTCTCTGGCGCTAAAACCTAATTGATATCACCCGCCGGGCGATCAGGGGGTTAAACCTTTATTGGGTTATATATACGGCGGGTGCCCTGATGCTATAAAAAGCAAACTAACCAACCAGCGTCACCCGTAACACTTATATGGTGATCACTGGTGAAAGGGTTAACTAGGGGCAATCAGGGGGTTAAAACCTTTATTGGGTTATATATGGGGTTACCTGACGCTATATAAAAACCTGACGGGTAACCTAAATAACTAACTGGCTAACCGGTGTCACCAGTGACACTTATACGGTGATCACTGGTGAAAGGGTTAACTCTAGGGGCAATCAGGGGGTTAAAATAATATATGAGGGTACCTGACGCTATAAAAACCTGCGGCGAACCTAAAAATAAATAACTGGCTATCTAGAGCACCACCGGCACTAATACAGAAAAACGATCACTTAGTGACGCTGGCGTTAGGGGGTGAAAGAGTTACCTGGGGGGCGATCAAGGGGTTAAACCTTTATTAGGGGGGGTTAGGGGGCTACCGTGGACCTAAAGGGGCCTAAACCTAACTGCCCTGCAACTTTTTACTGTCACAAATGACACTGATTGCAGTGATCAGTAAAAAAATTACCACTGCAAACGGTGCACTGTGACTGGGGGTGATCTGGGGGGTGATCTGGGGGTGACTGGGGGGTGTAAGCGTGCCTACATGTACTGGTGTCAGTGTAGTGTTGGTGCACTTACTGTGAGATGTCTTCTTTCCTCGCGCCGGATCGAAAAGACCGCCGCATGGAGAGATGACATCACTTCCTCTGCCTGTGTTTACATTACACAGGCAGAGGAAGATTCTCATTCGCCGGGAGCGATTGCGAGGGGGTGGCCGGAAATGAATGGCCGTCCCCTCATCACGGATCGCTCCTGAACAGATAACCACCGCTCACTGTATAGAAGGGGGTCCGATGGGACCCCCCAACTATACGAAGGCAGGCACGTACAGGTACGTGATTGTGCCTGTCCTGTGCCTGTCCGTGCCATTCTGCCGATGTATATATACAGTGAGCGGTCGTTAAGTGGTTAATAATGCTTAAAGTGAAACAATAAAAGTGTAATATTCCTTTAAATTTCGTACCTAGGATGTGTGTATAGTATGCATGTAAAGTCGCGCTTGTTTCCCGTGCTTAGAACTGTCCCTGCACAAAGTGTCATTTCTGAGGGAAAAAAAGTCATTTAAAACTCACTCGCGGCTATAATGAATTGTCGGCTCCCGGCAATACATAGAAAAGTCATTGATAAAAAAAAAAGCGTGGGGGTCCCCCCAAATTCAATTACCAGGCCCTTCAGGTCTGGTATGGATATTAAGGGGAACCCTGCCGCAAATTTAAAAAAAAATGCGAGGAGTTCCCCCAAATATGCATACCAGGCCCTTCAGGTCTGGTATGGATTTTAAGGGGAACTCCACCCCAATTTTTTTTTTTTAAATGGCGTGGAGTTCCCCCCAAAATCCATACCAGACCCTTTATCCGAGCAGTAACCTGGCAGGCCGCAGGAAAAGAGGGGGGGGAAGAGAGAGCGCCCCCCCTCCTGAACCGTACCAGGCCACATGCCCTCAACATGGGGAGGATGTCCCCATGTTGATGGGGACAAGGGCCTCATCCCCACAACCCTTGCCCGGTGGTTGTCGGGGTCTGTGGGCAGGGGGCTTATCGGAATCTGGAAGACCCCTTTAACAAAGGGGACCCCCAGATCCCGCCCCCCATGTGAATTGGTAAGGGGTACATTGTACCCCTACCATTTCATGAAGAAAGTGTAAAACAAATGTAAAAAAACACACACCGACACCTTGGAAAAGTCCTTTGTTAAAAAAAAAAAAATAAATCCTGCGATGAAATCCAGTGTCCCGCGGCGATCCGATGTCCAGCGCTGTCCGTCATTGGCTGAGCCTGAGCGGACCTGATGGGGAACTTCCTCCGCAGTGTATTAAATGAATACACCCGCCCCTTCTAAAGTTCCCTATCAGGTCCGCTCAACCAATGACGTAGGTGTAAGGCTGAGGACCTGATGCGGAACGTGTGAAGGGGCGGGTCTATTCATGTATTATACTGGAGGCAGTTACCCATCAGGTCCGCTCCTCCAATGATGTAGGCGGGGTCTGACATACGAGGGGGCGGACCTGATGGGGAACTTCCTCCACAGTTTAATTCATGAATAGACCCGCCCCTTCTCACGTTCCGCATCAGGTCAGCCGCTGGTGCTTGCCAATTCACCAGAAGGAATAGCGGCGCTAGTACTACTCTGCTCCATGATACGAGAGCCCTGCGGCTCTCTCGTCCCCCCCTCTTTTCCTGCGGCCTGCCAGGTTGCGTGCTCAGATAAAGGGTCTGGTATGGATTTTGGTGGGAACTCCACGCCATTTTTTTTTGAATTTGCGGCAGGGTTCCCCTTAATATCCATACCAGACCTGAAGGGCCTGGTAATTGAATTTGGGGGGACCCCCACGCTTTTTTTTATTTTTTATCAATGACTTTTCTATGTATTGCCGGGAGCCGACAATTCATTATAACCGCGAGTGAGTTTTAAATTACTTTTTTTCCTTCAGAAATTACACTTTGTGCAGGGACAGTTCTAAGCACGGGAAACAAGCGCAACTTTACATGCATAATATATACACACCCTAGGTACGAAATTTAAAGGAAAATTCCACTTTTATTTTTTAATTTTAAGCATTATTAAAATCACTGCTCCCGAAAAAACGGGAGTTTTGAAAACTTTTTTTTGCATTGATACATGTCCCCTGGGGCAGGACCCAGGTCCCCAAACATTTTTTAGGACAATAACTTGCATATACTGTAAGCCTTTATAATTAGCACTTTTGATTTCGAACGTTCGAGTCCATTGTATTTAATAGAGTTCTAAAGTTCACGCGAACATTCTGGCTGTTCGCAGGTTCTGGTGCGAACCGAACAGGGGGGTGTTCGGCTCATCCCCAGCCCTCATGCGTTGGGGAAAGAAACAAACTGTGCTCCACACATAACCTCTGTATTTCTATGGGTACAGGTATTGATTGCTCAGAATGTACTAGTTCTCCTCCGAATCCTCTAAGGAAGATTTGTTTCCCATTAGGATCCTTTTGAAGTTTGATATTCGTTACACTTACAGCAGCTCCCGTATCTAATAGTACATTTGTGAGATGGCCCCCTATCGTCCCTTAGATACGTGGGTCTGCTGCTTTTGTCCCTCTCCAGATGACATACTAGGGACAATACCGGGGCCTGACATCCCTATGGTTTAAAATAAGGATTGGTTGGGGGTGGGGTTTATACTCCTCCTGGTTTTCTTTACCCCTTTGCGTTATCCTCTCTAACTTCCTCAAAAGAGGACCATATACTGTAGCATCAGGTGCCTTGTTCGGCTCCGTTGCCACCTTATCTGATCCAGGTTTTTGCAGTTCCTTCTTATGCCAAGGCCTCTTCTCCCCCGTGCTCCTCCTAGGCAATTGACAGTCCTTCATTACATGGACTGTATTTCTACATCTGTAACACCTGCCTGCAAATCTCACTCTACCATCGCTTTTAACTACCTTTGCCATTCTTTTGTGGGGCCTATTGTCTTGATCTGTCTCCCGAACCCAGTCCCTTAATATGTTTATAAAGGTCTGGTATGAGGTGGCATTCCTCAGTGCAATTCTGGTATGGTAATCAATACATGTGCACTTATTAGCCATAGAGCACAGAAAACTACTGTCATCAGAAGACATATCAGGACAATTGTATGTGGCTTTATAAATGGTGAAGTATTCAATGCAAAAGAGTATTGGATCAATTCCCCTTCTAAATGTTGTATTCTCTAGGGCGTCTGAACCCCTAGTATCTCTTCCTCGCATTATGCGCTGCATTTCCCTCATTCTATCTGCCGATTTCCCCCAATTTGAGTTTAACTCGGGAGTTAGACCTCTATGAATCCCGACTGGTGGTTGCAGTTTTTCACACAGTTGCAATAGGAGCCATGTGCGGAGGAGTGCACATTCATCCCTATTGTTTAAAATGTACTGTGTCACTACAGCTACCAGCCTGTTCGAGAGACTAATGGGTGAAGCACTCGTGTCAAATTTTCCCAAAATCTGGCACAGATTTGTGCGATCTTGTATGGAGAGTGTCGTAGATTGGATGCTACCCTCCCTTTTTATAATTGCAGATCCTGGCCAAGTCCTTTCTGACGCAGGAGTAAAGAGAGAAGAACTCTGATCTGGGGGCTCTTCAGGACTGTCAGCTGACCATACTGGTTGCTGTTCAATCAGCATCCTTTCTCCCTGCTCCTGTGTCACACCGGAATGTGTATCCTTGTTAGCACAACAATGGCTGTGCACTTTCTCCATTGACAGGGCTTTCAAAGATAGAATGGCATGATCTTTTTGTGCTAGCTGAGTTTTACATTCTTGTACCTCTCTCTTAAGTATTTCTATCGCAGATTCATTCCCCGCCTCTTTCTTTTATAAAGATGTGATACACTGTTCTCTCATGTTTCCTTCCATTCATCCACTCCTTGCTCCAACAAACCATTCTCAGTCACCAATTGTTCAATCTCATCCCTCATTTCATCACACTCACAAACCTTTGTGTCAGCATTCGCAGCTATAGCTGAAATATCTTTACTCACATTTTCTATTTATCCTATTAATTCTATCCTATCTTTACACCACTCCAATTCTGTCTGCTCTGCGATTTCCTTCATTTTTAATAACATGCATACCACATTGGCCATTCTCTCCTTCTTGCCTCTTTTGGAAGACTTTTTAGACTTGATGGCCTCATTATGAGTATTGCATTGCTTTAATAGATCATTGAATTGGTGTACTAACGCATTCTTTTGTATATTATTAAATTGGATACATGCATTTTTCCCAATAAACTGTTCAAGAATATCCATTGCTATGCTAATCTGCAAGTAGTTCCACTGAACAGTTGATTAGACAATACACAGCGACAAACAAACAGAGACACAGACCCACAGGAAACAAAAAAAAAATGGTATAAAGCTTATTTAAAACTTGCTACCACTTGTAGTTCTACAGAGCGCACTCTTAATCAACGCTCTCCTGTAAAATTGCAGGCCACATTGAACTTCTATAGGAACAGAAAGCTCCCACATGGGTAAAAATAAAATTAAAAAAACTTTAAATAAAAAATTATTATAAAAAAAAAAAAAATACAAAAAAATATTAAAATTTTCATAAAAAAACGAATAACTAAAAATAATTTGTAACAAAAATTAAAATTAATAAAAACAAAATATTAGAAAAAAAAATAATAATAAAAAAAATATTTTTGGGGAAAATTAACATAAAAACGTAATTTTTTTTTTAAAAAAAATGTCCTTAAACTCTAAGGCCTCATGCCCACGGACATTTTTACAGCCGCGTTTTTTAGCATTTTTTACAGCTTAAAAACGCCTGTCCATGTTATTGTATACATTTTTTGACCATATTTAAAAAAAAAAAAAAAACGTCGGAGCTCAAAAACGCAATCGCTGCGGTTTTGCATGTTTTTGCGAGTTTTGGAGCGTTTTCTAACGCTTCGCGTTTTTTTATGCCTAACGCCGACGCCAAAGAACGCACTGGGTCCTGGTTTTTTTTTTCAGCTTAAAAACGCCTATGCTATTTGCAGCTCAAAAACGCCTAGGTGGGCATGAAGCTATAGACTAACATGGACAGGCGTTTTTAAGCTGTAAAAAATGCGGAAAAACGCGGCTGTAAAAACGTCCGTGGGCATGAGGCCTAAAATCATAAAAATTTTTCCTCAAAAATTATCCAAAAAACTTCATAAAAATTTAAAAATATATATATATATATTTTAAAAGGTTTCATAAAAAAAAAAACAAAAAAAAAAAACAATCTAGATTTCCCCCACTTTTTCCGCAAAGATGTGTGGTTTATCCTGTCAATCTGCAGGCTATATTGGATACCCCAGGGATGATCAATCCCTCACTCACCAGTACAATTAACTGGCTACAGGCCTAACACACATTAACAAAACAATAACCGTTTAACATATAAACATATACCAGCCAAAAATAATCTCACCAGGTCTTGCACGTCCGCTCACTTGATGAGATTTCATAGAACTTTCAGCACCATCAAAGTATGGCTTCAGAATTCGCGAGACAGCACCAATCTTTGTCCGCACTTGAGACGATTTCCAGTTCTGGGTTATTTGAGGACTTCTTAGCTTAACGGACTCAAACAAAAATACATTAGGGTTTGTGAATTCTGTGCAGAAATAAATTCCACAGTCCTATAGGGTGCCAAATGTTGTAAAAACTATGCAATCATTTATATATATATATATATATATATATATATATATATATATATATATATACTCTTGTAATCTATAATATATATCTATCGCATAAATGTATTAATGTGTATGGTCTCTTGTTAGCTAGTCTAGCCTATCAGAGGATGCTAGGCCTAATGCTCTAATTTTACCTATAAAGACAGGCACAGTTGCTCAGTAAATCATGTTATATTTATTCCTTTAAAAATAGGAAACATATCCTAACAACAGATATCAGATACAGTCTATATCAACAAGATTAATAATGAAAGATACTTCACACTCCTCTCGGTAATCCTCACTGGCTGGGCTCAGATGTAACAGAGAGCTCTCTCATTCATACACGTCCTGTTTTAAAGGACCTCATTCAAACTACCTCCCATTGCAGGCCCATCTGCCACTCGACCAATCATTGCACTTCCACGATCCTCGTCTTGTTACTGATTGTACTGCCATACCTGGTCTCTGGGGGCGATGTTGCCCATATAATCTCCAATAGCTTGCTGGCGCCTTTGATCATTGCACTTGTGTTGACAGCTGCACTTCCCTATTGTCTGCAGAGGTACTAATCAACAAGATCTTAGACATTGCGGAGCCTGGCCTAACAGATTACATTCCTTAGGGGGGGCATCCTGTTCTCCGGGCACGACAAGCCTCAGCTTATCTGACCATTGGGAATGCAACAGAATATGTACAAAACCCAGAACTTATATTCCTTACTGTTCCCACTATGGCACACATTCCTCCTTGGCTAGCTGTGAGGTAATCCAACACCAATCGGTGTTGAAGTAGCTCTTTTTTTATCATCTTTAGTTCAGTAGCAAGAACTATGACGTTTTTGTCATTTAAGGCAGTAATATTATCCATCAGTTCTGCCAAATCTATAATAAAACTGAAATATTTCTTAATGCAACACCTGTTTACCCATGGGATAGAGAACAGAGGCTTAATTACTCTATCATGTGACTCAACATAATTTCCCTCATCATCATTAGTCTCGGAATTCTCGGGTTTGTTAGTAGGTAATGGATTGAATAGGCAGATCTCTCCTATGCTGGAAATGTATGGGTATTTTATCTATCTGGGACTCCTTAAACTCGTTATCCTCCAGATACCAAGTAGCGGGTATAACCCTGCCAAAGTAACAAACTCCCATGGAATTTAATGGAACCCAGGTATATGCCTTTTTTCCACAAATGAAATAATATCCGGGAGGTGCGTTACAGGCCTTCTTGAAATTATATCCCTGTAAACACATCAACAGCTTTAAATTGTTTTGCCTAGAATGCTGGCGTTGGGTTAAATCTTGTAGTTGCTTGTATCTGTTCGTGCTCCATGCAGTATCCTTTCCATCAAACCAATATCGTATTGCAGCTCCTTCCATACAGTTAGAGTTACCAATGTTCCTGGTGGTACTCTGAAACCCATTCTCTAGAAGTTCAGGCGAATATATTCATGTAACGTTAATGCATACTACAGGTGGCTTCATAGGAACATTTATATATAGCAAAAGGGAAATGGATCTGTCAGTTAGTGAGATAATAACATCACTGAAATGTGCATTATCATCTATGTCCTGCAACCCACTAGGAACACCCAGTAATGGCATAGTTTGGTGTGAGATAGGCGCATGTGTGCATATCCAGCAATCGCTAATGTTCAACTTCTTTGCTGCTTGTAGATGCATAGAAACAAAAGAGTTATAAAAATGCTCAGCGAACTGGTCATGGTAATCATTCCCTTCTCTTTTCAAGTGAGGCCTAGGGCTAGCTCCAACGGACACCCTGTCTTCCAATATTGTTGTATTCATCGAGAAGGTACCAGACATCTTACCCAGTTTTTCCTGTTGGATCCATTCATACGTCATAACTGTAATCCATACTACTGCTCCACCACAGAGAATGATGCTCCAGAGGAATACATCTGGTCTAGGTCCTGGAAGATTCATGTTGTCTTCTGGCTCGGGCACGAGTCAGTGGAGGTGACCTGCAAGGTAAATGAACAGAACAATACTTGCCAACTGAGGTCTGGCCTCTATTGTCCACAGGAGCTATAGTATTTTTACAATGTGAACCATGCACCCAGTATTTGTAGTCCTTTAGCTTTACTGCAGTAGGGGACACAAGAATGATCTGGAATGGTCCCTTCCACCTGGGAGATAAAGCAGTCCACGGTATGTGATTTTTGTTATACACCCACTCTCCAGAACTTAGTCCATGAGTCCGTCCACTTGTGTCCACAGGTTGTCCTGCTTTGTCTCTGGAAAAGGTATTAGAAAACACAATTGCCAACCTTTGCACATAGTCATTCATGGCATCTTGACCACTTAACAGTGTCACTTTTTCCGGCTGTACAGGCTGCATAAGTACTCTTTTGGGTGGTCGCCCAAACAGTATATCAAAAGTTGACAGTCCATGTTTTTCCTTAGGAGTTGTTCTACGGGCAGTTAATGCTATTGGAAGGGCCTCTACCCATGTACTTGTTCCATTAGTTGTCAACTCCTGCAGAGGACCTATAATAGTGGAGTATTGAGGCAAGAACTGCCTACAATATCCCACTAGTCCTAAGAACGCCCGTAACTGTTTAAGTGTTTTTGGCATTAACTGTTTTGCAATCACTGACTTTCGTTTGTCTGTTAGATGTTTGATTCCCTGGGAAACGCAGTGTCCTAAATATTAAACTTTAGTTTTAACCCACTGCACTTTAGCTGCATCTACCTTCTGTCCGATCATGGCCAGAAAATTCATCAGGGAAATGTAATCTTCAGCTCAGGATTGCTGACAAAGGGAAGCTAACAACATATCATCCACATATTGTACAAATACTGACCCCCTTGGGGGTTGCCACTCATCCAGCTTATCCTTTAGTGCTTGAGAAAAACAGCTTGGGTAATCATGGTATTCCATTGGGAGCCTTCCCCAGGTTTGCTGTTTTTTTTCAAAGGTAAAAGCCAGTAACCATTGGTCATCAGGGTGAATAGGTATGCTGAAAAAAGCTGATGCCAAATCAATCACCGTGAAGTGAGTAGCAGAGGGAGGTATTGTTGAAAATATAGTGGAGGGATTTGGTACTACTGGAGCTGATGGTATGGTGACTTTGTTAATGGCTCGCAAGTCATGCACCAATCTCCAGCGACACCGATCCTCCCCTTTCTTTTTTGGTTTTGCACTGGGTAAATCTGTGTATTTGCTTCACTTCTACAAGGGATAAGGACCCCCTCCTGTAATAACTCCTCAATCACTGGCCTTATACCTTCCACTGATTCAGGAGATAAAGGATATTGTCTAAGTCTGGGCACTGGTATTGCAGGATCTCTCCTCAACCTCACAGGGGGAACTTGCATTAGTCCGGGGGTGTTTGCTCCTGTTACCCACAGTAAAGGGTTAATTTTTCGTTTAGCTTCCTCAGGGACTCTTCCCTCTAACTCTGATAAAATAGCAGGCATAAAAAAAAGATCTGCTGCCTCCTCCTCTACCCCCCTTGGTATATTAATAGTTTTATCTGGAGATAATGCAATTGTTACTCCCATTTTGGACAATAAATCTCATCCTATAAAATTACAGGGGGAATGTGGTGACAGCACAAAAGAATGCATAGTTGAATGTTCTCCCAGTGTAACAGACACTGGTTTGGTAATTTCAGCCGAAATTACTCTATTGCTCACCCCAACCAGAGAACTTTTCTGCTTAGCGGTGGGCAATTTAGGGTCAAGAACATTTAATAGTGACCGGGCAGCTCCTGTGTCAACTAAGCACAAAAGATCTATACCATTTACATTTATCTCAACCATTGGCTCATCAACAGAATCTAATTCAATTACAGCCAAGGTGGGGCACAAAATGTCTGATTCATCCATGTTGTCATCACATCCCACCTCATCCTAGCGTCGCCTGCAATCCCGAGCCAGGTGACCCTCTGTTCCACATTTGAAACATGTGGGTGGCACCCGTGGTTGCAGGGTAGGCAACCTAGCCCTGGCAGGCACTACCTGCTGATACCTGGACTGAATTATCGGATTCCTCCGCTGTCCTTCATTTGGCTTCCTATTACTTTTTTTATTCTGTGAGGCACCATAATTAGAAATATACAAAACCCCTGAGGGAGGATATGGTGGGGCTGCCACAGGCACCCCTTGGGGTGTTACCTGTACCGTTGAGACCGACACTCCCAGGGACTCAGGATTCTTCTCCTGTGTTACTGGTGTTTGCACATTCATTATTTTAGTTTTCTCCTTCTTCTCTATTTTCTCTCTCCATTTTTGTAAAACATCATAAGCAATCTGAGCTATCTCCACTAATTCAGGGGCTGCCTTTTTCCGCCATCCTACTGTGCACAGTTCTATTTCTTCTCTAACATCTGGCAACATTCCCCTACCAAAACATTCACTAAGTTGTCCGTTTATGAAGCAGTGATCAGCGGTGATCCCAAGGATCATTTGCAACAGGCTAGCTTACTAAAATTCCCTTATGCAAAGAACACACAGCAGGTCATACACTCACTGTGGCTTTCCGCTGAGGGCTACTAGCCCTAGGACCACAGATGTACAATCTCCGAAATTGTGGTACCTGCGTTTGTACACATCCCTTAATCAATATAGTATATTGTCATTTCAAAGGGTAAGGAAAAATGAGTACTCTTATTATTCTGACACATTAATACATGCAATTATTTACTCTTGTAATTCATCCGCATATTACAGAAATCACCATTCCCAGTAAACATGCACAAGCAGAATGCGTTTTCAAAATAAGGGAAACGTGCTATCTTCTGTAGCTGCACTCCTCCCCCCGGCAACTCATTCCCACACAGCAAAGACAATAATAATATGGGAGAAATATCTCACCTTTGGCCGTTGTGTTGTCCCTCCTGAAGTGGGAAAAGAGCCGAAGGCGAAGATGCAGTCAAGAAGAAACGTTCACGGGTCACCACTGTTATGATCGGATTTTAGATCCCATTCGGGGAATAAAATGATCTAGGAATCCAGTAGCATTCGTTTGCAAGTACAAGTTTACTGATAATAATCATTCATAATACAGTGAGGCAAAAAAGTATTTAGTCAGCCACCAATTGTGCAAGTTCTCCCACTTAAAAAGATGAGAGAGGCCTGTAATTGTCATCATAGGTATACCTCAACTATGAAAGACAAAATGTGGAAACAAATCCAGACAATCACATTGTCTGATTTGGAAAGAATTTATTTGCAAATTATGGTGGAAAATAAGTATTTGGTCAATATAAAAAGTTCATCTCGATACTTTGTTATATATCCTTTGTTGACAATGACTGAGGTCAAACGTTTTCTGTAAGTCTTCACAAGGTTGTCACATACTGTTGCTGGTATGTTGGCCCATTCCTCCATGCAGACCTCCTCTAGCGCAGTGATGTTTTGGGGCTGTCGCTGGGCAACACAGACTTTCAACTCACTCCAATGGTTTTCTATAGGAATGAGATCTGGAGACTGGCTAGGCAACTCCAGGACCTTGAAATGCTTCTTACGAAGCCACTCTTCATTGCCCGGGCGGTGTGTTTGGGATCATTGTCATGCTGAAAGACCCAGCCACGTTTCATCTTCAATGCCCTTGCTGATGGGAGGAGGTTTGCACTCAAAATCTCACGATACATGGCCCCATTCATTCTTTCATGTACACGGATCAGTCGTCCTGTTCTCTTTGCAGAGAAACAGCCCCAAAGCATGATGTTGCCACCCCCATGCTTCACAGGAGGTATGGCGTTCTTTGGTTGCAACTCAGCATTCTCTTACCTCCGAAAAACGAGTTGTGTTTCTACCAAACAGTTCTACTTTGGTTTCATCTGACCATATGACATTCTCCCAATCCTCTTCTGGATCATCCAAATGCTCTCTAGCAAACCTCAGACGGGCCCGGGCATGTACTGGCTTAAGCAGGGGGACACATCTGGCACTGCAGGATATGAGTCCCTGGTGGCGTAGTGTGTTACTGATGGTAGCCTTTGTTATGTTGGTCCCAGTTCTCTGCAGGTCATTCACTAGGTCCCCCCGTGTGGTTCTGGGATTTTTGCTTACTGTTCTTGTGATCATTTTGTCCCCACGGGGTGAGATCTTGCGTGGAGCCCCAGATCGTGGGAGATTATCAGTGGTCTTGTATGTCTTCCATTTTCTAATTATTGCTCCCACAGTTCATTTCTTCACACCAAGCTGCTTGCCTATTGCATATTCAGTCTTCCCAGCCTGGTGCAGGTCTACAATTTTGTTTCTGGTGTCCTTCAACAGCTCTTTGGTCTTCACCATAGTGGAGTTTGGAGTGTGACTGTTTGGGGTTGTGGACAGGTGTCTTTTATACTGATAACAAGTTCAAACAGGTGCCATTAATACAGGTAATGAGTGGAGGACAGAGGAGCCTCTTAAAGAAGAATATACAGGTCTGTGAGAGCCAGAAATCTTGCTTGTTTGTAGGTGACCAAATACTTATTTTCCACCATAATTTGCAAATAAATTCTTTCCAAATCAGACAATGTGATTGTCTGTATTTGTTTCCACATCTTGTCTCTCATAGTTGAGGTATACCTATGATGACAATTACAGGCCTCTCTCATCTTTTTAAGTTGGAGAACTTGCACAATTGGTTGCTGACTAAATACTTTTTTGCCCCACTGTACATACGGAGAATTACAGAGATTCACAGCTGCGGGCCACATCTCAATGGGGTGTGGCACCGATACAAATATATCAGAAGCTTTCATAATACATTTTCATTGCATAATATCATCTACATGGCATAGTCCCAAATCACTAGTCCTCCCCCCCTAATTACTTCAGCATGATGACCCATGGTCATCATGACATTAAAACTAGGGAGTACAACAACAGGCTAAACTTGCCAAGGACATCTCCCTATTTTCTGGGAATAACTAAGGAAGATGTCCAGCCAACTTGTACAGGTCATTTGGCAACCCACTATATGTCCTTGACACAGGGAATTACACATTACTAAAGAATTAAGAACAAATCCAAGTCATACTAGAAGTTATACTAAAAACAACTACTAATAAAGGGTAAGGGAGCACTCCAGAAGTTTTCATAGTTCCAGGCTCCCGATATTCTGTCTTAACAAAAGGATCCTGTGGAAGACATGGACTCCAGTTGAGCCATGGAAAATATGTTTCCTCCAGAAAAAAAGTGATGAGCCAATACTTCAAGATGGGGCCACTCTCTCATCAAAAACTTACAAGATAAGCCTGGAGGAATGTCTAGCTTATCTCAGGGAAGATCAAAAGCATAGTAGAGATGGGCCAATAAGCGGATGTTCCAGAATTTACTTCGTAAGATGATGAGGTGGAAGGCAAGGCAAAAGGCACAGGGATAGAGAAGATTAAGCGTTTTCTATGGATGCCCATGCCTTCCTGTGAAAATGGATGTTCCAATCTACATTGCAAACCAGGTGGCACGCCAGATTATATTTATAAAGATCTGGCAAGCCCAAGTCCTGCATTTGATTTTGGGAAAGTGAGACAAGCATATTTAATTTGTGGGGTGGAGTTTTTCTATATGAACAATGAGCAGACACCTTTATACATGGAAAAGAAGTTGGGCAGATATCAGGATAGTTTGTATTAAGTATAATAGTCTAGGAAGCGCATTCATTTTATTGACCGCAGAACATCCAAATCAGGAAAGTTTGAGCCCCATCCAGTCTTTTAGGACGTCTTGGATTTTGCGGAGTGGAGGGTGAAAGTTCCTGTCAAAGAGTTCAGTAAAGGAGGTGGGGATCTGAATGCCTAAATACGTAATTGCACCTGCTTTCCAGATAAATGGAAAATTGTCTTCACATTGAGACACCAACGATGTCGGAAGAGAAATGTTTAACGCGTGGGATTACAAGTAACTGATTTTCAGATTCGATAAATTACTAAGGTGATCTTAGTCTTTAAGCAAATTGGGCAAGAAGACCTGTAGCATAGAAAGGAAGAATAATAGGTGTCTGCTAACCCTGCCAGTTTGAATTTCGTATTATCCAGGGTAAAACATATAATGTTAGGGTTGGATCGTACAGGAAGGACTCCAGTGTCAGTATGAATATTAAGGAAGATAAAGGGTATCCCTGATGGGTACCATTGCATATACTGAAGGGTTAGAATAAAGTACTAAAATGCTTGCCATCATGCGGGGGAGAAAACTCAAGGCTCACAATACTTCACTCATATAGTCCCAGGCCATTCTGTCAAATGCCTTCTCCGTGTCAAGGTGAAAGAAAAAACCCCTGTCCATTATCTGAAGAAAGCAAGTGATAAAGATTAAGGGGTTTAATGATAAAAAGCCCACTTGATCTAACTTAATCAGGGAAGGGAGCAGTGGGAGAAGTCTATTAACGAACATTTCTGCATAGAGCTTGATGTCGATTTTAAATAGAAAGATTTGCCTATAGTTCTCTTCTAGCGTTACATCTTTCCCCTCCTTAACCACTTAACGACCGCTCACTGTATATGTACGTCGGCAGAATGGCACTGACAGGCACAATCACGTACAGTGTACGTGATTGCCTTTGTACAGTTGGGGGGTCCGATCGGACCCCCCTCCTATACAGTGAGCGGCCGTTTATCGTTGGGGAGCGTTCCGAGATGAGGGGGCGGCCATTCGATTCCGGCCACCCCCAGCGATCGCTCCCGGCGAATGAAAATGCTCCCTCTGCCTGTGTAATGTAAACACAGGCAGAGGAAGTGATGTCATCTCTCCTTGTGTCGGTCTTTTCGTTCCCAGCGCCGAGGAGAGAAGAAGCAGGTTAGTGCACCAACAGTCCACTGACACATAGGTACACATAGGCACACATTTCACCCCCCAGTCACCCCCAGATCACCCCCCAGGTCACCCCCCAGGTCACCCCCCAGCCCCCAATCACAGTGTCACTGATTGCAGTGATCATTTATTTTACTGATCACTGCATTTAGTGTCATCTGTGACAGTAAAAAGTTGCAGGGCAGTTAGGTTTAGGCCCCTTTAGGTCCAGGGTAGCCCCCCAACCCCCCCTAATAAAGGTTTAACCCCTTGATTGCCCTCCAGGTAACCCTTTCACCCCCTAACGCCAGCGTCACTAAGCAATCGTATTTTCGATCGCTGTAATTAGTGCCGGTGGTGCCCTAGATAGCCAGTTATTTATTTTTAGTTTCGCCGCAGGTTTTTATAGCGCCAGGTACCCCCATATATTATTTTAACCCCCTGATTGCCCCTAGAGTTAACCCTTTCACCAGTGATCACCGTATAAGCGTCACTGGTGACACTGGTTACCCAGTTAGTTATTTAGTTATTTAGGTAACCCGTCAGGTTTTTATATAGCGTCGGGTACCCCCATATTTAACCTAATAAAGGTTTTAACCCCCTGATTGCCCCTAGTTAACCCTTTCACCAGTGATCACCATATAAAGGTTACGGGTGACGCTGGTTGGTTAGTTTGCTTTTTATAGCATCAGGGCACCCGCCGTATATAACCCAATAAAGGTTTAACCCCCTGATCGCCCGGCGGGTGAGATCAATTAGGTTTTAGCGCCAGAGAGGGTCTGCGTTGCCCCAGGCAGCGTTAGGTTAGTGCCAGTAACGCTAACACCCACGCGCAAAGCATACACCTCCCTTAGTGGTATAGTATTTGAACAGATCTATACTAGCGTCCCCAGCGGTTTAGGGTTCCCAAAAACACAGTGTTAGCGGGTTCAGCCCAGATACCTGCTAGCACCTGCGTTTAGCCCCTCCGCCCAGCCCAGCCCACCCAAGTGCAGTATCGATCGATCACTGTCATTTACCAAACACAAAACACATAACTGCAGCATTCGCAGAGACAGGCCTGATCCCTGCGATCGCTAACAGTTTTTTTTGTAGCGTTTGATATATTTGCTGACGACAGTCAGGTGCTTTTTCTCCTGAGAATCTTACTAGTGTACCCCTAAATTTAGAGCCCAAAATGGCAAGTCGAAGGTACACCAGTAAAGAGGCCTATGAGATTCTGAGCATGACAGATAGTGAAGAGGAGGTCACGTATCTGTCAGATTCAGGCTCAGAATATCTTCCCGTAGAAGACAGTGACGTCAGCGGCCCCACGTCAGATAGCTCTGACGACGAAGTTGAGGTCCCTGCTAAGGTCAGGCGTACCCGATCCCGATCTTCTGAGGTTGTTGAGGAGCAAGAACCGCAGGGCTCTCGTATCATGGAGCAGAGGAGTACTAGCGCCGCTATTCCTTCTGGTGAATTGGCAAGCACCAGCGGCCTAGTACAGCCTGGGCGTACATCCAGCACGGCAGTATCACGTGGTGACGTGGCGAGTCCCATAAGTGCAGTTCAAGCTGGCGAGGTGGCAAGCACAAGTAGTGTCCCGCTGCCACCAATAAGAAGACAAAGGCAGGCCAGTCGTACCCATAGTGCTCTTCCTGCAGAATTCGCCTATCCTGATTGGGTCCCCACCACTTCTGCAGAACCCGTACTTCCCCCATTCACTGCCCAACCCGGAATTCAGGTGGAAACAGCAGATTTTATGCCAATTGATTATTATTCGCTGTTTTTCACGGAAGATCTCTATAGATCTATTGTGGACCAGAGTAATTTATATGCTGGTCAATTCATCGCCGCTAATCCCCAGTTGCCTTCCATTGCCAAAGATTGGAAACCAATTACGGTTTCCGAATTTAAGACCTTTCTGGGCCTTTCCCTCAACATGGGCACACATAAATTCCCGTCATTGCGTGCTTATTGGTCCACGCACCCAATTGACCACATGCCCGTGTTCTCTGCTTCCATGCCCAGGAAACGATACAAGCGGATTTTGCGGTTCATGCACTTCAACGACAATGAACTTTGTCGTCCACGTGGGGACCCTGAATACGACCGGCTCTATAAAATTCGGCCCCTCATAAACCACTTCAACGAACGTTTTGCAGCCTTGTTTACTCCCGATCAAGTTGTCTGCGTTGATGAGTCCCTGATTACATTTTCTGGCTGCTTGGCTTTCAAGCAGTACCTTCCCAGCAAGCGTGCCAGATACGGGGTCAAGCTCTATAAGTTCTGTGACAGGGCAACAGGCTATGTATGGAGCTTTATGGTTTATGAGGGAAAAGATAGTCAGGTTGAGCCGGTCAACTGCCCAGATTACATAGGGAGCGCTGGCAAGATAGTGTGGAAATTGGTGTCACCCTTATTCGGAAAGGGGTACCACTTGTATGTGGACAATTATTACACGAGCGTGCCACTGTTTAGTCACTTGTTTGATCATCAGATTGGAGCATGTGGCACCGTGCGACCTAATCGCCGGGGCTTTCCCCAGCGGCTTGTAGATGCCCGTCTTAGGCTGGGGGAGAGAGCCTGCGTAAAGTGTAATAATTTGCTCGCTATGAAGTGGAGGGACAATAAGAATGTTTTCCTTCTTACCTCCCTTCATGCAGACACAACAGTCCAAATTCCTACGGCAACTGGTGTTGTGGAGAAACCCCTCTGTGTCCACGAATATAACAAAAATATGGGAGGGGTGAACCTCAACGACCAGTTGTTGGCGCCGTATCTAATTGACCGTAAGGCGAGACGCTGGTACAAAAAAGTGTCTCTATCCTTATTTCAATTGGCTTTGCTGAACGCTCATGTGCTATACAGAGCTTCAGGCGGGACTTTATCTCTTCTAAAATTCCAGAATGAGATTGTCACAGAACTCCTGTATCCAGGCGGTTCTGCACCTCACCATCCCCAAGCAAATGCAGTAAGCCGGCTGCATGAGAGGCATTATACGTATGTCCTCCCGAGTACCCCTACCCAACGAGCCCCCCAAAAAAGATGTCATGTCTGTAGCAAGCGCGGATTTAGGCGTGACACCCGTCATTATTGTCCACTCTGCCCTGACAAGCCTGGTCTTTGCCTTGGTGAATGTTTTGAACGCTACCACTCAAAAGTGAAGTTTTAGCGTAGGGTACAGCATTTCACAGACTAGGACACACTTACACAGGGTCTCCCAAGATGCCATTACATTTTGAGAGACCCGAACCATTACAGTTGTTAAAGTTACAAAAAAAAAAAGTGTAAAAAAGAAAAAAAAAAACGTAAAAAACAAAACACAAAAAAAACAAAAACAAAAAAAACAAAAATAGTTGTAGTTTTATTGTTCTCTCTCTCTCTCTCTCTCTCTCTCTCTCTATTTTCTCTCTATTGTTCTGCTCTTTTTTACTGTATTCTATTCTGCAATGTTTTATCATGCTTGCTTTTCATGTATGTAATTTTTTGTTTTCAGGTGCGCCATTCAACTGCAGCGCGGAATTATTTATCTTGACAGCAACAGCGTTTGCTCCCACAATACATAAAGCCGTGACTCCAGTGCTGTAGGAGGTGATTTCACCACCACAGTTAAAAAAAAGAGCATATATGCCGAAGCATGGGGGCAGCAGGGGCGGAGGAGCGATTTTGCTCTTAATGCCGCGTACATACGGTCGAAATTCCGACGGAGGCTTGCCCGTGGAAAAGTCCGACCGTGTGTACGCGGCATAACTTTTTTGCGGGAGGATGCCCCCATGCTTCGGCATATATATATTTTAGGCACAGGTTGCGTTAAAAAAATGTTTTATTTTTTACTAGGTTGTGTTTTGGTATTTGCTTTGCAGGTATGGTATGGTAAGGTCTTACTGTTGTACTGTAATGTTACTTTGTTTTAATGTTAACCATCATTTGCTTAGCAGGTACGCCATTCAGTTGCAGCGCGGATCTATTTATCTTGACAGCAACAGCGTTTGCTCCCACGATACATAAAGCCGTGACTCCAACGCTGTAGGAGGTGATTTCACCACCACAGTTAAAAAAAAGAGCATATATGACGAAGCATGGGGGCAGCAGGGGCGGAGGAGCGATTTTGCTCCTAATGCCGCGTATATACGGTCGAAATTCCGACGGAGGCTTGCCCGTGGAAAAGTCCGACCGTGTGTACGTGGCATAACCTTTTATGCCGCGTACATACGGTCGAAATTCCGACGAAGGCTTGCCCGTGGAAAAGTCCGACCGTGTGTACGCGGCATAACTTTTTTGCGGGAGGATGCCCCCATGCTTCGGCATATATATATTTTAGGCACAGGTTGCGTTAAAAAATGTTTTTCTTTTTTACTAGGTTTTGTTTTGGTATTTGCTTTGCAGGTATGGTATGGTAAGGTCTTACTGTTGTACTGTAATGTTACTTTGTTTTAATGTTAACCATCATTTGCTTAGCAGGTACACCATTCAGTTGCAGAGCGGATCTATTTATCTTGACAGCAACAGCGTTTGCTCCCACGATACATAAAGCCGTGACTCCAACGCTGTAGGAGGTGATTTCACCACCACAGTTAAAAAAAAGAGCATATATGCCGAAGCATGGGGGCAGCAGGGGCGGAGGAGCGATTTTGCTCCTAATGCCGTGTATATACGGTCGAAATTCTGACGGAGGCTTGCCCGTGGAAAAGTCCGACCTTGTTTACGAGGCATAACCTTTTATGCCACGTACATACGGTCGAAATATCGACGAAGGCTTGCCCGTGGAAAAGTCCGACCGTGTGTACGCGGCATAACTTTTTTGCGGGAGGATGCCCCCATGCTTCGGCATATATGCCCATCATTAGAAGTGGGTGGATGGAGGGAGGTATTCTAATGGTAGGCATACCCACCGATCAATCTCTTTTTTTCGTTCAGCCAACAGGCTGCATGAAAAAAAAGATTACAATACATGTCCAACAAGGACCAGCAACGTACTGGTATGTTGCTGGACTTTGAATGGTTATACCAGAATGATGCCTGTAGGTTTAGGTATCATCTTGGTATCATTCTTTTCAGCCAGTGGCCGGCTTTCATGTAAAAGTAATTCTAGCAGATAATTAGCCTCTAGACTGCTTTTACAAGCAGTAGGAGGGAATGCCCCCCCCCGGATATAAATAGCGCCATTGGGAAATTGGGAAAGCATTTTATCACACCGATCTTGGTGTGGTCAGATGCTTTGAGGGCAGAGGAAAGATCTAGGGTCTAACCCCCCAATTTTTTTCAAAAAAAGAGTACCTGTCACTACTTATTGCTATCATAGGGGATATTTTCATTCCCTGAGATAACAATAAAAATGGTAAAAAAAAAATATGGAAGGAACAGTTTAAAAATCAAATAAAAAAGCAAAATAAATAATAAAAAAAAAAAAAAAGCACCGCTGTCCCCCCTGCTCTTGCGCAAAGGCGAACACAAGCGTCGGTCTAGCGTCATATGTAAACAGCAATTGCATCATGCATGTGAGGTATCACCGCAAAGGTCAGATCGAGGGCAGGAATTTTAGCAGTAGACCTCCTCTGTAAATCTAATGTGGTAACCTGTAAAGGCTTTTAAAAATGAATGTAGTTTGTCGCCGCTGCGCGTTTGTGCGCAATTTTAAAGCATGTCGTGTTTGGTATCCATGTACTCGGCCTAAGATCATCTTTTTTATTTCATCAAACATTTGGGCAATATAGTGTTTTTTAGTGCATTAAAAATAAAAAGTGTGTTTTTCCCCCAAAAAATGCGTTTGAAAAATCGCTGCGCAAATACTGTGTGAAAAAAAAATGCAACACCCACTATTTTAATCTGTAGGGCCTTTGCTTTAAAAAAATATATAATGTTTGGGGGTTCAACATAATTTTCTTGCAAATTTTTTTTTTTCATGTAAACAAAAAGTGTCAGAAAGGGCTTTGTCTTCAAGTGGTTAGAAGAGTGGATGATGTGTGACATAAGCTTCCTAATGTTGTGCATAAAATGCCAGGACAGTTCAAAACCCCCCAAATGACCCCATTTTGGAAAGTAGACACCTCAAGCTATTTGCTGAGAGGCATGTTAAGCCCATTGAATATTTTTTTTGTCCCAAGTGATTGAATAATGACAAAAATAAAAAAAAAATGTACAAAAAGTTGTCACTAAATTATATATTGCTCAAACATGCCATGGTTATATGTGGAATTACACCCCAAAATACATTTTGTTGCTTCTCCTGAGTATGGGGATACCACATGTGTGAGACATTTTGGGAGCCTAGCCGCGTACAGGACCCCGAAAACCAAGCACCGCCTTCAGGATTTCTATGGGTGTAAATTTTTGATTTCACTCCTCACTGCCTATCACAGTTTCGGAGGCCATGGAATGCCCAGATGGCGCAAAACCCCCCCAAATGACCCAATTTTGGAGAGTAGACACCCCAAGCTATTTGCTGAGAGGTATGTTGAGTATTTTGCAGATCTCGCTTTTTGTCACAAAGTTTTGAAAATTGAAAAAAGAAAAAAAATATATATATGTCTTTCTTCATTTTCAAAACAAATGAGAGCTGTAAAGTACTCACCATGCCTCTCAGCAAATAGCTTGGGGTGTCTACTTTCCAAAATGGGGTCATTTGTGGGGGTTTTGGGCTATCTTGGCATTTTATGGCCTTCAAAACTGTGATAGGTAGTGAGGAGTGAAATCAAAAATTTGTGCATTTAGAAATCCTGAAGGCGGTGCTTGGATTTCGGGGGCCCGTACGCGGCTAGGCTCTCAAAAAGTCCCACACATGTGGTATCCCCGTACTCAGGAAAAGCAGCAGAATGTATTTTGGGGTGTAATTTCACATATGCCCATGGCACGTGTGAGCAATATATCATTTAGTGACAACTTTGTGCAAAAAAAAAAAAGTTTGTCATATTCCCGCAACTTGTGGCAAAATATAAAATATTCCATGAACCCAACATGCCTCTCAGTAAATAGCTTGGGGTGTCTACTTTCCAAAATGGGGTCATTTGGGGGGGTTTTGTGCTATTTTGGCATTTTATGGCCTTCAAAACTGTGATAGGTAGTGAGGAGTGAAATCAAAAATTTGTGCCCTTAGAAATCCTGAAGGCGGTGCTTGGTTTCGGGGGCCCGTACGCGGCTAGGCTCTCAAAAAGCCCCACACATGTGGTATCCCCGTACTCAGGAGAAGCAGCCAAATGTATTTTGGGGTGCAATTCCGCATATAACTATGGCATGTTTGAGCAATATATCATTTAGTGACAACTTTTTGTACATTTTTTTTTCTTTTTGTCATTATTCAATCACTTGGGGCAAAAAAATAAAACATTCAATGGGCTCAACATGCCTCTCAGCAATTTCCTTGGGGTGTCTACTTTCCAAAATGGGGTCATTTTTTTTTTTTTTTTTTGCTATCTTGGCATTTTATGGCCTTCAAAACTGTGATAGGTAGTGAGGAGTGAAATCAAAAATTTACGCCCTTAGAAATCCTGAAGGCGGTGCTTGGTTTTTGGGGCCCCGTACGCGGCTAGGCTCCCAAAAAGTCCCACACATGTGGTATACCCGTACTCAGGAGAAGCAGCAGAATGTATTTTGGGGTGTAATTTCACATATGCCTATGGCATGTGTGAGCAATATATCATTTAGTGGCAACTTTGTGCAAAAAAAAAAAAGTTTGTCATATTCCCGCAACTTGTGGCAAAATATAAAATATTCCATGGACTTAACATGCCTCTCAGTAAATAGCTTGGGGTGTCTACTTTCCAAAATGGGGTCATTTGGGGGGGTTTTGTGCTATTTTGGCATTTTATGGCCTTCGAAACTGTGATAGGTAGTGAGGAGTGAAATCAAAAATTTGCACCCTTAGAAATCCTGAAGGCGGTGCTTGGTTTCCGGGGTCCCGTACGTGGCTAGGCTCCTAAAAAGTCCCACACATGTGGTATCCCCGTACTCAGGAGAAGCAGCAGAATGTATTTTGGGGTGCAATTCCACATATAACCATGGCATGTGTGAGCAATATATCTTTTAGTGACAACTTTTTGTAATTTTTTTTTTTTTGTCATTATTCAATCACTTGGGACAAAAAAAAAAATATTCAATGGGCTCAACATGCCTCTCAGCAATTTCCTTGTGGTGTCTACTTTCCAAAATGGGGTCATTTGGGGGGGTTTGTACTGCCCTGCCATTTTAGCACCTCAAGAAATGAGATAGGCAGTCATAAATTTAAAGCTGTGTAAAGTCCAGAAAATTGACCCTAGTTTGTAAACGCTATAACTTTTGCGCAAACCAATAAATATACGCTTATTGACATTTTTTTTACTAAAGACATGTGGCTGAATACATTTTGGCCTAAATGTATGACTAAAATTGAGTTAATTCGATTTTTCTTATAACAAAAAGTAGAAAATATCATTTTTTTCAAAATTTTCGGTCTTTTTTCCGTTTACATCGCAAAAAATAAAAATTGCAGAGGCAATCAAATACCATTAAAAGAAAGCTCTATTTGTGGGAAGAAAAGGACGCAAATTTCGTTTGGGTACAACATTGCATGTCCGCACAATTTACAGTTAAAGCAGCGCAGTACAAAATTCTGAAATCACTTCTGGTCCTCTAGCTACCAAATGGTCCGGGGCTTAAGGGGTTAAGGGGGTTGTAAAGGTAAAAAATGTTTTCCTAACCAGCTTGCTTTAACCTAATGCAGTCCTCCTTCACTTACCTCATCCTTCGATTTCGCTTGGAAATGTCATTATGTCTTCTTAGAAATCCTCACTTCTTGTTATTCTGTCTTTAACTTCACACTGTCATGCGAGCATTCCCCTTGGTGTTGAGTGTTGTGCTCGCCCCCTCCCTTGGACTACAGGGGAGCGTCAGGACGCTCTCTACGTTTCACAGAGAGACAGGGGCCATGGGTTAGTGGGCATGTCTACCAGTGCTGCCTCCCTTGGCTTAGTTTTATTCACTAAGCTTCACTGCCCTACCTGGACTCCGCCCCCTTGGCGCGGCGTGTGTACGAGAACTTTGCTCGTTCTCGTTAGGCGGGAAAAAAAAAGGCTCTGCACATGCGCAATGCCGCTAAGCCTAATGGGAACTGTAGTTCCGTTATTGCCGTGACGTCGCTGTAGTGCACACGCACCGCAAACCCGGAAATACAGGATACTAACGATACAGGAAAGCCGGAGGATGATATATAAGCGCTATTTACACAGGTATATAATATTTTTTTAATGAGAATGATTACTTTTTTTCGATATAAGCACCTAACAGACATTAATTATAGGGGATTTTTTTTTTACCTTTACAATCCCTTTAAGAATGACAGAAATACAGTATGTGCTTCCAGAAAGCTATTGGATATGGGGAGAGAAGTGGATAAGGCATTGAGGATTGTGTCAGGGCTGGGCTCAGCTCTTCCTTCTCTATGCTGGCAGCTCACTGTTAGCTAATTGCCAGCTTCCATCTCTCCACAGTGATCCACCTGTTGATGATCCGCTCGTCATCTCTGCCTACTTAAGGACTTCCAGTTCATTTGCTCTTCGCCTTCGCCTGTGTTAACATCACAAGAGACTTTCTCCTGTGTTCCAGTTGAAGACCTGCTTGACTGACGTCCCCTCTGGCTACAGATCCTGCTTGCTGTACTACTACCTTTATCGCTGGCTCTTGGACTTTGGCTTGGCTGACTACCCGATCTGGTTACTGAACTCTGGCTATGTTTTGACTACGCTTACTCTGTTTACCTTTTTATTATTATTATTAAACAAGTGTGATTTAACCACTTGACAACTGGGCACTAAATCCCCTTCGTGCCCGGACCAATTTTCAGCTTTCAGTGCTCTCACACTTTGAATGACAATTACTCAGTCATGTAATACTGTACCCTAATGATTTTTTTGTCCTTTTTTTCATACAAATAGAGCTTTCTTTTGGTGGTATTTGATCACCTCTGGGTTTTTTATTTTTTGCGCTATAAATGAAAAAATACGGAAATTTTAAAAAAAAAAATGCTTTTTTTTAGTTTATGTGATAAAATTTTGCAAATTATCAATTTTTCTTTATAAAATTTGGCCACAATTTATACTGCTACATATCTTTGGTAAAAATAACCCAAATTAGTGGATATTATTTGGTCTTTGTGAAAGTTATAGAGTCTACAAGCTGTGGTGCGGATCATAAACAATTGATCACACCTAATGTACTGGTGGCCTATCTCATTTCTTACGACCCGAACAAGCCAGCAAAGCACAAATACCCCCCAAATGACGCCTTTTTTTAAATTAGACATTCCAAGGTATTTAGTAAGATGCATCGTGAGGTTTTTGATGTTGTAATTTTTTCCCACAATTCTTTGCAAAATGAAGATTTATTTTTATTTTTTTATTTTTTCCACAAAATTGTCATTGTAATAGGTTATTTCTCTCACATGGCATGTGTATACCACAAATGACGCCCCAAAATACATTCTGCTACTCCTCCTGAGTATGGCAATACCAAATGTGTGAGACTTTTATACAGCCTGCCCACATACAGAGGCCCAATATTGAAATGGCACCTTCAGGCATTCTAGGAGCATAAATTACACATCTAATTTCTCAACCACCTATTACACTTTTGAAGGCCCTGGAGCACCGTGACAATGGAAACGCCCACAAAGTGACCCCATTTTGGAAAGCTAACACCCCAACGTATAATCTATGAGGCATAATGAGTCTTTTGAATGGTTAATTTTTTTCCTGAAGTTTTTGGAAAATGCGGGAAAAAAATTAAAACGCTATTTTTTTACGCAAAGTTGTCCATTTATAAGATATTGCCAACACATAGCATGTACATAGAAAAAATGACACCTCAAAATACATTCTGCTACTCCTCCTGAGTATGGCGATACCAAATGTGTGAGACTTTTATACAACCTGGCCACATACAGAGGCCCAACATGCAAGGTACACCATCAGGTGTTCTAGGGACACATAGCATGCACATACCAAGAATTACACCCCAAAATACATTATGCTGAGCAAATGGTAAACAAAAGATTACCTGTGGTTTTAGTAGCGCAGATTTCCACAGGAGGATAGCACTGGTCCAGGCAGCAGGCAGGGACTTGGTCAGCAAAAGCGGTGTGGTCAGTTCATCCGACAGGCAGAGGCATGATGGCATAGGTCCTACAGGCAGTTGGCAGAAGTAGGGCCTCGTTCAGGACTGAATGGGGACAGGGGTAAAGGCTTCTCCCACCCAAATCTCTTTGAAGCCTCCGAGTCTCCAGACCCTAATCTGGGAATGAGAAAAACAAAAACAATTGTTTTCTTCATCCAGAAAAACAATTCTGGAGCCCCTCACATATGTGAGACCCCTGTGTTATGAATACCACTAGTCCACTGGCAGGGTACAAGATCAGTCCAAGAGGCAGGCAAAAAGCATGGTCAAACAGTCCAGGTTCAGTTCCAGATCAGGCAGAGGTATGTACAGAATCGTTAGGCAGAAGCGTGGTCAAATAACAGTCCAGGGTCAGTTCCAGATCAGGCAGAGGTATAAACAGAATCGTTAGGCAGAAGCGTGGTCAAATAACAGTCCAGGGTCAGTTCCAGATCAGGCAGAGGTATAAACAGAATCGTTAGGCAGAAGCGTGGTCAAATAACAGTCCAGGGTCAGTTACAGAGAAAGCAGAGGCATAAGGGGTGTGAACATAAATGGCAGGAAGTGAACTAATAATTTATTTTGGTATGGTAATGGCGGAAGCAGTTGCCTATGCAGAGGCCTGGTTCTGAAGGACATTGGGCACAATGATAAATGGTGTCTCTTCTCTCTCCTCTTTTGGAGCACACCCGGCATTTTTTCTGGTGTTTTTGGCCTGTTGGTCTGGGAGGGATTTTATCTGGGAAGTGGCGCTCGGAGAGTCGGCTAACGACATCGGATCTAATGTTTACTGGTGGACTGTTTGGGTATAAAAGGGCAGTGGTGATTTCCTTCTGGAAGAAAAGGAAGGATTTGGGTCTTATAGTGGATTTCCGATAGATGACATCGGAGTTGTACATGGCCAAATTGAACAAATAAATTGAAACTTTCTTATACCACTGGTATGATCTTCTTGTGGAAAGGTAGGGTTCGAGCATCTGGTCGTTGAAGTCGACACCCCCCATGAACTTATTGTAATCGTAGATGCATTTGGGTTTTTGGATCCGGCCATTCCTCCTAGTGACTTCAACAAATTCATTGTTGTGGATGGAAGAAAGCAAGTACACGTCCCTTCTGTCCCTCCACTTTACAGCCAAAATCTCCTCATTACGCAAACTCGCCGTCTCCCCTCTTTTCAATTTTTTGGTGACCAGGCTTTGAGGAAAGCCCTTCCGGTTTTGTCCGTACGGTGCCACATGCTGGAGTCTTCATTCTGTGCAAGTTTCGGAACAGGGGCAAACTTGTATAAAAATTGTCCACATACAAGTGGTATCCTTTCTCTAGGAGTGGGTTTATGAGTTCCCAAACTACTTTCCCACTGGTTCCAATGTAGATTGGGCAATTAGGGGGGTTCAGTTCGGTGTCCTTCCCTTCATATATGATGAAGCCATACACATACCCAGTTTCTCTGTCGCACAATTTTTACAGCTTCACCCCATAGCGGGCCCTTTTGCTGGGTATAAATTGTTTTATGCCCAGCCTACCAGAAAATTTGATAAGGGACTCATCTAGGCATATATGTTGGTCTGAGGTAAACAAAAGGGGGAAGGTTTCAGAAAAATAATTTAGTAGCGGCCAAATTTTATAAAGTTTATCAAAATTTGGGTCATTTCGGGGAGGGCACTGGGTATTATCATTGAAGTGTAGGAATCTCATAATCATTAGATATCTGGACCTGGGCATTACTGAGGAAAAGATGGGCATGTGATATATGGGGCGGGATGACCAATATGAACGTAATTGATTTTTTCCATTTAGTCCTATGCAGAATGTGAGGCCCAAAAAAATCCTAAACTCCTCCACTGTAAGGGCTCTCCACACGTAGGGACGGGCATAAGAGGACGTTGGGTTGCTGGTTATAAACTGCTGGGCATATAAGTTTCACTGGGCCACAATTGTTGCCAGCATGTCGTCAGTAAAAATTAAATTAAAAAAAATCTATTGAGGAAAAGTTTTCTGTATCCACCTGGACTCCTGGCTGGGCAGTGAAAGGGGGAATGTTGGCTTCTCCTGAATTAGGAGGAAGCCACAAGGGGTACTGAAGGGAATAGGGAAGGCTGGCATGGGACCTAACCCTTTGGGGCTGAGCTGTACGTGGCCTTGCTTCCCGAGGTACTGCGGTGCTAGTGGATGGCACTGCAGTGGTGGTGGTGGATGGCACTGCGGTGCTGGTGGATGGCACTGCCTCCTCAGCAGAACGCCTTCGTCTGGCGGGCGGGCCCTCCTCCTCTTCTTCTTCTTCCTCCTCCTCCTCCTCCTCCGCCGTCTCTGTCTCCTCCTCAGTCACTGATCCACTGCTTATGACAGGCTCGTAGTCCACGTCTGACTCATCTGAATATGCGGAGGAATCCGAATCGGAGCGCTCCCCGTTGTTCCCGTCGGTCGCAAGAATTTCGTACGCCTCCTTGGCTGAGAATACTCTTTTAGCCATTTGATGAGGTGGCACTGATAGCAGATGGCACTGGCAGATGGCACTGGCAGGTGGTACAGATGGCACTGACTGGTGGGACTGGTGGCAGATGGGACTGGTGGCAGATGGCACTGGTGGCAGATGGCGGTGGCAGATGGCACTGGCAGGTGGCACTGGCAGCAGATGGCACTGGCAGATGGCACTGGCAGGTGGCACAGATGGCACTGGCAGGTGGCACAGATGACACTGGCAGATGGCACTGGCAGGTGGCACAGATGGCACTGACTGGTGGCACTGGTGGAAGATGGGACTGGTGGCAGATGGGACTGGCGGCAGATGGCACTGGCAGGTGGCACTGGCAGCAGATGGCACGGGCAGGTGGCACGGGCAGGTGGCACTGGCAGGTGGCACTGGCAGATGGCACTGGCAGATGGCACTGGCAGGTGGCACTGGCAGATGGCCCTGGCAGGTGGCAGATGGCCCTGGCAGGTGGCACTGGCAGCAGATGGCACTGGCAGGGACTGTGGGCAGTGTTGTTAACTTGTGTGTATGTTTTATCACTCACTGACTGTAGCTGCAGCACAGATCTCTCTCTCTCCTCACACGCTGTCTCTGTGTGAGGAGAGAAATCCGGCAATGAGAGATGATCTCATATGTTTACATTTGAGATCATCTCTCATTGGGCAGTGAGATCGAGTGCTGAATGGCCTCTGTGATTGGCCATTCAGCACGATCTGTGATTGGCTGTGTCCAAGGGACACGGCCAACACAGATTTTCCCCGATGCGCGCTCGCGGGGGCGTGCGGGGGGGGGGGGAAAGAGGAGGACGTCCATGGACGTCCTGTCTGCACTTCGGCGCCGCAATGCAGACGTCTTTTCAGCATTGCCCGGGCGCGAAGTGGTTAACTGTACTTCTGTCTCGGTCTGATTCATGGTTTCTGACAGTAGGTGAAGGCCATGAATTCAGAAGATGCAGCCAATCCACTTGTTAATAATATTTTTTCCAGATTGGATGACCTGGATCACCACTTGGATCAGTTTGCCACGGCAATACAGACGGCTCGTCTAGAGTCTCCCACTGTAGCCGCTCGGGTAGTCTCTGTGCAGGCACCCGCCTCGAGTATTACCTCTATAAGAGGTATGTCTGGTACCGCCCCGCTTCCCCGGCGATTTGGGGGTGATTTAATCCAATGCAGAGGTTTTCTCAACCAGGTTGAAATATATTTTGAAATGCTGCCCCAGGCGTTTCCCACGGACAGAAGCAATTAGGTTTTGTGATATCTTTGCTTTCTGAGAGAGCCTTGGCCTGGGCAAACCCTCTATGGAAGAAGCAAAAACCTGTGGTCCTGAGTTACCCAGAATTTGTGGCTTCCTTCAAAAGGGTATTTGACGTTCCCGCACGCTCCGCTTCTGCTGCCAAGAGCCTCATGTCCATCAAACAGAGTACGAGAACTGTTGCCGATTACGCCATTGAATTCCGTACCCTGGCAGCAGAGGTTGCTTGGAACAATGAGTCCCTTGTGGCTGCTTTTTTTCATGGTCTCTCGGATAACATCAAGGATGAGATAGCAGCCCGAGATATAACCACTGAGCTGGAGAAGTTGATCACATTTGCCATCCTCATTGAATCCAGACTCAGAGAAAGACCCTCTGTTAAGGAGCGCTTGCGGAAGCCTCCTGTATGTTTGTCTCCAAGCTTTGCAGTCTCACCCTTGCCTCCCTCACCTCCCATGCCTCCTGGTACCGAGTCGGTCTGTGAAGATGAACCCATGCACTTGGGCTTCAAGCATCTCTCTGTGGATGAGAGAGCCCTTAGGAGGAGGGAGAGATTGTGCCTTTATTGTGCCCAGGCCAGTCACTTTTTAAAGTCTTGTCCTACCCGTCCAGGGAACGCCCGAACCTTGAGGTCCTGTCACGGACAGACCTTAGGTGGCGTTGTTTCATCTCCAGTTGCCCAGAAGGATAAGCCCCTGGTTTTGGTTACCCTGTCTTGGGCTGAGTCGTCCATCGAGATACAGGCTCTAATCGACTCCGGAGCTGCAGGCCTGTTCATTGATGCTGTCTTTGTGTCTAAGCACTCGATTCCGCTGCGTGACACTCCACTTGCCATTGAGGCTCTTGACGGGAGACCTCTACAGCCTGCCCATGTGACTCATGAGACTGTTCCATTGTCCATGGCCGTAGGGGCTTTTCATCATGAGATAATCCAATTCCAAGTTATTTCCTGACCTAAGTTTCCGCTGGTTATTGGTTATCCGTGGTTACAGAGGCACAACCCGTCTTTTGATTGGCTCCGTGTTGAGGTTCTGTCCTGGTTGCCACAGTGCAGTGAGAGATGCTTCCAGATGGTAGCCAAGGTCCTGTGCACTTCTTCACTCTCCTCCCTGCCTGAGGAGTACCGCGATTTTAGCGCTGTCTTTGACAAAGGTCAAGCCGGTATGTTGCCTCCACACCTGTCGTATGATTGCGCAATTGACCTTCAACCTGGTGCCTTACCCCCTCGTGGCCGGGTTTACCCTTTGTCGGTCTTGGAGGATAAGGCCATGGAGCAGTATGTTGCAGACGCACTTTCTCGAGGTTTCATCCAAAAATCCTTGTCTCCTGCTGGTGCTGGTTTCTTTTTTGTGAAGAATAAGAGTGGTGAACTGAGACCTTGTATCGATTATAGGGGTCTCAATCGTTTCACCATTAAGAATGCCTATCTGATCCCGTTGATTACGGAGTTATTTAACCGCCTAATGGGAGCAACGGTCTTCACAAAGCTTGATTTGAGAGGGGCATACAATCTCGTCAGGATTAAGGAGGGCGACGAGTGGAAAACTGTGTTTAATACCAGAACAGGTCATTATGAGTATCTCGTAATGCCTTTTGGCCTCTGTAACGCTCCGGCAGTTTTCCAGGAGTTTATTAACGATGTCCTCCGAGACTTGTTACAGTTATGTGTGGTGGTTTATCTCGACGATATCCTCATATTTTCCAAGTCCCTGGAGAGCCACCACACAGATGTCTGTCGAGTGCTTCAGAAACTAAGAGAGAACCATCTCTATTGTAAACTGGAGAAGTGCGAATTCCATCGTGAACAGGTTAAATTCCTGGGTTATGTCATTTCCACTGCTTGTTTTTCGATGGACCCAGAGAAACTTTCTGCAGTGCTACAGTGGCCTCGACCCATGGGTTTACGTCCTCTGCAGCGCTTTCTTGGCTTTGCCAGCTATTATCGGAAGTTTATTCGTAACTTCTCGTCTCTGGTCAAGCCCCTGGCTGATATGACCAGAAAGGACGGTAACCCACAGAGTTGGTCTCCAGAGTCCATTAAGGCTTTTGAGAGTCTTAAGACTACCTTTGTTTCTGCTCCTGTGTTGGCACATCCTGATTAGGGATGAGCTTTGAGTACGAGTCAAACCCATGTTCGACTCGAACATCGTCTGTTCGGCCGTTCGCCAAATTTCTAACATTATGGGCCGTTCGCGCCAAATTCGAGTGGCGCGTCACGGCCCATAATTCACTGCGGTATCACAGTGCATTGCTGGCTGATGATTGGCCAAGCATGTACTATGACCCGCATGCTTGGCCAATCACAGTGCCGTAAGTACAGAGAGCCGTAATTGGCCAAAGCCAGGGTGGCGTTGGCCAATCATGGCTCAGAGGAGTAGGTACATGCCCCACACTATATAAGGCTGCGGCCTTGTGTAGTGTGTTGCGGCATTGGTTAAAAGAAAGAGAGAGAGAGACAGTGTAATTTGATTTGAGTTAGATAGAGCAGGCAGGCGAGTCAGTTAGCTGCAGTTACAGTGTGTAGAGGATATATATGCATCCTAGGTGTTGTATATATATTTACTAGGGATGAGCCGAACACCCCCGGGTTCGGTTCGCACCAGAACCTACGAACGGACCGAAAGTTTGCACGAACGTTCGAACCCTAAATCTAAAGTGCTAATTATAACGGCCAATATGCATGTTATCGTCATAAAAAAGGTTTGGGGACCCGGGTCCTGCCCCAGGGGCAAAAAGAAGTTTTAAAAACGGACGTTTTTTCTGGAGCAGTCATTTTAATGATGCATAAAGTGAAAAAAAAAAGTGAAATATTCCTTTAAATATGGTACCTGGAGGGTGTCTAAAGTATGCCTGTGAAGTGGCATGTGTTTCCCGTGCTTAGAACTGTCCCTGCACAAAATGACATTTCCCTTTTTTCCCCTTTGGGTCTTGTATAGATATTAAGGGGAACCCCGCACCCAAAATAAAAAAAGGCCCTATATACTCTGAACAGCAGTATACAGGCGGTGCAAACAAGACAGGGACTGTAGGTTTGTTCTTAAGTAGAATCTGTTTGTAATTTTGAACAGGTACATTGTTTAAGTGTAGCTCCAGCCAAAAAATATATTTTTAAGCTTTTTGGAAAACATAGGGAAGGGTTATCACCCCTGTAACATTTGTTTTGCTGTCTGTGCCCCTTGTTCAGAACATTTCACCTCACTTTCCGTCCCAATGACAAATGTTTTTGGAAAAGTGGGGTTTTTATTGAAACAAGGATTGGTGATAAAGCATCAGTAGAGAGGAGATACCCTTTTCCCAAATTAAATCTAACAGGATAGAATTTCCCTTCCTAGTAGATTTCCTCTCACTTCCTGTTTTCTCCTTCCGTTTGCAAGTAGGAGTCGTTTGTAAGTTGGATGTTTGAAAGTAGGGGCCTGCCGTATATACTCTGCAGAAATTTGCCCCATTAGATTTTGGTGTTGCACTGTAAGCCCTCACAGCTACTCTTGGTGAGCGCTGGAACGCCCTGCTGTGAACTATTATATCAGGAATTGTAATTACATGCCATTGTTGAACAGTGGTAGTAAAAATTGGGCCTTTGGTGGTGGTGCTGGTGCTACAACACTGTAAGCCCTCGCAGATACTCTTGGTGGGCGCAGGAATGGGCCCTGCTGTGAATTATTAGATCAAGAATTGTAGTTGCATGCCCCTGTTGAACAGGGGCAGGCCGAAAAATTGGGACTTTGGTGGTGGTGGACGGTGTTGCCACAACACTGTAAGCCCTCACGGTTACACTTGGTGGGCGCAGGAATGGGCCCTGCTGTGAATTATTAGATCAAGATTTGTAATTACATGCCCCTGTTAAACAGGGGCTGAAAAATTGTGCCTTAGGCACTGGTGCTGGTGCCACAGCACTGCAACCCCTCACATATACAGTACTTGGAGCACAGCAATGAGACCTGTTGCAAAGCATTGCATAAAAAATTGTAATTACACGCCCCTGTTAAACAGGGGCTGAAAAATTGGGCCTTAGCCACTGGTGGTGGCACCCAGAAACAAAAATGTTCTTCCAAGCCATCATCAGGATCATTGAGGAGGAAGAGGATAGTCAGTCAACATAACAGGACAGTCACTCAGCATCAGCATAGGCAGTCTTGAAGGGATGTGACATTTCAAAATAAATTATTCTGTTATATCAGCCTCAGGTGCTTGGTAGCTGGTGGTAATCCAAGACTGGTTCATCTTTATGATGGTCAGTCGATCAACCGAGTCGGTGGACAGGCGCACCCTGTAATCTGTGACAAAGCCTCCAGCAGCACTGAATGTGCGTTCCAAAAGAACGCTGGATGCAGGACAGGCCAGTAGCTCAATTGCATACTGTGCAAGCTCTGGCCAGTGATCCATCCTCAAGACCCAGTAAGCCAGAGGATTTTCGGTGGGAAAGGTGTCCAAGTCTGACCTTGCCCCTAGGTATTCCTGCACCATGTATATCAGACGCTGGCGATGGTTGCTGGAACCGATCATACCTTGGGGCTGCGGACTAAAAAATTGTCTGAACACATCGGTCAGACGTCCACCTTCCCCAACGCTCCTTCTGCTACTGACCGAAGCCTCAGCAACTCGTTGTCCAGGACCAGCAGTTTGTAACCTCCCAGTCTCTGGGAACGCGTTGCACAGACCTTTCTGCAAGGCCTCCCGGAGATGTCTCATCCTCTGCTCCCTCTGCGACGGCAAGATAAGGTCCGCAACCTTACCCTTGTACCGTGGATCAAGGAGAGTGGCCAGCCAGTAATGGTCCCTCTCCTTGATCCGAAGAATACGAGGATCCTTCCGCAGGCTTTGCAGGATCAGGGAGGCCATGCAACGTAGGTTAGCTGAGGCATTCGGTCCGGAGTCCTCTGGGTCACTAAGGACAACATGATCCGCAGCCACCTCCTCCCAGGCACGTACAAGTCCACAGGTTTCTTGGGACTGTAAATCATCCCTAAAAGTCTGCTGCTGCTGATGCTGAGTGCCAAGCTCCACCTCCATGCTGACACAATCCTCCTCCTCCTCCTCATCCTCTTCCTGTGTGATGGGTGGGAGAGAAGGAACACTGTCTGGATAAAGGGGGCCTTGAGAGGCAAGGAAGTCCTCCTCTTCCTGCCTCTGTTCTGCCTCAAGTGCCCTGTCCATTATTCCACGCAGCGTATGCTCCAACAGGTGGACAAGAGGTACAGTGTCACTGATGCATGGACTGTCACAGCTCACCATCCTCATGGCCTCCTCAAATGGTGACAGGACAGTGCATGCATCCCTGATAATGCTCCACTGGCGTGGTGAAAAAAATCCGAGCTCCCCTGACCCTGTCCTGGTGCCGTAGTCGCACAGGTACTCATTGATGGCCCTCTGCTGCGTGTGCAGTCGTTGCAGCATGGCCAACGTTGAGTTCCACCTGGTGGGCATGTCACATATAAGGCGGTTCTTGGGCAGGCAGGTTCAACTCCTTTTGTAGCTCAAACAGCCGAGCACTGGCATTGTATGATCGGCGTAAATGCACACAGACTTTCCTGGCCTGCCTCAGGACATTCTGTAAGCCTGGGTACCTGCCCAAGAACCGCTGCACCACCAGGTTAAGGACGTGAGCCAAACAGGGCACATGGGTCAGTTGTCCCTGTCGCAGGGCGGAGAGGAGGTTGGTGCCATTGTCACAAACCACCATTCCTGGCTTAAGCTGGCGTGGCGTCAACCACCTCTCGGCCTGCCCCTGCAGAGCTGACAGAACCTCTGCCCCAGTGTGGCTCCTGTCCCCCAAACACACCAGCACAAGCACGGCATGGCATCTTTTTGCCTGCGTACTTGCGTAGCCCCTTGAACGCCTACAGAGCACCGCTGGTTCCGAGGACAGAGCACTTGAAGAGGCCATGGAGGAAGAAGAGGAGGGGGTGGAGGAGAGAGGTGTGTCACAACCAGTAGTAGCATTTTAGAGGCGTGGTGGCGGAACAACCTCCAACACTACTGCACCTTGTCCTGCATCCTTCCCAGCTGCCAAAAGAGCGACCCAATGGGCCGTGAAAGATAGGTAACGTCCCTGTCCATACCTGCTGGACCATGAGTCAGCGGTAATATGCACCTTACCGCTGACCGCCCTGTCCAGCGAGGCCAAGACATTGCCTTCCACATGCCGGTAGAGAGCCGGAATCGCCTTCCTTGAGAAAAAGTGGCGTTTGGGAACCTGCCACTGAGGAACTGCACATTGCACAAACTCACGGAAGGGGGCCGAGTCTACCAACTGAAAAGGCAGCAGTTGAAGTGCTTGCAATTTAGCCAAGCTAGCATTCAACCGCTGGGCATGTGGATGGCTGGGAGTGAACTTCTTTCAACGGTCTAGCAGCTGGGGCAGGGAAATTGATCCAAAAGTGTGTCGATCCATTGCCCCATCAAAAACTGCCCCATAAAAACTGCCCCCATAAAAACTACACCATCAAAAACTGCACCATCAAAAACTGCCCCATCAAAAACTGTCCCCATCAAAAACTGCCCCCATCAAAAACTGCCCCCATCAAATTGCCCCATCAAAAACTGCCCCATCAAATTTCCCCATCAAACTGCCCCATCAAACTGCCCCATCAAATTGCCCCCATCAAAAACTGCCCCATCAAAAACTGCCCCCATCAAAAACTGCCCCCATCAAAAACTGCCCCATCAAAAACTGCCCTATCAAAAACTGCTCCATAAAAACTGCTCCATCAAAAACTGCCCCATAAAATTGCCCCATCAAAACTGCCCCCATTAAAAATGCCCCCATCAAACTGCCCCCATCAAATTGGCCCCATCAAAAACTGCCTCATCAAAACTGCCCCATCAAAACTGCCCCCATCAAAAACTGCCCCTATCAAAAACTGCCCCATCAAAAACTGCTCCCATCAAAACTGTACCATCAAAATTGTCCCCATCCTCAGAGCTTTGTGGGGGGAGTTATAATTCCCCTCAGAGCTGTGTGGGAGGAGCTACAATTCCCCTCAAAGCTGTGTGGGAGGAGCTATAATTCCCCTCAGCATTGCCAGAAAACCAATGTTTGTTTATGCAGGCTCTAAGCACAGGTCAGAGTATTTTGCATCTCCTGAATACTTGCCATTCTTCAAACGGTCGTATTTTAAAAGCTATAAATCCTACAGCGAAGTGCTTTATATTGTGAGAATCATAAGACCCAAACCTACATTTTGCATAGTATGTCTCTGAAATATTAAAATTGAAGGCACAGTCGCAGTTTAGATATTAACCTTCAAATTTTAGATGGCTGGAGTTTAGTTTCAATGAATCTCAATGGATGGCGTGAGTTGCAAACAAATGGTCATATTGTGAAAACTATCAGGGCTATGGTTTAGCCATGGACATGTGTAGTGGCAGCAGGGATAGCTGAACGTTTTGATATAAGATTTGTGTAGGTGGGCTTGAAAATGAGGGAGTGGCAGCAGTTTAGAAATCATGTCCTGATTTTTCAGCTTTTGTCAGCTCCCATTCTAGTTTCGCCATTCATTCCTATGGGACAAATTTCGCCACAAAAACGACAATATTTTGTGAACCATTAGGCAAAACGTTCCACAAAGTATTAGCACAACAATCGGGAACATTACGCACGTTTCGGTATATTACTTGTCTATGTAGTGTAAAAGCTGTGGGAGGAGTTAGGGTGGTAAATTTGGCTATAATAATAATAATAATATATATGTGAGATAACAATAAGTGATCTTGCTATGCAAGAACACTTAATAAAAGGAACGGATCTAGCTAAACTGAATACAGTGCATAAATATATATACAACACCTAGGATGCATATATATCCTCTACACACTGTAACTGCAGCTAACTGACTCGCCTGCCTGCTCTATCCAACTCAATATAAATGACACTGTCTCTCACTCTCTGTAAGCTCTCTCTTTAACCAACACTGCAACACACTACACAAGGCCGCCACGGAGGCTGCCTTATATAGGGTGGGGCGTGTACTAAAACCCCTGAGACATAATTGGCCAAAGCCACCCTGGCTTTGGCCAATTATGGCTCTCCGTTTTTTGCGCGCTGTGATTGGCCAAAGCATACGTGTCATGGTGCATGCTTGGCCAATCATTAGCCAGCAATGCACTGCGATGCCGCAGTGAATTATGGGCCGTGACGCGCCACTCGAATTTGGCGCAAACGGCCCATAATGTTTGCAATTCGACGAACAACCGAACAGGCGATGTTCGAGTCGAACATGGGTTCGACTGGAACTCGAAGCTCATCCCTATTCATTATCACATTCCCATTTTCAGATGTATGTTTATCATATAGTGCCCCCTTTGGATAATTGTAATTTTTTTATAATCATTTTAGATATTTTATGCATATGTACTTTTTATATATGTGTTTTTATATATATATATATATATATATTTTTCATGTGCAATAATATATTTTTTTATATATGTATATATATATATATATACACACATTCATTCTAAATGATGTCTACATTAACCAAATTTTATGCATTTCCCATGTAATATTTATCCCCAGCGACACTTGCTATCTAGGAGCCATGCACGGTATGAATGCTGTGTTCTGCTCTACATTTGTCCTTTGTTTTATGCCTTTTCTCTTATATGTTTTCTTGCAATGTTTTGTTGCTCTTGTCTTGCCGGTTTTGTGTGCGGGTTGTATCCCGTGTTGTCTTTATGTTTTCACTGTGTAGCCCTGTGCCCATGGATCACAATAATTACTTGCTGGCCCTTGGCTATTTTAGCATTGTTTTCCTTCCCAACTACTGCCCAGAGTCCCGCCTACAGTCCTGCACATAGACTATAAGAAGCTAAGCTTCTACTAACTTGTTGTCATTGGCTGAAGAAGGAACCAATCAGTAGTTCCGAAACGCGTCCCATTTTGATGACCTATTTCCTGTTTGCGGTCCATGCTGGTTGTCGTCCCCTTCCGCTGACGTCATTTCCAGGATCCTTGTTCCACATAGACCCAGACGTTGCAATTGCTTCACCAGTACTCTCTGAGCCTGGAGCGTTCATCTGCTGGTCTCCCTGGATTTTCTCCTGGAAGTTGTATACACTGGGACCTTCCTGATGCCGGATGACCTACTGTACACATTCATGACATGCCCCTTCTCATCTTTGATTCTGTAAGTGTTTTTAATTATTTTTGGGGATATTAAAAAGTTTTAATTCTGCACTTAGAGGCGCCTTTTCTTTTATCTGTTTTCTATTAGAGACTGCTTTCCTCTTTGAGTGCGGCCTGAAATGTTTGAAGATTACATCCTTCGAATACCCTCTTCCAATGCAGACATTATTTGCTAGGTCTTGACATTCAGAGCGCCCTTTATACATGTTTATCTTAAAGAAACGTTAAAACATTATATATTTATTTCAATATCAAAATGTTAAAAGAGCATTGTTGTCAACATAAACATCTGCAATAAAAGAAGTAGAATGCAAAAGCCGCATTTAGCAGTTTCCTGCATGAGGTTATGTAGCAAGTTAAAAAGCGATAGTAAGCGGGTCCTCACGTGCCTACGCATTTCACAATTGCTTCATCAGGGCCTATGAAGTTCACACAACACTCATCTATGAAGGAGAACAATGCCATTCATAATCATATTTGGATATACATGTCATACATTACATAATCTGTGTATTACAATATGATCTATAACAGCCATATGTGAGAATGCGAGATCCACCTCATTGATTAGCCACACTCACATAACTGCTCCCTGGGCGGGCACCGGGGGGAATATAGGAAGATATCAATTCTCTCCAGTTGTTGTCTATAATATTTAAAGAACAACAATAAGTTTAATGGTGGTCAATATGTTAACCTTATACCTACACATAGAGGTTGTGTAGAATAGACCACTTACTGTAAAACAAATGTCTTGACAGAAATTTTTCTTTAAAAAGGGTTTATAAAGATCCAACAGAGCTTAATACTGGTTTGGTAATCCCAGGTCTACAACCAACAGATGGATATTGGGTGTATATCAGCATGTAGAAGGTACTTGGGAAATCTTAAGGGTAAAAAAAGGGGGAGGGCATGGCTAAGTATTATGTATTGCATTATATTTTATTATATTTTATTATGTGACAACACTGAAGAAATGACACTTTGCTACAATGTAAAGTAGTGAGTGTACAGCTTGTATATCAGTGTAAATTTGCTGTCCCCTCAAAATAACTCAACACACAGCCATTAATGTCTAAACCGTTGGCAACAAAAGTGAGTACACCCCTAAGTGAAAATGTCAAAATTGGGCCCAAAGTGTCAATATTTTGTATGGCCACCATAATTTTCCAGCACTGCCTAAACCCTCTTGGGCATAGAGTTGACCAGAGCTTCACAGGTTGCCACTGGAGTCCTCTTCAACTCCTCCATGATGACATCACGGAGCTGGTGGATGTTAGAGACCTTGTGCTCCTCCACTTTCCATTTGAGGATGCCCCACAGGTGCTCAATAGGATTTAGGTCTGGAGATATGCTTGGCCAGTCCATTACCTTTACCCACAGCTTCTTTCTCAAGGCAGTGGTCGTCTTGGAGGTGTGTTTGGGGTCGTTATCATGTTGGAATTCTGCCCTGCGGCCCAGTCTTCGAAGGGAGGGGATCATGCTCTGCTTCAGTATGTCACAGTACATGTTGGCATTCATTGTTCACCCAATTAACTGTAGCTCCCCAGTGCCGGCAGCACTCATGCAGCCCCAGACCATGACACTCCCACCACCATGCTTGACTGTAGGCAAGACACACTTGTCTTTGTACTCCTCACCTGGTTGCCACCCCACACGCTTGACACCATCTGAACCAAATAAGTTTATCTTGGTCTCATCAAACCACAGGACATGGTTCCAGTCATCAATGTCCTTAATCTGCTTGTCTTCAGCAAACTGTTTGTGGGCTTTCTTGAGCATCATCTTTAGAAGAGGCTTCTTTCTGGGACGACAGCCATGCAGACCAATTTGATGCAGTGTGCGGTGTATGGTCTGAGCACTGACATGCTGACCCCCCACCCCTTCAACCTCTGCAGTAGGGATGAGCCTGATGTATGAGTTGAATGTAAGTTTGACTCGAACATCGGGTGTTCGTCTGTTCGCTGAGTAGTGTTCGCTGGAAAATTCGAAAGCTGCGGAACACCCTTTAAAAGTCTCTGGGAGAAATCAAAAGTGCTCATTTTAAAGGCTTATATGCATGGTATTGTCATAAAAAAAGTGTTTGGGGACCTGGGTCCTGCCACAGGGGACATGTATCAATGCAAAAAAAAGTTTTTAAAAACGCCCATTTTTTCGGGAGCAGTGATTTTAATAATGCTTAAAGTGAAACAATAAAAGTGAAATATTCCTTTAAATTTCGTACCTGGGGGTGTCTATAGTATGCCTGTAAAGTAGAGCATTTTTCCCGTGTTTAGAACAGTCCTTGCAGCAAAATGACATTTCTAAAGGAAAGAAAGTCATTTAAAACTGCTTGCGGCTATAATGAATTGTTTGGGGTCCCGGTAACATAGATAAAATTCATTGAACGCAACCTGGCAGGCCGCAGGAAAAGAGGGGGACGAGAGAGCGCCCCCCTCCTGAACCGTAACAGGCCACATGCCCTCCACATGGGGAGGATGCTTTGGGGTTTGACCCCCAAATCACCTTGTCCCCATGTTGATGGGGACAAGGGCCTCATCCCCACAACCCTTGCCCGTGGTTGTGGGGGTCTGTGGGTGGGGGGCTTATCGGAATCTGGAAGCCCCCTTGAACAAGGAGACCCCCCACTTCCGGTTCCGGCGCCGTATGGAGTAGCTGCCTCCCTCACTAGCTCCGCAGCTCGACCCCAAGAAATCGGCATATAAATCAGCAGGACGCCTACCCTTATCACCCTCCCACCCCCCTGGTCATTCACGGCCACGCCATGGACCGTTTCGTCGAAAAAAACGGCATTCGCCCGCACGCGACCGCGGCGGCTCCACAAGCGCACCCGCAAATCGAGTCCGCGGCTTCGGCCTACTCGGCTCCCTTCTCGGAAACGGTGCCTGCAATGGAGGTAAGCAGTGATTCGCTCACCTCCCCACCACAGCCTTCTCCTCCTACACCTCCTGCTGGGGACGACACCACAGAAAGAATTGCACAGGCTGTAGCAGCCCTACTCACCCCCATGATAGCTGCCTCTGTGGAGAAAGCTGTCAGTGCAGGCATGCAACAGCTCAAGGCTCAATTAGGAGAACACTCCACTAGGCTCAATGAGGCAGAACACCGCATATCTACCTTGGAGGATGAATTGTACCAAACCCAGGCCCTGGAACATGCTCAGGATAAAACCAATCAGTTCATATTAGACAAGCTGGACGATTTGGAAAATAGGTCCAGGAGGTGCAATCTGCGCTTTATTGGTATACCAGAATCTCTGCAATCATCAGCCCTCACGGATCTATGTGCAAGACGTATTCCAGAGTCCTTAGGCCTCCCCGGCCCCTGCACAGTGGAAAGGGCACACCGCATGGGTCTTTTTAACTCAGAGCGCAAGTCGCCACGACCGATTATCGCCAAATATCTAAACTACGCAGACAAAGCCTCCATTCTGCAAAACTTCCGGCAATCCAGATCTCTCCAGATAGATGGAATGCAGATCTTAATTTTTGCGGACTACTCCATAGAAGTGTCAAAAAAAAGGAAGGCTTTCCAGCAAGTCTGCACGGAACTACACCGCCAACAAATAAAATTCACCTTGGCCTTCCCCGCCACCCTGCGGCTCAAAGCTCCCAATGGCGACCAGCTATCATTCCAAAACCCATCTGAAGCAGAAGCCTTCCTACGCTCTCTTCACTCGGGACCTCACATCAGCCCCTCACCCAGGACGCCTCCAATCAACCGTGGTCTCGACCAAAGAAGCCCGCGTAAGGACTCTCCAAAAAGATTCAGGCCCTCGAAACCAGACCTACACCAACCCATGCTCAGCTGAATCGACTAATACTCTTCTTCCATCTTCTCGGCTATAGCCACGCCTGACCCAACTGAACTGATCAGCCCTACCCCTGAGGCGAGGTACCTCACCGGTCTCTCCTACAGACTTTGAAAACCAGACTTGCATTTTGATGGTAGGCCAGTCCTTTCCTTTTTTTTTCCCTTTTCTCTCCTTGCTCTCTACACGTTTATGAAAATCTTTTTTTTTTTTTCTCTCTCTCGCCTTTAAATTGCTGGTACAAATGTTTGTTCCCTCTGGCCTCTCTGCGTAGAGCCTTTATATCTCTCCGTACACGATCTGAATCTGCTCCATTGACCACCCCTGTAAACGTGGGTTTTCCTTTTGTCAAGGCTGCATTATTTGGGTCTTGCAATGGGAGCTGGACTACACAGCGACTCCATGCGGAAAAAAGTGAAGTCCATACGATATATTTTTTTTTTGTTCTTATTTTCACAACCCCTCCCCCGCTATCCTTATTTTCTTCTACCTCACCCAAGCCAAGTTATGCTTCCAACACTGATCACTTCATCACCACCTCCCTATACCGTAGACACCTCACTGTCCCATACTACTCTCATAGCTCGCTTCCGTTACCTACGCCAATCCAATCCTGTCATACCGGCCCAACTCCTCTCGATTGACCCCTTATTATGAGAATAGTCTCCTGGAATGTTAAAGGCCTTCGCTCCCCTAATAAGAGACTGAAGATTCTCCGTCATCTAAAAAGACTCAAAACAGACATTGCCCTCCTTCAGGAATCCCACCTCTCCACTTCAGATTTCCCACGCATGAAAAAACTATGGGTGGGCTCAGTCCTTGGCTCCGGATCTCAGGGGCGCAGGGCAGGGGTCCTAATACTCATTCACAAAAATCTTCCATGCACGGTGGTCTCTACCCACTCAGATACACAAGGACGTCTCCTATCGATTCATGTTCAGTTAGGGGTAAAAGACTTCATTATCTCTAACATTTACGCCCCTAATAACCCCCCCAAACTTTTTTTTAGCGAACTGTCTACTTGGCTCCTTCGAGATCCGCTTATCCCACATATTATCGGCGGAGATTTTAACACTATCCTTCACCCTATTGACGACAGGTCTTGCTCCAGAAGCCCCCGATCTCTAGTTGTCCCCAGAGACGCGACCCTCTTTGCCTCCATGATTGACTCCCTTCAACTTCATGACGTTTGGCGTCTCAGGCACCCAGCTGACAGAGAATTCACTTTCTACTCCAACCCCCACAACGTTTTCACCAGGATTGACTACATTTTCTGCTCTGACGACATAGTCCCCATGATATCGGAATCTGACATTCATGACATTGTCATCTCAGACCATGCTCCTGTTTCGGTATCACTCGACATCCCCGACCTTCACCCAAACCCCAGACTATGGCGATTCCCCACATACCTACATAATAACTCTGATTTTTTACAGTACATAGAAAAATCATGGTCCGAATACGCCTCGGCCAATGCTCTGCACCTAGATAACCCTAATTTGTTTTGGGAAGCTGGAAAATCCTTCCTGAGAGGTCGGATCATATCCTATGCCACCTCTTTCAAAAGGAATGCCGTGGCAAATTACAAATTGGCCAGCTCCCGGCTACACCACACCCAACGATCCCTGTACTTAAAGGACTCCCCTGAAAATAGGAAGGCTTGGCAGGTAGCTAAACGAGCCTTTGAATCATGGGCAGACACCCTTGAACTGACGAAAAAAGCGCACGTTGACGCCTCCCTACATAAATTCGGGAACAAAGCAGGGAAACTACTGTCCAGACTTTGCAGGGGTCCTCAACGCCCGACATGTATCTCCTCCCTCCGAGACGCTACAGGTTCTATCAGAACCTCACAGCGAGACATCAACGAAGCTATGCTCCAATACTACTCATCCCTATATGCTGCCGATCCCATAGATAAACCATTGGCACTCTCATTCCTTGAAAAAATATCCCTCACCAAAATCACTACCTCACAATTGGAAAGCCTGAACCTGCCCATATCCCTCTCTGAGATATCGTTGGCCATCCGGAACCTAGCCCCTTCTAAAGCCCCTGGCCCTGATGGTTTCACAGGCGAATTTTACAAGTCCCTAAGATCACTATTGGAACCCACCCCTATGTAAGGTATATCAACATATATGGTCTGGTGGCCCGTACTTACCCACAGGGAACCAAGCCACCATAAAATTGCTGTCCAAAAAAGGCAAAGACCCCCTAGACCCAGGTTCATATCGGCCTATCTCACTTCTAAATCTAGATGTCAAGATTCTCTCAAAAATTATTGCCACCAGGTTAGCATCCATCATTCCTTCTTTGATCCACTCCGCTCAATCGGGTTTTGTTAAAGGCAGGACTGCCACTCTAAATATCAGGAAAGTGATGCTGGCCCTGGATCATGCCAAAAATAATCTGAGGGGTGATTTTGCAATCATTACTCTAGATGCGGAGAAAGCCTTCGATAACGTTAGTTTCGAATGGCTTTCTTTAGTAATGTCCTCAATGGGATTCACCGGCCCCTTCTACCGCCTCATAGAGTCCATGTATACTGCCCCAGCAGCTAGACTGGTGGCAGCGGGCCTTCTTTCAGAGGAATTTCGTCTTCATAAAGGCACCAGGCAGGGATGTCCTTTGTCCCCGCTCCTGTTCAATATAGCATTAGAACCCTTATCGCGATTTTTAAACCAAACGGCCCCACTACATGGCATTCACATTGGTGATCACGAACTACGTACTTCCCTCTTTGCCGACGATGTCCTTATTTTCTCTTCTAACCCATCTTTGGATATGTACACGATCAAATCAGTATTCGATGAATTCAGAACATGTTCGGGCCTTCGTATAAATTATAGCAAAAGTGAAATCCTTCCCATAGGCTCACGCCCTGACCCTCCATGGATGCATCACTCTATCTTCAAGGTAGCACATTCACATATCACATACCTAGGGATCAAAATAGGGAAAACACCTGCCTCTCTCTATCATCTCAACTATCCCCCTCTACTCACGAAAATAACTCAGGAACTTGATAATTGGATAGATCTGCCTCTCTCGCTCTTGGGAAGATGTCACCTGGTGAAAATGGTCAGCTTTGCTCGTTTACTTTACCCACTCCAAACTATACCACTGCTTCTACACCATAAGCATACAAAAGCTCTCAATGCAGCTATCTCTAAATTCCTTTGGAAAAGTAGGCGACCGCGTATAGCCCTCCAGAAACTATATCTTCCCAGGCGCGAAGGGGGTATTAGTCTTCCCAATATTAGAACCTATAACCTAGCCTGCCTACTACGGACAGGTCTAGACTGGATAACCCAAGCGTCCCGCTACTCCAATTATGCCTTGGAAACTCAAATGGCACACCCATACTCCCTAGTAGCTCTCCTCCACTGCAAGTGGAAATCAGTTCCAATACCATTCCAACTAGTGATGAGCCGAACACCCCCGGGTTCGGTTCGCACCAGAACCCGCGAACGGACCGAAAGTTCGAACGAACATTAGAACCCTATTAAATACAATGGATGCGAACGTTCGAATTCTAAAGTGCTAATTATAAAAACTATTATGCATGTTATTGTCCTAAAAAGGGTTTGGGAACCCGGGTTCTGCACCAGGGGACATGTATCAATGCAAAAATAAGTTTTAAAAACGGTCGTTTTCCGGGAGCAGTCATTTTAATGATGCATAAAGTGAAAAAAAAAAGTCAAATATTCCTTTAAATATCGTACCTGGGGGGTGTCTAAAGTATGCCTGTGAAGTGCCACGTGTTTCCCGTGTTTAGAACTGTCCCTGCACAAAATGACACTTCTAAAGGAAAAAAAAGCCATTTAAAACTGCTTGCGGCTTTAATGTAATGTCTGGTCCCGGTAATATGGATGAAAATCTTTAAGAAAAATGGCATAGCTACCCCATGACCCCCCCCCTACCCCAGCCCATTACCAGCCCCTTTGGGTCTTGTATGGATATTAAGGGGAACCCCGCACATAAAATAAAAAAGGCCCTATATACTCTGAACAGCCGTATACAGGCGGTGCATACAAGACAGGGACTGTAGGTTTGTTCTTATGTAGAATCTGTTTGTAATTTTGAACAGGTACATTGTTGAAGTGTAGCTCCAGACCAAAAATCTATTTTTAAACTTTTTGGAAAACATAGGTAAGGGTTATCACCCCTGTAACATTTGTTTTGCTGTCTGTGCCCCTGTTCAGAACATTTCACCTCACTTTCCGTCCTAATGACAACTGTTTTTGAAATGTGGTGTTTTTCTTGAAACAAGGATTGCTGATAAAGCATCAGTACAGAGGAGACACCTTTCTCCCATATTTATTCTTACAGGAGAGAATTTTCCTTCCTAGTGGTAGATTTCCTCTCACTTCCTGTTGTCTTCTTGCGTTTGCAAGTAGGAGTCGTTTGTAAGTTGGATGTTTGAAAGTAGGGACCTGCCGTATATACTCTGCAGAAATAGGCCCCTTAGTTGTTGGTGTTGGCACAACACTGTAAGCACTCACAGTTACTCTTGGTTGGTGCTGGAACGCCCTGCTGTCAACTATTATATCAGGAATTTTAATTACATATAATTGTTGAACAGTGGTAGTAAAAATTGGGCCTTTGATGGTGGTGCTGGTGCCACAACACTGTAAGCCCTGACAGTTACTCTTGGTGGGTGCAGCAATGGGCCCTGCTGTGAATTATTAGATCAAGAATTGTAATTACATGCCCCTGTTGAACAGGGGCTGAAAAATTGGGCCTTAGGCACTGGTGGCACAACACTGCAACCCTTCACAGATACTGTACTTGGAGCACAGCAATGAGCCCTGTTGCAAAGTATTGCTTCAAAAATTGTAATGACACGCCCCTGTTAAACAGGGGCTGAAAAATTGGGCCTTAGGCACTGGTGGCACAACACTGCAACTCCTCACAGATACTGTACTTGGAGCACAGCAATGAGCCCTGTTGCAAAGTATTGCTTCAAAAATTGTAATTACACGCCCCTGTTAAACAGGGGCTGAAAAATTGGGCGTTAGGCACTGGTGGCGGCACCCATAAACAAAAATGATCTTCCAAGCTATCATCATCAATCGTATCATTGAGGACTCGGAGGAGGAGGATAGCCAGTCAACATAACAGCACAGGCACTCAGCATCAGCATCAGTCTTGAAGGGATGTGACATTTTAAAATCAATTAGTCTGTTATATCAGCATCAGGTGTGTGGTAGCTGGTGGTGATCCAAGACTGGTTCATCTTGATGAAAGTCAGTCGATCAACCGAGTCGGTGGACAGGCGCACCCTGTGATCCGTGACAAATCCTCCAGCAGCACTGAATGTGCGTTCCGAAAGAACGCTGGATGCAGGACAGGCCAGTAGCTCAATTGCATACTGTGCAAGCTCTGGCCAGTGATCCATCCTCAAGACCCAGTAAGCCAGAGGATTTTCGGTGGGGAAGGTGTCCAAGTCTGACCTTGCCCCTAGATATTCCTGCACCATGTTTATCAGACGCTGGCGATGGTTGCTGGAACCGATCATACTTTGGGGCTGCGGACTAAAGAATTGTCTGAACGCATCGGTCAGACGGCCACCTTCCCCACCGCTCCTTCTTTGACTGGCCGAAGCCTCAGCAACTCGTTGTCCAGGACCAGGAGTTTGCAACCTCCCAGTCTCTGGGAACGCGTTGCACAGACCTTTCTGCAAGGCCTCCCGGAGTTGTCTCATCCTCTGCTCCCTCTGCGACGGTAACATAAGGTCCGCAACCTTACCCTTGTACCGTGGATCAAGGAGAGTGGCCAGCCAGTAATGGTCCCTCTCCTTGATCCGAAGAATACGAGGATCCTTCCGCAGACTTTGCAGGATCAGGGAGGCCATGCAGCGTAGGTTTGCTGAGGCATTCGCTCCGGAGTCCTCTGGGTCACTAAGGACGACATGATCCGCAGCCACCTCCTCCCAGCCACGTACAAGTCCACTGGTTTCTTGGGACTGTAAATCATCCCTAAAAGACTGCTGCTGATGATGCTGAGTGCCAGCCTCCACCTCCATGCTGACACAATCCTCCTCCTCCTCCTCCTCCTCCTCCTCTTCCTGTGCGATGGGTGGGACAGAAGGAACACTGTCTGGGTAAAGGGGGCCTTGAGAGGCAAGGAAGTCCTCCTCTTCCTGCCTCTGTTCTGCCTCAAGTGCCCTGTCCATTATTCCACGCAGCGTGTGCTCCAACAGGTGGACAAGAGGTACAGTGTCACTGATGCATGCACTGTCACTGCTCACCATCCTCGTGGCCTCCTCAAATGGTGCCAGGACAGTGCATGCATCCCTGATCATGCCCCACTGGCGTGGAGAAAAAAAACCAAGCTCCCCTGACCCTGTCCTGGTGCCGTAGTCGCACAGGTACTCATTGATGGCCCTCTGCTGCGTGTGCAGCCGCTGCAGCATGGCCAACGTTGAGTTCCACCTGGTGGGCATGTCACATATAAGGCGGTTCTTGGGCAGGTTCAACTCCTTTTGCAGCTCAGCCAGGCGAGCACTGGCATTATAAGATCTGCGGAAATGCACACAGACTTTCCTGGCCTGCCTCAGGACATCCTGTAAGCCCGGGTACCTGCCCAAGAAGCGCTGCACCACCAGGTTAAGGACGTGAGCCACACAGGGCACATGGGTCAGTTGTCCCTGTCGGAGGGCGGAGAGGAGGTTGGTGCCATTGTCGCAAACCACCATTCCTGGCTTAAGCTGGCGTGGCGTCAACCACCTCTCGGCCTGGCCCTGCAGAGCAGACAGGACCTCTGCCCCAGTGTGGCTTCTGTCCCCCAAACACACCAGCGCAAGCACGGCATGGCATCTTTTTGCCTGCGTACTTGCGTAGCCCCGTGAACGGCTACGGAGCACCGCTGGTTCATAGGACAAACCACAGGAAGAGGCCATGGAGGAAGAAGAAGAGGAGGGGGTGGAGGAGAGAGGTGTGTCACAACCAGTAGTAGCATTTTGGAGGCGTGGCGGTGGGACAACCTCCAACACTACTGCACCTTGTCCTGAATCCTTCCCAGCTGCCAAAAGAGTGACCCAATGGGCCGTGAAAGAAAGGTAACGTCCCTGTCCATGCCTGCTGGACCATGAGTCAGCGGTAATATGCACCTTACCGCTGACCGCCCTGTCCAGCGAGGCCAAGACATTGCCTTCCACATGCCGGTAGAGAGCCGGAATAGCCTTCCGTGAGAAAAAGTGGCGTTTGGGAACCTGCCACTGAGGAACCGCACATTGCACAAACTCACGGAAGGGGGCCGAGTCTACCAACTGAAAAGGCAGCAGTTGAAGCGCTAGCAATTTAGCCAAGCTAGCATTCAACCGCTGGGCATGTGGATGGCTGGGAGTGAACTTCTTTCGACGGTCCAGCAGCTGGGGCAGGGAAATTTGCCTGCTAGAATCGGACGTCGGTGTACTGCTAGCAGAGTGGGCGCAAGTACTTGGCTGTGACACACCTAATTCTACACCTTCATTCCTCTCAGTGCATGTTTCAGAGAGGACTGAAGTTATAGTGGGGTTGGAGATCCCAGCTGATGCGGTGCAAGGAGAGGTCCGCTTGGTTCTTTGGTGTGGGTCTTTGAGGTAGGCTTGCCAACGAGCTGCATGGCAGGTCAACATATGTCTGGTCAGGCATGTGGTACCCAAGCGGCTGATGTTTTGGCCACGCGATATACGCTTGAGACATATGTTGCAAACAGCAGCTGTGCGATCTGATGCACTAGCCTCAAAAAAGGCCCACACCAAAGAACTTTTTGAATGACGGGCAGAGGCAGCGCCCTGCACAGGCGGAGCTCTGCGGTGTGATTCCGTCGGTGTACTGCCCTTACGCTGGCCACCAAAGGGCATCCTGCCTCGTTGGAGATGTGCCTCCTCCTCATCCTCCTCCTCCTCCTCTCTCCTATTAGGCACCCACGTGGAGTCATTGACCTCATCATCCCCTCCCTCCTCATCACTGGAGCCAATCTGGCAGTATGCTGCAGCTGCTGGAACATGACTGCCAGATTGGTGTCCTTCTTGAGCATCCCCTCTGTCTGCTCTCACGCTACTGCCTTCCTCTAGCTGGGTTTCATCATCAGACCCTTCGAAACGCTGGGCATCCTCCTGGAGCATGTACCCAACACTGTGCTGAAACAGTTCGGGGGACTCCTCAGGAGGAGGACATGGTGGGTCTAGGGAAGGAGTGACTGATGATTTGTCTGACATTGATACCAGGGAAGACGACGCTTTGGCAGCTGCTTTTCCAGTACCCTGAGCCTGGGTGAGAGAGGATGAGGAGGAGGAGGAGGGCTTGGTCATCCACTCTACCAAGTCTTCGGCATGATGTGGCTCAACATGTCCAGCTGCCGAAAAGAAGGACAAGCGTGTCCCATGGCCATGTGCTGATGACAATGCACCGCGTCCACGACCAGCACTGTTGCCCCCAGACACAGAGCCTGCTTGCCCTCTTTTATTGCCTCCTGACTGTCTGCCTCTCCTTGTTTGCCTTCCAGACATTCTAATAGATGGCCTGCAGGGAGATGGGAAAAAAGCAATAAGGGCTACCTTCAGGTGTCCTTCTCTGTCCCTTGAAACAAGGACTTTCACAGTGAAAGAAACTGACACTGTCCCTACCTAGAGTTTTCTGTCCCTAGAATAAATGTTTTTTTTAATCACAATATAGCACAAGGACAATTCACTCAATGTCTCTCCAGGTCCCTGGAAACAAGGACTTGCAGAGTGAAAGAAACTGACACTGTCCCTACCTAGAGTTTTCTGTCCCTAGAAAAAAAGTTTTTTTTAAGCACAATATAGCACAAGGACAATTAACTCACTGTCCTTACAGGTCCCTGGAAACAAGGACTTGCAGAGTGAAAGAAAAAAAACACTCTCCCTACCTACAGTTTTCTGTCCCTAGAAAAAATGTTTTTTTTAATCACAATATAGCACAAGGAAAATTAACTCACTGTCCTTACAGGTCCCTGGAAACAAGGACTTGCAGAGTGAAAGAAACTGACACTGTCCCTACCTAGAGTTTTCTGTCCCTAGAATAAATGTTTTTTTTAATCACAATATAGCACAAGGAAAATTAACTCACTGTCCTTACAGGTCCCTGGAAACAAGGACTTGCAGAGTGAAAGAAACTGACACTGTCCCTACCTAGAGTTTTCTGTCCCTAGAATAAATGTTTTTTTTAAGCACAATATAGCACAAGGACAATTAACTCACTGTCCTTACAGGTCCCTGGAAACAAGGACTTGCAGAGTGAAAGAAAAAAAACACTCTCCCTACCTACAGTTTTCTGTCCCTAGAAAAAATGTTTTTTTTAATCACAATATAGCACAAGGAAAATTAACTCACTGTCCTTACAGGTCCCTGGAAACAAGGACTTGCAGAGTGAAAGAAACTGACACTGTCCCTACCTAGAGTTTTCTGTCCCTAGAATAAATGTTTTTTTTAAGCACAATATAGCACAAGGACAATTAACTCACTGTCCTTACAGGTCCCTGGAAACAAGGACTTGCAGAGTGAAAGAAAAAAAACACTCTCCCTACCTACAGTTTTCTGTCCCTAGAAAAAATGTTTTTTTTAATCACAATATAGCACAAGGAAAATTAACTCACTGTCCTTACAGGTCCCTGGAAACAAGGACTTGCAGAGTGAAAGAAACTGACACTGTCCCTACCTAGAGTTTTCTGTCCCTAGAATAAATGTTTTTTTTAAGCACAATATAGCACAAGGACAATTAACTCACTGTCCTTACAGGTCCCTGGAAACAAGGACTTGCAGAGTGAAAGAAAAAAAACACTCTCCCTACCTACAGTTTTCTGTCCCTAGAAAAAATGTTTTTTTTAATCACAATATAGCACAAGGAAAATTAACTCACTGTCCTTACAGGTCCCTGGAAACAAGGACTTGCAGAGTGAAAGAAACTGACACTGTCCCTACCTAGAGTTTTCTGTCCCTAGAATAAATGTTTTTTTTAATCACAATATAGCACAAGGAAAATTAACTCACTGTCCTTACAGGTCCCTGGAAACAAGGACTTGCAGAGTGAAAGAAACTGACACTGTCCCTACCTAGAGTTTTCTGTCCCTAGAATAAATGTTTTTTTTAAGCACAATATAGCACAAGGACAATTAACTCACTGTCCTTACAGGTCCCTGGAAACAAGGACTTGCAGAGTGAAAGAAAAAAAACACTCTCCCTACCTACAGTTTTCTGTCCCTAGAAAAAATGTTTTTTTTAATCACAATATAGCACAAGGAAAATTAACTCACTGTCCTTACAGGTCCCTGGAAACAAGGACTTGCAGAGTGAAAGAAACTGACACTGTCCCTACCTAGAGTTTTCTGTCCCTAGAATAAATGTTTTTTTAATCACAATATAGCACAAGGAAAATTAACTCACTGTCCTTACAGGTCCCTGGAAACAAGGACTTGCAGAGTGAAAGAAAAAAAACACTCTCCCTACCTACAGTTTTCTGTCCCTAGAAAAAAATTTTTTTTTAATCACAATATAGCACAAGGAAAATTAACTCACTGTCCTTACAGGTCCCTGGAAACAAGGACTTGCAGAGTGAAAGAAACTGACACTGTCCCTACCTAGAGTTTTCTGTCCCTAGAATAAATGTTTTTTTTAATCACAATATAGCACAAGGAAAATTAACTCACTGTCCTTACAGGTCCCTGGAAACAAGGACTTGCAGAGTGAAAGAAACTGACACTGTCCCTACCTAGAGTTTTCTGTCCCTAGAATAAATGTTTTTTTTAAGCACAATATAGCACAAGGACAATTAACTCACTGTCCTTACAGGTCCCTGGAAACAAGGACTTGCAGAGTGAAAGAAAAAAAACACTCTCCCTACCTACAGTTTTCTGTCCCTAGAAAAAATGTTTTTTTTAATCACAATATAGCACAAGGAAAATTAACTCACTGTCCTTACAGGTCCCTGGAAACAAGGACTTGCAGAGTGAAAGAAACTGACACTGTCCCTACCTAGAGTTTTCTGTCCCTAGAATAAATGTTTTTTTTAATCACAATATAGCACAAGGAAAATTAACTCACTGTCCTTACAGGTCCCTGGAAACAAGGACTTGCAGAGTGAAAGAAACTGACACTGTCCCTACCTAGAGTTTTCTGTCCCTAGAATAAATGTTTTTTTTAAGCACAATATAGCACAAGGACAATTAACTCACTGTCCTTACAGGTCCCTGGAAACAAGGACTTGCAGAGTGAAAGAAAAAAAACACTCTCCCTACCTACAGTTTTCTGTCCCTAGAAAAAATGTTTTTTTTAATCACAATATAGCACAAGGAAAATTAACTCACTGTCCTTACAGGTCCCTGGAAACAAGGACTTGCAGAGTGAAAGAAACTGACACTGTCCCTACCTAGAGTTTTCTGTCCCTAGAATAAATGTTTTTTTTAATCACAATATAGCACAAGGACAATTAACTCACTGTCCTTACAGGTCCCTGGAAACAAGGACTTGCAGAGTGAAAGAAACTGACACTGTCCCTACCTAGAGTTTTCTGTCCCTAGAATAAATGTTTTTTTTAAGCACAATATAGCACAAGGACAATTAACTCACTGTCCTTACAGGTCCCTGGAAACAAGGACTTGCAGAGTGAAAGAAAAAAAACACTCTCCCTACCTACAGTTTTCTGTCCCTAGAAAAAATGTTTTTTTTAAGCACAATATAGCACAAGTAAAATTAACTCACTGTCCTTACAGGTCCCTGGAAACAAGGACTTGCAGAGTGAAAGAAAAAAAACACTCTCCCTACCTACAGTTTTCTGTCCCTAGAAAAAATGTTTTTTTTAATCACAATATAGCACAAGGAAAATTAACTCACTGTCCTTACAGGTCCCTGGAAACAAGGACTTGCAGAGTGAAAGAAACTGACACTGTCCCTACCTAGAGTTTTCTGTCCCTAGAATAAATGTTTTTTTTAATCACAATATAGCACAAGGAAAATTAACTCACTGTCCTTACAGGTCCCTGGAAACAAGGACTTGCAGAGTGAAAGAAACTGACACTGTCCCTACCTAGAGTTTTCTGTCCCTAGAATAAATGTTTTTTTTAAGCACAATATAGCACAAGGACAATTAACTCACTGTCCTTACAGGTCCCTGGAAACAAGGACTTGCAGAGTGAAAGAAAAAAAACACTCTCCCTACCTACAGTTTTCTGTCCCTAGAAAAAATGTTTTTTTTAATCACAATATAGCACAAGGAAAATTAACTCACTGTCCTTACAGGTCCCTGGAAACAAGGACTTGCAGAGTGAAAGAAACTGACACTGTCCCTACCTAGAGTTTTCTGTCCCTAGAATAAATGTTTTTTTTAATCACAATATAGCACAAGGACAATTAACTCACTGTCCTTACAGGTCCCTGGAAACAAGGACTTGCAGAGTGAAAGAAACTGACACTGTCCCTACCTAGAGTTTTCTGTCCCTAGAATAAATGTTTTTTTTAAGCACAATATAGCACAAGGACAATTAACTCACTGTCCTTACAGGTCCCTGGAAACAAGGACTTGCAGAGTGAAAGAAACTGACACTGTCCCTACCTAGAGTTTTCTGTCCCTAGAATAAATGTTTTTTTTAAGCACACTATAGCAGAAGCACAAAACACACTGACACTCTCCCTACCTATCCTTCTCTTTCCCTAAACTAAAGGAATCCAGGTTAAGCAAGAAAGAAATAACAGTCACTGTCCCTGCCTATGCTACTCTATCCCTGCTCCGGAACACACTACACTAGGCCACCGTGCTGGCGGCCTTTTATAGTGTGGGGCGTGTACTAAACACCCTCAGCAATAATTGGCCACAGGCATCCTGCCTGTGGCCAATCATTGCTCTCCTCGCTGCCGGCGCTGTGATTGGCCAAGCATGCGGGGTCACAGTGCATGCTTGGCCAATCACAGCGCCTGGATGACACTGCGATGGCGTAGTGCATTGTGGGCCGTTCGCGTCACTCGAATTTGGCGCGAACGGCCCAAATCGTTCGATCTTCGTCGAACGATCGAACAGCCAATGTTCGAGTCGAACGTATGTTCGACTCGAACACGAAGCTCATCCCTAATTCCAACATAACCTTTTACTAAGAGACACGGCCATTGCTTGGAGAGAAGTCAGAAAAAGCCTACATCTTTCGCCCTTCATATCCGGCCACCTTCCAATTCAAGGCCACCCGAGTTTCACCCCAGGCCTAGAGCAACATCCCTTTGCCTCCTGGCATCGGAAAGGTCTCACGAAATTTTCACAACTCTGTGACCCGGAGACAGGTCGTCCCATAAATTTCAAATCCCTAGCCGACACATTCTCACTTCCACATTCCCAAGCTTTTCACTATGGACAATGTGTCAGTTTCCTAAAGAATGCATGTAGACACGATAACACACGGTTCAAAAATTCTATAACGGAAGTCCTTCTTTCGGAAGGTTCATATAAGATCTCAGATATATATCGCCCTCTTCTACTAAAAACAACGTCATCCCTAGCCTCCTCATCAGTGGCCAACTGGACCAAAGACTTCCCAGACACAGAACTGGTCAACAAACTATTACAGGGTCTTAATACTATACATAAACTGATCCCCAATGAAATTTGGAGGGAAACTCAGCTGAAAATTATGCATCGTGCTCACATTCCCTTTCTCTATGCTAATCAATCACAAACCTCCTCTTCATGCCCTCTCTGCCGTCAACTCAAACCTTCCCTGACGCATCGCTTCTGGTCGTGCCCCCACATATCCGTCTTCTGGGATAAAGTCCTGGCTTACATCTTCAAAGTGACCCTGATGAAACTACCTAAGGACCCACTCCTCCTCATCTTTGGTTATTGGGACCCGTTGTTGCTGCCATGGTCCCCGAAGGCCCCCCTTCACATAAAGATTGGTCTTTGATATGCCTACTACTCGCCAGGAGAGCCATCTTGAAAAATTGGATATCCAATATACCCCCGAATACATCACAAGTCAAAAAGGAACTTCTGCTGCTTCTTTTCAAAGACAGACTAAATACAGACTTCTCGCTTGACACTGCTAAGCATCGTTTCTACCACAGATGGCAAGCATACTTGGTCTATGCGCACTCCCCTGAAGACCGGGCAAACCTCGAGTTATTTTCATTCTCCTATTACGGGACACCCCTCCCATCACCTCCAGTGACTCTACTCTCCCCCCCCCCAGGTGACCTATCTTGATGGGACAAATTCTAATTCTAAATCTGGATCTGAATCTTTATGGTGTGATGCACTCTAGATATTTCCAGTGTAATTTGATGTCTACCTCCTTGTTACCTCTCATAACGGTAGCTTGGTGTCTACTTCCACCCCCCCTCCCCCCCCCCATCATCTCCCATTCTTTCTCCCTAGGTTTTTGTTTTTTGTTCTGTTCTCCGCTCTCCAGTTTTCCTAGGGTCCTCCCCAGTTCCAGGATCCATTCATTTATCTTCCCCCCTTACATAGGGATGTTTAGCTTTGAAAGCTCTTACCTCCTACACTGTTTATGCATCCCTTGCATGGGACCTTATTCTTTTATCTCTTTTATCTCCTAGGATGCGTATTGTTCTCTATGCATTATTGTCTTCTTTTACCATATTTACTGGTTTGACACAACTATTGATATGTTAAAATAGAATTACTTCTATTGCTGTAGTAATCTGTATGACTTATGCCTTCAATAAAATCTATTTAAAAAAACAAAAAAAAACAAGGAGACCCCCATATCCCGGCCTCCCCCTATCTGAATTGGTAACTGGTACATTGTACCCCTACCATTTCACAAAAAAAGTGTCAAAAATTGTAAAAAAGACAAGAAAATAAAAATAAAAATGTCCAGCGATGTCCACCTTCATCTTCTATTCCGCCGCCGATGCCGAAAAAAACCCCAGCTCTGCCTCCATGGTCGGCTCCTGCCGACTGACATGTTGCTCACTATGACAGCTGTTATATAGCTGAGGGCGGGGCCACCCGATGATGTGTACGGGAGACCCCGCTCCCCTCTGGCGCCACAGGGAAACACGTGTACGGATGACCCCGCCGCCCTCTGACACCACAGAGGTTTCATCAGCATGGAGGAGGACTGGATCACATCGGCAGCAGTCATCAGCATGGAGGAGGACTGGGCATCATCAGCAGGTAACATAGATAGGGGCAGAGTTGTAAGAGCTGAAAAGTTTTGTTTCTTTTTGGGCTTGGATACTGGAGTCCTGCACGTAGTTGCATTGTGTTGACCAGTGTGTACTGCTGATGGAGAGGTAGTAACAGTACTGGGGGAAATAGAGGGAAGAGTAGCAGAAGTACAGGAAGAGGCCTGAGACGTTGCTATGGGTAACAGTACTGCAGGGGGAGCTTCCAATGGATTACATACAGAGGGAGTGTGGTTACTGGTGGCAGGGTACTGATCTTCAAGAGGTAAGGAACGCTCAGTAGCAGCAGAGGTTGCTAAGGGTAACAGACTAACAGATTCTTGATTGTAGCAGCAGCTCTGACTTTATGTGACTTATCTTGCACTGGGAATATGATCTCTGATCAAGCTTGTAGCAGAGGGTGAACTAAAGTCAGTTTGTCTCTTCCTTGCTCAATTAAACAGCGCACAGCAGCAATACAATCCAAGGCCACCTGTTGTGATTAGGCTGAATACTGCTGGAAAAAAGAACCTGCACAATGTTTCAGCAACCATCCCAAAAATCCAGCCTGGTACATAGTAAATGGGGGGATGAAAACATTGTGGCCCTGAGAGGTAAACTGAAATTGTAGCTCAGAACATACCTGAATCAAGGGTTGCAAGTTACTAAGAGTGAATCTGCCCTCAACAGCTAAGGCATGTGCTGTCAGAATGCTTCCCAACAGCTCCTCCTCATTGAGATCCTGCCAAAGTGAACGACACAAATATTTATCCCCTACCGCAAGCTGCACACGGCAAATAATCTTCACTCTAAGCATTTTAACAAAGGCAAAAAACTCCAGTAGCCGGCTCTCTGTTCCGAAGTGTAGCAGATCTGGTCGTTATGGGGCGTCACTATTATGTCAGGAATCAATGGCTAAAGAGACCAGACACATAGCTACTAGAGATGAGTAGTGATGTCGCTAACATAACATTTTCCATTCGCGAACGGCGAAAGCGAATTTCGGCAAATGTTCGCGAACGGGCGAACCGCCATAGACTTCAATACTGGAAATAGGGGGCAGTGGGTATACTCAATACCCTGGGATTTTTAAATACGGTGCTAGATAGAGATTGACAAAGGAATCAGAGCTAAAAAATATTACATTTTATTACATGACAAAAACAGAAAATACATAAATTATCATAACCATCCATTGAAGACGTGTGACTCACTGATCAAAGATGCAATTGCTAGGTCGCCACTCTACTAGTTTCGCTATGAATAGCTTCCTCAGGAGTGATTGTGACAATAGCAGATTATACTGAAAACACAGAATACATATGATTAACATGAAGGATGGTTACAGGTTAGTGAGCATAAGCACATAACGTTATTTAAATTACATTGCGGAAATTGCCGCATCAATATTGGCATGATAATAGGGAAAAAGTATTGAAAAAATATTGAGGAAAAAATATTAACAAGCATCATTGATCAGGACCCATGCTGAACACCAAACATACATATGTGTACATATGCACTCACCAGTTTGCAGAATAAATCATTTATGAAGAACAGAAGACAAATTCTCTCAGAGCCATAAAATTCAAGCGAAACGACATTGTTCCACTGCTCCACTCAACCACCTGGCAGAATCCAGTGACACACCTGATAGTATTTGCAACCATAGGGGTATTTGAGCAAAATAAAATAAAATGAATACCTATGGGAATATTAATAAAATATATTAATATATCAGGACTGCATGAACATAGTCTAATTTTTATGAAAATAAAAAAGGTGTATGGAGATGAGCCTCTTACCTTGGTAGAGTAAATATTGAGAAAATATGCCAATATTGGTAAGGATCTAGCGCCTAAGTTATTCATAAAGGAAGAAAACTGAAGCTGAGGTGTTTGAATGGGAGATGGACAAGCCAGCAGGAATGCACATCAGCCAAACAGGAAGATAGGACACATTGGCAACTAAGGGGCAACCAAGGGGCAGGTTGCACTTTTTCCAGCTGGACTATGCTTGAAGCATACTCATCCAGGTAAGGCATTGCTTGGATTATTTGCCATTTGACCTTTCGATCCTTGTTTCTTTAGTGACTCATTTTTCTCACTGGGACATTTTTGTTTTTCTTCTCTTTTTTGATAGCTGTCAGATAGTTGCCAATGTGTCCTATCTTCCTGTTTGGCTGATGTGCATTCCTGCTGGCTTGTCCATCTCCCATTCAAACACCTCGGCTTCAGTTTTCTTCCTTTATGAATAACTTAGGCGCTAGATCCTTACCAATATTGGCATATTTTCTCAATATTTACTCTACCAAGGTAAGAGGCTCATCTCCATACACCTTTTTTTATTTTCATAAAAATTAGACTATGTTCATGCAGTCCTGATATATTAATATATTTTATTAATATTCCCATAGGTATTCATTTTATTTTATTTTGCTCAAATACCCCTATGGTTGCAAATACTATCAGGTGTGTCACTGGATTCTGCCAGGTGGTTGAGTGGAGCAGTGGAACAATGTCTTTTCGCTTGAATTTTATGGCTCTGAGAGAATTTGTCTTCTGTTCTTCATAAATGATTTATTCTGCAAACTGGTGAGTGCATATGTACACATATGTATGTTTGGTGTTCAGCATGGGTCCTGATCAATGATGCTTGTTAATATTTTTTCCTCAATATTTTTTCAATACTTTTTCCCTATTATCATACCAATATTGATGCGGCAATTTCCGCAATGTAATTTAAATAACGTTATGTGCTTATGCTCACTAACCTGTAACCATCCTTCATGTTAATCATATGTATTCTGTGTTTTCAGTATAATCTGCTATTGTCACAATCACTCCTGAGGAAGCTATTCATAGCGAAACTAGTAGAGTGGCGACCTAGCAATTGCATCTTTGATCACTGAGTCACACGTCTTCAATGGATGGTTATGATAATTTATGTATTTTCTGTTTTTGTCATGTAATAAAATTTAATCTTTTTTAGCTCTGATTCCTTTGTCAATCTCTATCTAGCACCGTATTTAAAAATCCCAGGGTATTGAGTATACCCACTGCCCCCCTATTTCCAGTTTTATATTATATGGGATGTGGTGCTATAAGATTTGACCAAGAGTGCCCCCTTTCTTCAACATAGACTTCAATAGGCAGGCGAACTTTAAAACCCACAGGGACTCTTTCTGGCCACAATAGTGATGGAAAAGTTGTTTCAAGGGGACTAACACCTGGACTGTGGCATGCCGGAGGGGGATCCATGGCAAAACTCCCATGGAAAATTACGTAGTTGACGCAGAGTCAGGTTTTAATCCGTAAAGGGCATAAATCACCTAACATTCCTAAATTGTTTGGAATAACGTGCTTTAAAACATCAGGTATGATGTTGTATCGATCAGGTAGTGTAAGGGTTACGTCTGCTTCACAGTGACAGACCAAACTCTGACAGACCAAACTCCCTGTTTAACGCACCGCAAACAACCGCAAACAGTCCATTTGCACAACCGCAAGGCTTTATTGATCACCTTAGATGATCACAAAGAAAATTAATGTTTTTTCTATGCAAAATTATCCAGCCGATCGCTTTTGGTCTGTTCACAATGAAGCAACGACCTTATCATCTGGGGTGTTCCAACATTGCCATTGCCAGCACACTCATAGAGGTGGTCACTTCATTGTGATACGCAAGCCCCTTCACCACAACAAGGTAACGATCACGAAGGGGAATTGACACATGTATGTGCTTTTTTTTTTGTTTTGTTTTTGCAGCCACAGTGCAGCAGACAGGCCAGAAAAATTAGGCATGTACACATGCCTGAAAAATTAGGTATTGTTGCAGCCGCTGCTGTAGCAGTGGCCAGAAAAATTTATGTTTTCCAGGCAGAAAGTGCCCTAAAACATTGCAGCTTGAACCCTAGTTGGTGGAGGATAAGTCACGCAAGTCATCCGGCATGCAGAGATAAAATACAGCAGCGTGTGGACAATTTTTAGCCCAAGGCAGCTCATCTCATCAGGCCTTTTTTAGTCAAATGTATAGCCCACTGTCAGTCCCTTCGGGATCCATGCCTCATTCATCTTAATAAAGGTGAGGTAATCTAGACTTTTTTGAACTAGGCGACTTCTCTTCTCAGTGACAATACCTCCTGCTGCACTGAAGGTCCTTTCTGAAAGGACACTTGAAGCGGGGCAGGCCAGAAGTTCTATCGCATATTGGGATAGCTCATCCGCCACCAACTAGCGGATGAGCTAGTTGGGCGGATGAGCTAGTTGGGCCACCAACTAGCGGATGAGCTAGCTCATCCGCCACCAACTAGGGTCAAGCCTGCACACCCAGTAGTCAAGGGGTTCATCGCTCCTCAGGCCGCGTACACACGACCGGTTTTCTCTGCAAAAAAGCTCTCCCAACAGTTTTCTTGTCTTTTTTGGTCGAGAAAAACGTTCGTGTGTATGCTTTCTCGTTGAGAAAACTGTCCAAAATCTCGACGAGAAAAAAGACAACCTGCGTTCTTTTTTCTCGTCGGAGTCTCATTCTTTCTCGGCGTGATTCTTGTCAGACTGTGTTTGGACAAGAAAACCGTTTGTGTATATGCTTTTCCGAGGCTTCAAAAACCGTGCATGGTCAGACTCAATATGAGATGGGAGCGCACCTTCTTGTAAAACGAGCGTTTTGAATGGAGATAGCACATTCGTCACGCGTTACCAATTTTAGCCACATTTAAATGCTGCACATTTAAATCTTCTTTAGAATACTACAATGATGATGTGCAATTTTGATCTTTTTTGACTGCAGATATTCATGCATATTTAGGACTAATTTTTACCAACATTTCTGAATGCATATCTCATGAATATGTTATTTTAGTTGATCGAGCAAGATTTATTTTATTTTTTTATTAATTAGTATGTTTTTATTCAGATATGCATTTTAAAATCTTCTTTAATTTCTAGTGTTCTCCTTTTTTTTTTATCCGGTGTAAATTTGACATAAATAGTATTAAATTATCCTCTTGTTTTTGTTCTGCAAGGCGTTTTTTGGGTGTTATCTGTGGCATTTAAACTCTAGCCTTGGAGTTTTAGAAAATTACCTGCCTACTCACCAGCTAAATATGTAGCTTTAACAAAAACACATAGGCAAGTATTAACTGGAACACAAAAAAACATTTATTCTGGTATACAAAATAATAATAACCAAACTAGAAGGCAGCGCTGGAGAGCCTGCTGCAATTTGTGCGACTGTGTGGACACCAAAATTGGAACCTTGAGAAGCACATATACATTACTGAGCACAATCTGGTCTTGGACTCCCAGAGGTCAGGAACAGCAGCAGGTTAGATACATGTCCCAAGCCTGGGGAACTACAACAGGCTGCCTTCTGTCTGACCACATTGCAGCAAGGGAATCACTTCCTGGTCTTCTTGCTCCGCTTCCCTGCAGCCTTCTGGGTAGGCTTGCCTGCAGCCTTCTCTGCAGCCTTCCTTGTCCGCCTGGCTGGAGGCTGTGCCTCAGGAGGTGTACTCATGTCAGGAGGAGGAGGTGGAGCTGGAGAAGAAGGAGGTGGAGCTGGAGAAGAAGGAGGTGGAGCTGGAGAAAAAGGAGGTGGAGCTGGAGAAGAGGAAGGAGGAGGTTGTGAAATTGGAGGTGGAGCTGGAGAAGAAGGAGGTGAAGCTGGAGAAGAGAAAGGAGGAGGTTGTGAAATTGGAGGTGGAGGTGGAAAAGAAGGAGGTGGAGGAGAATAGGAAGGTGCAGGAGGATGGCCGTGGTCACAGATAACAGTGCTCTCTGTGAGTCTGCCCCTCAACCCCTTATTTAAAAGGGTCATGAGCAGGGACTCACAAAGTAGCCTCTGTTCATTTTGCATCTGGGCCATTTTCATGCCCACCAATAATGCATAGCCCTCATCAGGGGTTGGGGGCTGCTGGAGGGTGGCATGGGCCTCTTTAATGAGGGCCAGTGCTGCCACACTCACAGCCCTATCCCTCCTGCCCCTTCTTGGTGGCATGCGGATTGGTGGCACCTGACACCTTGTCCTACTACTTGGACCAGCCACCTCCTCTCTGCCACTTGGACCAGGCACCTCCTCTCTGCCACTAAGCCCAGCCTCCTCCTGCCTGACATTTTCCGCCCTCTCATCTTGGCTGACCTACTCCTGTGTAAAAAAAGGGACATATTTTAGATTTTGTTTTCATCAATCACACACAGGGGATTAGTTTATAAAGGCAAATCCACTTTGCAATACAAGTGCAAACTACAAGTGCACTTGTAATTGCTTGGAAAGTGGACTTGGAAGTGCAGTCACTGGAGATCTGAGGGGGACATGCAAGGCAAAGCAAAAGCATAAATTTAGCCTAAACATGATTGGAGATTAAAATCAGCAGAGCTTCCCCTCATTTCCGCTCTCCCCCTCTGATTTACAGCGCCTTTACTTCCAAGTTCTTTTTTGGTGAAATTTTAAGTGCTCTTTGCACTTGTAGTTTGCACTTGTAGTGCAAAGTGGATTAGCTATTCTTAAAGCAGCCCCACAATGTTCAGATCATTGCCTGTTGCAAATCCTTCAAAATGTGTGTGTATAATACTCTCATTATGCCCCCATCATTTTCATATCTCCTCCCCCACTTTTTTGCCCACTAATGTCTATTGCTATGTCCATCCCTTTTTCTTGATTGCCTACCTTCTTACACATCTTAACATCTATTTTACATCATTCACTTTTGACAAAGAAATGTGATAAAAATACTATACCTGGCTCCAAATGGACAGATCTGGGTCCTCATCCAAGATGGAAGGCTCCTCCTGATCCTTGGAAGGAACATCTTGGCTGGAGGGAAGGCTGGAGGGAAGGCTGGACAGTGATTCCCTTGCTGTAATGTGGTCATTCAGAAAGGCCAACCTGTCGTAGTACCACAAATGTGGGACATATACCTCCCCTGCTGCTGCTCCTGACCTCTGAGATGCCAGGACACGATTGTGCGCAGTCCTATATGTGCCTCTCAAGGTCCCAATTTTGGTGTCAAGCTACTCAATGGTTGCATGGGGCACCCTGGTCTGCACAAATGGGAGCAGGCTCTCCAGCGCTGCTCTCCGAACCCCTTTTTTTATGCTGTGGATTTTTGGTCTCCCACAGAGCGGGTAGCTCCCTTAATCTGTCAATGAATTCCGATAGAAATTATTTTTCCCCAAACACATTCATTGTTTCTGCAAGACAAAACACCAGACATAATTAAAAATGTCAATCACACTCTAAACTCGTGAAATCTTTATGCCCATATATGCCTCTCCAATCTCTATGCAGTATAGGCCACTGATGTACCAATTAGTAAATGATACCTTCGGGCCTAACGTTCAGTGCTCTAAACTCCTTCTGCCGCACACAGAACGTAGGTACGTCACATGTGTGTTAGCTTTACATACACTACACATGCGTGACACACGTCGCCCGCCCATGACTGTCTTTTCTCGATGTTTCCGCGCCCCTTCTCTTTCGGCGCGCAGGCGACATGGCGGAGTCACAGCAGGTGTCTGTGAATTCAGAGAATTCCAATGAGGAGACAAGCCCAGAGCGGGAAATGTCACAAACAAGGAGGCGCTACAAGGCATCTAATATGTCCTTTGAGGAGATGGCAGAAATGGTGGCCATATTGAACAATTCTGATTATGATGCAAAGCATGGGCTGTATTCCCACCCTAATCTTCGGAAGGACAAAATTATGAAGAAAGTAGTGAAAAGTCTAAAGAAGAATTTCTTTGTGAAAAGATCCAAGGAGCAGCTCAGAAAGAGGTGGTCTGACCTCAAACTGAGGGAGCCGGAGCAGTTAAGGAGCATTAACAGAATGCTTAAAAAAAGTAAGTACTTCTCTTGTGTCCCTATTGTTGTATTTCACAACTTGCATGTTGCTCCCTGTTGTGTTTTTTTCTTAATTAACATTCTTAAATGACATCTCCTACAATTTAGTGGGCACAGTAATCGGTCGATATAGACACATCGTTTGCACACTACATACGATGATTTGGCAATATCCGTTCTTTTTTATTTCCAAAAATAAATGTATGTTTAAAATCACTAAATGTTATGACATTGTTGTCTAGATGATGTGTTTGAAACTAGAATGAAATGCAAACTTGAATCAATATAAAGGAGAGGACACTCAACAGTTGTTTACACATCTGCACTCACAGGAGCACTATAGTGTGGGCCGCCATAAGAACCTTTTTAGGGTGTCCACCACAGGTGCTACAGTGGGTACTGGGGGGGGGGTCATGTGATAAAATTGTCACCAAAAGGTCTGTTTTTTAGCTTTGTATAGTTCTCGAATCTGGTCTTCATCTTGGAACTGGGCCTAAACAGACAAGTGCAACCCACCTGCAAGCAATGTTTCATATTCCTAGTTATGACTTCATATATGTGTGTGTTAAGTGTTCCATTTGTTTGAATCTCATAGGGGAGAGAAGATTGGGAGGACACCACTCCTCGGAGCCCAGGAAGCCCACACCTTCTAAAGAACCCCAACCTCCCCAACAAGCCCAACCTGAGAATGTGGAGGATGTCAAATTAGATAAAGGAGAGGTGGAGGAAGGAGAAGTCGAGGAAGGAGAGGTGGAGGAGGTGGTGGAACTTGTCACTACAACAGGTCAGTATCTGTCACCCCAGCTTCAGGTTTACGAGATGTAGGCCTGGAGATTGCTATATTTTTATTTTTATTTTAGGGGATGAAGATTTTGCTGAAAGTCCACGATTCTCCAGGAATATTGCACAGACTCATACAACAAGTAATGGATTGTAGTACTCAACTGGACTTCATTAAAAAAAGGATTCAGGATCTGGAGAATACATTTAAGGACATCATAGATGTGTAGGGGAGAATAGACAAAAAAAAAAACTTTTAATCTCAAGTTTGTGTTCACTTTTGTAGCACTTTGTTGCACAAACAAATTTAGAAGATGCACACAGTGGGTCAACATGTGCTATCTGACATCACGGGATCTCCATGTACGTGTTTTGGGGGTGCAACCTCTTCCTCACAACTCAAGTAGGAGAAAGGAAGAAGGGGTTGCCCCCCCAAAACATGTTGAATGATCCCCCATGATGGCGGGTAGCACATGTTGACAAGAGGGATGAGGAAGTAACTAACCTAGTTTCCCCCCCCCCTAAAAATGTGTGCATCTTCTAAATTTGTCAGGTTCAGGGGTGACAACACTCCATTTTTGAAGAAGGGCAGATAGACATTTTTGGGGACAAAACGTTTAACATTGTTGTATTTGGAGGAATGTTGAGGAGATTTTTTCTAAGTTCATTAGCAGCAAAATTTGCCATGTTAGGTGAAAAGGCGAAAATGGGTTTCTAAAATGTTCAGACACCAAACATGTATACCTAACCATATGTGTGATTGAGTAAAATACAAGAAAATACAAAAAATGTTTTTTATTTTTTTAAACCACTCTAACCTTTTTGGGATTTAGTTTTGTTGTTAGCAGTGAAATGTTTGTTGTTTACTAAGGAAAATACACTTGGCACTACAAGTACACTTAGAAAAAGTAGCACACACCTCAAATATAAACAAAGCAAAACTAATAATTGAAAGTTGATATTTTTTATTTTAGAGTTTTTTACGGCAAAATTATAATTCGGACAGATTCTCTGGCATTGGAATGGCCCTCCTACCCATGAAATAATCAACATATTTCTGCCTGATTGCACGGGCACTTTGGGGGGGCAAGCCAGCACGGACAGGTTCCAGGCCCGGCAGGGCATTGTCCACAGCAAGTCCTGGCTCGGGCCCAACTGTGGCCATATATGTAGGAGATTTCTTCCTCAAAAAATTGTGCAGTAGACAACAACAAAACACAATATAGTTCAATTTGTACTTCGCAAGATTAATAGGAGTCAGAAAAAGACAGAACCGGCTGGCCATTATCCCGAAGGCATTCTCCACAACTCTTCGGGCTCTGGCCAGCCGGTAGTTGAAGACCCTCCTCTCCGGGGTGAGGGTCCTCTGGGGGAAAGGCCTCATGAGATGCCGACCCAGGCCAAAGGCTTCATCAGCCAAAAACACAAAGGGGAGTCCTTCCACATTCCCTGCATCCGGTGGCAATGCAAGGTCATCACTCTGTAGACGAAGGGCAAACTCCGTCTGGGCAAAGGCTCCCCATCCGACATCCGGCCATTCTTCCCCACATCCACATAGAGGAATTCATACTGTGCTGACACCACCGCCATCAGCACAATACTATGAAACCCCTTGTAGTTGTAAAAAAAGGAGCCAGAACGGGGTGGTGGCACGATGCGGACGTGCTTTCCGTCAATGGCTCCTCCGCAGTTGGGGAAGTCCCACCGCCTGGCAAACTCCAATGCCACAGTCTGCCATTCCTGTGGCGTGGAAGGAAGCTGGGGAATCAAACAAGAAAAAAATTAAGGACTTTTGCTAATAACTTTGCAAGCAGATTAGACAAAAACATTCGTGGCCAACATAAGTATAAAATTTTGGTTAAGGATTAGTAAAAAAAGAGAACCAAATTCACAATTTGCACATTGCTCACCCCCCTCTGATGGCCCATTTATTTTCTTTGGGGGGGCTAGATGTGTTTGGGACCCCACAAGTTTCACAATCTGGAAATTTAATCAAGAATTGGAGGGGGGGTGGGCTACAAGGGATCTGCAAAAATACATTGTTAACAGACTAGGCTAGATGTGTTTGGGCCCAGGAGAGCATGCTGGAGAGGTAAGTAAAGGTAACAATGCATGTAGGCCCAAAAATTACTTGAGAAAGGACAGCATGCATGGGGACAAAGGGAACATTCTCAGCATATTACAATCATGCTAATTAGGGATGGATGAAAGAAATACAATACATCATCATGCATTAAATACAGAGAATGTGATATTATATACGAAAACTTACCCTCATATAGTCATCCTGCAGGACTTGGATGATAGCAGAACAGGTCTCTGGGATTATGATGCCCAGAGCCTGGGGGGAGATGCCTGTGGTGAACTTCAGGTCCTGCAGACTTCTCCCTGTCGCCAGGTAGCGCAACGTGGCGATGAGCCTCTGCTCAGCACTGATGGCTTCCTGCATAACGGTGTCCTGCCTGGTAATATAGGGGGACACCAAAGCCAACAGATGCTGAAATACGGGGTCAGACATCCGCATAAAATTCCTGTAGTCCTCAGGATTATTCTCCATGATCTCCCGCAGCAGAGGCATGTGAGAGAATTGGTCACGCTGGAGCAACCAATTCTTGGTCCAGGAACTCCTCCTCACCCTGTTCATAGACTCGTCTTGGTCCAATACAAGAAGACCAACAGACACACAAAGTCGGTGCACAACACGATCTCTACGATGAGAACGTATCCGCAACATGGCTAAGAAACGGTCGTCTGAACAGAACGAACTAAACAAAACGCACTGAAGAACAGCAAGGCCTATGAAGAACGACCTGAAAATCAGAAACGAGCGGACAAGAACGCACTGTAAAACAGATACGACCTGACTACTCGCCCTGAAAGACAAGATACGAACCCACAAGCACCAACTGAACCGCAGAAAACAAACTGAAAGCACAAAGTCTGAAAAGCGCGAATCGTCTCTTCCCAAACTTTACCTAACACGCAGCAACACGAGATTAGCAAAAGCAGCCCAAGGGAGGACGCCATGAAAATGGAACTTCCCCTTTATACTGCAGTCGTATGTGTTGTACGTCACCGCCAGGGATGAGCCGAACACCCCCCTGTTCGGTTCGCACCAGAACCTGCGAACAGACAGAATGTTCGCGCGAACTTTAGAACCCTATTAAATACAATGGACTCGAACGTTTGAAATCTAAAGTGCTAATTATAAAGGCTAATATGCAAGTTATTGTCCTAAAAAGTGTTTGGGGACCTGGGTCCTGCCCCAGGTGACATGTATCAATGCAAAAAAAGGTTTAAAAAATAGACGTTTTTACGGGAGCGGTGATTTTAATAATGCTTAAAATGAAAAAATAAAAGTGAAATATTCCTTTAAATTTCGTACCTGGGGGGTGTGTATGATATGCATGTAAAGTCGCGCATGTTTCCCGTGCTTAGAACTGTCCCTGCACAAAGTGTAATTTTTGAAGGAAAAAAAGTCATTTAAAACTCACTCGCGGCTATTAATGAATTGTCGGCTCCCGGCAATACATAGAAAAGTCATTGATAAAAAAAAAAGCGTGGGGGTTCCCCCAAATTCAATTACCAGGCCCTTTAGGTCTGGAATGGATATTAAGGGGAACCCCACCGCAAATTTAAAAAAAAATGGCGTGGGGTTCCCCCTAAATATCCATACCAGACCCTTGAGATCTGGCATGGATTTTAAGGGGAACTCCACCCCAAATTCTTTTTAAAAATGGCGTGGAGTCCCCCCAAAAATCCATACCAGACCCTTATCCGAGCACGTAACCTGGCCGGCCGCAGGGGAAGAGGGGGGACGAGAGAGCGCCCCCCCTCCCTCCTGAACCGTACCAGGCCACATGCCCTCAACATGGGGAGGATGTCCCCATGTTGATGGGGACAAGGGCCTCATCCCCACAACCCTTGCCCGGTGGTTGTGGGGGTCTGCGGGCGGGGGGGCTTATCGGAATCTGGAAGACCCCTTTAACAAAGGGAACCCCCAGATCCCGCCCCCCCATGTGAATTGGTAAGGGGTACATTGTACCCCTACCATTTCACGAAGACAGCGTAAAAAAAATGTAAAATAAACCACACAAACACCTTGAAAAAGTCCTTTATTAAAAAAAAAAACATTCCAGCGATGAAATCCAGTGTCCCGCGGCAATCCGCTGTCCAGCCCTGTACGTCATTGGTTTTGCCTGAGCGGACCTGATGGGGAACTTCCTCCTCAGTGTTTTAAATGTATAGACCCGCCCCTTCTAAAGTTCCCCATCAGGTCCGCTCAGCGGACCAGATGCGGAACATGACAAGGGGCGGGTCTATACATGTATTACCAAAGTGAGAGAAGTTCCCCATCAGGTCCGCCCCCTCGGTATGTCGGACCCGCCTACGTCATTGGCTTGAGCGGGGAACTTCCTTCACTGTGTAATTTAATTTTTTTTTTAATAAAGGACTTTTTCAAGGTGTTTGTGTGTTTTTTTTACATTTTTTTATGCTTTCTTCGTGAAATGGTAGGGGTACAATGTACCCCTTACCAATTCACATGGGGGGGGCGGGATCTGGGGGTCCCCTTTGTTAAAGGGGTCTTCCAGATTCCGATAAGCCCCCCGCCCGCAGACCCCCACAACTACCGGGCAAGGGTTGTGGGGATGAGGCCCTTGTCCCCATCAACATGGGGACATCCTCCCCATGTTGAGGGCATGTGGCCTGGTACGGTTCAGGAGGGAGGGGGGGGCGCTCTCTCGTCCCCCCCTCTTCCCCTGCAGCCTGCCAGGTTACGTGCTCGGATAAGGGTCTGGTATGGATTTTTGGGGGGACTCCACGCCATTTTTAAAAAAAAATTGGGGTGGAGTTCCCCTTAAAATCCATGCCAGATCTCAAGGGCCTGGTATGGATATTTAGGGGGAACCCCACGCCATTTTTTTTTAAATTTGCGGCGGGGTTCCCCTTAATATCCATTCCAGACCTAAAGGGCCTGCTAATTGAATTTGGGGAACCCCCACGCTTTTTTTTTATTTTTTATTAATGACTTTTCTATGTATTGCCGGGAGCTGACAATTCATTAATAGCCGCGAGTGAGTTTTAAATGACTTTTTTTCCTTAAAAAATGACACTTTGTGCAGGGACAGTTCTAAGTACAGGAAACATGCGCCACTTTACATGCATATCATACACACCCCCCAGGTACGAAATTTAAAGGAATATTTCACTTTAAGCATTATTAAAATCACTGCTCCCGAAAAAACGGACGTTTTTAAAAAAAAAAATTGCATTGATACATGTCCACTGGGGCAGGACCCGGGTCCCCAAACACTTTTTAGGACAATAACTTGCATATTAGGCTTTATAATTAGCACTTTAGATTTCTCCCATAGACTTTTCGAATTTGCCGCGAACACCCCAATTTGTTCGCTGTTCGGCGAACAGGCGAACAGGCAATGTTCGAGTCAAACATGAGTTTGACTCGAACTCGAAGCTCATCCCTAGTCACTGCGTTTTTAGACCAACGAGATTTTGAAATGACAGTGTGTATGCAAGCAAAGCTTCACAAGAATCTCGTCAAACTTGACAAGAAAACCGACAAGAAAAACGACGCTTGTTTTACGACGAGAAACTCGGCCGTGTGTACGAGGCTTCCGAGTGTCAATATCTGCAGTTAAGGCGAGGTAGTCTGCTACCTGTCGGTCGAGTCGTTCTCTGAGGGTGGACGCGGAAGGGCTGTGGCGATGCGTAGGACTTAAAAAGCTCTGCATGTCCTCCATCAACAACACGTCTGTAAAGCGTCCTGTCCTTGCCGGCGTGGTCGTGCTAGGAGGAGGATTACTTTCACCTCTTCCCCTGTTAGATTCCCGTTGTGCTGTGACATCACCCTTATACGCTGTGTAAAGCATACTTTTTAATTTATTTTGGAACTGCTGCATCCTTTCCGACTTCCGGTAATTCGGTAACATTTCAGGCACTTTCTGCTTATACCAGGGGTCTAGTAGCGTGGCCACCCAGTACAGGTCGTTCTCCTTCAGCCTTTTTATACGAGGGTTCCTCAACAGGCATGACAGCATGAAAGACCCCATTTGCACAAGGTTGGATGCCGAGCTACTCATGTCCCGTTCCTCATCCTCACTGATCTCACTGAAGGTCTGTTCTTCCCCCCAGCCACGTACAACACCACGGGTACCAGATAGGTGACAACGAGCACCCTGGGATGCCTGCTGTGGTTGGTCTTCCTCCTCCTCCTCAAAGCCACATACCTCCTCTGACTCCTCTTCCTCAGACTCCTCTTCCAGCGTTGCCGCAGGTCCAGCAAGCGATGCTGATAAGGCTGTTTCTGGTGGTGATGGTGACCACAACTCTTCCTCTTCCTCTTCACGCTTATCTACGGCCTGATCCAGCACTCTTTGCAGGGCAGAAAGAAAACAAATGGGATGATGTCGCTGATGGTGCCTTCAGTGCGACTGACTAGGTTTGTCACCTCCTCAAAAGGACGCATGAGCCTACAGGCATTGCGCATGAGCGTCCAGTAAAGTGGCAAAAAAATTCCCAGCTGCGCAGAGGCTGTCCTAGCACCCCGGTCATACAAATACTCGTTGGCGGATTTTTCTTGTTGGAGCAGGCGGTCGAACATTAGGAGTGTTGAATTCCAACGTGTCGGGCTGTCGCAAATCAAGCGCCTCACTGGCATGTTGTTTCGCCGCTGGATATCTGAAAAGTGCGCCATGGCCGTGTAGGAATGCCTGAAATGGCCACACACCTTCCTGGCCTGCTTGAGGACGTCCTGTAAGTCTGGGTACTTATGCACAAAGCGTTGTACAATCAGATTTAACACGTGCCATGCACGGCACATGTGTCAACTTGCCCAAATTCAATGCCGCCAACAAATTGCTTCAGTTGTCACACACCACTTTGCCGATCTCCAGTTGGTGCGGAGTCAGCCACTGATCCACCTGTGCGTTCAGGGTGGACAGGAGTGCTGGTCCGGTGTGACTCTCTGCTTTCAGGCAAGTCAACCCCAAGACGGTGTGACACTGTCGTATCCGGGATGTGGAATAGCCCCTGGGGAGCTGGGTGGGTGCAGTTGATGTGGAGCAAGATGTAGCAGCAGAAGAGGACTCAGCCGAGGAGGTTATCGAAGAGGATGGAGTAGGAGGAGTAGAGGAGGTGGCAGCAGGCCTGCCTGCAAGTCATAACGGTGTCACCACCAACTCCTCTGCAGAGCCACGCATTACATGCTTGGCAGCCGTCAGCAGGTTTACCCAATGCACAGTGTAGGTGATATACCTGCCCTTACCGTGCTTTGCAGACCAGGTATCAGTGGTCAGATGGACCCTTGCCCCAACACTGTGTGCCAGACATGCCATGACTTCCTTTTGCACAATAGAGTACAGGTTGGGGATTGCCTTTTGTTTAAAATAAATTTCGGCCGGGTACATTCCACTGCAGTGTCCCAATAGCTACAAATTTTTTGAAGGCCTCAGACTCCACCAGCTTGTATGGTAAAAGCTGGCGGGCTAAGAGTTCCAACAAGCCAGCTGTCAGACGCCGGGCAAGGGGGTGACTCTGTGACATTGGCTTCTTACGCTCAAACATGTCCTTGACAGACACCTGACTGTGGGCAGATGAGCAGGAACTTTTCAAGGCGAGAGACAGAGTGGCGGATGGTTGAGAGGGGGCAAGGAGGACAGCAGTGGTTGACGTGGCTGAAGATGCTGGACCAGGAGGAGGATGGTGGCTTTGAGCTTGTGTGCTGCTTGTACTCGTCATCATGTGTTGATCCCATAGGCGTTTGTGATGTGCGATCATGTGCCTTCGCAAAGCAGTTGTACCTAGGTGGGTGTTGGATTTCCCACGACTCAGTTTCTTTTGGCACAGGTTGCAAATGGCATCGCTGTTATCAGAGGCAGACACACAAAAAAAATGCCACACTGCTGAGCTTTGCAATGACAGCATTCTGGTGGTGGCAACAGCATGCGTTGATTGGCGCGCTGTCTGGCTGACCCCGGGTGCCGATACATGCTGTCTGACTGTGCCACTAGCTCCTTGCGACGACCTACCCCTGCTTCCAACTCGCCTCCTCCTCCTCTCTGTCTCCCCATCTGAACTTTCCCCCTGTTCTTCTTCTCTTTGAGCAGGCACCCACGTGACATCCACGGACACATCGTCATCATCAACCGCTTCACTTGTATCTGACAACTCAGCAAAGGAAGCAGCAGCGGGTACAACATCATCATCATCACTAGGGATGAGCTTCGTGTTCGAGTCGAACATACGTTCGACTCGAACATCGGCTGTTCGATCGTTCGACGAAGATCTAACGATTTGGGCCGTTCGCGCCAAATTCGAGTGACGCGAACGGCCCACAATGCACTACGCCATCGCAGTGTCATCCAGGCGCTGTGATTGGCCAAGCATGCACTGTGACCCCGCATGCTTGGCCAATCACAGCGCCGGCAGCGAGGAGAGCAATGATTGGCCACAGGCAGGATGCCTGTGGCCAATTATTGCTGAGGGTGTTTAGTACACGCCCCACACTATAAAAGGCCGCCAGCACGGCGGCCTAGTGTAGTGTGTTCCGGAGCAGGGATAGAGCAGCATAGGCAGGGACAGTGACTGTTATTTCTTTCTTGCTTAACCTGGATTCCTTTAGTTTAGGGAAAGAGAAGGATAGGTAGGGAGAGTGTCAGTGTGTTTTGTGCTTGTGCTATAGTGTGCTTAAAAAAAACATTTATTCTAGGGACAGAAAACTGTAGGTAGGGACAGTGTCAGTTTCTTTCACTCTGCAAGTCCTTGTTTCCAGGGACCTGGAAGGACAGTGAGTGAATTGTCCTTGTGCTATATTGTGCTTAAAAAAACATTTATTCTAGGGACAGAAAACTGTAGGTAGGGAGAGTGTCAGTTTCTTTCACTCTGCAAGTCCTTGTTTCCAGGGACCTGTAAGGACAGTGAGTGAATTGTCCTTGTGCTATATTGTGATTAAAAAAAACATTTTTTCTAGGGACAGAAAACTGTAGGTAGGGAGAGTGTTTTTTTTCTTTCACTCTGCAAGTCCTTGTTTCCAGGGACCTGGAAGGACAGTGAGTGAATTGTCCTTGTGCTATATTGTGCTTAAAAAAAACATTTTTTCTAGGGACAGAAAACTGTAGGTAGGGAGAGTGTTTTTTTTCTTTCACTCTGCAAGTCCTTGTTTCCAGGGACCTGGAAGGACAGTGAGTGAATTGTCCTTGTGCTATATTGTGCTTAAAAAAAAACATTTTTTCTAGGGACAGAAAACTGTAGGTAGGGAGAGTGTTTTTTTTCTTTCACTCTGCAAGTCCTTGTTTCCAGGGACCTGTAAGGACAGTGAGTGAATTGTCCTTGTGCTATATTGTGCTTAAAAAAAACATTTATTCTAGGGACAGAAAACTGTAGGTAGGGAGAGTGTCAGTTTATTTCACTCTGCAAGTCCTTGTTTCCAGGGACCTGTAAGGACAGTGAGTGAATTGTCCTTGTGCTATATTGTGATTAAAAAAAACATTTTTTCTAGGGACAGAAAACTGTAGGTAGGGAGAGTGTTTTTTTTCTTTCACTCTGCAAGTCCTTGTTTCCAGGGACCTGTAAGGACAGTGAGTGAATTGTCCTTGTGCTATATTGTGCTTAAAAAAAAACATTTATTCTAGGGACAGAAAACTGTAGGTAGGGAGAGTGTTTTTTTTCTTTCACTCTGCAAGTCCTTGTTTCCAGGGACCTGTAAGGACAGTGAGTGAATTGTCCTTGTGCTATATTGTGATTAAAAAAAACATTTTTTCTAGGGACAGAAAACTGTAGGTAGGGAGAGTGTTTTTTTTCTTTCACTCTGCAAGTCCTTGTTTCCAGGGACCTGTAAGGACAGTGAGTGAATTGTCCTTGTGCTATATTGTGATTAAAAAAAACATTTTTTCTAGGGACAGAAAACTGTAGGTAGGGAGAGTGTTTTTTTTTTTCACTCTGCAAGTCCTTGTTTCCAGGGACCTGTAAGGACAGTGAGTGAATTGTCCTTGTGCTATATTGTGCTTAAAAAAAACATTTATTCTAGGGACAGAAAACTGTAGGTAGGGAGAGTGTCAGTTTATTTCACTCTGCAAGTCCTTGTTTCCAGGGACCTGTAAGGACAGTGAGTGAATTGTCCTTGTGCTATATTGTGATTAAAAAAAACATTTTTTCTAGGGACAGAAAACTGTAGGTAGGGAGAGTGTTTTTTTTCTTTCACTCTGCAAGTCCTTGTTTCCAGGGACCTGTAAGGACAGTGAGTGAATTGTCCTTGTGCTATATTGTGCTTAAAAAAAAACATTTATTCTAGGGACAGAAAACTGTAGGTAGGGAGAGTGTCAGTTTATTTCACTCTGCAAGTCCTTGTTTCCAGGGACCTGTAAGGACAGTGAGTGAATTGTCCTTGTGCTATATTGTGATTAAAAAAAACATTTTTTCTAGGGACAGAAAACTGTAGGTAGGGAGAGTGTTTTTTTTCTTTCACTCTGCAAGTCCTTGTTTCCAGGGACCTGGAAGGACAGTGAGTGAATTCTCCTTGTGCTATATTGTGCTTAAAAAAAACATTTTTTCTAGGGACAGAAAACTGTAGGTAGGGAGAGTGTTTTTTTTCTTTCACTCTGCAAGTCCTTGTTTCCAGGGACCTGGAAGGACAGTGAGTGAATTCTCCTTGTGCTATATTGTGCTTAAAAAAAACATTTATTCTAGGGACAGAAAACTGTAGGTAGGGAGAGTGTCAGTTTATTTCACTCTGCAAGTCCTTGTTTCCAGGGACCTGTAAGGACAGTGAGTGAATTGTCCTTGTGCTATATTGTGATTAAAAAAAACATTTTTTCTAGGGACAGAAAACTGTAGGTAGGGAGAGTGTTTTTTTTTCTTTCACTCTGCAAGTCCTTGTTTCCAGGGACCTGGAAGGACAGTGAGTGAATTGTCCTTGTGCTATATTGTGCTTAAAAAAAACATTTATTCTAGGGACAGAAAACTGTAGGTAGGGAGAGTGTCAGTTTATTTCACTCTGCAAGTCCTTGTTTCCAGGGACCTGTAAGGACAGTGAGTGAATTGTCCTTGTGCTATATTGTGCTTAAAAAAAACATTTATTCTAGGGACAGAAAACTGTAGGTAGGGAGAGTGTCAGTTTCTTTCACTGTGAAAGTCCTTGTTTCAAGGGACAGAGAAGGACACCTGAAGGTAGCCCTTATTGCTTTTTTCCCATCTCCCTGCAGGCCATCTATTAGAATGTCTGGAAGGCAAACAAGGAGAGGCAGACAGTCAGGAGGCAATAAAAGAGGGCAAGCAGGCTCTGTGTCTGGGGGCAACAGTGCTGGTCGTGGACGCGGTGCATTGTCATCAGCACATGGCCATGGGACACGCTTGTCCTTCTTTTCGGCAGCTGGACATGTTGAGCCACATCATGCCGAAGACTTGGTAGAGTGGATGACCAAGCCCTCCTCCTCCTCCTCATCCTCTCTCACCCAGGCTCAGGGTACTGGAAAAGCAGCTGCCAAAGCGTCGTCTTCCCTGGTATCAATGTCAGACAAATCATCAGTCACTCCTTCCCTAGACCCACCATGTCCTCCTCCTGAGGAGTCCCCCGAACTGTTTCAGCACAGTGTTGGGTACATGCTCCAGGAGGATGCCCAGCGTTTCGAAGGGTCTGATGATGAAACCCAGCTAGAGGAAGGCAGTAGCGTGAGAGCAGACAGAGGGGATGCTCAAGAAGGACACCAATCTGGCAGTCATGTTCCAGCAGCTGCAGCATACTGCCAGATTGGCTCCAGTGATGAGGAGGGAGGGGATGATGAGGTCACTGACTCCACGTGGGTGCCTAATAGGAGAGAGGAGGAGGAGGAGGATGAGGAGGAGGCACATCTCCAACGAGGCAGGATGCCCTTTGGTGGCCAGCGTAAGGGCAGTACACCGACGGAATCACACCGCAGAGCTCCGCCTGTGCAGGGCGCTGCCTCTGCCCGTCATTCAAAAAGTTCTTTGGTGTGGGCCTTTTTTGAGGCTAGTGCATCAGATCGCACAGCTGCTGTTTGCAACATATGTCTCAAGCGTATATCGCGTGGCCAAAACATCAGCCGCTTGGGTACCACATGCCTGACCAGACATATGTTGACCTGCCATGCAGCTCGTTGGCAAGCCTACCTCAAAGACCCACACCAAAGAACAAAGCGGACCTCTCCTTGCACCGCATCAGCTGGGATCTCCAACCCCACTATAACTTCAGTCCTCTCTGAAACATGCACTGAGAGGAATGAAGGTGTAGAATTAGGTGTGTCACAGCCAAGTACTTGCGCCCACTCTGCTAGCAGTACACCGACGTCCGATTCTAGCAGGCAAATTTCCCTGCCCCAGCTGCTGGACCGTCGAAAGAAGTTCACTCCCAGCCATCCACATGCCCAGCGGTTGAATGCTAGCTTGGCTAAATTGCTAGCGCTTCAACTGCTGCCTTTTCAGTTGGTAGACTCGGCCCCCTTCCGTGAGTTTGTGCAATGTGCGGTTCCTCAGTGGCAGGTTCCCAAACGCCACTTTTTCTCACGGAAGGCTATTCCGGCTCTCTACCGGCATGTGGAAGGCAATGTCTTGGCCTCGCTGGACAGGGCGGTCAGCGGTAAGGTGCATATTACCGCTGACTCATGGTCCAGCAGGCATGGACAGGGACGTTACCTTTCTTTCACGGCCCATTGGGTCACTCTTTTGGCAGCTGGGAAGGATTCAGGACAAGGTGCAGTAGTGTTGGAGGTTGTCCCACCGCCACGCCTCCAAAATGCTACTACTGGTTGTGACACACCTCTCTCCTCCACCCCCTCCTCTTCTTCTTCCTCCATGGCCTCTTCCTGTGGTTTGTCCTATGAACCAGCGGTGCTCCGTAGCCGTTCACGGGGCTACGCAAGTACGCAGGCAAAAAGATGCCATGCCGTGCTTGCGCTGGTGTGTTTGGGGGACAGAAGCCACACTGGGGCAGAGGTCCTGTCTGCTCTGCAGGGCCAGGCCGAGAGGTGGTTGACGCCACGCCAGCTTAAGCCAGGAATGGTGGTTTGCGACAATGGCACCAACCTCCTCTCCGCCCTCCGACAGGGACAACTGACCCATGTGCCCTGTGTGGCTCACGTCCTTAACCTGGTGGTGCAGCGCTTCTTGGGCAGGTACCCGGGCTTACAGGATGTCCTGAGGCAGGCCAGGAAAGTCTGTGTGCATTTCCGCAGATCTTATAATGCCAGTGCTCGCCTGGCTGAGCTGCAAAAGGAGTTGAACCTGCCCAAGAACCGCCTTATATGTGACATGCCCACCAGGTGGAACTCAACGTTGGCCATGCTGCAGCGGCTGCACACGCAGCAGAGGGCCATCAATGAGTACCTGTGCGACTACGGCACCAGGACAGGGTCAGGGGAGCTTGGTTTTTTTTCTCCACGCCAGTGGGGCATGATCAGGGATGCATGCACTGTCCTGGCACCATTTGAGGAGGCCACGAGGATGGTGAGCAGTGACAGTGCATGCATCAGTGACACTGTACCTCTTGTCCACCTGTTGGAGCACACGCTGCGTGGAATAATGGACAGGGCACTTGAGGCAGAACAGAGGCAGGAAGAGGAGGACTTCCTTGCCTCTCAAGGCCCCCTTTACCCAGACAGTGTTCCTTCTGTCCCACCCATCGCACAGGAAGAGGAGGAGGAGGAGGAGGAGGAGGATTGTGTCAGCATGGAGGTGGAGGCTGGCACTCAGCATCATCAGCAGCAGTCTTTTAGGGATGATTTACAGTCCCAAGAAACCAGTGGACTTGTACGTGGCTGGGAGGAGGTGGCTGCGGATCATGTCGTCCTTAGTGACCCAGAGGACTCCAGAGCGAATGCCTCAGCAAACCTACGCTGCATGGCCTCCCTGATCCTGCAAAGTCTGCGGAAGGATCCTCGTATTCTTCGGATCAAGGAGAGGGACCATTACTGGCTGGCCACTCTCCTTGATCCACGGTACAAGGGTAAGGTTGCGGACCTTATGTTACCGTCGCAGAGGGAGCAGAGGATGAGACAACTCCGGGAGGCCTTGCAGAAAGGTCTGTGCAACGCGTTCCCAGAGACTGGGAGGTTGCAAACTCCTGGTCCTGGACAACGAGTTGCTGAGGCTTCGGCCAGTCAAAGAAGGAGCGGTGGGGAAGGTGGCCGTCTGACCGATGCGTTCAGACAATTCTTTAGTCCGCAGCCCCAAAGTATGATCGGTTCCAGCAACCATCGCCAGCGTCTGATAAACATGGTGCAGGAATATCTAGGGGCAAGGTCAGACTTGGACACCTTCCCCACCGAAAATCCTCTGGCTTACTGGGTCTTGAGGATGGATCACTGGCCAGAGCTTGCACAGTATGCAATTGAGCTACTGGCCTGTCCTGCATCCAGCGTTCTTTCGGAACGCACATTCAGTGCTGCTGGAGGATTTGTCACGGATCACAGGGTGCGCCTGTCCACCGACTCGGTTGATCGACTGACTTTCATCAAGATGAACCAGTCTTGGATCACCACCAGCTACCACACACCTGATGCTGATATAACAGACTAATTGATTTTAACATGTCACATCCCTTCAAGACTGATGCTGATGCTGAGTGCCTGTGCTGTTATGTTGACTGGCTATCCTCCTCCTCCGAGTCCTCAATGATACGATTGATGATGATAGCTTGGAAGATCATTTTTGTTTATGGGTGCCGCCACCAGTGCCTAACGCCCAATTTTTCAGCCCCTGTTTAACAGGGGCGTGTAATTACAATTTTTGAAGCAATACTTTGCAACAGGGCTCATTGCTGTGCTCCAAGTACAGTATCTGTGAGGGGTTGCAGTGTTGTGCCACCAGTGCCTAAGGCCCAATTTTTCAGCCCCTGTTCAACAGGGGCATGTAATTACAATTCTTGATCTAATAATTCACAGCAGGGCCCATTGCTGCACCCACCAAGAGTAACTGTCAGGGCTTACAGTGTTGTGGCACCAGCACCACCATCAAAGGCCCAATTTTTACTACCACTGTTCAACAATTATATGTAATTAAAATTCCTGATATAATAGTTGACAGCAGGGCGTTCCAGCACCAACCAAGAGTAACTGTGAGTGCTTACAGTGTTGTGCCAACAACTAAGGGGCCTATTTCTGCAGAGTATATACGGCAGGTCCCTACTTTCAAACATCCAACTTACAAACGACTCCTACTTGCAAACGCAAGAAGACAACAGGAAGTGAGAGGAAATCTACCACTAGGAAGGAAAATTCTCTCCTGTAAGAATAAATATGGGAGAAAGGTGTCTCCTCTGTACTGATGCTTTATCAGCAATCCTTGTTTCAAGAAAAACACCACATTTCAAAAACAGTTGTCATTGGGACGGAAAGTGAGGTGAAATGTTCTGAACAGGGGCACAGACAGCAAAACAAATGTTACAGGGGTGATAACCCTTACCTATGTTTTCCAAAAAGTTTAAAAATAGATTTTTGGTCTGGAGCTACACTTCAACAATGTACCTGTTCAAAATTACAAACAGATTCTACATAAGAACAAACCTACAGTCCCTGTCTTGTATGCACCGCCTGTATAGGGCTGTTCAGAGTATATAGGGCCTTTTTTATTTTATGTGCGGGGTTCCCCTTAATATCCATACAAGACCCAAAGGGGCTGGTAATGGGCTGGGGTAGGGGGGGGGGGGGTCATGGGGTAGCTATGCCATTTTTCTTAAAGAATTTCATCCATATTACCGGGACCAGACATTACATTAAAGCCGCAAGCAGTTTTAAATGGCTTTTTTTTCCTTTAGAAGTGTCATTTTGTGCAGGGACAGTTATAAACACGGGAAACACGTGGCACTTCACAGGCATACTTTAGACACCCCCCAGGTACGATATTTAAAGGAATATTTGACTTTTTTTTTTTCACTTTATGCATCATTAAAATGACTGCTCCCGAAAAACGACCGTTTTTAAAACTTCTTTTTGCATTGATACATGTCCCCTGGTGCAGAACCCGGGTTCCCAAACCCTTTTTAGGACAATAACATGCATAATAGTTGTTATAATTAGCACTTTAGAATTCGAACGTTCGCATCCATTGTATTTAATAGGGTTCTAATGTTCGTTCGAACTTTCGGTCCGTTCGCGGGTTCTGGTGCGAACCGAACCCGGGGGTGTTCGGCTCATCACTAATCATCACACCGTACGTCCATGTGTGTAATTCTGCCTGACTGAGACATATCCCTTTTATCTACATCCTCTGGCAATAATGTTTGCGCATCACTCATTTCTTCCAACTCATGTGTAAATAACTCCTCTGACAGATCAAGTGAAGCAACTGTGGTGCTAGTGTTGGTGGTGGCGGCAGGCGGGCGAGTGGGAACTTGAGAGGTGCCCGAAGCTGAGCTGGAGGAGGATGGTGCGTCAAGGTTCCGAGCGAAAGCTGTAGAAGATTGGGTGTCCTGTGTTAGCCAGTCAACTATGTCCTCAGAACTTTTCGAGTTCAGGGTACGTGGCCTCTGAACACTGGGCATTATTCTAGGGCCAAAGGGAATCACAGCACCACGACCACGACGGCCCCTGCGGGGTGGCCTGCCTCTGCCTATCATTTTTTTTAGATTAGTTTAGTTGTACTATGCGTGCAATCTACTGTGACACCAGATATGAGTGGCACTGTGCACTGGCAGAAGTTGGCAGAGTAGACGCTGTAGGCCTGACACACACGCTGGCTATTCTATTGCAGTCAAAATTGTTGTTTGTTTTTTAAATATAATCTATTGTGACACAAGATATGTGAGTGGTGGCACTGGGCAAGTGGGCACAGTATACGCTGTGAGCCTGACACACACACCCTGGCAGGCAACTGCAATTAGATTACAGAGGAAAAAAAAAAAAAGCAGACTGATGTACTAGCCCTAAAAAGTGCTTTTTGGGGTGCTGTCAGGACGCTGTCCTTACAGCAGAGATCAGATGAGTCTTTCAGGACTGGAGTGGACACTGAATACACACACGCTGGCAGGCAACTGCAGTTAGATTACAGAGGGAAAAAAAAAGCAGACTCATGTACTAGCCCTAAAAAGGTCTTTTTGGGGTGCTGTCAGGATGCTGTCCTTACAGCAGAGATCAGATGAGTCTTTCAGTACTGGAGTGGACACTGAATACACTGGCCTAGCTATAGATTTCCCTATTAAATCAGCAGCAGCTACACTGTCCCTCCTCTCACTAAGACTGCAGCTTCTGAATGAATCTAAAATGGATGCTGTCCAGGAGGTGGGAGGGTCTGGGAGGGAGGGTATGCTGCTGATTGGCTGGAATGTGTCTGCTGACTGTGAGGTACAGGGTCAAAGTTTGCTCAATGATGACGAATAGGGGGCGGACCGAACATCGCATATGTTCGCCCGCTGCGGCGAACGCGAACAAGCTATGTTCACCGGGAACTATTCACCGGCGAATAGTTCGGGACATCTCTAGAGATGTGCCGAACACCACCCTAATGCACCCAAATTTAAAAAGGCCCTATATACTCTGAACAGCAGTATCCAGGCGGTGCAAACAAGACAGGGACTGTAGGTTTGTTCTTAAGTAGAATCTGTTTGTAATTTGGAACAGGTAAATTTTTTAAGTGTAGCTCCAGCCCAGTGGCGGCTGGTGAAGTTTTAGGATGGGGGGGCGCAAGACCCCGCCCCTCCACTGTTGGCCCCTCCCACTTCTCATAAGCCACACCCCTTATAGAATCCACCCACTCCGTCCCCTGTATACCACTCATAGTGTCAGCATTATACAAAAGGCTCTGCACATCATATACCAGGCTGCACATTATACACAGGGCTCTGCACATCATATACCAGGCTGTATATTGTAAACAGGGCTCTGCACATAATATACCAAGCTGCACATTATACACAGGGCTCTGCACATCATATACCAGGCTGCACATTATACACAGGGTTCTGCACATCATATACCAGGCTGCACATTATACACAGGGCTCTGCACATCATATACCAGGCTGCACATTATACACAGGGCCCTGCACATCATATACCAGGCTGCACATTATACACAGGGCTCTGCACATCATATACCAGGCTGCACATTATACACAGGGTTCTGCACGTCATATACCAGGCTGCACATTATACACAGGGCTCTGCACATCATATACCAGGCTGCACATTATACACAGGGCCCTGCACATCATATACCAGGCTGCACATTATACACAGGGCTCTGCACATCATATACCAGGCTGCACATTATACACAGGGCTCTGCACATCATATACCAGGCTGCACATTATACACAGGGCTCTGCACATCATATACCAGGCTGCACATTATACACAGGGCTCTGCACATCATATACCAGGCTGCACAATATACACAGGGCTCTGTACATCATATACCAGGCTTCACATTATACACAGGGCTCTGCACATCATATACCAGGCTGTACATTATACACCGGGCTCTGCACATAATATACCAGGCTGCACATTATACACAGGGCTCTGCACATCATTAAGGATGAGTTCTGGCACGTTTGCATACTCCACGTGCAGAGCCCTCCAGGAAGTCGGCACGGCGCTGCACTAATCACAGGCAGGGAGACATTTCCCGATCTCTGCAGCCGAGCATCGGTACAATGTCTCCCTGCCTGTGATTAGAGCAGCGCCGTGCCGACTTCCTGGTGGGCTCTGCACGTGGAGTATGCAAACACGCCAGAGCTCATCCCTACACATCATATACCAGGCTGCACATTATACACAGGGCTCTGTGCATCATATACCAGGCTGCACATTATACACCGACGAAGCTTCAATTTGTTTTAAAACCCAGACGATATCTGGAGATCACAGACTAGGAAATGGTTTAAACTTGCATTTTAAGTTCTGACTTAATTAACCCATTGCATAGCCTCTCTGCAACATTAAACGTTAGACGACAGGGGTTGCATTTAAAAGGTAACTTCGCTTTTGATAAGAAAAAAATGTAAGTACTACACTACATTTTGTATTTTTACAATTACAAATACCTATGTAGTTTCATCTGCTGCCCGCTATGACTCATAAAACTGGCAAATGTTTAAACATGGTGTAAATGTAGGGTGGTGTTTTGTACACAGTCAATGTACAGAACACCAACTGTGTTATGTAAGTTTCAATACAAGCAATAACAAGTAGGGATCTGCAATGACATTTGCCAACTTACAACCTGGAAATATGCTTTGTTTTAGGTCCAAATGCAGGCAAAAACTCGGGCCCGATTCATCCCTGAAATGGAGAACAGGGACGCACCGAACCCCTGCTGAGAGCCTCTCTGCACAAGTGTGAATCTAGCCTGAACGGGGCCTTAAACTTACTCTGAAGCATGAATCGGACTGATGGTATATCAAGCAAAGAGACTTGTAATGATCGCTTAGGAATATGGCTACATGAGATTACAAAGGGCTCCGATCAAAGCTTAAAAAATACTGGCACTTGACATTTTTTTTCTCAGCCTGTAAAAGCACCTGTATGTTAGCTTAAGTGTCCATGTGCACGCAGGCGTTTACAGACATATTAGAAGCAGAGCAATTACAGTCTGAAAAAAAAAACCCCATGAAAAGCACATTTAGGAGAGGAGGTGAAGCGCAGAAAAAAGCTAAAACACACTGAAACGCTAGACGCATTTAGGCGCATTTGAGAGGTAATGCATTTAAATGGCCAGAACAAATAAATATTTTGGCCAATAGGATACATTTACAATAAAACGCATGACAGGCCTGCAGTGGGCTTTTCTCCGGCCAGGAGTTCTGATGTTTAGAGGAGCAAAGCAAACACCCTGTGTGCATGAGGTCTATTGGGTAGATTATGAAATTTTATGGACATTAGACTATTATTAAAGAAGTATTAAAGAAGTAGGGAATCCGCGCTCAGGAAAACACCAGACAGAGGTTGTAGCCCCCCTAAAAACTCCCTAGGGAGAATAGGATATAATATAAAAGAATGGGGTGTTGGCGCTACCTCCCACTATAGAGACCCACCGGGTCTAAGTGATCTCAAGTAAATGTATAAGGACAGGCTGTGCTGAGTTCCCGGGTCTGTACACCTACAGTGCCAATTATGAGGGGTTCCCACCATCCCTGTACTGAGTTCCTGGGTCTGTACACCTACTGTGCCCATTATGCGGGGTTCCCACAATCCCTGTGCAGAGTTTCTGGGTCTGTACACCTGAGGTGCCCATTATGAGGAGTTCCCACCATCCCTGTACTGAGTTCCCAGGTCTGTACACCCGCTGTGCCCATTATGAGGGTTCCTCCCACCATCCCTGTACTGAGTTCCCGGGTCTGTACACCCACTGTGCCCATTATGAGGGGTTCCCACCATCCCTGTGCTGAGTTCCTGGGTCTGTACACCTGCTGTGCCCATTATGAGGGTTCCCACCATCCCTGTGCTGAGTTCCCGGGTCTGTACACCTGCTGTGCTCATTATGAGGGTTCCCACCATCCCTGTGCTGAGTTCCCGGGTCTGTACACCTGCTGTGCCCATTATGAGGGTTCCCACCATCCCTGTACTGAGTTCCTGGGTCTTTACACCTGCTGTGCCCTTTATGAGGGTTCCCACCATCCCTGTGCTGAGTTCCCGGGTCTGTACACCTGCTGTGCCCATTATGAGGGTTCCCACCATCCCTGTGCTGAGTTCCCGGGTCTGTACACCTGCTGTGCCCATTATGAGGGTTCCCACCATCCCTGTGCTGAGTTCCCGGGTCTGTACACCTGCTGTGCCCATTATGAGGGTTCCCACCATCCCTGTGCTGAGTTCCCGGGTCTGTACACCTGCTGTGCTCATTATGAGGGTTCCCACCATCCCTGTGCTGAGTTCCCGGGTCTGTACACCTGCTGTGCCCATTATGAGGGTTCCCACCATCCCTGTACTGAGTTCCTGGGTCTTTACACCTGCTGTGCCCTTTATGAGGGTTCCCACCATCCCTGTGCTGAGTTCCCGGGTCTGTACACCTGCTGTGCCCATTATGAGGGTTCCCACCATCCCTGTGCTGAGTTCCCGGGTCTGTACACCTGCTGTGCCCATTATGAGGGTTCCCACCATCCCTGTGCTGAGTTCCCGGGTCTGTACACCTGCTGTGCCCATTATGAGGGTTCCCACCATCCCTGTGCTGAGTTCCCAGGTCTGTACACCTGCTGTGCCCATTATGAGGGTTCCCACCATCCCTGTGCTGAGTTCCCGGGTCTGTACACCTGCTGTGCCCATTATGAGGGTTCCCACCATCCCTGTGCTGAGTTCCCGGGTCTGTACACCTGCTGTGCCCATTATGAGGGTTCCCACCATCCCTGTGCTAAGTTCCCGGGTCTGTACAATTGCTGTGCCCATTATGAGGGGTTCCCATCTACCCTGTGCTGAGTTCCCGGGTCTGTACACCTGCTGTGCCTATTATGAGGGGTTCCCATCATCCCTGTGCTGAGTTCCTGAGTCAGTACACCTACTGTGCCCCCCCCCCCCCAACTGAATTGCGGCGGCCGATCTAATTTGCATAACAATGCCTGCGCGATTTACATGTGAATAATGCTAATTTAAGAACAATGCATTTTGTTTCTCTATAGCACATGAACAGGAAGGGGAGAAAAGTGAAGGTGTACTGACTTGCATTACATGGAGAGAGGTGAAGTAAAGTTGGAGATTAAAATGCTGCTTTACAGTCTCTCAGGAGTCAGGACACAGTGATAATAGCCCCTTCTGCCCCCCTCCCCCCTACAGTCCTGGCATGTAGAAATGTACCTAAAGATTTCTGTGTGATCCCTCACAGTCTGTGTCACAGGGATGAATGGAGCTGCCTCACTCCAGTGTCTGCCCTGACCAGTTCTCTTCTGCTTGTGATTTCCCCCTCACTTACTGAAGGAGACAGGCAGCCTGTGAGCCAGTGACGCTGCAGGTCTGATTAAAGCCCCACCCTATGGACCCAATCAATTAAAAGCACTGGAAACTTAATGCTAGAGCCTAGAGTTGAAGTTTGTGTGGCTACAGCATTTGTGCCCCAAGCACACTCTAAACTACGCCAATAGAGCTTCTTAGCCCCAATCACGTGTTTACACACGGGTCATGCCTCCAACAGCACCCCATGTCCGGCGCCCTTAACACACCCACTTAAAGGGACACTTTAAGTAGCTTTGGGGGGCTTAATCTATTTTTAAGCTTTTGGAAAACACAGGGAAGGGTTATCACCCCTGTAACATTTGTTTTTCTGTCTGTGCATTGTGCACCTGTTCAGAACATTTCACCTCACTTTCCGTCCCAATGACAAATGTTTTTTGAAAATTTGTTTTTTTTATTGAAACAAGGATTGGTGATAAAGCATCAGTGGAGAGGAGACACTTTTTTTCCCATATTAACTCTTACAGGAGAGAATTTCCCTTCCTTGGGGTAGATTTCCTCTCACTTCCTGTTGTCTCCTTCCGTTTGCAAGTAGCAGTCGTTTGGTAGTTGGATGTTTGAAAGTAGGGACCTGCTGTATATACTCTGCAGAAATTTGGCCCTTAGATGTTGGTGTTGCCACAACACTGTAAGCCCTCACAGTTACTCTTGGTGGGCGCTGGAACGCCCTGCTGTGAACTATTATATCAAGAATTGTAATTACATGCATGCCATTATTAAACAGTGGTAGGAAAAATTGGGCCTTTGGTGGTGGTGCTGGTGCCACAACACTGTAAGTCCTCACAGTTACTCTTGGTGGGTGCAGAAATGGGCCCTGCTGGGAATTATTAGATCAAGAATTGAAATTACATGCCCCTGTTGAACAGGGGCAGAAAATTTGGGCCGTTGATGGTGGTGGTGGTGTTGCCACAACACTGTAAGCCCTCACAGTTACTCTTGGTGGGCGCAGGAATGGGCCCTGCTGTGAATTATTAGATCAATAATTGAAATTACATGCCCCTGTTAAACAGGGGCATAAAAATTGGACATTAGGCACTGGTGCCACAACACTGCAACCCCTCACAGATACTGTACTTGGAGCGCAGCAATGAGCCCTGCTGCAAAGTATTGCATCAAAAATTGTAATTACAAGCTCCTGTTAAACAGGGGCTGAAAAATTGGGCCCTAGCCACTGGTGGCGGTGCCCAGAACCAAAAATGTTCTTACAAGCTATCAGCATAATCATTGAGGAGGAGGAGGATAGTCACTCAGCATAACAGGATAGTCCCTCAGCATCAGCATAGGCAGTCTTGGAGGGATCTGATATTTCCAAAAAAATAATTTGGTTACATCAGCATCAGGTGCTTGGTAGCTGGTGGTGATTAGGGATGAGCTTCGTGTTCGAGTCGAACCCATGTTCGACTCGAACATCGGCTGTTCGATGAAGATCGAACATTATGGGCCGTTCGCGCCAATTTCAAGTGGCGCGTCACGGCCCATAATTCACTGCGGCATCACAGTGCATTGCTGGCTGATGATTGGCCAAGCATAAACTATAACCCACATGCTTTGGCCAATCACAGAGCAATAATAACGGAGAGCCGTTATTGGCCAAAGCCAGGGTGGCTTTGGCCAATCATGGCTCAGAGGAGTAGGTACACGCCCCACACTATATAAGGCCGCCTGGAAGTCAGCCTTGTGTAGTGTGTTGGCGTTTGTGAAAGAGAGAGTTACAGAGAGAGAGACAGTGTCATTTATATTGAGTTAGATAGAGCAGGCAGGCGAGTCAGTTAGCTGCTGTTACAGTGTGTAGAGGATATATATGCATCCTAGTTGTTGTATATATATTTATACACTGTATTTAGTTTAGCTAGATCCATTACTGCTGTTCTCTATACTGTGACAGGCAGGCAGGTGATTGTGCTAGCTGCAGCAGAGTTTCACTTAGTGTACTGTGTGCTTTGCATAGCGTTCACCTAAAACTTACCTGAATACAGTTAGTGGTGTTCTCATAATAAAACCACAGGCAGAGTGCTGCATTAATTTCATGTAGTGTACTGCAGTTCTTCTGTCCTTTGCAGAGCGTTCACTTAAAGAAACCTGAATAAAATTTGTGGTGTTCTCGTAATAAAACCACAGGCAGAGAGCTGCTAGTATTTTCAGTTAGCGTACTGTGTCCTCTGCACAGTGTTCACCTAAAACTAACTGAAGACCTCTGCTGCTTTTCTCATACTAATACCACAGCAGGCAGTGGAGGCTGATAGCTGCATTATATATATATATATATATATATATATACATCCCACCTTTGTGCAGCTACATCTCACTGCAGGTCATTAGTATGTCTGGAAGGCAAACAAAGAGAGGCAGACAGTCACGAGGCAATAAAGGAGGGCAAGCAGGCTCTGTGTCTAGAGGCAACAGTGCTTGTTGTGGACACGGTGCATCCCCATCAGCACGTGGCCGTGGGACACGCTTGTCCTTCTTTTTGGCAGCTGGCCATGTTGAGACGCAACATGCTCATAATTTGGTAGAGTGGATGACCAAGCCGTCCTCATCCTCCTCATCCTCTCTCACCCAGGCTCAGGGTACTTTGTCTGGCAAAGCAGCTGCCAAAGCGGCCTCTTCCCTCGGCTCAATGGCATCAGTCACTCCTTCCCTAGCCCCACCATGTCCTCCTGAGCAGTCCCCCGAACTGTTTGACCACAGTGTTGAGTACATGCTCCAGGAGGATGCCCAGCGTTTTGAAGGGTCCAATGATGGAACCCAGCTAGAGGAAGGCAGTAACGTGAGCCCAGAGAGAGGGGGTAGTAACGTGAGCCCAGAGAGAGGGGGTGCCAAACAAGGACAGCTATCTGGCAGTCATGTTCACCCAGCTGCAGCATACAGCCAGATTTGCTCCAGTGATGAGGAGGGAGCAGATGATGAGGTCACTGACTCCACATGGGTGCCTGTGTCCAAAGACATGCTGGTAGGTTAATTGGATCTAGTCCAAATTGGCCCAGTTTATATGTATATATGTGTGTACGACTGTGTGTCCTAAGCGTGTCGAGATCCTACGGGGTAAAATGACCGCACCAGCCAGGCAGACACTGGCTGCAAAAAGCGCCTAGAGGCGATTCAGTTCGCATGTGAGCGCTATACAAGTCACTCATTCACTCATTCATTCATAGGAGAGAGGAGGAGGAGGAGGAGGAGGCACATCTCCAACGAGGCAGGATGCCCTCCGGGGGCCAGCTTAAGGGCAGCACACCAACCGCATCACACTGCAGAGCTCTGCATGTGCAGGGCGCTGCTGTCTCTGCGCGTTATTCCAAAAGTTCTTTGTTGAGGGCCTTTTTTCAGACGTGTGCAGCAGATCGCACCCTTGCCAGTTGCAACATATGTCTAAAGCGTATCTCGCGTGGCCAAAACATCAGCCGCTTGGGCACCACGTGCTTGACCAGACATATGTCGACCTGCCATGCAGTCCATTGGCAAGCGTACCTAAAAGACCCACACCAAAGAACAAAGCAGACCTCTCCTTGCTCTTCATCAGCTGGGATCTCCAACACCACTATACCTTCAGTCCTCCCTGAAACCTGCACTGAGAGGAATGAAGGTGTAGAATTAGGTGTGTCACAGCCAAGTACTTGCAGACAATCTGCTATCGGTACACCTACGTCCGATTGTACCAGGCAAATTTCCTTGCCCCAGCTGCTGCACCGCCGAAAGAAGTTCGCTCCCAGCCATCCACATGCCCAGCAGTTGAATGCTAGCTTGGCTAAATTGCTAGCACTTCAACTGCTGCCTTTTCAGTTGGTAGACTCTGCCCTCTTCTGTGAGTTTGTGGTATATGCGGTTCCTCAGTGGCAGGTTCCCAAACGCCACTTTTTCACATGAAAGGCGATTACGGCTCTCTACCGGCATGTGGAAGTCAATGTCTTGACCTCGCTGGACAGGACGGTCAGCGGTAAGGTGCATATTTCCACTGACTCATGGTCCAGCAGGCATGGACAGGGACCTTACCTATCTTTCACGGTGCATTGGGTGACTCTGCTGGCAGCTGGGAAGGATGCAGGACAAGGTGCAGTAGTGTTGGAGGTTGTTCCGCCACCACGCCTCCAAAATGTTACTGCTGGTGATTCTGACACACCTCTATCCTCCACCCCCTCCTTTTCTTCTTCCTCCATGGCCTCTACCTGTGCTTTGTCCTCGGAACCAGCGGTGCTCCGTAGACGTTCAAGGGGCTACGCAAGTACACAGGCAAAAAGATGCCATGCGGTGCTTTAGCTGGTGTGCTTGGGGGACAGGAGCCACACTGGGGCAGAGATTCTGTCAGCTCTGCAGGGGCAGCCTCAGAGGTGGTTGACGCCACGCCAGATTAAGCCAGGAAAGGTGGTTTCCGACAATGGCACCAACCTCCTCTCCGCCCTCCGACAGGGACAACTGACCCATGTGCCCTGTTTGACTCACGTCCTTAATTTGGTGGTGCAGCGGTTCTTGGGCAGATACCCGGGCTTACAGGAGGTCCTGAAGCAGGCCAGGAAACTCTGTGGGCATTTCCGCCAGTCATATAATGCCAGTGCTTGGCTGGCTGACCTGCAAAAGGATTACAACCTGCCCAAGAACCGCCTAATCTGTGACATGCCCACCAGGTGGAACTCTACGTTGGCCATGCTGCAGCGGCTGCACATGCAGCAGAGAGCCATCAATGAGTATCTCTGGCAATATGGTACCAGGACAGTGTCAGGGGAGCTTGGATTTTTTCCCCACACCAGTGGGCCATGATCAGGGATGCATGCACTGTCCTGGCACCATTTTAGGAGAACACGAGGATGGTGAGCAGTGACAGTGCATGCATCAGTGACACTGTCCCTCTTGTCCACCTGTTGGAGCACACGCTGCGTGGAATAATGGACAGGGCACTTGAGGCAGAACAGAGGAAGGAAGAGGAGGACTTCCTTACCTCTCAAGGCCCCCTTTATCCAGACAGTGTTCCTGCTGGCCCGGCTATCACACAGGAAGAGGAGGAGGAGGAGGATTATTGTGTCAGCATGGAGGTGGAGCCTAGCACTCAGCATCAGCAGAATTCTTCAAGGGATCAATTACAGTCCCAAGACACCCATGGACTTGTACGTGGCTGGGAGGAGGTGGCTGGGGATCATGTTGTCCTCAGTGACCCAGAGGACTCCACACCGAATGCCTCAGCAAACCTACGCTGCATGGCCTCCCTGATCCTGCAAAGCCTGCGGAAGGATCCTCATATTTGTGCGGTCAAGGAGAGGGATCATTACTGGCTGGCAACCCTCCTTGATTCACATTACAAGGGTAAGGTTGCGGACCTTATCTTGCCGTCGCAGAGGGAGCAGAGGATGAAGCATCTTCAGAAGGCCTTGCAGAAAGGTCTGTGCAATGCATTCCCAGAGACTGGGAGGTTACAAATTCCTGGTCCTGGACAACATGTTGCTGAGGCTCCGGTCAGTCAAAGAAGGAGCGGTGGAGAAGGTGGCCGTCTGACCGATGCGTTCAGCCAATTTTTTAGTACGCAGCCCCAAGGTATGATCGCTTCCAGCAACCATCGCCAGCGTCTGGTTTACATGGTGCAGAAATACCTAGGGGCAAGATCAGACTTGGACACCTTTCCCACCGAAAATCCTCTGGGTTACTGGGTCTTGAGGATGGATTACTGGCCAGAGCTTGCACAGTATGCAATTGAGCTACTGGCCTGTCCTGCATCCAGTGTGACTAATGTGCTATCTCCATTACGAACGCTAGTTTTACCAGAACGAGCGCTCCCGTCTCATACTTGATTCTGAGCATGCGCATTTTTTTCACGTCATTAAAGCCCACACACGGCTGTTTTTCATGACGAGAAAAACAATGAGAAAAATTTGAGCATGTTCCAATTTTTTCATGGCCATTTTTTGCGTCGTGAAAAATGCTCTGAAGCCCACACACAATCATTTTTAATGACCATTTAAAAAATTGCATTTTTCTTGTCATTAAATAGCAACCCTGGGAGGTCGCACCGATATTCTAGAAACCAAACACGACGAGCTCTCACTTGCACACAACGATCTTAGAAAGGACTTTGAACTTTTAGCTGAAAACTACACATACTTACAATCGCAAGTAGAAGATTTGGACAACCGCAACAGAAGGAACAACCTAAGGATTCGTGGTATCCCAGAATCAGTCACTGAACTGATGCCTGCAGTGTCTAAATTGTTCCACAGTCTCCTCCCTGAAACACCCCCATCCTCATTTGCGTGTGATAGAATTCATAGGGCCCTGCGTCCTAAACCTCCCCCAGACAAACCTCCTCGTGACATCATTCTATGCATGAAAGATTTCATCACTAAGGAAAACATATTAAGAGCATCCAGAAATATGCATAACATCGAATTGGAGGGCACCAAAATCCAAATTTTTCCAGATATCTCACAGGCTACCCTGGAAAGAAGACGCAAAATGAAGGAGATTACTTCAGTATTACAATCAGCTCATATTAGATACCGGTGGGGTTTTCCATTTAAGTTGACAGTGCCACACAACGGGACAACCTATACAATATTCAACACCTCAGAAGGCAAGGATCTCCTTGTGAAGTTAGGTCTTTTAGATCCGGGAACAAATACAAGACCTCCAGCAACTCCCCACACCTCACCTATCTGGGCCACCCCAGCCACACGTCGTGATCAAAGGAGATGGCGACCATCATTCAGAAATTTAGACGCTTGAAGATAAAGATGGATCTCATTTGTGGCCCAAAACTTACCCTCCTTCTTTTATAAAAACCTTGCTCTTTTCCTCCCCCCCCCTTTTTTTTTCTCCCTTTTGCAAGGTTCAAAGTACCACTTTTACAGTTTGAAATGTTTGAGGTTGGTTTTTCTGATTATAGTAAACAACTGTACCACACATTTAAATGGTACCGGGTCGGTATTACCATAGTTTCTTCTATACGATATTATATATCTAACATTTTTTCTTGCTCCTTTTCTATACTGTTTCGTATGCTAAATTTTTTATCAATATAAGTAACAGCATGCACTTATATAAAAAATGTTCTTTTTATAGCATCCTCGCTAAGGCTGATGTGCTCCGCCTGCGTTAGTTTGTCCCCCTACTCACAAAGGACTCCAAAAGCATGGTTCAACTAGTGGATATTTTTCTGCTACTGATCCTGCTATCCTCTGTTTTAGTGGTGGAGGATCTATTTGTGAGTAATGGACAGTATTGTCCAAATCAATACTTTTTTCGGTCAGGAAGTGCTTCTCACCCTGACCCCCAAATTATAAAAGTTAATTCTCATAGTCATACTAAAACACTCTATATCTACAAAATGTTGAAAAGGTTAAACAAACTCTCTTTACCTCACTTAAAACATTATTATGGAATGTCATTGTACAATACAGTACCGTTATTTTCTATAAGTTTACTAGTTCTAATGTGCCACTGTTCAAGAACCCTGTTCTCCATGGTTCTGTTGTATAGGTACAAAATGTTATTCAACAAACAAAGGTCAACGAGAAAATATTTATGCTGGATACGAATGTATATCTTGATATATTATATATATACACAGATACAAATGGCAATACAATGTTGGCTAGTTCCGCCTATATCTCAGGTAGCTTCACTTTCGATCTTAATGGCGATAATCAAATTATTAACTCCACTCCGATTTGGCTATATACTCAAACCTGGGCTTGGTGACCCACTGCCATTTCCTCATAACCACCATCGCCCCTTAATACCAATACAATGGGTCTTAGAGTGATTTCTCATAACGCCCAGGGTATTAATTCGCCTCACAAGAGAAAGAAGGCCTTTCGCCATTATAAAAGATTAGGAGCTGATATAATTTTAATGCAGGAAACGCACTTTGCCACAGATAAACACCCTAAATTTTTTGACAAAAGTTACAGCCAATATTATTGCACTACTTATAACACAAAATCTAGAGGTGCTGCTATATTCATTAGAAACACAGTGTTTTTTGAGGTTCAAAACATATTTAAAGATCCAGACAGTCGTTACTTGATCTTGAAAGGTTCAATCAAAGGACGTTCTATCACCATTGCCTCAATTTATGCTCCCAACGAAGCCCAGTCAAACTTTTTCATCAAATTTTTTGATACTCTAGACAATTATCACTACACACATTTAATAGTGGGCGGGGATTTCAATTTAGCTGCTCACTCAGCTCTAGATAGAAGCAAAGTTGTCCCATCCTCAAAAGCTTTCCCCAAATCTTTTAATAGATCACTATATAATCATCAATTAATAGACACTTGGAGAGCCCATAACATTGGATCCAAATCTTACACATTCTACTCCCATCCGCACAACTGCTGCGCTCGTCTTGATTACATCTTTTGCACCCCAATTCTACTTGCCAATTCCTCTAAAGCAGATATCCATCCGTGTCCTTGGTCTGATCACCACATAGTTTCCTTTGATACCTCACATATAGGTCTAGCCAACACAGCACACTCATGGCGAATAAACGATTCCTTGCTCACAGATCCTTCAAGCAACCAACAAATTCTATCTCACCTTGAACAATATTTTGCACATAATGTAGCACCAGACATGTCCCCTACAACTATATGGATGGCACATAAAGCGGTAATGAGAGGTCACCTGATAAATATCGCCTCAATCAACAACAAATCCAAACTTGCAGATATTAGATCCCTAACAAAAGATCTAGATCACTTATATCATAGAAACAATCAGAACCCATCTAGTGACCTACTTAAACAGATACAAGAGAAACGCACTACCTTAGACACATTATTAACATCAGATACTGAAAAAGCTCTCAGATGGTCTAAAGCTAGATTCTTACTCAACAGCAATTCTTATTCCACCATGTTTGCTAAAAAACTAAATCAATCTATGAAACCCCCACACACCTATAAATTAAGGAACCCTTCTGGTAATTTGGTATCCCATCCCAAAGAAGTCATGAAATTGTTCTCAGACTTCTATAAAAATCTCCTGACCTCACCAAAAACACCCCCAAAACAGTCCTCCTTAGACTGGCTTAATAACATTACGTTACCCACTCTTACTAGAGATCAAATTGAATCTTTTAATGCCCCTTGTTCGGAGATAGAAGTTAACAGAATCATTGGAACACTAAAAATATCCACAGCCCCAGGCCCTGACGGCTATTCCACATCTTACTATAAAAAAATGTCCTCTACCATCACACCACACCTTACTAAACTTTATAATAATATCTTACAGGGTGGCCAATTCCCACCCGAGATGATTTTGGCTAATATGTCCTTACTTCCCAAACCAAATAAAGATCACTCCACCCCTCAAAACTACCGCCCAATATCAGTTATTAACAACAACCTAAAAATATTCGGCTGTGTATTAGCAGACAGATTATCAGCCGTTATCTCCCCATTAGTTGATCCTGATCAAACAGGCTTCATTCCCAACAGACAAATAACAGACAACATACGACTTACCACAAATATCATTCAAGACTCCAACATTCATTCCAAATCCACACTGCTTCTTGGTCTTGATATACACAAAGCTTTCGACAGTGTTTGCTGGCCATATCTTGACACTCTTCTCCCCAAATATGGCATCAACAATGAATTTCTACATGGCTTTAAGGCTCTCTATCACAACCCACAAACACGTATCAAACTCCCAGGTAACAATTCTGACTTTTTTCCCCTGACTAAAGGTACCAGACAAGGTTGTCCACTCTCCCCCCTACTCTTTGCCCTCGCAATAGAACCCCTCGCCTGTGCAATCAGAAACAATACAAATATTAAAGGATATCTTAAGGGATCCAAAGAATACAAACTGAGTCTTTATGCGGATGACGTCCTTCTATTTATAACTGACCCTCTTATTTCCCTACCTAATCTAACTAAAACCCTGGACGTCTTCCATGATTTGACAGGTCTGGGAGTAAACCTATCTAAGTGCTCGGCTTTACCAATCAACATTCCCCCAGCCTTAATATCTTCACTTAAAGACAAATTCTCATTCAATTGGCACGTAGATTCATTTAGATACCTAGGTATTCAGATTACACCTTCATATAAAACGTTATATCAAGCAAACTACCCTCCTTTATTTAACAATATTAAAAACCTACTTTAACTATGGTCATCATACCAGATTTCTTTCTCGGGCAGGATAGTAGCCACAAAAATGATGATATTACCCAAACTTCTATTCTTTTTTAGAACCCTTCCACTTATTCTACCCAAAAAAACACTAGAATCTTTACAGAGAGAAATCAACAAATTTATATGGCAAAACAAGAAACCCAGATTTAGTTATTCCCTTATGTTTAGACCCCATTTAAAAGGAGGCCTCAGCATTCCAAACCTTTGGCTATATTACTTGTCGGCCAGATTCACCCAATTAGCCCAATGGTATGCCCCTTCATCCCAAATCCCTTGGCTCCTGTTCGAAGAAGAATCTATCCTACCCTACAATTTACAAGGACTTCTCTGGTCCAATGTCATCCCACCACAAAAAATAAGGCCCTTAAACCTCATCGTCACTCACACTCTTCAACTATGGAACAGACAAATCTCTAATTTTAAGTTATCCTCGGATGTTCCCCCCTTGGCTTCCTTTATGGGTGACCCACGTTTTTCCCCCCCAGATAGAGCTCAAGATGAAAATTTGCTAACGTATTGGAAGTCACATAATCTAATACATTTAAAATCGCTCTCCCAAGACAATGCATTTCTTACTTTCACCAGACTACAAACAAAATACAATATCTCTCCTACCGAACTAGAGATCTATGCGAAAATAAGACAATTCTATGAGAAATATTACTCACTTACACTCCACCCCCCTTATACACAATTTGAGCAAATTTGTATCTCCTCCCCTCGTGACCGGGGTTTAATCTCCAGAATATATAAAAATTTAAATGAGACCAACATGCCTGATAAATCACATCCCATGTTACAATGGGAATCAGATTTAAATACCTCATTTACTCTTGATCAATGGGATACAATTTTTACAAATCTCCACAAATGTACCAGAACAACCTCGATTAGAGAATCGGCCATCAAACTACTCTATAGATGGTATCTTACCCCCGCTAAACTCAATTCATTTTATCCCTCAGTATCCCCACTCTGCTTTAGGGGTTGCCCCACCCAGGGAACACTTTTACATATATTTTGGGATTGCCCCCACATTAAAGACACTTGGCATAAGGCAAGTATTATAATAGAAAAAATATCCAGTAGAAAGATCTCTCTTACACCCCAAATAGGCCTTTTATTCACCCCTATACAGGATATTCCAATGACTAGTACAAGGTTAATCCATACACTCCTCAGTTCCATCCACTGGGCCATAGCATTTAATTGGCGCTCCACTACGGTACCTTGGCCACAAATTCTTAACCGCATGTCGAACATTAAGCTTTCAGAAAGAATTCACCACACATTATATGATTCTATGCCCCTTTACCAAAAAAAATGGACTCTCTGGGATACCAGCTCTCTGGTCTAGTACCTTCCCGTTTTTTTTACCTCCCACTCTTAAAATATATGCAATTGTCATTTAGCCCTCTCTCCAATACAATGCTCCTGGTTGACTTCATTTGAACAATATACATTCCTATACCTGACTTAAAAAAAAAAAAAAAAAACCTTTTCTCTTTCCTCTGTACAATGCTCAATATTAACAATGTTTATATATATATACCTGTACCATCATTGTGATTTGTTTTTATACCTTGACCTTTTCTATAATAAAAATCGTTTGTAAACAAAAAAAAAACGGTTGTGTGTACGCGGCATAACTGTGAGGGCTTACAGTGTTGTGGCAACTCCACGACTACCACCACCACCACCAACAAAGGCCCAATTTTTCTGCCCCTGTTCAACAGGGGCATGTAATTACAATTCTTGATCTAATAATTCACAGCAGGGCCCATTCCTGCACCCACCATGAGTAACTGTGAGGGCTTACAGTGTTGTGGCAACACCATTACCACCACCACCAAAGACCCAATTTTTCTGCCCCTGTTCAACAGGGGCATGTGATTACAATTCTTGATCTAATATTTCACAGCTGGGCCCATTCCTGCGCCCACCAAGAGTAACTGTGAGGACTTACAGTGTTGTGGCACCAGCACCACCACCACCACCAAAGGCCCAATTTTTCCTACCATTGTTCAATAATGGCATGCATGTAATTACAATTCTTGATAATAGTTTACAGCAGAGCGTTCCAGTGCCCATCAAGAGTAACTGTGAGGGCTTACAGTGTTGTGGCAACACCAACACCTAAGGGCCAAATTTCTGCAGAGTATATACGGCAGGCCCCTACTTTCAAACATCCAACTTACAAACGACTCCTACTTGCAAATGGAAGGAGACAACAGGAAGTGAGAGGAAATCTACCCCTAGGAAGGGAAATTCTCTTCTGTAAGAGTTAATATGGGAAAGAGGTGTCTCCTCTCCACTGATGCTTTATCACCAATCCTTGTTTCACTAAAAACCCCAAATTTTTAAAAAACATTTGTCATTGGGACAGAAAGTGAGGTGAAATGTTCTGAACAGGTGCACAGACAGCAAAACAAATGTTACAGGGGTGATAACCCTTCCCTATGTTTTCCAAAAAGCTTAAAAATAGTTTTTTTTCCTGGAGCTACACTTATAAAATGTACCTGTTCCAAATTACAAACAAATTCTACTTAAGAACACCGCCTGTATACTGCTGTTCAGAGTATATAGGGCCTTTTTTTACTTTGGGTGCTGGGTTCCCCTTAATATCCATACAAGACCCAAAGGGGCTGGTAGTGAGCTGGGGGTGGGGGGGTACCCATGCCATTTTTCTCAATGATTTTCATCCATATTGCCGGGACCATACATTACCTTAAAGCCGCAAGCAGTTTTAAATGACTTTTTTTCCTTTAGAAATTTCATTTTGTGCAGGGACAGTTCTAAACACGGGAAACACGTGCCACTTCACAGGCATACTTTAGACACCCACTAGGTACGATATTTAAATGAATATTTCCCTTTTTTTTCCACTTTATGCATCATTAAAATCACTGCTCCCGAAAAAACAGCCGTTTTTAAAACTTATTTTTGCATTGATACATGTCCCCTGGGGAAGTACCCGGGTCCCCAAACCCTTTTTAGGACAATAACTTGCATATTAGCCCTTATAATTACCACTTTTGATTTTGAACGTTCGCGTCCATTGTATTTAATAGGGTTCTAAAGTTTGCGCAAACTTTCGGTCCGCTCGCAAGGTTCTGGTGCGAACCGAACCGGGGGGTGTTCGGCTCATCCCTAATAGAAAATAACAGGAACGGATCTAGCTAAACTGAATAAAGTGTATAAATATATATACAACACCTAGGATGCATATATATCCTCTACACACTGTAACTGCAGCTAACTCAATATAAATGACACTGTCTCTCTCTCTCTGTAAGCTCTCTCTTTAACCAACACCGCAACACACTACACAAGGCTGCCACGGAGGCGGCCTTATATAGGGTGGGGCGTGTACTAAACCCCCTGAGACATAATTGGCTTTGGCAATTATGTCTCTCCGTTTTTTGCCCGCTGTGATTGGCCAAAGCATGCGGGTCATAGTGCATGCTTGGCCAATCATCAGCCAGCAATGCACTGCGATGCCGCAGTGAATTATGGGCCGTGACGCACCACTCGAATTTGGCGCGAACGGCCCATAATGTTCGCAATTCGACGAACAACCGAACAGGCGATGTTCGACTCGAACTCGAAGCTCATCCCTAATAGCTACACAAGGGAACTGAGACCAAACAATGTATTTATCATTAAAGTGATATTTATTTACAGTGAACACACACCAATAAACATACATAGCAACCAGTGAAAACAAACCACTCTAGCAAACAAGAACAAAGGTAACAGGGATGCAAGGAAGAGAAACACGACTGGGTACGCAATTTTTTAGCTTTCTCTATTATGAACATATCATCAGAAGAACAGTTACGCCTTAAATATTGGGAATATGTTATACTGTTAATTAGTGGGCGTGGATGTGCACTCTTGGCATGTAATATAGTATTTCTTGCCGTAGGTTTTCTATAGAACACTAATTTATGAATGAGGACCACAGCTGTATGCTTCATTCATAAATAGATGAAGAATTACTGGTCAGTTACACTAAAAGCCTAGTTCTTTGTTTATCAATAGCTCAGAGTGAAGAAAAAGGTTTTGCTCATTACACTGTAAGATCATTTTGAGAGCCTAATCCTGCAGAGTTAGGGAGATGGTTGGGGCAATGCAGGGTCAGGATGACTTCTGCCAAAGCTGCACCCTATCCTTCCCCACAAGGCCTAAGGTGGATGTTTCTAATGCCTCAGCAAATTCTAAACAAGTTCAGTAAGTTTTACTACTACCAGCAGAAGTCATAAAAGATGTTCATGTGGTTAATGGGCTTAATATAGTGGAGAAAATGTACTGTAGTGATATGCTAGTCTTTGGTCAACTTTGCAGCAGATGTTTGCTCTATTTGCTAGTAATGCAGCAGTTCTGCCACTCTTATAAAGCCTTGTACACACGGCCGAGAATCTCATCAGGAAAAAAACTGTCGTTTTTCCTGACGAGATTCTTGACAAGAATCTTGTCCCGGCCGAGTGTACACACGTACGATTCAAAAGAACCGCCGTTCTTTTGAATGGCACGAACGCGGTGACGTCATCGACTACGATGAGCCGTCGCCGCCATCTTGCTTGACCCTACCTATGCCTTGAAAGCTACCGCGTATGCGTCAAAGTCATTTTGAGCATGCGCGGGTTTCCACGGCGACAGGTAAGTATACACACGCTTGGGTTTCTCATCGGGAAACAGGCTGTCAAGAATCCCGACGAGAAAATAGAGAGCAGGTTCTCTATTTTTCTCGTCAAGATTCTGGGCAGTTTTCTTGATGAGAAACCTGAAAGCCTCGTACACACGGCCGGTTTTCTCGGCAAGAAAGCTCTCCTAGCAATTTTCTTGTTGTTTCTTGATGAGAAAACCGGCCGTGTGTACGAGGCTTCAGAGTAGCAGACCTATCATGTATTTGGTTGCAGGCTGGGATGACAAGAGGGTTTTACCTACACTTGTGATTCAGACTAGGGATGAACTCAGTGTTTGGTCCGAACATATGTTTGGACTAAATAGTGGCTGTTCAGACATTCATCCAAATGCTTAACATTTAGCTGTCAGTAATTGCTACAGAAGCAGTGACTCCTTGTCGGCCCCATGTCCTTACCAACCACTTATGTCACCCAACCCATTTACTTAAATGGCTGAGAATTCCTGGCCACGTAAGCCAATAGGCAGAGAATGGATCATTATAACATTGCTTAAATATGGTCATGGCCAAATTTGGGCAATGATGTCACCACTATACCAGCCCCCGCCTTTATATCCTTCCTTTATACCTGTGTAGCTGATGACAGCTTGGGAAAGTATGATTTGGCTAGTGTTTTTGGCAGGCAAAAGTCAGGATTGGTCACATGCTACTTTTTTTTTGTGATTTGGCAGCGGACATCATGATTAATGGATGTACAATTTTACAATGAGGTGCATTTTGGGTAACTTCCAGATTCTGATAAGTCTCCTTGCCCATAGACCCCCACAATCACTGGGCAAGGGTTCTATGGATGGGGTTCTCATCTTTATCAACATGGGGCAAGGTTCTGTGCCAGTGAATCACCCCTGTCAAGTCACCACCCCCATGTTAAATGCATGTGGTCTGATATGCTTCAGAAGAGGGGCCACATGCTCACCCCTTTCTTTCCTGGTCAGTCAAGTTGCATGCTTGGCTTAAGGTTAAGGCTATGATATGGCTTTTTAGGGGACTCTCACACTTATTTTTTTTTTAAATGGAATCCCCTTAAACTATGTACAAGACTTAAAATGACTGGTGTTTGGGGGAGAGGGGGGACTCTACACAGTTTTTTTTTTATTCTTGCTGTAGGATGTGCTTCTGCAATAATTACATTTACAATTAAATAAATGACACAGTATAAATTGCTGACAAAAAAAAATATATTGCTGGCTTCACAGCACAAAAAACCCTCCAAAGTTTGCCCACAATACAAAATATACCATTATGGGTCTACTATATATTTTTGTAGGATGTTTGGAGTCCATGTGCATTTTCTTCTTTTAAAAAAAGAAGCAGGAGGGAGATGTAATTTGCCAGCAATTTAAAATGATTTTTTATCTGTAAATGTCAGTGCTAATAAAATAACTTCTCCCAACCACATGCAATTTTTAAAACATAATTTTTTACATTGGTACATGCTCCCCAGGCAATGCCCACCATGTGATTTATTTTGACTTGTCTATTAGCTCAGACTTTCACTTTGACAGATTCAGCTTCTATTGATTTCAATGGAGTTGGGGCTCAGCATTTATACTTCTTTGAAGTTCACTGAACCCAGCTTCAACAGAACCCAAGGCAGTTCAGCTCTTTACTGGTTCAAAACACCCTGAAGTATAGCACAGGGGGTGATGGGCACAGAGTGCCATTAGTAACAGAGTTCATTAAAACATCAAGCTTGGGGCGTGTCCAAGATGGCGAGGTGAGCGGACGCTTCTAGATTGAGCTCCGCTGGGCAGATTGCTTTTCCCCGGATCTGGGCTGCCGTTTGCTCCCCTGACTGACCCGCAGCAGCTGGATGGGACGCCGGTCTTCGGGCGCACCTGCCAGCAAGGGAAAGAGGCTCCGATTCCCGGTGGTGGTGGAGGGCCCGCCGTCTCTCCCTCCTGTCCACGTGGAGACTCGCGCTACTCGGGTCTCTAACAGTGCCGCCCGAGCTCCGTTGATGGCGGAGCCTGAAGCCAGACCCCCATGGCTTGCGGAGGTCATGGCCGCCATAGTCACCTGCCAGGCTACCCTCACGGCAAAGATAGAGGCCGTTCAGCTGGATATGGGGATCATGAGGCAGGATATGGACAACTTGCGGTCCCGGACCACGGAGACCGAGCAGCGGATCGGCGTTGCTGAGGATGAGATTCTTGAGCACTCGGCAGCGCTCAGGTCCCTCCAGACCAGGGTGAAGGCCCTGGAATACAGAGCCGAGGACGCGGAGAACAGGAATCGGAGGAATAATCTCCGCATCGTCGGCCTCGCTGAAGGGGTGGAGGGGCCGCATCCGACTTCTTTTGTGGAGGATCTCCTGCGTTCCCTCCTGCCGGATGCTCGTTTGTCCCCCCAATATGTGGTCGAGAGGGCGCATCGTGTGCTACCCAGGCCAGGACCCCAGGGATCGCCACCAAGGACCTTTATCCTTAAGCTCCTCAACTTTAGGGACAGAGATGAAATCCTTAGGGTGTCCAGGGCCCTGGGTGACCTCCGCTTCCAGAATACAAAGCTCCTGATCTTCCCGGACTATTCTGTTGAAACCCAGAAGATGAGGAAATCCTTTGACCAGGTCAAGGCGGCCCTGAGAGCCAGGAATATTCGTTACAGTGTGCTGTTCCCCGCGCGGCTGAGAGTCCAAGATGGCGAGACCGTCCGTTTCTTCACCACGCCGCATGATGCCTCGGCATGGCTGGAGACTCTGCCCCGGGACCGCTGAGGTCTGAACCTGTGAGTTTCTCCTGTATAATGTGCCTGCTCTTTGCCTCCACTGCGCTGCCCCCCCTCCATATTCTATACTGACTAATATGGTGCCCCCCTTATTGTGACCTATTGGAGGTCTCTGCTGCCTATGGTGCTGGTTTTGGGGGGTGGAGGGGGGAGGGTGAGGCCCTGTTGCACCAGTTGTGCCCTGCTTAACGTTCTTTTTGTATTTCATCTTCATGTTCTCTGCAACTAAGACTGTGCCCCTGACACTGTCAGGAGACTGAGGTGAGCCTGCCGCATGTTCCTGCTGCGGTGGGCTCTCCCTATTATTACTGCTTCATATCTGCCTTGGATCTTACATTGCTCCTGTTCTGCCTGCGAGGGGTTGTCGGAAGACACTTGACTTATCCTGTCATGATCCTGTTGACCCCTCCTGGCTTCTTGACTGTCCCAGCGGGAGCTATGGAGCGAGGAACTTGTCAGCTTGCCTGCACTCTCCGGTTCTTAACGGAGGGGCGTGATGGCCGCTTGCGCAGGCCCCCTACATGACGGCTGTTGTGCCGTACCGAATTTGGGGACACAAACCCGCCTCAGTTCTAGGGGGGTGGGTGGGGTGGGGGGAGGGGGGGGCAGGCCAGTTGGGGGCCGCTATGTTCTGGGGGTTGTTGTTTAGTTTTTATGTTATGTTACCTTTGTTGGGATTACAGATAATTGATATATCAGCATTGCTTGGAGCTACGATGTGCATGTCATGGGCTCGGGGGCTGGGTCCGGGAGCCGGCCGGATTCACCATTCTGACTCCCCTGTTACACTCATGGGTTATGTCCTCGGTTAACATTGTGTCCCGGAACACCAGGGGACTGAACTCACCAACCAAACACTCCCTGGTGTTTCAATTCCTTAAGTCCCACAACCCCCATATTTGCATCTTACAGGAAACCCATCTTATAGGGAGTAGGATACTGTCCCTTAAAAAGCCATGGGTGGGACACCACTACCATTCTACGTATTCTAGCTTCTCTAGGGGGGTTAGTATTCTGATCCACAAGTCCCTCCCATTTCGGCTCCTGGACTTGGCCCTTGATCCGGATGGCAGATATGTTATAATACATGCAGTGATCCATTCTTTAACCTGGACAATTGTGGGCCTATATTTGCCTCCTCCGGCCTCACTGTCGCTACTAAACCAGATAACTGGTAGGATGGCTGGGTTCGCCTCTGACAATACAGTTATGCTCGGAGACTTTAATATGGTTCCTGACTCGGGGTTGGATTGCCTGACGTCGGTGGGGGTCCCCCGCTCAGGGCTGGCTGACTGGGCTGACACCTGCGGTCTGATAGATGTGTGGAGGTGGAGACATCCTCAGGTTCGGGCCTATACCTGCCACTCGGCTTCCCACAGGACGTTCTCCCGCATCGATCTGGTATATGCAGGAGGGTCGGTCCTGCCGCGAGTTGCGGACATACGTATACTCCCCCGGGGGGTCTCTGACCACGCACCATTGCTTCTGACGCTAGACCTCTCCACAGACTCTGGAGACTGTCCAGGTTCTGGGTTACGGACACTGATGTGGACGTTCGCTTCCAGACAGAGTTGTCGGGCTACTGGGCAGACAATCCGGGTACGGCCGACGCCATGATCGTGTGGGATGCCTTTAAGGCTGCTACGAGGGGACACTATCAGACCATTATTGCAACTGTGCGTAGGGAGCGCAGAGCTGAGTTGGTGCGGGCGGAGGGGAGGGCGGCTAGGGGGGAGGAGGTATTCATCAGATCCCGGGATCCCCAACATTATGCACAACTACAACTCTTGACTGGGGAGGTCCTTAGCCTCCGTACCGCTCTCACCCAGAAGAGGCTGCTTGCTCAGTCCCAGCGGATTTTTGAGCAGGGTGAGCGGTCCGGGAGACTGCTGGCTTGGCTTTCCAGGGAACAGGCGGGAGGAATGTGTGTCTCGGGTGTCAAGGACCATAGGGGGAACTGATCTCTACGCCAGAGGGTATATGTAACTGCTTTGCTGACTTTTACAGGACTCTCTACAGCTCACGGGTTGACTATGAGCTCTCTGATCTCAAGGCATACTTAGGGGACATTGACATACCGGTCCTCACCCCGACATATCGCACTAAACTAGACGCCCCCATCACGACACTGGAGGTTCAACGGGCCCTTAAGTCCATGCAAGCGGGGAAGACCCCAGGTCCTGATGGGCTCCCAGCGGAGTTTTATAAACACTACGCTGCGGACCTGGTCACCCGATTCCATTCTCTTCTGGCGGAGTCCTCACGGCTGGGGAGACTTCCCGATACCATGAGTGAGGCGGTGATTGTGGTCATTCCCAAGTCAGGGAGGGACCCCACACTCTGCTCCTCGTACCGTCCCATCTCTCTACTGAATGTGGACGCAAAGATTTTAGCTAAGGTCTTGGCAAACAGATTGAATTCAGTCATTACTGCCCTGGTACATTCGGATCAGACAGGGTTTATGCCTGGGCGGGGAACGGACATCAATATTAGATGCCTTCTCACTCACATTGATAGGGCCGAGGAGGGATCGGCGGGTGTGGTTGCCTCACTCGACGCGGAGAAGGCTTTTGACTCCGTCGAGTGGGGCTACCTCTGGGAGGTGCTCTCTGGCTTCGGGTTCGGGCCAGCCTTCACACAGTGGGTGCGCATGCTATACAGTTGCCCCTCGGCTAGAGTTAGAACCAATGGCTGCCTTTCTGAGATATTCCAGTTGGGCAGGGGCACGAGGCAGGGATGTCCCCTCTCCCCGGGCTTGTTTGCCCAGGCTGTGGAGCCCCTCGCCATATTACTGAGAGCGGACACGAGGGTCAGGGGTTTGCAGGTGGGGCCGATTGAGGAGAAGGTGTCTATGTACGCAGACGACACCCTCCTCTATCTGGCGGATGCCTCTTCCTCCTTGCATATGGCATTGGATCTTATCGATCAATTCGGACGGTACTCGGGCATACGTGTGAATTGGGATAAGTCGGTTCTGTTCCCACTCCATCCCTCTTCCGTGAGAACCCCGACGCACACACCGCTTCAGTGGGTGGACGAGTTCAAATACCTGGGTATTAGGATTAGTGGTGGGGTGGGTGACTACTTCGCCAAGAACATTCAGCCGCTTATGACACAATTGACGGCCAGATGTTCGGCATGGCGTTCCCTTCCCCTGACACCAGTGGGTAGAGCTAACTTGCTGAAAATGGTCTACCTTCCAAAGTTTTTATATTTCTTCCGGAATGCTCCTTTGCATATCCCTAGGGCATTCTTTGGGCGACTGGAGGGCCTGCTGCTGTCATTTGTATGGGCTGGCCGACCTCCCCGGGTGGCGAGGCAGATCCTCTGCCTCCCTTTGTCTGGAGGGGGGCTAGCACTCCCGAATTTTCTGCTTTACTATTGGGCGGCAGTGCTGGTTACGGTTCGGTGGTGGTTCTCCCAGCCCAGGCAGAACCCGGCGGTCACTCTGGAGGCAGCTATCCTGGGCTCATACGCGGCCCTGAGTAACTTGCCGTTCAGGGGCCTTAGGGCGAACCCCTCTATGACGACCCTCATGCGGACCACAGTTAAGGTCTGGCAGGAGGCTCGACTTATTTACAGGAAGCCCGCCTACGTGTCCCCGCATATGCCCCTGTGGAGCAATCCTATGCTGCCCCACCTAAATAGCATTCCGGACCCCTCCCTCTGGGCTAAGAAGGGTATTATTAAGCTCAACCAGATAGTGTATGAGGGTAAGCTTATGTCTTTCCTGATGATGAGAAATACTTATGCCCTCACAGCCTCTTTCCAGTTTAGATACTGCCAGCTCGCACACGCCTTCAGGGCCCAATTCCCTGACCCCCTGACTTTGGAGTCTGACTCTGTCGAGCGACTCCTAGCTTCTAGTGCAATGGACCGCCCTCTCTCGTCCCTATACCTGTACTTGACCGTGGCGTATAATACTAAACTTACTAAGTCCTGGGAGAAGTGGAAAGCTGACATGCCGTCCTTGGACGAAGAGGGGTGGGAGGACTGCATCTCCTCGTATATCCCCTCGCTGATCGTCGCAAAAGACAGATTTATACAGTTCAAGTTTCTCCACAGGGCCTACTACACCCCACAGCGCCTGGCCCGTATCTATCCATCCCGAGATCCTAACTGTCAGAGGTGCAAACAAGAACTGGGTTCATTCTGGCATATGGTCTGGTCGTGCCCCAAACTCCAACCATATTGGACGGCTGTGGCCTCCAGACTGACTGACGTGAGTGGGACGAGTATTCCGGTTGACCCGACAATTTTGCTACTCAGCCATCTGGAGGACGTGGCGGGGGATAGGTATTGTAAGCTGCGGCTGACCTTTGCCCTTTTTTATGCCAGACGTGAAATATTGTTGAAGTGGAAATCTGAGGATCCCCCAACCTGTGCCTCTTGGCAACGCTCTGTGAATCTGGCCCTCCCCCTGTACCAGTTGACGTACGAAAATAGACAGTGCCCAGACAAATTTGACAAAATCTGGTCCACCTGGACGGAGACCCAAGCTGCCCTTGACCCTCCCCCCTGACTAAGGATGGGTGCCTGGGAAGGCCTCATACAGCGTCTACTGCTTCAGGGTCCCCCCCCTTCTGGTCTGTCATTGTGTTTCCCCTGGGGTTAAAGATTGAGTGGGATGGGTATAAAGTGTTTGCTAATACTCAATGCTTTGGCTTAATTGATGCTTCTTCAATCCTAGCTAATATTGCTACCTTGGGGCCTGCCCCCTTGGCTGAACGGTGCTGTATGCTCCTGATACGCTGATTTGTGCATCGATGTACTTACTGTAGTATGCCTGTAATGTAATGCTGATTTGTCTAATAAACTTTTCCCTGTTAAAAAAAAAAACATCAAGCTTGTGCAGACTGACAGGAAGGTCCATAGGAGTAAGTAGACCAGAAGGCAGCTGGCCAGGATCCTGGAACACATAGTAAGCTGGAAGCTAGGTCTGAAGAGACACACAGCAGGCAGAGTCATTGTCAGGAGCATGTATGAACAAACAATCAGCATTGTTGGGCATGCATGACACAGCCTTGCAGTGCCTCCTGTTTATTCATAATAGTAAAATATCACTTAGAATTGCTGGGCTGTGTGATCTAACTGGTGGGGATGTGTATAATTACAAGCAGTTGCAGTTAAATCACACAGCCTTGCAGTGCTTAATGATCCACATGAGTGGTTTCCAGAGTGACTCCTGCTATCAGAGACCAGTTCAGTCACTCACAACTCCATCTACTTTCTAGCAGTGTGGTCAGAAAGCAGTGGGTAAACTGTCCAGATATGCTGCTTAGCAGTAGTAGGATGAATCCTAATAGGACCAAGTGCTATTGGTTGCCAGGGGGATAAAATAACACTTTTACAGTTTGGTGATTTTTTTTTAAATGCCATGGACCACTAATATTTTCGGGTTCAAGTGCCACTGGCCATCATTGATGGGAGGTAGGGGGGGTTTAAAATGCTGTGGACATCAATGTTTATGAGATTGTTTTGGGGGGGTTTAAAATGTTTGGGATTTATTCTCCATGGACCCTTTCTCTTCTAATAATGGACAACTTGCATTTGGCTTTAGTGGGGGACTTTTAAAAGCATAGCACAACTTTATTTCTTGTTTAACCTTCTTTTTATTTCTAAAAATTGTGGCATAAATTAGGCAAGGGAATTTTTAATGTTCGGTCATTTTTCATTTACACAGTCAAAACAAAAAAAAGAAGCCCAGTGGTTATTAAAAATCACCAAAATAAAACACTATCTGTCTCACAAAAACATATAAAATTATTTTGGGTACAGTGTTTCATGATAGAGTAATTATCAGTCAAACTAGCACAATACTGAAGCTAAAAATAAGCTGGATATGAAGGATGGTGTCCTGATGTGGCTAAAAACAGTTTGGACCAAAATATATTATATTAATACGTTTTTATTTTCTTTGTTAACATTCTTTTTATACATTTACATAATAGTCAGTTTAAGGTTTGAACATTATACACAGTCAAGACATATAAAAGTGAAACCATTAATTAGTATGAAGAAAAAAAATACAGCACTCTGCTTTTTAAGCTCCTGTGGATTTACTGGCACAATGATTGTACCAATAAAACAGAATAATGTTGAGTAGAAACACCATTAACATCTCTGCTTCAGTTACTAATGTTTTATTATATTTTTTTCTTTTTGTTAATGTAATCTGTTTGTCCTACATTTAAACACAAGTACTCAATAGTTTTCCTGCATTTAAAAGCCCATTATCCCTCATTCTGCTTATGAAGTTAATATGTGTTTTTCTGTGACAATAATAATGTGCTCTAAAATGAAAATAACATCATATGCACAAAACACAGTTGCACGCTACATAAAATCTTATCATTAATTAAAAAACATTAAAATTCACAGTTTAGTAATTGAGCTCTACTGGGAAATTTGCATGTTGATTAATTAGTCTCCACATTCCAAGAATGTGAATGTTAATATCATTTTCAGTTACCGAGTGATGCAAACCTTATAGTCCCAAGTCTTGGAACAAAATGTGCTGCACCATTTGTCAGAAACACAATCCAGGGATTTTTCATTAGGCTAAGTATTAAAATTAAACTGGTTTATCAGAAACAAAAATACTTTACACAAAAAGATATATTTACAAAGAAATTAAAAACTATGGATAGGAAATAGGAACTACGTTATATTTTTGTTAACAGCCTGTAACCACATTTCATTAATTAACTATTGGACTATTCTGTAGAATAAAATACATTTTTTATATATATATATATATATATATATATATATATATACACAGAGAAAATAGCTTAACACTGTGGGTGAAGAACGTTCCACTATAAAGAGAAATAATAGGAGGGAGACTAGGGATGAGCTTCGAGTTCGAGTCAAACTCATGTTCGACTCGAACATTGCCTGTTCTCCGTTCGTCGAACAGCGAACAATTTGGGGTGTTCGCGGCAAATTCGAAAAGCCGTGGAACACCCTGTAAAAGTCTATGGGAGAAATCTAAAGTGCTAATTTTAAAGGCTTATATGCAAGTTATTGTCATAAAAAGTGTTTGGGGACCCGGTCCTGCCCCAGGGGACATGTATCAATGCAAAAAAAAGTTTTAAAAACTGAATTTTTTTCGGGAGCAGTGATTTTAATTATGCTTAAAGTGAAACAATAAAAGTGAAATATTCCTTTAAATGTCATACCTAGGGGATGTGTATAGTATGCCTTTAAAGCTTGTTTCCCGTGCTTAGAACTGTCCCTGCACAAAGTGTCATTTCTGAAGGAAAAAAGTCATTTAAAAGCACTCGGGGCTATAATGAATTGTCGGCTCCCGGCACTACAGAGAAAAGTCATTGATAAAATAAAATAAAAATGTGTGGGGGTCCCCCCAAATTCAATTACCAGGCCCTTCAGGTCTGGTATGGATATTAAAGGGAACCCTGCGTCAATTCCCCAGTGACGTGCGGGTGACCCCGCCCCCCACTAATGCAACGGAAACCTGCGTTACATCAGAGGGGTCAGGGTCACCCGCACGTCATTGAAGAAGCCCGGGTTTCCCCTTACATCAGAGGGGGACGGGGTCAAGTGATGGGTGGCCCCGCCCTCAGCTACTTAAGAGCTGTCACTGGCTGAAGCCGCGTCATTCCCGGGGTGTCTACGCTCCGGTGGAGAGAGGACCGTGTGCTGTTCCTCCCTGCGCTGGACATCATCGTTTGAGCCTGGACCCCGGAGAGGAGAGATCATCCATCGCTGGACCCCGGAGAGGAGATCACCCATCGCAGGATACCGAGAGTGGATTACCAGCGCTGGAATCTTTTTTTTATTTTTTATTTTTTTAATAAAGGACTTTTCCCAATGGTGTCTGTGTCTCGTACCTGATGGTGGAGCCTGATATGCAGGGAGCGGCCTCTTTTGCACCTCTTACTCCGGAACCCCTGATAGTGGGAACAGGGAGCTCGGGAGTGCAGAGTTGCACAAGTGCCTGTCAGGAACACTGGTGCCGGAACAGAGCTGGACTTCAGGAGACTCTGTGCGGATGTCAGCATCAGCAGAAAGACAGGAACAGCAGGCAGGCTGAGCTCACAGGTACTGATGGAAGGTGACTGAAGACAGCGGGGGAGGTGTCCTATAGTTCAGGACACAAGCAAGTCCAAACAGGCCGGGTCATAAACAGGCTGGCAAATCAGGTGCAAGTCCAGAGGCAGAAGCAGAGTCGTGGTTCGGGCCGGATCAGCAACAGGCATGCAGCGGATAGTCCAAGGAATAGGCAGGAGCGTGGTCAGACAAGCCGGGGTCAAAGGGCAGGCAGAAGGCAGGAGTAGTCAAGAACAAGCTGGGTCACAGGAACGGATCAGCAGAGTAAACAGCAGGTTGCAGATGGGTCTCAGGAACGCTGTAGACCAGACAGCAAGGAGCCCAGGCATCAATCCCTTTAAATAGCCATTGTTTGACGCCAAGAACCGTCAATGCGCACCCCGCACACTCCAGCGCGTGCCCGTGCGCTGCTACCGCGCATGCACGCAGTCGACGTGGGCTGAAGTGCCGCTATTGTGCCGGCGCGCATCCCAGTGCGCCAAAATATCGCTATTGCGCCGGCGCGCAACCGTGTGCGCCGAAGCACCGCCATCTTGGAGACAGATTTGCCCTTCATGACATTGCCCCCCTCCAATGGGCAGCCTCCGGATGCCCAACTGGGCCACCTTATCTGGATGAGAATCCTTAAAGGACTGAACCAATCTTTTGGCGTGGATGTTGCACTCAGGTTCCCACGAGTTCTCCTCAGGGCCATATCCTTTCCATTTTACTAGAAACTGGACTTTTTCTACAGTCCATGATGGATTCCACCTCAAACTCCTCTTCGTCGTTAACTAAGATTGGTTCAGGAGGACCATGGTTCACCCAGAGAAGGGATCAGGAACAGTGGGTTTAAGTAGGGCAACATGAAAGACCGGATGGATCCGAAACGACTCCGGTAGCTCTTTTTGATAGGCCACGCTGTTAATCCTTCTTCTGACGGGAAAGGGACCCACAAACTTAGGGCCCAATTTCTTTGAGGGGCAAGAAAGTCTTAAGTTCAATGTAGCCAACCACACCTGATCTCCAGGTTCCAGGTTGAGTTCTCCTCTCCTCTTCTTGTCAAACACCTATTTTATTAGGGAGGAGCCGAACACCCCCCGGTTCGGTTCGCACCAGAACCTTTGAACGGACTGAAAGTTCGCACGAACGTTAGAACCCTATTAAATACAATGGACGCGAACGTTCGAAATCTAAAGTGCTAATTATAATGACTAATATGCATGTTATTGTCCTAAAAAGGGTTTGGGGACCCAGGGGACATGTATCAATGCAAAACAAAGTTTTAAAAACGTCAGTTTTTCGGGAGCAGTCATTTTAATGATGCATAAAGTGAAAAAAAAGTGAAATTTTCCTTTAAATATCGTACCTGGGGGTGTCTAAAGTATGCCTGTGAAGTGGCATGTGTTTCCCGTGTTTAGAACTGTCCCTGCACAAAATGACATTTGTAAAGGAAAAAAAGCCATTTAAAACTGCTTGCGGCTTTAATGTAATGTCTGGTCCCGGTAATATGGATGAAAATCTTTGAGAAAAATGGCATGGCTACCCCCATCACCCCCCCTACCCCCCTACCCCAGCCCATTACCAGCCCCTTTGGGTCTTGTATGGATATTAAGGGGAACCCCGCACCCAAAATAAAAAAAGGCCCTATATACTCTGAACAGCAGTATACAGGTGGTGCAAACAAGACAGGGACTGTAGGTTTGTTCTTAAGTAGAATCTGTTTGTAATTTTGAACAGGTACATTGTTTAAGTGTAGCTCCAGCCAAAAAAATTATTTTTAAACTTTTTGGAAAACATAGGGAAGGGTTATCATCCCTATAACATTTGTTTTGCTGTCTGTGTTCAGAACATTTCACCTCACTTTCCGTCCCAATGACAAATATTTTTGAAAAGTGGGGTTTTTATTGAAACAAGGATTGGTGATAAAGCATCAGTAGAGAGGAGACACCTTTTTCCCATATTAACTCTTACAGGAGAGAATTTCCCCTCCTAGGGGTAGATTTCCTCTCACTTCCTGTTGTCTCCTTCCGTTTGCAAGTAGGAGTCATTTGTAAGTTGGATGTTTGAAAGTAGGGGCCTGCCGTATATACCCTGCTGAAATTTGCCCCTTAGATGTTGGTGTTGCCACAACACTGTGAGCCCTCACAGTTACTCTTGGTGGGCGCTGGAACGCCCTGCTGTGAACTATTATATCAGTAATTGTAATTACATGCCATTGTTGAACAGTGGTAGGAAAAATTGGGCCTTTGGTGGTGGTGCTGGTGCTACAACACTGTCAGCCCTCACAGTTACTCTTGATGGGCGCATGAATGGGCCCTACTGTAAATTATTAGATCAAGAATTGTAATTGCATGCCCCTGTTGAAGAGGGGCAGAAAAATTGGGCCTTTGGTGGTGGTGGTGTTGCCACAACACTGTAAACCCTCACAGTTACTTTTGGTGGGCGCAGGAATGGGCCCTGCTGTGAATTATTAGATCAAGAATTGTAATTACATGCCCCTGTTAAACAGGGGCTGAAAAATTGGGCCTTAGGCACTGGTGCCACAACACTGCAACCCCTCACAGATACTGTACTTGGAGCACAGCAATGAGCCCTGTTGCAAAGTATTGCATCAAAAATTTTAATTACACGCCCCTGTTAAACAGGGGCAGAAAAATTGGGCCTTAGGCACAACACTGCAACCCCTCACAGATACTGTACTTGGAGCACAGCAATGAGCCCTGCTGCAAAGCATTTCATCAAACATTTTAATTACATGCCCCTGTTAAACAGGGGCTGAAAAATTGGGCCTTAGCCACTGGTGGCGGCACCCAGAAACAAAAAAGTTCTTCCAAGCTATCATCAAGAATCGGATCATTGAGGAGGAGGAGGATAGTCAGTCAACATAACAGGACAGTCACTCAGCATCAGCATCAGTCTTGAAGGGATGTGACATTTGAAAATAAATTATTCTGTTATATCAGCTTCAGGTGCTTTGTAGCTGGTGGTGATCCAAGACTGGTTCATCTTTATGAAGGTCAGTCGATCAACCGAGTCGGTGGACAGGCGCACCTTGTGATCCGTGACAAAGCCTCCAGCAGCACTGAATGTGCGTTCCAAAAGCACGCTGTATGCAGGACAGGCCAGTAGCTCAATTGCATACTGTACAAGCTCTGGCCAGTGATCCATACTCAAGACCCAGTAAGCCAGAGGATTTTCGGTGGGAAAGGTGTCCAAGTCTGACCTTGCCCCTAGGTATTCCTGCACCATGTATATCAGACGCTGGCGATGGTTGCTGGAACCGATCATACCTTGGAGCTGCGGACTAAAAAATTGTCTGAACGCATCGGTCAGACGGCAACCTGCTCCACCGCTCCTTCTGCTACTGACCGAAGCCTCAGCAACTCGTTGTTAAGGACCAGGAGTTTGTAACCTCCCAGTCTCTGGGAACGTGTTGCACAGACCTTTCTGCAAGGCCTCCCGGAGATGTCTCATCCTCTGCTCCCTCTGCGATGGCAAGATAAGGTCCGCAACCTTACCCTTGTACCGTGGATCAAGGAGAGTGGCCAGCCAGTAATGGTCCCTCTCCTTGATCCGAAGAATATGAGGATCCTTCCGCAGACTTTGCAGGATCAGGGAGGCCATGCAGCGTAGGTTAGCTGAGGCATTCGGTCCGGAGTCCTCTGGGTCACTAAGGACAACATGATCCGCAGCCACCTCCTCCCAGGCATGTACAAGTTCACGGGTTTCTTGGGACTGTAAATCATCCCTAAAAGACTGCTGCTGTTGATTATGAGTGCCATGCTCCACCTCCATGCTGACACAATCCTTCTCCTCCTCCTCCTCCTCCTCCTCGTCCTCTTCCTGTGTGATGGGTGGGACAGAAGGAACACTGTCTGGGTAAATGGGCCTTGAGAGGCAAGGAAGTCCTCCTCTTCCTGCCTCTGTTCTGCCTCAAGTGCCCTGTCCATTATTCCATGCAACGTATGCTCCAACAGGTGGACAAGAGGTACAGTGTCACTGATGCATGCACTGTCACTGCTCACCATCCTCGTGGCCTCCTCAAATGGTGCCAGGACAGTGCATGCATCCCTGATCATGCCCCACTAGCGTGGTGAAAAAAACCTGAGCTCCCCTGACCCTGTCCTAGTGCCATAGTCGCACAGGTACTCATTGATGGCCCTCTGCTGCATGTGCAGCCACTGCAGCATGGCCAACGTTGAGTTCCACCTGGTGGGCATGTCACATATAAGGCGGTTCTTGGGCAGGTTCAACTCCTTTTGCAGCTCAGCCAGCCGAGCACTGGCATTATATGATCTGTGGAAATGCACACAGACTTTCCTGGCCTGCCTCAGGACATCCTGTAAGCCCGGGTACCCGCCCAAGAACCGCTGCACCACCAGGTTAAGGACATAAGCCACACAGGGCACATGGGTCAGTTGTCCCTGTCGGAGGGCGGAGAGGAGGTTGGTGTCATTGTCGCAAACCACCATTCCTGGCTTAAGCTGGCGTGGCGTCAAGCACCTCTCGGCATGCTCCTGCAGAGCTGACAGAACCTCTGCCCCAGTGTGGCTCCTGTCCCCCAAACACACCAGTGCAAGCATGGCATGGCATCTTTTTGCCTGCGTACTTGCGTAGCCCCTTGAACGCCTACGGAGCACCGCTGGTTCCGAGGACAAAGCACAGAAAGAGGCCATGGAGAAAGATGAAGAGGAGGGGGTGGAGGAGAGAGGTGTGTCACAACCAGTAGTAGCATTTTGGAGGTGTGGTGGCGGAACAATCTCCAACACTGCTGCACCTTGTCCTGCATCCTTCCCAGCTGCCAAAAGAGTGACCCTATGGGCAGTGAAAGAAAGATAACGTCCCTGTCCATGCCTGCTGGACCATGAGTCAGCGGTAATATGCACCTTACCACTGACCGCCCTGTCCAGCGAGGCATGGACATTGCATTCCACATGCCGGTAGAGAGCCGGAATCGCCTTCCGTGAGAAAAAGTGGCGTTTGGGAACCTGCCACTGAGGAACCGCACATTACACAAACTCACGGAAGGGGGCAGAGTCTACCAACTGAAAAGGCAGCAGTTGAAGTGCTAGCAATTTAACCAAGCTAGCATTCAACCGTTGTGCATGTGGATGACTGGGAGTGAACTTCTTTCGACGGTCCAGCAGCTGGGGCAGGGAAATTTGCCTGCTACAATCGGACGTCGGTGTACTGCTAGCAGAGTGCCCGCAAGTACTTGGCTGTGACACCCCTAATTCTACACCTTCATTCCTCTCAGTGCAGGTTTCAGAGAGGACTGAAGGTATAGTGGGGTTGGAGATCCCAGCTGATGAGGAGCAAGGAGAGGTCCGCTTTGTTCTTTGGTTTGGGTCTTTAAGGTACGCTTGCCAACGAGCTGCATGGCAGGTCAACATATGTCTGGTCAAGCATGTGGTGCCCAAGCGGCTGATGTTTTGGCCACGTGAGATACGCTTGAGACATATGTTGCAAATAGCAGCAGTGCGATCTGATGCACTCGACTCAAAAAAGGCCCACACCAAAGAACTTTTGGAATAATGGGCAGAGGCAGCGCCCTGCACAGGCGGAGCTCTGCGATGTGATTCAGTCGGTGTGCTGCCCTTACGCTGGCCCCCGGAGGGCATCCTGCCTCGTTGGAGATGTGCCTCCTCCTCATCCTCCTCCTCTCTCCTATCAGGCACCCACGTGGAGTCAGTAACCTCATCATCCCCTGCCTCCTCATCACTGGAGCCAATCTGGCAGTATGCTGCAGCTGCTGGAACATGACTGCCAGATTGCTGTCCTTCTCGAGCATCCCCTCTCTCTGCGCTCACGCTACTGCCTTCCTCTAGCTGGGTATCATCATCATCAGACCCTTCAAAACGCTGGGCATCCTCCTGGAGCATGTACCCAACACTGTGCTCAAACAGTTCGGGGGACTCCTCAGGAGGACATGGTGGGTCTAGGGAAGGCGTGACTGATGATGACATTGATACGAGGGAAGAGGACGCTTTGGCAGCTGATTTGCCAGTACCCTGAGCCTGGGTGAGAGAGGATGAGGAGGATGAGGAGGGCTTGGTCATCCACTCTACCAAGTCTTCGGCATGATGCGACTCAAAACGTCCAGCTGCCGAAAATAAGGACAAGCGTGTCCCATGGCCACATGCTGATGACAATGCACCACGTCCACGACCAGTACTGTTGTCTCTAGACACAGAGCCTGCTTGCCCTCGTTTATTGGCTCGTGACTGTCTGCCTCTCCTTGTTGGCCTTCCACACATAGTAATGACCTGCAGGGAGATAGGAAAACCAGCAATTGGGTAGTGTATATTGTGCTGGAGGCACACAACACCCACTAACTCCTGCAGATGCCTGTATTAGAGAACACCAGCAATAAAGGGTAGATACAGGTGTATACTGTGCTGTGCTGGAGGCACACAACACCCACTAACTCCTGCAGATGCCTTTATTAGAGAACACCAGCAATAAAGGGTAGATACAGGTGTATACTGTGCTGTGCTGGAGGCACACAACACCCACTAACTCCTGAAGATGCCTTTATTAGAGAACACCAGCAATAAAGGGTAGATACAGGTGTATACTGTGCTGTGCTGGAGGCACACAACACCCACTAAGTCCTGCAGATGCCTTTATTAGAGAACACGAAGAAAAAGGGAAAGGTCTGGTGTCCCCAGTGACACACTTCCATCCCTGTAACATATAATAAAACAAAGGATTCGCCCTGGGACTTTAAATGAAGTGGGTAACGTTTCCGCCAGTAAACAGTAGTAAATACAGTATATGGTTTATTCAAGTAAAATTGTTTACTTGCATAGATAACACCAACAGTTGCCAATTAAAAAAGATACATAAACAAGGAATATTGGTACATAAATGTAGTAACAATCAGAGTACACAGGCATCATACTACCTGACTAGTTTCGCGAGATCCAGCTCGCTCTTCAGGGGTGGAATAACCCTTAAGGGGTAGATGCATATAGGTACTCTACCCAAATATTCAAATTTTGAAAAAGTGTTAAACATGTGCAAAACATGTGAACATGTGAACATGTGACACAAAAAGATACACCAAAAACATATAAATGTTGCAAAGAAATGTCCCATAACAAAAACTCTAACAAGAAAGTGGAGTATATATCCAATCCATGATGGACATGCTGAGTTCTCTATGAGATTTTGAAGGTGTTCACGTTGTCAATCATGTGGAAAACAACAGGGATAGGTATAAAGATGTATTCCAACGTCTCCCGTACACAGATAGGTAATGAATACTCTTACCGTGACTCTGTTGTTAGTAAGCCTGGACGGGAACTCCAAGGTAGATATTCCAATATGGAAGTCACAAACCTCTCCTCCCGATATCACAGCGGCGATGATAGGTGGTTATCCAAAAAAGATGTTACTCTTTCTGGACTCTCCGTTGGAAGTAACACTTCAAAACCTGTCCTACACATCACCTGACCGCAAGCCAGACCTACCTGGGTAGGTCAGGTAGGTCTGGCTTGCGGTCAGGTGATGTGTAGGACAGGTTTTGAAGTGTTGCTTCCAACGGAGAGTCCAGAAAGAGTAACATCTTTTTTGAATAACCACCTATCATCGCCGCTGTGATTTCAGGAGGAGAGGTTCGTGACTTCCATATTGGAATATCTACCTTGGAGTTCCCGTCCAGGCTTACTAACAACATAGTCACGGTAAGAGTATTCATTACCTACCTGTGTACGGGAGACGTTGGAATACATCCTTTTAAACTTAATGCCTTTGTCCAAAAAAACATTACCACAAATTATTACCTAAATACTTGCTAAATGCAGCAAGAGCCTGTATCCCTTACATGTGGAAGCAGCAGTTCCCACCAACTGTCACTCAATTGCTTGCCAGGGTGAACGACATACAGTTCATGGAACATTTTACCTCTGCCCTTTGGAATAAATCTGAGGGAAACAAGACTAGGTGTTTCTACGAGGATTTATTTCCATTCTCTGATGAATACTATAAACAAGTGCAAGTCTATATTTGCACTTTGCCTCCTGGGATCGCTTCTCCAACCACCCTCTCCATGACTCCCCTCTCCCTGCCCCCTAATTTCACACACATGTATTTTTATTTTTCTCTCTTATCATCTCTTTTACTTTCCTTCACCCCTCTCCCTCTTTTCCTTCTCTCGCCTTCCTTTTCTTTCCCCTGTCTTCCCCTGACCCTCACCTCCCCACAAAAATCTCTCTTGTAAAATGTGGTGCACACTGATGTTGCCAGAGTGACCGATTACAGACTTCTACCCTTTGACACAGCTCCCCCAGGTCTAGTCCAGGCCTGTTGAAGCCTTATCTGGACATTTAAAAAGTTGTACTTCTAAGTGAATAAACACATTGTTGAGGTTAAAAGATTATTTTCCTTTTCACATACTGTATGCCTTCTGTGTGCAGCAGCCCCTCTCAGCCCCCCATATTGTCTGAGCCAGCAGCGCAGTGCCATTGGCTCCCGCTGCTGTTAATCAAAGTCAGTCAGCCAATGAGAAAAGAAAGTGGATGGGGCTGGGCCACGGCTCCGTGTCTAAATGGATACACTGAGCAGAAGCTCGGCTCAGGTGCATAGCAAGCTGCTTGCTGTGCAGGCACTCAACGGGTAGAGGGGCTAGGAGCGCCAGCGGGGGACCTGAGAATAGGAGGATTGAGGCTGCTTTGTGAAAATTTATTACACAGAGCAGGTAAGTATAACATGTTTGTTATTTTTAGTTTTTTAAAAAAAACAAGACTTTATTATCACTTTAACTTGACAGTTGATAAAATAAAAATTGCTGAGTTTAAACTTTCAAAATGCAAGCACAAAACAACTCACAAATTATAATGTGTAATAATCATTCTTGACCCATAAATGGTAAATAGTGAAATCTCCAATGAACATTGCATTTTCTTTTTAGACATTTATCTTGATTTATTTCAAAAATATGTTTGTTTTTGAGTTTCTTTTTATAAAGCATATATGTTTAATAAACAAATATGTATTTCACACAATTATATCATTTGTAATGCTTCAGATTTCCACACAATTTTTACTTTTGTTAGAAAACACCCTTCTCTTATGGGTCACCTTGTATCACCCAACAGACTGGGACACAGTTAGAATTTGTATATCAGGATTGTCAGTTAGAGTTCCCCTCAGCATGGTTGTATTTAGATAAGAGATTTAATTATATTAACACAGTGTTTTAGAGCACAGTAGTGGCTTTTGATCTGTGCAATGTCCTTCATTTTATAACCTTGATGTATTCAAAGCAAATACTTGCAGAAGAAATGTTACCATGTATTTCTAATATATGACCATTTTAATTATGCCACAAGTTGAGATTGCAACTCAAACCTTGAATGGAAAATGTATTTGATTCATTGCTCTGATTATACTAATTACTCATTCACCTACTGAGAGGCTGAAAAAAATCTGTTTTAAAGTAATCAAGCTGATGCAAGCTTCTCTGTGTGTCTGAATTGTAGAAATAATATTCTAATTTTACATTTAATAGCATTTTTTCTCTTTAAACCTCTGAAAGATAGTTAATTCAAAGTAAATGATAACTCCCTTATGTAACTTGGTGTATTTTGCAGATAGTTAATTGGAAATAATTATTTTATTGTAAAAATTTAATGATTTTCATTGACTGACCATTCTTCTAAATTAATAGATATATATCTGATGGGAAGGATCAGGTAGACATCGGAAGAGTTGTTTTCTTTAACAGGTCTTTACTATTACTGTATACATTCATTTTAAGTCTCACTGTGGTATTTCCTGCTATTTATGAATCATTTCTTCATTCTCCTCTCCTAGCCAAAATGAACATCCGAGTTAGGGAGAGAGTTGCTTGTTCCAAAACATATTCCTTAGTTTCCATTTTTTTGATATTTTAAACACTGCTAAAATGTGTTAATGTAAAATAAGTGACTGTACAGTTTTACAGCGGCATAGCAACAGGAGTAGAAGAGGTAAAAAGTGCTATTGGTTAAAGACTTATAGGAGTTCAAATCTTATCATGATAAAATAAAGCTTGTCTTCTCACCTCGCCGAACCAGTGGAAGTATCAGTATAATGTTCTGTGCTTTATAGCTGAATGAGGATTCAGAGGGTTGGATTATTTGTTTTAAAAAATATGTATTCAATAATTCTGATATTACTGGTTGTTAGGTAATTTGTAAATTCCTGCCCCCTGAATGTCATTGTAAGATGTATGGCTTTATTTGATCTATGACATTTGTCTTTGTGTGCTCTCTCTCTCTCTGTGTTTGGCAATCAACAAAGAAGCCAGTCTACAACTTTGCATATGTTTTTCCTGATTTTCATCTATTACCTGTTAGACTGCATTCATTTTTACTAATTGTGCATTCTATGGAGTTTTCTGTACTTGTGTGAATCGTATTTAGGCTAAAGCCTGATGCCGTGTACACACGATCAAGTTTCACGGCGGTGAAAACACCGCCGTGAAACCCGACGGGAAAAACGAGGACCGGCTTGGTCTCCCACACACGGCCGTTTTTCACGACATGTTTTCTCTTGGTCGAGAAAACCAGCCATGTGTAGGCTCCCTAGCAGTGTTTCCCTATGGGAAAACTGCAGAGGAAAAAAAATGCCGTGATTCGCAACGAGAAAAATTAGAGCATGTTCTAATTTTTCTCATTGTGATTCTCGCAGTTTTTCTCGTCGGGAAAAATGCTGGAGAGCCCACACACGGCCGTTTTTCTCGTCCAAGAGAAAAAATGAAATTAGCCTTTTATTCCTATTTCTAGTTGCAGGCTTTGTCTTCTGACACTGTTCTCTATCTTTGTTCCTGCCTTGAACCTTACCTCTCATGACTTCAGTCCTGCTTTTCTGGATCTTTTCTGGATTCACCGATCTACCGCCTACCTCTACACTATGCATGTGTTATGACTTTTTCTGAAGGCTATAAAGCAAACAGTGCACAAGCATCATGTAACACCTTCATATAATCCTTATTAAAAATAGTATAATTGGTCAGCAGTAATGTATGTTGGAGACAGTGAATGCTTGCTCTCTAACAGGATCCACTACATGAAATTCTTCTTTGTAGTAAGGGTTGAGCACCTTTCTTCTGGATGTTATTCAAATTACAAGGTCAGAGGGGTGTGGCCTGGTTGCTAAAGAAGATGTCGGCTTAATCTCCTCGTTCCAATACTCAGCGGTCCTTACTACAGCCCTTGAGCGAGAAAAACTCACCTAATACAGGGGAAACATTAGACATGTGCATTTTGTTTTGTTCCGAATCGAAATTCTGACCAATTTTTCATTATTCGGAAATTCGGATGCATCCGAATTTCCGAATTAAAAAAGTAACAAATTTAAACGAATCCGAAATAACGATTCAAATCGAAAAAAAAGCAAACAAAATAACATTTGAATCAAATTCAAAAACAGATTCAAATTGAATTTGAAAAAAAAATTTCATCGAATTTGAAAAAATAGAAATCGATTTTCTAAAAAATACAATAAAATAGAATATAGAAAAATAAAGCAATAGAATAAAAAAAAAGAATTGTAAAGAATAGAATATAATTTAATATAATGTAATAAAATAGAACATATCCGTCTTCCGAAATTCGAATAGTATAAATTTGAATTCGAGAATAGATTGGAAAATAATTCAAAACAATGGAAATTTATATATTATTTTTTATTCTATTCTGTTCTATTGTTTTTCTTTTCTATTCTATTCTAATCTTTTCTATTCAAATTTGAATTAATTCTATACGAAATTTGAAATTCTTTTAGAATGAAATCCAATTTGAATAGAAAAGATTATAATAGATTAATTTCGTATTCGAATTTGAAAAAAAAATACCAAATTCGAAAAAATCTACCGCTTTTAAAAAAATTGGACCGCATTTAAAAAAATCTACCGAATTACAACAAAAAAACAATCAAATTCGAAAAAATTCTACCACATTCGAAAAAATAATTACCGAATTCAAAAAAGTAAACTATATATAACCATTTTCCAAAATTTTAATTTTGTATAGAATGAAATCGAATTAGAATAGAAAATATTAGAATAGAATAGAAAATAATAGAAAAGAATAAACTAGAAAAACAATAGAACAAAATTATTTTATTCTATTTTGTTCTATTGTTTTTCTAGTCTATTCTTTTCTATTATTTTCTATTTAAATCTTTTCTATTCAAATTCAAATTCATTCTATATGAAATTCGAACTTCAGAAGCCATCTTCCGAAATTTGAATTTTGTATAGAATGAATTTGAATTAGAATACAAGAAAGTAATAGAAAAGAATAGCATAGAAAAACAATCGATATATTATATATATATATATATATATATATATATATATATGTATTTTTTTTTATTCAGTTCTATTGGTTTTTTATGCTATTCTTTTCTATTCTATTCTAATCTTTTCTATTCAAATTCAAATTTATTCTATACAAAATTCAAAGATGGCTTCTGTAGTTCAAATTTTGTATAGAATGAATTTGAATAGAAAAGATTACAATAGAAAATAATAGAAAAGAATAGACTAGAAAAACAATAGAACAGAATAGAATAAAATATATATATTAATTAAAATGGAAATCCTGCTGACACCAGAAGATATCACCTCCAAACGTGCACTAAGTGAAAGGAGGGGGGGTGTGGATAGAAACCCCCTCTTGGGTCAATTCTTACCAGAAGGAGCTTAGTTTCAGCATATATGTCACTGGTAAAAGGGCGATCTCCTCGGATGTCTCCACTCCCTGCTCGATCTTAGCCAGCCACTCTGATCACTCAGTGATTTCAATAAAAGAGAGAGGGAACGGACATAGTGTAATCCCATGTATAGTAAACTTTATTTTCAATAAATAAAACCCCCTTCAGGATGTACACTCACAGAAGACTTAAAATTCACAGCATTTGTTCACATAAAGTCAGTCTCAGTAAACCTACGGCGTCTCCTACCGCTCACTGTTTCACAGCGCCTCTTGGATTGTTGCCTTAGTTCCTGGTTGTTACTGACGTCACCACGCTCATCATTTGGAGCCAGATGACGTGCCCTTCGCATTTATACTCCTGAGCCAACGCTCGTAGTAGTTAACCCTATAGCTGCGCAAACATCGCTATCCAGCTCTGTAACAGAGCGGCAACGGATTTTAATTGGCAGAGGACAGACTCAGCTATGGGGAAGACGGCATGGATTACGATGCAGCCTCCCAACACAGACCGACGTCTGCCGACATAAGCCAATAAGCTGCAGCACTTCTCATGCATTATTTTCTTTGGGGAATATTCTAACATCCAAATTATATGTGTATATCCTATAAACATTTAAACCTATAGAATGACATAAAACCTAATTGCACATATCAAAACAATTAATTAACAAGAATTGCCCTAAATGCAGAGACAAAGTTACAGTTGGCAAAAAAATAACAAACATATAATGATAAAATATTGTTACACTTAAAATAGATATATATATACATGTATACTTTTTCTTATACGATCTTACATATAATAAATTACCATGAACTACTGTAATCTTTAAAATGTCTATAATGATAGACAATGAAATTTGATTTACCGTATTTATCGGCGTATAACACACGCCGGCGTATAACACGCACCCCAAGTTTAGGAGGAAATTTTAGGGAAAAAAACTTTTAGGAGGGAAGTTTAAGGAAAAATAACTTACATTTAAATGCAGCCTTGTCAGTGTCCATTGCAGCCTTGTCACAGTGCAGCCTTGTCAGTGTCCATTGCAGCCTTGTCACAGTGCAGCCTTGTCAGTGTCCATTGCAGCCTTGTCACAGTGCAGCCTTGTCAGTGTCCATTGCAGCCTTGCCCCAGAGTCCATTTCAGCCTTGCCCCAGTGTAGCCGTGCAGCCTTGCCCCAGTGTCGCCGTGCAGCCTTGCCCCAGTGTCGCCGTGCAGCCTTGCCCCAGTGTCGCCGTGCCAGATTTTAAAATTGGCGCCGAGACTGTGCGGAGCGGGGCGGACGCCGCCGAGAACGCAGGGACGCAGGGACTGGGCGGAGCCGCCGCCGAGATACACATAGCCGAGTGTACTCGGCTTTTCTCGGCTCCGCTCACAGTCACGCCGAGTCCCGCCCTATGATGGACATAACACAGGTCCAATGGTGGGACTGGGCATGACTGTGAGCGGAGCCGAGAAAAGCCGAGTATAGCCGAGTACATTCGGCTATGTGTATCTCGCTCCGCTCCGCTCACAGTCAGCGGAGACAGCCCAGGGATGTGGGTATCGGCGTATAACACGCACCCACGATTTTCCCCTGATTTTCAGGGGAAAAAAGTGCGTGTTATACGCCGATAAATACGGTAATCGATGGGAAATCAGACTAATCGAGTTGTGCAACATAGCAAAAATAGAGAAAAAAATATATATAGTAAATTGAATTATATAAAGTGGAATGGGTATTGGACACCGCACACATAGATTAAAAAAAAAGTGATTCACTGCAACATCTCTCTATCCCCTACAAATAGCATTTAACCGCTTTAAATTTCTATCTGTTGTCAAACAGGAATTCGATATATGGGAGTAGAATAGAATACTATCATTTCTCCAAACAGTATACTGTAATGTTTGTGCTGGAGCACTGGGTGACCCTTCACCTTTTTCTCCTGATGCATGCTGGGGAAGGGGCTGTACCAGGAAGTAGTGAGAGTGGTGTGTGGAACTGGGAAGCAGCAGCATGATGCACAGAAGGGATTACATCTGGTAATGACAGAATCCTGTTGTATTAGGACTCTATGTAACAAAGTCATCATGTTCTGAGTGAGTAATAAACCCTTCCATGGTTAAGAAGTTCATCTGGCCTGTGTGTAACTTGCTGAGCAGATTCTGGCAGCATTGCTAGCAACACTCTGAGAGACCCCGTGTCTAAGGGACATAACATATACCGAGATAGTTCATTCCATAAAATATCTCCAACACAATACTTCTATAAGTATTACCACCACAAACACCTTTAAAGAATCACCTAAAAAACATCTTTAATAATCACTGATAAAACAATTCCCGCCCAGTTCTACTTTAAACCCCCAGGCGTCAGTGTATTCATCAGATATATCCACCGGGTCTCGTTCTTTGATATCTCTCGTACCATGTTTGAACCCCTCCAGTTGGGGTGAATTCTATCTATACCTCAAATCTTTAAACTTGGGGGGTCCTGGTTATGATATTTTTTTAAATGCAGGGAGAAACCCCATGATACTTGAAGCCGATTTCTATATTGTAAATGTGCTCCGAAATATGTTTTTTGAGAGTCCATTTTGTGCGGCCTAGGTACATTAGGTTGCACGGGCACTGCAACACATAGGTAAAGAAAAACTGCGCTAGAAAGAAAAAAGGTAGCTGCAACACAATTTGAGATACACACAAAAACAATATTAAAAAATGAAGGTCGTGCTCTAACTAAATGATAATTGAAAAAACCTCAACCAACTAATATTCAAAGTGGTCCTGTGAGAAAATACATACCGTATATACTCGAGTATAAGCCATCCCGAGTATAAGCTGAGGTACCCAATTTTATCACAAGAAACTGGGAAAACGTATTGACTCGAGTATAAGCCTAGGGTGAGAATGCAGCAGCTACTGTAAGCGGAAAAGAGGGTCAACAATGCCCATTTGCAGCTTCACTGTGCCCATTTGCACGCCTCACTGTGCCCATTTTCACGCTTCACTGTGCCCATTTGCACGCCTCACTGTGCCCATTGCAACCTCACTGTGCCCAACCTCACTGTGCCCAACCTCACTGTGCCCATTGGAATCTCACTGTGCCCATTGCAACCTCACTGTGCCCATTGCAACCTCACTGTGCCCAACCTCACTGTGCCCATTGCAGCCTCACTATGCCAGAGTCAGTGTACCTGAAATTCTTGACAGGCTGAGGGCGTCCATTCATTGTTTAAAAGTCGCGGTCTCCTCCTGGTCCCGTTCCGTGATAGGCGTTTCCTAGCAGACACTGTGTTCAGTGTTCTGCCTATCACGGACGTTCTCTCCTCCTCGGACTCAGTTTCCCAGCAGACACTGTGTTCAGTGTTCCTCCAATCACGGACGTCCTTTCATCCTTGGACAAGAGGACGTCCATGATTGGCAGAACATTGAACACAGTGTCTGCTGGGAAACTGAGACAGAGGATGAGAGAACGTCCGTGATAGGCGGAACACTGAACACAGTGTCTGCTGGGAAACGCCTATTGCGGAATGGACCAGGAGGAGACCACAACTTTTAAACAATGGACACCCGCAGCCTGTCAAGAATTTTAGGTACACTGACTCAAGTATAAGCCGAGGGGGGGTATTTCCAGCCTTAAAAAAAGGCTGAAAAACTCGGCTTATACTCGAGTATATACGGTATATCCAATGTTAGGTGAATAGTGATGCCCAAAGGCAGACTGTCAGAGAAACATATTATAAAGAAACATATTATCCATTGAACACTAGATGGCAGCAAAGTTGACAGTGAAAAGCTGTCAGAGAAATATTCAGCTGCGTAGTGCACGCACCACATGACTTCCTGGCTGCCTATAAAATCTGAGCAAGTGCTCAGAGGAATTGCTGGTTCGTCTTCAGCTTCCTGTTTACCTGTGACTTGTTCCTGTGTTTGATTACCTGCTGTGACCCGGATTGCCTCTGACTCTGCTGATCTTCTCCTGGACCTGACCTTCGGCTTGTACTACGGACTCCCCCTGTCTCTTGTGTTTGACCCTCAGCCTGTGACCCGGACTCTGCCTCTTGTCTCCTTGCCTTGACCTCTTGCCTGTGACCTGGACTTGCCTTGTGTACTCCCAACACAGTACCTCCGTCTGTATTTGAACTATCTTATCTGCCTGTGCTTGACCCTCAGCCTGGTCTGGACTCTCAGATCAAGTTCTTCCAGCAAACCACGCACCTGCTAGTTTGACTCAGCTGCCCAACCACTTAAAAAACCCTGCTTCAAGTCTACTAGCATCTGCTGGGTAGCCTGTGCCTCTTTGTGCCATTCCGCCCCTGTCTCACTTCCAGGGGTCGAAGTGCACTTAGTCGCAAGGGTGAACCGCTCTCGGCATCTCGGCCTCGGTAAGTACTAGTCTGCCCGTAATCGTACGAACCAGCCATGTCGGAGGCCAACAGAGCGCGTTTCCCTCTCGAGATCCTGTGCCAACAAGTCTCCGCACTCACAGATGCAGTTCAGAAATTGCAGGAAGGCTACACCCAAATGGACAATCATCTCCAGCAACTTCCTGGACCATCCGTGTCAGCAGCTGCACCTTCGGCACCCGGCAGCGGGGCTCCTCCTTCTCAAGCCACTTCTGGTCCCACTGAGATCATAGCCTCTCCTGAGCCCAGGGTACCTACTCCAGAGCGATTTGCTGGTGACCGTAAGAAATACAGGGCCTTCATAAATGCCTGCTCCCTTTATCTTGCTCTCCAGCCCAGGATTTTTTCCTCGGAGATAGTGAAAGTATGGTTCATCATCTCCCTCCTGGCCGATGAATCACAAGCTTGGGCCCACAGTTTGATGGAACAGAGGAGTCCCATACTGAACACAGTTGACACTTTCTTTGAGAGTATGGCACAGCTGTATGATGATCCGTAGCGCATGGCCACAGCTGAAGCCACCCTGCATAACCTATCCCAGGGTCGGAGGCCGGTTGAGGACTACACTGGCGAGTTCCGGGAAGTGGTCGGCTGACACCGGCTGGAACGAGGCCGCTCTCAAGTACCAATTCCGTCAGGGGTTGTCAGAAGCCCTAAACGATGAGCTGGCCAGAATTAAGACCCTTACTACCCTAGAGGACCTGATCCAAGCAGCCACCAAGCTGGACTGACGCATTCGTGAAAGGCGTGCTGAATGCTTCCAGACTCCCTGACCCAGTTGGATGCTCCCCTAGCCTACTCCCATCCATCCGTCCTTCCCGACTCCTCCAGTCTCTTCAATCCTGGCGCCTGAGCCGATGCAATTGGGACTGGTCCGTGCCCCTCTTACTACAGAAGAGAGACTGCGTAGGCGACAAGCCAATCTTTGCCTTTACTGTGGCGGTTCGAGCCACTTCCTTTGTACCTGCCCAGTGAGACCTAGTAAGTAGGGATGCAGAAAGGGAGTTTGGGACTTTGAATGAGGTTCAAAACAAGGTAGGCATGTGGTAAAGGAAACATGTTTATTGACATGAAGAAAATGTGGTGTACTGTCTGAGTCAATGGGGCTGTACATAAAAACATAATTGTAATGGTAATTGAGGGCACATATTAATATCGACTTGGAAACTCATGACACATGGCATTACATATGAAACATGGACATCAAGGATATACAATGATATTGATCAACAATACATATTTATGTACAGCCCCATTGACTCAGACAGTTCACCACATTTTCTTCATGTCAATAAACATGTTTCCTTTACCACACGCCTACCTTGTTTTGAACCTCATTCAAAGTCCCAAACTCCCTTTCTGCATTTTTGTACCAGGGATGGAGGCACAGAGATGTGCCTCATTTAAAGTCCCACCTATGCTGTTGCATAGATTCCCCCCTCTCGTTTGTTATATTAGGGATGGAGGTTCTTTACTTAGCTGACAGTGTTCCCCTGTCATCTGTGTAGGCGTTCTCAGTTCCCCTTTGTGGTCATGTACCTCTATTGGGGACCTGGTCTCATTTGTGACAGGTTTCACCTGTCCATGAGATTTATGGCTACAGTGTTTTTTCCTTTGGGGTCTGCGTGGTTTTTGACACTATGGGCCGCCTTTTTTGCTGTCACCCAACCGGAAGTTGCGATGCGCTCTGCACGTCCCTCCTCTGCCCCTTCACCTGCCCCTCCGGGTGGGGGTTCCCCGGGGCTTTGGGCGGCGTCCACAGCGTATCGACGTCACGCCCACGTGACTTGCGTCTGACGCCAAATGGCGTCATCACCACCTCAGCCTCTCACAGCCTATGGGGGCAAGCGCCTGTCGTGGGCGGGTCCTTCCCTCCTTCCGATCGGAGCCCCTGCTAGCATGTGATAGGCCCGTGTGATGTTGGTGTGCGCCAACGTGCGATTGTACGTGGGAGGAGGGGGTATAACTAGGCTGCCCACACACAGTTCTTCCTATTTCCATGGGATCACGCCACATTGCTTAGGGACTCTGTCCCTTGCTATCCTACACTCAGGTAATTTTGCTATCAGCTGCACCTGCTCTGGGTAAAACCCAGGGTGGTTACTGGATATTGTTCCCTGTTTTTTACACAATCTTTTATTTTTTGAATGCAGATTTACTGGCGTGCCCCTATAACTGACCACCATTTTGGTGCAGCAGCTTTTTTGGTCATCTCCTTCCCGGTCTATCTCGGACCTGCGTTTCAGTTGCACGTGGCGCATTCTCCACAACTTCCAGGACTGACACCCTTTGGCTGACTCTGGTTCAAAACCACACTTACCCCCACCATCCACACCATTCACCTGTGGTATGTAACCCTTGGATTTTATATACATGCTTTTCATATTATGCTCAGTGCCATTTTAGATTCAAACATATCTCAATCTTTTTAGATTTGGTTGCATCCGCCCCTGATTAGTGTGCAAACACGAAACGCGTCGGGTTATTTTAGAATGCCAACGTTTTCCCACATGGGTAATTTCAGGATGCCAACGCATTTTTACATCACCCCAATGACCCATCCATTGATTGACCAGCACTTATGTATTTCAACCTTTATTGCATGTTATTATATTTGCACTGTACCATCTTAAGGATTTATGTGTGTGCAATTTTGTACCTATGGGAGCGGTTCATTCCTTTCATATCGTTATGTATTGTTGATCGATATCATTGTACAGTATATCCTTGATGTCCATGTTTCATATGTAATGCCATGTGTCATGAGTTTCCAAGTCGATATTAATACGTGCCCTCAATGTCCATTACAATTATGTTTTTATGTACAGCCCCATTGACTCAGACAGTACACCACATTTGCTTCATGTCAATAAACATGTTTCCTTTACCACACACCTACCTTGTTTTGAACCTCATTCAAAGTCCCAAACTCCCTTTCTGCATTTTTGTACCAGGGATGGAGGCACAGAGATGTGCCTCATTTAAAGTCCCACCTATGCTGTTGCATAGATTCCCCCCTGTCGCTTAGTAAGTAGGGATGAGCTTCGAGTTCGACTCGAACATTGCCTGTTCGACGAACAGCGAACAATTTGGGGTGTTCGCGGCAAATTCGAAAAGCCGCGGAACACCCTGTAAATGTCTATGGGAGAAATCTAAAGTGCTAATTTTAAAGGCTTATATGCAAGTTATTGTCATAAAAAGTGTTTGGGGACGCGGGTCCTGCCCCAGGGGACATGTATCAATGCAAAAAAAGTTTTAAAAACTGATGTTTTTTTGGAAGCAGTGATTATAATAATGCTTAAAGTGAAACAATAAAAGTGAAATATTCCTTTAAATTTCGTACCTGGGGGTGTGTATAGTATGCCTGTAAAGCAGGGCGTGTTTGCCGTGTTTAGAATTGTCCCTGCACAAAATGTCATTTCTGAAGGAAAAAAGTCATTTAAAACCACTCGCAGCTATAATGAATCCCCGGGTCCCCGTCATTACAGAGAAAAGTCATTGAAAAAAACAGCAGCCCCCCCCCCAGTACATTATCAGGCCCTTTGGGAACCCCTAACATTTTTTTAATGATTTTTATCTGTATTGCCGACCCGACAATTCAGTAATAGATGCAGTAGTATTAAATTACTTTTTTTTCCTTCAAAAATTACATTTTGTGCAGGGAACCAAAATAAAAAAATAAAAAATTGCGTGGGGGTCCCCCCCAAATTCCATTTCAGGCCCTTCAGGTCTGGTATGGATATTAAGGGGAACCCTGCACCAAAATTTTAAAAAAAATGGCGTGGGGTCCCCAAAAATCCCCACAACCACCGGGCAAGGGTTGTGGGGATGAGGCCCTTGTCCCCATCAACATGGGGACATCCTCCCCATGTTGAGGGCATGTGGCCTGGTATGGATCAGGAGGGGGGCGCTCTCTCGTCCCCCCTCTTTTCCTGCGGCCTGCCAGGTTGCGTGCACGGATAAGGTTCTGGTATGGATTTTTGGGGGGGACCCCGCACCATTTTTTTTATTTTGGTGCGGGGTTCCCCTTAATATCCATACCAGACCTGAAGGGCCTGTTAAGGAATTTGGGGGGGACCCCCACGCATTTTTTTTTATTCTGGTTCCCTGCGCAAAATGTAATTTTTGAAGGAAAAAAAGTCATTTAAAACTACTGCATCTATTAATGAATTGTCGGGTCGGCAATACAGATAAAAATAATTTAATAAAACGGCAGGGGTTCCCCTTACTATTCATACCAGACCCAAAGGGCCTGGTAATGTACTGGGGTTTGACGTTTTTTTCAATGACTTTTCTCTGTATTGACGGGGACCCGGGGATAAATTTTTCCTTCAGAAATCACATTTTGTGCAGGGACAATTCTAAACACGGGAAACACGCACTGCTTTACAGGCATACTATACACACCCCCAGGTAGGAAATTTAAAGGAATATTTCGCTTTTATTGTTTCACTTTAAGCATTATTAAAATCAACGTCCATTTTTTAAAACTTTTTTTTGCATTGATACATGTCCCCTGGGGCAGGACCCGGGTCCCAAAATACTTTTTATGAAAATAATTTGCATATTAGCCTTTAAAATGAGCAATTTGGATTTTTCATGTTCGTGTACCATAGACTTTAATGGTGTTCGCGTGTTCAAACTCATTTTTTGCCAGTTCGCATGTTCTGGTGCAAACCAAATCGGGGGTGTTCGGCTCATCCCTATTAGTAAGTTCCATCCTCAATTTGTCATGAATTATCAAGTTGCTGGAATTTCTCAGACGTACGTTACTCTCTTTGTCTCCCTGCAGCTAGCGGGAAAGGAAACCCGCCTACCGGCTATAGTTGATTCTGGAGCGTGTAGCTGCTTTCTGGACTCCTCTCTGGCTAATGACATACATATTCCCCTTTTGACCAAGAAACAAAGCCTCCAGGTACACCTGGCCGATGGGTCTCTTCCCCAGGAAACCAGGACCCATCCTCACCACCACAGACTCCGGTCACCAGGAGTTCCTACGTTTCGATGTAATTCCATCTTCTATGTTCCCCATCATCCTGGGGCTTCCCTGATTACAAGCACATGAACCCTGAATTAACTGGAATAAAAAAGAGGTCACTTTCTCCTCCCAGTACTGCTCTCAGCACTGCCTGTCTCAAGCTCCAGCCTCTTGTTTGGCTGTGACACCTGCATCTGACAATCTCCAGCATGTACCCCCAGTATATCTTGAGTTTAAGGACGTGTTTGAAAAGCAAGGGGCTGACCGTCTACTACCTCACAGGCCCTATGACTGCCCCATTGACGTCTTGCCTGGTTCCGAAATCCCTTTTAGCAGGATCTTCCCGCTATCCGAGAATGAGCTAAAAGCTCTCAAAATTTATAGACAAAAACCTGGAAAAAGGCTTCATCCGTCCTTCATCCTCACCAGCCGGAGCCGGTATTTTCTTCATGGAAAAAAATATGGTTCCCTGAGGCCCTGCATTGATTACAGGGAACTAAATAAAGTGACTATAAAAAAACGGTACCCGCTTCCACTATTCCCAGAATTATTCCAACGCTTCCGAGCCGCCCGAATCTTTTCCAAATTGGATCTCCGTGGGGCCTGAAATCTCATCTGGATTCGGGCCGGCGACAAATGGAAGACCGCTTTCAGGTCCAGGTTTGGGCATTACGAGTACCTCGTAATGCCATTCGGACTTTGCAACGTTCCGGCCACCTTTCAACACCTGGTGAATTATATTTTTCGTGAATACCTGGATGACTTTCTAGTGGTCTACCTTGACGACATCCTCATCTTCTCTGCCACCATCAAGCTTCATCAAACACACGTCAAAAAGGTCTTGGCAATCCTCAGGAGACATAAACTATACCTCAAAGCAGAGAAGTGTGAGTTTGAAAAGACAGTTGTACAGTTTTTAGGATTCATTATCTCTACTGATGGGGTCGCTATGGACCCTCAGAAAATTAAAGCAATCCAGGAGTGGCCGGCTCCTGTGGACAAAAAGGGGGTACAGTGATTCATTGGTTTTGCAAATTTTTATCAGAGGTTTATCGCAGGCTTCTTATCCATTGTGGCTCCCATCACTCAACTGACACGCCAGCATAATCGCTTCCAGTGGTCCTCAGAAGCCCAAGAGGCTTTCATCACACTAAAATCCCTATTCACCTCTGCACCAATATTACGGCATCCAGACCCAGCTCTGCCTTTTGTACTGGAAGTGGATGCATCCGAAACAGCCACTGGGGCCATCCTCTCTCAACGACAAGGCCCCAAGGCTCTTCTGCACTCTGTAGCCTTCGCATCTCAGAAGTTAAGTTCTCCAGAGAAGAACTATGATGTAGGCAACAGGGAGTTACTGGCCATCAAATTCTCCCTGGAAGAGTGGAGGTATCTACTGGAAGGTGCTTCCCATCCTGTTATGATCTTCACCGATCATAAAAATCTAATCTAGAGTACCTCAGAACAGCCAAACGCCTAAGACCCAGACAGGCGCGGTGGGCTCTCTTTTTCTCTATATTCAACTTTTGCATATCTTACAGACCAGGCTCAAAGAATGGAAAGGCAGATGTGCTCTCTCGAATGTTCCTTGAAACCCCTCAGTCAGCCGAACCGAGTACCATTTTGTCTCCTCCAAAAAAAAAATTAATTACTCAGACGGACCTAATACACGCCATCAAAGCGGCTTCCAGTCACTGTTCCAGTTCGGAAATTCCTTCCTTGGAGTAACATGATGACCTACTCTGGGAGTGGGGGAAAATCTTCGTCCCGCCAGAGGTAAGACCCCTAACGTTAAGAATCTTTCATGACCACAAATTGGCAGGTCACTTTGGCATTCGAAAAACTATGGAGCTACTCTCCCCTTCTGTTTGGTGGCCAGGTTGGAGAAAAGATTGTAAAGACTGTGTTGCTTCCTGTGTCCCATGCCAGTGCAGTAAAGGATCTAATACTAAATCCTGGGGTCTACTGAAACCCTTATCCATCCCAGAACGACCATGGGCGGAAGTCTCCATGGATTTCATAGTGGACCTGCCTCCCTGGGGGGGTTCACCACTATCTTAGTCGTCATTGATCGACTCTCCAAGATGGCGCATTTCCTACCCATGGTGGGTACTCCTTCTGCTGCAGACCTAGCTAATATTTTCTTCAAGGAAGTAATAAGGCTTCATGGTGTACCTGTGAGCATCACCTCGATCGTGGCGTTCAGTTTACTTCAAAGTTTTGGAGAGAACTCTGCAAATCCTTAGAAATAAAAATCTGTCTCTCCTCTGCCTACCATCCCCAGAACAACGGGCAGACGGAGAGAACAAACCAAACATTGGAGCGGTACCTCCGCTGCTTTTGTTGACTGGTCCACTCTCCTGCCTTACGCTGAGTTTGCGTACAATAACTCGATCCATTCGGCCACCAATCAAACACCTTTTTGGGCGAATTTCGGCTTCCACCCTTCCTTTTCTCCCAAACGCTCTTCCTGAGCTGTCTGTCCCTGCTGTACAGGACCGGGTAACCTCTGTTCAGCAGAAATTTCAAAGAATCCAGGCAGCCATGCAAAAAGCACAGGAGGATTACAAAAGGTTCTACGAGAAGGGTATAAAGGAGAATCCAGCCTTCAAGGTGGACGAAGAAGTGTGGCAATCAACCACTAACTTCAGGCTACCTCTTCCCTCACGGAAACTGGACCCAAAATACATAGGCCCCTTCAAAATTAAGAAAATGATCAATCCTGTGGCTTTTGAACTGGTTTTGCCCAGGTCCTATAGAATACACCCTGTATTCCATGCATCTTTACTCAAATCTGTTGTTCCTAGCTCCTTTCCTGACAGAGAAGATCCTCCGCCTCCACCTGTCCTTGTGGATGGAGAGAATGAGTTTGAGGTGGAGAAGATTTTAAGTTGCAGGAAGAGGGGTAGACAACTCCAGTATTTGGTTAGTTGGAAAGGGTATCCCCCTAAGGACAATTCCTGGGAGCCCTCTCAAAACTTGCATGCTCCACGTTTGATCCAGGCATTACACCAAGAACACCCAGAATTGATGTCCAGTTTGGGCATCCAGAGGCCGCCCCTCGGGGGGGGGGCACTGTCAGAGAAACATATTATAAAGAAACATATTATCCATTGAACACTAGATGGCAGCAAAGTTGACAGTGAGAAGCTGTCAGAGAAATACTCAGCTGCGTAGTGCACACACCACATAACTTCCTGGCTGCCTATAAAAGCTGAGCAAGTGTTTAGAGGAATTGCTGGTTCGTCTTCAGCTTCCTGTTTACCTGTGACTTGTTCCTGTGTTTGATTACCTGCTGTGACCCGGATTGCCTCTGACTCTGCTGATCTTCTCCAGGACCTGACCTTTGGCTTGTACTACGGACTCCCCCTGTCTCCTGTGTTTGACCCTCAGCCTGTGACCCAGACTCTGCCTCTTGTCTCCTTGCCTTGACCTATTGCCTGTGACCTGGACTTGCCTTGTGTACTCCCAACACAGTACCTCCGTCTGTGTTTGTTTGATCTTATCTGCCTGTGCTTGACCCTCAGCCTGGTTCTGGACTCTCAGACAAGTTTTTCCAGCAAACCACACACCTGCTAGTTTGACTCAGCTGCCCAACCACTTGAAAGACCCTGCTTCAAATCTACTAACACCTGCTGGGTAGCCTGTGCCTCTTTGTGCCATTCCTCCCCTGTCTCACCTCCAACCTCCAGGAGTCAAAAGTGCGCTTAGTCGCAAGGGTGAACTGCTCTCGGCATCTCGGCCTCGGTAAGTACTAGTCTGCCCGTGATACAGACAAAGGAATAGCAATCCTGTGTAAAAAATCTCTGTTAACGAAATATACACAAACAAAATATACACAAAAATATCTGAAGTGAAGTTCTTTTGCAAGAAAGACTCAAACGTATAAAAAATAAATATATATATATAAAAAGTCAGAAATGGTCCTCTGATAAATGAAATGCAAAAAATTCCTTGTGAAAGAAATATGTTCCAATTTATCCAAGGTAAAAGTGAGAAGTTCTTGTGGAAGAATTCCAGTGTGGAAGATGGGTCAATAAGTGAATAATTCAAACTTCCTTAAATTCATTAAATAAACACCATGAATCCACTAGGCTTGTGCAATTCGTTTCGTAACGAATCGAAATTCGTCCGAATTTAGCAACTTTCGGACATTCGGAAGCATTCGAATTTCCGAACAGAGCAATTACGAATAAAACCGAATCCGAAATAAATTATACCGCAAAATAGCGAATGCCCGAAGGTCTTCGGCATAATTCGTTATGAAAAAAGTTACGAATGTACGAATCCATTCGAAGCACAATAACACTCACTCTGCTCTCTGCTTCTCCCTCACCATGCTGAACTCCCTCTCAAAATGGTGTACAGGGGCGGAGGCTATAGCCGCATGAAAAAACGAAAGTAAAATACGAGATTTCAAATCCATTCGAAGCACAATAACACTCACTCTGCTCTGCTCTCTGCTTCTCCCTCACCGTGCTGAACCCTCTCAAAATGGTGTACAGGGGCGGAGCCTATAGCCGCATGTAAAAAACGAAAGTAAAATACGAGATTTCGAATCGTTACAAATAACCGCTATGTATTTAGAAAAGTACAAATCCATTCGAAGCACATTAGGCATAATAGGCAGCGTCGTTGTGAGAGAGACACGGAAAATTACGAATCAACGAACCCAAAAAAAGTTACGAAATTAGGAGTTGTGTCCAGAATCAACGAAAAACAACGTACTCTACCGAAAGTACGAATTATAAAGCAACAAAAAATTCAACGAAAAATGTCGCTTGCAAAAATACGAATGAGTCCGAACACGAAAAATCCCGTCTAGCAAAATTACGAATGATTACGAATCAACAGGACCGGAAAGAAACGAACCGAAACGGAACGAATTTTTCCGTTGTGCACAAGTCTAGAATCCACCACCAAGTGAGGTGTGCGCTTACCAGCTGCACGGACCAGTACAGCATGTGGCTATCACCCAGCCAAGGTCTCTTTCCTCCCGATCGATCAGCTCACTCCACCACCAGCACTGTCCAGGCATGATCAGCTGGTCGGTTCAACTCCTCCTGCCCGCAATCGTTCAAAGATGGTATTGGGTCTCAAAGGAAGGGGACATACAAAGGATCGCCATGGGTAAAAACTGGTGGGTTTATTGTTTAAAAACAAGTTCGCCAAAGGCGTATATACAAAAAGTGGAAATGGTATAAAATATTGCGGCCGACCGGCAGCAGTAAACACACCGTGCAAACAACAACGGGACGTATTGTGCTGTGATGTCAGCACGCCGCTCCTTCCGTCGCGTTTAGTCACTAATCTGACGTCGTCCTGGGGCACATAGACCACGTGTGTGGTATTACATGCTAGGAATTCTTTAATTTTAAAACTCATATTGTTGCCTGTTGAGGTAAATTCAGGCATGCCCCGAATTGGTTGGCTGACTTTAGCACACGTTTGACATCTTCTGCAGGCATAGAAGCCGGCACAGTCCCAGAACATCACCGGTCTGATAGGTGGGTCCAGAACCTTTTTAACAATCTTGTCCCCAAAATTAGGGGCCTTCCTATATATGAACAATGGATTCTTTGGAAGGGCCTGGTTAAGTGTTTGTCCATTCACAATATATGCCAGTGTAGCTTAAAAATGCTCTCTATGTCTTTATATTGTTCATGAAAGTTTGAAATAAATCCCCATTCATGTTTTAAATTCCTCTTGTGTACATTATGTCATGGATATGCAGTAGTGTTTGTCTGTCAGCTTACCTTCCTTCCCATGTGTTCATCTTAGAGGCCTGAGCCCTTTCACCTGGCTTCCTTTATAATCTCCTCCCAGCCAGACTCCACCCCAGGCCCTATCACAGAACACTATATTAACCTGTGCACTGCAAGCCTGCTTTGCTGATCAACGTGTTTGTTAGGCATTGTGTGTTTGGGTTCCTGCCTGCCGTGTGCTACGTCTGTCTCTCTGTTACGTTATTGGCTTGTCCCCGACTATCCCTGTCTGCTCGTGACCCTTGACCTTCGGCTCGTTCTTTCGTTATCCTTGTCTGCTTGTGGCCCCTGACCTTCAGCTTGTATTCGGTTCTCTCTTATCTTGTGCTGCTGCTTCCCCTCTTTTCCCCTTATCCTACGGGGCGTGAGCTAGGAAACTCCAGGGGCCGCGACCTGGTCCCAGCCTGCAGCTAACATCCTCACCACTAGAGGCCCTGGAGAAGACCAGCTGGGTCTTAGACTCCGCGCCCTGGGGAATCTTGGCTCTAGCTTCCGTTTGGATCCCGGTTGTGCTCCTCTGGTCCCGCTTTCCACAACCACCCAGTTTCCTATCCGCAGAAGCCAGCCATAGGGTTCACTACCTCGCGGTGCACTCCTGTCCCCCTACGGTGTGCATCTGTCACCTGGCCACAGGTGACCCTGACAGTTTGATCAGCCATGAACCCGGCTGACATCCCGCTACCCGCGGATGATCCATTGCAGGGCATAGTTTGCAGACTTGAAACCCAGGAATCGAATCAGACTCAGGTGATGCGATTCCTCCAGGATCTGGCTTCTCGCTTCGAGCAGCTTCAGGCCTCCTTGGGAACCCTGAATCCGCAACCTCAAATACAATCAGCGGCTGCACCTATTGCACCAGTCGCAGCCACACACTCACTACAACTGCCAGCTCCGTCCCGTTTCTCTGGGGACTCCAAGGCTTGCAGGGGGTTCCTTAGCCAATGCACGATTCATTTTGAGCTCCAGCCCCAAAACTTCCTGTCTGATCGGGCTAAGGTAGCCTATATCATTTCCCTCCTCTCTGGTGAAGCTTTAGCCTGGGCAGCCCCTCTGTGGGAACTGAATGATCCAGTGGTTTCTAGCCTGTCTGGCTTCTTGAAACTTTTTCGGAATATCTTCGAAGAACCGGCTCGTGTCTCTTCAGCGGCCAGCGCCCTTTTACGTCTCCGCCAAGAGTCTGCTTCTGTGGGACAGTATGCCCTTCATTTCCGCATACTGTCGGCTGAGTTGAGCTGGAACAATGAGGCCTTAGTCGCAACCTTTTTGCATGGCCTGTCTGATAGAGTGAAGGATGAATTAGCAGGAAGAACCATCCCCACTGATCTGGCCGGCGTTATCTCCTTGTGTAACCAGATCGATATTCGCTTTCAGGAGAGGACCTTAGAAAAGCAACGCCAGCACTCCTTGGTTCTTAGTCAGCCTGAGCTCCCCTCTCTTCGACCCGTAGAGCATCTCCTACCAGCTGAGGAGCCCATGCAGCTGGGTCGGACCAGGCTATCCCCCGAGGAACGTGCTAGGCGCAGAACTCTTGGTCTGTGTCTTTACTGTGGGGGCAAAGGTCATTTTCGTGACACTTGCTCTCTTTGTCCAGAAAAACGTTCGGGTCCACTTCATCTGGAAAATGGAGTATTGGACCCAGAAATATCACCTTCCCCTTCTCGTCTTCTGCTTTCTGTGTTCCTTCATGTTGGTGCTTCTTCTCATTCGGTCTCAGCATATCTGGATTCCGGAGCCGATGGTAATTTCATGGACTGGGAAATCGCATCGTCCATGAGACTTACTCTTTTGCCCCTCACCACACCATTGGTGGTCTTGGCGATTGATGGTACTGTTCTCCCAGGGGGACCTATCCGCTTCCAGACCCTCCCTGTTAAGATGTCGGTAGGGACACTCCACCAGGAGTGGATATCCTTCCTTATCTTACCCAAGGCCTCAACGCCTATAATTTTGGGTCTCCCATGGTTACAGCTCCATTCTCCTCACGTGGACTGGACTACTGGACAGATCCTGGCTTGGGGTCCCTCCTGTTCCTCGTCCTGCCTACCCAAGGTTGCCCCCTGTGAATCTGAGCCGGTCATTCATTCCAGGTTGCATAACCATTTACATTTCTCTGTCCCTAACCACCCTTGGACGCACAGCCAGGCTAGCTTGTCTACAAGTCCTGTAGTCGCTACGTCTTGCGATGCGATTCAGGTAGTCGCTACACCTGACTCAGCTATTCACGCTGCCTCTGTACTAGTTATGCCAGTCCAGCCCATGCCCAGTGAGCCTCCTACTTTTTCTTGTTTGGGACATTCTGCTTGTCCTTCAGCTATTCAGCTTGACTCCGGCGACATGTCACCTTCTAACCAACCTGACTTCAGGGTTCCACTGACATCTGCCCAGTCTGATGGTCCTGTGCAAGATGACCAGTTCCCCTTTAAGGGTCTAGGGGACCCTCCTCAGATTCCTGTTGATCCTCTCATGCCCTTGCTTATTCCTAGAGAGCCTTTGGTCCTCAATAGATCTTCTTGTCATCTCCCTACCTCGTTTTCGGTCTCTGAGGATAATCTTAAGTACGAGGTTAGACAAGTTCTGGATTCTCGGCTCTGCAGAGGCATTCTTCAGTACCTTGTGCATTGGAGAGGTTTTGGTCCTGAGGAGGCGTCTTGGATCGCTGCATCTGATGTCGCTGCACCTCATCTGTTGAGAAGGTTTCATCAGAGATTTCCCTTTAAGCCTGGGTCCAGGCGGGGGAGGGCCCATAAGAGGGAGGGTACTGTCATGGATATGCAGTAGTGTTTGTCTGTCAGCTTACCTTCCTTCCCATGTGTTCATCTTAGAGGCCTGAGCCCTTTCACCTGGCTTCCTTTATAATCTCCTCCCAGCCAGACTCCACCCCAGGCCCTATCACAGAACACTATATTAACCTGTGCACTGCAAGCCTGCTTTGCTGATCAATGTGTTTGTTAGGCATTGTGTGTTTGGGTTCCTGCCTGCCGTGTGCTACGTCTGTCTCTCTGTTACGTTATTGGCTTGTCCCCGACTATCCCTGTCTGCTCGTGACCCTTGACCTTCGGCTCGTTCTTTCGTTATCCTTGTCTGCTTGTGGCCCCTGACCTTCAGCTTGTATTCGGTTCTCTCTTATCTTGTGCTGCTGCTTCCCCTCTTTTCCCCTTATCCTACGGGGCGTGAGCTAGGAAACTCCAGGGGCCGCGACCTGGTCCCAGCCTGAAGCTAACATCCTCACCACTAGAGGCCCTGGAGAAGACCAGCTGGGTCTTAGACTCCGCGCCCTGGGGAATCTTGGCTCTAGCTTCCGTTTGGATCCCGGTTGTGCTCCTCTGGTCCCGCTTTCCACAACCACCCAGTTTCCTATCCGCAGAAGCCAGCCATAGGGTTCACTACCTCGCGGTGCACTCCTGTCCCCCTACGGTGTGCATCTGTCACCTGGCCACAGGTGACCCTGACACTTTATTTTCCAAGCATGACTTTTGTGGTATATTCTCAACGTCCGTAATTATTTTATTCAAAGCAAGCTCATTATTTCCTTTTTGTATGAATTGTTTTTTAATAATTTCAGATTGTGATTGGAAGTCCACATCCGACATACAGTTTCTCCTAATTCTCATTACTTGGCCCTTTGGGATATTTTTTAACCAATGTGGATGGTGGCCACTGGTAATAGGGAGGTAACTGTTCCTGTCCATTGGTTTAAAATAGACTGTGGTAATTAAACTTCTTCCTTGTCTTATAATGTTCACATCCAAAAAGTGGATTTGATCTTTATTGTACTCATAATACAGCACAATATTGTTGTTATTGGAATTGAGTTTGGTCATAAAGTTATGTAATGAACTTTCTGTACCCTCCCATATAAACAGGAGGTCATCAATATACCTCCTGTAAAAAAGAAACTGGTCTCTCTTTTGTGAAAAAACAGACTTGACTTCCCACTCTCCCATGAACAAGTTTGCTAAACTAGGAGCAAACTTTGCTCCCATAGAGACTCCCTTTTTTTTGTGAGTAGAAATGATGATTGTACCAGAAATAATTATGAGACAGGCAGAAATCAAAAGCCTGTCTCAAGATTTTTTTTTCTCAAATGAGATATTGTCTCTTTGGCACAATGCCCAATTTAATGCCAATAAGGCGTTATCATGTTGAAATATGGTGTATAATGAAGAGACGTCTGCTTTCACCAATAGACTTCCTCTTTATCTGATAAATCTGTTTCACTGATGATTTGTAGAAGATTCTTTGTGTCCTTCAAATAAGCTTTCATCCTTAAGATGCTAGCCTGTAAAAAGGTGTCAAGATACTGTCCCAGTCTAGCAGGACCTAGCAGTACCTCCAATGCTATTTACAATTGGACGTGCTGGTGGGGTTACCGGATATTTATGTACCTTTGGCAATGTATAAATAGTTGGAATTCTACAATAACTAGGCACTAGGAATTTGATCTCCTTTTTGTTCAAAACTATTTTTTCTGATCCAAGGTCTATGAGCTTTTGCAGATCTTTTTGATAAGATAAATTGTGGTCAGAATTTAATTTAACATATGTACTCTCATCTCCCAACATTTTGGCGATTGGTATTGGTATTCTCTCTCTTCGTGAGGGGGTTTCCACCATCCCTTTTGGGGAGGGGGAGGCTGCTTTAATCCTGGTGGTCCCGGAGGGCGGTGTCCATATGGTCTGTTTCCTCAATATCCCCAAGTTCCTCTCCTCCCTCTCCCTAAAAAAGGATGTGGGGAGTTGGGATTTCTCCATTCACCTTGTCTAGTCAAAGGATCAAATCTATTTGAAATTGGTTCTCCCACATATTGTTCATTATATCCATCCAGATGTTTATAGTGGGTACCTCCTCTGTTTCTTCCCCGTGTCTCTCTCCCTCTACCTCTTTTACCTCTGAATTGGTGTGACACAGGTACCCAGTACTGTGGCTGTTGATAAGGAGTAGATTGTTTAATGGGATCGGATTTCTTTCAATGAGTCTTGTTACGGGAGGGCCCATTGAACCCAGAAGTTCTTAGAAAGTATGAGCCAGAAAATAATGGACATTCAGAATATGTCTTGGATTGCTTTAAAATGGGTCTGTTATATTAATCCACTATATTCCCCAGGATATCTGTAAAGGACTATTTACTGGTTGTTTGATTCTGAACTCAACGGGTTAATTGAGAGATGCTGATGTGTTCAACTCTAGCCACCTGTCTGCCTGTGTAATGTAAATTAAGTCCAGGCTAACTTTTAGGCTGGGTTCACACCTATGCGTTGCGTTTTTGAGCTTGGAGTCTTTGCCAAGTTCGCAATCAGTCGTTCAGCGGTTCCATTGCATTGTTAGGTGCGGATCTGCTGCGAATTTGAAGTTATTAGCTTCAGAGCTGCGTTTTTTGTGAAGGCCAATCATTGTTAGCCGTGTGCTGATGCTGCTAATAAAAGGGAGTGACCTTTCTTGGACTTCTCCTGGTTGTCCAGTAGTAAGTATTTTGTGGAATTGGATTGTGATTTCAGAAAAAAATGTGTGCTGCTCTGCCCATGATTATGCCCACAGTTGTTGCAGCAACAGCAGCAATCTTGCCGGAAGTTGAGAGGAGAAGGAGAAGAAGAAGAAGATACTGGGTTCATCCCATAATTGCAAATAGGAAAGAGGGCAGTTCATGGTATTATATGAAGATCTCCGTGGGCATGAAGAGAAGTTTTTTAATTATACACGGATGTCAATCAATAGGTATTTTTTTTTTTGCCTTGCTATACATTTAGTTCCTCCATTGTTCCATAGTTACTTTTTTTTTTTTTGTTTTAAATACCCAAGTAATTTTTTTTTATTTGTTCTTTAAGTTTTGATGACTTGCTTGTTAAAATATACCCTTGTTTGGAGCGTCAGAATACGTGCTACAGAGCAAGCATCCAGCCTGCAGAACGATTAATAATCACATTAAGGTACTTTTAACCCCCTATGTCCATTGGCATTGTTAATTGTGAGCATGGAAAATTAACTTGGTTGAACAGTCAAACATGTGTAATTAGAAATGAATAACGAGACCGAAGTTGACCACAAAAATCTTTATTCCAGATTTTTTATATTTTTTCTTTTCAAAAATAATAGCTCAAATAGCCAACATAAAATTCTTATTTTCAATATCAAAAATATAAACTGTGCTCTCAAGTATACCTCTTGACAAAATTACTAACAAAAAATGCACACATGCTACTCAACTTTGTGCAGAACTGAAATTTCATTCTGATATGTTCTTGTAAAGCTGCCTCAGTGGAGTAGTGACTTGCATAAGGAGTTTCATCACTGGTAGTGCTGACATCATGGCTAGACTCGCCATGTGGCTGTGGCCCATGTGGCTGTGGCCCATGTGGCTGTGGCCCATGATGCTGAGGCCCATGTGGCTGTGGCCCATGTTGCTGTGGCCCATGTTGCTGAGGCCCATGTGGCTGTGGCCCATATTGCTGTGGCCCATGTGGCTGAGGCCCATGTGGCTGAGGCCCATGTTGCTGAGGGCCTTATTGAAGTAATTGGGGATGGAATAGGATAGGGAATTCTACTGTGTGGTACATCATGTATCGAAGTTGCCTCTTGAAAACTAGAAGGATAGGATGGAGGAACATAAGGGTAAGGTTTGTGTAGTGGTTCAGGGTACGTGCCGGACATTGGGAAATTAATGTGACTTTTTTCTGGTGGCACATATGGCCTTTCAAATGTTGCTTCCTCACGTGGCAGTGCGAAGGATTGCAGAACATGTTCTATAGTGGTTCGCATTTCCAAATATCGCTCTAGTTTAACTTTTTTGATTAGAGGTACAAAATTGAGTGCCAGTATTGTATCCGGACATAAGAAAGCATCCACCTTTTGAGTCATTATTTGTAACATCTCTAGTAGACGCTCACATGTCCGGCTGCGATACATGCGCTCGCTTACGTGCCACTTTGGCTGGCCGCCCAATGTTTACTGGAGCAGAGGAGGGCCCAGGGATCGCCTCTGTCACTACAGATTGCTCTTATGTATTTTCTAACCACAGATTTGAGGCTATTTGGATTTCTCCAAGATCATCAGTAGGTTCCATAAAAACTATATATACTGGTGCCTCCGATTGTGTCTCAGAATGTCTCTCAGGTTGATCCTCTAACACGTCTTGTTCATCCCAACTAGCTTCGGTCCTGTAGTAAAATTAAGAGTTTGAGTTAGTAATGCCACAAAACAAAAATATGTATGCCCGATACATTGATGATGTAGATGATAACTTACTCTCTCATGTCTATAATTGGTTTGAGAAATTCAAGGTCCCAAGCATACATATAGGGTACCCTAGCTGTTGCCCCCGAGCCACTCTTTACTTCTCTGACGTGTCTATTATATTTTTTGTAGGCATCCCGCATGCTTCACCACCTTCTCTTTATGTATAGCACTGAAAGAAAGCGAAATTAATACTAATGTATTATTTATTTTTTGTTTAAGGTACCTAGCTACAGGCAATTCATTTTCCAGTCTACACTATGAGTTCAAAGTAGGCAAATCTACAATAAGTGGCATTGTACATGAAACCTGCCTTATTATTTAGGAAGAACTCAAGCAATTGGTTTTCAAAAAGCCAACCAAAGAAGATTGGTTAAAGATATCCAATGAATTCTGGGAGAGGTGTAATTTCCCGAATTGTCTGGGAGCAATCGATGGCAAACACATACGCATCCTGAAGTCTTTTGAGAGTGGGAGTCAGTTTTTTAATTATAAAAAATATTTTTCGTTTGTATTAATGGCAGTGGCAGATGCCAATTATAATTTTATTTATATTGATGTCGGGGCTTATGGCAGCAGCTCAGATTATGGCGTATTTTCAAATTCCTAATTTGGGAGAATGTTGAGGGACAATACCCTGGATTTACCGAACGATTGTACCTTGCCAGGAACAAATGAGCCTGCCCTCCCACATGTTTTCGTAGGGGATGAAGCATTTGCCCTTAGTAAAAATCTCATGAGACCTTTTTCAAGTAGAGCGCTGACAAACAACAAACGATTATTTAATTATCGGCTCACTAGGGCACGCCGAGTGGTAGAGTGTGCATTTGGTATACTTTCAAATAAATGGAGATTTTTTGCATACTCCCATCAACATCAGTCTGGAGCATGCTGTATCTGCAGTCAAAACTGCCTGTGCACTGCACAACTATGTGCATGAACGCGATGGGTAAATTTTTGATGATTCCCTGATGCATAATATGGAGGCGGCACAGTGGAATGTGACTAGGGGCACTACCAGTGGCAACTTAATTAGAGACCAATTTCTAAATTACTTTATGTTGCCAGCTGGTGAGGTACCTTGGCAGATACATTTGAGTTAATTTTAAGGTTACCTTTTTTGGCGTTTTACAAAAACAATATCTGGCCCTTTAAAAATATAAAAATTACATATTGTCAAAAATGTCACTATGTGTAATTTTTATGATGAAAAAATAAAAATTATTTGAGGACATTTGTGTATTGTAATATTTGTGAATTCTAAACTAAGTTTAACTTGATTATTGAGCTTATTTGATGTCCTCATCCGTCGCTGTGTGACACCGTTATATGTGCTCTGTTGGGGGTCTTTGTACACAAAATCAAGGGGTTTGGCCAAGTTAAATAATCACTTGTCAATATGACGTCTTTGTACGGCCATCATGGGTCATAGCGTTAAAAGGGGCTGACTAAAAAATATAGACACTCCTCCAAGGATCTGGGAACAACCTTGTTAACCACTTAAGCCCCGGACCATTTTGTAGCTAAAGGACCAGAGCTGTTTTCAGAATTTTGCACTGCGCTGCTTTAACTGCAAATTGTGCAGACATGCAATGTTGTAACGAAACAAAATTTGCGTCCTTTTCTTCCCACAAATAGAGCTTTCTTTTAATGGTATTTGATTGCCTCTGCGATTTTTATTTTTTGCGATATAAACGGAAAAAGACCGAAAACTTTTTAAAAAAATGATATTTTCTACTTTTTGTTATAAGAAAAATCGAATAAACTCAATTTTAGTCATACATTTAGGCCAAAATGTATTCAGCCACATGTCTTTAGTAAAAAAAATGTCAATAGGGGTATATTTATTGGTTTGCGCAAAAGTTATAGCGTCTACAAACTATGGTACATTTTCTGGAATTTACACAGGTTTTAATTTATGACTGCCTATCTCATTTCTTGAGGTGCTAAAATGGCAGGGCAGTAAAACCCCCCCCCAAATTACCCAATTTTGGAAAGAAGACACCCCAAGGAAATTGCTGAGAGGCATGTTGAGCCCATTGAATATTTTTTTTTTTGCCTCAAGTGATTGAATAATGACAAAAAAAATAAAAAATTACAAAAGTTGTCACTAAATGATATGTTGCTCACACATGCCATGGTTATATGTGGAATTGCACTCCAAAATACATTTTGCTGCTTCTCCTGAGTACGGGGATACCACATGTGTGGGACTTTTTGGGAGCCTAGCCGCGTACGGGCCCCCGAAAACCAAGCACCGCCTTCAGGATTTCTAAGGGCGCAAATTTTTGATTTCACTCCTCACTACCTATCACAGTTTCGAAGGCCATAAAATGCCAAAATAGCACAAACCCCCCCCAAATGACCCCATTTTAGAAAGTAGACACCCCAAGGAAATTGCTGAGAGGCCTGTTGAGCCCATTGATTTTTTTTTTTGTCCCAAGTGATTGAATAATGACAAAAAAAAAAAAAATTACAAAAAGTTGTCACTAAATGATATATTGCTCACACATGCCATGGTTATATATGGAATTACACCCCAAAATACATTTTGCTGCTTCTCCTGAGTACGGGGATACCACATGTGTGGGACTTTTTGGGAGCCTAGCCGCGTACGGGACCCCGAAAACCAAGCACCGCCTTCAGGATTTCTAGGCACAAATTTTTGATTTCACTCCTCACTACCTATCACAGTTTCGAAGGCCATAAAATGCCAAAATAGCACAACCCCCCCCCCCATTTTGGAAAGTAGACACCCCAAGCTATTTGCTGAGAGGCATGGTGAGTATTTTACAGCTCTCATTTGTTTTTGAAAATGAAGAAAGGACATTTTTTATTTTATTTATATTTTTCAATTTTCAAAACTTTGTGACAAAAAGCGAGATCTGCAAAATACTCACCATACATCTCAGCAAATAGCTTGGGGTGTCTACTTTCCAAAATGGGGTCATTTGGGGGGGGTTTGTGCCATCTGGGCATTCCATGGCCTCCGAAACTGTGATAGGCAGTGAGAAGTGAAATCAAAAATTTACACCCTTAGAAAGCCTGAAGGCGGTGCTTGGTTTTGGGGTCCCGTACACGGCTAGGCTCCCAAAAAGTCTCACACATGTGGTATCCCCGTACTCAGGAGAAGCAATAGAATGTATTTTGGGGTGTAATTCCACATATGCCCATGACATGTTTGAGCAATATATCATTTAGTGACAACTTTGTGCAAAAAAAAAAATTGTCTTTTTTCCGCAACTTGTGTCAACAAATAAAATATTCCATGGACTCGACATGCCTCTCAGTATATAGCTTGGGGTGTCTACTTTCCAAAATGGGGTCATTTGGGGGGGTTTTGAACTGTTCTGGCATTTTATACACAACATTAGGAAGCTTACATCCACTCTTCTAACCACTTGAAGACAAAGCCCTTTTTGACACTTTTTGTTAACATGAAAACATATTTTTTTTTGCAAGAAAATTATGTTGAACCCCCAAACATTATATATATTTTTAAAGCAAAGGCCCTACAGATTAAAATGGTGGGTGTTGCATTTTTTTTTCTACACAATATTTGCGCAGCGATTTTTCAAACGCATTTTTTGGGGAAAAAAATACCCTTTTTTTAATTTTAATGCACTAAAACACACTATATTGCCCAAATGTTTGATGAAATAAAAAAGATGATCTTAGCCCGAGTACATAGATACCAAACACGACAAGCTTTAAAATTTCGCACAAACGCGCATTGGCGACAAACTACATACATTTTTAAAAGCCTTTAAAAGCCTTTACAGGTTACGCCGTTAGATTTACAGAGGAGGTCTACTGCTAAAATTACTGCCCTCGAACTGACCTTCGCGGTGATACCTCACATGCATGGTGCAATTGCTGTTTACATATGACGCCAGACCGACGCTTGCGTTCGCCATTGGGCAAGAGCAGGGCAGGACAGGGGTGCTTTTTTTTTTTATTATTAATTTTGCTTTTTTATTTTATTTTTAAACTGTTGCTTCCATATTTTATTTTTTTTAATCATTTTTATTGTTATCTCAGGGAATGTAAATATCCCCTATGAAAGCAATAGGTAGTGACAGGTACTCTTTTTTTGAAAAAAACTGGGGTCTATTGGACCCTAGATCTTTCCTCTGCCCTCAAAGCATCTGACCACACCAAGATCGGTGTGATAAAATGCTTTCCCAATTTCCCAATGGCGCTTTTTATATCCGGGGGGGGGACATTCCCTCCCACTGCTTGTAAAAGCAGTCCAAAGGCTAATTAGCCACTAGGATTGCTTTTACATGAAAGCCGGCCGCTGGCTGAAAAGAATGATACCAAGATGATACCTAAACCCGCAGGCATCATTCTGGTATAAACATTCAAAGTCCAGCAACATACCAGTACGTTGCTGGTCCTTGTTGGACATGTATTGTAATCTTTTTTTTTCATGCAGCCTGTTGGCTGAACGAAAAAAAAAGATTGATCGGTGGGTATGCCCACCATTAGAATACCGCCCTTCATCCACCCACTTCTAATGATGGGCATACATGCACCATTTATATATGCCGAAGCATGGGGGCATCTTCCCGCAAAAGTTATGCCGCGTACACATGGTCAGACTTTTCCACGGGCAAGCCTCCGTCGGAATTTCGACCGTATGTACGCAGCATTAGGAGCAAAATTGCTCCTCCGCTCCTCCGCCCCTGCTGCCCCAATGCTTCGGCATATATGCTTTTTTTTTTTAACTGTGGTGGTGAAATTACCTCCTACAGCACTGGAGTCGCAGGGATCAGGCCTGTCTCTGCGAACGCTGCAGTTATGTGTGTTGTGTTTTGCAAGTGACAGTGATCGATTGATACTGCACTTGGGTGGCCTGGGCTGGACGGAGGGGCAAAACGCAGGTGCTAGCAGGTATCTGGGCTGATCCCGCTAACACTGCATTTTTGGGAACCCTAAACTGCTGGGGACGCTAGTATAGATCTGATCAGATCAGATATTGATCTGTTCAGATACTATACCACTAAGGTAGGTGTATGCTTCACGCGTGGGTGTTAGCGTTACTGGCACTAACCTGACGCTGCCTGGGGTGTGACGCAGACCCTCTCTGACGCTAAAACCTAATTGATATCACCCGCCGGGCGATCAGGGGGTTAAACCTTTATTGGGTTATATACGGCGGGTGCCCTGACACTATAAAAAGCAAACTAACTAACCAGCGTCACCCGTAACACTTATATGGTGATTACTGGTGAAAGGGTTAACTAGGGGCAATTAGGGGGTTAAAACCTTTATTAGGTAATATATGGGGGTACCTGACGCTATATAAAAACCAGACGGCGAACCTAAAAAAAAATTACTGGCTACCTATCGGCATCACCGACACTAAGACAGCGATCAGAAAAACAATTGCTTAGCGACAGTGGTGATAGGGGGTGAAAGGGTTACCTGGGGGGCGATCAAGGGGGTTAAATCTTTATTAGATAATATATGGGGGTACCTGACGCTATAAAAACCTGCGGCGAACCTAAAAAAAATTACTGGCTCCCGATCGGCATCACCAACACTAAGACAGCGATCAGAAAAACGATCGCTTAGTGACAGTGGTGATAGGGGGTGAAAGGGTTACCTGGGGGGCGATCAAGGGGGTTAAACCTTTATTAGGTAATATATGGGGGTACCCGACGCTATAAAAACCTGCGGCGAACCTAAAAAAAATTACTGGCTACCGATCAGCATCACCAACGCTAAGACAGCGATCAGAAAAACGATCGCTTAGCGACAGTGGTGATAGGGGGTGAAAGGGTTACCTGGGGGGGCGATCAAGGGGGTTAAACCTTTATTAGGTAATATATGGGGGTACCCGACGCTATAAAAACCTGCGGCGAACCTAAAAAAAATTACTGGCTACCGATCGGCATCACCAACGCTAAGACAGCGATCAGAAAAACGATCGCTTAGCGACAGTGGTGATAGGGGGTGAAAGGGTTACCTGGGGGGCGATCAAGGGGGTTAAACCTTTATTAGATAATATATTGGGGCACCTGACGCTATAAAAACCTGCGGCGAACCTAAAAAAATTTACTGGCTACCGATCGGCATCACCAACACTAAGACAGCGATCAGAAAAACGATCGCTTAGTGACAGTGGTGATAGGGGGTGAAAGGGTTACCTGGGGGGCGATCAAGGGGTTAAACCTTTATTAGATAATATATGGGGGTACCTGACGCTATAAAAACCTGCGGCGAACCTAAAAAAAATAACTGGCTACCGATCGGCATCACCGACACTAAGACAGCGATCAGAAAAACTATCGCTTAGCGACAGTGGTGATAGGGGGTGAAAGGGTTACCTGGGGGGCGATCAAGGGGGTTAAACCTTTATTAGGTAATATATGGGGGTACCCGACGCTATAAAAACCTGCGGCAAACCTAAAAAAAATTACTGGCTACCGATCGGCATCACCAACGCTAAGACAGCGATCAGAAAAACGATCGCTTAGCGACAGTGGTGATAGGGGGTGAAAGGGTTACCTGGGGGGGCGATCAAGGGGGTTAAACCTTTATTAGGTAATATATGGGGGTACCTGACGCTATAAAAACCTGTGGCGAACCTAAACAAAATAACTGGCTACCGTTCTGCATCACCGACGCTAAGACAGCGATCAGAAAAATTATCGCTTAGCGACAGTGGTGATAGGGGGTGAAAGGGTTATCTGGGGGGCGATCAAGGGGGTTAAACCTTTATTAGGTAATATATGGGGGTACCCGACGCTATAAAAACCTGCGGCAAACCTAAAAAAAATTACTGGCTACCGATCGGCATCACCGACGCTAAGACAGCGATCAGAAAAATGATTGCTTAGCGACGGCGGTGCTAGGGGGTGAAAGGGTTATCTGGGGGGCGATCAGGGGGTTAAACCTTTATTAGGGGGGTTAGGGGGCTACACTGGACCTAAAACTAACTTTAGTGACACTTTTACAGTCACAAATGTCACTGATTGCAGTGATCAGTAAATAAATGGTCACTGCAATCAGTGACACTGTGACTTGGGGCTGGGGGGTGATCTGGGGTGTCTGGGGGGGCCTGGGGGGGCGATTTATGTGCCTATGTGTCCTGGTGTCAGTGTAGTGTTTTGTGCACTAACCTGCATCTTCTCCTGTGCGGCGCTCGGTATATGTGAGCGCCGCAGGAGAGATGACATCACTTCCTCTGCCTGTGTAAACATTACACAGGCAGGGGAAGGATTCGATTTGCTGGGAGTGATCGAGAGGGGGTGGCCGGAATCGAACGGCTGTCCCCTCATCCCTGATCGCTCCCAAACGAATAACGGCCGCTCACTGTAAAGAAGGGGGGTCCCATCGGACCCCCCAACTATACAAAGGCAGTCACGTAGATATACGTGATTCTGCCTATCGGTGCCCTTCTGCCGACGTATATTTACAGTGGGCGGTCGTTAAGTGGTTAAAGTGAGTTTGCAGATTTTTAAAAAAAACATGCACGCAGACACCTAAAAACAATGAGCAAAGATGTGGGAATGAGGCCCTTGTCATCATCAACATGGGGACAAGATGCATTGGTAGGGAGTAGTGATGAGCCGAACACCCCCGGGTTCGGTTCGCACCAGAACCCGCGAACGGACCGAAAGTTCGCACGAACATTAGAACCCTATTAAATACAATGGATGCGAACGTTCGGATTCTAAAGTGCTAATTATAACGACTATTATCCATGTTATTGTCCGAAACAGAGTTTGGGAACCCGGCTTCTGCACCAGGGGACATGTATCAATGCAAAAAGAAGTTTTAAAAACGGACGTTTTCAGGGAGCAGTCATTTTAATGATGCATAAAGTGAAAAAAAAAAAGTCAAATATTCCTTTAAATATTGTACCTGGGGGGTGTCTAAAGTATGCCTGTGAAGTGCCACGTGTTTCCCGTGTTTAGAACTGTCCCTGCACAAAATAACATTTCTAAAGGGAAAAAAGTCATTTAAAACTGCTTGCGGCTTTAATGCAATGTCTGGTCCCGGTAATATGGATGAAAATCTTTAGGAAAAATGGCATAGCTACCCCATCAACCACCCCCCCACCCCAACCCATTACCAGCCCCTTTGGGTCTTGTATGGATATTAAGGGGAACCCCGCACACAAAATAAAAAAGGACCTATATACTCTAAACAGCCGTATACAGGCGGTGCATACAAGACAGGGACTGTAGGTTTGTTCTTATGTAGAATCTGTTTATAATTTTGAACAGCTGCATTGTTTAAGTGTAGCTCCATGCCAAATTCCATTTTTTTAGCTTTTTGTAAAACATAGGGAACGGTTATCACCCCTGTCACATTTTTTTTTGCTGTCTGTGCCCCTGTTCAGAACATTTCACCTCACTTTGCGTCCCAATGACAACTGTTTTTGAAATGTGGTGTTTTTATTGAAACAAGGATTGGTGATAAAGCATCAGTAGAGAGGAGACACCTTTCTCCCATATTAATTCTTACAGGAGAGAATTTTCCTTCCAAGGGGTAGATTTCCTCTCACTTCCTGTTGTCTTCTTCCGTTTGCAAGTAGTAGTAGTTTGTAAGTTGGATGTTTGAAAGTAGGGACCTTCCGTATATACTCTGCAGAAATTGGCCCCTTAGGTGTTGGTGTTGGCACAACACTGAAAGCACTCACAGTTATTCTTGGTGGGTGCTGGAACGCCCTGCTGTCAAGTATAATATCAGGAATTGTAATAACATATAATTGTTGATCAGTGGTAGTAAAAATTGGGCCTTTGATGGTGGTGCTGGTGCCACAACACTGTAAGGCCTGACAGTTACTCTTGGTGGGCGCAGCAATGGTCCCTGCTGTGAATTATTAGATCAATAATTATAATTGCATGCCCCTGTTGAACAGGGGCTGAAAAATTGGGCCTTTGGTGGTGGTGGTGGTGGTGATGGTGGTGCTGGTGCCACAACACTGTAAGGCCTGACAGTTACTCTTGGTGGGCGCAGCAATGGGCCCTGCTGTGAATTATTAGATCAATAATTATAATTGCATGCCCCTGTTGAACAGGGGCTGAAAAATTGGGCCTTTGGTGGTGGTGGTGGTGGTGATGGTGGTGCTGGTGCCACAACACTGTAAGGCCTGACAGTTACTCTTGGTGGGCGCAGCAATGGGCCCTGCTGTGAATTATTAGATCAATAATTATAATTGCATGCCCCTGTTGAACAGGGGCTGAAAAATTGGGCCTTTGGTGGTGATGGTGGTGGTGATGGTGGTGCTGGTGCCACAACACTGTAAGGCCTGACAGTTACTCTTGGTGGGCGCAGCAATGGGCCCTGCTGTGAATTATTAGATCAATAATTATAATTGCATGCCCCTGTTGAACAGGGGCTGAAAAATTGGGCCTTAGGCACTGGTGGCACAACACTGCAACCCCTCACAGATACTGTACTTGGAGCACAGCAATGAGGCCTGTTGCAAAGTATTGCATCAAAAATTTTAATTACACGCCCCTGTTAAACAGGGGCTGAAAAATTGGGCCTTAGCCACTGGTGGCGTCACCCATAAACCAAAATGATCTTCCAAGCTATCATCGTTAATCGTATCATTGAGGAGGAGGAGGAGGATAGCCAGTCAACATAACAGCACAGGCACTCAGCATCAGCATCAGTCTTGAAGGGATGTGACATTTTAAAATCAATTAGTCTGTTATATCAGCATCTGGTGTGTGGTAGCTGGTGGTGATCCAAGACTGGTTCATCTTGATGAAAGTCAGTCGATCAACCGAGTCGGTGGACAGGCGCACCCTGTGATCCGTGACAAATCCTCCAGCAGCACTGAATGTGTGTTCTGAAAGAACGCTGGATGCAGGACAGGCCAGTAGCTCAATTGCATACTGTGCAAGCTCTGGCCAGTGATCCATCCTCAAGACCCAGTAAGCCAGAGGATTTTCGGTGGGGAAGGTGTCCAAGTCTGACCTTGCCCCTAGGTATTCCTGGACCATGTATATCAGACGCTGGCGATGGTTGCTGGAACCGATCATACTTTGGGGCTGCGGACTAAAGAATTGTCAGACGGCCACCTTCCCCACCGCTCCTTCTTTGACTGCCCGAAGCCTCAGCAACTCGTTGTCCAGGACCAGGAGTTTGTAACCTCCCAGTCTCTGGGAACGCGTTGCACAGACCTTTCTGCAAGGCCTCCCGGAGTTGTCTCATCCTCTGCTCCCTCTGCGACGGTACGATAAGGTCCGCAACCTTACCCTTGTACCGTGGATCAAGGAGAGTGGCCAGCCAGTAATGGTCCCTCTCCTTGATCCGAAGAATACGAGGATCCTTCCGCAGACTTTGCAGGATCAGGGAGGCCATGCAGCGTAGGTTAGCTGAGGCATTCAGTCCGGAGTCCTCTGGGTCACTAAGGACGACATGATCCGCAGCCACCTCCTCCCACCCACGTACAAGTCCACTGGTTTCTTGGGACTGTAAATCATCCCTAAAAGACTGCTGCTGATGATGCTGAGTGCCAGCCTCCACCTCCATGCTGACACAATCCTCCTCCTCCTCCTCCTCCTCCTCCTCTTCCTGTGCGATGGGTGGGACAGAAGGAACACTGTCTGGGTAAAGGGGGCCTTGAGAGGCAAGGAAGTCCTCCTCTTCCTGCCTCTGTTCTGCCTCAAGTGTCCTGTCCATTATTCCACGCAGCGTGTGCTCCAACAGGTAGACAAGAGGTACAGTGTCACTGATGCATGCACTGTCACTGCTCACCATCCTCGTGGCCTCCTCAAATGGTGCCAGGACAGTGCATGCATCCCTGATCATGCCCCACTGGCGTGGTGAAAAAAACCCGAGCTCCCCTGACCCTGTCCTGGTGCCGTAGTCGCACAGGTACTCATTGATGGCCCTCTGCTGCATGTGCAGCCGCTGCAGCATGGCCAACGTTGAGTTCCACCTGGTGGGCATGTCACATATAAGGCGGTTCTTGGGCAGGTTCAACTCCTTTTGAAGCTCAGCCAGGCGAGCACTGGCATTATAAGATCTGCGGAAATGCACACAGACTTTCCTGGCCTGCCTCAGGACATCCTGTAAGCCCGGGTACCTGCCCAAGAACCGCTGCACCACCAGGTTAAGGACGTGAGCCATACAGGGCACATGGGTCAGTTGTCCCTGTCGGAGGGCGGAGAGGAGGTTGGTGCCATTGTCGCAAACCACCATTCCTGGCTTAAGCTGGCGTGGCGTCAACCACCTCTCGGCCTGCCCCTGCAGAGCAGACAGGACCTCTGCCCCAGTGTGGCTCCTGTCCCCCAAACACACCAGCGTAAGCACGGCATGGCATCTTTTTGCCTGCGTACTTGCGTAGCCCCTTGAACGCCTACGGAGCACCGCTGGTTCCGAGGACAAACCACAGGAAGAGGCCATGGAGGAAGAAGAAGAGGAGGGGGTGGAGAAGAGAGGTGTGTCACAACCAGTAGAAGCATTTTGGAGGCGTGGCGGTGGAACAACCTCCAACACTACTGCACCTTGTCCTGCATCCTTCCCAGCTGCCAAAAGAGTGACCCAATGGGCCGTGAAAGAAAGGTAACGTCCCTGTCCATGCCTGCTGGACCATGAGTCAGCGGTAATATGCACCTTACCGCTGACCGCCCTGTCCAGCGAGGCCAAGACATTGCCTTCCACATGCCTGTAGAGAGCCGGAATAGCCTTCCGTGCGAAAAAGTGTCGTTTGGGAACCTGCCACTGAGGAACCGCACATTGCACAAACTCACGGAAGGGGGCCGAGTCTACCAACTGAAAAGGCTGCAGTTGAAGCGCTAGCAATTTAGCCAAGCTAGCATTCAACCGCTGGGCATGTGGATGGCTGGGAGTGAACTTCTTTCGACGGTCCAGCAGCTGGGGCAGGAAAATTTGCCTGCTAGAATCGGACGTTGGTGTACTGCTAGCAGAGTGCCCGCAAGTACTTGCCTGTGACACACCTAATTCTACACCTTCATTCCTCTCAGAGCAGGTTTCAGAGAGGAGTGAAGGTATAGTGGGGTTGGAGATCCCAGCTGATGCGGTGCAAGAAGAGGTCAGCTTTGTTCTTTGGTGTGGGTCTTTAAGGTAGGCTTGCCAACGAGCTGCACGGCAGGTCAACATATGTCTGATCAAGCATGTGGTGCCCAAGCGGCTGATGTTTTGGCCACGCGATATACGCTTGAGACATATGTTGCAAACAGCAGCTGTGCGATCTGATGCACTCGCCTCAAAAAAGGCCCACACCAAAGAACTTTTTGAATGACGGGCAGAGGCAGCGCCCTGCACAGGCGGAGCTCTGCGGTGTGATTCCGTCGGTGTGCTGCCCATACGCTGGCCACTCAAGGGCATCCTGCCTCGTTGGAGATGTGCCTCCTCCTCATCCTCCTCCTCCTCCTCTCTCCTATTAGGCACCCACGTGGAGTCAGTGACCTCATCATCCCCTCCCTCCTCATCACTGGAGCCAATCTGGCAGTATGCTGCAGCTGCTGGAACATGACTGCCAGATTGGTGTCCTTCTTGAGCATCCCCTCTCTCTGCTGTCACGCTGCTGCCTTCCTCTAGCTGGGTATCATCATCAGATCCTTCCAAACGCTGGGCATCCTCCTGGAGCATGTACCCAACACTGTGCTCAAACAGTTCGGGGGACTCCTCAGGAGGAGGGCATGGTGGGTCTAGGGAAGGATTGACTAATGAAGATAATGATACCAGAGAAGAGGACGCTTTGGCAGCTGCTTTGCCAGTACCCTGAGCCTGGGTGAGAGAGGATGAGGAGGATGAGGTGGGCTTGGTCATCCACTCTACCAAGTCTTCGGCATGATGTGGCTCAACATGTCCAGCTGCCGAAAACAAGGACAAGCGTGTCCCATGGCCATGTGCTGATGACACTGCACCGCGTACACGACCAGCACTGTTGCCCCCAGACACAGAGCCTGCTTGCCCTCTTTTTTTGCCTCCTGACTGTCTGCCTCTCCTTGGTTGCCTTCCAGACATTTTAATGGATGGCCTGCAGGGAGATGGGAAAAACAGCAATAAGGGCTACCTTCAGGTGTATATTGTGCAGGAGGCTTAGCAACAATGACACTGACACTGCCCCCTGCCTATCCTTCTCTGTCCCTAAACACAAGGATTAAAAATATGGTTCAGCAAAAAAGTTTTAGAACAGAATAGCACACTGACACTTTCCCTCACTGTCCTACTCTGTCCCTCCCTACAAACAAGATTTAGCACAGAATAGCACACTGATAATTTCTACGAGTGTCCTTCTCTGTCCCTAAACTCAAGGATTGAAAATATGGAACAAAAAAATTGGTTTAGAACAGAATAGCACACTGTCAGTTTCACTCACTGTACCTCTCTGTCCCTCAACTCAAGGATTGAAAATATGGAACAGCAAAATTGGTTTAGAACAGAATAGCATACTGTCAGTTTCACTCACTGTACCTCTCTGTCCCTCAACTCAAGGATTGAAAATATGGTTCAGCAAAATAGTTTTAGAACAGAATAGCACACTGACACTTTCCCTCACTGTCCTACTCTGTCCCTCCCTACAAACAAGATTTAGCACAGAATAGCACACTGATAATTTCTACGAGTGTCCTTCTCTGTCCCTAAACTCAAGGATTGAAAATATGGAACAGTAAAATTGGTTTAGAACAGAATAGCACACTGTCAGTTTCACTGACTGTACCTCTCTGTCCCTCAACTCAAGGATTGAAAATATGGAACAGCAAAATTGGTTTAGAACAGAATAGCACACTGTCAGTTTCACTGACTGTACCTCTCTGTCCCTCAACTCAAGGATTGAAAATATGGAACAGCAAAATTGGTTTAGAACAGAATAGCACACTGTCAGTTTCACTCACTGTACCTCTCTGTCCCTCAACTCAAGGATTGAAAATATGGAACAGCAAAATTGGTTTAGAACAGAATAGCACACTGTCAGTTTCACTCACTGTACCTCTCTGTCCCTCAACTCAAGGATTGAAAATATGGTTCAGCAAAATAGTTTTAGAACAGAATAGCACACTGACACTTTCCCTCACTGTCCTACTCTGTCCCTCCCTACAAACAAGATTTAGCACAGAATAGCACACTGATAATTTCTACGAGTGTCCTTCTCTGTCCCTAAACTCAAGGATTGAAAATATGGAACAGCAAAATTGGTTTAGAACAGAATAGCACACTGTCAGTTTCACTGACTGTACCTCTCTGTCCCTCAACTCAAGGATTGAAAATATGGAACAGCAAAATTGGTTTAGAACAGAATAGCACACTGTCAGTTTCACTCACTTTACCTCTCTGTCCCTCAACTCAAGGATTGAAAATATGGTTCAGCAAAATAGTTTTAGAACAGAATAGCACACTGACACTTTCCCTCACTGTCCTACTCTGTCCCTCCCTACAAACAAGATTTAGCACAGAATAGCACACTGATAATTTCTACGAGTGTCCTTCTCTGTCCCTAAACTCAAGGATTGAAAATATGGAACAGCAAAATTGGTTTAGAACAGAATAGCACACTGTCAGTTTCACTCACTGTACCTCTCTGTCCCTCAACTCAATAATTGAAAATATGGAACAGCAAAATTGGTTTAGAACAGAATAGCACACTGTCAGTTTCACTCACTGTACCTCTCTGTCCCTCAACTCAAGGATTGAAAATATGGTTCAGCAAAATAGTTTTAGAACAGAATAGCACACTGACACTTTCCCTCACTGTACCTCTCTGTCCCTAAACTCAAGGATTGAAAATATGGTTCAGCAAAATAGTTTTAGAACAGAATAGCACACTGACACTTTCCCTCACTGTACCTCTCTGTCCCTACAAACAAGGATTAGCACAGAATAGCACACTGTCACTGACACTCTCCCTACCTATCCTTATTTGTCCCTAAACACAAGGAATCCAGGAATAGTAAAGGAAAAATAATGACACTGTCCCTGCCTATGCTTCTCTTTCCCTGCTCCGGAACACACTACACAAGGCCGCCGTGCTGGTGGCCTTTTATAGTGTGGGGCGTGTACTAAACCCCATCAGCAATAATTGGCCACAGGCATCCTGCCTGTGGCCAATCATTGCTCTCCTCGCTGCCGGCGCTGTGATTGGCCAAGCATGCGGGGTCACAGTGCATGCTTGGCCAATCACAGCGCCTGGATGACACTGCGATGGCGTAGTGCATTGTGGGCCGTTCGCGTCACTCGAATTTGGCGCGAACGGCCCAAATCGTTCAATCTTCGTCGAACGATCGAACAGCCGATGTTCGAGTCGAACGTATGTTCGACTCGAACACGAAGCTCATCCCTAGTAGGGAGCCACAAACACCATGCCTATGTTGAAAGCATGTGGCATGGTATAGGTCAGGGGGGAGGGCTCGCTAGCACACTTAACATGCCATGACAGGCTGCATGCTTGGATAAGGGCCTGGTATGGATTTGTATCTAAGTAATCTACAGATAGAGAATAAGAAAAATAAACTTACCTTTGTCAGCCTGAACTTGGGATGAGCACATGCTCCACTCTGGCAAGAGGGTTCAGGCAATTTCAACCCATGTTCGCTTTTTAAGCAAGTTGTCCTTATATTTAGGATGCCGGGTGTCATAGAGCAGTGGATTCTCCCTGTCATGGCGGATCAGTTCCTCACAAACCACAGACTCCTTCACCTTGGCAGTCACTTTTTGGCTCCGTTTTTTAGACATGGCTCCTCACCTCAGCAGCATGAAACAGACAGGAGAGGAACTTGGAAAAGGGGGAGGTGGAGGAGGAGGGGAGAAAAATTTTGTTCACACCGCAACACATCTGCGATTCAGATGCGTGGCCATAGAAGATAATGGACCTGAATTCGCACCTGAGCCGCACCGCAATGTCTAGAAAACGCACACGGTTTTTTGGTAATGCGCAGTGCGAATGCATCGCACATATGTGAACCAGCCTCATTGAAAATAATGTATTTTTTAATGTTATGCGAATTGGATGCGGGGGAAGCCGCAACCAATTCGCATAGGTGTGAACGGGGCCTTAAGGATCTTTTCATTGTGGCTTGTGCTAATTAACCGTGTAATTGTGTGAAGGTGTATTTATGATAATGTATATTGTAAGTTAGCAGACAGCCAGTCTGGGAAACATAAAGGTCATGCATATGAGTCATTTAAGCTGTAAAGGGATTAGTTAATGAACTCACCTGTTGTCTGCTAAGGGATGTTTTAACACTCAGAATAATGTGTATTGGGGGCTCATTATGTAACCATTGTGTGATGTTGTGGGTGGAGTTGGGACATTGTTCATTAGATTACTGCAGTATACTTTTGGTGTATATAAGAGCCTGTTTTCTCATTAAAGATTGTCAGACCTGCTGGAAACCTCAAGACAGAGCGTTTGTCTCATTATTGAGGGAGAATTATTCTTATGGATCTGGTTCGCCTCACTGGAGTGTAGGTAGCTGCTGTGTGTTCGGAAAGGGAATATCCTTAAACGGCGGTAACCCCTGCCGTTACAATTGGTGGCAAGCAGCGGGATGATTCCACAGCCTATAAGGACAGTTACAAGAGGACACAGGACAATAGAAGCACAGTATGAATGGCTAAAGCACTCTACCACTCTAGGACTTACTGGAGAACAGGGGCCAACCTGCCAACAACCGTAAGAAGAGGAACATTATTGCAGAATTAGTCTAAATGGATGGAGCTGAAAGACCCAACATAACCGAAAGGCCCAGCATAACAGACAGGACACCTGAAGAGGCAAGTTTTGATCGGGCTGTTAACATAAGGCTGGCACATTATGGTCCTAACCCTACAGCGGAGATCATAGACTGAGTTATAGCAGCTGTGGATGCAAATTGGCTACAGCAAAGAGGTTCTGCAGCAGCAGAAGTCACAGCAGCACCAACTGAAAGGAGAAAGATACATTTTGCTGCTTTTAAAAATTTAATTGAAACTGAAGAGGAGATTGATGGGTACCTTGCTGATTTTGAACGGCAATGTGCCCTACACCGGGTTCCCACAGAGGAATGGGTTACCATTTTGTCTGGGAAATTGTCCAGTGAAGCGTTCAGGGCCATCCCAGATGAGGATATTATGAACTATGGACTGGTAAAAGAAGCACTGTTGGCCAGGTATGCCGTCACACCGGAGGCATACCGGAGGCGGTTCCGAGAGACGAGCAAGCAGACTGGAGACTCGTATACCGAGTGGGCATGCCGCCTACACCGCACGGCATCCCACTGGGTCACTGGATGCCAAGCAGAATCCGGGGAAGAGGTGCTGCAGGTGTTCCTACTGGAGCACTTCTTTGACAAACTGTCCCTGGAAGTCAGAGAGTGTGTCCGGGACCGAAAACCTTTCACCTTGCCTGAAGCAGCTCGCCTGGCGGACGAATACACACCCCCGCAAACTGGATAACCCTGTGGTCAAGACAACATCTCGGGTGGATTATCGATCAGCGGCACCCCCTCCGGCTATCACCTACCAACCACAGTCATACCGCCCTACAGCACCACCTCCAGCGGCCACTTATTCTCAGCAGCCCAGGTACAACTCCCAGGACTACTCATAACCCATCAGGTGTTTCGGGTGTAAACAGCTAGGGCACAAAAAGCCAGACTGTCCGTTGAATCCAGCCAGGCAGTCCCAGTCATGGAGACAGCCAGCAAGGGGGAACCCCCGCACATCCATGCCTGCGGCCCACTGTGTTGAGGAGGAAAAACATTGGGGCGTCCTGCACGAGGCTGATCCAATACAAGCAGCTAACCGTGACAACCGGCAGCAACACAGGCAGACTGTCTGGGTCAATGGAAAGGTAGCCAATGGCCTACGTGATACTGGCGCCACCATGACCCTACTACAGAAGAACCTCATCCCAGAGAGCCAACACACTGTAGCCGTAAGAGTAGCGGGAGGCACTGTCTTCCGGCTACCCATTGCCCGTGTTCACCTGGATTGGGGGGTTGGTTCGAGACATGTGAATGTGGGGGTGATGAAGGATTTGCCAGCGGATGTACTACTGGGGAATGATTTGGCCCCCCTCGTTTCTGCTTACACCCCGATGGGCCCCACTGAAGCCAACCCAGTAACTACCTGTGCCCAGACCCGTGCTGCTGGAACCGACCCGCTTGCTGCTGAGACCCGGGAAAGACTATCTCTCCCAACATGTACCTTAGATCAGGCACCATATCACAGTCTAAAATTGGAATGTGACAAGTTGGCCAGGGAGAAATCGGAGATGCAACGACACTATGTCATGTATTATGAGATGTCCCATGGCTTGAATATTGAAATGCACAAACAGGCTGAAATTGTCAAAAGGTTAAATGGGATTTGCGCCCAGGTTTTTCCTTACCTCTCCCAAGGGCATCAGCAACAAGTTTTGGGAGCCATTGAGAGAGCAAAGCAAGTGACTGTTCCAGAACTGAATTCCATTATTTGCCCTGCAACCTTACAACTTCACCATCAGCTACGGACCCGGTAAGCAAAATGGCAATGCTGATGGGTTGTCCAGGCATTAGAGGAATGGAACTATGGACTAACTTCGGAGTCAACCCGTCTGGGGTCTCCTCCTGTGTTAGTCTCCTGCCGAAAGGGGAGAGATGTAATGGGAGGGCCCGTGGAACCCAGAAGTTCTTAGAAAGTATGAGCCAGAAAATAATGGACATTCAGAATATGTCTTGGATTGCCTTAAAATGGGTCTGTAATATTAATCCACAATATTCCCCAGGATATCTGTAAAGGACTATTTACTGGTTGTTTGATTCTGAACTCAACAGGTTAATTGGGAGATGCTGATGTGTTTAACTCTAGCCACCTGTCTGCCTGTGTAATGTAAATTGAGTCCAGGCTAACTTTTAAGGATCTTTTCATTGTGGCTTGTGCTAATTAACCCTGTAATTGTGTGAAGGTGTATTTATGATAATGTGTATTGTAAATTAGCAGACAGCTAGTCTGGGAAACGTAAAGGTCATGCATATGAGTCATTTAAGCTGTAAAGGGATTTAGTTAATGAACTCACCTGTTGTCTGCTAAGGGATGTTTTAACACTCAGAATAATGTGTATTGGGGGCTCGTTATGTAACCATTGTGTGGTGTTGTGGGTGGAGTTGGGTCATTGTTCATTAGATTACTGCAGTATACTTTTGGTGTATATAAGAGCCTGTTTTCTCATTACAGATTGTCAGACCTGCTGGAAACCTCAAGACAGAGTGTTTGTCTCGTTATTGAGGGAGAATTATTCTTATGGATCTGGTTTGTCTCACTGGAGTGTCAGTAGCTGCTGTGTGTTCGGAAAGGGAATATCCTTAAACGGCGGTAACCCCTGCCGTTACAGGTCTCATTAGGGGTGTTGAGGGGTGATTTTATTCTGCCATGTATAAATACATTCATTCTTAAAATAATCCATGTCCCTGTGGAATTTTTTCACTTTCTTCTTTTGTGTATCTTTGTCTATTTTATCTAATTTCCTATTAATAACGTTATTAAAATCGACCCATTGTTGGGTATCCTGAGCAATCCTCTTTTATTGTTTAGTGAGATAAAATGGACAAACAGAGTTACCTTTGTCCGTTCCGCCCCCTTGCTTTTAGTGACAGGTTATTTACATATCTCGTGCACTAGCTTTAGACAGGCATTATTTTTAAATTCCCACCCCCACTCCTTTTCTGAAGTCATGTGGTTACTTTTCTGGATTTTGACTGGATGTTAGTGATCATAGCAGATAGAATACACAGGAGAAAATGCATGTTGACAAGGGGAGTGTAGAGGTGGGCGGGGAGTCTACTGACATCACGACTCCACCCACCGAGCTCCAGACAACAGATCCACCCACAGAATCTGCAGTTTTTCAGGTCTCATAACAGACAGAGGGAGACATTTGACAGGTAAGTATACATGCAGGAGACATCTATATCCTTATAGATCAGCACTATGGCAGTAGTTTAGAAAGGATGTGAGTGGGTTTACATCCACTTTAATGGTGTCCAATTTTCCATAAAGTTCCTTGATTTTATTTTCCAATTCAAGCATTTTCTTTTGTTTCCTTAAAACAAAAAACGATTTGTTGTAATTTAAAACCTACTCCATTAAAAAAGTCAAGTAATTCTGTCATCGATTCCTGGTGATCTAGACCATCTTGAGGTGTGACCTCCCATCTTAAACTACAACACGATGATCTTTTCCTTTAAATATTGTTCCATCGTGCACACATCCCACCATGTCCTTACTTGTTTTTCCAATGCATTCCCAAGAGCTAATAGAGTACTTTTATGGTCATCTTTAATCTCAGTTTCTATATTTGTAGTGAAAAGTGAACTTAAATTTTGGGGACAAGGTTGTTTTTTTTTTTTTTTATCAAAAAGGTTTTTATTGAACACCAGACAAATCACAACAGTTTCCAATGTACAAAAGTTAGCAAAGGTTTCCCTCTGCTGGCGAACTATGAAACACCACACAAGAACAGCACCACAGTCTAGTATTGATAAATACATTCATCCTAGGCTACTAGATTTCCAAGTTATTGAAAAAGTCGGGACATCACCAGCTCCCTGGGACTCAGGCCAGGGGCATCAAGCCATTGGAACCAAATCCTCTCAAACCTCCCCGGGCTGCCCCTGTGTTGATATATATATTTTTCCATTATAAGAGTATTCCCCATGTGTGCTATCCAGGAGGTGGTGGTAGGCGGTGAGGCCGACTTCCAGCCCATCAAAATAAGCTTCCTGGCTTGAAATAGGGCCCTAGAGACTGCGATCCTGGTCATTTCCCCAGGGGTCGCTTCCTCCAAGATCCCCAGCAGGCAACACTTAGGATCCACAGGAATCGTAATTTCAAATACTCTGTTTAGTGTACCTACCACCTCATTCCAATACCTGTGAAGCTTCGGGCATCTCCACAGGAGATGGATGAGATCGGCTTTGTGCCTCTGACATCTACCACACACAGGATCATCGAGCTTACCCATCTTATGTAATTTCAGCGGGGTGTAGGGGACAAGGTTGTTAAAAAGGTCCTGGACCCACCTATCAGACCAGTGATGTTCTGGGACTGTGCTGGCTTCTATCCCTGCAGAAGATGTGAAACGTGTGCTAAAGTCAGCCAACCAATTCAGGGCATGACTGAATTTACCTCAACAGGCAACAATATGAGTTTTAAAATTAAAGAATTCATAACGTGTAATACTAGACACGTGGTATATGTGTTGCATTGCCCGTGCAACCTAATGTACGTAGGCCGCACAAAAAGGACTCTCAAAAAATGTATTTCGGAGCACATTTACAATATAGAGATTGGCTTCAAATATCATGGGGTTTCTCTGCATTTTAAAAAATATCATAACCAGGACCCCTCCGGTTTAAAGTTTTGGGGTATAGATAGAATTCACCCCAACTGGAGGGGTTCAAACATGTTACGAGAGATATCAAAGAACGAGACTCAGTGGATATATCTGATGAATACACTGTATACACAATTGTTTTATCAGTGATTATTAATAGTCCTCTAGGAAGATTTTTAAAGATGTTTTTTAGGCGATTCTTTAAAGGTGTTTGTGGTGGTAATACTTATAGAAGTATTGTGTTGGAGATATTTTATGGAATGAACTATCTTGGTATCTTGGTATACTGTTTGGAGAAATTATAGTATTCTATTCTACTCCCATATATCTAATTCCTGTTTGACAACAGATAGCATTTAACTGCTTTAAAATTCTATTTGTAGGGGATAGAGAGATGTTGCAGTCAATCACTTTCTTTTATCTATGTGTGCGGTGTCCAATACCCATTCCACTTTATATAATTCAATTTACTATATATATTTTTTTATCTATTCTTGCTATTTTGCACAACTCGATTAGTCTGATTTCCCATCACTTAAATAAAATTTCATTGTCTATCATTATAGACATTTTAAAGATTACAACAGTTTATGGTAATTTATTATATGTAAGATCTTATAAGAAAAAGTATACATGTGTATATATATATATATATCTATTTTAAGTGTAACAATATTTTATCATTATAAAACAGACAAAACCCTTGCGCTAGCTGAGTAGTGAAACGGGTGGGAGGTGTAGGGGAAGGGTAGGGAACGGATGGGATACTGCAGCAATCGCCGAAAGGTCTGGTCCAAGTGAACAATAAAGTATAAAAAACGTGATGGTGACTGCGCTGTAGTGTATCAGATTGGATAAAAATGGGGAGGGAGAAGGAGTATAAATGAAAATCGGAGGGGATGTGGCAAGCAAAAGTGAAAGGTGTGGAAGGGAGGGGGAGGGGAGACTGAAGGAGAATGAGAGACAGAGTGGGTAAGTAATTAGCTAGTACTAGGCTAACTAGCAATGGTGTGCAATGTGCACAGTGACACAAATGTACGTGCACTAATAAAGGACTGATCAAATATAATCAGAAAAAAAGAAGAGAAAATGTGTAACACAGTGAACAGTATTGTGACATATAAAACCAATATCTAGATGATCCAAATGTGCAACACGTGTTAGAAAATTAAATCACTAAAACATATTGATAATCCACAAACATTATCCATAAATGGGAGGAATAGGATGGATGGAATGAATGGAATAACACACTCAGTGCATAAGTGAACTAAACTAATAAAGAAAGACAGTCCCAAATAAGTCCTGGTGGTGACTTCCCGATACTTCCAAAATAACTTATTATAAATATATGGTATATGGATAAGTCATATGTAGATAAAGTCCCGTCACCAGTGGAGTGCTTGGAGAAAATCCTGTGGCGTCCACCCTGTGGTCACACCTAGCTTACCTCCCTGTTGGAGGGGGGGCGGTATACAGCAGCTCTCTGTAGTGAAGGGGGGTATCGCGTCCTTATGGCCTGGTCTTTGTGGCACCGTTACTCATTGGAGTATATATGAGAAAAACATAAACAAAAGGCACATCAATAGCGCAACTTTGTGAGTGCAGCAAGATGGATAGCTGGTGCATACATTCACACACTCACTTGTAATAGAGTGAGCTCGGACCTCAATCCAAACGAGCGCCGAGCTCGTGCCAGTGGGAAAGAGTGTGGCATCTATGGTGCAATCGATGCAACCCTCAGGTGTCAGCAGCGGCAGTCACAAAGTTGGAATTGTGAAAAAATAAAGGAAGGAGAAATAGTGTGGGTCTGAAACCGCTAAGGGCGTTTATTAAAACTAGAGTAAAAAAACTCACATTTAAAAGTAAAAACGGGGTGTTGAATCCTTAGTAAGGATTCAACACCCCGTTTTTACTTTTAAATGTGAGTTTTTTTACTCTAGTTTTAATAAACGCCCTTAGCGGTTTCAGACCCACACTATTTCTCCTACCTTTATTTTTTCACAATTCCAACTTTGTGACTGCCGCTGCTGACACCTGAGGGTTGCATCGATTGCACCATAGATGCCACACTCTTTCCCACTGGCACGAGCTCGGCGCTCGCTTGGATTGAGGTCCACGCTCACTCTATTACAAGTGAGTGTGTGAATGTATGCACCAGCTATCCATCTTGCTGCACTCACAAAGTTGCGCTATTGATGTGCCTTTTGTTTATGTTTTTCTCATATATACTCCAATGAGTAACGGTGCCACAAAGACCAGGCCATAAGGACGCGATACCCCCCTTCACTACAGAGAGCTGCTGTATACCGCCCCCCCTCCAACAGGGATTTAAGCTAGGTGTGACCACAGGGTGGACGCCACAGGATTTTCTCCAAGCACTCCACTGGTGACGGGACTTTATCTACATATGACTTATCCATATACCATATATTTATAATAAGTTATTTTGGAAGTATCGGGAAGTCACCACCAGGACTTATTTGGGACTGTCTTTCTTTATTAGTTTAGTTCACTTATGCACTGAGTGTGTTATTCCATTCATTCCATCCATCCTATTCCTCCCATTTATGGATAATGTTTGTGGATTATCAATATGTTTTAGTGATTTAATTTTCTAACACGTGTTGCTCATTTGGATCATCTAGATATTGGTTTTATATGTCACAGTACTGTTCACTGTGTTACACATTTTCTCTTCTTTTTTTCTGATTATATTTGATCAGTCCTTTATTAGTGCACGTACATTTGTGTCACTGTGCACATTGCACACCATTGCTAGTTAGCCTAGTACTAGCTAATAGGGATGAGCTTCGTGTTCGAGTCGAACATACTGTGAGGGGGTTAGCTCGGCAGCGGGTGTGTGTGACCCCCGGGATGGGCTCCCCACACAAAAACAGGCCCAGCAGACGGAGGTTGTGGTTTTCAAAATCAAAAAGGTGCCGTTTATTTTCTATTTACAGTGACAAAAACACAGCAAAGCAAAAGAAACAAACAAAATAAATCCTGGTCAACTTGACCTCTGACTAAACATACAGGTTTCCTAACTAACAACTGGGATCAGCCTAGTGCTGTCCTAGTCCCTGGTTTTAAATGTCCAAGCAAAATATAGCCACACAGGCTTTCTCTCACCGCACAGGGGTTCACTCTCCCTAGACAGTCCACACAGGTCTGCTTCCAGGCATGAGCTAACATCTAATGAATCTGGGAGTTTCTTATAGAGGCCTAAATGAGCTGACAAGCTTCAGCTGGACTCATCAACTCCCTGTCTGCACGACGCCCAGCCCTCTCCCTAGAGGTATGAGTCATCAATGAGCCCACTAGTCTCAGCTGGGCTTATACAACTCTCCACCTAGCTGTATAAGTCGGCGTAAAGCCTGAATCTGGGCGAAATATATCTACCCCCCTGGATGCAACCAGGTGACTTTACCTTCCTGCTGTCACATACCCCCCCCTCTTGTTTTAACCTCGGGGTTGGAACACCAGCAATCAGGCATTCATGTACTCGAGACAAAGCATCCACATTCCCCATTTGAACGCCAGGGCGATGCTTTACTGTGAAGTTGAATTCCTGGAGGGCCAGGAACCACCTATTCACTCTTCTATTTGTTTCCTTGTTTTGAGCCATCCACTTTAACGGAGCGTGATCCGTAACCATGTCAAAGTGCCTACCTAGCAGGTAGTACCGAAGGGAATCTAGAGCCCACTTCACCGCTAAACACTCCTTTTCAACGGTGGCGTAATTTACCTCATGGGACTTCAACTTCCTGCTGAGGTAAATGACTGGGTGCTCTTCCCCGTTCCAGACCTGGGACAATACTGCTCCTAACCCCACATCTGACGCATCACTTTGTACGACAAAGTCTCTAGAGAAGTCGGGTGAGTACAACACTGGCTGGCTACATAAGGCTTGTTTCAAGAATTGGAATGCTGCCTCAGCCTCGGGGGTCCATTTAATCATGACCGACCCTTTCCCCTTCGTCAGGTTGGTTAGGGGCACAGCCTTAGAAGCAAAGTGGGGAATGAATCGCCGATAATACCCAGCGATTCCCAGAAAGGCTCGTACCTGCTTCTTGCTGTTGGGACGTGGCCAACTCTGGATGGCCTCGACTTTGTTGAGTTGGGGTTTTATTACTCCCCTCCCAATGGTGTACCCAAGATATTTGGCCTCCTCCTGCCCAATGGTACACTTCTTGGGGTTAGCCGTAAACCCTGCTTCCCGAACAGAGTCCAGGACTGCTTGCACTTTTGGCAGATGTGAGGCCCAATCTGTGCTATGGACAATTACGTCATCCAGGTAAGCCGCAGCATACTTCCGATGGGGCCTCAGCATCTGGTCCATTTTCCGCTGGAATGTGGCCGGCGCATTCTGTAACCCGAACGGCATTCTTTTATATTGGAACGCCCCGTCTGGGGTTACAAATGCGGTTTTCTCTTTGGCCGACTTGGCCAGGGGGATTTGCCAATACCCTTTTGTGAGGTCAAGAGTCGTCATGTATCGGGCTGTTCCCAGCCGGTCGATCAACTCATCTATACGTGGCATGGGGTAGGTGTCAAATTTTGTAACTTTGTTCAACTGACGAAAATCGTTACAAAATCGCCAGCTCCCATCCGGTTTAGGCACCAACACGATGGGACTAGACCAATCACTTTGGGACTCCTCTATCACCCCTAAGTTCAGCATTTTCTGTACTTCCTCCCGTATTGCCTCCCGTCGGGCCTCTGGGATCCGATAGGGTTTTAACTTCACCCTTTCACCGGGCGGGGTAATAATGTCATGCTCTACCCCAGATGTTTGTCCCGGCAGCTCAGAGAATACCTCCTTGTTGCGAAGCACAAACTCCTTAACCTCCTGTTGTTGGGGTTGTGACAAGGTGGCTGCGATTCCAACCTCAGGAATCACGCAACCAGTTTGAGCTGGTGACCAAGTGTCTGCGACTAGGGACTCTCTATCCCTCCAGGCTTTCAACAGATTAACGTGATAGATCTGTTCGGGCTTTCGCCTTCCTGGTTGTCTGACCTTGTAATTCACTTCGCTCACTTTTTCCATTATCTCGTAGGGGCCTTGCCATTTGGCAAGGAATTTACTTTCAACCGTAGGGACAAGTACCAGTATCCTATCCCCCGGGGAAAAGGTACGGGTCTTGGCTCCACGGTTGTACACTCTCTGCTGTGCTAACTGCGCTTGGGCCAAATGTTCCTTCACGATGGGCATTACCTGTGCAATTCGGTCTTGCATCAGGGCGACATGCTCAATCACACTCCTGTGGGGAGAACTCTCACTTTCCCAAGTTTCCTTGGCAATATCCAACAGCCCTCTTGGGTGTCTCCCATACAGTAACTCAAAGGGGGAGAATCCCGTAGAGGATTGGGGCACCTCCCTAATAGCAAACATCAAATAAGGAAGTAGACAGTCCCAATCCTTTCCATCCCTATCCACCACTTTCTTCAACATTTGTTTTAGGGTTTTGTTGAATCTTTCAACCAGCCCATCGGTTTGGGGGTGATACACAGATGTACGTAATTGCGTCACTTTGAACAATTTACACAGCTCCTTCATAACCCGGGACATAAAGGGTGTACCTTGGTCCGTAAGCAGTTCTTTACAAATACCCACCCGGCTAAAAACAAGAGATAGCTCTTTGGCTATGGTTTTGGCCGAGGTATTTCTGAGAGGGATCGCTTCTGGATAACGGGTGGCATAGTCCATTATAACCAATATGTACTGGTGCCCCCTAGCGGACTTGATTATAGGACCTACCAAATCCATTGCGATTCTCTCAAACGGGACCTCAATGATGGGTAGAGGGACCAGCGGGCTACGGAAGTGTGGCATCGGGGCCGACCTCTGACACACAGGGCAGGAGGAACAATAATTTTCTGTGTCCTTCATCACCCCAGGCCAATAGAATCTCTGTAACACCCTCTCTCGGGTTTTCTCTGTCCCCAGATGACCTCCAAGAATGTGCCCATGGGCCAACTCCAACACCAACTTCCTGTAAGGTTTGGGCACCACAAGCTGCTCAACGGTTTCTTCTGCCCTTTTTGCCACCCGATACAGTAGGTCCTTCTCTACGCTGAAGTATGGGTAAGTGCAGGTATTATCTGGGTTCACTAACTCGCCATCTATTTTCACTACGTTTTCCCGTGCCTTTATTAGGGCGGGGTCTTTCAACTGTTCTGTGGCAAAGTTTTCCCTGTGAACCTCAAGATCAGAAAACTCCACAGACGGTAGGTTTTCGTCTGAGGAGGTGGGCTCCTCTCCAGTTTCTTGAGTCTCCCCTGCCAATACTGACAAGGGAAATTCGGGAGAGTCCTCACCACTCTCAGAGGAGTTCTGGCTATCATATTCCTGGTACATAGGGGCACCAGTGGGGGGCTCAGGATCATCCCACAGTTCCCAGAACTTCGGAAAATCCCTTCCCACAATGGCGTCATGCGGTAACTGAGACACTAAGCCCACTGGATGAGAAAGGGTACCTTTGGGGGTCTCGAAACACACTGTAGTCACTGGATACTCTCGGGTGTCCCCATGCACACAAATAACAGCTACCTTGCTATTCCCAGAGACCTCTGTTTTAACTAACTCAGCCTTTATCAGGGTCACAAGGCTACCTGAATCCAGCAATACCACAACATTTCTACCATTAACACACATTTTGCATAAATGTTTCTCAGTTCCTCGAATGGCAGTGCATGCGACTGTCGCACACAGCGACTGACGTCTGCCCGTCAGAAAGTCACACTGCATGGGTTCCTCCAAAACCGGGCAATTTGCTGCAATATGTCCCGCTTGCCGGCAGCGGTAGCAAACGATCCTTCTTGCCGCCTCTTGAGCCGCTGATTTCCCAGGCTGTTCTCGCCAACCTTGGGGTAGAGCTCCCACCCTCTCACTCTCTCCACCCTTACCCCTTGGAATCATCTTATCCGCCCCTGGGGATGGTCTGGTCTTAGGGTGGAAAGTCCGAGTGTCTCTGGAAGAGGCCGTCAGGTTCTCTGTAGCCAAGTATTTCTCCACACGATCCACAAGACCATCGGCCGTCTCTGGGTCTCCATGGCTTACCCACTTTTGGATGGCAGTAGGAAGAGCTCTCAAAAACCGATCCATTACAACACGTTCCACAATCTTTGGTGCGGACAAAGTCTCTGGCTGTAGCCACTTTCTGCTCAGGTGAATGAGATCATACATTTGAGACCTGGGGGGTTTTCCAAGCTGGAAAGTCCAGTTATGCACACGCTGAGCCCGGACAGCCAGGGTGACACCCAGCCTTGCCAATATTTCAGCTTTTAGCATCACATAGTCTTTTGCTTGGTCAGGCTCTAGGTCATAGTAAGCCTTCTGCGATTCACCCGTTAACAGAGGAGCCACCAGTCCAGCCCACTGCTCCTCAGGCCACTTTTCTCTTTCAGCAGTCCTTTCAAACGTGGTCAAAAATACCTCTGGATCATCCTCTCCAGTCATTTTTGTCAATAAACGACTCACCCCAAAGGACGCGGTATTAGTGGGACGGCTTTCCTCACTGGTCTGCGGACGTTGCTGCATTACTGCTTCCATTTGTTGTAGTCTCTGCTCTTGCTTCTGTAATAGGTCTATGAAGCGGGCCTCAGATCGTTGCTGGGCTTGTTGCTGAGCTTCCAGACTCTGTTGGTGAGCTTGCTGCTGGGCTGCAAGGCTCTGTTGATGAGCTTGCTGCTGGGCTGCGAAGTTCTGTTGTTGAGCTGCAAGGCTCTTTTGCAAACCTGCATTTGTCTGCTGTTGATTGGCATTTGCTAGAGCCAGCTGTTTCAGTATCTCCTCCATGCTGGCTTAAAAAAAAACTGCCACTGGTTCTCCACCAACTGTGAGGGGGTTAGCTCGGCAGCGGGTGTGTGTGACCCCCGGGATGGGCTCCCCACACAAAAACAGGCCCAGCAGACGGAGGTTGTGGTTTTCAAAATCAAAAAGGTGCCGTTTATTTTCTATTTACAGTGACAAAAACACAGCAAAGCAAAAGAAACAAACAAAATAAATCCTGGTCAACTTGACCTCTGACTAAACATACAGGTTTCCTAACTAACAACTGGGATCAGCCTAGTGCTGTCCTAGTCCCTGGTTTTAAATGTCCAAGCAAAATATAGCCACACAGGCTTTCTCTCACCGCACAGGGGTTCACTCTCCCTAGACAGTCCACACAGGTCTGCTTCCAGGCATGAGCTAACATCTAATGAATCTGGGAGTTTCTTATAGAGGCCTAAATGAGCTGACAAGCTTCAGCTGGACTCATCAACTCCCTGTCTGCACGACGCCCAGCCCTCTCCCTAGAGGTATGAGTCATCAATGAGCCCACTAGTCTCAGCTGGGCTTATACAACTCTCCACCTAGCTGTATAAGTCGGCGTAAAGCCTGAATCTGGGCGAAATATATCTACCCCCCTGGATGCAACCAGGTGACTTTACCTTCCTGCTGTCACAATACGTTCGACTCGAACATCGGCTGTTCGATCGTTCAACGAAGATCGAATGATTTGGGCCGTTCGCGCCAAATTCGAGTGACGCGAACGCCCCACAATGCACTACGCCATCGCAGTGTCATCCAGGCGCTGTGATTGGCCAAGAATGCACTGTGACCCCGCATGCTTGGCCAATCACAGCGCCGGCAGCGAGGAGAGCAATGATTGGCCACAGTCAGGATGCCTGTGGCCAATTATTGCTGAGGGGGTTTAGTACACGCCCCACACTATAAAAGGCCACCAGCGCGGCGGCCTTGTGTAGTGTGTTCCGGAGCAGGGAAAGAGAAGCATAGGCAGGGACAGTGTCATTTTTTCCTTTACTAATCCTGGATTCCTTGTGTTTAGGGACAGAGAAGGATAGGTAGGGAGAGTGTCAGTGTGTTATTCTGTGCTAAATCTTGTTTGTAGGGACAGAGAAGGACAGTGAGGGAAAGTGTCAGTGTGCTATTCTGTGCTAAACCTTGTTTGTAGGGACAGAGAAGGACAGTGAGGGAAACTATCAGTGTGCTATTCTGTGCTAAACCTTGTTTGTAGGGACAGAGAAGGACAGTGAGGGAAACTGTCAGTGTGCTATTCTGTGCTAAACCAATCTTGCTGAACCATATTTGAAATCCTTGAGTTTAGGGACAGAGAAGGATACTCGTGGAAACTATCAGTGTGCTATTCTGTGCTAAATCTTGTTTGTAGGGACAGAGAAGGACAGTGAGGGAAACTATCAGTGTGCTATTCTGTGCTAAACCTTGTTTGTAGGGACAGAGAAGGACAGTGAGGGAAAGTGTCACTGTGCTATTCTGTGCTAAACCAATCTTGCAGAACCATATTTGAAATCCTTGAGTTTAGGGACAGAGAAGGACACTCGGGGAAACTGTCAGTGTGCTATTCTGTGCTAAACCAATCTTGCTGAACCGTATTTGAAATCCTTGAGTTTAGGGACAGAGAATGACACTCGGGGAAACTATCAGTGTGCTATTCTGTGCTAAACCTTGTTTGTAGGGACAGAGAAGGACAGTGAGGGAAACTGTCAGTGTGCTATTCTGTGCTAAACCAATCTTGCTGAACCATATTTGAAATCCTTGAGTTTAGGGACAGAGAAGGACACTCTGGGAAACTGTCAGTGTGCTATTCTGTGCTAAACCTTGTTTGTAGGGACAGAGAAGGACAGTGAGGGAAAGTGTCAGTGTGCTATTCTGTGCTAAACCAATCTTGCTGAACCATATTTGAAATCCTTGAGTTTAGGGACAGAGAAGGACACTCGGGGAAACTGTCAGTGTGATATTCTGTGCTAAACCAATCTTTCTGAACCGTATTTGAAATCCTTGAGTTTAGGGACAGAGAAGGACACTCGTCGAAACTATCAGTGTGCTATTCTGTGCTAAATCCTGTTTGTAGGGACAGAGAAGGACAGTGAGGGAAACTATCAGTGTGCTATTCTGTGCTAAACCTTGTTTTTAGGGACAGAGAAGGACAGTGAGGGAAAGTGTCAGTGTGCTATTCTGTGCTAAACCAATCTTGCTGAACCATATTTGAAATCCTTGAGTTTAGGGACAGAGAAGGACACTCGGGGAAACTGTCAGTGTGCTATTCTGTGCTAAACCTTGTTTGTAGGGACAGAGAAGGACAGTGAGGGAAACTGTCAGTGTGCTATTCTGTGCTAAACCAATCTTGCTGAACCGTATTTGAAATCCTTGAGTTTAGGGACAGAGAAGGACACTCGGGGAAACTATCAGTGTGCTATTCTGTGCTAAACCTTGTTTGTAGGGACAGAGAAGGACAGTGAGGGAAACTGTCAGTGTGCTATTCTGTGCTAAACCAATCTTGCTGAACCATATTTGAAATCCTTGAGTTTAGGGACAGAGAAGGACACTCGGGGAAACTGTCAGTGCGCTATTCTGTGCTAAACCTTGTTTGTAGGGACAGAGAAGGACAGTGAGGGAAAGTGTCAGTGTGCTATTCTGTGCTAAACCAATCTTGCTGAACCGTATTTGAAATCCTTGAGTTTAGGGACAGAGAAGGACACTCGAGGAAACTATCAGTGTGCTATTCTGTGCTAAACCTTGTTTGTAGGGACAGAGAAGGACAGTGAGGGAAACTGTCAGTGTGCTATTCTGTGCTAAACCAATCTTGCTGAACCATATTTGAAATCCTTGAGTTTAGGGACAGAGAAGGACACTCGGGGAAACTGTCAGTGTGCTATTCTGTGCTAAACCTTGTTTGTAGGGACAGAGAAGGACAGAGAGGGAAAGTGTCAGTGTGCTATTCTGTGCTAAACCAATCTTGCTGAACCGTATTTGAAATCCTTGAGTTTAGGGACAGAGAAGGACACTCGTGGAAACTATCAGTGTGCTATTCTGTGCTAAACCTTGTTTGTAGGGACAGAGAAGGACAGTGAGGGAAACTGTCAGTGTGCTATTCTGTGCTAAACCAATCTTGCTGAAGCATATTGCAAATCCTTGTGTTTAGGGACAGAGAAGGATAGGCAGGGGACAGTGTCAGTGTCATTGTTGCTAAGCCTCCTGCACAGTATACACCTGAAGGTAGCCCTTATTGCTGTTTTTCCCATCTCCCTGCAGGCCATCCATTAAAATGTCTGGAAGGCAAACAAGGAGAGGCAGACAGTCAGGAGGCAAAAAAAGAGGGCAAGCAGGCTCTGTGTCTGGGGGCAACAGTGCTGGTCGTGGACGCGGTGCATTGTCATCAGCACATGGCCATGGGACACGCTTGTCCTTCTTTTCGGCAGCTGGACATGTTGAGCCACATCATGCCGAAGACTTGGTAGAGTGGATGACCAAGCCCACCTCATCCTCTTCATCCTCTCTCACCCAGGCTCAGGGTACTGGCAAAGCAGCTGCCAAAGCGTCCTCTTCTCTGGTATCAATGTCATCATTAGTCACTCCTTCCCTAGACCCACCATGTCCTCCTCCTGAGGAGTCCCCCGAACTGTTTGAGCACAGTGTTGGGTACATGCTCCAGGAGGATGCCCAGCGTTTCGAAGGATCTGATGATGATACCCAGCTAGAGGAAGGCAGTAGCGTGAGAGCAGAGAGAGGGGATGCTCAAGAAGGACACCAATCTGGCAGTCATGCTCCAGCAGCTGCAGCATACTGCCAGATTGACTCCAGTGATGAGGAGGGAGGGGATGATGAGGTCACTGACTCCACATGGGTGCCTAATAGGAGAGAGGAGGAGGAGGAGGATGAGGAGGAGGCACATCTCCAACGAGGCAGGATGCCCTTGGGTGGCCAGCGTATGGGCAGCACACCGACAGAATAACACCGCAGAGCTCCGCCTGTGCAGGGCGCTGCCTCTGCCCGTCATTCAAAAAGTTCTTTGGTGTGGGCCTTTTTTGAGGCGAGTGCATCAGATCGTACAGCTGCTGTTTGCAACATATGTCTCAAGCGTATATCGCGTGGCCAAAACATCAGCCGCTTGGGCACCACATGCTTGATCAGACATATGTTGACCTGCCATGCAGCTCGTTGGCAAGCCTACCTTAAAGACCCACACCAAAGAACAAAGCGGACCTCTCCTTGCACCTCATCAGCTGGGATCTCCAACCCCACTATACCTTCAGTCCTCTCTGAAACCTGCACTGAGAGGAATGAAGGTGTAGAATTAGGTGTGTCACAGCCAAGTACTTGCGGCCACTCTGCTAGCAGTACACCGACGTCCGATTCTAGCAGGCAAATTTCCCTGCCCCAGCTGCTGGACCGTCGAAAGAAGTTCACTCCCAGCCATCCACATGCCCAGCGGTTGAATGCTAGCTTGGCTAAATTGCTAGCGCTTCAACTGCTGCCTTTTCAGTTGGTAGACTCGGCCCCCTTCCGTGAGTTTGTGCAATGTGCGGTTTCTCAGTGGCAGGTTCCCAAACGCCACTTTTTCTCACGGAAGGCGATTCCGGCTCTCTACAGGCATGTGGAAGGCAATGTCTTGGCCTCGCTGGACAGGGCGGTCAGCGGTTAGGTGCATATTACCGCTGACTCATGGTCCAGCAGGCATGGACAGGGACGTTACCTTTCTTTCACGGCCTATTGGGTCACTCTTTTGGCAGCTGGGAAGGATGCAGGACAAGGTGCAGTAATGTTGGAGGTTGTTCCACCGCCACGCCTCCAAAATGCTACTACTGATTGTGACACACCTCTCTCCTCCACCCCCTCCTCTTCTTCCTCCATGGCCTCTTCCTGTGCTTTGTCCTCGGAACCAGCGGTGCTCCGTAGGCGTTCAAGGGGCTACGCAAGTACGCAGGCAAAAAGATGCCATGCCGTGCTTGCGCTGGTGTGTTTGGGGGACAGGAGCCACACTGGGGCAGAGGTCCTGTCTGCTCTGCAGGGGCAGGCCGAGAGGTGGTTGACGCCACGCCAGCTTAAGCCAGGAATGGTGGTTTGCGACAATGGCACCAACCTCCTCTCCGCCCTCCGACAGGGACAACTGACCCATGTGCCCTGTGTGGCTCACGTCCTTAACCTGGTGGTGCAGCGGTTCTTGGGCAGGTACCCGGGCTTACAGGATGTCCTGAGGCAGGACAGGAAAGTCTGTGTGCATTTCCTCAGATCTTATAATGCCAGTCCTCGCCTGGCTGAGCTGCAAAAGGAGTTGAACCTGCCCAAGAACCGCCTTATATGTGACATGCCCACCAGGTGGAACTCTACGTTGGCCATGCTGCAGCGGCTGCACACGCAGCAGAGGGCCATCAATGAGTACCTGTGCGACTACGGCACCAGGACAGGGTCAGGGGAGCTCAGGTTTTTTTCACCACGCCAGTGGGGCATGATCAGGGATGCATGCACTGTCCTGGCACCATTTGAGGAGGCCACGAGGATGGTGAGCAGTGACAGTGCATGCATCAGTGACACTGTACCTCTTGTCCACCTGTTGGAGCACACGCTGCGTGGAATAATGGACAGGGCACTTGAGGCAGAACAGAGGCAGGAAGAGGAGGACTTCCTTGCCTCTCAAGGCCCCCTTTACCCAGACAGTGTTCCTTCTGTCCCACCCATCGCACAGGAAGAGGAAGAGGAGGAGGAGGAGGATTGTGTCAGCATGGAGGTGGAGGCTGGCACTCAGCATCATCAGCAGCAGTCTTTTAGGGATGATTTACAGTCCCAAGAAACCAGTGGACTTGTACGTGGCTGGGAGGAGGTGGCTGCGGATCATGTCGTCCTTAGTGACCCAGAGGACTCCGGACTGAATGCCTCAGCTAACCTACGCTGCATGGCCTTCCTGATCCTGCAAAGTCTGCGGAAGGATCCTCGTATTCTTGGGATCAAGGAGAGGGACCATTACTGGCTGGCCACTCTCCTTGATCCACGGTACAAGGGTAAGGTTGCAGACCTTATGTTACCGTCGCAGAGGGAGCAGAGGATGAGACAACTCCGGGAGGCCTTGCAGAAAGGTCTGTGCAACGCGTTCCCAGAGACTGGGAGGTTACAAACTCCTGGTCCTGGACAATGAGTTGCTGAGGCTTCGGGCAGTCAAAGAAGGAGCAGTGGGGAAGGTGGCCGTCTGACCGATGCGTTCAGACAATTCTTTAGTCCGCAGCCCCAAAGTATGATCGGTTCCAGCAGCCATCGCCAGCGTCTGATATACATGGTGCAGGAATACCTAGGGGCAAGGTCAGACTTGGACACCTTCCCCACCGAAAATCCTCTGGCTTACTGGGTCTTGAGGATGGATCACTGGCCAGAGCTTGCACAGTATGCAATTGAGCTACTGGCCTGGCCTGCATCCAGCGTTCTTTCAGAACGCACATTCAGTGCTGCTGGAGGATTTGTCACGGATCACAGGGTGCGCCTGTCCACCGACTCGGTTGATCGACTGACTTTCATCAAGATGAACCAGTCTTGGATCACCACCAGCTACCACACACCTGATGCTGATATAACAGACCAATTGATTTTAAAATGTCACATCCCTTCAAGACTGATGCTGATGCTGAGTGCCTGTGCTGTTATGTTGACTGGCTATCCTCCTCCTCCTCCTCAATGATCCGATTAATGATGATAGCTTGGAAGATCATTTTGGTTTATGGGTGCCGCCACCAGTGGCTAAGGCCCAATTTTTCAGCCCCTGTTTAACAGGGGCGTGTAATTACAATTTTTGATGCAATACTTTGCAACAGGGCTCATTGCTGTGCTCCAAGTACAGTATCTGTGAGGGGTTGCAGTGTTGTGCCACCAGTGCCTAAGGCCCAATTTTTCAGCCCCTGTTCAACAGGGGCATGCAATTATAATTATTGATCTAATAATTCACAACAGGGCCCATTGCTGCGCCCACCAAGAGTAACTGTCAGGCCTTACAGTGTTGTGTCAACACCACCACCACCACCACCACCAAAGGCCCAATTTTTCAGCCCCTGTTCAACAGGGGCATGCAATTATAATTATTGATCTAATAATTCACAGCAGGGCCCATTGCTGCGCCCACCAAGAGTAACTGTCAGGTCTTACAGTGTTGTGGCACCAGCACCACCATCAAAGGCCCAATTTTTACTACCACTGTTCAACAATTATATGTTATTACAATTCCTGATATAATAGTTGACAGCAGGGCGTTCCAGCACCCACCAAGAGTAACTGTGAGTGCTTACAGTGTTGTGCCAACACCAACACCTAAGGGGCCAATTTCTGCAGAGTATATACGGCAGGTCCCTACTTTCAAACATCCAACTTACAAACGACTCCTACTTGCAAACGGAAGAAGACAACAGGAAGTGAGAGGAAATCTACCCCTAGGAAGGAAAATTCTCTCCTGTAAGAATTAATATGGGAGAAAGGTGTCTCCTCTCTACTGATGCTTTATCACCAATCCTTGTTTCAATAAAAACACCACATTTCAAAAACAGTTGTCATTGGGACGCAAAGTGAGGTGAAATGTTCTGAACAGGGGCACAGACAGCAAAACAAATGTTACAGGGGTGATAACCCTTCCCTATGTTTTCCAAAAAGCTTAAAAATAGATTTTTTGGCTGGAGCTACACTTAAACAATGTACGTGTTCAAAATTACAAACAGATTCTACTTAAGAACAAACCTACAGTCCCTGTCTTGTTTACACCGGTCTTGTTTACACCGCCTGTATACTGCTGTTCAGAGTATATAGGGCCTTTTTTATTTTGTGTTGCGGGGTTCTCCTTAATATCCAAACAAGACCCAAAGGGGCTGGTAATGGGCTGGGGTGTGTGGGGGGGGGGTGATGGGGTAGCTATGCCATTTTTCTTAAAGATTTTCATCCATATTACCGGGACCAGACATTACATTAAAGCCGCAAGCAGTTTTAAATGGCTTTTTTTTCCTTTAAAAATGTCATTTTGTGCAGGGACAGTTCTAAACACGGGAAACACGTGGCACTTCACAGGCATACTTTAGACACCCCCCAGGTACGATATTTAAAGGAATATTTGACTTTTTTTTTTTCACTTTATGCATCATTAAAATGACTGCTCCCTGAAAACGTCCGTTTTTAAAACTTCTTTTTGCATTGATACATGTCCCCTGGTGCAGAACCCGGGTTCCCAAACTCTGTTTAGGACAATAACATGGATAATAGTCGTTATAATTAGCACTTTAGAATTTGAACGTTCGCATCCATTGTATTTAATAGGGTTCTAATGTTCGTGCAAACTTTCGGTCCGTTCGCGGGTTCTGGTGCGAACCGAACCCGGGGGTGTTCGGCTCATCACTACTAGCTAATTACTTACCCACTCTGTCTCTCATTCTCCCTCACTCTCCCCTCCCCTTCCCCCTCCCCTCCCTTCCACACCTTTTACTTTTGCTTGCCACATCCCCTCCGATTTTCATTTATACTCCTTCTCCCTCCCCATTTTTATCCAATCTGATACACTACAGCGCAGTCACCATCACGTTCTTTAATATTTTATCATTATATATTTATTTATTTTTTGTCAACTGTCACTTTGTTTCTGCATTTAGGGCAATTCTTGTTAATTAATTGTTTTGATATGTGCAATTAAGTTTTATGTCATTCTATAGGTTTAAATGTTTATAGGATATACACATATAATTTGGATGTTAGAATATTCCCCCAAAAAAATAATGCATGAGAAGTGCTGCAGCTTATTGGCTTATGTCGGCAGACGTCGGTCTGTGTAGGGAGTCTGCATCGTAATCCATGCCGTCTTCCCCATAGCTGAGTTTGTCCTCTGTCAATTAAAATCCGTTGCCGCTCTGTTACAGAGCTGGATAGCGATGTTTGCGCAGCCGTAGGGTTAACTACTACGAGCGTTGGCTCAGGAGTATAAATGCGAAGGGCATGTCGTCTGGCTCCACCCTCAGATGATGTCGAATGACAAAACGCGGCAGGATGGAGCCAAATGACGAGCGTGGTGACGTCAGTAACAACCAGGAACTAAGGCAACAATCCACGAGGCGCTGTGAAGCAGTGAGCGGTAGGAGACGCCATAGATTTACTGAGACTGACTTTATGTGAACAAATGCTGTGAATTTTAAGTCTTCTGTGAGTGTACATCCTGAAGGGGGGCTTTTTAATGATAATAAAGTTTACTATAAATGGGATTACACTATGTCTGTTCCATCTCTCTTTTATTGAAATCACTGAGTGATCAGAGTGGTTGGCTAAGATCGAGCAGGGAGTGGAGACACCTGAGGAGATCGCCCTTTAACCAGTGACATATATGCTGAAACTAAGCTCCTTCTGGTAAGAGTTGACCCAAGAGGGGGTTTCTATGCACACCCCCCCTCCTTTCACTTAGTGCACGTGTGGAGGTGATATCTTCTGGTGTCAGCAGGATTTCCATTTTAAGGGACCTAAAGGACTGGTTTCTGCCTTTATCACTTATTACGTTCCTCTACAATTTTGTATATGGACCTCACAGTATGGACATTTAATGATCAGATTGCATAAGTTCTGTGAAGAACTACATGTATAAGCGCTGCCTGGGTCTAATGTGACTTTTTTGCATATATATATACATATATATAGAATGAAATCAAATTCTAATAGAAAAGACTAGAATAGAAAAAACAATAGAGCCGAATAGAAAAAATATATAATATATATATATATATATATATATATATATATATATATATATATATAAAAAACCTTTTTCCGAAATTTGAATTTGGTACAGAAGGAATTTGAAAAGAAAAGATTAGAATAGAATGTATTATATTTTTTTCTATTCTGTTCTATTGTTTTTCTATGTTATTCTTTTCTATTTCCTATTCTATTCTAATCTTTTCTATTGAATTCGATTTCATTCTATATGAAATTCGAATTTCAGAAGATGTTATATATATATACTGTATATATATATATATATATATATATATATATATATATATATATATAATATTTTTTTCTGTTCTGTGCTATTGTTTTTCTATGCTATTCTTTTCTAGTATTTTCAATTCTATTCTAATCTTTTCTATTCAAATTCGATTTCATTCTATACAAATTTAGAATTTCGGAAAATGGTTATATATAGTTTACTTTTTCGAATTCAGTAAAAAAAAATCGAATGCGGTAGAATTATTTCAAATTTGATTGTTTTTTTCGAATTCGGTCGATTTTTTTCGGTTGATTTTTTCAAATGCGGCCAATTTTTTCTAATATGAAACTAAATCCGAAAACGAATGTAACAAATTCAACTAATTTAACTAAACAAATTTAGTTAAATAACGAATCAAAACGAAACAAAACAATTTTTTTCATCCTGCACATGTCTACTGAGCATAATCCCTCCGCTACTTGTTCCCGCTCACCCCAGGACATGGGAACGCAGCTAAGCAGAAACATTCCTGAGATCTTCAGATCTCAATCCTTGGAGGCGACATCTTCTGCACAGGCCTCAGGTACTTCAAGAACAGCGAGCAGGAGCCCTACGAGAACAGCTCACAAACTGCCACCTGAATCTGCCACACCCACTGCCAAATCCCTTTGCCTAGATGACCTGATAGCCATTGCTGCAGTCATAAAAAACATGCTCTCAGCTGCAATACCAGACCTCCGCCTAGATATGCAGGCATCAGCATTCAGGCTGGATGAAGTAGAAGAAACAACCGACCGCCATGACACCTCCATCCATGAGGCAAAACAGACCTTAAGTGCTCACACCACTCAACTCAGAGGTCTTCACAGACAACTAGAAGATCTTGATAACAGAGGTCGTAGGCATAACATCGGGATAAGAGGTCTGCCTGAGACAGTAGAACCTGCTCAACTCTCCCAAGCAACCCTAGTCATCTTCTCTGATCTACTGGGAAGACCCTTAGACACTCAGTTTGAAATAGAGCATCTCCATCATGACCTGTGGCCTAGAAGCAGAGATGCAAATCACCCAAAGGGTGTAATAAGATGCATTGTTAATTTTAAACTTAAAGAAGTACTGTTGGCAACCTTGAAGATGGGGACATACCCAAAAGCCTGTCCTGAAAAATTGTATGTTAGTGCAAATAAAAATATTATCATGGACAGTATTTAAGTGTCTCAAACTTAAAGAAGAACTTCTAAGAAGGGCCAGGACCAGAGGAATGACTTCTCTACCATGGCACTGAGCTCAAGCTATATCAGGATCTCTCTCAGATTACCCTTCAAAAGCGCAAGGATCTCCGTCCTCTCTTGGATGCTTTCAGAGAAAGAGAAATTCCATACAGATGGAAATTTCCATTCTGTCTTTCAGAGGGATCCGCCGGCCGCATAGCACATCTGAGATACTCGTAAGAAATACATTAATTTTGTGCATGCCTTGGCATCCCCCCAATCCAGATTCCAGATTGGCACCATGACTCATGCTCTTTAGCGCAATGCATGGAAGAACCGATGGAAGTTTACCACCACAGAGATCCTTCAACACATAAAAGATGTCAGTCCTCTCTTCACGCCTCTCCGCCACCTGGCAATAAACGATCCCCAGGAAGAGGCAGCGTCCCAGCTTCACCAGCTCATAGAAAATCTATTAGCTTCTTGGTAGGCTGTTCAACTAAGATTCACTGCTAGCAACTGACAAAGTTCAGTTTGTTGGGTCCACTCAATTTTTACTAGTAGAAAAGACAACTCCATTACAGCCTGGCTCCCCACTAACATGGTAATGTTTTACTTTCCTTCAGTTTTTGACATGTACTGTACAGTTCTAAGCTCTAATCGAAGTTTACCCTACAGTTTATTAGCCTAGAGCAGGTAAATTCCTCTTACTCACCTTACCACATCTCAGCAAAGTTATAGCAAATAACATTGTCTAATTATTTTTGGCCTTTTTGGCACACCCAGGTACCGCCTAATGAACAATGCAGGTATTCTCGCAAGGTATCTTAAAGCGGACCTTCGGTCATTTTTTCATCTTTCCATCTATTAAATCCTCTGCACTTGTTGTTTTAACTTTGGATAGTAAAACATATTTGTTCTGCCAGTAAATACCTTATACAGCCCATGTTGTGTTACACTATGTGATTATTCTTGCTCTGTGTCTTTAAGATCTGTCCCCTTCTTTCTAGCTGAACTCTCTCTCTCACCGTAGTTCTTTATATATCTCCTCCACTTCCTGATTCTGGTCATTACTCCTGTATTTCTTCAATGCTAAACATCTTACATGTGGCTTACAACTGCAATGTTTTTCTACCTATGAATATCCATCATTAAACGGAACATTCAAAAGGATTCATCGTTTGTCGTCCTAACTGTGAGTTTATTCATTGAGTTAAACTGCCTGTATCGATGCAAGGGATGAATATCAAACCAGCTTGAGTAAGGCCTACCTAAACCTGGAGATGAACTTTATCGCTTTGTAGTTGAGACAGAACAGTAGAAAAACAGAGTTTCACAGCCTAATTACAAGATTTCTGCATGTCAGTACTGAAACAGATAAGATTTACTGCCCTCATAGCAAGACAGAAGGGACAGAGCAGCACATGGCAGCCTTATAGCCTGAGACAATCTGCACAGTGTCATATTTCAGCACACAGATCCTGCCTGCTTTCACAGTCAGTCTGCTATCATGAGTGACCAAGCTTCTGCATGTGAACTCACATCTACCTCCTCACAAGTTCCTGAAGAAACGGAGTTACCCAAACGCTCAGTTAAACCCACTTGGAAAGTAATGGAGAATTATGAAGCTTCAAGGACTGAATTGTCAAATAGCTTGGAATTAGTCTGGGAGAAAATCCTTGCTGAAGCCAATACAGTGTCTGTTGAATGTGAACTACTGACACTAGAGGGCACCATTAAACAACTTTCTGCCTCATATGAGCTTTATCAGCTTACCAGCATCAAATTCACTAATGTCTTACAAAACATGAAGTCAGAAAGTGCGATGATGCAATTAAAGCGTGTCAATGCTCTCAATATTGAAAGAGACAGTTTTATCCAGCAGACCAGATTAAAGGCAGAAGCAAAAATAAAGCTGTTACAGGACACTGCATCTCACAGATCTGTTTCCACCAGACGTTCTAAAAACTCGTCAAGATCCCATAGTTCAAGATACTCAACACTCAGTGAGCGACTTATTAATGCCCGCGCTGAAGTGGAAGCCAGCAAAGTGCAGGTGGCATATGCAGAAAAAAGAGCAGAGTTGGAAGCGCAGTCAGCACGTCAAAGAGCAGAGTTGGAAGCTCAGAGAGCAGAGTCGGAAGCGCAGTCAGCACGTCAAAGGGCAGAGTTGGAAGCGCAGTCAGCACGACAAAGAGCAACAATGGAAACCTTAAATGAACAGTGTAAACATGACGCAGCTATGGCAAAGCTAAGGGTCCTACAGCAAGCTATCAGTGCAGACGAAGGTGCAAGTGAGAAAGACAGCATTAACCTAAACATAGCAGATATGGAAGACCCCCTCAAACGCACTAAAGACTATGTCCTAAGCCACTGCAGTGCACACTCCATTGTCTCCAATGCTCCAGACTACATAGAGACTCCTTCACAGCTTCAAGTTAAAGAGGTTCCAGCAACTTCCTGCACTCAAAATCACTCCACTGCATTTCCTACCTGCCTACCTTGCCTGCCTTCATACGTCACAGAGCATCAGCGCAAGCTTCAAGCTAGTCATCAATCTCCAGTCATCGGTACAGCCTTAAATCAACGTACCATTGGAACAACTGACTTCAAGCAAGCAACTCACCTGGATGCATCTGCTGCACCATATTTCCCTGTGTCCTTTAACAACAATGTCAAAGATAACGCAATCAGCACCATACAGCCAACAGCATATCACATAAAGGCGGAGACAACTCAGACAGAAGAGTATGTGAGGTACATGCTTCACAGAGAGCTCACAAAGACTGGTCTTACAAGTTTTGATGACCAACCTGAGAACTACAGAAGTTGGAAATGTGCCTTCAGAACTACAATCAGCAATATTGGCATTACAGCTGATCAAGAATTGAATCTGCTGATCAAATGGCTTGGTCCTCTATCTGCTGCACGTGTTAAGCCATTAAGATTGGTTTTCATGGACAATCCTACTGCAGGCCTCACAGCTGCATGGGAACGACTAGAGCAAAGTTATGGCAGTCCAGAAGCTATAGAAAATGCTTTGTTCATGCGTCTGGAAACTTTCCCAAAGATATCCGGTAAGGACAACAAGGAGTTCCAGAGACTGAGTGACCTTCTCCTTGAGCTTCAGCTAGCCAAGACAGACCCAAAACTACCTGGACTCAGTTACCTTGACACTCCAAGAGGGGTAAACCCAATTGTCTCCAAGCTCCCGTATGGTTTGCAAGAGAAATGGACTGCACTAGGGTCATCATACAAAAGAGAGAACAAGGTTTCCTTCCCTCCATTCTCTTTCTTCTGTGAATTCATCAGGAAAATTGCAGAGACCAAGAACGATCCAAGTTTTTCCTACGGTGAGTACAGCCTCATCACACCCTTTCCTAAGAGTACCAGTCTTCAGGGCAACTATAGAAACCATAGAGGCCCAGTGTCCGTGAAAAAGACTGACATCCTTCCCACTCCTACCACAGTTCTGGCCACGAACAAACAGAGTAGGAAGATTGAAAACCCTAACAGAGAGTGTCCCATACACAAGAAGCCACACCCCCTCAATAAATGTATCGGCTTTAGAAAAAAGCCTCTGGAAGAGCGCAAGGAGCTTTTAAAGACATTTAGGGTATGTTTCAGGTGCTGTGCTTCTACAGAACATTTTGCAAGGGACTGTAATGTGTCCATCAAGTGCATAGAGTGTGGCTCTGAAGAACATGTCCATCCTCTTGAGCCCAGCTCTGCACAACCTGCCAACACTCCTCCCAGGTTAACGCATGGCGGGGAGAATACAGACCAAGTGCCTAATTCTACCATCATTTCTTCATCCTGCACTGAAGTTTGTGGAGAAGACCGCTGTGGTAAGTCCTGTGCTAAGATATGCTTGGTGAACATATACCACAAGGATCAACCAGAAAAGTCTCTAAAGGCATATGCTATCTTAGACGTTTAGAGCAATCGATCACTTGCAAAATCGGAATTGTTCAATCTATTTGAAATAAAAGGCGAAGCTCATCCTTACACCTTGGGTACCTGTAGTGGAACTATAGAGGTTTCTGGAAGAAGGGCTCATGGACTCATGGTATCTTCTCTCAAAGGTAACTTGCAATTACCCTTACCTACACTTGTTGAGTGCAATCAGATACCTGCTAACAGGGAAGAAATCCCTACTCCAGCTGCTGCTTTCCATCACCCTCACCTCAAGGTAATAGCAAATGAGATACCGCCGCTTGACAAAGATGCTCAGATCCTTCTTCTGTTAGGAAGAGACATTCTAAGAGTTCACAAGGTACACAGACAAGTCAGTGGACCCCCAGATGCCCCATTTGCCCAGCGCACGGATCTAGGGTGGGTCATCATAGGCAATGTCTGCATAGGCAAAATGAAAAGACCTACTAACATTTCGTCATTCAAGACAAATGTTCTGCCAAATGGCCGAAACACTTACTTTGAGCCATGCCCACATCACTACTGGGTGAAAGAGAAGATAGCCAGCCACGAATGGCAACATGGTATCTCAGGTGACACAAGCCCTTTCTCCTGCCATGATGGCGACTTCGGCTCTACAGTGTTTAATGCAACCAGTGAAGATGACATACTGGCTCCTTCAATGGAAGACAAAGAATTCATCAAGGTAATGGACAATGAGTTCTTTCAAGATGACTCCAATAACTGGGTAGCACCCCTACCCTTTCGTCTCCCAAGAGAGAGATTGCCCAACAACTTACAGCAGGCCATCAGTAGATTCTCCTCCTTAAAGCGAAACTTAAGCAGGAAACCAGAGATGCAAAAGCACTTTGTGGACTTTATGCAAAATGTATTTGACAGAGATCATGCAGAGCCTGCTCCCCCACGAAAGGATGGAGAAGAATGCTGGTACCTTCCATCCTTTGGCGTGTATCACCCACGCAAACCAGACCAAATCAGAGTTGTCTTTGATTCCATTGCTCAGCACGAAGGTGTTTCTCTTAACAACATGCTCCTTACTGGACCCAACTTGAACAACAGTCTAATAGGAGTCTTGATTCATTTCAGACAAGCGCCTGTAGCAGTAATGGCCGACATTCAACAGATGTTTCACTGCTTCATCGTCAGAGAAGACAACAGAAACTACCTCAGGTTTCTATGGCACAAGGACAATGACCTCAACAAGGAAGTTATAGATTATCGCATGAAGGTACATGTCTTCGGTAACAGTCCTTCCCCAGCAGTGGCAACTTATGGGCTAAGGAGAACAGCTCAGACTGGAGAAGTTGAATATGGATCTGATGCCCGTCAATTTGTTGAAAGAAACTTCTACGTTGACGACACACTTAAGTCCTTTCCAACTGCTAAAGAAGCAATTGATCTTCTCACCAGAACAAAGGAGATGCTGTCTGTAGCAAACCTTAGACTGCACAAGATTATATCCAACAGCCAGGAACTTATGAATGCCTTTCACTCTGAGGACTATGCCACTAGTCTAAAAAACCTTGACTTAGGTACAGATGTGCCTCCTGTACAGCGAAGTCTGGGTTTGTTGTGGAACATCAAGCAAGACAAATTCACCTTCCAAGTGTCAACTTGTGACAAACCCTTCACTAAGAGAGGAGTCCTGTCCGTGGTGAATAGCATCTATGACCCACTGGGTTTCCTTGCTCCAGTTACCATTCAAGGTAAGATTTTACTAAGACAGTTGTCTACTGAGAACATAGACTGGGATACTCCCTTGCCTAGTGAGAATCAACACAAGTGGGAAAGGTGGAGATATTCTTTGAAGTCACTAGAAAAACTTCAGATTCCCCGTTGCTATGTTCCAGGATCCACTTCAACTGCTAACCGGAGAGAGATTCATATTTTCTCTGATGCATCAGTTGAAGCTATTGCTGCAGTAGCCTATTTGAAGACCTCTGAACTGAATGGAGAATCACACTGTAGTTTTGTCCTAGGCAAGGCAAAACTCACACCCAAGCCTGCACATACCATACCAAGGCTTGAACTTTGTGCAGCCGTGCTAGCAGTAGAAATTGCCGAGGTCATACGAAGTGAAATGGACACTAGAATTGATTCTTTCACCTTCTATACAGACAGTAAGGTAGTACTTGGTTACATAAACAACCAAACAAAACAATTTTATGTGTACGTCAGCAACAGGGTTGAACGTATCAAGAGATTCTCTCTACCAAGTCAATGGCATCACGTTCCCACTGAACTCAACCCAGCTGACTGTGGGACCAGAGCCGTGTCACCTGCCGCTCTTCAGGACAGCTTATGGCTGTCACCTCCAAGGTTTCTGTGTGAGGACTCTTACTTACTCCCTATTGACACCACCTATGGGCTAGTAAACCCTGAAGATGATAAGGAAATAAGAACTGTGAACACCTCACTCCACACTTCTGTAAGTACAAAACAGAAGCTGCGGTCACACCATTACGAGCATCAATGGAAGCAGGTGCAGCATCTAGCCAATGTGTTCTGGCATCGCTGGAAGAAAAAGTATCTTCACCACCTTCAAGGTCGTAACAAATGGCAAGCATCTAAGCCGAATCTTAAGGTTGGAGACCTCATCCTTCTAAAAGACAAGGAAGTTTGTCGAAATAAGTGGCCTATGGGTCTTATTACTAAAGTTATGCCCAGCGACGATAACAAAGTCCGGAAGGTAGAAGTCAAGGTAACCAAGGGAGGATCGACACAAACCTTTAGTCGACCAATTACAGAGTTAGTACTCCTTTTGCCAGGTGAGTGACTTGTGCAAGGACTAGCCATGCTGTTGGCACGGCGGGGAGTACATTGCTGCCATCTACAGGTTCTACTCAGAACTTTGAAATTCTTTGAAGACATCATACTTTGACTTTATGTTCTTCATCCTGTTGAACTTACGTTTGTTATTTGCTTGTTGCATGTTTTTCATTACAGGTTCCAGGACATTTATCAGTATTGGACTTATTGAAAATATATATATTAGTTTAAGGTTATGAAATCTAAAGATTTCAGACGGGGAGTGTTGTGTTACACTATGTGATTATTCTTGCTCTGTGTCTTTAAGATCTGTCCCCTTCTTTCTAGCTGAACTCTCTCTCTCACCGTAGTTCTTTATATATCTCCTCCACTTCCTGATTCTGGTCATTACTCCTGTATTTCTTCAATGCTAAACATCTTACATGTGGCTTACAACTGCAACGTTTTTCTACCTATGAATATCCATCATTAAACGGAACATTCGAAAGGATTCATCGTCTGTCGTCCTAACTGTGAGTTTATTCATTGAGTTAAACTGCCTGTATCGATGCAAGGGATGAATATCAAACCAGCTTGAGTAAGGCCTACCTAAACCTGGAGATGAACTTTATCGCTTTGTAGTTGAGACAGAACAGCCCACTTCCTGTTTCTTGTCTTGTCATTAGCCTAGGCTTATGACATCATGCACAGTTCTCTCCTTCTAACTCTTGTGAGAGTTTGCCAGGAAGGGAGGGGGATGAGTAATAAGAGGGCCAATAAGAGCTGCATGGCTGCAGAGCTGGAGGTGTGCCTCTGTGTGTCTGTGTAAAATCAGGAAGTGAACAGGCAGCAGATTCAGCTTCCCACAGTTAAAATAGATGCAGCCAGACTTAGTGGAGGGAGATTTCTGCAGCACATTTGGCAAGTATAGAATCACAGTATATTTAAAATAATATGCAAAGTGGTTGGAGGGAAGCTTCAGAATGGCAAATATATTTTTATTACAAATAATGTGAGCAGACTGCAGATAAAAAAGGTATCAATCTACATTTTGAAAACGAATGACATGCGTTATGTTCCAACTCAGCCAAATTTGGAATCTCCCTGCATCACCCATATGCTCTGCTAATAATTAGTTATATAATTCAATGCCTTAACGATGCATATGGGCAAGTTTCCATTTATAGCATGCATTTGTATTATATTTAGCATTTATAATAACTAAGACTTACATGGAGGGTTAATCCTGAATCCCACTTCTGTTTCTACTAAATTCTTTACCCCCTAATTCTTGATTACATAGTACCCTGTGAAGCCACTTAGGCTGCTCGATTATGTCTAGAGACTTGGGCCCCTCTTGAGAATCATCTTAACTCAGATATACTGCAGTTCTTCTTTAAGAGCCTCAAATCCCAACTTATCTCCATAAACCTTTTATCCTCTATAACATTTATGTCAGACTAATTAATATTTACCTGAAGCCTAAACAACTGGGTTAACACTCAATTAGCTCATTTAGGATTACTTACTATTGCTTAATGCATCATTCCCACCTCAACCTTAATATTGTTTTATTACTAGGTTTTTCTTGTGAATATGTCTTTTACACATTCCTGCAACAAAGATAGACTAACGTTGAGGAGGATGAGGTTAAGGATAAGATAAGGGGAAATATAAAGATTAGAAAATGCAGCGCTATGTGACATATCACTCACTCAGGTGAAAAAATATACACAGGTATATAATTGTGAGAGTGAATGTTGGAGCAACTTTCCAAAACAAAGAATAAAATGGTAAAAAATATAAAGTACCGTAAGTAAACATCAACACATTAAAAATTCTTAATTTTAGCAAGTCTACAGTGAGAATATATATATATATATATATATATATATATATATATATATATATATATATATATATTCCAAACTTATTTTAAGCAAGTCCACAGTAAAAAAAAAATGAAATTCAAAACTTATGTAGCACACATATCCTTTAACCTGCTTACCTCCACAAGCAGAATGGGACACACCATGCCACAAGCCCAATATCCTCCTGATAAAAGAGGGTGAGCGGTGTTATCTGTTTTGGGTCCTGCAGCGAGTTACCTCCTCCTGTTGGTTCTCTCTAGGGATGAGCCGAACACCCCCCTGTTCGGTTCGCACCAGAACCTGCGAACAGACCTAAAGTTTGCGCAAACTTTATAACTTTATTAAATACGAGGTGCATGCGCGAGGCTGACTGGTAGGTTATGGCTGCCTGAAGCTCTGCCTCTTCCGTGACTAAAAAGCCGAGATAAAACAAGTCACCACCTCAAAAACCATTAACAAGGTAACTAACAGCTACCGGAAACTTCAGTGATCAAAAAGATACTATGTATAGCGGGAGGAAATCTAAACTAAAAGCAACAAAGGGTCAGGACGTTCTGACTAGAACCACAGCTAAGATGACAGCAGCACCATCATCCCTCTCAGCTTTACCTCAGATAAAAAAAAGAATAAGAACTCACCCCAGTATCTTCCTAATGAGCCTGACTCTGACTGTGAACTTGGAATGACCCCTAATATTATACAAAACATTTCACCAGGAACTGACCTTTTGACACAATTTGAAAGGGTCTTACAAAAAGCACTTCAAACCACCTCAGACCGCATTACAAACAAATTGACGTGGGAAATTCGTGAGGTGGGCCGCAGAACATCTGTTCTAGAACAAAGGATGGATGAGCTGGATGGCATTTCTACTAATAATGCTGATGAATTAGAAGCACCTAAAGAGGAGAATACCTCGCTCAACAACTGTCTCGAGGAATTTGAGAATAGAGCAAGAAGATCCAACATCTGTATCCACGGCATCCCAGAATCCATAATTGATTTAAACTCCACTGTAACAGCCCTTCTTCAAGAACTCACTCCATCAATTCCAATAGAGCGCTTGGAGATGGATAGGATCCACAGATCATTAGCCCCTCGCAAAGATGAAGGACCACCCAGAGACATTGTAATCAAATTCCACTACTTTCGCTCCAAAGAGCAAATCCTAGAAGCAGCTCGCAATAAAGAAGCACTGACTTTCCAGGGTCACCGTTACCAGATTTTCCAAGACCTTTCGCAGCAGACCCTAATCAAAAGGAAAATGATGAAACCACAGCTGCATATTCTCCAATTCCATCGCATCACATATCGTTGGTGTTTCCCTTTTGCCCTTCGATTCTCCTACAAAGAAACTACATATACCTGCAAATCAATGGATGACCTTCTCACCACACTACAAGATCTTCATCTTTCAATGACGGAAAATTCCGCAAAAGGAGACAAACGCAGAGCCTCTTCAGGCTCCCCAGCAAACCAACATGAAGATTCATCTCCTCAAGCCCACTCCAGTACCCACAAAAGGAGTCGCCATGACTCACCCCCGTCAACTGCCACTGATCACATGGACTGAAACTGTCAATATGGTGATATGATTCTTTACGATTTTTGAAATAATAGAACCACTCTTTTAAGACCCTAAGAGATACCACACACAGAGACAGACCATACACTCTTCCTCTGTTGTCATTCACCTTTTTATTTTATTTTTCTTTAGGACTTCCTACATATATTGTTAACAGTGATAATAATCACTCTTAAACCTCTTAGTTTGAACAACCCTATAACTGATTCTCTATTTTGATAGAACAGATAACAGATAGTAATGTTGTTTAAACAACAATGAATAGTTTCACAGCAAGTTTTATTTTTATGTTCATTCCAAAATAATTTAAGTTTTCCTGCCTATGGGCTAGATTATTCACTATGCTCAATTTCTCTGTCTACTATCATATAACTCTCCCTTTTTTGGAATAACCCTCTTTATGCTTCTTCCTTCTCTAGCTCGTATGCAGGACATTGATCTTATGTCTCATACACGGACAACCCGGTAGAATATATACCAGAATTGTTTTACTCATTATTTTATTTAAATAGTGACTTGATAAGTTTATGTGTTTTAAAGTTTATATTGGCTGATATTGTCTCGGAGACTGCTCACTGCACCTTCAACTTAACCACTTGTCCCCCGCCCACTGTCAATTGACGGCGGGCGGAGGATACTTTCGTTCTGGGAGGACGTCATATGACGTCCTCCCTTTAAAATGAGCTAGGAGGCGCGTGAGCGCGCCCGCCGCATTCACAAGGCCCCGGTGCGCGTGCCCGGCGGCCGCGATTGCCGCCGGGCACCCGCGATTGCCCGGGAAACGAGCAGGAAAGTGGATCTCTGTGTGTAAACACAGAGATCCACGTCCTGTGAGGGAGAGGGGACCAATGGTGTGTCCCTTGTACATAGGGACAACCATCGGTCACCTCCCCCAGTCAGTCCCCTCCCCCCACAGTAATAACACTTTGAGGGAACATAATTAACCCCTTCCCGCCCCCTAGTGGTTAACCCCTTCCCTGCCAATCACATTTATACAGTAATCAATGCATTTTTATAGCAGGGATCGCTGTATAAATGTGAATGGTCCCAAAAATGTGTCAAAAGTGTCCGATGTGTCCGCCGCAATATCGCAGTCACAATAAAAAATCGCAGATCGCCGCCATTACTAATAAAAAAATAAAAATGCTATAAATCTATCCCCTATTTTGTAGACGCTATAACTTTTGCGCAAACCAATGAATACGCACTTATTGTGATTTTTTTTTTACCAAAAATATGTAGAAGAATACGTATCGGCCTAAACTGATTTTATTTAAAAAAAAATGGGTATTTATTATAGCAAAAAGTAAAAAATAGTGTTTTTTTTTCCAAACTGGACGCTATTCTTTTGTTTATAGCGCAAAAAATAAAAACCGCAGAGGTGATCAAATACCACCAAAAGAAAGCTCTATTTGTGGGAAAAAAAGGACACAAATTTCGTTTGGGAGCCACGTCGCACGACCGCGCAATTGTCATTCAAAGTGTGACAGCGCTGAAAGCTGAAAAATGGCTTGGGCAGGAAGGGGGTTTTCGTGCACAGTAGAGAAGTGGTTAATCCTTAAGTGCCTGGTGAGTCTACCAGACACTCTTTGGATAAATTGTACCCACTGGCTGGTAATTTCTTGCCACCCACCGGATTCTAGCTCCAGTTAGGAGCCATTTATTTAACACCGTTATAAAAGCTTCTCTTTTTTTTTTCTCTTTGTAACACTTTTCCAACTTTACCCCCCCTCCCTTTTCCCCTTTTCCTTCTCTTTACTTTGTCCTCCCTTATTTGATTTATTTTTCTTTTCCTCCTCCATACTACGATCACATATATATCTAATAACAAAGTTTATAATTTTTTGATTATTAATAGATATTGAGATGACGTCGCTCAATATACTTACACTCAATGTACAAGGTCTTAATTCCCCTCCTAAACGCACAAAAGCTTTCCACTTTTTCTCATCTATCCCAGCTCATGTGGTTTGTCTACAAGAGACACACTTTTCTACTCAATCCTCCCCTAAGTTTTGCAGCCTCAAGTATACAAAGTATCCTCAAGTATACAAAGCCTCAGCCTCCACCAAACAGAGAGGAGTTTTGATTGCTTTCCACCACACTACACCTTTTACCCTACACTCAGAGATTAATGACCCTGAAGGTCCCTATATAATACTAATAATACTAAATGGTTTTTTACTTGACAACGAAATCACGGTTGTATCATATTATGCCCCCAACAAAAATCCATTATCTTTTCTCTCTCACTTATTCAGTGTTATGCCCCATACACACGATCGTTTTTCATGCCGTTAAAAATGGCATTAAAAAAAATGGCCATTAAAAATGATCGTGTGTAGGCTCCAGAGCATTTTTAACGACGTGAAAAACGGCCATTAAAAATTTCGAACATGCTCTCTTTTTTCACGTCGTTTTTCATGTCTTTTTTTTAACGACGTGAAAAACGATAGTGTGTATGCTTTAACGACGTGAAAAAAAACGCGCATGCTCAGAATCAAGTATGAGACAGGAGCGCTCGTTCTGGTAAAACTAGCGTTCGTAATGGAGATAGCACATTCGTCACGCAGTCACGGACTGAAAAGCACGAGACTGAAAAGAGCGAATCGTCGCTCAACAAACTTTACAAACTTTACTAACATGAAGGGTGGCGCCATTCGAACGGAACTTCCCCTTTATAGTGCCGTCGTACGTGTTGTACGTCACCGCGCTTTGCTTGATCGTTTTTTTAAATGATCGTGTGTACGCAAGACAGGCTTGAGAGGAAACATGAAAAAAACGACGTGAAAAATGGCAAGAAAAAAATGGCAAGAAAAACGATCGTGTGTATGGGGCATAATAGACTCTCACAAAAAGGGTACTCTTATAATATGCGGAGACTCTAACCAGGTAATATACCCAATTTTAGACAAATCCCCAACACCTGAAACTATTCACCGCCCTAAATACCAACAACTTTTAAACCAACATTCCCTATTGATACATGGCGTGAACAACATCCTAGGAAAAAACAATATACTCACTACTCTCATCCCCATAATCAATTTTCTCGAATAGACCATTTATTAGTAAATATCAATTCTTCTCCACTAATACTCAATTCACAAATCATCCCTTGTGCATGGTCTGACCACAATGCAGTACTGACTTCCTTTTCTTCTCTTATTCCAAAACCTAATCTGCGTACATGGTACATAAATGACAGCTTGCTAGCGATCCCTAAATACCGACAAGATATAGAAAAAGCCATTCAAGATTACATAGCAGATAATAAACCATCAGAGACAAATCCCCTAACTTATTGGGAAGCCCTGAAACCAGTCATCATAGGAATCTGTATAAGTAAAGCATCTTACCTACGCAAACAAAATAAACGAATACAAAAGCAACTAGATGAAGCATTTTATAAGGCTTCAGAAAACTTTCAAAGCAACCCTTCTCCCTCTAACAAACAAATCTATGATAAAGCCAAACTAGAACTCAACCTTTTTCTAACAGATTCAGCAGAACAGATTCTCCGCAAAACCAAACACACTCTCTATATGAAAGCCAACAAACCTACAACCTTTTTAGCCCTTTCTCTCCGTAAATCAGACCACTCACGGAAGCCAATTAGATTAAAAATATCCAAAAACACCTTCTCCAGTAACCCTCAAAAAATAGTGAATGAATTTGGTAGAAAATTTATACCAAGAGACTCAAATTTTTAAACAATCATGCCTCGATTCGCTATTAGCTGATATTAAACTTCCCTCCCTTTCTGCAACCCAATTAGAAACCCTTGAAAAAACGATTACATCTCTTGAAATTCAAACAGCAATCAAAACTTTAAAGCCACACAAACGCCCAGGACCCGATGGTTTTTCAGCCACATACTATAAACACTTCCAAACACTACTTTCTCCTTTATTAATGGAAGCCTTCAATTCACTTCTAACTAGACATTCCTTCCGTCCAGAATCCCTTTTAGCTTCTATTTCTATGATCCCCAAACCAAATTCAGATGACACTTCATGGTCTAACTATAGACCAATCTCTATTATTAATTTAGATATCAAGCTACTAGCTAAAATCCTCTCCAATCGACTAAATCCAATCATAGGCAACCTTATACATAAAGATCAGACAGGCTTTATCCCATCCCAACAAACTGGTGATAACATTCGTCGAGCACTTCTACTTGCTCATATGGCACGAACACGTCACATCCCTGCCTGCTTCCTCTCTATTGATATAGGAAAGCATTTGATTCCTGTAACGGCACCCCAAATACGAAAGGGGTTTAAACGCCGTTTAAATATATTCCCTCTCCTGGACACAAATTCACTGTCGATCCTCCACAGTCAGACAACCCCTTCCCATAGGAATTAATCCTTCTGGAAGAACGAGATAACACGCTCTGTATCTTTCCAAAAAATAGACTGCCTTTATTGAAAAAAACATTGTAACTCTTATACACATCCAATACTGCATTAACCTAAAATGAACAATGGTCCAGCTCCACCCACCACATAACAAGACCCAATACACATTATTTTGACACCTCCTAGACGACAACAGGTTAGCTCTTGTCTCCCAACTATCAAAGACTTCACACAATATTTGCATAACAAACTTTTAATACACATCTTACAATGAAAGGATCTGTAGCCACTCTGCCTGCTACAACACCTATAATTACAGGCTTAACTCCCATTATCAACAGACTTTACTCAATGACGACCTTCAATACACATCTCTCAATTAACCTGTTAAGTTCAGAATAAAACAATATTGTGGACTTATATTACTATTTCAATTTCAAGCAATCCAAGCCATATTCTTAATGTCCATGGTTTCCTGGCTCACCCTGTGTCCAACGTGACCCTCCTGTCACACATCTCCCCTTTCGGCAGGAGACTAACACAGAAGGTGACCCCAGACGGGTTGACTCCGAAGTTAGTCCATAGGTCCATTCTTCTAATGCCGGTATTCACACAGTACCCCAAATACATTGCTCCAAACAGAGCATTACTTACCCAGCCAACCTCTGCCTCTCTCAGAGAACATACCCGCTGCTGGGGAGAAGACAGGGTGACTGGGCTCAGTCCATCATGCTATTGGGGATCTGGGCCGACTGCCCAGCATCCCTGAGGTATACAAGTGGAGACTGAAGTCCCATCCACTTGTGGTAGGTGAAAATCCCCCAGTGCTTGCAAAGCAAGGCTGACATCCTCCTGTCCCAGTGTCACACCATTTTCTGGGGTTGTGTCAGTGAGGACCGAATTCCCATCCAGTACCACAGGAACTCCCTCTTCTGTTAGTTGAGAGCAGAGGCCCGCGGCACTCTGCTCTGTTGCCAGCTCTTGTGCTGGGTTGCTGTGAGTGGAGACCGCAGTCCCATCCACCGATATCCGCTCAAGTGGCAGTTGTGTGCAGCGGCCAGTAGCATTCTGCCCTGCTGCCAGTGATTCAGCTGGGGGTAAAAGCTTTACCACCTCAGCTTGTTGCTGAAGAGAGGGGCCAACTGCCACGGCTCCCTGAAACTCCATATCATCCACTTCGGCTTTAGGGATGGCAATCTTCAGATTTTCCACTGCCGATTCTTCAGCCAGGCTAGCTCCCTGGAACTCCATATCATCCACTTCGGCTTTAGGGATGTCAATCTTCAGGTTTTCCACTGCCGATTCTTCAGCCAGGCTAGCTCCCTGGAACTCCATATCATCCACTTCGGCTTTAGGGATGGCAATCTTCAGATTTTCCACTGCCGATTCTTCAGCCAGGCTAGCTCCCTAGAACTCCATATCATCCACTTTGGCTTTAGGGATGGCAATCTTCCGATTTTCCACTGCCGATTCTTCAGCCAGGCTAGCTCCCTGGAACTCCACATTATCCACTTCGGCTTTAGGGATGGCAATCTTCAGATTTTCCACTGCCGGTTCTTCAGCCAGGATTTCATAGTTGTCAACTGGTATTTCCTGATAGTCCCAGGCAAAGGTAGCCCCACCCGGCTGCTGAGCAGATTCTAGCAGCTGTCTGTAGGCGATCTCCGATTGCCGTATCTCCGCCGTTCTCCGCTCATGTTGCTGCTCTAGTTCTCTCTCTTGTCGCTCTAGTTCTTTCTCTTGTCGCTCTCGTTCTCTCTCTTGACGCTCTCGTTCTCTCTTTTGTCGCGCTCGTTCTCTCTCTTGTCGCGCTCGTTCTCTCTCTTGTCGCTCTCGTTCTCTCTCTTGTCGCTCTCGTTCTCTCTCTTGTTGCGCATCCTGCAACTGGATGCCTCTAATGGCTTCCTGTATGGCAGTCTCTGATGGGTTAGCACCATATAATGCCATGCGCTGTCGAACTCATTGCTGAAACAAGTCTTCAACTGACCAGGGTCCTACATCACCATACCTCTGGTCCATCTCGGCTAGCTCCCTGATCAAGGTGACTTTGTTCTTTGTCCCACCGGTCCCTCCACGGCTCTCAAGTAAGTCTTTCAGCGTGGCTTTCCTGCAGGCTGCATAGCTGGTCATTCACTGTGGTGGTTTGAAGTGTCCCAGTAACTGGAGGGAAAATCCCGCTGCTGCCAACCAATGTAACGGCACCCCAAATACGAAAGGGGTTTAAACGCCGTTTAAATATATTCCCTCTCCTGGACACAAATTCACTGTCGATCCTCCACAGTCAGACAACCCCTTCCCATAGGAATTAATCCTTCTGGAAGAACGAGATAACACGCTCTGTATCTTTCCAAAAAATAGACTGCCTTTATTGAAAAAAACATTGTAACTCTTATACACATCCAATACTGCATTAACCTAAAATGAACAATGGTCCAGCTCCACCCACCACATAAAAAGACCCAATACACATTATTTTGACACCTCCTAGACGACAACAGGTTAGCTCTTGTCTCCCAACTATCAAAGACTTCACACAATATTTGCATAACAAACTTTTAATACACATCTTACAATGAAAGGATCTGTAGCCACTCTGCCTGCTACAACACCTATAATTACAGGCTTAACTCCCATTATCAACAGACTTTACTCAATGACGACCTTCAATACACATCTCTCAATTAACCTGTTAAGTTCAGAATAAAACAATATTGTGGACTTATATTACTATTTCAATTTCAAGCAATCCAAGCCATATTCTTAATGTCCATGGTTTCCTGGCTCACCCTGTGTCCAACGTGACCCTCCTGTCACACATCTCCCCTTTTGGCAGGAGACTAACACAGGAGGTGACCCCAGACGGGTTGACTCCGAAGTTAGTCCATAGGTCCATTCTTCTAATGCCGGTATTCACACAGTACCCCAAATACATTGCTCCAAACAGAGCATTACTTACCCAGCCAACCTCTGCCTCTCTCAGAGAACATACCCACCGCTGGGGAGAAGACAGGGTGACTGGGCTCAGTCCGTCATGCTATTGGGGATCTGGGCCGACTGCCCAGCATCCCTGAGGTATACAAGTGGAGACTGAAGTCCCATCCACTTGTGGTAGGTGAAAATCCCCCAGTGCTTGCAAAGCAAGGCTGACATCCTCCTGTCCCAGTGTCACACCATTTTCTGGGGTTGTGTCAGTGAGGACCGAAGTCCCATCCAGTACCACCGGAACTCCCTCTTCTGTTAGTTGAGAGCAGAGGCCCGTGGCACTCTGCTCTGTTGCCAGCTCTTGTGCTGGGTTGCTGTGAGTGGAGACCGCAGTCCCATCCACCGATATCCGCTCAAGTGGCAGTTGTGTGCAGCGGCCAGTAGCATTCTGCCCTGCTGCCAGTGATTCAGCTGGGGGTAAAAGCTTTACCACCTCAGCTTGTTGCTGGAGAGAGGGGCCAACTGCCACGGCTCCCTGAAACTCCATATCATCCACTTCGGCTTTAGGGATGGCAATCTTCAGATTTTCCACTGCCGATTCTTCAGCCAGGCTAGCTCCCTGGAACTCCATATCATCCACTTCGGCTTTAGGGATGTCAATCTTCAGGTTTTCCACTGCCGATTCTTCAGCCAGGCTAGCTCCCTGGAACTCCATATCATCCACTTCGGCTTTAGGGATGGCAATCTTCAGATTTTCCACTGCCGATTCTTCAGCCAGGCTAGCTCCCTGGAACTCCATATCATCCACTTTGGCTTTAGGGATGGCAATCTTCCGATTTTCCACTGCCGATTCTTCAGCCAGGCTAGCTCCCTGGGACTCCACATTATCCACTTCGGCTTTAGGGATGGCAATCTTCAGATTTTCCACTGCCGATACTTCAGCCAGGATTTCATAGTTGTCAACTGGTATTTCCTGATAGTCCCAGGCAAAGGTAGCCCCACCCTGCTGCTGAGCAGATTCTAGCAGCTGTCTGTAGGCGATCTCCGATTGCCGTATCTCCGCCGTTCTCCGCTCATGTTGCTGCTCTAGTTCTCTCTCTTGTCGCTCTAGTTCTTTCTCTTGTCGCTCTCGTTATCTCTCTTGACGCTCTCGTTCTCTCTTTTGTCACGCTCGTTCTCTCTCTTGTCGCGCTCGTTCTCTCTCTTGTCACTCTCGTTCTCTCTCTTGTCGCTCTCTTTCTCTCTTTTGTTGCGCATCCTGCAGCTGGATGCCTCTAATGGCTTCCTGTATGGCGGTCTCTGATGGGTTAGCACCATATAATGCCAAGCGCTGTCGAACTCGTTGCTGAAACAAGTCTTCAACTGACCAGGGTCCTGCATCACCATACCTCTGGTCCATCTCGGCTAGCTCCCTGATCAAGGTGATTTTGTTCTTTGTCCCACCGGTCCCTCCACGGCTCTCAAGTAAGTCTTTCAGCGTGGCTTTCCTGCAGGCTGCATAGCTGGTCATTCACTGTGGTGGTTTGAAGTGTCCCAGTAACTGGAGGGAAAATCCCGCTGCTGCCAACCAATGTAACGGCACCCCAAATACGAAAGGGGTTTAAACGCCGTTTAAATATATTCCCTCTCCTGGTCACAAATTCACTGTCGATCCTCCACAGTCAGACGACCCCTTCCCATAGGAATTAATCCTTCTGGAAGAATGAGATAACACGCTCTGTATCTTTCCAAAAAATAGACTGCCTTTATTGAAAAAAACATTGTAACTCTTATACACATCCAATACTGCATTAACCTAAAATGAACAATGGTCCAGCTCCATCCACCACATAACAAGACCCAATACACATTATTTTGACACCTCCTAGACGACAACAGGTTAGCTCTTGTCTCCCAACTATCAAAGACTTCACACAATATTTGCATAACAAACTTTTAATACACATCTTACAATGAAAGGATCTGTAGCCACTCTGTCTGCTACAACACCTAAAATTACAGGCTTAACTCCCATTATCAACAGACTTTACTCAATGATGACCTTCAATACACATCTCTCAATTAACCTGTTAAGTTCAGAATAAAACAATATTGTGGACTAATATTACTATTTCTTTTTTTAAACCATAGATTTTTATTGGTTTTTCTTTTTTTTTTTTGTTCACAGTGTATACAGAATATATGTACATTTTACAGTACAGAGTCATACAATGTGATTAACAAGTATAGATCCTAAGGAGAAGAGTATAACCTGCAAGTTATGTATGGAACTACACAAGTAGGGATTAGCATAGGCCTCACTAGGAGGATAAGCCTGTCACCCCTTTAGGGTTCACACTGTGAGCAGGCTACTTGTATGGACGATGCTGTGTAGTTCGTCCCAGACCTTAATGAGGGTCCAAGGATTTAAGTTAAACATTAGGATCAGGAACGCTTAAACTGTAACCAATATTAAACAAGGATAAGTCTAAACTATGCGGGTAAGCATATTTGGACAAGCATTCCTAGTCATACCTTACTATTAGATAGTTCATACCACTAGACGTTGATGGAGATCATTCATTAAATCATAACATAGCATATCCTGTCATATTTGTGAGGAGGCGTATTTGGATGTTTTCCATATTTCCCAGTTTCTATGGAAGTTTAGGGAACGTCTTTCGGTATAAGCAAGCATCCTTTCCATAGTATATTGTGAATTTACTCTAGCTATGACTACTGAGATATTGGGAGGCGCTTGGGAGCGCCATTCTTTTGCAATCGATATGCACGCTGCGAACATGACGTGAGTGACCACTTTTCTCATTAGAGGAGGGAAGTTTTCTATACCAAGGTTCAATATTGCAAGTGCAGCGTTAATAGTATAATCTATTCCGGTGATTTTCCGAATAAGTGATTGCACTTTTAACCAGAATGTGTGTAGAACATCACAACTCCAGAATATATGGATTAGACTACCTGTGGATTTGCAATTTCTCCAGCATAAAGGCGAAGTATCAGAGCTCATTTTGTTAAGGCGGGCCGGGGTAAAGTACCATCTGTGTAGGAGTTTTTGAGCATTATCCCAGTGGTCCACGCATGCCGAAGATTTTTCTGTTGTATTGTATTGCTTTATGCCACTGGTGTAAAGGGAATTCTTTCTGAAGTTCTTGTTCCCATTTATGCATACATGGGAGCTTAGTTTGGACATAGAGTGGGGACGCGTATTTGTAAAAGAGGGATATACCTTTGAGGTTATTTGGGGGTTTGCTCATAAGAAAATCCCACAGTCTCTGCGGGATTTCTATTGTTTTAATTGGTGTACTACGCCAATAATGATGTATCTGGAAGGCCCTGTAGTTATCTATTACACTCTTTGCATTCAAAGTTGGGACTGTGAAGTGCATTCCCACCTTTCTCCAAGATTGTGCCGAGAAGTTAGGTATTAGATATTCAAAGGATGCAAGTGGGAGAATTAGTTTGTGGGTGGGGGTATCAGTGAAGCGGGTATTGGTTAGGGAGGACCAAGCATCTATGGATGCTTGTATAGTTGGGTACGATGGAGCGATGGTTCTATGATTAATGCTGGCAGCAAAAGCTAATGCTGGAAGATTATGACCAGGTGTGACTGTGCTTTCAATGTCTGACCATCGGTTGTCTGTTTGGCAGGAGAACCAGTATCGTAATTGATCTAAAATTGCAGCCCTATAGTATAGTTGGGCATTCGGCAATCCCACCCCTCCAAGGTGCTTAGGTTTGTAAAGCTGTGCTAGTGCAACTCTTGGTTTTTTACCCCCCCAAATAAACTTTTTCAGAGATGCCTCTAATTGCGTAAAGAACTTTTGGGGTACTGGGATGGGCAGTGTCCTGAAGTAGTAAAGGAGTTTAGGCAATACCTGCATTTGGTATGCGGCTATCCTCCCCAGCCAAGTGAGATGTAGGGTGCTGATTTGATTAAGTTCCGTATCTATTCTACTCAGTAGCGGGGGGTAGTTAGTCGGGTAGATTTTGGCGGATGATGAGGTTAGCTGCACACCCAAGTACGTGATAGCCGGGGGATCCCAGTTGCAAGGGAATATGGTTTGTAATCTAGTTTTTTCTTCGCTTGGGATGTTAAGTGTTAGAGCGTAGCATTTAGATGTGTTGACTTTGTAAAAGGAGATCTGCCCAAATTTGTATAATATATTTTGGATGGCTGGTAGAGATGTCGATGGGTTGGAGACAGTGAGAATGATGTCATCCGCGAAAAGTCCTATTTTATGGGCTCCAGAACCAGATTCTATGCCTGTGATTTCTACATTGGACCTGATTGATTCCGCTAGAGGTTCTATAACTAGGGAGAAGATAATTGGGGATAGTGGGCATCCTTGACGGGTGCCATTTGATAATTTAAAGGTGTCAGAAAGCATACTGGACGTGTATACTCTGGCAGTAGGGTTAGAATATAGGGACATTATGGCCATGTTAATTGGACCTGATATTCCGAATTTGTGTAGAGTCTTTGACAGATATCCCCAATGGACCCTGTCAAAGGCCTTTTCTGCGTCAAGAGCTAGGAAGGTACTAGGTGTTCGCGTGACCTCTGCTAAGCGTAGAAGGTTTAGCATTCGTCTAGTGCTATCTGGGGCTTGCCTACCTTTCACAAAGCCAACTTGATCCAAACCTATAAGAGAGGTAGTTACATCCATCAGTCTATTTGCTAGAATTTTGGCATATATTTTTAGGTCGGAGTTTAACAGTGATATAGGCCTAAAATTTTGTGGCAGCGACGAGTCTTTGCCAGGTTTTGGTAATGTAACTATTATCGCTTGGAGCATTTCATTCGGGAAGGAGCCTGATGAAGCTGCAATGTTAAAAATTTTCACTAGTTCAGGTGTTAGGAGCGAAGAAAACGCTTTATAATACTCAGCTGAGAAGCCGTCTGCGCCTGGGGATTTATGCATGGGTAATGATGTAATAACATCCTCAACTTCCTGGGTGGAAATGGGAGCATTCAGTTTTTGCAGGTAAATTGGCTCTATAGACGGAAGGTGGACACTACTTAAAAAGTCATCAATCTATTTGTCTGAATGTTGATGAGTAGATGAATCTACATTTAGATTGTACAAGGACTCATAATAGTCCTTAAACGCATTGGCAATATCTTTAGGATTGCTAAGCGACTCCTTGGAGACGTGGTGCTTGATGTGCTTAAGATTGGAGCGTACCTGTCGTTTCTTAAGTTGGGAGGCTAGGATTTTACCCGCTTTATTATTTTGGGAATAGTATGAAACTTTCAATCTTTTAAAGTAAGTGTCATAGTCTGCTCTAATTTCCTGTCTTAGATCCTCACGGCAAGCAGTGAGGCGTTTAAGGATATTGTCAGATTTGGTGTCTGTGTTTTTGTGCTGTGTTTCTAAATCTGCTATGGATTCCTGTAGCTGTGTCATGCGTTGTAATTTTTTCCTCTTTTCCCTGGAGGCAATTTGGATAAGAGTACCCCTAGCAAAAGCTTTGTGTGCACACCAGGTGGTCATAGGGGAGCATTCCCCATTATCATTGATCTTAAAATATTCTGTCAACTTTCCTTCTATCTCATCTCTGATCTTGGGGTGCGACAGGAGGAAGGTATTATTACGCCACAGAGGCCTGTGAGAGAATTTGCCGGTATCCACAATCCCAATAGTCACTGGCGCATGATCCGACCATGTGATATTATGGATGTCAGCAGTTTGGACATTTTGCAATGTGTGTATATCAGTTAGGAAGAGATCAATTCTTGAATAGCTATCATGTACCGTTGAATAATACGTATAGTCTCTTTCATTAGACCTAAGGCAGCGCCATGGATCAAAGAGCCGTTCTTCATGGCACAATGATCCTAATGAGGGCCTACGCCTACGGGCTACTGAAGACACGTCTAATTCTTCGTTCATAACTATATTGAGATCACCACATAATATCAGACCACCCTTTTGTAGCTTCTTAGCCAGCTTAATAATCTTGCGAATAAATTTCAAAGGTCTTACATTGGGCGCATAGACATTCACTAGTGTGTAGATGGTTCGGTTCACTTCAACTACTAATATAAGGTAGCGTCCAAGGGGGTCAGCATGTTCCTGTAAAAGAGAAAAGGTTAATGTGTCCTTGAAAGCAGTCATTACCCCATTCTTTTTTGTAGAGTTTTTGGCAGTAAAGATATGTGGGAATCTGACGTGTGTACACTTTTGGGGGTTCACACTAGAAAAATGAGTCTCTTGTACACATAAGATCTCGCACTGTGAGTCCATGGCGGATTTCCAGAGGGCTCTCCTTTTATGCGGGCTGTTCAACCCCCTCACATTATATGACATAAGCTTAAGGGTCATTCCATTGAAGTGTTGCGCATTGCTGCCATCTAGTGGTTGGTCCTATTAGGAGTATTCTTATTCCAGGTATGTTCAGAATGCTTGTGATCCGAAAAAGAGAAAAGTAAAACTGATTTGTAACTTGAGAAGTAACAAAAAAACTAATCAGAGTCAACTGAAGAAAAACTGTACATGCGTCAGAAAGGACAGGCCGCTTGGTATGCGGCAAACAGGTTACGGAAGGCATCTCGTAACTTATGTGGGGGAAAAGGTGAATAGACATTCAACCATACAGCCGAACATCGGGCGTATTGATTAGTCACTCATAGAATATGAGAAGGCCAAAAGGTATCAGGCGTGCAGTGTCCCTGGGAGAGAGGAAAAGGCAGTCTAAGAGAGACACTGGACATCATGACAAACTTGAATACAGTGGTTATTTACCCTTGTTCTGGCGAGAGTTGTTGCGGCTTTGGCGTGGAGGATTCATGTCCGCAGGGATTCCATCCGCGGGTAGAAGATGCCATTTACGGAGAAGCTCTAGCCCTTTTTCCAGAGTCGCAATTGTAGGCGATTCATTATTCATGTCCACTAGCAATTTAGCCGGGAAGCCCCATTTGTAGAGGATTTTATGATTGCGCAGCATTTTGGTAATCGGGACCAGGTCTCGCCTGGCGGACAGGGTAGCCTGCGACAAGTCAGCATATAGTGCAATTCCAGAAAATGGATCAGGGAGAGCAGGGTGTTGTCTTGCAAAACGCATGAGCTGATCCTTTACATGATAAAAATGTATTCTTGCAATAACATCTTGGGGAATTTGATCGGGCAGGAAAGAGGGTTTAGGCAGTCTGTGGGCCCTGTCAATGGTGATGTCTGCTGAGCTCAATGACGGAAGGGCTGTCAGCATAAGCTTTTGCAGGTACGCTGTGAGTTCAGCAGGCTTGACTGTCTCATGTACCCCTCTAAATTTAATATTATTCCTCCTTGCCCTGTCCTCAAGGTCAGCCATCTTAAGGCGCATAGCTTTAATCTCGTCTTCCACCTCAAAGTGAGCATCAACAAGCTCATTGTGTGCCAATGTAAAATCCTCCATTTTTTTTCCCACATATTCTACCCTGCTAGCCACCGCAGCAACTTCTTTTTGTGTGGTATGCATAAACGCTGCCATGTCATGTTGGAGGGCCCCCCGCAGGGTTTGCAGCATTTCTTTCATTGTGGTATCTATAATGGGCATCCCTGAGGTGGGAAATGCATCCAGCTGTTGATTATAGTTGGAGGATTCCTCCATTTCTTCCCCTGCAGTTTCCGTGTCATTCAGAGGCTCCCCTCCATCCCCCACCCTTCTCCTTTGTTTAGCAGGGCTATTAAAAGGTGATGATGCTGTATTAAGGGTTTGGGGATGTGACTCACCCGAGGATTGCAGTGGATTGCTGGAAGGCTGCATCATGGAGGCTGAGGAATGGCTCCCGGCGCGGGCGCCATCTTGGATTTCTCAGCCCGCTAATAGAGGGAAGAAATCCGTTAGTTTTCGGGGTCCCTCTCTCTCCTTGCGTTTCAGCATTGTTGCCACACTGTACCCCTCGTCTTTCCCAGTCGATCGATATACTTTTTGTGATGCCTGTACCGCTGTGAGCCGCGTTAGTACACCCGGTGTGTCAGAGCTCACCTAACACACATCCATCAGCTCTGGCTGCCGGCTCCGCCCCCCCTAATATTACTATTTCAATTTCAAGCAATCCAAGCCATATTCTTAATGTCCATGGTTTCCTGGCTCACCCTGTGTCCAACGTGACCCTCCTGTCACAATTCTTTATCTTGGCGTTATCTTCACTCTATCCTCGGTAGATGGGGTTTTGGAAACAACTTTCTACAGTGGATAACTTCTCTATATGACAAACCGAAAGCGTATATAACTTACTCAGGTTACAGATCTGACCCATTTATTATTGAAAGAGGAACCAGGCAGGGATGCCCATTATCCCCCCTACTCTTTGCTCTAGCAATCGAACCCCTGGCCCAATTAATTCACTCTAATATTAATATTAAACACGGGGGCCATCAACACAAGCTATGTCTGTTTGCAGATGATGTCTTAGTTTTTCTCACTTCACCTTTAACATCAGCACCAAATCTTATATCCACCCTTACTAAATTTGGAGCTATATCTGGACTTAAAATAAACTCTCAAAAATCTAAAGCACTAAACATCTCTCTCCCATTGGAATTGCAAACACATTTACAGGACTCCCTCCGCTTTAGCTGGTCAACTTCACATATCACATACCTACTGTAGGTATCTCTCTAACAGCAAACCCAGCAGAACTATACAGGTATATGGCAAATTACCTACCATTGATGAAACAATTAAACGCACTAATGAAAAATTGGTCCTCTCTACCGTTGGCATGGATGGGTACAATTACAGTCATCAAGATGTCAATTTTACCCAAAATCCTATATCTCTTCCGAGTACTCCCAATTCAAGTCCCAGCATACTTCCTTTGTATTCTCCAACGCACAACTCTACAATTCATATGGGGCAAACTTAAACCCTGTTTACCACAAGCTGCTATATATACCCCCCGTATACGTGGTGGACTAAGTGTTCCAGATTTCACTAAATATTATTATGCTGCCCAATTGGCTCAACTCCCTAAATATCACGCCAACAAAGAGATTCCCCTCTGGGTCGCGATTGAATCAGTTGATTGCGACCCACTTTCTTTAGCAAATCTTCTGTGGCTCACTCCAACTTTACGCCGTACGATTTCTAATCCTATTACTAGACATAATTTATCCATTTGGGATTGACACCCTATGAGCTCCGTCGCGAGAGCCAGTGCCGAGCTGTCTCGTCATCGGGAAAGGAAAAATGTTCCTTTCACGATGAGCGACACGCATTGCCGGTAGACGGAGATCCAACGTGGATTCCCGCCAATCCCAGGCACTGTGTTTGGTATGAATCCTGAGCGGGAACTCCACGCCAATTTTTAAAGAAAAAAACTGCATAGGTTCCCCCTCCAGGAGCATACCAGGCCCTTGGGTCAAGTCTGGATTTGAAGGGGAAACCCTACGCCGAAAAAACGGCGTGAGGGTCCCCCTCAAAATCCAAACCAGACCCTTATCCGAGCACGCAACCTGGCAGGCCGCAGGGGAAGAGGGGGGGATGAGAGAGAGTGGCCCCCCTCCCTCCTGAACCATACCAGGCCACATGCCCTCAACATGGGGGGTTTGGTGCTCTGGGGCAGGGGGGCGACCTGCGGCCCCCCCACCCCAAAGCACCCTTCCCCCATGTTGATGAGGACAGGGCCTCTTCCCGACAACCCTGGCCGTTGGTTGTCGGGGTCTGCGGGCGGGGGGCTTATCGGAATCCGTAAGCCCCCTTTAATAAGGGGGCGACCAGATCCCGGCCCCCCACCCTATGTGAATGAGTATGGGGTACATCGTACCCCTACCCATTCACCTGGTGATAAAAAATGGCAATAAAAAAAAACACACACAGCTTTTTAAAGTAATTTATTGCACAGCTCCGGGGGTCTTCTTCCGGCTTCGGGGGTCTCCGGTGTCGTCGCCGCGCTCTCCGGTTCTTTCTACCACCGGTCTTCTTCCAGCTCTTTTGCTAGCGGAGGCCCGGTCTTCCCCGTCGTCTCGTCCGGCTCTCCGTTGTCCTTCTGCGGGCCCCTCCACTACCTTCTTCCAGCTCTTTTGCTAGTGGAGGGGCCGGTCTTCCTGTCGTCGCCGTCGGTGTCTTCTTCCCTCTTCTCCTCCTCGATGTTGACTCATCGCTTCCTCTCGCAGTAATGCTAAATCTTCGGTCCGCAGCGATTTATAGGGATGTGAGGCAATTGACCCATCGCCTCTGGAAAGTCCCACTCCCCCCCCTCTTATTAATCCTACTACTGTGTTTATTATTAATTTTGCTATATCAGAATCTCATGAACCTCCTGATCCCCTCTGGAGATTCCCTTCTCTCCCCCCCCCCTCTTTACTCCCTTTATTGTTATACACATTACTACTATACAAATAGTTATTCTCTCTATAAGCTGATTTTAAGAGCAATAAGATTATTTTTATGTCTGGTTCCATTTTTTTTTCCCCCCCATCGACAGGACACGCCAAGCCACAAAGCAGGATCTTGGCCCCTGTTAGAAATATATAATTTAGGGGGGGCGCATGCGCGGCATGGGACGGAGCAGCAGCTTCTAGAGAGAGCTCCGGGTCTCACAGGGCTAAAAGCCACATTATCGGGGCCATAATCACCGGAACGGAAACAGACCAACAACACCCCCGCACATAAGAATCTGTGCATGCAGTCTTCTAAGAAGAAAAGTCGGAGGAGCAGCCAGAAGCAGAAAAATTTTACCCATTACTGCCTCAGATCTCTGAAGCGTGGCAGGATGGCTAAAGATGGCGCTGACACGCTGCCCTCTTCACCTTCCTCATTCCCTGCTCAGCCTCAGATACAGCCATCTCAGTCACCGCTGGATTCGAGTTCAACAGAGAACTGTGAGTACCCTCCACTGACTAAAGCAGATTTGGATGTGAGTCTGGAGGCCATGTGCTCTAAACTTATACATAAATTTCAAGCAGAGATTCAGAGGTCCACTGACACATTATCCCAGGAAATAGCTGCATTAGGGACAAGAACCGATTTGCTAGAAAACAAGCACGATGAGCTGTCCATAGCTTTCAATGACTTATCTAGGGAGCATGATTCACTTTCCTCAGCCTTCATACAATTACAGGAGCAAGTGGAGGATTTAGAGAACAGGAATAGGAGGTCCAACCTCAGAATTAGAGGGGTCCCGGAATCCATTACAGATCTACCTGTATATGCAAACAAGCTTTTCCATAATCTGCTCCCAGAACAGAATGTTCAATCATTTATCTGTGATCGCATACACCGTGCTTTAAGGGCAAAACCTCCCCCCGATAAACCCCCTCGAGACATAGTGTTATGCATGAAAGATTTCCTGGTAAAGGAAGATATTATGAGGGCGGCCAGGGGACTGAGAAACATTGTCCTGGATGGAGTACAAATACAGATCTATCCAGATATCTCACAAGCAACCCTAGACAGACGCAGGAAGATGAAGGAAATCACAACAGTGCTCTCCACGGCGAGGATCAGATATAGATGGGGTTTCCCTTTCAAACTGATTATTCCCCATAACGGCACCACTTACGTTGCCTCCACAGTCCCAGAGGGTCAAGACATCCTAATCAAACTGGGTCTGATGGATGCAGGCAATCTCCCGCGCACCCCATCCTCGTCTCGCCCAGCTCCCATCTGGAACACCCCAGCTTCACGGGCAAATAGTCGCAGACTCAGACAGGAAGCCGGACCACTGAACTTCAACTAAATCACTACTTTTTAAAAGTTTTCTGGTTCTCACATGTTCTTCAGTTCTTCCCAGAGTTATTCGTCATTTTTGGACTCTAACCGGGTTTTTTTTTCTCATTTTCTATCACTTCTCACTCAAGTTTTCTATATACCCAAGTCACTGCAATAAGCACAGGCTTTTTTTTGATATGGTCACTCATTTGTGCGTAATGTGTCAACGGAAAAGTATTGTTTTTTTTTTTTTTTCCTCTTAGCACGGGTCATTTACGGTGAGACACTGACACCTACTGACAAGACATGGTACTGCAATCCCTTTGATATTTATATCTCTCATGTATAATATTCCATCCCTTTCTTCTCTGAAGAGGAGTGGGAGGGTTGAATATGGTTTCTGTGTTAAGACTAATTATTTAATAGATCATTAGTTCTTGGGACTTTTTATTTTCCTAGTCCATACTAATGTTTGTAAATTGTTTGTACTGTTTAGATTTATACTACTTTTTTCTAAACTACCTATTTTACAGGTATACCTCATGTTTTAATTACTGTCACCCCAGGCATAATATCGAAGTATATATTGCTCCACTGTTCTCTGTTGCAACCCCGCCTTGTCCACGGTGCTAAAGTATAGTGCATTCTCTTTTATAAGGAGACTTATTAACATCAATTTTTATCTAACACAGGTATTTACACAAAAAAAACACATCTTGTGTGGCTCTCCACCCTATGACGCCATGATTTTCCCCCACTCAGTTAGAGCATTCCCTCCCCTCAGAGGGTTAGCTCATTTTCAACTGAAATGCGAATACATTTGTTTCTTTATATCTTTGTTTATTTCACCTTTCAATAAGCTCCCGGTTCGCATTGGTAAGTTGACAAGACTGAGTCTTGGGCCAATTGGCCCGTTATTATTTCATGGTAGGTTAGAGAAAATAATTTTTCCTAACCCCAAATGTTTTATTAACTTTGATATAGGTTCCATTTCTTGTAGCTTTATTACGTTATTTAAATCTGGTACAATGCTTTTTTTAACCGACAGATTAGACACAATAAGAATAGAGTCATCTCTACATTTGTCTCTAAGCATCTTGTTCTCCATGGTCAGGTTCATAACATATGTTTTTTCATTCTCCTCCCAACGTAGAAAACGTCAGATATCAGCCTTCCTGTTGCTTCCCCAAAATTACACACCCACATCATGACCATTAAAATAATATCACACAATGTACAGGGATTCAATTCCCCTAACAAAAGGAAAAAGGCCTTTTTGCAATATAAAAAATTGAATGCGAAAATAGTAATGTTGCAAGAAACACATTTTATGTCAGATGCACACCCCACATTCTTTCATAAATCATTTAACCAATCTTTCTATACCACTTCCACCTCTAAAACTAAGGGAGTTGCAATATTTTTCCATCACTCTTTTCCCATTGAGGTTCATCAAGTCTTTAAGGATCAAGACAGTAGATTCATTATTATTAAAGGTACATTGGCAGGGAGAGACATTACAGTGGCTAACATATACGCCCCTAACGACACACAAACCACATTCTTCACACAATTTTTCAACACATTACAACAATTTCACTCACCACATATTATTCTAGGCGGAGACTTCAATTCAGTTCCTCAACCAAACCTCGATAGAAGCAAACAGAATCAGAACTCCAAAACCTTCTCTAAAACAACCACCACACATATAAATGACCTGCAATTAATAGACTCTTGGAGGGCGTTAAACATAGGCGCAAGGGACTACACATTTTATTCACATCCGCATGACTCATACTCCCGTATAGACCATATCCTCTGTACCCCTATAATTCTAGCTAATTCCCTAGACGCTACAATACACCCTTGCTCTTGGTCAGACCATCATATTGTTACCCTGAGTACAAAATTCATAGGCCTCATTTCCACCCCATACTCCTGGAGACTAAATGAGTCTTTGATTTCAGATCCCGTTCACCAACAGGAAATAGCTTCAGAAATAGAAGAATATTTCACTACTAATGCTACCCCTGATGTCTCCTCCTCTACATTATGGATGGCCCACAAAGCGGTCATGAGGGGTCATCTTATTAAGAGGGCAGCACAATGTAATAGGACCAAATGGGAAAAAATCCACTCCCTCACTAGGGACCTCCATAAATTATATAAGGACCATAAGCACACTCATGACCCAGATATCTATAAGTTGATCACTCATAAACGCAACGAATTAGATTCCCTTTTAACATTTAGAGCAGAAAAAGCGCTCCGCTGGTCGAAAGCAAAATTTTTCTTATCATGCAACTCCTATTCTACGATGTTCGCCCGCAAACTTAACCAGTCAATAAAACCTACACACATCTATAAGCTCAAAAACAGGGCAAACCAACTGATTATACACCCTCAGGAGATACTCTCCATATTCAAAGACTTTTATTCCGACCTTCTCTCAGCACCAAACACTCCCATTCCTCCCTCCTCACTTTCTTGGTTTGATAACCTCCCCTTTCCAAAATTAACCCAAACTCAAATAGATACACTAAATTCGCCATGTTCAGAAAAAGAATTGACTTGTATCATTAAATCACTTAAAAGAAATTCAGCTCCAGGCCCGGATGGCTTTTCATCCTCATACTTTAAACAATATCACCTACTCCTAATCCCTCACTTGGTCAAACTATATAACAACATTCTCACAGGAGGACAATTCCCAGAGGAGATGCTATTAGCCAACATGTCACTCATCCCAAAAGCAAATAAAGACCACACTTTACCCCAAAATTATAGGCCAATATCCGTTATAAATAATGACCTCAAAATTTTTAGTAGACTCCTAGCCAATAGACTCGCCAAAATTATCCCTACACTTATCTCCCCTTACCAATCTGGATTTATCCCTGGTAGACAGATCACAGACAACATTAGACTGGTCTCAAATATTATCCAAGACGCGAACATACATTCTAGACCTCTTTTAATGCTTAGCCTAGATATTAATAAGGCATTCGATAGTGTCTCTTGGAAATTCTTAGACCTAGTACTACGTAGATATGGCTTCGAAGGTGAATTTGTACATGGCTTTCATGCACTTTATCACAACCCCTCAACTAGAATTAGGTTACCAGGCTGCAATTCAGAGTTTTTCAAAGTAGGTAGAGGTACGCGTCAGGGCTGCCCCCTCTCCCCACTGTTATTTGCACTTGCAATCGAACCATTAGCTACAGCCATCCTACTCAATGCAGGCATCAAAGGTTACACATCAAACAATAACACATACAAACTGTGCATGTATGCAGATGATATGTTAGTATTCCTCTCCCAGCCAAATACTGCTTTACCTATTCTTTTACAAACTCTCAACATCTTTTCGTCCTTATCGGGCTTAACAGTCAACGTATCCAAATCGATGGGCATGCCAATCAATATTCCAACTTCAGATTTAGAATCGCTACGCTCCTCTTTCAGCTTCTCCTACACATTGGAGTCCCTTCCGTACTTAGGAATTCATCTCACTCCCAAATTCAATGAGCTTGTTTCCAAGAATTACATACCATTGATGCATAAATTAAGAGCAACATTAAAAATGTGGAAATCCTATAAGATATCATTTTTAGGAAGGATCACAGCAATAAAAATGACTTTACTCCCGAAGATCCTGTACTTATTTAGGGCTCTCCCTATTAGACTGAATAAAACATTGCTCACGAAGTTCCAATCAGACGTTAATAGATTCGTCTGGTCGGACTCCCATCCTCGCCTTTCAAGATCGATCTTATATAGTCCTCAAAGACATGGTGGTCTTGGCCTCCCAGATTTTTGGTTGTATTACCTATCAGCTAGATGGTCACAAATGGCACAGTGGCACATCCCCAACCCAAAAGTTCCATGGGTTGATTTTGAAAAGAACTCCATTTTGCCATTCTCCATCTCAAGTTTACTGTGGGGAAACAAAATTCCAAACTATTCTATTGACCCCTTAAATCAAATAGTCTCACAGTCATACCAATTATGGAAAACATACAACCAGAAATTTAATCTTAAGTCCAAAACCCCTCCACATGCATCTTTTATAAGCGACCCTAAATTTCCCCGAGCTGCACGGGTCCCAACAGACTTCTCTTGGTGGATAGACAATAACCTTACATCCCTTTCCAATTTTATAGATGGTACAAACTTCATTTCCCTCCCCTCTCTTATCTCTAAATCCCAAATTCCTGAAACTGAATGGAATAGATTTTCTCAGATCAAACATTTTTTTGACACGTATTTTCAAACCTCGAATATACAACCCCCATCCTTTTTCGAGACCCTCTGTCTTAAATCCCCCAGAAAGAGAGGTTTCATCTCGGAAGTATACGTCAACCTACTTATCAACACAGACACGAACAAACTTCCATACATGATGAAATGGGAACAGGAGGTAGGCTTCACATATCCTTCTGTGAACTGGGACAACTGCATCAACAATTTGCACAAAAGTACCAAGTCTATAGCCATTAAAGAGACAGCGTTGAAGCTATTCACTAGATGGTACTATACCCCTATTAAACTTCACACCATTTTTCCTACCGTCTCCCCTTTGTGCTTCAGAGGATGCAACTCCACCGGCTCTTTTACACACATCTTTTGGAGCTGTGAAAAAATCACTCATATCTGGAAGCAGTTGGAGAATTTTGCCTCTAAAATTGCAGATAAGAACATCACCTTGACCTTACATAATTGCCTTCTATTCTCACCCATTATAGGACTCTCTACTCAAGGTATTAGACTAATACATACTATATGCGTAGCAGTCCACTGGTTAATTGCTTTCCATTGGAAATCCCCATCAGTTCCTTTAACACAACTCAAAACTAGAATCAATAATATAATTTTGATGGAAAAAATCTATCATACTGTTCGGAACACAAATCAGGTTTATAAACAAAAATGGGACCCCTGGGTCGCACATAACAAGGAGTTCCTTAACCCAGATCAACATGCCTCTCCTTAATTTTTGGTTCAAACATATATGCACATCACTGTAACTTCGTTTATAGAGCCACTCTTCCTTCTTACATGTATATATATGATGCAAATTGTATTTCTACGTTTCTACTTTATACAGTCCATATGTATATCTGACGCTATGGAATTGATTTTTTTACTTTTGTCATGTCGGTTTTGTACCACCTTTTAACCCAAATAAAAAACGTTTGTAAACAAAAAAAAAAGAAATATATAATTTAACAACAATATGAACACCGCTTATGTTACCTTTTATTTGCCCCAAACTTTTAATCCATGCTTATTGAAAAATCAGATGTTACTTTTGCTAAATTTTGTGAAATTTTTGAGAAGCTCTTAGATGTCTTATGTTCATCTTATTTTATTCCAGAATTAAAAACGTAATATACGATATATCACTATTATACAAAAAATGTATGTATAAAACATGTATTATTATCTACAATAAAATATTTGAAAAAGAAAATAACTTTTTTAAATACAATGGATTCGAACGTTCAAAATCAAAAGTGCTACTTATCAAGGCTAATATGCAAGTTATTGTCCTAAAAAGGGTTTGGGGACCCGGGTCATGCCCCAGGGGACATGTATCAATTCAAAAAAAGTTTTAAAAACTGAAGTTTTTTCGGGAGCAGTGATTTTAATAATGCTTAAAGTGAAACAATAAAAGTGAAATATTCTTTTAAATTTCGTACCTGGGGGGGGTGTATAGTATGCCTGTAAAGGTTACGAGGAGGCAGGTGACCCCGCTCCCTCGTATGTCAGACCCCGCCTATGTCATTGGCTGAGCGGACCTGATGGGGAACTTCCTCCACAGTGTAATAAGTGAATAGAACCGGTCCCTTCTCACGTTCCCCATCAGGTCCGCTCAGCCTTACACCCAGTGAAGGTGACCCGCCCTCTACGTCATTGGCTGAGCGGACCTGATGGGGAACTTGAGAAGGGGCGGGGTCTATTTATTTATTACACTGTGGAGGAAGTTTCCCATCAGGTCCGCTCAGCCAATGACGTTTCGTGTGGAGTGGAGACTGCAGCGCTGGACATCGGATCACCGCGGGACACTGGATTACATCGCTGGAATAGGTTTCTTATTTCTTTTTTTTTTTTTTAATAAAGGACTTTCCCAACTGTGTCTGTGTGTTTTTTTACAATTGTTTACACTTTCTTTGTGAAATGGTAGGGGTATAATGTACCCCTTACCAATTCACATAGGGGGGGCGGGATCTGGGGGTCCCCTTTGTTAAAGGGGTCTTCCAGATTCCGATAAGCCCCCTGCCCGCAGACCCCCACAACCACCGGGCAAGGGTTGTGGGGATGAGGCCCTTGTCCCCATCAACATAGGGACATGGTGCTTTGAGGGGTCACAGACCCCCAAAGCATTCTCCCCATGTTGAGGGCATATGGCCTGGTACGGTTCAGGAGGGGGGGCGCTCTCTCATCCTCCCCTCCTTTCCTGCGGCCTGCCAGGTTGCGTGCTCGGATAAAGGGTCTGGTATGGATATTTGGGGGGAACCCCACGTAATTTTTATTTTATTTGACGCAGGGGTTCCCCTTAATATCCATACCAGACCTGAAGGAATGGTAATTGAATTTGGGGGGGACCCCAAGCATTTTTTTTTTATCAATGACTTTTCTCTGTATTGCCGGGAGCCGACAATTCATTATAGCCGCGAGTGCTTTTAAATTACTTTTTTTCCTTCAGAAATTACACTTTGTGCAGGGACAGTTCTAAGCAAGGGAAAGAAGCACTGCTTTACAGGCATACTATACACCCTCCCCCGGTACGAAATTTAAAGGAATATTTCACTTTTATTGTTTCACTTTAAGCATTATTAAAATCACTGCTCCTGAAAAAAACACTGTTTTTAAAACTTTTTTTTGCATTGATACATGTCCCCTGGGGCAGGACCCGGGTCCCCAAACACTTTTTATGACAAAAACTTGCATATAAGCCTTTAAAATTAGCACTTTAGATTTCTTCCATAGACTTTTATAGGGTGTTCCGCGGCTTTTCGAATTTGCCGCGAACACCCCAAATTGTTCGCTGTTCGGCGAACGTGCGAACAGGCAATGTTCAAGTCGAACATGAGTTTGACTCGAACTCGAAGCTCATCCCTAGTTCTCTCCCCTAGGGTGTAGGGTAAAGTCTATTCTCTCCTTCAGTTCAATAAGGCCATTGTCCAGACAGTATTAAACCCAATAAAGAAAGGTTTCTTTTGCTTGCATAGAAACTTTATAGGAAAGTTGGAGATAGAGAATTTAACAGGGAGGCAGGTTCAGGCACACGGCACTTAACTGTCAGTTATCTCCAATCAGTCCTGAGTTGGCTTTGTTCACCCAGATAGTCCCCTCTCACAGTCCTAGCAGTCGGTGTGGAGCACGGAACATTCACTTTAAATTTCCTGGGGATACGATCAGACGATCCTCTGCCACAGAATCTTTAAGTCCTGAACTTCCCGACCTAGTAATAGTTAGTCCTTAGGTGCCAATGGGCACATTACCAGGCTTTTGGCAGGTAGGAATCCTTCCCTCTGACAGGTAACCAGGCCTCTCCCTAGACAGTGACTTCTTCACCAATCCCTTTGGGACCGATCCTCCCCTGGCTTCCTCTCCTTCAGAGTGGGTCACCCTTCACTTGGGTATCCTGGGACTCCTCTTCAGGTGTAGGCCTCAGCTAAAGGTGCTGGGCCTACCTGCAGCGATACAGCCTCAGGCTAAAGGTACCTGGGGCTGGTACACACACACGCACCCCTGGCCTGGAGGGCCGGGAGGCGCAAACTGCTCCCCGAATAATGGCATCTGTCCCTTAAGTACCCTCTCCCAGCATGCACAGCGGGTAGACCACGCTCACTGCACACCTGCCGAGAGAGGAAACCCAATCACGCTGCAATGCCACCTGTGGTTCAACCTGAGACCTGGGTGACAGCGCCCCCCACAGATAAAAGGGAACTGTACTGCCAGGCAACACCACAACAAAGCAGAAACCAATTTAAAGAATTCAAACAGCCTGAGCCTAAATATTTGCTCAGGCTACCCCTTAAATTTAGGCATAGCGACCCCAATTATGGGGGGTCCGCTACACACACCCCCTCCTAAACAAGACACTGTCCCAGTGGCTAGAATAAATCAACGACACCCTCAGTCTTGAGTGGGCGTCGATTAATTCATAACTATACACAGATTTTTTTTGAAATGGTGCCTGAACTAAATATTTTGAGGAAATGGGGAAGAAGAGAAGAAAGAAAACATAGAGTAACATACATACAGACATCCCATTTTCAATGTCATATTTTAGCAATGCACAAAAACACATATCACACATCCCACCCTCTCCTAACTGACTACCCCACCCCATTCTCCGGTGGAGTTGACAGCAGATCGTACCTGCAGAGGGAGAAGAAAAAAAACACAACAACATGCAGTATAATACACATCCTATCTTCTAATTTGTACAAAGAAGTGAGCCATTTCTCCGAAAAGAAATGACTTCCTTCTGTAAGTAAAGTATGCTAAGCCTAGCACCACTTTATATTATCATATAAATTATTCTCTTTTTTTCCGGCAAACCGCTGCCACCTGGTGGCAGCATAAAGTCATTACATCTACCACATTTGTGCATGGGAATGAATCACTGCACACACAAACACTTCCCATCTTGACCACAACGTCTCTTCTGCTTTGACCATGACTAGACTACCCCAAAGTTCAACTTAAAAGAAAAAAACTGTCTCTTCTTCTTTTTAAATGCAGAGGAGAGAGAGAAAAAAACAGCTCTCCCATTTCCTCAATAGAGTAGACCTCCTCTGTAGCAGAGGGCAAAGTTACTGAATTCAGGGCAGTTCATCCATGGAGAAACAGGATAATAGAAAAACAAATTCCTGCTTCAAAGGTAAAAGTGAGGATCAGGGAGAATGAGAGTCTTCCACTGTTTGTCCAGTGTTTCAATAAAGTACACAGTGTCCTCTCTTTCCTTATTGCAAATCACCACTCGGTCAGCATGTATGTGCCGACCATAGTTCCACTCTTTGCGGCAACCCTTGAAGCGATCAGCCAAGGCAGCTGAACAGGCAAAGTACCTACGGGATTTAGGTACTTCCAGGTGATCCCAAATAAAGTCAGAGTACCACCTTTCACGGTAGGCCTCTATCTCAAATAGGAGCTCCCTAGGAATATAAGGGTACTCCCAACCATATTCACTAGCGACTCTTTTGTTGAGGAGCCTCTGCACCCAGGCAATATGTGGCAGAGTTGCACGGTCTCCTGCTCCTGGCAAAACAATAGCATCCGGGGATTTTTTGACTGAGACTGCATCAGACATCGGTAAGGGCAGCCGCAACGGCAGACGCCCCTCTGTAGTGGCGGGCACAGATGATGCAGGTGCAGGCAGTGTGGGTGTGGAAACAACCTACTCCTCCAAAGCAGAGGCCTTCACTTGGGGCGTAGTTTCCCCAGAGTCCATGGGCGATCCCTCTCTAAGGTTGCGGGACGGGGTCACCGGAATCCTGTCCCAACCCTTCTGGACGAAGATCTCATCGACCTCCACATTGTCACCCAGTTCAGTGGATGACTCAAAATCCGACGAGTTATACTCTTCGGCAGGCAGATAATTTCTGGTGGACACAGACACACTGTCCCCAGACGGCAAAAGTTCCCGAGGGTTGGCTGTCCACACATCCCCCGTAAAATGGGGTATGGGCTTCTTTCCCTTTCCCGGCAAACTTGTTGTCACAGTTCCCCCAGCCTCCTTACCGTCCCCTGACGTGTACTTCCCGGAGATCCCTCCTCTTCGAAGATCCGGTTCAGGCAGGCACTGGGGCAGGCTTCTACCGCGGCTGCGGGAGGCCTTAACATATCCCACTTTCCATTTGGCGGGTGGGATGGAAGCTTCCGTAGTGACGGAGGCAGCATCCGCTGTGGCGTCCTTAGCTGGCTCCGTGGTGGCTGGAGCTTCATCTTTGGAATCCGTTGTAGCCGCGGTGATGCGCGTGGGCTCGGCTGTAGGAGTGTAGTTGTCTTCCTCTGAAGTAACGGCCCCTGTAATAAAGTTGACCCGGTAGGGTGACTCGGTGGGCTGGTCCACCTCAAACAGAAATTCCCCGCAGGTCAAACACTTTCCGAATTGCCGTATCTGCACAGCCAAGCCACCACATCTGGGATAGAGCACGCCCAGGGCCTCCGCATCTCTCCAAGTATAAAGTGTGAAGTGGCCCCTAGGCTTAAGCCGGATCCCCGTATCCATGAGGGGAGCAGTAATGGGAGCAATGTCCATGGTAGAAGTAGATGGGAACATCCGAGGTCCCGTTGAAATGGAAGTCCTTGGAGTGGCAGACATATTGCTTCTCCTTACTAGTCCAGGCTCTTACTGTCCCTTGGCGGCAAATGCACCACGTGCAACTCACATTTGGTGGGGGCTCCTCCCCCTAAATCTCTTCCTGCATGTAGCTCACTGGCTTTTCTTCTTTTTAGGACACGCCCACAAACTACGCAGTTAGAAAAATTAAAGCACAGTCCTGGTACCTCCTTTTCTCTCGACAAAGTAGTGACGCAGTCCAATTTTCCTTAATGGCCGACCTCCGTAAAAACACAAAGATCAGAGAAAAATAGTTCAACTTCCAGGGGTAGCTGCAAATCCCAGACTCGAGCCCCCACTTGTAGCACACAGATCCTTTACCCTGCTTACCTCCACAACCAGAATGGGACACACCATGCCACAAGCCCAATATCCTCCTGATAAAAGAGGGTGAGTGGTGTTATCTGTTTTTGGTCCTGCAGCGAGTTACCTCCTTCCGTTGGTTCTCTCCCCTAGGGTGTAGGGTAAAGTCTATTCTCTCCTTCAGTTCATTAGGGCCATTGTCCAGACAGTATTAAACCCAATAAAGTTTATTTTGCTTGCGTAGAAACTTGATAGAGATAGAGAATTTAACAGGGAGGCAGGTTCAGGCACACAGCACTTAACTGTCAGTTATCTCCACTCAGTCCTGAGTGGGCTTTGCTCACCCGGATAGTCCTCTCTCACGGTCCTAGCAGCTGGTGTGGAGCACGGAACATTCACTTTAAATTTCCTGGGGATACGATCAGACGATCCTCTGCCACAGAATCTTTAAGCCCTGAACTTCCCGACCTAGTAATAGTTAGTCCTTAGGTGCCAATGGGCACATTACCAGTCTTTTGTCGGATAGGAATCCTTCCCTCTGACAGGTAACCAGGCCTCTCCCTAGACAGTGACTTCTTCACCAATCCCCTTGGGACCGATCCTCCGCTGGCTTCCTCTCCTTTAGAGTGGGCTACCCCTCACTTGGGTACCCTGGGACTCCTCTTCGGGTGAAGGCCTCAGCTAAAGGTGCTGGGCCTACCTGAAGCGATGCAGCCTCAGGCTAAAGGTGCCTGGGGCTGGTACACACACACGCATCCCTGGCCTCGAGGGTCGGGAGGCGCAAACTGCTCCTCGAATAATGGCGTCTGCCCCTTAAGTACCCTCTCCCAGCATGCCCAGCGGGTAGACCACACCCACTGCATGCCTTCTGAGAGAGGACACCCAATTGCACTGCAATGCCACCTGTGGTTCAACCTGAGACCTGAGTGACAGCGCCCCCCACAGATCAAAGGGACTTGTACTGCCAGGCAACACCACAACAAAGCAGAAACCAATTTAAAGAATTCAAACAGCCTGAGCCTAAATATTTTCTCAGGCTACCCCTTACATTTAGGCATAGCGACCCCAATTATGGGGGGTCCGCTACACTTATTTTCAGCAAGTCCACAGTGAAAAAAATATATAATATAATGTTCCATAAAGTGACTCTGTGATGATGATCCAAATAATATTAATTGTGTCTTCACACACGTGCTCCCCCCGTGTGATTGCGCTCACCTCCAATTGTGTGACCACACAATTAAGTTTGGTCCACAATAGCAGCTGAACCACCTCTAGGCTCTAAGTAGCAGGATTTGCAGGCTCCCCCCAGGTGTAATCCAAAGATGGTATCCTCAATTTAAAATACAAAAGAGGGCAGATAGTGCATTATCGTTTTAATATAGAAATGTATTGTCTATTTATTGTGTATTGTTTTTTCACTGTGGACTTGCTAAAATTAAGAATTTTTGATACTTTGATGTTTACTTCAATATTTTTGTATTTATATCACTGTGCACTTGCTTGTATTTCATTTATATATTTATATATTTTTTACCATTTTATTCTTTGTTTGGGAATTCAAGTTTCTCCAACATTCACTCGCGCATTGCTCACAGCAATTATATATATATTTTTTCACCTGAGTGAGTGATATATCACATATCGCTGCATTTGTTTATTTTTAATATTTTATACACAGATTATGGGAGTGTGAATATGCTTAGCGACTGTGGATTGGTTCTCTTACGTATAAAACATTTTTTAGACACTCTTCATTGGTAGCTCGCAAGACATCTATCTATACACTTAGAAATATAAAGATTACCTCAGCTTTTTTCATATTGCAAGATTTATAGGCTGTTGCATTTCTTTTCAGTTTTGTTTTGGGTTACCCTAGCTAAAACTGGTCTCCTTATTTTCACAATACGCAGTGGACATATATGGCCTGATTTTCTCAAGGAAAATATTTACCAGAATTTTACCCCCATCTCTCCTACACAAATTTGATATATCTATATCCAATCAGTGCTGGAGATGCAAACGGGCAAATGGAAACCTCTTACATATCTGGTGAGAGTGCCCACTCATCCAATCCTTCTGGAAATGGGTACACAACCAAATAAAAACAATACCCACATACTCCTTAGAATTCAAACCCGCTCAATATCTTCTCCATCACCAAGTGTCTAGTGATGTGCCTTACTTCAAATCTCTGGCCATTATGGTAATCAACGCAGCCAAAATGTGTATACCAAAACTGTGAGGTACCTCAAAAGTTGCCTCCCTTGCAGACTGGTGTAAACGCATAGACAAAAGTGCTGAGATGGAAGAGCTCATTTCAACCGTGCAGGACTCTCCTTCCAAATATACCTCTACTTGGGCTTGCTGGAAACACTTCCGTTCTTCTAACAAGTACTTGCGGGAGATGGGCCTCTCTCACCCAGTCCAAACTTAAAGTCAGATTGGCTTTTCTTCCTCCAACAGCCTCAAACTTTCTTAACACAAACCTCTCAACCCATTAGAATGACATTACTGAATACTACAAAGCCCCCACCCCAAATTGCAGACTAGAAATATGAAGACAAAAACTACACACCCCACCTTAACTACATTCATATAGAGGCACATATGCATACCCTTGCTTCCCATACAATAAATATCCCCCATAGGGTTTGTTAGGAATTCGTTTCATAGTAGAAATTGAAGAATCCTTAGCTTGTACAATACTTCAAGAAAAGTTGTTTATTCTTCACATAGCAAAGACAAGACTTACATAATGACATATGGTAACATATGGTAAGGTGATGGCTTCAGAAGGAAGAGATATCAGATGTTACATTCTCCATTGTGTAGGGTTCCTTCCCTCTCTTCCCTAACTAGCCATTCAACCCTCTTGGATTCTTATACTGTTTCATAAAGTTATGTTAGCATTTCACGGGTGTAACACCCATTCTTGCATATAAGCTTATATAGAACTAGTCTATAGTTACGTTACATATCTCCACCCATCTTTCTGGCATAGTAACTCAGAATAGAAATACATACACAGCAAATGACTCTTCTCTTTGTCAAATTTGTTTATTGAAATTTTAACAAATCATAAAGATCGGTTCAAAAGCATTGCTAGAAATTAACATAACAATGTATAATAAACAACTATTGCTCCACAAATAAACTGAAAGTAGCCTATTTGCATAGTCTGTTTTAGGATTAGTGTTGTAGATAACATTTTTAGTTTAATCAATAGAAGTTGAAATCGAAGTTGGACCCAAGGGCCTGGTCTGCTCATGGAGGGGGAACCCATGCCGGTTTTTTCTTTAAAAATTGGCGTTGAGTTCCCGCTCAGGATTCATACCAAACACAGTGCCTGGTATTGGCAGGAATCCTTGTCGGATCCCCGTTCAATACAGTGCCGCGTCTCCTCGCTATTGCAGCGAGCGCGAGATGTGTCGCCACCCTGTCGCCGAGATGTCGGCACCCCTGTCGCCGAGAATCTCCGCGATAGGATTGCGATGATTATACAATGTTGGCGGCACCTACTGTATGTTTTTTCCCCTTTTTATTCAATCTGTGTAATGTATATGTACAATATTTAAACTTCAATAATGCAATTTAGTCATGGACGGTGCAATAGGTGAAAGAAATAAACCAAAAAACTTTTTTATGATACAAGATACTCCAGATGTTCTGTTACCCTCTGCTTACCCGTATCCTTTCCCGTACATGCTTCATTTAAAGTCCCGCTCTCTTTTCTTTTTTTTATCATTATAAAATTTAGGGATGTGAGGCAATTGACCCATCGCCTCTGGAAAGTCCCACTCCGCCCCCCCTCTTATTAATCCTACTACTGTGTTTATTATTAATTTTGCTATATCAGAATCTCATGAACCTCCTGATCCCCTCTGGAGATTCCCTTCTTCCTCCCCCCTCTTTACTCCCTTTATTGTTATACACATTACTACTATACAAATAGTTATTCTCTCTATAAGCTGATTTTAGGAGTAATAAGATTATTTTTATGTCTGGTTCCATTTTTTTTTTCCCCCATCGACAGGACACGCCAAGCCACAAAGCAGGATCTTGGCCCCTGTTAGAAATATATAATTTAACAACAATATGAACACCGCTTATGTTACCTTTTATTTGCCCCAAACTTTTAATCCATGCTTATTGAAAAATCAGATGTTACTTTTGCTAAATTTTTGTGAAATTTTTGAGAAGCTCTTAGATGTCTTATGTTCATCTTATTTTATTCCAGAATTAAAAACGTAATATACGATATATCACTATTATACAAAAAATGTATGTATAAAACATGTATTATTATCTACAATAAAATATTTGAAAAAGAAAAGAACTTTTTTAAATACAATGGACTCGAACGTTTGAAATCAAAAGTGCTAATTATCAAGGCTAATATGCAAGTTATTGTCCTAAAAAGGGTTTGGGGACCCGGGCAATGCCCCAGGGGACATGTATCAATTCAAAAAAAGTTTTAAAAACTGAAGTTTTTTCGGGAGCAGTGATTTTAATAATGCTTAAAGTGAAACAATAAAAGTGAAATATTCTTTTAAATTTCGTACCTGGGGGGGGTGTATAGTATGCCTGTAAAGGTACGAGGGGGCAGGTGACCCCGCTCCCTCGTATGTCAGACCCCGCCTATGTCATTGGCTGAGCGGACCTGATGGGGAACTTCCTCCACAGTGTAATAAGTAAATAGAACCGCCCCTTCTCACATTCCCCATCAGGTCCGCTCAGCCTTACACCCAGTGAAGGTGACCCGCCCTCTACGTCATTGGCTGAGCGGACCTGATGGGGAACTTGAGAAGGGGCGGGGTCTATTTATTTATTACACTGTGGAGGAAGTTCCCCATCAGGTCCGCTCAGCCAATGACGTTTCATGTGGAGTGGAGACTGCAGCGCTGGACATCGGATCACCGCGGGACACTGGATTACATCGCTGGAATAGGTTTCTTATTTCTTATTTTTTTATTTTTCATAAAGGACTTTCCCAACTGTGTCTGTGTGTTTTTTTACAATTGTTTACACTTTCTTTGTGAAATGGTAGGGGTATAATGTACCCCTTACCAATTCACATTGGGGGGGGGCGGGATCTGGGGGTCCCCTTTGTTAAAGGGGTTTTCCAGATTCCGATAAGCCCCCTGCCCGCAGACCCCCACAACCACCGGGCAAGGGTTGTGGGGATGAGGCCCTTGTCCCCATCAACATGGGGACATGGTGCTTTGAGGGGTCACAGACCCCCAAAGCATCCTCCCCATGTTGAGGGCATATGGCCTGGTACGGTTCAGGAGGGGGGGCGCTCTCTCATCCTCCCCTCTTTTCCTGCGGCCTGCCAGGTTGCGTGCTCGGATAAAGGGTCTGGTATGGATATTTGGGGGGAACCCCACGTAATTTTTTTTTTTATTTGACGCAGGGGTTCCCCTTAATATCCATACCAGACCTGAAGGACTAGTAATTGAATTTGGGGGGGACCCCCAAGCATTTTTTTTTTATCAATGACTTTTCTCTGTATTGCCGGGAGCCAACAATTCATTATAGCCGCGAGTGCTTTTAAATTACTTTTTTTCCTTCAGAAATTACACTTTGTGCAGGGACAGTTCTAAGCAAGGGAAAGAAGCACTGCTTTACAGGCATACTATGCACCCTCCCCCGGTACGAAATTTAAAGGAATATTTAACTTTTATTGTTTCACTTTAAGCATTATTAAAATCACTGCTCCTGAAAAAAACACAGTTTTTAAAACTTTTTTTTGCATTGATACATGTCCCCTGGGGCAGGACCCGGGTCCCAAAACACTTTTTATGACAAAAACTTGCATATAAGCCTTTAAAATTAGCACTTTAGATTTCTTCCATAGACTTTTATAGGGTGTTCCGCGGCTTTTCGAATTTGCCGCGAACACCCCAAATTGTTCGCTGTTCGGCGAACGTGCAAACAGGCAATGTTCAAGTCGAACATGAGTTTAACTCGAACTCGAAGCTCATCCCTAGTTCTCTCCCCTAGGGTGTAGGGTAAAGTCTATTCTCTCCTTCAGTTCAATAAGGCCATTGTCCAGACAGTATTAAACCCAATAAAGAAAGGTTTCTTTTGCTTGCATAGAACCTTTATAGGAAAGTTGGAGATAGAGAATTTAACAGGGAGGCAGGTTCAGGCACACGGCACTTAACTGTCAGTTATCTCCACTCAGTCCTGAGTTGGCTTTGCTCACCCAGATAGTCCCCTCTCACGGTCCTAGCAGTCGGTGTGGAGCACGGAACATTCACTTTAAATTTCCTGGGGATACGATCAGGAGATCCTCTGCCACAGAATCTTTAAGTCCTGAACTTCCCAACCTAGTAATAGTTAGTCCTTAGGTGCCAATGGGCACATTACCAGGCTTTTGGCAGGTAGGAATCCTTCCCTCTGACAGGTAACCAGGCCTCTCCCTAGACAGTGACTTCTTCACCAATCCCTTTGGGACCGATCCTCCCCTGGCTTCCTCTCCTTCAGAGTGGGTCACCCTTCACTTGGGTACCCTGGGACTCCTCTTCGGGTGTAGGCCTCAGCTAAAGGTGCTGGGCTTACCTGCAGCGATACAGCCTCAGGCTAAAGGTACCTGGGGCTGGTACACACACACACGCACCCCTGGCCTGGAGGGCCGGGAGGCGCAAACTGCTCCCCGAATAATGGCATCTGTCCCTTAAGTACCCTCTCCCAGCATGCACAGCGGGTAGACCACACTCACTGCACACCTGCCGAGAGAGGAAACCCAATCGCGCTGCAATGCCACCTGTGGTTCAACCTGCGACCTGGGTGACAGCGCCCCCCACAGATCAAAGGGAACTGTACTGCCAGGCAACACCACAACAAAGCAGAAACCAATTTAAAGAATTCAAACAGCCTGAGCCTAAATATTTGCTCAGGCTACCCCTCAAATTTAGGTATAGCGACCCCAATTATGGGGGGTCCGCTACACACACCCCCTCCTAAACAAGACACTGTCCCAGTGGCTAGAATAAATCAACGACACCCTCAGTCTTGAGTGGGCGTCGATTCATTCATAACTATACACAGAATTTTTTTGAAATGGTGCCTGAACTAAATATTTTGAGGAAATGGGGAAGAAGAGAAGAAAGAAAACATAGAGTAACATACATACGGACATCCCATTTTCAATGTCATATTTTAGCAATGCACAAAAACACATATCACACATCCCACCCTCTCCTAACTGACTACCCCACCCCATTCTCCGGTGGAGTTGACAGCAGATCGTACCTGCAGAGGGAGAAGAAAATAAAACACAACAACATGCAGTATAATACACATCCTATCTTCTAATTTGTACAAAGAAGTGAGCCATTTCTCCGAAAAGAAATGACTTCCTTCTGTAAGTAAAGTATGCTAAGCCTAGCACCACTTTATATTATCATATAAATTATTCTCTTTTTTTCCGGCAAACCGCTGCCACCTGGTGGCAGCATAAAGTCATTACATCTACCACATTTGCGCATGGGAATGAATCACTGCACACACAAACACTTCCCATCTTGACCACGACGTCTCTTCTGCTTTGGCCCTGACTAGACTACCCCAAAGTTCAACTTAAAAGAAAAAAACTGTCTCTTCTTCTTTTTAAATGCAGAGGAGAGAGAGAAAAAAAAACAGCTCTCCCATTTCCTCAATAGAGTAGACCTCCTCTGTAGCAGAGGGCAAAGTTACTGAATTCAGGGCAGTTCATCCATGGAGAAACAGGATAATAGAAAAACAAATTCCTGCTTCAAAAGTAAAAGTGAGGATCAGGGAGAATGAGAGTCTTCCACTGTTTGTCCAGTGTTTCAATAAAGTACACAGTGTCCTCTCTTTCCTTATTGCAAATCACCACTCGGTGAGCATGTATGTGCTGACCATAGTTCCACTCTTTGCGGCAACCCTTGAAGCGATCAGCCAAGTCAGCTGAACAGGCAAAGTACCTACGGGATTAAGGTACTTCCAGGTGATCCCAAATAAAGTCAGAGTACCACCTTTCACGGTAGGCCTCTATCTCAAATAGGAGCTCCCTAGGAATATAAGGGTACTCCCAACCATATTCACTAGCGACTCTTTTGTTGAGGAGCCGCTGCACCCAGGCAATATGTGGCAGAGTTGCACGGTCTCCTGCTCCTGGCAAAACAATAGCATCCGGGGATTTTTTGACTGAGACTGCATCAGACATTGGTAAGGGCAGCCGCAACGGCAGACGCCCCTCTGTAGTGGCGGGCACAGATGATGCAGGTGCAGGCAGTGCGGGTGTGGAAACAACCTACTCCTCCAAAGCAGGGGCCTTCACTCGGGGCGTAGTTTCCCCAGAGTCCATGGGCGATCCCTCTCTAAGGTTGCGGGACGGGGTCACCGGAATCCTGTCCCAACCCTTCTGGACGAAGATCTCCTTGACCTCCACATTGTCACCCAGCTCAGAGTATGACTCAAAATCCGACGAGTTATACTCTTCGGCAGGCAGATAATTTCTGGTGGACACAGACACACTGTCCCCAGACGGCAAAAGTTCCCGAGGGTTGGCTGTCCACACATCCCCCGTAAAATGGGGTATGGGCTTCTTTCCCTTTCCCGGCAAACTTGTTGTCACAGTTTCCCCAGCCTCCTTACCGTCCCCTGATGTGTACTTCCCGGAGATCCCTCCGCTTCGAAGATCCGGTTCAGGCAGGCACTGGGGCAGGCTTCTACCGCGGCCGCGGGAGGCCTTAACATATCCCACTTTCCGTTTGGCGGGTGGGATGGAAGCTTCCGTAGTGACGGAGGCAGCATCTGCTGTGGCGTCCTTCGCTGGCTCCGTGGTGGCTGGAGCTTCATCTTTGGAATCCGTTGTAGCCGCGGTGATGCGCGTGGGCTCGGCTGTAGGAGCGTAGTTGTCTTCCTCGGAAGTAACGGCCCCTGTAATATAGTTTACCCGGTAGGGTGACTCGGTGGGCTGGTCCACCTCAAACAGAAATTCCCCGCAGGTCAAACACCTTCCGAATGGCCGTATCTGCACAGCCAAGCCACCACATCTGGGATAGAGCACGCCCAGGGCCTCCGCATCTCTCCAAGTATAAAGTGTGAAGCGGCCCCTAGGCTTAAGCCGGATCCCCGTATCCATGAGGGGAGCAGTAATGGGAGCAATGTCCATGGTAGAAGTAGATGGGAACATCCGAGGTCCCGTTGAAATGGAAGTCCTTGGAGTGGCAGACATATTGCTTCTCCTTACTAGTCCAGGCTCTTACTGTCCCTTGGCGGCAAATGCACCACGTGCAACTCACATTTGGTGGGGGCTCCTCCCCCTAAATCTCTTCCTGCATGTAGCTCACTGGCTTTTCTTCTTTTTAGGACACGCCCACGAACTACGCAGTTAGAAAAATTAAAGCACAGTACTGTACCTCCTTTTCTCTCGACAAAGTAGTGACGCAGTCCAATTTTCCTTAATGGCCGACCTCCATAAAAACACACAGATCAGAGAAAAATAGTCCAACTTCCAGGGGTAGCTGCAAATCCCGGACTCGAGCCCCCACGTGTAGCACACAGATCCTTTACCCTGCTTACCTCCACAACCAGAATGGGACACACATGCCACAAGCCCAATATCCTCCTGATAAAAGAGGGTTAGTGGTGTTATCTGTTTTGGGTCCTGCAGCGAGTTACCTCCTTCCGTTGGTTCTCTCCCCTAGGGTGTAGGGTAAAGTCTATTCTCTCCTTCAGTTCATTAGGGCCTATGTCCAGACAGTATTAAACCCAATAAAGTTTATTTTGCTTGCGTAGAAACTTGATAGAGATAGAGAATTTAACAGGGAGGCAGGTTCAGGCACACAGCACTTAACTGTCAGTTATCCCCACTCAGTCCTGAGTGGGCTTTGCTCACCCGGATAGTCCTCTCTCACGGTCCTAGCAGCTGGTGTGGAGCACAGAACATTCACTTTAAATTTCCTGGGGATACGATCAGACGATCCTCTGCCACAGAATCTTTAAGCCCTGAACTTCCCGACCTAGTAATAGTTAGTCCTTAGGTGCCAATGGGCACATTACCAGTCTTTTGTCGGATAGGAATCCTTCCCTCTGACAGGTAACCAGGCCTCTCCCTAGACAGTGACTTCTTCACCAATCCCCTTGGGACCGATCCTCCGCTGGCTTCCTCTCCTTCAGAGTGGGCTACCCCTCACTTGGGTACCCTGGGACTCCTCTTCGGGTGAAGGCCTCAGCTAAAGGTTCTGGGCCTACCTGAAGCGATGCAGCCTCAGGCTAAAGGTGCCTGGGGCTGGTACACACACACGCACCCCTGGCCTGGAGGGACGGGATCCGCAAACTGCTCCTCGAATAATGGCGTCTGCCCCTTAAGTACCCTCTCCCAGCATGCCCAGCGGGTAGACCACACCCACTGCATGCCTTCTGAGAGAGGACACCCAATTGCACTGCAATGCCACCTGTGGTTCAACCTGAGACCTGAGTGACAGCGCCCCCCACAGATCAAAGGGAACTGTACTGCCAGGCAACACCACAACAAAGCAGAAACCAATTTAAAGAATTCAAACAGCCTGAGCCTAAATATTTTCTCAGGCTACCCCTTACATTTAGGCATAGCGACCCCAATTATGGGGGGTCCGCTACACTTATTTTCAGCAAGTCCACAGTGAAAAAAATATATAATATAATGTTCCATAAAGTGACTCTGTGATGATGATTCAAATAATATTAATTGTGTCTTCACACACGTGCTCCCCCTGTGTGATTGCGCTCACCTCCAATTGTGTGACCACACAATTAATTTTGGTCCACAATAGCAGCTGAACCACCTCTAGGCTCTAAGTAGCAGGATTTGCAGGCTCCCCCAGGTGTAATCCAAAGATGGTATCCTTCAATTTTGTGACCGCACAATTAAGTTTGGTCCACAATAACAGCTGAACCACCTCTAGGCTCTAAGTAGCAGGATTTGCAGGCTCCCCCCAGGTGTAATCCAAAGATGGTATCCTCAATTTAAAATACAAAAGAGGCCAGATAGTGCATTATCGTTTTAATATAGAAATTTATTGTCTATTTATTGTGTATTGTTTTTTCACTGTGGACTTGCTAAAATTAAGAATTTTTGATACTTTGATGTTTACTTCAATATTTTTGTATTTATATCACTGTGCACTTGCTTGTATTTCATTTATATATTTATATATTTTTTACCATTTTATTCTTTGTTTGGGAATTCAAGTTTCTCCAACATTCACTCGCGCATTGCTCACAGCAATTATATATATATTTTTTCACCTGAGTGAGTGATATATCACATATCGCTGCATTTGTTTATTTTTAATATTTTATACACAGATTATGGGAGTGTGAATATGCTTAGCGACTGTGGATTGGTTCTCTTACGTATAAAACATTTTTTAGACACTCTTCATTGGTAGCTCGCAAGACATCTATCTATACACTTAGAAATATAAAGATTACCTCAGCTTTTTTCATATTGCAAGATTTATAGGCTGTTGCATTTCTTTTCAGTTTTGTTTTGGGTTACCATTGCTAAAACTGGTCTCCTTATTTTCACAATATGCAGTGGACATATATGGCCTGATTTTCTCAAGGAATATATTTACCAGAATTTTACCCCCATCTCTCCTACACAAATTTGATATATCTATATCCAATCAGTGCTGGAGATGCAAACGGGCAAATGGAAACCTCTTACATATCTGGTGAGAGTGCCCACTCATCCAATCCTGGAAATGGGTACACAACCAAATAAAAACAATACCCACATACCCCTTAGAATTCAAACCCACTCAATATCTTCTCCATCACCAAGTGTCTAGTGATGTGCCTTACTTCAAATCTCTGGCCATTATGGTAATCAACGCAGCCAAAATGTGTATACCAAAACTGCGAGGTACCTCAAAAGTTGCCTCCCTTGCAGACTGGTGTAAACGCATAGACAAAAGTGCTGAGATGGAAGAGCTCATTTCAACCGTGCAGGACTCTCCTTCCAAATATACCTCTACTTGGGCTTGCTGGAAACACTTCCGTTCTTCTAACAAGTACTTGCGGGAGATGGGCCTCTCTCACCCAGTCCAAACTTAAAGTCAGATTGGCTTTTCTTCCTCCAACAGCCTCAAACTTTCTTAACACAAACCTCTCAACACATTAGAATGACATTACTGAATACTACAAAGCCCCCACCCCAAATTGCAGACTAGAAATATGAAGACAAAAACTACACACTCCACCTTAACTACATTCATATAGAGGCACATATGCATACCCTTGCTTCCCATACAATAAATATCCCCCATAGGGGTTGTTAGGAATTAGTTTCATAGTAGAAATTGAAGAATCCTTAGCTTGTACAATACTTCAAGAAAAGTTGTTTATTCTTCACATAGCAAAGACAAGACTTACATAATGACATATGGTAACATATGGTAAGGTGATGGCTTCAGAAGGAAGAGATATCAGATGTTACATTCTCCATTGTGTAGGGTTCCTTCCCTCTCTTCCCTAACTAGCCATTCAACCCTCTTGGATTCTTATACTGTTTCATAAAGTTATGTTAGCATTTCACGGGTGTAACACCCATTCTTGCATATTAGCTTATATAGAACTAGTCTATAGTTACGTTACATATCTCCACCCATCTTTCTGGCATAGTAACTCAGAATAGAAATACATACACAGCAAATGACTCTTCTCTTTGTCAAATTTGTTTATTGAAATTTTAACAAATCACAAAGATCGGTTCAAAAGCATTTCTAGAAATTAACATAACAATGTATAATAAACAACTATTGCTCCACAAATAAACTGAAAGTAGCCTATTTGCATAGTCTGTTTTAGGATTAGTGTTGTAGATAACATTTTTAGTTTAATCAATAGAAGTTGAAATCGAAGTTGGATAATTAAGGTATAATAAAGCCTCTGTTAAGTAAAAAGTTAGAACTAAACCAAAATATGCATCAGAAAAAAGTGGAAAGGGGTTATCACTGCTATAAAGCTTCTAGGAGCTTATGACTATGTTTTGAAACCAGGTAGAGTATACACAAGTATAGCTGTTTGAACCTAATGCCGCGTACACACAAACGTTTTTAATGTCATTTTCAAAAACGAAGTTTTTCTCGACGTGATTTTTCTTGTTTCCTCTCAAGCCTTGCATACACACGTTCATTAAAAAAAACGCTCGAGCAAAGCGCAGTCACGTACAACATGTACGACGGCACTATAAAGGGGAAGTTCCGTTCGAATGGCGCCACCCTTCATGGTAGTAAAGTTTGTTGAGCGACGATTCACGCTTTTCAGCCTCGTTCTTTTCAGTCCGTTACAGCGTGATGAATGTGCTATCTCCATTCCGAACGCTAGTTTTACCAGAACGAGCGCTCCCGTCTCATACTTGATTCTGAGCATGCGCGTTTTTTTTTCCCCTCGTAAAAGCATACACATTACCGTTTTTCACGTCATTAAAAAAAATGATGTGAAAAACGACGTGAAAAAATACAGCAGGTTCTCATTTTTTCTAGGCCATTTTTCACGTCGTTAAAAATGCTCTGGAGCCTACGCACAATCGTTTTTAATGCCCAATTTGAAAAAAGGCATTTTTAACGTCGTGAAAAACGGTCGTGTGTATGCGGCATTAGGGGGGAAAAAAAGGATAGCGAAAGGTATAATGAAAAGGAAGGTAGAAGGAAGAGAAAAGAGAGAAACAGGAAAAGGAGAAGCGTCAGGAAGAGTCCTCGGGGCTGAGTGCGTTAATAATCATATGGCTATATAAAAGTGTGAAAAAGAGTGTGAAAAAGAGTAAAACTATCAAGGCATCAACAGAGCTTCATCAAAATTTGATGGTAAATAATAAATCTCCCAAGGGAGCTATATAGTCTTAAAGAAACTTATTTTGTCTTGAGCTATAGCCTCTATTTTGGCATGGACCATAGCTTGATTAATTCTATATTTGGTTTCATTTAATACCAAGTTGTTAGATTTCCGGGCTTTAGCTATTGTTTGTTTCACAGCTGTAGTGATCTGTAGTAAAAGTTTGAATTGTCTATGCGAAAGTATTGCCGGCTTGAGATTTAAGAGCGATATCGAAGGATCTGGAGGCATATATACTGCAAATAGGGTTGAAAGCATAAGAAATATATCTCTCCAGTACCTTTTGACTACCGGACAATTCCACCAAGTATGAAGGTAAGAGCCAAGATCACTACAGCCTCGAAAGCATGATGAGGAGTAATTGGGGCAAATTTCGCAATTTTGGCAGGGACTAAGTACCAGCGCGTAAACAGACCCCGACAACCAATGGACAGGGTTGTCGGGAAGGGGCCCTTGTCCTCATCAACATGGGAACAATGTGCTTTGGGGTGGGGGGCGCCCCCCTGCTCCAAAGCACCCACCCCCATGTTGAGGGCATGCAGCCTAGTACGGTTCAGGAGGGGGGCGCCTGCTCGTCCCCACCCCCTTTTCCTGTCCGGCTGGGCTGCATGCTCAGATAAGGGTCTGGTATGGATCTTGGGGGGACCCCGCGCCGTTTTTCGGCATAGGGGGTTCCCCTTAAAATCCATACCAGACCTAAGGGCCTGGTATGCTCCTGGAGGGGAACCCATGTCGGTTTTTTATTTCAAATTTGGCGTGAAGTTCCCCCTCATGATTCATACCAAACAGAGTGCCTGGTATTGGCGGGGATTCAAGTCGGATCCCCGTTCATTGAAAGTCGGACATATGTCGGCTTCAACACATTTTTCCTTTCCCGGCGAGCCAACTTGGCGCTGGCTCCCGCGACAGGGCTCGTAGGTGGTCAATCTCGCTGATAAAAGCAGCAAGATTGACACAATATCACGGTCACCTACTGTACGAGGGTGGATCAGAATCAGGTTTAGTAACGAGTTGAGCATAGAGGGTTGAAATCAGTCCTTTTGCATGGGGATCATTTTTACATTTGATTTCAAAATGTGATAATTAAGGATGAGCCGAACACCCCCCGGTTCGGTTCGCATCAGAACCTGCGAACGGACTGAAAGTTCGCGCAAACTTTAGAACCCTATTAAAGTCTATGGGACTCGAACGTTCAAAATCAAAAGTGATAATTTTAAAGGCTAATATGCAAGTTATTGTCCTAAAAAGGGTTTGGGGACCCGGGTCCTGCCCCAGGGGACATGTATCAATGCAAAAAGAAGTTTTAAAAACAGACGTTTTTTCGGGAGCAATGATTTTAATGATGCATAAAGTAAAAAATAAATAAATATTACTTTAAATATCGTACCTGGGGGGTGTCTATAGTATGTCTGTGAAGTGGCACATGTTTCCCGTGTTTAGAACTGTCCCTGCACAAAATGACATTTCTAAAGGAAAAAAAGTCATTTAAAACTGCTTGCAGCCTTAATGTAATGTCTGGTCCCGGCAATATGGATGAAAATCATTGAGAAAAATGGCATGGGTACCCCCCCTCCCAGCCCATTACCAGCTCCTTTGGGTCTTGTATGGATATTAAGGGGAATCCCGCACCCAAATTAAAAAAAGGAAAGGCGTTGGGCCCCCAGGCCCTATATACTCTGAACAGCAGTATCCAGGCGGTGCAAACAAGACAGGGACTGTAGGTTTGTTGTTCCATAGAATCTGTTTGTAATTTTGAACTGGTAAATTTTTAAAGTGTAGCTCCAGACAAAAAATCAGTTTTAAGCTTTTTGGAAAATATAGGGAAGGGTAATCACCCCTGTAACATTTGTTTTGCTGTCTGTGCACCTGTTCAGAACATTTCAACTCACTTTCCATCCCAATGACAAAGATTTTTTGAAAATTTGGGGTTTTTATTATTATTATTATACAGGGTTTTTAGTGAAACAAGGATTGGTGATAAAGCATCAGTGGAGAGGAGACACCTTTTTCCTATATTAACTCTTACAGGAGAGAATTTCCCTTCCTATGGGTAGATTTCCACTCACTTCCTGTTGTCTCCTTCCGTTTGCAAGTAGGAGTCATTTGTAAGTTGGATGTTTGAAAGTAGGAGCCTGCCGTATATACTCTGCAGAAATTTGGCCCTTAGGTGTTGGTGTTGCCACAACACTGTAAGCCCTCACAGTTACTCTTGGTGGGCGCTGGAACGCCTTGCTGTGAACTATTATATCAAGAATTGTAATTACATGCCATTGTTGAACAGTGGTAGGAAAAATTGGGCCTTTGGTGGTGGTGGTGGTGCTGGTGCCACAACACTGTAAGTCCTCACAGTTACTCTTGGTGGGCGCAGGAATGGTCCCTGCTGTGAAATATTAGATCAAGAATTGTAATTACATGCCCCTGTCGAACAGGGGCATAAAAATTGGGCCTTAGGCACTGGTGCCACAACACTGCAACCCCTCACAGATAATCTATTTGTAGCGCAGGAATAAGCCCTGCTGCAAAGTATTGCTTCAAAAATTGTAATTACACGCCCCTGTTAAACAGGGGCTGAAAAATTGGGCCTTAGGCACTGGTGCTGGTGCCACAACACTGCAACCCCTCACAGACACTCTAGTTGGAGCGCAGGAATTAACCCTGCTGCAAAGTATTGCATCAAAAATTGTATTTACACGCCCCTGTTAAACAGGGGCTGAAAAATTGGGCCTTAGCCACTGGTGGCGGTGCCCAGAACCAAAAATGTTGTTACAAGCTATCAGCATGATCATTAAGGAGGAAGAGGATAGTAACTCAGCATAACAGGATAGTCACTCAGCATCAGCATAGGCAGTCTTGAAGGGATCTGACATTTCAAAAAAAAATATTCGGTTACATCAGCATCAGGTGCTTGGTAGCTGGTGGGGATCCAAGACTGATTCATTTTTATGAAAGTCAGTTGATCGACCGAGTCTGTGGACAGGCGCACCCTATGATCGGTTACAAAGCCTCCAGCAGCACTGAATGTGCGTTCTGAAAGCTCAATTGCATACTGTGCAAGCTCTGGTCAGTGATCCATCCTCAAGACCCAGTAACCCAGAGGATTTTCGGTGGGAAAGGTGTCCAAGACTGATCTTGCCCCTAGGTATTCCTGCACCATGTAAATCAGACGCTGGCGATGGTTGCTGGAACCGATCATTAGGGATGAGCTTCGTGTTCGAGTCGAACCCATGTACGACTCGAACATCGGCTGTTCGATCGTTCAACGAAGATCGAACATTATGGGCTGTTCGTGCCAAATTCGAGTGGCTCGTCACGGCCCATAATTCACTGCGGCATCGCAGTGCATTGCTGGCTGATGATTGGCCAAGCATGCACTATGACCCTAATAATAAAAAAAATTAAAATATGCTGCGCAAAGATAAAAACGTGATAGTGAATGCTAAAATGAACAGAACTTCCAATAACCTCTGTAGGTTTGATCCCACATCAAAAAGGAAAAAAGGTTAGGTCCAAAGTAATGTCCAAAATATACTTCTCCTGTAGGGCTATCTAAAAAATGTCTGGTGTGGATAGCATAGAAAGTCTTATAATACAAATAATCTAAAACATGTATGATAAAAACGAATGTCCAATCTTCTGAACATGCATCCGTGACATCAAACTGGAACACCACAGAACAGTGCTGATTTGGAATAGTGAAGAATCCACCACCTCTATTTAAACTGGCCACTTACCGAAAGTACTGATACCTGTATGAGATCAGTGCACGCATGCAGCTGTTATCCCTGCCAAGGGCTCTTTAAATCAGCTCTCCTGGTTCCTCTGATGTTTAAATAGGTGAACTCCCAGTGTCCCAACGGACCATGATAAGACAGAAAAGACATTCCATAGCGTAATCTAGTATAGGACTTTTTATTCAAATAATATAAAAAATGCACTTACAATGTACATCAGGTATATGAGCGGGTAGTATGTTACAAAGCCGGCCGGCTCTCACTGCCCGTCGTTTCCGGGACTGTGCGATAGTAAAGTGTGGTGACGTCAGCACGCCGCTCCTCCCTACGTCGTATCGACAAAGGTGTCGTCATCCAGGGGCACTATGACCCGCATGCTTTGGCCAATCACAGCGCGGTAATAACGGAGAGTCATAATTGGCCAAAGCTTTGGCCAATCATGGCTCAGAGGAGTAGGTACACGCCCCACACTATATAAGGCCGCCTGGAAGTCGTCCTTGTGTAGTGTGTTGGCGTTTGTGAAAGAGAGAGTTACAGAGAGAGAGAGACAGTGTCATTTATATTGAGTTAGAGCAGGCAGGCGAGTCAGTTAACTGCTGTTACAGTGTGTAGAGGATATATATATGCATCCTATGTGTTGTATATATATTTATACACTGTATTCAGTTTAGCTAGATCCGTTACTGCTGTTCTCTATACTGTGACAGGCAGGCAGGTGATTGTGCCAGCTCCAGCAGAGTTTCGCTTAGTGTACTGTGTGCTTTGCATAGCGTTCACATAAAGCTTACCTGAATACAGTTAGTGGGCCCCTTGAACGCCTACGGAGCACCGCTGGTTCCGAGGACAAAGCACAGGTAGAGTCCATGGAGGAAGAAGAAGAGGAGGGGGTAGAGGAGAGAGGAGTGTCAGAATCACCAGTAGTATAATTTTGGAGGCGTGGTGGCGGAAAAACCTCCAACACTACTGCACCTTGTCCTGCATCCTTCCCAGCTGCCAGCAGAGTCACCCAATGTGCCGTGAAAGATAGGTAATGTCCCTGGACCATGAGTCAGCGGTAATATGCACCTTACCGCTGACCACCCTGTCCAGCGAGGCCAAGACACATGCCGGTAGAGAGCCGGAATCGCCTTCCGTGAGAAAAAGTGGTGTTTGGGAACCTTCCACTGAAGAATTTAGCCAAGCTAGCATTCAACCGCTGGGCATGTGGATGGCTGGGAGTGAACTTCTTTCGACGGTCCAGCAGCTGGGGCAGGGAAATTTGCCTGCTACAATCGGACGTCGGTGTCCTGCTAGCAGAGTGCCCGCAAGTACTTGGCTGTGACACACCTAATTCTACACCTTCATTCCTCTCAGTGCAGCTTTCAGAGAGGACTGAAGGTATAGTGGGGTTGGAGATCCCAGCTGATGAGGAGCAAGGAGAGGTCCGCTTTGTTCTTTGGTGTGGGTCTTTAAGGTACGCTTGCCAACGAGCTGCATGGCAGGTCAACATATGTCTGGTCATGCTTGTGGTGCCCAAGCGGCTGATGTTTTGGCCACGCGAGATACGCTTCAGACATATGTTGCAAATGGCAATGGTGCGATCTGCTGCACACGTCTGAAAAAGGCCCACACCAAAGAACTTTTGCAATAACGCGCAGAGACAGCAGTGCCCTGCACATGCGGAGCTCTGCGGTGTGATGCAGTCGGTGTGCTGCCCTTAAGCTGGCCCCTGGAGGGCACCCTATTTCCTATCAGGCACCCATATGGAGTCAGTGACCTTATCATCCCCTCCCTTCTCATCGCTGGAGCAAATCTGGCAGTATGCTGCAGCTGGGGGAACATGACTGCCAGATAGATGTCCTTGTTGGGCTCCCCCTTCCTCTGGGCTCACGTTACTACCCCCTCTCTCTGGGTTCATGTTACTGCCTTCCTCTAGCTGGGTTCCATCATCAGAGCCTTCAAAACGCTGGGCATCCTCCTGGAGCATGTACCCAACACTGTGGTCAAACAGTTCGGGGGACTCCTCAGGAGGACACGGTGGGGCTAGGGAAGGAGTGACTGATGCCATTAAGCCGAGGGAAGAGGCCGCTTTGGCAGCTGCTTTGCCAGACAAAGTACCCTGAGCCTGGTTGAGCAAGGATGAGGAGGATGAGGATGGCTTGGTCATCCACTCTACTTAGTCTTCGGCATGTTGCGGCTCAACACGGCCAGCTGCCGAAAAAAAGGACAAGCGTGTCCCACGGCCACGTGCTGATGAGGATGCACCATGTCCACGACCAGCACTGTTGCCTCTAGACACAGAGCCTGCTTGCCCTCCTTTATTGCCTCGTGACTGTTTGCCTCTCTTTGTTTGCCTTCCAGACATACTAATGGCCTGCAGTGAGATGTAGCTGCACAAAGGTCGGATGTATATATATATATATATATATATATATATATATATATATATCTGTATATATATATAATGCAGCTATCAGTCTACACTGCCTGCTGTGGTATTAGTATGATAAAAGCAGAGAAGGTCTTCAGTTAGTTTTAGGTGCACACAGTACACTAACTGAAAATACTTGCAGCTCCCTGCCTGTGGTATTAGTTTGAGAACACCACCAATTGTATTCAGGTACATTTAGGTGCACGCTGTGCAAAGGACAGACGTACACTAAATGAAATTAATGCAGCTCCCTGCCTGTGGTTTTAGTATGAGAACACCACTAATTGTATTGAGGTGCATTTAGGTGAACGCTGTGCAAAGGACACAGTACAATAAATTAAATCAATGCTGCTCCCTGCCTGTGGTTTTAGTGTGAGAACACCACTAATTGTATTGAGGTAATTTTAGGTGAACGCTGTACAAAGGACAGAAGTACACTAAATGAAATTAATGCAGCTCGCTGCCTGTGGTATTGGCATGAGAACACCACCAATTGTATTCAGGTACACGCTGTGCAAAGGACACAGTACACTAAGTGAAACACTGCAGCTAGCACAATCACCTGCCTGCCTGTCAGTATAGGGAATAACAGGAACAGATCTAGCTAAACTGAATACAGTGTGTAAATATATATACAACACCTAGGATGCATATATATCCTCTACACACTGTAACTGCAGCTAACTGACTCGCCTGCCTGCTCTATATAACTCAAAATAAATGACACTGTCTCTCTCTCTTTAACCACCGCAACACACTACACAAGGCCGCCATGGAGGCGGCCTTATATAGTGTGGGCCGTGTACTAAACCCCCTGAGACATAATTGGCCAAAGCCACCCTGGCTTTGGCCAATTATGGCTCTCAGTTTTTTGCGCGCTGTGATTGGCCAAAGCATGCGGGTCATAGTGCATGCTTTGCCAATCATCAGCCAGCAATGCACTGTGATGCCGCAGTAAATTATGGGCCGTGACGCGCGACTTGAATTTGGAGCGAACGGCCCATAATGTTAGAAATTCGGCAAACAGCCGAACAGGCATTGTTCGAGTCGAACATGTGTTCGTCTCGAACTCGAAGCTCATCCCTACTCTTCTCGCTTCACGTCTATGGTGAGTACATCACTAGTTTCACGTAAACTATCTTTACCCACACATCCTACTCAAGGTATTTTTTTAGCTCCGGGACAGGAACCAGATACTCCTATACTAGTCCCAGTGACAACATAAATTCTGAACATAGGTCGCTAAAAGGTGATGACTCTCTAAATGTCATAAATTTATCCCAATATCCCCTTACAAATGCGGAAAAAAATATCTTAAGTAGAGGTCTCAGCTTTTGTCCTAATGAGGATATCGACAAATTCGAAGCGATCAAGGACATCCAGCTATTTCCAAGAAAAATCATTCTCAAACAGCTCTATGATAAAAGTATAAAAGATGGAATTCAACTAAGACCCCAAGAAGTGGAAGCTATTGACAATCTTGTCTCACTCTGGGATGAAAATGATCCAAATTTGGATTTAATTGATCGCATAGATATTGAACATATCCTTCAAAAGCTGAACCAATCTCCATCTGACTTGCAGACTATTCCAAACGAGGAACAGGATTTACTACACAATCTTTCCATTAACCCCATGATCAATGTGAAGCCCTCCGATAAGGAGGGGGGGTGGACATTGTTATCATGGACAATGAACAGTACATACTCATGTGTACCAGGAATTTGAATAACAAGACCTGGTACGCTCGGGTGACCATCACTAAGATTGACCAATTTCAATGGGAATTTTACTGATTGATAGATGCAGGGTTTTAATAATAATATCCTGAAAGGACGAGTGGGAACTTGTCCCCACCCCCTTCCCCCGGACCCCCACATTCTACTCTCTTCCGAAACTGCACAAAAGTCTGACACACCCATCGAGGCATCCTATAATCTCCGGGAACGGTTCTCTGATGGAAAATCTCAGCAAATTCATCGATGGCCACTTGCGCCCACATGATTTGGGCATTCAGAGTTATATAAAAGATACCATACATTTACTTCAACAGTTGGATGTACTACAGGTTCCATCAAACTCTATATTGGACGCTATCAACGTGGAAGCATTATACAGCTCAATCACACATGACCAGGGCTTGGCCTGTGTAAAAAGAATTCTGTCAGAGAAATGTCTATTTTAAAGAAAAGTCAACGACTATATCGTTGAAGCTTTTGATTTAATTTTAAATCATAATTACTTTGTCTTCAACGGTTCCCATTTCCTCCAGGTACAGGGCGTAGCAAGGGGCACCTGTTGTGCCCCTTCCTCCACCAATCTGTACCTGGGGGAATGGGAACTCAATATGTGAGACGACCTGGCTCCATTTTTGTAAATTCTTTATTTTTTATAATTTTCACATTCATATTATAATTTTCCACACTTTTATACCATCTCATTTTACCAATCTACGTATTATAATCTTATATTCTCTTATCTCCTACTCAGTTCATTACTTCAATGTGAATTGTCTTTTCCTTCTCTACCTCCAACTCCCTTCTCACTACCACCCCCCTCCCTCCCGAGAAAAAAAAAAAAAGGGTGAAATCAAACTCTCTCCTCCTCCCATCCCCATCCCTCCCCCTCCGCTACCCTCCGGTCTAGCTCAATTTTCCTCTCTTATCCCCTCCCTATACCTCATGTAGGGCGCCCATATTGTCTGGTACCTCTCATCTTGATCTTTCATTGTCATAGTAAGATTCTCCACGTTAGAGGGTGGGTGATGGATAAGTAAGTGAGTAAGGAGGTTGGGTGGCTGTGAATGAGGGACAAAGTGAGGAAGATATGGTTAATTTATATATGTATTATTGTATATGGAAAAACGGATGTATGTTTTTATTATGTGGAAAAGAAATAAAGAATATTGGAATAATAAAAAAAAAAGATTCTCCATTTGTTCGATTTCTGCGATTCTGGCGAACCACTGTGTAATAGATAGGGGAAGGGCTCGAGTCCTGTGGGAACGCATGGGAATGGCGTCCCTGCACTTTTTTCACAGCAGTTATGCCGTTCCCTTTGCAGGACTAGAGCAGAGAATAGGAGGGAATGCAGTGGCGTACTAAGTGGGGGGCGGGCCGCCCCGGATGCCACACACTGGGGGGGTGTCAGGCCGGCGCCCCCCCCCTCCGACTGAAGCGGAGACTGCAGGCAGGTTTAGGCAGAGGGCAGGTTTAGGCAGCGGAGCGGCAGGCGCCCCCCCGTGACTGAAGAGACAGCGAGGCAGAGCAGTCGGGTTCAGAGACAGCGGCACGCAATTTCAGAACACACGCAGAGAGAACCTGAAGTAGTGGCTTTGGGGCGTGCGAGCCGCACTGGAGTGACACCCATCAGATCCCGCCCTTCGCTCCGTGGTCGCGGCTCTGATCTGTCTTGGCACAGCCGAGCAGAGTGAAGCGGCCCGCCTCCCCCTCCTCCGGTATGTCTACACAGGGGGAGGGGACCCGACCAGTCCACTAGTGCTGTCTGTGCATGTCTCGATCATCTGAGGTACATTATGGTACTGAATGGGGGAATCTGTACTTAATGGGGGGGGGATCTGTACTGAAGGGGGGATCTGTACTGAATGGGTGGGATCTGTACTGAAAGGGGGGGAAATCTGTACTGTGGGGGGGATCTGTACTGAAGGGGGGAATCTGTACTGAATGGGGGTTATCTGTACTGAAGGGGGGGTCTGTACTGAAGGGGGGGATCTTTACTGTGGGGGGGATCTGTACTGTGGGGGGATTTGTACTGAATGGGGGGGAATCTGTACTGAGGGGGTTAATTTACAATGGTATTCAGCAATGAGGGGGTTAATGTACTTCCACTGATGCATTGGTGACCAGTGGCAGTTTATTAACCCCTTTGTGCTGCATTAGTGACACCAGTGTCAGTGTTTATTATCCCTATTTGGTGCAGCATGAAAGGGTTCATAAACACTGACACTGGTGTCACTAATGCAGCACAAAGGGGTTAATTACCTGCCACTGGTCACTAATGCATCAGTGGCCAGTTGTGTATTTGATACTACCCACCCTATACACTTCGCACCCCTCTCATCTACATACCCCCCACCCCCATCATTTTTTTTTTTTTTTGGTGGGGGAGTGGATCTTGGGTGGGAGTTCCCACACTTTTCCCCAGGACTTGACCCCTGGATGGGGGGCTCTTTTTTTTCCACAGGACAGGGATACACGCCCTAGCGGCTGTGAGAAGATGTCTAAGCAGTGAGTTTTTCTATTTTTCCATTGATATAGGGATATCGAGTAATAGAATGGTTTCCGGTCTGTCTTCTAGAAACACTCCTGTTATTGTTTTAGTAATTTCTATCACCGTTCTCCAGAATTCCTTAATTTTCTCACACTCCCAAAAAATAAGTATTAACGTACCCTCTGCTGCCTTGCACCTCCAACAAACATCTGTCGTCTGGGGGTAGATTCAGTGTAGTACAGATGGTGTTCTGTACCATCTAGTTAGAATTTTATATCCTCCCTCTTGGTATCTGCTCGCTACTGAGGCCTTATGGTTAAATACCAGAATCCTGTCTTTCTGCTCTTGGGAGAATGTTATCCCCAAGTTTCTCTCCCATGCCTGCTGGAACGTAAGTTCTTGTGGTGTTTCTGAGTTAATTAATATACCATAGAAATATGATAATGAGTGTCTAAGAGTATTTCCCTTCTGGCACATCTGCTCAAATCTTGACAATGTTCTGACCAGGGCCGATCCTAGACAGGGTGCGAGGGGTGCAGTTCACCCAGGCGCCACAGAGGTGGGGGCGCTCAAGCGCCAGAGTGCTCCCCTCCCTCCTCCTTCTTGCTGGTATTCAGAGGCCGCTCACCGCCGCTGCTATTTCATCCCGCCCAAGCCCGTCCCCCATCCACCCTGCTGTCAGAGGAGATCGGAGCCGGTGCCCTGGGCGGAGAGTAAGAGGGGGCGGATTTCTCCCCCTCCCTCTGCGCATAATATGAGAGCCTTGCATTGCCTCGGCCGCCCAATCTGCTCCCTCCCCCTGCATCCTCATTGGCAGGGAGGAGAGCGACTTCAGGAAGGGCTCCACCAGCGGGGGGGGGGGGGACAAGCCTTCCATTATCTCAGTAACCGTGGAAAAACAGACTGATTTCTCCCATCCGTAGGACAGGAGAATCAGTCTGTAAATTCTGAGACGACTGGTGGTTGCAGCTCTGTAAAGTGTCTGTGACAGTGACACTTACACTGTACACAGCCCAGCGAACACACCACCCCCCCCTTCACTGACGGGAGATCAGTGAGGAATACAGCTCCTCCCACCTCTGCTCCTCCAGTGACTTCCCGCCCCGCCCACACTATCTCCGGCGTACAGCTGTATCTCGAGAGAGGATGTGTGGGCGGGAAATATGAAAAAAGCAGCTGCAGATTCCTCTGTGAGACTGAAGGATTTCTGCTTCCAGCCTGGAAATGTGAGTGAGTGTGGAGGGACTGTTTTCTTATTTTCGGGAACATGTACATCATGCCGCCCCACTATTCTATTAGTCCCGGCTGGCGGAGTGATATTGCAATTCTCCGTTCGACTCCCGGCTGCAATCCTAACAAGATGTGAAGAAGTTGAGGGCTGACAGAAAAGAGCAGGAGGAGAGCGTGGCTGCACTGGACACAGTGAGTGGGGATTAGAGGATAGAATACTCACTGTGTCTTATTATGTATTTCACAGCACAGCAGGTTATCAGCATTTCAATTATCACACAGGTAGCAGTAGCACTGTAAGCTCTATCATGTCTCTAAGTCACATTGCTTTTGGGTGCAGACTTTGTTATGCCTGTTAACTTATTGCTGTACTTACTGTATGTAACAGCCATAACAAAGTCAGCACCCAAAAGCAATGTGACATAGAGACATGATAGAGAACCTGCTTACAGTGCTGCCTGTGTGATAATTGTAATGCTGATGATAATAAGAAACGGTGTAATGCTAATTTACACTTAATTTTAACTGCTTCCTGTCCAGCGATGTATCAGTACATCGCTGGATTGGAAGGGTGATATCTTGGTCATCACTACAGCAATGATTAAGATACCATTTTTTAACACCAGGAATTCTGCACAAAGTAAAAGTAATCCTAGTGGCTAAGAAGCCCCTGTATTACTTTTACAGGCAGTGGAAGGGGGTTCCACCACCACCTTTACTGCTTTTAAAATGTGACCATTAGCATCTGGTTACTGGGACACAGTGAGAGGGATGGATGTCATTCCGCCCACCGTGTGATGTCAGAAACTGGAAGTGATGAGGATTTTATCACTTTCGGTTTCGGGCTCATTTAATGAAACCATTATCGGCTTGAACAAGTATCTGATCAAACTGATCTCAGTTTGATCTTATGCTTTGGAGGCCAGAGGACAGATATGGGGTCTAAATGACCCCAGATCCCTCCATAAAGAGGACATGTCATGGCCCATGCTATCACAAGGGATGTTGTTCATCTCTTGTGAAAGCAAAAATGAAAAAAAAAAAATGTAAAGTTACAGTGAAAGATTTGTTTTTCAGTGTAATAAAATAAATAAAATACAATTTAAAAGAAATTTAAACTGCCCCCACTCCTTCATGCTTATTTTTTTTTTTTAAAACAGATTTTATTGAGTTTGAAGTCAAGGTATACAATAGAGCATTTAATTGCGGGCACAGCCGCCAAACAATGTAGCGGGCGCAGCCGCCAATTATGGCGAATATGGTGATCAAATGCGACAACGCCTGAGTATGTACTGCTACTACTTAATAGTTAAATGTAACGGGTAACAGTAAGCATTAACAGATGTCTAAATATAACTCTGAGAAGGTAGCTGAGAAATCAAATGAATGTTAATCACCATGTAAAAAGTATGGTCATGTGGCGACATGGTGGTGCATGGTGAGTCGGGAATCTAAGGGGCGGGCATGCAAAGTTGTAGGGGTAGGGAAGGGAGATTTTAAAAAGGGTATATACAGTCATAGAAACCTAGTGGGGATCGAGTACCAGGAGGGTTGAACATTATCAGATAGTATCTAGAAAGGGCAATTCAGATAGTGAGAGTGGTACAGCATCAACAGGAGTGCGTACATTTGGGAATGGATTGGCAGGGAAGGGGAGGTCGGAGTGTGGGATCAGAGCGGGGTTGAGAACAGGACAGTAAGGAAGGCGAGAGAAGTTGGAAAAGGGGAGTCAAAGTAGGACTCTTCCTCCCACCACGGCTCCCGGAGGGCCCTCATGCGACACATCCTCTATATTCGTCTGTAGTGATAAAGAGCAGCCAGCATGCCCAAGAACGTGTATATTTAGAGGGTGTATCATTGGCCTGATGTATTAAGTCCTCCATTTCTGCTATCTTGTGTATGCGTTGGAACCATTCCGCGATTGAAGGTGGTTCCGATGAACGCCATTTCGCTGGTATGCACAATTTTGCAGCGTTGACCATATGCATAGCCAAGGACTTCATGTATGTTCTTGGTGGTAGTTTGGAGTGGTGAAGTAGGAATTGCGCTGGGGTAAATTCTAGACAGTGCGTGGTGATGGAATTGATAAGACGGTGGACTTCTGTCCAGAATGGTTTGATTTTAGGGCATGTCCACCATATGTGTAACAGGGAGCCTATGTCCTTCCCGCACCTCCAGCATAGCGGGGATTGGGAAGGGTACATGTGGTGTAGTCTGAGGGGGGTCTTATACCATCTCGAGTAGACTTTGAACGCGTTTTCCTGTGTATGAACATTAACAGACCCTTTGTGTATGCAGGCATAGGTGTTTTCCCACTCTTGGTCCGAGAGGGTAATGGCGAGTTCACATTTCCATTTGTGGCTCGCCCAGTTCAGTTTTGGACGTTGGTCAGAATAAAAAAGTGCATAGGTGCTGGAGATCAGGTGAGTTAGTGGTGTAACATTGAGACAGAGTGATTCAAAGGGTGTGTGTCTCCGCGACCAATCCGATTTCGGGCTGGGTTTTTCAAAAAAATTCCTAAGTTGGACGTAGGTCCAAAAGGGGAAGGAGCCCGTGATCATTTTAGAGGCCAGGTTTGTGTAAGAGAGCATGTGGTTATTTTCGAAGAAGTGTTCAGCTCGGATGTGACTATGTGGCCAGCAGTCTGAAAGAAAGGAGGATGTCAGTCCCGGTTCAAAGTCTGAGTTAAGTCTTAGAGGGGTCATTGGGCCCAGAGTCGACGATATTCGATACTTTTTGCACGCTTCTCGGAAACATGTTAGTGTGGGTTGAATGAGCGGATGTTCCTTACAGGGGGTCGGGGTGTTTTTTGGCCCAATCCAAGGGGTCTGAGATAGCGGGACTGGTGAGAAGGAGTGTTCCAGTTGGACCCATGCTTTGGTCATCGTGTGAATGTTCCAGTCGACTATTCTAGCTAGGTGGCAGGCCTGGTGGTACTTGTGGATATCCGGGAGCCCTATGCCCCCTCTAAGTTTAGGTATGGTGAGTTTGGCAAAACTAATTTGTGGTCTGAGTCTGCCCCAAACAAATTCCGTACATGCTCTCTTGTATGCAGCAAAAAAGGCTGGAGGGATCTTGATCGGGATTGTTTGTAGCAGGTAAAGGGTTCTAGGTAGGACATTCATTTTGACGATAGCCGCCCTTCCAAACCATGAAAAAAGTCCAACGGACCATCGCTGTAGATCTTTCCGTATGGACTGTAGCAGAGGGAGGTAGTTAGCGGAGTATAGGTCTTTTAGGGAAGAGGGAAGCTGAATGCCGAGGTACGTAATTGAGTGGTTGTCCCATTTAAATGGGAAGTTGACCTTACACTGTGAGCAGATGTCGGGGGGTAGAGAGACATTTAGGGCAATGGATTTTCCGAAGTTGATTTGTAAGTTGGTCAGAGAGTTAAAGATCTGGAAGTCTTTCAATAAGTTCGGTATAGTAGTGAGAGGTTCTGTCAGAAAGAGGAGGATGTCATCCGCAAAAGCAGCCAATTTGTGCACATGTTGATTTATGGGGACACCCTTGATGTCCGGGTTGGCTCTGATACGTCTTAGCAGTGGTTCAAGAGTAAGGACAAAGATAAGCGGGGAGAGGGGGCAGCCTTGTCGTGTACCGTTGGACAAGGAGAAAGCCCTCGACAGGCGGCCGTTGACACGTACCCTAGCAGTGGGATTGGCATAAAGTGCAAGTATGAAATGGACCATGCGTTGGGGGAAACCCAAGAATTGCAAAACTTCCGTCATGTAATCCCAGGCCACCCTGTCGAAGGCCTTCTCCGCGTCAAGGGAAAGCATAAATCCCTGTCTACGCTTCGAGGTTAGGAAATGATGAATGTTAATCGTCTTTATCGTATTATCCCTTGCTTCTCTACCCGGGATGAAGCCTACCTGATCTAAGTCTATTAGTTGGGGCAGAATGGGTACAAGACGGTTGGCAAGTATCTTGGCGTACCATTTCAGGTCTACATTTAGAAGGGATATGGGCCTATAGTTCGCTACTGAGGAGTGATCCTTACCTGGTTTAGGTATCAGCGTTACATGTGCCGCTAGTAAGTCGCGCGGGGGTGTAATGGGATCCGAAAAAGAGTTAAACGCAGATAAAAAAAAGGGTAAAAGGAGGTCAGAGTAAGTCTTGTAGTAACCGGCTGGGAATCCGTCCGGGCCAGGACATTTACCCGGTTTCATTTGTTTAAGTGCGACGATCGCTTCTTCATTAGTCAGGGGGGCGTCTAACTCCTGAGCTACGGAGGCAGAAATTGGTTCGGGGCTATATTGCGTTAGAAAGTCTTTAATAGCCTGTTGTCTAGGTATACTGCCCGCAGGCGTGTCTGGGGGTTGCAAGTTATACAATCGTGAGTAGCAGGGATGAGCCGAACACCCCCCTGTTCGGTTTGCACCAGAACCTGCGAACAGACAAAATGTTCGTGTAAACTTTAGAACCCTATTAAATACAATGGACTCGAACGTTCGAAATCTAAAGTGTTAATTATAAAGGCTAATATGCAAGTTATTGTCCTAAAAAGTGTTTGGGGACCCGGGTCCTGCCCCAGGGGACATGTATCAATGCAAAAAGAAGTTTTAAAAACGGCTGTTTTTTCGGGAGCAGTGATTTTAATAATGCTTAAAATGAAAAAATAAAAGTGAAATATTCCTTTAAATTTCGTACCTGGGGGGTGTGTATGATATGCATGTGAAGTGGCGCATGTTTCCCGTGCTTAGAACTGTCCCTGCAAAAAATGTCATTTTTGAAAGAAAAAAATGCATTTAAAACTGACTCGCGGCTATTAATGAATTGTCGGCTCCCGGCAATACATACAAAAGTCATTGATAAAAAATAAAAAAAAAGCGTGGGGGTTCCCCAGAATTCAATTACCAGGCCCTTCAGGTCTGGAATGGATATTAAGGGGAACCCCGCCGCAAATTTAAAAAAAAATTGACGTGGGGTTCCCCCAAATATCCATTTCAGGCCCTTCAGATCTGGCATGGATTTTAAGGGGAACTCCACCCCAAATTTAAAAAAAATGGCGTGGAGTCCCCCTAAAAATCCATACCAGACCCCTTATCGGAGCACGCAACCTGGCCGGCCGCAGGGGAAGAGGGGGGGGACGAGAGAGCGCCCCCCCTCCCTCCTGAACCGTACCAGGCCACATGCCCTCAACATGGGGAGGATGTCCCCATGTTGATGGGGACAAGGGCCTCATCCCCACAACCCTTGCCCGGTGGTTGTGGGGGTCTGCGGGCGGGGGGCTTATCGGAATCTGGAAGACCCCTTTAACAAAGGGGACCCCCAGATCCCAGCCCCCCCTATGTGAATTGGTAAGGGGTACAATGTACCCCTACCATTTCACGAAGAAAGCGTAAAAAAAGTTTAAAAAAACCACACAAACACCTTGAAAAAGTTCTTTATTAAAAAAAAAAAAACATTCCAGCGGTGAAATACAGTGTCCCGCGGCGATCCCAATGTTGTCAGGGTCACCTGTGACCAGGTGACAGATGCACACCGTAGGGGGACAGGAGTACACCGCGAGGTAGTGAACCCTATGGCTGGCTTCTGCGGATAGGAAACTGGGTGGTTGTGGAAAGCGGGACCAGAGGAGCACAACCGGGATCCAAACGGAAGCTAGAGCCAAGATTCCCCAGGGCGCGGAGTCTAAGACCCAGCTGGTCTTCTCCAGGGCCTCTAGTGGTGAGGATGTTAGCTGCAGGCTGGGACCAGGTCGCGGCCCCTGGAGTTTCCTAGCTCACGCCCCGTAGGATAAGGGGAAAAGAGGGGAAGCAGCAGCACACGATAAGAGAGAACCGAATAACAAGCTGAAGGTCAGGGGCCACAAGCAGACAAGGATAACGAAGAACGAGCCGAAGGTCAAGGGTCACGAGCAGACAGGGATAGTCGGGGACAAGCCAATAACGTAACAGAGAGACAGACGTAGCACACGGCAGGCAGGAACCCAAACACACAATGCCTAACAAACACGTTGATCAGCAAAGCAGGCTTGCAGTGCACAGGTTAATATAGTGTTCTGTGATAGGGCCTGGGGTGGAGTCTGGCTGGGAGGAGATTATAAAGGAAGCCAGGTGAAAGGGTTCTGGCCTCTAAGATGAACACATGGGAAGGAAGGTAAGCTGACAGACAAACACTACTGCATATCCATGACAGTACCCTCCCTCTTATGGGCCCTCCCCCGCCTGGACCCAGGCTTAAAGGGAAATCTCTGATGAAACCTTCTCAACAGATGAGGTGCAGCGACATCAGATGCAGCGATCCAAGACGCTTCCTCAGGACCAAAACCTCTCCAATGCACAAGGTACTGAAGAATGCCTCTGCAGAGCCGAGAATCCAGAACTTGTCTAACCTCGTACTTAAGATTATCCTCAGAGACCGAAAACGAGGTAGGGAGATGACAAGAAGATCTATTGAGGACCAAAGGCTCTCTAGGAATAAGCAAGGGCATGAGAGGATCAACAGGAATCTGAGGAGGGTCCCCTAGACCCTTAAAGGGGAACTGGTCATCTTGCACAGGACCATCAGACTGGGCAGATGTCAGTGGAACCCTGAAGTCAGGTTGGTTAGAAGGTGACATGTCGCCGGAGTCAAGCTGAATAGCTGAAGGACAAGCAGAATGTCCCAAACAAGAAAAAGTAGGAGGCTCACTGGGCATGGGCTGGACTGGCATAACTAGTACAGAGGCAGAGTGAATAGCTGAGTCAGGTGTAGCGACTACCTGAATCGCATCGCAAGACGTAGAGACTGCAGGACTTGTAGACAAGCTAGCCTGGCTGTGCGTCCAAGGGTGGTTAGGGACAGAGAAATGTAAATGGTTATGCAACCTGGAATGAATGACCGGCTCAGATTCACAGGGGGCAACCTTGGGTAGGCAGGACGAGGAACAGGAGGGACCCCAAGCCAGGATCTGTCCAGTAGTCCAGTCCACATGAGGAGAATGGAGCTGTAACCATGGGAGACCCAAAATTATAGGCGTTGAGGCCTTGGGTAAGATAAGGAAGGATATCCACTCCTGGTGGAGTGTCCCTACCGACATCTTAACAGGGAGGGTCTGGAAGCGGATAGGTCCCCCTGGGAGAACAGTACCATCAATCGCCAAGACCACCAATGGCGTGGTGAGGGGCAAAAGAGTAAGTCTCATGGACGATGAGATTTCCCAGTCCATGAAATTACCAGTGGCTCCGGAATCCAGATATGCTGAGACCGAATGAGAAGAAGCAGCAACATGAAGGAACACAGAAAGCAGAAGACGAGAAGGGGAAGGTGATATTTCTGGGTCCAATACTCCACTTTCCAGATGAAGTGGACCCGAACGTTTTTCTGGACAAAGAGAGCAAGTGTCACGAAAATGACCTTTGCCCCCACAGTAAAGACACAGACCAAGAGTTCTGCGCCTAGCACGTTCCTCGGGGGATAGCCTGGTCCGACCCAGCTGCATGGGTTCCTCAGCTGGTAGGAGATGCTCTACGGGTCGAAGAGAGGGGAGCTCAGGCTGACTAAGAACCAAGGAGTGCTGGCGTTGCTTTTCTAAGGTCCTCTCCTGAAAGCGAATATCGATCTGGTTACACAAGGAGATAACGCCGGCCAGATCAGTGGGGATGGTTCTTCCTGCTAATTCATCCTTCACTCTATCAGACAGGCCATGCAAAAAGGTTGCGACTAAGGCCTCATTGTTCCAGCTCAACTCAGCCGACAGTATGCGGAAATGAAGGGCATACTGTCCCACAGAAGCAGACTCTTGGCGGAGATGTAAAAGGGCGCTGGCCGCTGAAGAGACACGAGCCGGTTCTTCGAAGATATTCCGAAAAAGTTTCAAGAAGCCAGACAGGCTAGAAACCACTGGATCATTCAGTTCCCACAGAGGGGCTGCCCAGGCTAAAGCTTCACCTGAGAGGAGGGAAATGATATAGGCTACCTTAGCCCGATCAGACAGGAAGTTTTGGGGCTGGAGCTCAAAATGAATCGTGCATTGGCTAAGGAACCCCCTGCAAGCCTTGGAGTCCCCAGAGAAACGGGACGGAGCTGGCAGTTGTAGTGAGTGTGTGGCTGCGACTGGTGCAATAGGTGCAGCCGCTGATTGTATTTGAGGTTGCGGATTCAGGGTTCCCAAGGAGGCCTGAAGCTGCTCGAAGCGAGAAGCCAGATCCTGGAGGAATCGCATCACCTGAGTCTGATTCGATTCCTGGGTTTCAAGTCTGCAAACTATGCCCTGCAATGGATCATCCGCGGGTAGCGGGATGTCAGCCGGGTTCATGGCTGATCAAACTGTCAGGGTCACCTGTGGCCAAGTGACAGATGCACACCGTAGGGGGACAGGAGTGCACCGCGAGGTAGTGAACCCTATGGCTGGCTTCTGCGGATAGGAAACTGGGTGGTTGTGGAAAGCGGGACCAGAGGAGCACAACCGGGATCCAAACGGAAGCTAGAGCCAAGATTCCCCAGGGCGCGGAGTCTAAGACCCAGCTGGTCTTCTCCAGGGCCTCTAGTGGTGAGGATGTTAGCTGCAGGCTGGGACCAGGTCGCGGCCCCTGGAGTTTCCTAGCTCACGCCCCGTAGGATAAGGGGAAAAGAGGGGAAGCAGCAGCACACGATAAGAGAGAACCGAATAACAAGCTGAAGGTCAGGGGCCACAAGCAGACAAGGATAATGAAGAACGAGCCGAAGGTCAAGGGTCACGAGCAGACAGGGATAGTCGGGGACAAGCCAATAACGTAACAGAGAGACAGACGTAGCACACGGCAGGCAGGAACCCAAACACACAATGCCTAACAAACACGTTGATCAGCAAAGCAGGCTTGCAGTGCACAGGTTAATATAGTGTTCTGTGATAGGGCCTGGGGTGGAGTCTGGCTGGGAGGAGATTATAAAGGAAGCCAGGTGAAAGGGTTCTGGCCTCTAAGATGAACACATGGGAAGGAAGGTAAGCTGACAGACAAACACTACTGCATATCCATGACAGTACCCTCCCTCTTATGGGCCCTCCCCCGCCTGGACCCAGGCTTAAAGGGAAATCTCTGATGAAACCTTCTCAACAGATGAGGTGCAGCGACATCAGATGCAGCGATCCAAGACGCTTCCTCAGGACCAAAACCTCTCCAATGCACAAGGTACTGAAGAATGCCTCTGCAGAGCCGAGAATCCAGAACTTGTCTAACCTCGTACTTAAGATTATCCTCAGAGACCGAAAACGAGGTAGGGAGATGACAAGAAGATCTATTGAGGACCAAAGGCTCTCTAGGAATAAGCAAGGGCATGAGAGGATCAACAGGAATCTGAGGAGGGTCCCCTAGACCCTTAAAGGGGAACTGGTCATCTTGCACAGGACCATCAGACTGGGCAGATGCCAGTGGAACCCTGAAGTCAGGTTGGTTAGAAGGTGACATGTCGCCGGAGTCAAGCTGAATAGCTGAAGGACAAGCAGAATGTCCCAAACAAGAAAAAGTAGGAGGCTCACTGGGCATGGGCTGGACTGGCATAACTAGTACAGAGGCAGAGTGAATAGCTGAGTCAGGTGTAGCGACTACCTGAATCGCATCGCAAGACGTAGAGACTGCAGGACTTGTAGACAAGCTAGCCTGGCTGTGCGTCCAAGGGTGGTTAGGGACAGAGAAATGTAAATGGTTATGCAACCTGGAATGAATGACAGGCTCAGATTCACAGGGGGCAACCTTGGGTAGGCAGGACGAGGAACAGGAGGGACCCCAAGCCAGGATCTGTCCAGTAGTCCAGTCCACATGAGGAGAATGGAGCTGTAACCATGGGAGACCCAAAATTATAGGCGTTGAGACCTTGGGTAAGATAAGGAAGGATATCCACTCCTGGTGGAGTGTCCCTACCGACATCTTAACAGGGAGGGTCTGGAAGCGGATAGGTCCCCCTGGGAGAACAGTACCATCAATCGCCAAGACCACCAATGGCGTGGTGAGGGGCAAAAGAGTAAGTCTCATGGACGATGCGATTTCCCAGTCCATGAAATTACCAGCGGCTCCGGAATCCAGATATGCTGAGACCGAATGAGAAGAAGCAGCAACATGAAGGAACACAGAAAGCAGAAGACGAGAAGGGGAAGGTGATATTTCTGGGTCCAATACTCCACTTTCCAGATGAAGTGGACCCGAACGTTTTTCTGGACAAAGAGAGCAAGTGTCACGAAAATGACCTTTGCCCCCACAGTAAAGACACAGACCAAGAGTTCTGCGCCTAGCACGTTCCTCGGGGGATAGCCTGGTCCGACCCAGCTGCATGGGTTCCTCAGCTGGTAGGAGATGCTCTACGGGTCGAAGAGAGGGGAGCTCAGGCTGACTAAGAACCAAGGAGTGCTGGCGTTGCTTTTCTAAGGTCCTCTCCTGAAAGCGAATATCGATCTGGTTACACAAGGAGATAACGCCGGCCAGATCAGTGGGGATGGTTCTTCCTGCTAATTCATCCTTCACTCTATCAGACAGGCCATGCAAAAAGGTTGCGACTAAGGCCTCATTGTTCCAGCTCAACTCAGCCGACAGTATGCGGAAATGAAGGGCATACTGTCCCACAGAAGCAGACTCTTGGCGGAGACGTAAAAGGGCGCTGGCCGCTGAAGAGACACGAGCCGGTTCTTCGAAGATATTCCGAAAAAGTTTCAAGAAGCCAGACAGGCTAGAAACTACTGGATCATTCAGTTCCCACAGAGGGGCTGCCCAGGCTAAAGCTTCACCAGAGAGGAGGGAAATGATATAGGCTACCTTAGCCCGATCAGACAGGAAGTTTTGGGGCTGGAGCTCAAAATGAATTGTGCATTGGCTAAGGAACCCCCTGCAAGCCTTGGAGTCCCCAGAGAAACGGGACGGAGCTGGCAGTTGTAGTGAGTGTGTGGCTGCGACTGGTGCAATAGGTGCAGCCGCTGATTGTATTTGAGGTTGCGGATTCAGGGTTCCCAAGGAGGCCTGAAGCTGCTCGAAGCGAGAAGCCAGATCCTGGAGGAATCGCATCACCTGAGTCTGATTCGATTCCTGGGTTTCAAGTCTGCAAACTATGCCCTGCAATGGATCATCCGCGGGTAGCGGGATGTCAGCCGGGTTCATGGCTGATCAAACTGTCAGGGTCACCTGTGGCCAAGTGACAGATGCACACCGTAGGGGGACAGGAGTGCACCGCGAGGTAGTGAACCCTATGGCTGGCTTCTGCGGATAGGAAACTGGGTGGTTGTGGAAAGCGGGACCAGAGGAGCACAACCGGGATCCAAACGGAAGCTAGAGCCAAGATTCCCCAGGGCGCGGAGTCTAAGACCCAGCTGGTCTTCTCCAGGGCCTCTAGTGGTGAGGATGTTAGCTGCAGGCTGGGACCAGGTCGCGGCCCCTGGAGTTTCCTAGCTCATGCCCCGTAGGATAAGGGGAAAAGAGGGGAAGCAGCAGCACACGATAAGAGAGAACCGAATAACAAGCTGAAGGTCAGGGGCCACAAGCAGACAAGGATAACGAAGAACGAGCCGAAGGTCAAGGGTCACGAGCAGACAGGGATAGTCGGGGACAAGCCAATAACGTAACAGAGAGACAGACGTAGCACACGGCAGGCAGGAACCCAAACACACAATGCCTAACAAACACGTTGATCAGCAAAGCAGGCTTGCAGTGCACAGGTTAATATAGTGTTCTGTGATAGGGCCTGGGGTGGAGTCTGGCTGGGAGGAGATTATAAAGGAAGCCAGGTGAAAGGGTTCTGGCCTCTAAGATGAACACATGAGAAGGAAGGTAAGCTGACAGACAAACACTACTGCATATCCATGACAGATGTCCAGCGCTGTCCTTCATTGGTTGTGCCTGAGCGGACCTGATGGGGAACTCCCTCTCAGTATTTTAAATGTATAGACCCGCCCCTTCTAAAGTTCCCCAGATGCGGAACATGAGAAGGGGCGGGTCTATACATGTATTACCAAAGTGAGAGCAGTTCCCCATCAGGTCCGCCCCCTCGGTATGTCGGACCCGCCTACGTCATTGGCTTGAGCGGGGAACTTCCTTCACTATGTAAATTTAAATTACACAGTGAAGGAAGTTCCCCGCTCAAGCCAATGACGTAGGCGGGTCCGACATACCGAGGAGGCGGACCTGATGGGGAACTTCTCTCACTGTGGTAATACATGTATAGACCCGCCCCTTCTCATGTTCCGCATCTGGTCCGCTGAGCGGACCTGATGGGGAACTATAGAAGGGGCGGGTCTATACATTTAAAATACTGAGAGGGAGTTCCCCATCAGGTCCGCTCAGGCACAACCAATGAAGGACAGCGCTGGACATCGGGATCGCCGCGGGACACTGGATTTCAGCGCTGGAATGTTTTTGTTTTATTTTTAAATAAAGGACTTTTTCAAGGTGTTTGTGTGTTTTTTTAAACATTTTTTTACGCTTTCTTCGTGAAATGGTAGGGGTACAATGTACCCCTTACCAGTTCACATAGGGGGGGCGGGATCTGGGGGTCCCCTTTGTTAAAGGGGTCTTCCAGATTCCGATAAGCCCCCCGCCCGCAGACCCCCACAACCACCGGGCAAGGGTTGTGGGGATGAGGCCCTTGTCCCCATCAACATGGGGACATCCTCCCCATGTTGAGGGCATGTGGCTTGGTACGGTTCAGGAGGGAGGGGGGGCCGCTCTCTCGTCCCCCCCTTTTCCCCTGCGGCCGGCCAGGTTGCGTGCTCGGATAAGGGGTCTGGTATGGATTTTTAGGGGGACTCCACGCCATTTTTTTAAAAAATTTGGGGTTGAGCTCCCCTTAAAATCCATGCCAGATCTGAAGGGCCTGGAATGGATATTTGGGGGAACCCCACGTCAATTTTTTTTTGAATTTGCGGCGGGGTTCCCCTTAATATCCATTCCAGACCTGAAGGGCCTGGTAATTGAATTCTGGGGAACCCCCACGCTTTTTTATTTTTTTTTATCAATGACTTTTGTATGTATTGCCGGGAGCCGACAATTCATTAATAGCCGCGAGTCAGTTTTAAAAGACTTTTTTTCTTTCAAAAATGACATTTTTTGCAGGGACAGTTCTAAGCAGGGGAAACATGCGCCACTTCACATGCATATCATACACACCCCCCAGGTACGAAATTTAAAGGAATATTTCACTTTTATTTTTTCATTTTAAGCATTATTAAAATCACTGCTCCCGAAAAAACGGCCATTTTTAAAACTTCTTTTTGCATTGATACATGTCCCCTGGGGCAGGACCCGGGTCCCCAAACACTTTTTAGGACAATAACTTGCATATAAGCCTTTATAATTAGCACTTTAGATTTCTCCCATAGATTTTTCGAATTTGCCGCGAACACCCCAATTTGTTCGCTGTTCGGCGAACGGGCGAACAGGCAATGTTCGAGTCGAACATGAGTTCGACTCGAACTCGAAGCTCATCCCTAGTGAGTAGTAAGACACAAATTGTTCCGCTATGTCCGGTGTGGCGTTTACTTTGCGACCTCCAGAGTCAGTCAGGGAGTGTACCGTTGTGGACACTCTTTTGTCTCGTAATGCTCTTGCTAGAAGCTTCCCTGATTTGTTGCTATATTCGTAGAAAGTTCTCTGAGAGAGAATGAACTTACATCTAATTTGTTTGCCCAGTAGTTCTAGCAATTCTGCTCTAGTTTGTAGAAGAGTCTGTAGGGTATCTAGAGCCTATGAGCGTTTATGTACTCCCTCCAACCTTTGTATTTGAGTTGTGAGATCCAAAATGCGTGCCCGTCTCTCTCGATTACGCCTAGCCGCCGCCGCCAACAGGACACCCCGTATTACACATTTGTGTGCCTCCCATGTGATAAGAGGGGAGGTATCACTCGATTTGTTTTCCGCAAAGTATTGCTTAAGGCATAAATCGACGTCAGCTGCAACAGTCGGGTCTGTGAGTAGGGAAAGATCCAGTTTTCAAGAGGGAGGGCAGGGGGGTGCGCATGAGAATGTTATGGTCATTGAGACAGGATGGTGGTCAGAAAGAAACATGGGATCAATAGACACCTGTTGAAGAGTATGTAGGTCAGTTTGGGAAAGGAATAGGTAGTCGATCCTTGAGTATTTATTATGTGGGGCGGAAAAAAAAGTATAATCTTTACCGTTAGGATTAAGGGTGCGCCATGTGTCGTGTAGCAATAGAGTCTGGATTTGGGATTTGATGGCTTTGAGGGCGGCATATGGGAGCGAGGATGTGCCTGTAGAAGTGTCTAGGAGTGGATTGAGAGGGACATTGAAATCCCCACCTAAAATGAGGGTACCCTCTCGGAATATCATGAGAGCATTGGTAATGGCACGGAAAAATGGCACCTGTTGCGAGTTTGGGGCGTATATATTAGCAAACGTAACTTTACGACCGTAGAGTGTCCCCTTAAGGAAGATATAACGACCTTCTGTATCAGCTAAAGTATCAGTATGTAGGAAAGGGCAGTGTTTCGCCACAAGTATAGAGACCCCTTTTGACTTTGACGTGTCATTTGTAGCATGGAACGCGTTAGGATAGTAGTGATTTTGTAGCTTCGGAGTTGAGTCAGTGCGGAAGTGCGTTTCCTGTAGGAAGATCAGATCCGCTTTGTTACGATGCATAGTGAGAAGGAGCTGGGCCCGCCGTTCAGGGGTATTGAGACCCCGTACGTTGAGGGATATGACTTTAGTAAGGATTTTGGCTGTATTCTGAGGATTGTCAGACATAATTAATGGACAGTAAAAGCTGCAGATCACAAAGTGAGGAGGCCCCGAGAGCCGCAGTGGGAATCGAGACAAGGTAGAAAAGAAACTCTAGAGAAATGGGTCAGAAGGTGAGATGTGGGGTAGCGGGATAGGGGTGGGTTAGGAATATATGAGGAGGGAGGGGGCAGGGGAGAAATTACGTATATATGTATGGGGCAATCAACAACGGGGAAGAGAGGGGGGATACCGGCTACAGGAGAGACCTAGCTCACCTGTACAAGTAGGGGAGTAACCACAGGTACGGTCTCGCCGGGGTATTCCAGTGGTGAGTTGGAGAGAAAGTCTTGCGAGTGGATGCGGCTCAGTCTAGTACCACTGTGTGGGGAACGAGTTGTCGTGGAAGAGAAATATAAAGAGTATAGTACGGTGGACTGACAGACCTGCAACCATGAACATGTAGGAATGATTGCTCGTGGGAACTAAAAAGTCGTGTGAAACAACGGGAGCATATGGGGCATGCATGGAGGAATCGTGTCAAGAATCCTGTAACTTGTACATGTCTATTTCTGCTCACCAGATTAAGCGGTCGACCAGACATTAAGAGTAGTAAGTTACAAGTTCAGAACGTATGTAAAGGTGTCACATGTCGTGGTGATCATTGTGTGGCCAAGGCCTTCTCCTATAAGTGTAGGCATCTCAATAACATTCTAGCAGTGCATGGCAATAACAGTTTGGGACCCAGGCATAGACATTTTCTAATGCAGTTCCTTATAAAAAAAAAAAAAAAAAAACTCGAACATACTCATATGAACAGGAAATCTATATATCATAACATAATAACCAAACAGTAGGAGGAAAATATGGAGGGTTGACAATTCAGCTAATCCCACGTATCAAGGCAACGTTGAAGACATCTGTAGATGAAAGACAGGTGAAGATGCAGAAAGTATGCCAGACAGTCCCGGGAAGGTGGAGGGGCGGGTTAGGTTGCATAAAGTAGGGTCACTAATATCTGGGGTGTATATATGACTATGCAGGGCATCTGCGGAGTGTTTGTGTTACGGGTTGGGGCATAGCGGGCAGCGGGACATCCTGCAGCTTCATTAAATAGATGCAGCTAAAGAATTGGAAACCACATGGGTATGCAGCCAATGAGGAGTATGTGTGTTATTGTCAGGCGGTCTGAATGTAAGTTTGTATATAGGCAGCAGTGTAAAATACAATATCATTGTGAGTACATCGTGACCCCAGGGGATAAGCAGGTGCAGATGAAGTTTGTGGTCAGTAGAGGGTGGTACATGACAGCGAATGATTAAATTATTAGGCAGCAAGCTGAAAGACTTCCTGCCTCAGTAATCCGTGGTGTATGGTTCGATCTCACATGCAGAACATGTTACATGTGAAAAAGAAGTTAGGCAGAGAAATACTGGGGTGCATGTTAAACCGAGTTTGGGAGAATGAGATATTGGCCTAGGCATAAATATGGCATGTATAAAACTTACAATGCTAGCCATCCTAGGGAACAGACCTGCACAAAACAAAATTGAACTGTAATTTACTTCACCGACCAGGAATAGCGTTAAGCAATCAGGGGTCCTCCGTTGTCTCGACAATTGCAACAATAACTTGATCCGTAACTACAGGGAGTGGAGTATGTCACCCGAAACCCCCTAGTTCGCTACGTGAGAGCGTGTGAAAGAGGCATCGTGGGCATGAGTAGCCGTTCGGACCTGGCGGGGTAAGTGTTCCATTGGGCAGAGCAAGGAACATGAGTGCGCTGGTCGGCGTGAAAACACCGCAGAACATGTGGGTGAAGAACCAAACATTGACCAGTCGTCACCTTGCAACAAGATAAGTCCTTGGATACTCCGGTTGTCAGGACTACGGAGATGCTGGAGAAGGGATGGGGAATCGGAGCCCTGTAATGGGAGATCAAGTTTTACCATGGGGCGGCCTGGGTCTCCACTCCCTCATGTATTCCAGGGGCCACTGTGGGGGCGATCAGATTGGCGGGGTGGGAAGCAAGTTCCAAGGCAGAGAAGGATATGACCATTGCATTAATGGGAGGCAACGGTAAGGGGTGAGCGGAGCAAGGGCATCATTGGACATCGCAACCTACAGCCCCGTATACGAGGCATGCTGGGCACGGCGGGCATAGAGGAAAGCTGGTGTCAGGGGAAAGAGACATGGAATAGGAACGTAATAGTAGGTACTTAACTGTCTTTCCTGGGATCTCAAGTCCATGCACAATTACAATTTCAGTGGTCACGGCGAGCTCTACGGGGCAGAGGTGCCATGGCTATGTGTGACTGCTGGTATCTGCTCCGTGAGCCCGGGTTAGATCTTGAAACGGATGGCGAGCGTTGTCTCCTGGTGCGTGAGGCTTGTGCATCCATCGGCTCTTCTCTGTCTCCGTGGGGTCCCCAGCTTGATATATCAAAATCCGCGTACCAATTCGGGAGCTCGGTGTATGGGATATCCAGCGTGCGGCAAAAGTCCTCCAACTCCTCAGGGACTCTCAGGAGGGCATTACAGCCAAGATGGGAAGCTACGAGACCGAACGGAAACCTCCACCGATATTGGATCCCCTTGGCACGGAGGACTTCCAGCAAGGGGCGGAGATCTCTACGGTGCCTGAGAGTTATGGCTGACAGGTCCTGGTAAATTTGGATCGTCTTCCCTTCGTAGTTAATCTGGGCCTTTGTGCGCGCCTTTTTGAGGATTTCCTCCTTTATCTGGAACTCCGTAAGGCAGCAGACCACATCCCTAGGGGGGTCGGTGTCTCTTCCACGCGGTTTCAGGGCTCTATGGATGCGGACCATCGGAATAGGCGTTTGGTTTGGCCTCTCCAGAAGTTGATTGAAAATCTCTGTGACCGTAGGGAGGATGCCGTTCGGTTCAACCGATTCAGGTAGGCCCCTCACTCTTAGATTGCATCTACGACCGCGGTTGTCCAGGTCCTCTACGTGTCTCTGGAGATCACGGAGTTGCATAGTGTGTGTGTCCATTTTGTTTGTTACATTCCGGAGCGCTGTGTGATGGCGGGATGTAGTGATTTCAATATCATGTACCCTGCCCGTTATGGCTCTGATCTCCGTGCGTAGATCAGATATGGCCGCGAACAGGCTGTTCTTGATGTCCGCTGCAAACGTGTGTAGGTCAGCTAGGCTTAGCTGTTGGTGAGCCGTAGCCATCAAGGGGCCTTGTGCTGCGGGCTGAGTCCCGGTGAGTGTCAGAACAATCCCGTCGGGACCGTGTGGAGGTGGTGAGGCTTGTGAGGGCGCTGAGGCCTGTGAAGATGCCGCCATGTTGGATCTCTGTGTCCGGAAGATATCCGGTATAGTTTGAGTCAACCGCCCGTCTGTGTCCCGCGGGGAGCGAGACCTCGATGCAGAAGAGTTGCGGGAAGAAGTTTCCATCATTCATTGTCTGAAGAGAGCCCGATGTCCCCAATACAAGTAGAGATATGGTCGTGGTCTGTCAGAGCGCAGGGTTTAAGCAGCCATCTTCCTCCACGGCAGACCACGCCCAGCCTCCTTCATGCTTATTAATTGCAAATGCATGCAGTGGCTCCGCACACATATGTAAATCGCTTCAAGCCGGGGCCAGGGATGGGGTCAAGGGCATGGTTGAAGGGGGCCCCGTCAGGAAGGCTGTACAGTGCCCCATGATTTCTAACAGCGGCCCTGCCCATTTGTCCCCCCCTCCTGTTCTTTCAAGACATTCACTAACTTTCACTTTCAGTTAGGCTGGTAATATACAGTACAAATTTCTTTTCAGCAACCACAGATTGCAGGAAAGAAACTTGCATGATTCCCCCATGCAGTCTCTGACCATCTTCTGTACTATATCTGCAGTCTCTGACCATCTCCTGTAATATGTCTGCAGTCTCTGACCGTCTCCTGTATTATATCTGCAGTCTCTGACTGTCTCCTGTAATATGTCTGCACTCTCTGACCGTCTCCTGTAATATTCTGCACTCTCTGATCATCTCCTGTATTATTTCTGCAGTCTCTGACCATCTCCAGTAATATGTCTGCAGTCTCTGACCATCTCCTGTAGTATGTCTGCAGTCTCTGACCGTCTCCTGTAGTATGTCTGCACTCTCTGACTGTCTCCTGTAATATGTCTGCACTCTCTGACCGTCTCCTGTAATATGTCTGCACTCTCTGATCGTCTCCTGTAATATGTCTGCACTCTCTGACCGTCTCCTGTAATATGTCTGCACTCTCTGACCGTCTTTTGTATCATGTCTGCACTCTCTGACCGTCACCTGTAATATGTCTGCACTCTCTGTCTCCTGTAATATGTCTGCAGTCTCTGACCATCTCCTGTAATATGTCTGCACTCTCTGACCATCTCCTGTAATATGTCTGCACTCTCTGACCATCTCCTGTAGTATGTCTGCAGTCTCTGACCATCTCCTGTAATATGTCTGCACTCTCTGACCGTCTCCTGTAATATGTCTGCACTCTCTGACCGTCTCCTGTAATATGTCTGCACTCTCTGACCGTCTCTTGTATCATGTCTGCGCTCTCTGACCGTCACCTGTAATATGTCTGCAATCTCTGTCTCCTGTAATATGTCTGCAGTCTCTGACCATCTCCTGTAATATGTCTGCACTCTCTGACCGTCTCCTGTAATATGTCTGCACTCTCTGACCATCTTCTGTAGTATGTCTGCACGCTCTGACCGTCTCCTGTAATATGTCTGCACTCTCTGACTGTCTTTTGTGTCATGTCTGCAATCTCTGACCGTCACCTGTAATATGTCTGCACTCTCTGTCTCCTGTAATATGTCTGCAGTCTCTGACCATCTCCTGTAATATGTCTGCACTCTCTGACCATCTCCTGTAATATGTCTGCACTCTCTGACCATCTCCTGTAGTATGTCTGCAGTCTCTGACCATCTCCTGTAATATGTCTGCACTCTCTGACGTCTCCTGTAATATGTCTGCACTCTCTGACCGTCTCCTGTAATATGTCTGCACTCTCTGACCGTCTCTTGTATCATGTCTGCACTCTCTGACCGTCACCTGTAATATGTCTGCACTCTCTGTCTCCTGTAATATGTCTGCAGTCTCTGACCATCTCCTGTAATATGTCTGCACTCTCTGACCGTCTCCTGTAATATGTCTGCACTCTCTGACCATCTCCTGTAATATGTCTGCACGCTCTGACCGTCTCCTGTAATATGTCTGCACTCTCTGACTGTCTTTTGTGTCATGTCTGCACTCTCTGACCGTCACCTGTAATATGTCTGCACTCCCTGACTGTCTCTTGTACTATGTCTGGGGGCTCTTCCTAACAGACTCTCTAACAGAAGCCCTCTTTGTGTGCATCAGAGAGACTCTCCTCCAGGTCTCATTAGTGTACACTCTTCCTGTATTTTCTTTAATGTTAAAGGATCATGGGAGGATCCTAGGGTAACGACGACTTCTTAGGGGAGCATCTCTGTGTTTGAGTCGTTGCCATAGAAACATGTGTAAGGGGAGGGGTTTGTAAGATGACCACGCCAACGTGGGGGGGCGCCAGAAATATTTCTGCACCCAGGCGTCTGTGACCCTAGGATCGGCCCTGGTTCTGACTTCTGTATATACCTTTGCCTTTGTTCGTATGAACGCTTCTAATTGCATCATTTGGAGAAAATCCAGTTCTGGTACTAGGTCTCTTTCAATCTCTCTCCTCGTCATCAGTCGGTTTTCTCTTGCAAAATGAACCACTCTATGATACCTCTTTGTCGTATAGCCATAAATTTTCGATCTATCAGCCCTGGCTGGAATGCAATGGTACACATAATTGGGATCATCGGGCTCGGGTATATTGATATAGTCATTTTTTTTTAAATCTTTTTGGTTATTCGTATAGTCCCGCCTATCGTCGGATGTTTCTTTATCTCTGGCGACATTTCCGTTTCCGGAATCCAAACAAGGCCTTCCAACGGTATATCCACCATCGCCTGTTCCATCTTTATTCAAGGTTTCTTATTGAGCCCACACCACTCGATTACTTTAACTAAGTGAGACGCTTCCTGATATTTTACTGGGTCCGGAAACCCAATCCCTCCTTCTCCTTTGGGTAATGAAAAAATAGTTCTTCGTACTCTTACCGGTTTCCCCACCCACGTGAATTTCAAAAACCTTGACCTTAGATCTATTAGATAACTTGGGGGGATTTTAATTGGTAAAGTCTGTATTAAATACAGAAGTCTCGGTAGCACATTCATCTTTATTATATTTGCCCGCCCGAACCACGTGAAAATTTCTTTATCCCATCTCAGTAAGTCTAATTTGATCCGTCTCATCAATGGTATATAATTAAGTTTGAATAATTTGTTTAAATTCCTCTGTATTTTAGTCCCTAAGTAACTCATGTAGGAATCTGTCCATCTGATTTAAAGGAATTTAAAGGAATATTTCACTTTTTTTTTTCACTTTATGCATCATTAAAATCACTGCTCCCGAAAAAACGTCTGTTTTTAAAACGTTCCCGGGTTCCCAAACCCTTTTTAGGACAATAACTTGCATATTAGCCGTTATAATTAGCACTTTTGATTTCGAACTTTCGAGTCCATTGTATTTAATAGGGTTCTAAAGTTCACGCAAACTTTCAGTCCGTTAGCAGGTTCGGCTCATCCCTAGTAGTGACAAGAAGAGGAACAGTCTCTAGGGTAACAGAACCAGAACTAGGCATTGTGCCATCTGCCAGGCGATCTTCCAGTCCCCGTTCCTTGTGGAGAAGTGGCAAACTAAGGTTCTTTGCTAGGCTTAAGACCACAAAGCAGCTACATGCCCCATAATCGATTATGGCCCGGGGCTGCACTTCCTCTTTCCCTAACTGCAACGTAATGGGAAGAACAATATGGGAAGTACACTGGGGTGTATGACAGTGGCTTCTTCGGCCTTATGGGGCAGTTACAAAGGAAATGTCTGTTTCCTCCGCAATAGAGGCAGAGATTGGCTTGGCGACGACGACGTCTCTCGTCAGGGGTTAGTGCCGATCGTACCAGACCTACTTGCAGAGGTGCAGATGGAATAGGAACTTCAGGTGGCAACCAGGTGGGTCCGGAGATCTGAGATCAATCTGACTGTCGCTCCCACAGGCGTCGGTCAAGCTGAATGACCAATTTAATGAGGCCCTTGTGAGTAGTGGGGCTACTGACTCTGGCTAACTCATCCTTGACGGAAGTCCACAGTATAGTCCTCTACTAGCCGCTTCCCCTGCTGCAAGGAGTGCAGGTTGGCCTCTGCAGTGGCCGTTCACTGGGGATCTTCATAGAGCTGTGCCATGGCAGAGAAGAAGGAGTCCACCATGCTGACGACGTGGCTCTTCTGTTCCCATAGGTGGTGGGCCCAGGTCTGGGGTTCATCAGACAACAGGGAAATGAGAAACCCGACCTTAACAGTCTCTAGAGCAAAAGTCTGGGGTTGCAAGGCCAGATGTAGTAAACAGGCATTTTTGAAGAACCTAAACTTTTTCCGATCTCCAGAAAAGGGATCTCCAGGGATTGGAACGCGGGGTTCAGGAGGAGGAGCCAACATTGTCAGGGTCGCTGGGGTTTGTCCTTGGACAGATGCAGAGGAGTAGGTAGCAGATGGCCCTGGTTCCACAGGAGCAGGTGACACTGTCACATGTTGCAAATGACCTTTAAGCTGAAGATGTGCTTCCTGCAATTTCTGGACTTCATGGGCCAAAGTTGCGGCTTGTTGTCACAGAGCCTCTAATGGGGTTGCACCTCTGCCGACCTCAGACATGGCTGGATTATACTATCAAGTCTCTGGTGTGAGGCCGGATTGCTGAGAAGGCGCCCCTTGCGGCTAAGTGCAACGCACCCCTGGGGATGAGACAGGGAGTGCAGGGCACAAAGGTGCACGAATTGCCGGAACTGCTGCTGATTGGGTAGATGCAGGCAGAAGGTAGCTGGGGTACGCTGGTAGAGCGGAATCAGTAGCCGTGCAAGGAACTGTTCTGGTGTGGAACAATAGGTAAACCACAAACAGAGTCTGTAGCCAGGCCAGGGGTCAAACACAGGAATCAGTCCAAGAGGATTACAGGAACAAGCCGGGTCATACACAGGAGCAGAAAATAATGTAATAGTGGGCGGGACTGCGAGCCGAGCCGAGAGGAGCCGAATACACAGGACATCCGGCTCTGTGTACCTCGGCAGCACTAAATTTAAAAAGTGCAAGACTACAGATAGACGCTGTGCAAGGCTGTAGATGGACACTGATAAGGCTGCAGATGGACACTGATAAGGCTGCAGATGGACACTGATAAGGCTGCATGTGGACGCTGATAAGGCTGCAGATGGACGCTGATAAGGCTGCAGATGGATGCTGATAAGGCTGCAGATGGACGCTGATAAGGCTGCAGATGGACACTGATAAGGCTGCAGATGGACACTGATAAGGCTGCAGATGGACACAGATAAGGCTGCAGATGGACACCGATAAGGCTGCAGATGGACACTGGGCAAGGCTGCAGATGGACACTGGGCAAGGCTGCAGATGGACACTGTGCAAGGCTGCAGGTGGACACTGATAAGGCTGCATTGATGTACATTTAAAATGTAAGTTTTTTTTTTTCCTTAAACTTCCCTCCTAAAAGTTTTTTTCCTTAAACTTCCCTCCTAAACTTGGGGTGTGTGTTATACGCCGATAAATACGGTAACATTATTTACCTTTATATTGATATCATGTTTTTTTGCTTTTCTTTATCAGAAAAAAAACTAATGCTTCTTTGCCAATACATAAACCTTGAAGAAGGAACTATATACGGGTGTTTGAATAAACCCAGTTACCTGTCTCCGAAACATGTCGGGCTTCACCCACCTCTTTATGTATTGACCCCACTGTCAACATTTGGTGTGTGATTATGTATTTTGGCAATTCCAACTGCATGTCAGTTCTTTTTTTTAATAACTATTTTTGTATATTGTTATTTTTGTGATCATTGGGGGTGATTTACGAAAGACCTGCGCCTGTGGTGCAGTGGAGAAATTGGAGCAATTGCACAAAAAACGTGACTCAAAACATTTATCAAAAATTATGGTGCACTTATATGCACCAAACCATATTTACATAGGAAGCGTTGTTGCGCACTTGCGCAATCTTTCGCGCCTACCATTAGCAAGCGCAGCCAATGTAATCTTCAACATTTTTGTCTGAATACTGTAGATAACTTTACTAGTTTACCATCTTCTGTTACCAGGCTAAAAAGCATGTATATAATATTGTTTAAATGCACAAATTCTGTACGGAACATGTAGATCTGTCTTACAACTAATCAAGCCTTTTTACACCCTTCTTTCAGCTTACTCAACTGCACATGTGCATTGACAAAGCACACCATTTTATGCTCGCCTGACAGGGCGCACACGCTTTAACTTTGTTAAATATGTGTGTTGCACACGGGCGCATCTGCGTTCTCCAGAGTGCACAACTGCTTATACATTGAGCTTGTGCTCATTGTAATGCTGATCATGTTAATGAGCTTTTCCTTATCACATGGAGAATATTGCTTCCACTTTTATTCCTTTCATTCACTTATTTTTGAAACAACTCAATAATCAGTCTAGAGATCTTCCTCCTATCAACAACTGTGCAGATGTTTACTGGACTTGTAATTGTGCATTTTATGGTGATAGTCTATAATCATTGGTGGAGCCAAAACTTCCATGAAAACATCTTCTCAACACATGTCTGTGTATTGTGCATTCTGGACAATTCTTTCCCCATACACTGTCCAACCAGACATGTGTTGATAAGATGTTTTCATGGAAGTTTTGGCTCCACCAATGATTATAGACTATCATCATAAAATGCACAATTACAAGTCCAGTAAACATCTGCACAGTTGTTGATAGGAGGAAGATCTCTAGAATGAATATTGAGTTGTTTCAAAAAGAAATGAATGAAAGGAATAAAAGTGAAAGCAATATTCTCCATGTGATAAGGAAAAGCTCATTAACATGATCAGCATTACAATGAGAAAGTGCCCAATGTCTGTTTCATATTTAAGAACGTGTATGCGCTCGTACGCGCAACGATTCCGCGAAACCGGCGCAAGTCGACAGCATGCGCCATGTCGCAATAATTATTCCTGCCCGTGCAAATGCGCCAACATTTTCTTAAATCAGCCCCATTGTATCTAAAATAAATATTTTTCTACTTTTACATATCTACTTGTCAGATGCATAATATTGTTCCAATCCGCACCATCCCAGGGGCATTCCTTTCTTAAATTTTCACTCAACCTAAATGGACTACACCTTCTTTTCAAATATTCATTAATCGTATACTAGAATAAATTGTTTTTCACTACAGACACAATTCTCTTGCAAAAAATAGTATATGCCTGGATCCATAATATATCCTGGTCTGACTATGAACTCCCATTAGTCATTGCTGTGGGGCAGCCTTTCTCCAATTCCTAGCTATATTCTTTTACAGGAGAAACATTTGTCTGAAAGAAAGACTGAAATAATTTTTTATGTTCAATGACAACAATTCTGTTTCTGCCTATAACTTATGGTGTACCCACAAGGCTGAAACTAGAGGTTTACTGTTTCAATTAGCTGCTAAGGAAAAAAACAAAAAAAAAATGAAATTACACACAATCAATAGTCTATTAGCTATCATATCTAAACTTGAGAAAGACCAAAAGATCTTCCCTAAGAATCCATCTCTCCTTTTACAACTTAATGCCACTAGAAATGAATTGCGAGCTATATTAATTTATAACCATTAAGTTCCACAAAAAACTTAAGTTGAACTATTATTCTCATGGAAACAAAGCTGGTATATTTTTAGCCTACCAACTTCACCATAGACAAGATAAAGATAAAATCCAAAAACAAATTCATCATTAGTCTTTGAAAGTCATATACAATCTGCAAAAAATAGCAAATACATTCTTAGAATGCTATAAACTCTCAGCCCCTCTCAATAGACATACTGTAGCACAGTTTCTAAATAAAGTAAATCTCCCTCCTATAGATTACACTACTCTAGAAAGACTTATGCCCTGTACACATGATAGGAATTTCCTATGGGCTAAAATCTGATGGAATTTTCTGTCAGAATTCCATTCTAGCTGTCTTCCATCAGTCTTGCATACACACTGTCAGACTAAATTCCGACTGTCCAAAACGCGGTGACGTAAAACACTATGATGAGCCGAGAAAAATGAAGTTCAATGCTTCCAAGCATGCGTCGACTTGATTCTGAGCATGCGTGTTTTTTTCTCCGTTGGAGTTCCACACAGACGATTGGAATTTCCCATAGGATTTTTTTCCATCAGAAAAAAATAAAACATGTTCTATTTCCAAACTCCGACGGGAAAAAATCCTATGGGGCCCACACACGATAGGAATTTCTGATGAAAAAATTCCATCAGACTTTATTCATCAGAAATTCCTATCGTGTGTACAAGGCATTAATGAACCAATGTATATAGAGGAAACTTGTAAATTCATCCAATCCCTGCCAATAAAAAAAAGCCCTGATGCTGATGGCCTCTCTAGTGAATATTATAAAGCATTTGTTAATATATTAGCACCTTACCTAACCAAATTGTTGAACTACATGGCCAATAACAAGACATTTCCCAAAGAGATGCTAAAATACATTATTATCACGATTCCGAAACAGGGAAAATACCCCCTTTCCCCTATCAATTATAGACCCATATCATTATTAAAATTTTGACCTTAAAATTTACTCAAAAATATTGTATAATCTTCTGCTAGAAGTAACATCATATCTTATAGAATCAGACCAAGTAGGGTTTGTAAAAGACCAGCAAGCCCCTGACAGTACTAGACAAATTATATAGAGCATAATCAGATCCCTTCTCTGCTTATAGGTTTCGATGCAGAGAAGGCATTCTATAGAGTTCCTTGGGGGTATATTTTGGAAATTCTCCGTAGGCTTAGCTTTTCTGGCTTCATTCATGAAGCCATAATGTCCTTATACACGTTGCCTTTGGCTAGAGTATTCAACTACAGCATCATTTTCAAGAGTTTTAAACTATCAAATGGAACCAGACAAGGTTGCCTATTATCTCCCACAATTTTTTCATTAGCAATAGAACTTCTAGCAGTAGCCATTTGATCCAACACTAATATTAAATGTATTAAAATTGGACAGACAGAACATAAATTGAGATTGTTTGCTGATGGCAGAATGTTGTCACTAAGCCTGTTGCTTCTCTAAATAAAGTGCAACAAATTCTTGATTTTTCTAGGGGAAGTTTCTTATTATATGGTTAATCGTACTAAATGCTGTGCTTTACCAATGAACATACTTGAACATAAAACACAAGTATAACTGGAATGAATCCTCTATGTCATACTTGGAAATCCAACTTTCCTATCCTTTATCTAAAGCATATGAAGTAAATTACCCCAATATTTTAGCCCAAATGAATAAAGACTTCCAAAACATTAAAAAAACTAAACTTTTTTGGATCGGAAGACTAGCAGCATTTAAAATGCAAACATTACCATAAATTCTATATTACTTTAGATCTCTTGCGATTCCAATACCTTCTAGATTTTCTTATGCAAGTGAACTTTAAATTAAGCAACATTATCTGGCAGAGCAAAAAACCTAAAGTTGCATTTTCGATTCTAACCTCTGCTAACTCCAAAGGGGAATAAACCTGCCTGATATTTATCATTATTACTACACCTCACTTTTAGACCAGATTAAGTATTGGTTCATACCAACTAATAACAAACTGTGGTTGAACATTGAAAGAGAAGTACCCAAGGGTAATGATTTGTTTGCTCTGACCACTGCATATTATCTACTTCCCAAAGTAACTATGCCCAATTTTCTGACAGTTAAATTTGATCATTTGAGGAACTTCAATCCCTAAGAGAGGATGGTTATTCCTCTTTCGATTTTGGGAAAATGTTACCTCTAATAATGCTCAGAGAGAAAGAAGAATATCCTTTTTCTATATAAGCTTCTCTCCACATTCCCCAACAACAGGAAGAACATTAACATGATTAAATGAGAGAAAGATCTATCCCAAACCTTTTCTTGGTCTCCTGGCAAAAAGCAATAATAATTAATAGCTACAGTACAGTATGTTACCTCATGTATAGAACATTGGGAACACTCTCAGAAAATATTAAACCATTGGTACCTGATTCCCTACAAACTTTCAAAAATATTCCCATTCTCATCTCCCACTTGCTGGAGATTAAGGATTAGCCGAACACACCCCGATTCGGTTCGCACTAGAACTTGGGAACAGGCAAAACATTTGGATGAACACATGAATACCGTTAAAGTCTATGGGACACAAACATGAAAATTCAAGTGCTCATTTTAAAGGCTTATATGCCATAAAAAGTGTTTGGGGACACGGGTCCTGCCCCAGGAGACATGTATCAATGCAAAAAAAAAGTTTTAAAAACATCAGTTTTTTCTGGAGCAGTGATTTTAATAATGCTTAAAGTGAAACAATAAAAAAATAAATATTCCTTTAACCACTTAAGCCCCGGACCATTTTGACTGGTTAAAGACCAGGCCCCTTTTGGCGATTCGGCACTGCATCACTTTAACTGACAATTGCGCGGTCGTGCGACGTGGCTCCCAAACAAAATTGACATCCTTTTTTTCCCACAAATAGAGCTTTCTTTTGGTGGTATTTTATCACCTCTGCGGTTTTTATTTTTTGCACTATAATCAAAAATAGAGCGACAATTTTGAATAAAATGCAATATTTTTTAGTTTTTGCTATAATAAATATCCCCAAAAAATATATAAAAAAACATATTTTTTCCTCAGTTTAGACCAATACGTATTCTTCTACATATTTTTGTTTAAAAAAAATCGCAATCTGCGTTTATTGATTGGTTTGCGCAAAAGTTATAGGGTTTACAAAATAGGGGATAGTTTTATGCCATTTTTATTATTTATTTTTTTTACTAGTAATGGCGGTGATCAGTGATTTTTTTCGTGACTGCGACATTATGGCGGACACATCGGACACTTTTGACACATTTTTGGGACCATTTTCATTTTCACAGCGATCAGTCCTATAAAAATGCACTTGTTACTGTGAAAATGACACTGGCAGTGAATGGGGTTAACCACTAGGTGGCGCTGTAGGGGTTAAGTGTGCCCTGCATTGTGTTTCTAATTGAGGGGGGTTGGGCTCTGTGTCACATGACACTGATCTTCGCTCCGAGTACAAGGAGCCGAGATCAGTGTCATTGTCACTAGGCAGAGCGGGGAGAAGCTTGTTTACACAAGCATCTCCCCGCTCTATACCTCACGGGGAAGGGCACAGGGTCACGAGCGCGGCGCCGTCGGCGTGCGAGCGACCACATGGCAGCCACATGGCAGCCATTTAAAGGGACACGTACAGGTACATGATTATGCCCCTCCGTGCCATTCTGCCGACGTATATATACAGTGGGCGGTCGTTAAGCGGTTAAATATTGTGCCTGGGGGATGTTTATAGTATGCCTGTAAATTGGTGCATTTTTCCTGTATTTAGAGCAGAACCACAGCAAAATTACATTTCTAAAGGAAAAAAAGTTATTTAAAACAGATTGCAGCTGTAAGGAATTGTCGGGTCCCAGCAATATAGATAAAACTCATTGAAAAAAAACGTCATGGGTTCCTTTTAAAGGTTTTTTTTGTTTAAAATGCGTGGGGGTCCATCCAAAATCCATACCAGGCCCTTCAGGTCTGGTATAGATATTAAGGGGAACCCTGCACCAAATGTAAAAAAAAAATGGTGTAGGGGTCCCCCCAAAATCTATACCAGACCCTTCTATACCAGACCCTTCATTGTAACCCTACCAATTCACAAAAAAAGTGGCAAAAATAGTAAAAAAGGACAGGAGACGCTTTGGGAAAAGTCCTGTAATAAAAAATAAAAAAATAAAAATGCCTGCGATGTAAATCCATCTCACGCTGCCAGACGAGCCAAAAAATAAAATAAAAAAACTGCAACAGCTCCGCCTCCATGGGAGGCTCCCACCGAGTGATGCTTCTTCTAGCTTTGACAGCTGTTATATAGCTGAGGGCGGGGCCACCCGGTGATGTAACTAAAATTTTTACAAGAAATTGTGTGGGGGTCCCCCCAAAATCCATACCAGGCCCTTCCGGTCTGGAATGGCTATTAAGGGGAACCCTGCGCCAAAATAAAAAAAATGGCATAGTGGTCCCCCCAAAATCCATACCAGACCCATAGCCCAGCGTTCCACCTCCTGAATCGTACCAGGCCACATGCCCTCAACATGGGACGGGTGGTTTGGGGTCCCCAAAGCACCTTGTTCCCTTGTTGATGGGGACAAGGGCCTCATCCCCACAACCCTTGTCCAGTGGTTGTGGGGGTCTGTGGGTGGGGGCTTATCAGAATCTGGAAGCCGCCTTTAACAAGGAGACCCCCAGATCCCAGCCCCCCCTATGTGATTTGGTAACGGGCACATTGTATCCCTACCGATTCACAAAAAAAGTGTAAACAATTGTAAAAATGACAGGAGACACTTTGGGACAAGTCCTTTATTAAAAAATAAAAATTTCCCGTGATGTAAATCCATCTCATGCCGCCCGACGAGCCGAACAAAGAAAAAAAACCGCAACAGTTCCACCTCCATGGGAAGTTCCCGCCGAGTGACAGCTGTTATCACCGAGTATCACCAAGTGGCCTCACCCTCAGCTATATAACATCTGTCAAAGCGAGAAGGAGTATCACTCGGCGGGAGCCTCCGATGGAGGTGGAGCTGTTTTGCGGGTTTTTTTCTTTTTCGGCTCGTCGGGTGGCGTGAGATGGATTTACATTGTGGGACTTTTTTATTTTTTATTAAAGGACTTGCCCCAAAGTGTCTCCTGTCTTTTTTACTATTTTTGCCACTTTTTTGTGAATTAGTAGGGGTAAAATGAAGGGTCTGGTATAGAAGGGTCTGGAATAGATTTGGGGGGACCCCTACGCCATTTTTTTTACATTTGGTGCAGGGTTCCCCTTAATATCTATACCAGACCTGAAGGGCCTGGTATGGATTTTGGGGGGACCCCCACGCAATTAAAAAAATAAAAATGGTTCCCATGCCGTTTTTTTAATGAGTTTTATCTATATTGCTGAGACCCGACAATTCATTACAGCCGCGATCAGTTTTAAATTACTTTTTTTCCTTTAGAAATGTAATTTTGCTGTGGTACTGTTCTAAACACGGGAAAAATGTGCCACTTTACAGGCATACTATAGACACCCCCCAGGCACAATATTTAAAGGAGTATTTCATTTTTATTGTTTCACTTTAAGCATTATTAAAACCAGTGCTCCCAAAAAAAACTTTAGTTTTTGCATTGATACATGTCCTCTGTGGCAGGACCCGGGTCCCCAAACACTTTTTATGGTAATAACTTGCACATAAGCCTTTAAAATTAGCACTTTTGGTTTTTAATGTTAGTGTCCCATAGACTTTAACAGTGTTCCGCGGCTTTTGAATTTGCCGCAAACACCGCATAATGTTCGCTGTTCGGCGAACACCCGATGTTCGAGTCGAACTTACGTTCGACTCAAACTTTGTGCACATCCCTACTGGAGATGTAACGACCAAACTAGTACCTATACCATACACTATAGGATTGTAAAACCCTAACCAGCTTTTGGAATTTCATATCTTCCTTTATTGCGTCCCTTACAGGGAACCTAATTTCTCTTACCCCAGCAATGGCTGAATTCAGCTGAACTCGCACGATTTCACTCCCGCATGGCAGTCCCGATTTCGGTCGCGATTTCAGAGACATCTGTGCAGGTTTCTGCACAGATGTCAATGTAAATCGCAGCCCGAAATTGCAAATTAACGAAAATTACTTTTTGAAATCGGTGCAGTGCCGCAGATGCGGCGTCGCACAGATTAGAACGGGGCCAATGACGGCAATTCCTGCCGATTTAACATGCGATTTGACATGTTTCAATATTTATATAGATAATGTATTCAAAGCTCCAGTTTTGCAGTGTAGAGAGGGAGAGGAAAGAACGGTCTCATGATGCAGTAATTAAAATAATCTATTTTAAAATAAGGTTGTATTGCACTTAAATAAAAGAGGACAGGGATCAGCATGTATTGTATAGGAATCGCCGGTTAGCGCTCCAAATGTGTTTCAGATGACCGTAAATAACGTATCTCAAACATGACCGTCAATTACGTCTGGTGAGTGCATTGTGTGTCTGCATGCGATTGGAGAGGAACCTTTCCTATACTCACTGAGGACGTTATTCACGTGTGGGATTTATACATGGACTTATTTATTTATTTATTTCAGGTATTTATATAGCGCTGTCAATGTACACAGCACTTTACATATAGATTGTACATTCACATCAGTCCCTACCCTCAAGGAGCTTACAACCTAAGGTCCCTAAATTGCATTCATACATATGCTAGGGCCAATTTAGACAGGATCAGATTAACCTACCAGCATGTCTTTTAGACAGTGTGGAAGGAAACCGGAGCACCTGGAGGAAACCCACTCAGGCAGAGGGAGAACATGCATACTCCAGACAGATGACTTCACAATTTTTATGTATTTTTTATAATTCAAATGAAGATTTATTTGTTTATTCATTATGGTGATTTATGATATGTAATTTATGATACAAGAGCACCGTTTCTTTGTTTCTTTTCATGTTTTAGGTGTTTTTCACACTTTACAACATGCAGCTCCAAATTGTGGTTTATTTGTTTTTTAGTCATTGATTTGTGCGGGTTTGAAACCTATTGGTTCCTATATTTTCTTTTGTCTAAAATTGATGTCCGACCTTTGTTTGTCCTATACGATAATTTCCTATCTCTGTTGTCTTATGCAGATGAATTGACCTCTAATTGTACTTGCCTCTTTGTTCTATATTTGATAACTCAATACAAATATTTAAAGTCAAATATAACAGTATATTATTTGGTAACATTGGTAAAATTGTAAGAATACTAAAAGGAAAGCATTTTATATACCGTATATACTGGAGTATAAGCCGAGATTTTCAGCCCTTTTTTTAGGCTGAAAGTGCCCCCTCGGCTTATACTCGAGTCTGCCTACCTGATCAGCGTGTCATGCCAACAGACGGCGCCCATTCCAGTGTTCAAAAGCCACGCCTCCTCATCTGTGATAGGCGGAACACTCAATTTCCCAGCAGTCAGTGTTCAGCCTATCACGGACATCCTCTCATCCTCATCTGTGTTATGAGGATGAGCGGATGTCCGTGATAGGCGGAACACTGAATGCTGGGAAATTGAGTGTTCCACCTATCACAGACAAGGAGGAAGTGTGGCTTTTGAATACTGGAATGGCCGCTGTATGTTTTTATGACACGCTGATCGGTGGATGCCGAGCGGCACAGAGAATGCGAAACGGCACACGGAGGCTGCAGATGGGCACACGGGGGCTGCAGATCGGCACACGGAGGCATGCACAGGACACAGGTAGGCTGAAATGGACACAGGGAGGTACACAGGACACAGTGAGGTAGGCAGATCTGCGCAGGTAGGCATGCACAGGACACAGGGAGGTATGCAATAGACACAGTGAGGTATGCAGCTGCAGATGGGCATTGTTGATCCTCTTTTCCACTTACAGTCTTACAGTAGCTGCTGCATTTCTCACCCCTCGGCTTATACTCGAGTCAATATGTTTTCCCATTTTTTTGTGGTAAATTAGGGGCCTCTGCTTATATTCGGGTCGGCTTATACTCGAGTATATTATGATATATATTTATGTTATTCTATTTTCTTTACAAACTTGCATGATCACATTGAAATATAACTATTATAATTCTTTGTGAACTTTCCAGTAGAATAAACAACAATTCTACAATATTCTACAAATTAACTACACTTAATCATTATTGCAAGAAAAACAATATGAAGCTGTTACATAAATAAATAAAATAAAGGAAATGTGCTGTCATATCGTAAATTTAAGTAATTAACACTCCAGAAAGCTGCCAAGTAAATTAACTGTCACTGAGCAAACAAGATTGCAAAAAAATATATTCATCTAAGAAACTGGAAGATATATTCACATACAACATAATTTATAAAATACAAGCTGAAAACATATTTTATGAACAATAAAAACTTACTGGACTTAACCACAGATTGTATTGGACCCACACAAAGTCAAGCTTAAAGCAGAGTTCCACCCATTTAAAAGTCAGCAGCTACAAAAAGTGTAGCTGCTGACTTTTAATAATCAGACACTCACCTGTCCCACGGCCCAGCGATGCGGGTGCACAAAGCCTCGCTCCACTACCCCTCCTGTGTCTTTACAGCCGGGCGTGCACTGTGCATGCGTGAGTTGCGCTGCGAGCTGTGAATGACCAGGCAATCTTCTGGGGCCTGTGACGTGTCCCAGAAGATTGCAGGGAGGGAAGGGGGAGAGGTCATCTTCCTTCCGGCGCCACAGCACCAAGGGAGGAAGTGGGAGCTGGGTGCCTCTAAAAAACTGGATACCTGCTGCCCTCCAAAAAAAAATGACATGCCATATGTGGCATGTCAGGGGGTCACCAGTACTTAAAGCGGAAGTTCCATTTTTGGGTGAAACTCTGCTTTAACCGCTTCAATGCTGGGCACTTTCACCCCCTTCCTGCTCAGACCAATTATCAGCTTTCAGCACTGTCACACTTTGAATGACAATTGCACGGTCATGCAATACTGTACCCAAATGAAGTTTTTATAATTTTCTTCCCACAAATCTTTTGGTGGTATTTAATCACCGCTGTTTTTTTTATTTTTTGCTTCAAAAACAAAAAAAAGACAGAAAGTTTTCAATTTTTTTTCTTTTGTAAATTTTGGAAATAAGTCATTTATCTCATTCATTGATGTGCGTTAATGAGGCTGCACTGATGGGCACTGATGAGGTGGCACTGAAGAGCACTGATTAGGTGGCACTGATGAGGAGGCACTAATATGTCGCACTGATAGGTGGCACTTGTGGGCACTGATGGGCACTGATAGGTGGCACTGGTAGGCAGCACTTATGGGCAATGATAGCCTACACAGATAGGCAGCACTGGGCATTGATAGGCAGCAATGATGAGTGGGCACTGATAGGCAGCACTGACTGGCATCACTGATGGGCATTGATTGGTGGCACTGCTGGGCACTGATTGGGCTACATTGATAGTCAGGGCACTGATGATCAGTGCCCTGAATACCGCTACACACTCTGCTGCAAGGAGATGCCACTGATCGTCTCTCCTCACCTCACACTGACATCGGATCTTTACCCAGATCAGGGTCACACTGTGTCTTAGGAACACGGCACAATCGCGCAAGAGCGGTGACATATGACGTCGCCCCAGAACGAGAGGAGGTTTGTGCCATTATCGCACACCACCATTATGCCCTGCCTGAGGGCGGACCACGTCTACCTTTGCCTGTGGACATATATGCTGCTGACTGCCTCACAGTGCCTTGGAACATATGCCTCTCCTTGTTGGCCTCCCAGAAGTTATTAACAAAATGTAATAAGGATATTGAAATGTGTACGTGAATGCACTTTAATTAATGGAAAATGGTGTTTGGTGCACTTTAACTTGAATACTCACATCACAGACAAACTCCACTGACACACTACAATATACTGCAGTAAAACTGCACTGATGCACTGCAATATATTGTGGTAAACGCACTGATATATACTGTGTTAAACGTGCAGTAATGCACTCAAAAATGCTGCGTTAAATGCGCAGTAACACGCTCAAATTTACTGTGTTAATCATGCAGTAATGCACTGATATATACGGCATTAAACGTACAGTAATGCACTGATATATACTGCATTAAATGTGCAGTAATGCACTGATATATACTTCACTAAACGTGCAGTAATGCATGGATATATAATGCGTTAAATGTGCAGTAATGTACTGATATATACTGTGTTAAATTTACAATAACGCACTGATATTTACTGCGTTAAATGTGCAGCAACTCATGAACAGGGATGAGCCGAACACCCCCCTGTTCGGTTCGCACCAGAACCTGCGAACAGACAAAATGTTTGTGTAAACTTTAGAACCCTATTAAATACAATGGACTCGAACGTTCGAAATCTAAAGTGTTAATTATAAAGGCTGATATGCAAGTTATTGTCCTAAAAAGTGTTTGGGGACCCGGGTCCTGCCCCAGGGGACATGTATCAATGCAAAAAAAAGTTTTAAAAACGGCCGTTTTTTCGGGAGCAGTGATTTTAATAATGCTTAAAATGAAAAAATAAAAGTGAAATATTCCTTTAAATTTCGTACCTGGGGGTCGTGTATGATATGCATGTGAAGTGGCGCATGTTTCCCGTGCTTAGAACTGTCCCTGCAAAAAATGTCATTTTTGAAAGAAAAAAATTCATTTAAAACTGACTTGCGGCTATTAATGAATTTTCGGCTCCTGGCAATACATTCAAAAGTCATTGATAAAAAAAAAAAAAAAAAGCGTGGGGGTTCCCCAGAATTCAATTACCAGGCCCTTCAGGTCTGGAATGGATATTAAGGGGAACCCTGCCGCAAATTTAAAAAAAAATTGACGTGGGGTTCCCCCACATATCCATTCCAGGCCCTTCAGATCTGGCATGGATTTTAAGGGGAACTCCACCCCAAATTTAAAAAAAAAATGGCGTGGAGTCCCCCTAAAAATCCATACCAGACCCCTTATCCGAGCACGCAACCTGGCCGGCTGCAGGGGAAAAGGGGGGGACGAGAGAGCGGCCCCCCCTCCCTCCTGAACTGTACCAGGCCACATGCCCTCAACATGGGGAGGATGTCCCCATGTTGATGGGGACAAGGGCCTCATCCCCACAACCCTTGCCCGGTGGTTGTGGGGGTCTGCGGGCGGGGGGCTTATCGGAATCTGGAAGACCCCTTTAACAAAGGGGAACCCCAGATCCCGCCCCCCCCTATGTGAATTGGTAAGGGGTACATTGTACCCCTACCATTTCACGAAGAAAGCGTAAAAAAATGTTTAAAAAAAACACACAAAGACCTTGAAAAAGTCCTTTATTTAAAAAAAAAAAAAAAACATTCCAGCGGTGAAATCCAGTGTCCCGCGGCGATCCCGATGTCCAGCGCTGTCCTTTATTGGTTGTGCCTGAGCGGACCTGATGGGGAACTCCCTCTCAGTATTTTAAATGTATAGACCCGCCCCTTCTAAAGTTCCCCATCAGGTCCGCTCAGCGGACCAGATGCGGAACATGAGAAGGGGCGGGTCTATACATGTATTGCCAAAGTGAAAGCAGTTCCCCATCAGGTCCGCCCCCTCGGTATGTCGGACCCGCCTACGTCATTGGCTTGAGCGGGGAACTTCCTTCACTATGTAAATTTAAATTACACAGTGAAGGAAGTTAGAAGGGGCGGGTCTATACATTTAAAATACGGAGAGGGAGTTCCCCATCTGGTCCGCTCAGGCACAACCAATGAAGGACAGCGCTGGACATCGGGATCGCCGCGGGACACTGGATTTCACCGCTGGAATGTTTTTTTTTTTTTATTATTATTTTAAATAAAGGACTTTTTCAAGGTGTTTGTGTGTTTTTTTTAAACATTTTTTTTACGCTTTCTTCATGAAATGGTAGGGGTACAATGTACCCCTTACCAATTCACATAGGGGGGGGCCGGGATCTGGGGGTCCCCTTTGTTAAAGGGGTCTTCCAGATTCCGATAAGCCCCCCGCCCGCAGACCCCCACAACCACCGGGCAAGGGTTGTGGGGATGAGGCCCTTGTCCCCATCAACATGGGGACATCCTCCCCATGTTGAGGGCATGTGGCTTGGTACGGTTCAGGAGGGAGGGGGGGGCGCTCTCTCGTCCCCCCCTTTTCCCCTGCGGCCGGCCAGGTTGCGTGCTCGGATAAGGGGTCTGGTATGGATTTTTAGGGGGACTCCACGCCATTTTTTTTAAATTTGGGGTGGAGTTCCCCTTAAAATCCATGCCAGATCTGAAGGGCCTGGAATGGATATTTGGGGGAACCCCACGTCAAATTTATTTTTAATTTGCGGCGGGGTTCCCCTTAATATCCATTCCAGACCTGAAGGGCCTGGTAATTGAATTCTGGGGAACCCCCACGCTTTTTTTTTTTTTTTTATCAATGACTTTTCTATGTATTGCCGGGAGCCGACAATTCATTAATAGCCGCGAGTCAGTTTTAAAAGACTTTTTTTCTTTCAAAAATGAAATTTTTTGCAGGGACAGTTCTAAGCACGGGAAACATGCGCCACTTCACATGCATATCATACACACCCCCCAGGTATGAAATTTAAAGGAATATTTCACTTTTATTTTTTCATTTTAAGCATTATTAAAATCACTGCTCCCGAAAAAACTGCCGTTTTTAAAACTTATTTTTGCATTGATACATGTCCCCTGGGGCAGGACCCCGGTCCCCAAACACTTTTTAGGACAATAACTTGCATATAAGCCTTTATAATTAGCACTTTAGATTTCTCCCATAGATTTTTCGAATTTGCCGCGAACACCCCAATTTGTTCGCTGTTCGGCGAACGGGCGAACAGGCAATGTTCGAGTCGAACATGAGTTTGACTCGAACTCGAAGCTCATCCCTACTCATGAATATATACTACGTTAAATGTGCAATAAGGCACTGATATAATGTATACTGCAGGTAACCAGCCCTGACAAATTAAGCTGACACTAAAGTAAAAATTAATGGTCACACTACACTTACAAAACTGACACTAAAGTAAAAATAAATGATCACACTTCACTCACACTGAACTATCACTAGATTAACACTAATCTGATATTCTACACTGACAATAGAAGCACAAGAGTGCACTGTAACACACTAACTCGCTAGCAGCACTGAACAGAGCCCTGTTCCATCTCTCTCTGCCAATATCACACTGCAAATGGCCGCTATTGGGAGAATATTTTTTATAGTGTGGGTCAGGACTAAGAGCAATGGGCCATGATTGAATAGAGTCTTCATTACTTTCTCCAATCATGACTTTGACAGAGCTCTGTGCCCTGATTGGGCAAAGCTTTAATTACTTCAGTCAATCAGGGTGTCCAATGCACTGTGCGTCAATGCAGTTCATTGTGGTTGTTCGGCGGGCTGAACAAATGTTCGAACACCCTGATATCTCGGGTGTTCTTCGAAGTATGAGTTTGGGCTGAACTGTTCGCCAAACTCTAGTCATTAGTACAGTGTACAGACTTTTTTTCAGATTACTGTATTAGTGTCATGGGTGATGCTAGATAGCATTAGCGGCAGCGGCAATCCCAGATAGCATCAGTTTGCGTGCTACATATTCACTAATACATTTTAACCCTTTGATTGCCAGTAACACTCACACACACATACACTATAAACCTCCATTACTAGTATAGTGTCTGAACGGATCAATATCTTTGATCAGATCAGAACTATAATAGCATCCCCAATAGTATAGTGACCCCAAAAATGCAGCGTTAGCAGGATTAGCCCTGACACCAGCACCTGCGTTTAGCCCCTCTCCCCATTCCCCCAACAAGTGCAGTGACAGTAGATCACTGTCACCTATGATACACACAAAACCGCAGCATTAACAAGATAAAGCCTGATCTTGGCTAGCACTAGCATGTACATTTTTTTTGTAGCGGTTCAAGCAGTCCCTGACATCCAGCTGCTTTTTTTACATGCTAGTCACACTAGGTAACTGTAAATTTAGTGGCCAAAATGTCCAAAGAAAGGTACACTAGTGAAGAGGCCAACAGGATTCTGAGCATGTTAGATAAGAGCGATGGGGAAGCCTTACTGACTGAATCAGGCTCAGTATATGAACCTGTAGAGAGCAGTCGCAGCCTGACAGATAGCTCAGATGATGAAGAAAAGGTCCTTGCTAAGGTCACGTGTACCCAACCCCATGCCCAGGTTGCTGAGGTGGTACAATCGCATGATGATTCTCGTATGCAGCAGAGTGCGAGTGCTAGTGCCACGCTACCTTTTGGTGAACTGGAGAGTGGCCTAGTTCATCTTGATCATACCAGCATACCAGCACTTCAGTAACACTTGGTGACATGGGGAGTCACATAGGTGTTGTGCGGTGGCTAGCACAAATAGTGTCCCGCAGCCACCAAGAATTTGAACACAGACCCATAGAGCCCATAGTGTCCTTCCTGATGTGCTTGCAAATCCTGATAGGCAGCCCAAAGATTCTGCAGCACCCGTACTTCTGCCATTCATTGCCCAACCCAGAATTCAGTTAAAAAGAGCTAATTTAACTCCCCTTAGTTCTTTGGAGCTGTTTTTCACAGAAGATCTGTATCGATCGATTGTGGACCAAAGCAATTTATATGCCGAGCAATTTATTACCACCAATCTCAAACATTGTCAGACCATTCTCATGGAAATGTATCACGGTTTCCGAATTTAGGACTTTTTTGGGCCTAACCCTCAACATGGCCATTACGAAAAAGAATGAGTCGCGGTCATATTGGTCCACAGAACCGATTCATCCTATGCCGTGTTCTCTGCTACCATGACCAGGAGTAGATACGAGAAAATAATGCAATTTATGCATTTTAACAACAATGAACTCTGTAGTCCTCGGGGGGGGGGGGGGGGGGGCTGGAAATGATCAGGTCCACAAAATGTAACCCCCCGTAAAGCACTTTAACTACAAATTTGCAGATGTGTGTATGCCCCAACAAAGTCTCTGCATGGATGAGTCCCTCATTAAATTTTCTGCCCATCTTGCTTTCAAACAGTTTTTCTCGAGCAAGCGTGACAGATATGGGGTCAAAATGTATAAGCTCAGTGAGAGGGCTGTACGTATAATTTATGGATTTACGAGGGGAAGGATAATCACGTGGAGCCCCGCAACTGCCCAGACTATAAAGGGAGTTGTGGCAGGATTGTTTGGGACTTATGCCCCGTACACACGATCGTTTTTCATGCCGTTAAAAATGCCATTTTAAAAAATGGCCATTAAAAATGATCGTGTGTAGGCTCCAGAGCATTTTTAACGACGTGAAAAACGGCCATTAAAAATTCCGGACATGCTCTCTTTTTTCACGTCGTTTTTCATGTCGTTTTTTTTAACGACGTGAAAAACGATAGTGTGTATGCTTTCACGACGTGAAAAAAAACGCGCATGCTCAGAATCAAGTATGAGACGGGAGCGCTCGTTCTGGTAAAACTAGCGTTCGTAATGGAGATAGCACATTCATTACACAGTAACGGACTGAAAAGCGCAAATCGTCGCTCAACAAACTTTACTAACATGAAGGGTGGCGTCATTCGAACGGAACTTCCCCTTTATAGTGCCGTCGTACGTGTTGAACGTCACTGCGCTTTGCTTGATCGTTTTTTTTAATGATGGTGTGTACGCAAGGCAGGCTTGAGAGGAAACATGAAAAAAAACGAGGAGAAAAACGTCGGTTTAAAAAATGACAGTAAAAACGATCGTGTGTACGGGGCATTAGTGTCTCCCTTGTTCTGTAAAGAGTACCATTTGTATGTGAAAAACTTTTATACAAACGTGTCACATTTTAGACACCTTTTTGAATTAAAAATTGACTTATGGGGCACCGTGTGACCTAATCGCCGGGGCTTCCCCCAACTGCTTGTAACTATCCGAAATTATGAATTGCTTGGAGTGAAGTGGAGTGGAAGGACAAATGGATGTTTTCGTCCTGCAGACATGACAGTCCAAATGGTGTTGTTGAGAAGCCCCTCTGTGTCCAGGACCACAACCTTAACATGGGAGGGTTGGACTTCAATGACCAGGTGATGGCGCCGTACTTAATTCCCCATATAGCCAGACTCTGGTACAGGAAAGTGTTTTAATATTTATCTCAATTGACTGTGTTCAACGCTTTTGTACTATACAAAGTGCCAGGAACATGTGGATGGAGTGAAATGAGCAGATTACGCACTGAAGGCGGTCATTGGTTTTCGGCACCCAGACGCGGCTAGGCTCCCAAAAAGTCTCAAACATGTGGTATCCCCATACTTAGAAGAAGTAGCAGAATGTATTTTGGGGTGTAATTCCACATATACCCATTGCCTGTGTGAGCAATATATCATTTTAGCGACAACTTTGTGTAAAAACACAAAATTTTTATTTTTTGGTCATTTTTCAAATTTACGCTTATTGGATTTTTTTTTTTTTTTACCAAAGACCAGTGTTGGTCATCTTACTTTAAAAAAAGTAATTAGTTACAGTTACAAATTACTTCTCCCAAGATGTAATTGCGTTAGTAACTCAGTTACTACATTGAAAAAGTAATTAGTTACTCAGCAAAGTAACTGACTTTTTTTTTTGAAGGCACATAGCACATCAAGGCATGGGGCACATAGCACATCAGGGCACATAGCACATCAGGGCATGGAGCACATAGCACATCTGGGCACATAGCATATCAGGGCACATAGCACATCAGGGCATGGGGCACATCAGGGCATGGGGCACATAGCACATCAGGGCGCACAGCACATCAGGGTGCATAGCACATCAGGGCACATGATAGCACATCATGGCATGGGGCACAGGGCACATAGCACATGAGGGCACATCAGGGCATGTGGCACATAGCACATCAGGGCGGGGCACATAGCACATCAGGGCAGGGCACATTGTTTACCAGCAATGCAGAGTAGCGCAGGAAGCGTGTGTAATAAGTTCTCTCTCATGTCACTGCACTGACGGCAGTCACGCTACTCCCCGGTGGCCCCTCCTCTCTTCTCGTCCATCCCAGATGATGTCACAAGCAAATGGGGATGGACGAGAAGAGAGGAGGGGCCGCGGGGAGCAGCGTGACTGCCGTCAGTGCCGTGACATGAGAGAGACCTGGTCATAGAGGAGAGGAGGAATTACACTACTGCCATCTAGTGGCGGTAGATGTAATTGGGGTAACGCCGCCCAAGTAATGGTAACTGCGTTACTATGAGGGGAAGAGTAATCAGTTAGATTACTCGTTACCCTCCAAAGTAACTATGTTATGTAACTCCGTTTATTCTAACTCAGTTACTTACATCACTGCCAAAGACATGTAGAAGAATAAATTTTGGTCTAAATTTATGACAAAATTTGAGTTTATTGGATATTTTTTACTTTTAACTAGAAGTAGAAAATATATATTTTTTTGTTTATATTTGAAAAAAAAACATTGGTAATCAAATACCACCAAAAGAAAGCGCTATTTGTGTAAAATAAAGGACACAAATTTTGTTTGGGTACAGCGTTGCATAACTGCACACTTAACAGTTAAATTCGTTCAGTGCTGCATAGCAAAAAAAGGTCTGGTCAGGAAGGGGGTAAAACCTTCCGGAGGTCAAGTAGTTAAATATGTAAAACATCGGGGGGGCGGAGCCGGCAAGCAATGAGTATGGCCGCATGAGAACACAGCTCCCGGCCCCCTGAACATACCGGAGCTCTTCACAGCGACACAGGGCACCCTGGAACGGTGGTTTCGGGTCACACTAGGTCGGGGACACTAGTAGAGCATGGGGAGGAAGAGAAGAGAAAGAACAACGCCGGGTAAGATGACGGACTTCTACTCACTGTCAGACCGCCACAGCCGCCAAAATGGCGCCGGCAGCGTGCAGGGATCTGCACACATACACAGCCTGAAACCACATGAGGCGGGCGCTTCTCCCCAATCCTTCTCTGCTCAGACATTGCCAGGCTCTCAATTATCCTCCACAGCTAACAGCTCTGTTAAGGCTAAGCAGAAGCTTTCTCTGCCTGCATATGGGACCATGGCTGATGGGGAGGGAGGCATGCGGATTGATGACACACTAGAATTTCAGGATGCCATAGCAGCTTTCCCTACAAACAACCAACCTGTCATGGACTCCACACTGAAAGACATACTAGTGTCCCTTAGAGGTGCTATACATACGGACATGCTGCAGCTTGTGAACCAATGCAAATCAGAAGTGACTGAAATCAGGGACAGGGTGGCTCATATAGAGGACAAGATGGGGGATTTTTCTGAGACCTTTAATACCATGATGGATGCACACAATGACCATGAGGAGGACGTTGTTTGGCTCAAGTCAAAGGTCGCTGACCTCGAGGACCTTTCCAGAAGGAACAACATTAAAATCAGAGGGATCCCCGAATCGGTAAAAAAACTCAGAATTGACTGCCTTCCTCACCAACATAATGAAAGAGACCCTCCCTGACCTACCCCTGGAGGAAATTATCATTGATAGAATACATAGACTGCCTAAACCAAAACATATCCCTGAAAAGCTGCCCAGGGACACCATCGCTAGGATTCACTACTACACAGTTAAGGAAAAACTGATGTATGTGACAAGGCGGGCTAATAATCTTCCTGATTGCATGCAGGGACTGTCCTTTTTTGCAGATCTGTCTGCACACACGATGCAAAGGAGACGTAACCTCATGACCATAACCAGACCTCTTAGGAATCACCAGATTCCCTATAGCTGGAATTACCCCGCTAACCTACTGATCAACAAGGGAGAAAAGGAGTTTTTGGTGACAACCTTAGAGGATGGCATCAAACTGTTGGAGAGATGGAAGATTATCCCTAAAGGGACAGAAGATGATCACCAACCGTCTGACTCCTTTCATGCCCGTACTAAATGACTATGAGGCAAGCCACATATATTGCCCTATCATAATTACTTACCTCAACATGTTCCGGATGTTCTACCGGCATTAACTTTTCGTTTCTTTAAACCCCATAATCAGCAGGTTTTACCCCTGCCCAGATTTTGATAGAAATCGTACATTTTTAAAGTGCGCCTAGTTCTGCGCAGACTGTTCTTTTATATATACGTTTGACTCGTTTTTGTTTCTCTTAACCATTATTTTTCTCTTAGACTGTTGACTTGTATTCCCAGTTCGATTTATCTCCTGCACCAGCCAGCAAAAACCTATCGTGACACAGCGGACAGCTTCGGTGCCTGAAATTCGACAACAACTTGAGCAAAGATCCACACGCCTACTGCCAAAGACTACCTCAACCAACTAAGCCTACTGCAGGTACGCGACCACACGTCACGCACGTGTCGCACCACATTCTCTCAGAGGCCCATTTTCTCACAGCTTCATTGAATTTGCTACGGTCTTCCCTTTTCCAACGTATCTTCTCACCTGACAATGGCATTTAAAATTACATCTCTGAATTTGAATGGCTTGAATAGCCCACAAAAGAGACATATGCTATGGAAAGAAGCCCGTGCACAGAATTGTGATGTATTCTGCATCCAAGAGACTAATTTTAAAGCGCAAAATCACCAACTTTAACACACAACCTGTACCCACATACTTTTATGGCATGTGCCCCTTCCAAAAAGAGAGGTGTTGCTATCCTGGCGTTTAAGCTACTTTCCAGTCACTGCGATGAGGAGGGTAGATATATTATCCTTTCCTGTGAAATTAATGGTGCAACATATACCATAGTGAATATCTATGTACCAAATACTAGACAACTGCATTTCCTGAATAGACTCTGGAAGAAAGTTAAGCAGCATAGTTCAGGGCACGTTATACTTTGCGGTGATATGAACTCCATACCCGATCTTCAGCTAGATATCTCTAATCCCACTGTCAGGAAAAGCATCAGACACACTTTATCAAACTTTCTCAGCTCAAACAACCTTTATGATACTTGGAGATGTCACCATTCTACCGAGAGGGATTTCACTTTCTTTTCCCAGGTCCGCTTGTCCTACTCGAGGATTGATATGTTTCTAACGGACAAGTTTTTACTGCAAAAAAAATCACATACAGAAATTGGTCATATCACATGGTCTGACCCTGCCCCAGTGTCTATAACTGTGGGGAGTCGGGGGCTTACAACCCGGGCAAATAGATGGAAAAATGATGTCCATCTATTTTCGGACCCAATAATTGCAAAGGACATTGAGAACTCACTGTTAGAATTATTTGCCACCAATGATACCACAGGGGTAGACCCATTCACATTGTGGAATACCCATAAAGCATTTATCAGAGGGTTACTGATGAAACACAGTGCTTCGTTAAGGAGAAAGAGGGGGCAGTAAATGGAATCCATCCTGAGGGATATCGCGAACTTGGAAGCTCAAAACAAATCTTCCCCTACTGTAGAACTTAGCAATAAATTAGCTGCAACTAGAGATGACCTTCGAACCTTACTTCTTACACAGCATGTATGTAACACCCACAAATTTAGGTGTATTTTTTACACTCATGGTAATAAGGCGGGTAAATTACTAGCAAACCAAATTAAAGACAAAGTCATGAAACAGAAAATCCCACACTTATACCACCCTAAGAGCGGATCTAAATTCACCAATCCTAAAGATATAGCTGATGCATTTAGTAGTTACTACGGCAGCTTGTGCAACCTACAGGAAGATACAGGGATACCCCAACCTACCCCAGAACTCAGTTTTTTACAAGAGATATCCCTTCCTCAGCTGTCCCAGGATGATTTATACTCCCTGAATTCTCCAATATCTATTCTAGAAGTTACAGATACCATATTGAACCTCCCGAACAACAAATCACCTGGCCCTGACGGGTATTCTTCGGAATACTACAAACAATTTGTTAGTACATTATCACCTATACTGCTACGGGTATTCCATGCTGCTGCCTCCTCTGCCTCATTTCCTTCAGAAATGTTACAAGCTACAGTGGTTACATTACCTAAACCAGGGAAAGAGCCGGACAGAGCACAGGATTTTAGGCCTATCTCACTTTTAAATGTTGACCTAAAGGTGTACGCCAAGATTTTGGCCAATAGAATTGCGTGCATGCTCCCCACGCTGATTAAACCCGACCCGACCAAACCACTGGGTTTGTGGCGGGCAGGCAGGCTACGGATGCCACAATGCGAATTTTGAATTTGATACATTCATCATCTATTTCTAAGAGACCCTCTGTCCTCCTGTCATTGGACGCAGAGAACGCCTTTGACAGGATCCACTGGGGCTATCTATCAAAAGTCCTCACGAACTTTGGATTCTCAGGCCACATATGTTCCGCCATTTTTGCTTTATACTCAAACCCCTCAGCTATGGTTTTTACATAAGGCATATTCTCTGAGCAATTCTCTATAATGAACAGCACAAGGCAGGGGTGCCCTTTGTCACCCCTGATCTTTGCACTCGTGATGGAGCCTTTAGCGGAGAAAATTAGAACCAACCCCCAAATTAATGGAATTCACTTAGGGAAAGAAGATCATACAATTACACTGTTCGCGGACGACGTGATTCTGTCGCTCTCCAATCCGGCTCAGCCCCTGACAGTAGTGCATGAAATATTAGAGATGTTTAATACAGTGTCATATTACAAAGTGAATGCTACTAAATCCAGCATATTGAACTTAGGAGTTGACAGTAAAACAAAATCTCACATCCAAGAGACATTACCATATCCCTGGGCAAAAAATGCAATTCAATACCTAGGTATTACATTGACTCACTCAATTTCCCAACTCTACAGCTACAACTTTGAACCCCTGATAAAAAAAATTGCACAGGACATGCTTAGATTCATAAAGTTTTATCTAACCTGGTCAGGTAGACTAGCAGCATATAAAATGATCTTACTTCCCAAACTATTGTACTACTTCAGAGCCCTCCCACTCCAAATACCTAGCTAATTTAATGCATCGATGCAACAAGCCTTGTCTCAATTCATATGGGAAGGGAAAAGGGCCAGATGTTCTCATAACATACTCATGAAACACAGAAAATCAGGGGGGATGGGGGTCCCCAATATTAAGGACTATCATATGGCAGCAATCCTAGATCAAGCCAAAGCGTGGTTTAATACTTCAGATCCAATCCATTGGTGTAGAGCAGAACAGGCTCAGATAGAACACGGTGAACTTCGAAACCTATTGCTAATTACACTTTCAGATAAAAAATCACCCTGTAAAACACTCCCAACTGTAGCGGCCACACTACTAGCATGGGAATATTTCTTAACAAATAAGAATCCCTATACTGTTCATAAAAAGGTACCAATCCCAATGACAGCACTTTCGTTCCTATCCCCGAACCTAGATATACGGCACTGGGGACGCTATGGTGTGAATAATATATCGGATATGTTCAACCAGGGCCGTATCTAAACTTTCTCAGAGCTACGAACTATAAATTCTATCCCTGAGAAAGAATTTATGGAGTATGCAAGGATCACTAGTATCATAACTGCTATTAAGACGCAACATATAGAAATCCCCGAAACCATCTTTGACTTATGGCACTCTTTTCCCAAACCCAAAAAAGGGATAATGGAATTTTATCTAATATCTAATTTTATCTAATACAGAGTAAACTTCACTTTGTAGCCCCGAAGCAACTCTTGAAATGGGAATAAGACTTAAATATAACCATCTCCCAGGTGCAGTGGAAGCGTGCAATAAAGGCAAACTATACTCACACTAAATGCTCTAACTACAGGGAAATAGCACAGAGGATACATCTGAGGTGGTACAGAACCCCATATATATTGGCAAAATTTCAAGGACACTCATCCAACCTATGCTGGAGGGAGTGCGGAGACGTGGGCACCTTGGCCCATGTGCTCTGGTTCTGTGTATCTCTGCGTAGCTTCTGGGCTGCAATAGCTCGGTTGATAGCTAAATTGACAAGAATACTTAATAAATTAAGAGCGGAACAAGCTTTATTAAGTATCGACATGGATATTTACCCAATGCCCTACCGAACACTTGTAATGCACATTCTATATGCAGCTAGGCTGGTGTTAGCCCGTAAATGGAAGTCATCAGAACCTCCCACGGTTGGGGAGGTACTAAAATTAGTTGATGACTCTCAAGCCTCGTATACACGACCGAGTTTCTCGTCGTAAAAAACACGTCGTTTTTTTTCGACGAGATTCTTGTTAAGCTTGTCGATTTTCTCGTCAAGCTTTCCATGCGTACACACTGACATTTCCCAATTTCCTCGTTGTTCTCCGCGGTCACGTCCAGCACGTACGACGCCACTATAAAGGGGAAGATCTTTTTTCTTGGCGCCACCCCTTGGGCTGCTTTTGCTGATCTCGTGTTACCGCGTGTGAAGTAAAAGTTTGGGAAGAGACGATTTGCGCTTTTCAGTCTTCGTACTTTTCAGATCGTTTTCTGCGGTTCAGTTTGTGCTTGTGGGTTCGTATCTTGACTTTCAGGGCGTCTAGGCAGGTCGTATCTGTTTTACAGTGCGTTCTTGCCTGTTCGTTTCTGTTTTTCAGTTCGTTATTCATAGGCCTTGCTGTTCTAAAGTGCGTTCTGTTCTGTACGTTCTGATAAGACGACCGTTTCCTAGCCATTTCGCCTGGACGTTCTCGTCGTCGAGTTCGTGCTGTGCGTGTGCTTGGTGTTGGTCTGCTTGTTTTGGACCAAGACCAGTCCATGAATGGTGTGAGGAGGAGTTCATGGACCAAGAATTGGTTGCTCCAGCGGGACCAATTCTGCCACATGCCTCTGCTGCGGGAGATCGTCGAGAATAATCCTGAGGACTACAGGAATTTTCTGCGGATGTCTGACCCCGTTTTTCAGGAACTGTTGGCTTTGGTGTCCCCCTATATTACCAGGAAGGACACCGTTATGCGGGAAGCCATCAGTGCTGAGCAGAGGCTCATCGCCACGTTACGTTATCTGGTGACAGGGAGAAGTCTTCAGGACTTGAAGTTCACAACAGGCATCTCCCCCCAGGCTCTGGGCCTCATAATCCCAGACACCTGTTCTGCCATTATACAAGTCCTGCAGGAGGACTATATTAGGGTAAGTTTTCTCCATTAACATCACATTTTATGTATTACATGTATGCTAATGTATTGTATTTCTTTCATCCTTCCCTAATTACCATGATTGTAATATGCTGAGAATGTCCCCTTTGTCCTCATGTATGCCTGAAGCTTTAGATTGCCCCTTTTTTCTCCTCCATGCATATTTCCCTTCACTAACCTTTCCAGCAGGGGCGCCTGTTGCTCCAAATGTTTGGGGGTTCAAACCCCAATTTAGGAAATAAACGTCCTCCTTTTTTGCTCTGGTGCCTATTAAACGCCCCCATTTGTTCCCTCCAATGCAGCCATTTTGTCCCCTCCAATGCAGCCATTTTGTCCCCTCCAATGCAGCCATTTTGTTCCCTCTAATGCAGCCATTTTGTTCCCTCTAATGCAGCCATTTTGTCCCCTCCAATGCAGCCAGTTCCCCCCCAGCCCTGCACTTACCTTCTTGTGGTCAGCGCCATCCTTCTTCTGTCCTTGATGTCTTCTCCTTCCCTTGATGTTGCATCAGCCAATCATGTTACCATTAAACAGACTTGGTGAACATGATTGGCAGAGCAGCCTGTCAGTGTTTACCCAAGGAATGCCCCCCCCTGCGTCCCCTATTTAACTTTTCTGCAGCCAATTACATCCCTCAGGCTGTAATGTGCAAGACAATTTTTCTTACTGTTTCTGATATGCAATTTTAAGCCCATAAATGCCGCAGTTCTTCATATGTCGGTCGCTTAACAGGGGGCCATCCACCTGAATAGTGGGCGGCATAGACAATACATAGGTTAATGCAAGGCATGAACCTATGTATTGTTCTGAGTGACGGGCACAGGAGAGAGGGGGCAGTGCTCCAGCGCCCACTCTGGACGCACCGCCACTGCAATGCTATCCTGTGGCCAAACACATCTACCCCCCCCTCCCCATTATAATTTATTAATGGACCATCATAGGGGGTGATGAATATGATACATGAGCCTTCCATTATACTTATTTAAAACACCTTAATAAACGTAGACTTTGCTTGATGTTGGCCTCTAATGTATTTTCTTAGAATATACTTGTAATGTTTGATTTGTGTATTCTAATATTTTTTCATCTTGTTTGACTCCACAGCTTCCTTCCACGCCACAGGAATGGCAGACTGTGGCATCGGAGTTTGCCACGCGGTGGGACTTCCCCAACTGCGGTGGTGCTATAGACGGGAAGCACGTCCGCATCATGCCGCCACCCCGTTCTGGGTCCTACTACTTCAATTACAAGGGGTTTCATAGCATTGTGCTGATGGCGGTGGTGTCAGCACGGTATGAATTCCTCTATGTTGATGTAGGGAAGAATGGCCGGATGTCCGATGGGGGATCCTTCATCCAGACGGAGTTTGCCCTCCGTCTCCAGAGTGACGACCTTGCATTGCCACCGGATGCAGGGAATATTGAAGGACTCCCCTTTGTTTTTTTGGCTGATGAAGCCTTCGGGCTCGGACCACATCTTATGAGGCCATTTCCTCAGAGAACCCTGACCCCAGAGAAGAGGGTGTTCAATTACCGGCTGGCCAGGGGCCGAAGAGTCGTTGAAAATGCCTTCGGCATAATGGCCAGCCGGTTCCACCTTTTTAGGACTCCCATCCACTTGGCGGACTACAAAATAAACTATGTAGTGTTATGCTGCTGTGTGCTACACAATTTTCTTTGCCGCAAATCTAATTCATATATGGCCTCAGTTTTGCCTGAGGCTGGACTTTCCCCTGATAATCCCCTGCCGGGCCTGGAATCTGCCCATGCTGGCTTGCCCCCCCAAAATGCCCGTGATGTTCGGGACAAATACATGGACTATTTCACGGGTAGGGGGGCAATTCCTATGCCACGCTATGTCTAAAGATTGCTGTCTAACGATCCAAATAAAAATCTTGTTTAAACTTCTAACTTTTCTTGGTTTCCTGTCTCCTAGTTTGTCTTAGTGCGTTTGTAGTGCCAAGTGTATTTTCCTTTAGTAAATACCAACCATTTCACTATGTAGCCTTAAAAAATGTACCAAATAAGGTTAGAGCATATTAGAAAAAGAAGCTACACGTTGTTTGTGTTCAAATCTTTTACTATGTGCAAATTCACACACTTTTTTTTTTTTTTTTTGCATTTTTTGTTTGCCTGGCCACAAACCGGCAATTGTTTTCTTAGGAAAATACAAAAACAACAGTTGCATTCCAAAAATTACAAAATTGGATACCTCGGAGCAATCTGAGACATTCACTTACACAAACTATATGTCTCTATGTGCCCGTCCTAATATGGGGTCCTGCCACCCCTTGCCCAGCCAAAAATTGAATATGCACACAATTGGGATTATTTTCCTATAGGGATTTTAGACTCCTGATCCCTATTGTCAACATGTGCTATCTGCCATCAGGGGTGATCAATGGACGTGTTTTGGGGGTGCAACCCCTTCCTCAGTTCACCTACTTTAGATACGAGGAAGGGGTTGCACCCCCAAAAGACGTACATGGATATCCCCTGATGGCAGATAGCACATGTTGACACACTGTGTGCAGATAACATTTTTGGCTGGTTTGATTGTCAAAAAGTATTTTACAAGTAGAAGAATAAACATGAACAAAAGGGGGTTGGGATGCCTTATTGAATTCTCCCCAAAACATCGAGAATGTCTTTAAATGTTTGATTCATCACATGAATTCTTTCTTTAATTTTGTCCAGTTCCGTGCTACATTCCATCACTTGCTGGATGAGGCGGAGGGCACTGTCAGCAGAGAAACCTGTACTATCCTTCACCCCAACATTCACATCCCCTAAAAACAAAATAAAAAGGTATTATAACTCTGCAGGCCTACCTCTCTTACCTGAAGCTGTGGTGACAGATACTGACCTGTTGTGGTGACCAGTTCCACAACGTCATCCACCTCTCCTTCCTGCACTTCTCCTTCCTCCACCTCAACTTCCTCTACATCCTTCATTTGTGGGTCTTTGGGAGTTTGGGGTTGTTGTGAAGCTGTGGGGTTCTTGTGCTCCCTGGAGTGTCCTCCTCCCAGTCTTCTCTCCCCTATGAGAATCAAACAAAAGGTAGAGTTATCACACAGAAATTCTCTACGTAAAAAAAAAAAAAACAGGCTAAATTGCTTGGAAGTGGGGTACAAGTGTGTGTTTGGGCGGAAGTTAAAGATGAATGCATTATTTCTGAGCAAGAACATGCTTAGTATTCACCTTTGTCTGTCATTTTTTAGACATGTAGGCAACACAAAAATTCTCTGATGCACCTGTGTGGGACACCCAAAAAAGGCGGGTCTGGTGGCCCACACTATAGTGCTCCAAAGTACAGATGTGGAAGCAGCTGCTGAGTGTCCTCTCCTTTACACTGACAAAAGTTTGCATTTCATTCTCTTTACAAACACATCATCTAGCCTAAAACTTTGTGCCCCAAATTTCCCAAAAAATGGCAGATGTCTAATTACTTTTGTGGCTGTAAAATAAGCCAAAACAGCCAAAACAGCGGATAGTGGCCGAACTGTGCCCAACCAAGTTCAAAATATAACATTTTGGAAGGGAGTCCAATAAGAAAAAAAAAATAAACCAGCAACATGTCAGTTTAGAAAAGGATTAATAGCATAAAAGTGTACATTTTACTTACTTTTTGCGAGCATTCTCTTAATGCTCCTTAACTGCTCTGGCTCCCTCAGTTTGAGGTCTGACCACCTCTTTCTGAGCTGCTCATTTGAGCGTTTCACCCCGAAATTCGTCTTCAGACTCTTCACGACTTTAGTGAGGATTTTGGCCTTCCTTCTATTTGGTTTGCCATACGGCCCATGCTTTGCGTCATAATCCGACTTGAGCAAGATGTCCACCATCTCCGCCATCTCGGCAAAAGACATATTCGATGCCTTGAATCTCCTCCTTGATCGTGATGTTTCCTCGGTCTCCGGGCTTGTCTCCTCCTCGTTAGTTGCGGAATTATCAGACACCTGCTGTAACTCCGCCATATCTGTCTGCGCGCCGAAAGAGAAGGGGCGGGGAAAAGATGTTAGTTAGAACGTCATGGGCGGGCGACGTGTGCGGAGCGACGTGTTCGAATTTTGACGCATGCGTGGTGTGTATATAGCAAACACACATGTGACTATAGTACGTTCGGTGTGCGGAGAGAGGAGTTCAAGTGACGGACGTGCGAACGAAGGTATGTGATTTTGTGACTTGGACAAATTGTTGGCCTATACTGTTTTGAGAATGTTGTAGGATATATATGGTGACTACGATGTTAAGGAGGTTAGACTGTTTGCCTCACATTAGTTATATATTATTTCTTAAACTTGCAGATACAATATGAATGTCTTTATTAGCGACAAAGAGTTCCTGGCGGAATTTATTGACCGGGTAAGGGAGCTGCCCGCTCTGTGGGAGACGAAAAACCCCATCCATAAAAAAAGAGGGGTGAGAAAAGCAGCGCTGGAGAAGCTGCTCCCATTTGTGCAGACCAAGGTGCCCACAGCCACAGCAAAACAAGTGGACACTAAAATTGGGAGCTTGAGAGGCACCTACAGGACTGAACGCTCTAAGGTCCTGGCTTCTCAGAGGTCAGGAGCAGCAGCAGGTGATGTGTATGTCCCGATTTTGTGGTACTACAGCAGGATGTCCTTCCTGGATGACCACATTGAGGCAAGGCCATCACTCTCCAATCTTCCCCCCAGACTTCCCTGCAGCCAACCTGAGCCTTCTCTGGAGCAAGAGGAGGCAGCCATCCTGGATGATCCTGATTTGGCCATCTGGAGCCAGGTATAGTATTAAATGAAATTGCATTGGGATAAAATTAATGTTTGACAAATATGTCAAGATGAGAAACATACAATATTTTGGGTTCCACAAGTGAAATCAAGATCTCGAGACATTAGTCTGCACTTAATTGGGTGCTAAATAGTCAATCTGATGTAGGTGTAAATTAGAAAAAATTATTTCTGGATTTACATTCTTTTTTTTTAAACCATAGATTTTTATTGTTTTTTTTTTTTTTTCACAGTGTATACAGAATATATGTACATTTTACAGTACAGAGTCATACAATGTGATTAACAAGTATAGATCCTAAGGAGAAGAGTATAACCTGCAAGTTATGTATGGAACTACACAAGCAGGGATTAGCATAGGACTCACTAGGAGGATAGGCCTGTCACCCCTTTAGGGTTCACACTGTGAGCAGGCTACTTGTATGGACGATGCTGTGTAGTTCGTCCTGGACCTTAATGAGGGTCCAAGGACTTAAGTTAAACAGTAGGATCAAGAACGCTTAAACAGTAACCAATATTATACAAGGATAAGTCTAAACTGTGCGGGTAAGCATATTTGGACAAGCATTCCTAGTCATACCTTACTATTAGTTCATACCACTAGACGTTGATGGAGATCATTCATCAAATCATAACATAGCATATCCTGTCATATTTGTGAGGAGGCGTATTTGGATGTTTTCCATATTTCCCAGTTTCTATGGAAGTTTAGGGAACGTCTTTCGGTATAAGCAAGCATCCTTTCCATAGTATATTGTGAATTTACTCTAGCTATGACTACTGAGATATTGGGAGGCGCTTGGGAGCGCCATTCTTTTGCAATCGATATGCGCACTGCGAACATGACGTGAGTGACCACTTTTCTCATTAGAGGAGGGAAGTTTTCTATACCAAGGTTCAATAGTGCAAGTGCAGCGTTAATAGTATAATCTATTCCGGTGATTTTCCGAATGAGTGATTGTACTTTTAACCAGAATGTGTAGGACATCACAACTCCAGAATATATGGATTAGACTACCTGTGGATTTGCAATTTCTCCAGCATAAAGGTGAAGTATCAGAGCTCATTTTGTTAAGGCGGACCGGGGTAAAGTACCATCTGTGTAGGAGTTTTTGAGCATTATCCCAGTTGTCCACGCATGCCGAAGATTTACTGTTGTATTGTATTGCTTTATGCCACTGGTGTAAAGGGAATTCTTTCTGAAGTTCTTGTTCCCATTTATGCATACATGGGAGCTTAGTTTGGACATAGAGTGGGGACGCGTATTTGTAAAAGAGGGATATACCTTTGAGGTTATTTGGGGGTTTGCTCATAAGAAATTCCCACAGTCTCTGCGGAATTTCTATTGCTTTAATTGGCGTACTACGCCAATAGTGATGTATCTGGAAGGCCCTGTAGTTATCTATTACACTCTTTGCATTCAAAGTTGGGACTGTGAAGTGCATTCCCACCTTTCTCCAAGATTGTGCCGAGAAGTTAGGTATTAGATATTCATAGGATGCAAGTGGAAGAATTAGTTTGTGGGTGGGGGTATCAGTGAAGCGGGTATTGGTTAGGGAGGACCAAGCATCTATGGATGCTTGTATAGTTGGGTACGATGGAGCGATGGTTCTATGATTAATGCTGGCAGCAAAAGCTAATGCTGGAAGATTATGTCCAGGTGTGACTGTGCTTTCAATGTCTGACCATCGGTTGTCTGTTTGGCAGGAGAACCAGTATCGTGTTTGGTCTAAAATTGCAGCCCTATAGTATAGTTGGGCATTCGGCAGTCCCACCCCTCCAAGGTGTTTAGGTTTGTAAAGCTGTGCTAGTGCAACTCTTGGCTTTTTACCCCCCCAAATAAACTTTTTCAGAGATGCCTCTAGTTGCGTAAAGAACTTTTGGGGTACTGGGATGGGCAGTGTCCTGAAGTAGTAAAGGAGTTTAGGCAATACCTGCATTTGGTATGCGGCTGTCCTCCCCAGCCATGTGAGATGTAGAGTGCCGATTTGATTAAGTTCCGTATCTACTTTACTCAGTAGCGGGGGGTAGTTAGTCGGGTAGATTTTGGCGGATGATGAGGTTAGCTGCACACCCAAGTACGTGATAGCCGGGGGATCCCAGTTGCATGGGAATATGGTTTGTAATCTAGTTTTTTCATCGTTTGGGATGTTAAGTGTTAGAGCATAGCATTTAGATGTGTTGACTTTGTAAAAGGAGATCTGCCCAAATTTGTATAATATATTTTGGATGGCTGGTAGAGATGTCGATGAGTTGGAGACAGTGAGAATGATGTCATCCGCGAAAAGTCCTATTTTATGGGCTCCAGAACCAGATTCTATGCCTGTGATTTCTACATTGGACCTGATTGATTCCGCTAGAGGTTCTATAACTAGGGAGAAGATAATTGTGGATAGTGGGCATCCTTGACGGGTGCCATTTGACAATTTAAAGGTGTCAGAGAGCATACTGGACGAGTATACTCTGGCAGTATGGTTAGAGTACAGGGACATTATGGCCATGTGAATTGGACCTGATATTCCGAATTTGTGTAGAGTCTTTGACAGATAGCCCCAATGGACCCTGTCAAAGGCCTTTTCTGCGTCAAGAGCTAGGAAGGTGCTAGGTGTTCGCGTGACCTCTGCTAAGCGTAGAAGGTTTAGCATTCTTCTAGTGCTATCTGGTGCTTGCCTACCTTTCACAAAGCCAACTTGATCCAAACCTATAAGAGAGGGAGTTACATCCATCAGTCTATTTGCTAGAATTTTGGCATAAATTTTCAGGTCGGAGTTTAACAGTGATATAGGCCTAAAATTTTGTGGCAGCGACGAGTCTTTGCCAGGTTTTGGTAATGTAACTATCACCGCTTGGAGCATTTCATTCGGGAAGGAGCCTGATGAAGCTGCAATGTTAAAAATTTTCACTAGTTCAGGTGTTAGGAGCGAAGAAAAGGCTTTATAATACTCAGCTGAGAAGCCATCCGCGCCTGGGGATTTATGCATGGGTAATGATGTAATAACATCCTCAACTTCCTGGGTGGAAATGGGAGCATTCAGTTTTTGCAGGGAAATTGGCTCTATGGACGGAAGGTGAACACTACTTAAAAAGTCATCAATCTCTTTGTCTGAAGGTTGATGAGTAGATGAATCTGCATTTAGATTGTACAAGGACTCATAATAGTCCTTAAACGCATTGGCAATATCTTTAGGGTTGCTAAGCGTCTCATTGGAGACGTGGTGCTTGATGTGCTTAAGATTGGAGCGTACCTGTCGTTTCTTAAGTTGGGAGGCTATGATTGTACCCGCTTTATTATTTTGGGAATAGTATGAAACTTTCAATCTTTTAAAGTAAGTGTCATAGTCTGCTCTAATTTCCTGTCTTAGTTCCTCACGGCAAGCAGTGAGGCGTTTAAGGATATTGTCAGATTTGGTGTCTGTGTTTTTGTGCTGTGTTTCTAAATCTGCTATGGATTCCTGTAGCTGTGTCATGCGTTGTAATTTTTTCCTCTTTTCCCTGGAGGCAATTTGGATAAGGGTACCCCTAGCAAAAGCTTTGTGTGCACACCAGGTGGTCATAGGGGAGCATTCCCCATTATCATTGATCTTAAAATATTCTGTCAACCTTTCTTCTATCTCATCCCTGATCTTGGGGTGCGACAGGAGGAAGGTATTGTTACGCCGCAGAGGCCTGTGAGAGAATTTGCCGGTATCCACAATCCCAATAGTCACTGGCGCATGGTCCGACCATGTGATATTATGGATGTCAGCAGTTTGGACATTTTGCAATGTGTGTATATCAGTTAGGAAGAGATCAATTCTCGAATAGCTATCATGTACCGTTGAATAACACGTATAGTCTCTTTCATTAGACCTAAGGCAGCGCCATGGATCAAAGAGCCGTTCTTCATGACACAATGATCCTAATGAGGGCCTCCGCCTACGGGCTACTGAAGACATGTCTAATTCTTCGTTCATAACCATATTGAGATCACTACATAATATCAGACCACCCTTTTGTAGCTTTTTAGCCAGCTTAATAATCTTGCGAATAAATTTCAAAGGTCTTACATTGGGCGCATAGACATTCACTAGTGTGTAGATGGTTCGGTTCACTTCAACTACTAGTATAAGGTAGCGTCCAAGGGGGTCAGCATGTTCCTGTAAAAGAGAAAAGGTTAATGTGTCCTTGAAAGCAGTCATTACCCCATTTTTTTTGGTAGAGTTTTTGGCAGTAAAGATATGTGGGAATCTGACGTGTGTACACTTTGGGGGGTTCACACTAGAAAAATGAGTCTCTTGTACACATATGATCTCGCACTGTGAGTCCATGGCGGATTTCCAGAGGGCTCTCCTTTTATGCGGGCTGTTCAATCCCCTCACATTATATGACATAAGCTTAAGGGTCATTCCATTGAAGTGTTGCGCATTGCTGCCATCTAGTGGTTGGTCCTATTAGTAGTATTCTTATTCCAGGTAAGTTCAGAATGCTTGAGATCCGAAAAAGAGAAAAGTAAAACTGTTTTGTAACTTGAGAAGTAACAAAAAAACTAATCAGAGTCAACTGAAGAAAAACTGTACATGCGTCGGAAAGGACAGGACGCTTGGCATGCGGCAAACAGGTTACGGAAGGCATCTCGTAACTTATGTGGGGGAAAAGGTGAATAGACATTCAACCATATAGCCAAACATCGGGCGTTTTGATTAGTCACTCATAGAATATGAGAAGGCCAAAAGGTATCAGGCGTGCAATGTCCCTGAGGGAGAGGAAAAGGCAGTCCAAGAGAGACACTGGACATCATGACAAACTTGAATACAGTGGTTATTTACCCTTGTTCTGGCGAGAGTTGTTGCGGCTTTGGCGTGGAGGATTCATGTCCGCAGGGATTCCATCCGCGGGTAGTAGACACCATTTACGGAGAAGCTCTAGCCCTTTTTCCAGAGTCGCAATTGTATGCGATTCATTATTCATGTCCACTATCAATTTAGCCGGGAAGCCCCATTTGTAGAGGATTTTATGATTGCGCAGCATTTTGGTAATCGGAACCAGGTCTCGCCTGGCGGACAGGGTAGCCTGCGACAAGTCAGCATATAGCGCAATTCCAGCAAATGGATCAGGGAGAGCAGGGTGTTGTCTTGCAAAACGCATGAGCTGATCCTTTACATGATAAAAATGTATGATTTGATCGGGCAGGAAAGAGGGTTTAGGCAGTCTGTGGGCCCTGTCAATGGTGATGTCTGCTGAGCTCAATGACGGAAGGGCTGTCAGCATAAGCTTTTGCAGGTACGCTGTGAGTTCAGCAGGCTTGACGGTCTCAGATATCCCTCTAAATTTAATATTATTCCTTCTTGCCCTGTCCTCAAGGTCAGCCATCTTAAGGCGCATAGCTTTAATCTCGTCTTCCACCTCAAAGTGAGCATCAACAAGCTCATTGTGTGCCAATGTAAAATCCTCCATTTTTTTTCCACATATTCTACCCTGCTAGCCACCGCAGCAACTTCTTTTTGTGTAGTAAGCATAAACGCTGCCATGTCATGTTGGAGGGCCCCCCGCAGGGTTTGCAGCATTTCTTTCATTGTGGTATCTATAATGGGCATCCCTGAGGTGGGAAATGCATCTAGCTGTTGGTTATAGTTGGAGGATTCCTCCATTTCTTCCCCTGCAGTTTCCGTGTCATTCAGAGGCTCCCCTCCATCCCCAACCCTTCTCCTTTGTTTAGCAGGGCTGTTAAAAGGGGATGATGCTGTATTAAGGGTTTGGGGATGTGACTCACCCGAGGATTGCAGTGGATTGCTGGAAGGCTGCATCGTGGAGGCTGAGGAACGGCTCCCGGCGCGGGCGCCATCTTGGATTTCTTGGCCCGCTAATGGAGGGAAGAAATACGTTAATTTTCGGGGTCCCTCTCTCTCCTTGCGTTTCAGCATTGTTGCCACACTGTACCCCTCGTCTTTCCCAGTCGATCGATATGCTTTTTGTGATGCCTGTACCGCTGTGAGCCACGTTAGTACACCCGGTGTGTCAGAGCTCACCTAACACACATCCATCAGCTCTGGCTGCCGGCTCCGCCCCCCCTGGATTTACATTCTAATTGCTTCAATCATGTTTATAAAGTTTGATGCAAAGATTAAACCAACATATTAAACTATGTCCCTTTTTCATACACAGGATGAAATCAGCCAGGAGGAGGGTCTGGAAACTGTCAGGCAGGAGGAGGAAGGGCCCAGTGGCAGCCAGGAGGTGGCAGGGCCCAGTGGCAGCCAGGAGGTGGCAGGGCCCAGTGGCAGCCAGGAGGTGGCAGGGCCCAGTGGCAGCCAGGAGGTGGCAGGGCAAAGGAGAAGCACCAGATCCCAGGTGCCTCCCATCCGGCTTCCCAAAAGAGGCAGGAGGGACAGGACCACCAGTGAGGCAGCAATGGCCCTTATTAAAGAGGCCCATGCCACCCTCAAAGAGCCCACATCCCCTGAAGAGGCCATTGCCGGCCTAGTGGAGGCAAAGTTCAAGGTGATGAGCATGGAGCAACGCCTCCTATGCGAGCCCCTGCTCATCACCTTGCTCAACAAGGGGGTGATGGAAAAAATTACCCCCAATACCGCCATTTGTGAGGTGGCACAACTGTCCCAACCTCAACCTCCTCCTCCACCTCCACATTCTTCTTCTGCCCCACCCCTTCTCCTCCACCTCCACCTTGTTCTTCCACCCCACCCCCTTCTCCTCCACCTCCACCTTGTTCTTCCGCCCCACCCCCTTTTCCTCCACCTCCACCTTGTTCTTCCACCCCACCCCCTTCTCCTCCACCTCCACCTTGTTCTTCCGCCCCACCCCCTTCTCCTCCACCTCCACCTTGTTCTTCTGCACCACCCCCTTCTCCTCCACCTCCTCCTCCTCCTGACAGGAGTACCCCTCCAGTGGCCCAGCCTCCAGCCAAACGAAGAAGGAAGGCTGCAGGGAAGGCTTCAGGAAAGGTTGCAGGGAAGGTTGCCAGGAAGACGAGGAAGTGATGGCCTTGCTTCATTGTGGTCGGACAGAAGGCAGCCTGTTGTAGTACCACACACTTGGGACATATATATCACCTGCTGCTGTTCCTGACCTCTGGGAGGCCAGCATCAGATTGTGTTCAGAAATGTTGGCCTTCTCAAGCTCCCAATTTTAGTGTCCACACAGGGTTGCTGTGTGCTCTGGGGTCCCTGGGATGCACAAATGGCAGCAGCTTCTCCAGCGCTGCCTTCTCTTTATTTTAGTTCAAACATGAATAAATGTTATTTTTCTTTAACCACTTAACGACCGCCCACTGTAAATATACGTCAGCAGAATGGCACCGACAGGCAGAATCACGTATATGTACGTGATTGCCTTTGTATAGTTGGGGGGTCCGATCGGACCCCCTTCTTTACAGTGAGCGGTCGTTTTACCTTCGGGAGCGATCCGACATGAGGGGACGGCCGTTCGATTCCGGCCACCCCCTCTCGATCGCTCCCGGCGAATGAGAGAGCTTCCCCTGCCTGCCAGGAAGGAGGAAGTGATGTCATCTCTCCTGGGGCGCTCACATATACCGAGCGCCGTACAGGAGAAGATGCCAGGTTAGTACACAAAACAGCACACTGACACCAGGACACATAGGCACATAAATCGCCCCCCCAGGCCCCCCCAGACACCCCCAGATCACCCCCCAGCCCCCCCAGCCCCCAGTCACAGTGTCACTGATTGCAGTGACCATTTATTTAGTGATCACTGCAATCAGTGACATTTGTGACTGTAAAAGTGTCACTACATTTAGTTTTAGGTCCAGTGTAGCCCCCTAACCCCCCCCTAATAAAGGTTTAACCCCCTGATCACCCCCAGATAACCCTTTCACCCCCTATCACTCTTGTCACTAAGCAATCATTTTTCTGATCGATGTCTTAGCGTCGGTGATGCTGATCGGTAGCCAGTAAATTTTTTTAGGTTCGCCGCAGGTTTTTATAGCGTTGGGTACCCCCATATATTACCTAATAAAGGTTTAACCCCCTTGATCACCCCCCAGGTAACCCTTTCACCCCCTAGCACCGCTGTGGCTATGCGATCATTTTTCTGATTGATGTCTTAGCGTCGGTGATGCTGATCGGTAGCCAGTAATTTTTTTTAGGTTCGCCGCAGGTTTTTATAGCGTCGGGTACCCCCATATATTACCTAATAAAGGTTTAACCCCCTTGATCACCCCCCAGGTAACCCTTTCACCCCCTAGCACCGCCGTGGCTATGCGATCATTTTTCTGATCAATGTCTTAGCGTCGGTGATGCTGATCGGTAGCCAGTAATTTTTTTTAGGTTCGCCGCAGGTTTTTATAGCGTCGGGTACCCCCATATATTACCTAATAAAGGTTTAACCCCCTTGATCGCCCCCCCCAGGTAACCCTTTCACCCCCTATCACCACTGTCACTAAGCGATAATTTTTCTGATCGATGTCTTAGCGTCGGCGATGCTGATCGGTAGCCAGTAATTTTTTTTAGGTTCGCCGCAGGTTTTTATAGCGTCGGGTACCCCCATATATTACCTAATAAAGGTGTAACCCCCTTGATCACCCCCCAGGTAACCCTTTCACCCCCTAGCACCGCCGTCACTATGCGATCATTTTTCTGATCGATGTCTTAGCGTCGGTGATGCTGATCGGTAGCCAGTAATTTTTTTAGGTTCGCCGCAGGTTTTTATAGCGTCAGGTACCCCCATATATTATCTAATAAAGGTTTAACCCCCTGATCGCCCCCCAGGTAACCCTTTCACCCCCTATCACCACTGTCGCTAAGCAATCGTTTTTATGATTGTTGTCTTAGTGTCGGTGATGCCGATAGGTAGCCAGTAATTTTTTTTTAGGTTCGCCGTCAGGTTTTTATATAGCGTCAGGTACCCCCATATATTACCTAATAAAGGTTTTAACCCCCTAATTGCCCCTTGTTAACCCTTTCACCAGTGATCATCATATAAGTGTTACGGGTGACGCTGGTTAGTTAGTTTGCTTTTTATAGTGTCAGGGCACCCGCCGTATATAACCCAATAAAGGTTTAACCCCCTGATCGCCCGGCGGGTGATATCAGTTAGGTTTTAGCGTCAGAGAGGGTCTGCGTCACACCCCAGGCAGCGTCAGGTTAGTGCCAGTAACGCTAACACCCACGCGTGAAGCATACACACCCCTTAGTGGTATAGTATCTGATCAGCTCAATATCTGATCTGATCAGATCTATACTAGCGTCCCCAGCAGTTTAGGGTTCCCAAAAATGCAGTGTTAGCGGGATCAGCCCAGATACCTGCTAGCACCTGCGTTTTGCCCCTCCGTCCAGCCCAGGCCACCGAAGTGCAGTATCGATCGATCACTGTCACTTGCAAAACACAACACACATAACTGCAGCGTTCGCAGAGACAGGCCTGATCCCTGCGACTCCAGTGCTGTAGGAGGTAATTTCACCACCACAGTTAAAAAAAAAAGCATATATGCCGAAGCATTGGGGCAGCAGGAGCGGAGGAGCGATTTTGCTCCTAATGCCGCGTATATACGGTCGAAATTTCGACGGAGGCTTGCCCGTGGAAAAGTCTGACCATGTGTACGCGGCATAACTTTTGCGAGAAGATGCCCCCATGCTTCGGCATATATAAATGGTGCATGTATGCCCATCATTAGAAGTGGGTGGATGAAGGGCGGTATTCTAATGGTGGGCATACCCACCGATCAATTTTTTTTTTTCGTTCAGCCAACAGGCTGCATGAAAAAAAAGATTACAATACATGTCCAACAAGGACCAGCAACGTACTGGTATGTTGCTGGACTTTGAATGTTTATACCAGAATGATGCCTGCGGGTTTAGGTATCATCTTGGTATCATTCTTTTCAGCCAGCGGCCGGCGTTCATGTAAAAGCAATCCTAGTGGCTAATTAGCCTCTGGACTGCTTTTACAAGCAGTGGGAGGGAATGTCCCCCCCCGGATATAAAAAGCGCCATTGGGAAATTGGGAAAGCATTTTATCACACCGATCTTGGTGTGGTCAGATGCTTTGAGGGCAGAGGAAAGATCTAGGGTCCAATAGACCCCAGTTTTTTCAAAAAAGAGTACCTGTCATTACCTATTGCTATCATAGGGGATATTTACATTCCCTGAGATAACAATAAAAGTGATAAAAATAAATAAATATGGAAGCAACAGTTTAAAAATAAAATAAAAAAGCAAAATTAATAATAAAAAAAAAAAAAAAAAAAAAAGCACCCCTATCCTGCCCTGCTCTTGCCCAATGGCGAACGCAAGCGTCGGTCTGGCGTCATATGTAAACAGCAATTGCACCATGCATGTGAGGTATCACCGCGAAGGTCAGATCGAGGGCAGTAATTTTAGCAGTAGACCTCCTCTGTAAATCTAATGGGGTAACATGTAAATGCTTTTAAAGGCTTTTAAAAATGTATGTAGTTTGTCGCCAATGCGCGTTTGTGCGAAATTTTAAAGCATGTCGTGTTTGGTATCTATGTACTCGGCCTAAGATCATCTTTTTTATTTCATCAAACATTTGGGCAATATAGTGTGTTTTAGTGCATTAAAATTAAAAAAAGTGTATTTTTTCCCAAAAAAATGCGTTTGAAAAATCGCTGCGCAAATACTGTGTAGAAAAAAAAATGCAACACCCACCATTTTATTCTGTAGGGCCTTTGCTTTAAAAATATATATAATGTTTGGGGGTTCAACATAATTTTCTTGCAAAAAAAAATATGTTTTCATGTAAACAAAAAGTGTCAAAAAGGGCTTTGTCTTCAAGTGGTTAGAAGAGTGGATGTAAGCTTCCTAATGTTGTGTATAAAATGCCAGAACAGTTCAAAACCCCCCCAAATGACCCCATTTTGGAAAGTAGACACCCCAAGCTATATACTGAGAGGCATGTCGAGTCCATGGAATATTTTATATGTTGACACAAGTTGCGGAAAAAATATATATTTTTTTTTTTTTTTTGCACAAAGTTGTCACTAAATGATATATTGCTCAAACATGCCATGGGCATATGTGGAATTACACCCCAAAATACATTCTGTTGCTTCTCCTGAGTACGGGGATACCACATGTGTGAGAATTTTTGGGAGCCTAGCCGCGTACGGGACCCCAAAAACCAAGCACCGCCTTCAGGCTTTCTAAGGGTGTCAATTTTTGATTTCACTTCTCACTGCCTATCACAGTTTCGGAGGCCATGGAATGCCCAGATGGCACAAAACCCCCCCAAATGACCCCATTTTGGAAAGTAGACACCCCAAGCTATTTTCTGAGAGGTATTGTGAGTATTTTGCAGATCTCGCTTTTTGTCACAAAGTTTTGAAAATTGAAAAAAAAAAGAAAAAAAAAAATGTTCTTTCTTCATTTTCAAAAACAAATGAGAGCTGTAAAATACTCACCATGCCTCTCAGCAAACAGCTTGGGGTGTCTACTTTCCAAAATGGGGTCATTTGGGGGGGTTTTGTGCTATTTTGGCATTTTATGGCCTTCAAAACTGTGATAGGTAGTGAGGAGTGAAATCAAAAATTTGCGCCCTTAGAAATCCTGGAGGCGGTGCTTGGTTTCCGGGGTCCCGTACGTGGCTAGGCTCCTAAAAAGTCCCACACATGTGGTATCCCCGTACTCAGGAGAAGCAGCAGAATGTATTTTGGGGTGCAATTCCACATATAACCATGGCATGTGTGAGCAATATATCATTTAGTGACAACTTTTTGTAATTTTTTTTTTTTTGTCATTTTTCAATCACTTGGGACAAAAAAAAAATATTCAATGGGCTCAACAGGCCTCTCAGAAATTTCCTTGGGGTGTCTACTTTCTAAAATGGGGTCATTTGGGGGGGTTTTGTGCTATTTTGGCATTTTATGGCCTTCAAAACTGTGATAGGTAGTGAGGAGTGAAATCAAAAATTTGCGCCCTTAGAAATCCTGAAGGCGGTGCTTGGTTTCCGGGGTCCCGTACGTGGCTAGGCTCCTAAAAAGTCCCACACATGTGGTATCCCCGTACTCAGGAGAAGCAGCAGAATGTATTTTGGGGTTCAATTCCACATATAACCATGGCATGTGTGAGCAATATATCATTTAGTGACAACTTTTTGTATTTTTTTTTTTGTCATTATTCAATCACTTGGGACGAAAAAAAAATATTCAATGGGCTCAACATGCCTCTCAGCAATTTCCTTGGGGTGTCTACTTTCTAAAATGGGGTCATTTCGGGGGGTTTTGTACTGCCCTGTCATTTTAGCACCTCAAGAAATGAGATAGGCAGTCATAAATTAAAAGCTGTGTAAATTCCAGAAAATGTACCCTAGTTTGTAAACGCTATAACTTTTGCGCAAACCGATAAATATACGCTTATTGACATTTTTTTTACTAAAGACATGTGGCTGAATACATTTTGGCCTAAATGTATGACTAAAATTGAGTTTATTCGATTTTTCTTATAACAAAAAGTAGAAAATATCATTTTTTTTCAAAATTTTCGGTCTTTTTCCGTTTATATCGCAAAAAATAAAAATCGCAGAGGCAATCAAATACCATTAAAAGAAAGCTCTATTTGTGGGAAGAAAAGGACGCAAATTTCGTTTGGGTACAACATTGCATGTCCGCACAATTTACAGTTAAAGCAGCGCAGTGCAAAATTCTGAATTCACCTCTGGTCCTTTAGCTACCAAATGGTCCGGGGCTTAAGTGGTTAAGTTCATACTTGACTATGTGTATTTGTAAAAATGTAAAATCTAGCTTTGGAGTAAGCAGATACATTTGACTGACAAAAAAAGGGACAGATAACAACCCCCAAAAAAAATAACTAAATCGTATTTCCCAAAAAAGTGTGTAAAATTTAAATTATATATATTAAAAGATTCAATGGGAGATCACTACCAAAACATTGCGAAATTACAATTAACATTAGTTAGAAAAATAACAAATTTTTTAATATTACTAAAAACTTGCACGATATAATACACATAAATCTTCTTAAGAGCAACAAGAAAAATGTTAAAAAAAGATAGTCATAACTCTGTGTGAATATCAGCAGCAAAAGAAGTTAATTCGTTTGGATTAATGTCACATTCTAACGAAGATTTCAATGCACAACATTTAAACGATGCAAAAATTTGGAGCGTGACGAATGTGCTATCTCCATTACGAAGGCTTGTTTTACCAGAAGATGCGCTCCCGTCTCATAGTTGCTTGTGAGCATGCGCGCTTTTGGAAGAGTCGTAAAAGCATACACACGAACCATTTTCTCGTCACAAAACAGGCCGACGAGAAACATGACGAGGAAATCTGGAATCCTGACGAGAAAATAGAGAGCAGGTTCTCTATTTTCTCGTTGAGATTCACGGCAATTTTCTCATCGTAAAACCATACACACGAACGGTTTTCTCGACAAAAAAGCTCACGCGGCACTTTTCTTGCCGGTTTTGGACGAGAAACTCGGTCGTGTGTACGAGGCTTTACTCCTACGAAAGATCTATTGCTTTTAACTACTTCCCACCCGGCCACTGTACATATACGGCCGGGTGGGTGCTCTCTCCTTCTGAGTGGACGTTCCTGAACGTCCCTCAGAAGGAGGGGGATCGCGCGCGCGTGCGCGCCGCCGCCGGCGCGTGCCCGCCGCATTACCAAGGACCCGTGCGCGTGCCCGGCGGCCGCGATTGCCGCCTGGCACCCGCGATTGCCCAGGAACCAAGCAGGAAAGTGGATCTGTGTGTGTAAACACACAGATCCACGTCCTGTGAGGGAGAGGAGGCTGATGGTGTGTCCCTTGTACATAGGGACAACCATCGGTCACCTCCCCCAGTCAGTCCCCTCCCCCCACAGTTAGAACACATTGAGGGAACATATTTAACCCCTTCCCACCCCCTAGTGGTTAACCCCTTCCCTGCCAGTCACATTTATACAGTAATCAATGCATTTTTATAGCAGGGATCGCTGTATAAATGTAAATGGTACCAAAAATGTGTCAAAAGTGTCCGATGTGTCTGCCACAATATCGCAGTCACAATAAAAATCGCAGATCGCCGCCATTACTAATAAAAAAATAAAAAAAAATTAAAAATGCTATAAAACTATCCCCTATTTTGTAGACGCTATAACTTTTGCGCAAACCAATCAATACGCGCTTATTGCGATTTTTTTTTATACCAAAAATATGTAGAAGAATACGTATCGGCCTAAACTGAGGAAAATTTTAATTGAAAAAAAAAAATGGGTATTTATTATAGCAAAAAGTAAAAAATATTGTGTTTTTTTTCCAAACTGGACGCTCTTCTTTTGTTTATAGCGCAAAAAATAAAAACCGCAGAGGTGATTAAATACCACCAAAAGAAAGCTCTATTTGTGGGAAAAAAAAGGACACAAATTTTGTTTGGGAGCCACGTCGCACGACCGCGCAATTGTCATTCAAAGTGTGACTGCGCTGAAAGCTGAAAAATGGCTTGGGCAGGAAGGGGGTTTTAGTGCCCAGTAGGGAGCTGGTTAAAGAAGGGAAGCTAAAGGAATTCACAAATAACTGGTACTTATGGGTAAATTACAAGTCTAATAGATAGTGCGGGATGCATAGAGTTACAATGTTTGCATTTTATACTACGCAGGTATTTCTTGAGTTCTACTTTTCTTTTTTTTTTACGTATAAGAACAAAGAACAGAAACTAGTCAATGTTTACCAGTTGTTATTTCGGAGAATAAATTCTCCAGATCTATCTTTCAAGATAGATGGTTATATACCGATTTTGAGTACATTGTAAAATGAGCGGATATACACACTTCAACTAATTATGCTCAACTGTTTTGGATACTTATATGGATGTATGTCGCAAACATAATTATTGATATGTGAATTACATTGCTATGAGAATTACTTTTTTTGAGAATGTACTCTATGGATCTGTATTTTATATATCTTTATAAACCAATAAAAATTATTTTCGAAAAAATTTATAAATATGTAAAACATATAATAATACAATAATATAAATATACAAAACACGTCTTGCAAAAGCATAAATAAATCATAGTCATGGTTCATACCTCTTGTTGTGTATATGTACCCAGGGCGTGTATCTAAAATATCTCATGTTTCTTCAATAGTAATACCTGTAGGACTAACATCAAATGTAGAGCTTTAAGGACACCACCACTCACTGTTTCTTCTTTTTAGGGGCTTTGTTTTCCCATTTTTATTAAAAGAGAGTTCAGTAAAGAAAAAATAACAAGAGTTTCCCTCGCAGGTGTTTTCAGCATTCCTTTTCCCATCAACATAAATGACATTCAGCCCTTTTGGGCTCTCACTTGAAGCACTGCTGCCCTGGCCTTACATGCCAGGCCCTTATCTGTCTCCTATAGACTGTTCACCGACCAACTTGGTGCACACAGCTAGCAGCCTCTTGCTGCAATGGCTCCCATGTGGAGCCCTCCTGACTCCTGGGTCAGACCTCCTGTCTGCCAGGGTGAAGCCAAGAACCATGGTCAGGTTACTACTAAAAGCCCAGCACACACCTGACCAATTAGTATGCTGGCTGTTCTGAATAGCTGGACCCAGAATTGGAGATTTCATCCCACCCAGATCACTTAGAAATCTCCAGGCTCCAGGTCCCAAAATGTACTTTAGAAAACCATGAGGAAACTGAAAAGCCAGCAACTCTGAGAATTCTGGGTCACAACCTCTTTCTAGACTGTGTCATGGTTATGCTCTGCCACATACCCTATCACCTCCTGATCAGGGTTTAGGAATATAATCATTTGTCTGGTATTTAATTTCTGAAGGGTCATGTCCTGCTTCTAAAAAATGTTGAACATAAAGTTCTTTCTGTTTAGATCTTATAGAATACTTGTGTTGTTCAATACAATTACCTGCCTTTTGTGTGGTCTCACCATTATATTTAAGGTGACATGGAAAAGTGATTAAATATATGACACATGCCAACTGGCATGTCAAAAAATGTTATATTTAGTATTCTTTGATATCATCAAATTCTTTAAAAAAAAGAAAAAGAGCCCCTAATGAGACTTGAACATTCTGGACATGAGACATGGATAACAGCCCAGTCTCTTGGTACCACTTGTAGTAGCTTGTTAGGAAGCTGCTGATGGAAGATCAGCTCTAGTAAGCTTATCTTTGATTTCTGCTCTCAAATCTGTGGAAAGGTTTCACTCAATAGTTGCCTATTATGGTATAGGATGGAGAAGTTCTGTTTGGAAAAAAAATGGTGTTCCAGAGCTACCAGTTCTAAACTCTTGTGTCAGTAAGGGATATAACTCCTGGCTTTAAACTTTTGACTCGTCTTCAACTCTAGCTTTAACAAAAAAACAAACAACACATAAACATTCCCACAAACATTCCTGTGAATTTAATATAAAGTATAATACGGTGGTGTATTATCCATGTGTGCAGGGCACACAGGCCCCAGAGGAAAAGGGGGCCCACTGTACCCTGACAAACACTGCACACATGGAGTAAAAAAATAAGGGAAAGTCCATAGTATTTCCCTGGGCCTCAACAATTCACGAGAGGGGCCCAAGAGATGGTAGCTAGCACTGCAGCCATGGAACTTTTTTTTAAAGTACACACAGTCCTACTATCATCTTTCAAATGAAAATCATCTCTTTCTCTGACCCCTGAAAGCAAATGCAGTGATCTGTGCTCCATTAGGTTCAAGAATGGCACGTGAGACATCAGGGGTCTAAAAGATTCTCATAAAAAATATCACAACAACATTAGAGAACTTTAGTTTTAGTGCAAAAAATAAAAAGTGTAAACAAAATGTTAAATGTAAGCACCCACTTTGAAACCCTCCAAAAGTAATTGGAGCTGCCTCTTCCCCAAATGTACAAAAGTAAACAAAACCCATCAGGGACTCCTACTTATGAAAATGTCACTTGCAATACACATTCTTCATATCACTACATACTCAGTAGTGAAATTCTAGACCCATTATTCACAATTAACTCTAAACTGATGGTCTGTAGGGGCCTGTATTAAAAATATAGGGTATCTTAAAGCTTGACATGTTGGGTATCTATTTACTCAGTGCAACTTCACCTTTTTTATAAAAAAACAAAATGGTAATATATTACATTTGTGGACTTTAGCACATTCTATACCGTGTAAGTCACCTCAGATTGTATTTAACCACACCCCTTTAGGTCTCACCCAACATTTAGAGCAATGTAAACCACACCCACTTGTTTGCCATGGCATGATATTGTCTAGTGCCTAACTTATGACCCTACACACAGGCCCACTGACTTCATAAAATGCCCCTTGGTATAATGTGTGTGTATACCATTCAGTGGCATATCCAAGGTATGGCAGCTTTGGCAAATGCCACGGGCGCCATATGAAGGGGCGCTCGTGAGTGGCTGGGCAGCATTTCTTCCCTCCTGGTGACTAACCAGCACTGGGATGAGGGGGCAGCCCAGGATGCAGTCGCCAGCTTGCTGCATTAGGGTTTTGAGGGCTGCAGACAGATCGGAATGAATTTCCTCCCCCTCCCCTAGCAGTAACTTTCATTAGCCATTATCCTGTGGTGGAGGTCACTCACCATCTGATAGAACATCCCCTAGGTGGGAGGAGCATGTCTTCTCCTTACTGCCTATGGCTACATGAGTGGGCACCTGGGCGAGGATGGGGATGCAGCCATCCTGTAATATACAGGCTCCAACGCCGCAGTGATGCCAGTGGGAGGTCGGTGCAGTCAGAGTCAGTGTAAAATGCCCGTGGTATTTTCAACCTCCTTCCATGCTTGGCACATGAGAGCAGTATGGTGGTCAGAGTCCCAGCACAGACTGTTCTGCTCTCCACTGCAGTGCTCTCCTCGTCTCTCAGCTTATAAGTAGAACCTCCTTACCCACTATGCACTGGGAGGGATCTGAATGTAAAGAAGGGCTCTGATGGTAAAGGGTGCTCTGAATGTAAATGGGAGCTCTGATGATAACGGGAGCTCTGATGATAATGGGGGCTCTGATGGTAATGGGGGCCCTGATGGTAAAGAAGGGCTCTGATGGTAATGTGGGCTGTGAATGTAAAGGGGGTTTCTGAATGTAAAGAAATTTTGACAGGGGCGCAGTTTCAGTGCTTGCCATAGGTGCCATTTTTAACCAGATACACCTCTAAAACCATTGTCCCAAACTGAGTAGCATATGAAAAACAAAGAACTACAAATCATATAAGAGACAGATATCAAAATACACATTATTAGGTCATATAGAGATCGGGTCTTAGGTCCCCAAACCAAAGAACCAAAAGAAGGGGGGGCAATTGGACTATTGCGGTACCGGTAAGTGGGTGAAATCAAATATAAAGATGCAAATATAAAACAGAAAGACATTTTATTATACAAAATCAATAAAATAAAAAATAATGTACAAATTAAAATGGTGACAAGCCATGCACATCACCAGTATAATAATTCCCAAGGGGGCGGAAAAATCACAGTGTGATTGAGGGTCACAGCACACGTCTCACAATCATCTCAACTAGTTTCGCGGCCAATGCCGCTTCGTCAAGAGAATGTCTGAAATAGGATTGACAATCGATCAGTAATTATACAATTAACAAAAACAACGATATGTGAATTGGGGAGCAAGGGCTGAGGCTGCTTACCTAAAAAGCCCCCCCCGGTCGAGGTCAACAGGGGTCACCAAATAGGGTCTCCCACGGAGACCAGGGGTGACGTGCATGTAAATGGACCTACTTCCTAAATATATGAGATAAACATAGGTGTGCGCAGCCTATTGCTTTAGGGTGTGCACCTCAAAGCTCATACACATACAACTGATCTATCATGATGAAAGGGAAGGGGCCAGTAAGTTACATATTTACCGGCCTCTTCCCCCACTCATCCTAAAGCATCCCCGCAGATACAGCTGGAGGGAGAGGAGAGTAGGGAAGCCGGCAGCGCTGAGGGGGGAAGGAGGGGGGGCCAGGGCAGTAGGGGGGATCTGTGCTGTACAGGGTGATTAGGGTGTGCCTGGGCACATCTGGCACACCCTGTGCGCACGCCTATGGAGATAAATAATAATTGATATCTGTAAACCATACCTTAAAGCTAAATGGGGGTGCAGACACACGTGGTCACTGTGTGCAAGTGATAAAAATAAGTGGGGGAATGGTGTAGGAGTGTGGGTGAAGGGATGGGAAGGAAGGGGGATAGGAAAGGGGAGGGAAAGGAGGGAATGGGGGAAAGGGGGAAAGACGGGGGAGAGGGAATTGGAAATAAAGGAGGGGGGCGAGGGAAGGGGGAAGGTAAGAGGAAGTAGGGAGAAGGATTGGGGGGTTAGAGGGGAAAGAAGAAGGAGGGGGGAGGGGGGGGGGAAACCGTGAGATAGGGGAGGGGGGATGAAGGAAAGGGAAGGGGGAAGGGGGAGGGGGAAGGGGGTTGTAAGGGGATAACAGGGGAAGGGGGTAAGGGGGTAAAAATGGGGGGACAAAGGAGGGGAAAGTGGGGTGGAGAGGGTAGCTGGGGGAGGGTGGAATGAAAGGGAGGCAGGGAAAAAAAGGGGGTGTGTACCTTGGGTAGAAAGACGTGAAAATAAGGGGTCCCGGGAGGAGGGACCCAGCTAGAGCAAGTGCTGAGACACATGTTTGCACAGCAAAGGATCGACAATGGTGATGGTGGGTGTAAGTGGGAACACAATTGGTCCCAGGATAGCATCAGGGTAATGAAGATAACCAATAGCACCTAATAAAAGAGGGAAGATCCATTGAGTAGATGAGGGCCAAGGGCGGGCTGTAGGTATAGCTTAGGGTGGCTAGAAATAACTTACTGTGTACACGGTGAAGCCACAGTACTCCCGGGGCCCAGCGTCCATTGCACTGGGAGGCAGGACGAATCCAACTTTTATATCCCCTACCCAGCGAGGCACATCGGCAGTCACCATTGTGCAGCGTTACTGGGTCTGGCCGCCCGCATAACATCAGTGTGACTAGGTCGCGTATGCGCATGCGCCAGTGTCCTACAGTCTGAGGGCGGAAGCCCATAACAGGACATGTGCAAACGAGGCACAGCTCCATGAGGCGGGACTGTTAACCTCGCCAGGGCGGTCACTTGGCCGTCGCTGGGAGACATGCTGGGGACGCCCAGTTCACTCATTACTAGCAGGGGGAGGCAAGCAGCTGAGCCCAGCTAAATGCAGATGAATACAAGGTTGTGTATAAGACATGATAATAAGGGTACACAATAGAATACAAACAATATAGACAATATACAATTACAGTAAACATTGGTATTGGTATTTAATTGGTGATAAATACCAGGGTGGACAGAAGCAACCTTAACGGACACTAAGGCTCCACGTACACAGAAGCTGATAAACTGCAGTTTATTGGCGTTTTGGCGTTTTTTTAAAAAGCCCATTAACTGCACTCTATGTTAGCCTATGTGTTCATGTACACATAACGTTTTTTAGCTTTAATGAGCAGTGGAGTTAATGAGCTTTTTTCTGAAAGCAAGTAATTTGCGTTCAAAGTGCCGTTTTTCGGCCAAAAAAACGCAAAACGCTGAAAAACGCTCATAAACGCTCATAAACACTCAAAAACGCTGGCCGCAAGCTTTTTTTTTGCGTTTTTTGGTCCATTGAAAAAAAAAGACGAAAAAACGCTACACTGAAAAATGCTAATAAAAGCTAGTAAAAAAACACTGATAAAAGTTAGCTTTTTCTGCTGCTTTAAAAATGACAGTTTTTGAGCTTCTGTGTACATGGAGCCTAAGGGCGATGGATGGGTATAGCAGAAAACTCTGATAGCGTCGTCAGGTGTCCCCCTACGGAAACAGATTGTCTGCGGGAGATCACGGTGCCCAACGGGGCTGGTGGCAAAATCTCAGGATAGTTTTAAGATACTCAGTGTGCCCCTGCAGATGTAATTTTCATTTGGGCAGACTGAACATTCAGTCTGGAAAGGTTTAAGTTACCTTGTCTGGTTTGATGTTAGGTCAAACAATAGACAAGCATGTCAATCTCAAAGCTAGTATCCAGGCTGTGCCCAAAACATTCATAATTAATAATTCGTTTTTTTATGGTTGTGGATAACCAACTAATAATTATAGCACCAAATCCCCAAAATATTAAATGGACAAGAACAAGCAGGATGGGATTCTTTAGCGGTGCATGAATAACAAATGTATCAAGTGAATTATAATAAAATATTTTTATTTTGACATCAAAACAAAAATAAGAGACAATAAAAAAAATGGAATAGAAGGTGAAGTTACAGACAATACAATTCAGATGGACAGTTAGATGGCATAAGGTCCCAACATGTTTCGCCCCTGATTCGGGCTTCTTCAAAAAGGGAAAGCACTGTCCACTATGGTGATGTACACCTTCTACAAGGTACAAAAAACACATTTACATATACAAAATATTAATAGTGATAACAAACAAATAAACCAAAATAAATACAGTGATATAGGTGAATATAAATTCTATGCATGCACAATTCACATTCCCTAAGGTCAAGCCTCTTACCTCTCTCCGCACTCCAGCCAACTCAGATGACCATACCCCAAACGGTAACACCCGCCCCCCCACCACGTGCACATCCACAGATCACAGGGGGTAGCACGAGATAACAAAAAAGGAGACGGCCTGTGTTGGGCACTATCTGCAATTGGGAATATCCAATGAGAATGGATATTACCCCCCTCCCCCCTTTTCTTCTCCATCCCCCCTCCCCCCTCTCTTCCCCCTTCCCCTCTTCCTTTTTCCCTCCCCTCTTCCCCCCCCTCTTCCCTTTCTTCTTCCTTTTCCTACTTTTGGTCTTTCTACGTGTGGGATAACATCCTACCAAATCCCTCCCCTATTTCCCACATGTCTATAGGACTAAATAACGACTCTAGTCCTTTTCTGGCCCCTAAGTCTATGTGAAATTTATAGTCTATTGCTCTATTGGTTGCATAAGTCGACCAAACATATGGATTATATTTCACTTTGCTAGCATATATGGGGGAAAAAAATTGTTTTTGATGGATAGATATAAACAGCTCTTTCTTGAAGGCTTCTTTTTTATATATGTAATTGCCAAATTTGATTACATTTATATTTTTATACATTAATATAAAAAAGTGTTATATGCTTTATGGATTTTGTATCATCGTATATTCACCATACCGCAGCGTTCATTCCTGGAGAAGCCCCAATCTGGGTGTCTTCTCAAAATCCACCACAAGAGTGTTCCACAACTTCCTTTTCTCTTTGCTTTCCTGACTCTGTTGTAGAACGGAGATGCAGAATGACATCATGCGGCGGCCTCTGCGCATGTGCGGTACATGCCCGATGTCCATTGCACTGGGAAGCAAGATAAATCGTACTTTTATATCCCCTACCCAGCGACGCACATTGGCAGTCGCCTTTGTGCAGCGTCACTGGGTCTGGCCGCCCGCGACTGCCGATGTGCATCGCTGAGTAGGGAATACAAAAGTAGGATTTGTCCTGCCTCCCAGTGCAATGGACGGTGGGGCCTGGGAGTACTGTGGCTTCACTGAGTACACAGTAAGTTATTTCTAGCCACCCTAAGCTATACCTACAGCCCACCCTTGGCCCTCATCTACTCAATGGATCTTCCCTCTTTTATTAGGTGCTATTAGTTATCTTCATTACCCTGATGCTATCCTGGGACCTATTGTGTTCCCACTTACACCCACCATCACCATTGTTGATCCTTTGCTCTAGCTGGGTCCCTCCTCCCGGGACCCCTTATTTCCACGTTTTTCTTCCCAAGGTACACACACACCTTTTTTCCCCTGCCTCCCTTTCATTCCACCTTCCCCCAGCTATACTTCCCCCCCCTTCCCCTGTTATCTCATTACAACCCCCTTCCCCCCTCCCCCTCCCTTCTCTTTCCTTCATCCCCCCCGCTCCCCACTCTCCCGGGTTCCCCCCTTCCCCCCTCCTTCTTCTTTCCACCCTAACCACCCCCAATACTTCTCCCTACTTCCTCTTCCCATTTTTATCACTTGCACACAGTGACCACATGTGTCGGCACCCCCATATAGCTTTAAGGTATGGTTTATAGATATCAATTATTATTTATCTCATATATTTAGGAAGTAGGTCCATTTATATGCACGTCCCCCCTGGTCACCGCGGGAGACTCTATTTGGTGACCCCTGTTGACCTTGACCGGTGGGGCTTTTTAGGTAAGCAGCCTCAGCCCTTGCTCCTCAATTCACATATCGTTTTTGTTAGTTGTATAATTACTGATTGATTGTCAATCCTATTTCAGACATTCTCCCGATGAAGCGGCATTGCCCGCAAAACTAGTTGAGATGATTGTGAGCCGTGTGCTGTGACCCTCAATACCACTGTGATTCCCCCCCCCCCCCCCCCTTGGGGATTATTATACTGGTGATGTGCATGGCTTGTCACCATTTTGATTTGTACATTATTTTGTGTTTTATTGATGTGGTATTAATAAAAATTCTTTCTGTTTTATATTTGCATCTTTATATTTGATTTCACCCACTTACCGGTACCGCAATAGTTCAATCGCCCCCCCCCCCTTCTTTTGGTTCTTTGGTTTGGGGACCTTAGACCCGATCTCTATATAATCAAATTTCTGGATGATGGTACTACCAATTATAGTGTTTATGTATTCCACTTTAGAGGCTATATTTTAAATTCACATTATTAGGTCACATGGTTCAATCAACTTAAATGTAAGTATCTCACTGATAAAAAATTTGTGACAATGCTGTCATACTCCTAACTGCCCTACATCTGAACAGCAGTATACTTCAAAGAGTTAAGGCAATCAAAGACAATGGCAAGACACTGGCAAAATAGTTAAACTCAAAGCATAACAGCATGAATGTAAAAACTTGCACATAGTCCATGACACCATATAAAATATTTCACAAAACAGATGAAAATCAGTTAAATGGAGATGTAGCATGAAAGGTTTAAATGCACTGTATTTGTATTTCATATATATAGTTTCTAATGGAAACAGAAGATTACATCTTGTCTAATTATAGCTCCCTGCCCATGAAATTCAGCCATGAAAATAGAAGCAACCAAGGACTACAGTAGAAGCACTAAAATAAGCCCCAGACTATAAGCATGATAATATCAGTTTGATGAGAAAGGGAGAAAACAGAAGTCATTGACAAAGAAGACAGGCAGCTACACAGCCAGAAGCATATATACAGATATCAGCTAAAGATGAGAACTTGCCATATGGTTACAGACTGATACGGTACAACACTCATTTTATCTGCTAAGGTAATCCTGCAGCACCAAGCTGCACTGCTGAATTGTAAGGGAAAGTTCATTTGTTCCCCCAGATACACAGGGTAACAACCTTAAAGGTGCATGGCAGTCCGGGGCACCAAATGTCCCATCCAGCAACTCCTTCAACAAGTCTTAGTAGCATTCCTATCAGTTAAAATCCAGAAATGTTTGTCTGCAGCACCAAAACTAAACATTTTTGCAGCTATCATGGGACCTAAAAAAATTGTATACACCATAGTAATGGGGTAAATAGTGTAATAAGTGTCATGTGTACATAAATGTCTATGCAGAACAGCAAAAAGTATATAGAGTACAATTGGAGCACTCAAAGTAACTTTCCGCTGATCTCACTGCACCAGATGCAGCACCTAAAAATAGACAGAAGTATCTCTAGGCAAAGGGATATGCAGAACAGCAGTGCACAATCTCAGTGTGGTATATTTACAGATTTATTGTGGTGAAAAGACAAAGGGCAACTCACATTGTGACAGTTAAAATCAGGCTCACCACTAGGGATGGGCCCGGTGCTCGATTCGAACCCACGTTCGAATCGAGCACCGGGCGTTCGCTCGCTCGGCGAGCCCAGGACTATTTGGGCCGTTCGCATCACATTCGTGTGATGCGAGCGGCCCCGCAATGCATTGCGGCCGGCGCGGCCGGCGCAGTGCATTGCTGGCTGATGATTGGCCAAGCATGCACTGTGACCCCGCATGCTTGGCCAATCACAGCGCCCGAAACTCGGAGAGCAATAATTGGCTACAGGCAGGACTTCTAGTGTGTTAGTGGCAGCAAACAGAGTTCCTATATTTTCTTCTCAGCAGCACCCATAGGACTTCTAGTGTGTTAGTGGCTTCACACAGAGCTCCTATATTTTCATCTCAGAAGCACCCATATGACTTCTAGTGTGTTAGTGGCAGCAAACAGAGCTCCTATATTTTCTTCTCAGCAGCACCCATAGGACTTCTAGTGTGTTAGTGGCTTCACACAGAGCTCCTATATTTTCTTCTCAGCAGCACCCATAGGACTTCTAGTGTGTTAGTGGCAGCAAACAGAGCTCCTATATTTTCTTCTCAGCAGCACCCATAGGACTTCTAGTGTGTTAGTGGCATCACACAGAGCTCCTATATTTTCTTCTCAGCAGCACCCATAGGACTTCTAGTGTGTTAGTGGCTTCACACAGAGCTCCTATATTTTCTTCTCAGCAGCACCCATAGGACTTCTAGTGTGTTAGTGGCATCACACAGAGCTCCTATATTTTCTTCTCAGAAGCACCCATAGGACTTCTAGTGTGTTAGTGGCATCACACAGAGCTCCTATATTTTCTTCTCAGCAGCACCCATAGGACTTCTAGTGTGTTAGTGGCATCACACAGAGTTCCTATATTTTCTTCTCAGCAGCACCCATAGGACTTCTAGTGTGTTAGTGGCAGCAAACAGAGCTCCTATATTTTCTTCTCAGCAGCACCCATAGGACTTCTAGTGTGTTAGTGGCATCACACAGAGCTCCTATATTTTCATCTCAGAAGCACCAATAGGACTTCTAATGTGTTAGTGGCATCACACAGAGCTCCTATATTTTCTTCTCAGCAGCACCCATAGGACTTCTAGTGTGTTAGTGGCAGCAAACAGAGCTCCTATATTTTCATCTCAGAAGCACCCATAGGACTTCTAGTGTGTTAGTGGCATCACACAGAGCTCCTATATTTTCTTCTCAGCAGCACCCATAGGACTTCTAGTGTGTTAGTGGCAGCAAACAGAGCTCCTATATTTTCTTCTCAGCAGCACCCATAGGACTTCTAGTGTGTTAGTGGCAGCAAACAGAGCTCCTATATTTTCATCTCAGAAGCACCCATAGGACTTCTAGTGTGTTAGTGGCATCACACAGAGCTCCTATATTTTCTTCTCAGAAGCACCCATAGGACTTCTAGTGTGTTAGTGGCATCACACAGAGCTCCTATATTTTCTTCTCAGCAGCACCCATAGGACTTCTAGTGTGTTAGTGGCATCACACAGAGTTCCTATATTTTCATCTCAGAAGCACCCATAGGACTTCTAGTGTGTTAGTGGCATCACACAGAGCTCCTATATTTTCTTCTCAGCAGCACCCATAGGACTTCTAGTGTGTTAGTGGCATCACACAGAGCTCCTATATTTTCTTTTCAGCAGCACCCATAGGACTTCTAGTGTGTTAGTGGCAGCAAACAGAGCTCCTATATTTTCTTCTCAGCAGCACCCATAGGACTTCTAGTGTGTTAGTGGCATCACACAGAGTTCCTATATTTTCATCTCAGAAGCACCCATAGGACTTCTAGTGTGTTAGTGGCATCACACAGAGCTCCTATATTTTCTTCTCAGCAGCACCCATAGGACTTCTAGTGTGTTAGTGGCATCACACAGAGCTCCTATATTTTCATCTCAGAAGCACCCATAGGACTTCTAGTGTGTTAGTGGCATCACACAGAGCTCCTATATTTTCTTCTCAGCAGCACCCATAGGACTTCTAGTGTGTTAGTGGCAGCAAACAGAGCTCCTATATTTTCTTCTCAGAAGCACCCATAGGACTTCTAGTGTGTTAGTGGCATCACACAGAGCTCCTATATTTTCTTCTCAGAAGCACCCATAGGACTTCTAGTGTGTTAGTGGCATCACACAGAGCTCCTATATTTTCTTCTCAGCAGCACCCATAGGACTTCTAGTGTGTTAGTGGCAGCAAACAGAGCTCCTATATTTTCATCTCAGAAGCACCCATAGGACTTCTAGTGTGTTTGTGGCATCACACAGAGCTCCTATATTTTCATCTCAGAAGCACCCATAGGACTTCTAGTGTGTTAGTGGCATCACACAGAGCTCCTATATTTTCTTCTCAGCAGCACCCATAGGACTTCTAGTGTGTTAGTGGCAGCAAACAGAGCTCCTATATTTTCTTCTCAGCAGCACCCATAGGACTTCTAGTGTGTTAGTGGCATCACACAGAGCTCCTATATTTTCATCTCAGAAGCACCCATAGGACTTCTAGTGTGTTAGTGGCATCACACAGAGCTCCTATATTTTCTTCTCAGCAGCACCCATAGGACTTCTAGTGTGTTAGTGGCATCACACAGAGCTCCTATATTTTCTTCTCAGAAGCACCCATAGGACTTCTAGTGTGTTAGTGGCATCACACAGAGCTCCTATATTTTCTTCTCAGCAGCACCCATAGGACTTCTAGTGTGTTAGTGGCATCACACAGAGTTCCTATATTTTCATCTCAGAGGCACCCATAGGAATTCTAGTGTGTTAGTGGCATCACACAGAGCTCCTATATTTTCTTCTCAGCAGCACCCATAGGACTTCTAGTGTGTTAGTGGCATCACACAGAGCTCCTATATTTTCATCTCAGAAGCACCCATAGGACTTCTAGTGTGTTAGTGGCATCACACAGAGCTCCTATATTTTCTTCTCAGCAGCACCCATAGGACTTCTAGTGTGTTAGTGGCAGCAAACAGAGCTCCTATATTTTCATCTCAGAAGCACCCATAGCACTTCTAGTGTGTTAGTGGCATCACACAGAGCTCCTATATTTTCTTCTCAGCAGCACCCATAGGACTTCTAGTGTGTTAGTGGCATCACACAGAGCTCCTATATTTTCATCTCAGAAGCACCCATAGGACTTCTAGTGTGTTAGTGGCATCACACAGAGCTCCTATATTTTCTTCTCAGCAGCACCCATAGGACTTCTAGTGTGTTAGTGACATCACACAGAGTTCCTATATTTTCATTTCAGAAGCACCCATAGGACTTCCAGTGTGTTAGTGGCATCACACAGAGCTCCTATATTTTCTTCTCAGCAGCACCCATAGGACTTCTAGTGTGTTAGTGGCATCACACAGAGCTCCTATATTTTCATCTCAGAAGCACCCATAGGACTTCTAGTGTGTTAGTGGCATCACACAGAGCTCCTATATTTTCTTCTCAGCAGCACCCATAGGACTTCTAGTGTGTTAGTGGCAGCAAACAGAGCTCCTATATTTTCATCTCAGAAGCACCCATAGGACTTCTAGTGTGTTAGTGGCATCACACAGAGCTCCTATATTTTCATCTCAGAAGCACCCATAGGACTTCTAGTGTGTTAGTGGCATCACACAGAGCTCCTATATTTTCTTCTCAGCAGCACCCATAGGACTTCTAGTGTGTTAGTGACATCACACAGAGTTCCTATATTTTCATTTCAGAAGCACCCATAGGACTTCCAGTGTGTTAGTGGCATCACACAGAGCTCCTATATTTTCTTCTCAGCAGCACCCATAGGACTTCTAGTGTGTTAGTGGCATCACACAGAGCTCCTATATTTTCTTCTCAGAAGCACCCATAGGACTTCTAGTGTGTTAGTGGCATCACACAGAGCTCCTATATTTTCTTCTCAGCAGCACCCATAGGACTTCTAGTGTGTTAGTGGCATCACACAGAGCTCCTATATTTTCTTCTCAGAAGCACCCGTAGGACTTCTAGTGTGTTAGTGGCATCACACAGAGCTCCTATATTTTCTTCTCAGCAGCACCCATAGGACTTCTAGTGTGTTAGTGGCATCACACAGAGCTCCTATATTTTCATCTCAGAAGCACCAATAGGACTTCTAGTGTGTTAGTGGCATCACACAGAGCTCCTATATTTTCATCTCAGAAGCACCCATAGGACTTCTAGTGTGTTAGTGGCAGCAAACAGAGCTCCTATATTTTCTTCTCAGCAGCACCCATAGGACTTCTAGTGTGTTAGTGGCATCACACAGAGCTCCTATATTTTCATCTCAGAAGCACCAATAAGACTTCTAGTGTGTTAGTGGCATCACACAGAGCTCCTATATTTTCATCTCAGAAGCACCCATAGGACTTCTAGTGTGTTAGTGGCATCACACAGAGCTCCTATATTTTCTTCTCAGCAGCACCCATAGGACTTCTAGTGTGTTAGTGGCAGCAAACAGAGCTCCTATATTTTCATCTCAGAAGCACCCATAGCACTTCTAGTGTGTTAGTGGCATCACACAGAGCTCCTATATTTTCTTCTCAGCAGCACCCATAGGACTTCTAGTGTGTTAGTGGCATCACACAGAGCTCCTATATTTTCATCTCAGAAGCACCCATAGGACTTCTAGTGTGTTAGTGGCATCACACAGAGCTCCTATATTTTCTTCTCAGCAGCACCCATAGGACTTCTAGTGTGTTAGTGACATCACACAGAGTTCCTATATTTTCATTTCAGAAGCACCCATAGGACTTCCAGTGTGTTAGTGGCATCACACAGAGCTCCTATATTTTCTTCTCAGCAGCACCCATAGGACTTCTAGTGTGTTAGTGGCATCACACAGAGCTCCTATATTTTCATCTCAGAAGCACCCATAGGACTTCTAGTGTGTTAGTGGCATCACACAGAGCTCCTATATTTTCTTCTCAGCAGCACCCATAGGACTTCTAGTGTGTTAGTGGCAGCAAACAGAGCTCCTATATTTTCATCTCAGAAGCACCCATAGGACTTCTAGTGTGTTAGTGGCATCACACAGAGCTCCTATATTTTCATCTCAGAAGCACCCATAGGACTTCTAGTGTGTTAGTGGCATCACACAGAGCTCCTATATTTTCTTCTCAGCAGCACCCATAGGACTTCTAGTGTGTTAGTGACATCACACAGAGTTCCTATATTTTCATTTCAGAAGCACCCATAGGACTTCCAGTGTGTTAGTGGCATCACACAGAGCTCCTATATTTTCTTCTCAGCAGCACCCATAGGACTTCTAGTGTGTTAGTGGCATCACACAGAGCTCCTATATTTTCTTCTCAGAAGCACCCATAGGACTTCTAGTGTGTTAGTGGCATCACACAGAGCTCCTATATTTTCTTCTCAGCAGCACCCATAGGACTTCTAGTGTGTTAGTGGCATCACACAGAGCTCCTATATTTTCTTCTCAGAAGCACCCGTAGGACTTCTAGTGTGTTAGTGGCATCACACAGAGCTCCTATATTTTCTTCTCAGCAGCACCCATAGGACTTCTAGTGTGTTAGTGGCATCACACAGAGCTCCTATATTTTCATCTCAGAAGCACCAATAGGACTTCTAGTGTGTTAGTGGCATCACACAGAGCTCCTATATTTTCATCTCAGAAGCACCCATAGGACTTCTAGTGTGTTAGTGGCAGCAAACAGAGCTCCTATATTTTCTTCTCAGCAGCACCCATAGGACTTCTAGTGTGTTAGTGGCATCACACAGAGCTCCTATATTTTCATCTCAGAAGCACCAATAAGACTTCTAGTGTGTTAGTGGCATCACACAGAGCTCCTATATTTTCATCTCAGAAGCACCCATAGGACTTCTAGTGTGTTAGTGGCAGCAAACAGAGCTCCTATATTTTCTTCTCAGCAGCACCCATAGGACTTCTAGTGTGTTAGTGGCATCACACAGAGCTCCTATATTTTCATCTCAGAAGCACCAATAGGACTTCTAGTGTGTTAGTGGCATCACACAGAGCTGCTATATTTTCTTCTCAGCAGCACCCATAGGACTTCTAGTGTGTTAGTGGCATCACACAGAGCTCCTATATTTTCTTCTCAGCAGCACCCATAGGACTTCTAGTGTGTTAGTGGCAGCAAACAGAGCTCCTATATTTTCATCTCAGAAGCACCAATAGGACTTCTAGTGTGTTAGTGGCATCACACAGAGCTGCTATATTTTCTTCTCAGCAGCACCCATAGGACTTCTAGTGTGTTAGTGGCATCACACAGAGCTCCTATATTTTCTTCTCAGCAGCACCCATAGGACTTCTAGTTTGTTAGTGGCAGCAAACAGAGCTCCTATATTTTCTTGTCAGCAGCACACATAGTACCTATAGTGTGTTAGTGTCAGCACCCATAGGACCTACAGTGTGTTGTGAGCACACATAGGAGCTCTATTTTTTATACTATATACACTACCGACTACAATGGCTGGAAGACCGCCAAGGAGAGGCAGAGCGTGCCGAGGCAAGAACACAGGGCAGGCAGGCTCTGTTTCTAGAGACAACAGTGCTGGCCGTGGACGTGGTCGTGCATCGTCATCAGCACGTGGCCATGGGACACGCTTGTCTTTGTTTTCGGCAGCTGGACATGTGGAGCCGCATCATGCCGAAGGCTTGGTAGAATGGATGACCAAGCCCTCCTCATCCTCTCTCACCCAGGCTCAGGGTACTGGCAGAGCAGCTGCCAACGCGTACTCAATGGCATTATCAGCCACCCCTTCCCTAGACCCACCATGTCCTCCTGAGGAGTCCCCCGAACTGTTTGAGCAGAGTGTTGGGTACATGCTCCAGGAGGATGCCCAACGATTCGAAGGCTCGGATGATGATACCCAGCTTGAGGAAGTCAGTAGTGTGCGCGCAGAGAGAGGGGATGCTGAAGGACAGCAATCTGGCAGTACTGTTCCACCAGCTGCAGCTTACTGCCAGGTTTGCTCTAGTGGTGAAGAGGGAGGGGATGATGAGGTCACTGACTCCACGTGGGTGCCTGAAGGGAGAGAGGAGGAGGAGGAGGAGGAGGATGCGGCGTCACATGTCCAACGAGGCTGGATGCCCCCTGGAGGCCAGCTAGAGGCCAGCACAGCAACTGTACCACACCGCAGAGCTCCGCCTGTGCAGGGCGCTGCCTCTGCACGTTATCACAAAAGTTCTTTGGTGTGGGCCTTTTTTGAGACAAGTGCATCAGATCGCACCACTGCTATTTGCAATATTTGTCTCAAGCGTATCTCGCGTGGCCAAAACATCAGCCGCTTGGGCACCACAAGCATGAGCAGACATATGTCGACCTGCCATGCAGCTCGTTGGCAAGCACACATAAAAGACCCACACCAAAGAACAAAGCGGACCTCTCCTTGCTCCTCATCAGCTGGGATCTCCATCCCCACTATATCTTCAGTCCTCTCTGAAAGCTGCTCTGAGAGGACTGAAGGTGTAGAATTAGGTGTGTCACAACCAAGTACTTGCAGTACACCGACGTCCGATTGTAGCAGGCAAATTTCCCTGCCCCAGCTGCTGGACCGTTGAAAGAAGTATACTCCCAGCCATCCACATGCCCAGCGGTTGAATGCTAGCTTGGCTAAATTGCTAGCACTTCAACTGCTGCCTTTTCAGTTGGTAGACTCGGCCCCCTTCCGTGAGTTTGTTCAATGTGCGGTTCCTCAGTGGCAGGTTCCCAAACGCCACTTTTTCTCACGGAAGGCGATTCCGTCTCTCTACCGGCATGTGGAAGGCAATGTCCATGCCTCGCTGGACAGGGCGGTCAGCGGTAAGGTGCATATTACCGCTGACTCATGGTCCAGCAGGCATGGACAGGGACGTTATCTTTCTTTCACGGCCCATTGGGTCACTCTATTGGCAGCTGGGAGGGATGCAGGACAAGGTGCAGTAGTGTTGGAGGTTGTTCCGCCACCACACCTCCAAAATGCTACTACTGGTTGTGACACACCTCTCTCCTCCACCCCCTCCTCTTCTTCTTCCTCCATGTCCTCTTCGAGTGCTCTGTCCTCGGAACCAGCGGTGCTCCGTAGGCGTACAAGGGGCTACGCGAGACGCAGGCAAAAATATGCCATGCCGTGCTTGCGCTGGTGTGTTTGGGGGACAGGAGCCACACTGGGCCAGAGGTTCTGGCAGCTCTGCAGGGGCAGGCCGAGAGGTGGTTGACGCCACGCCAGCTTAAGCCAGGAATGGTCGTTTCTGACAATGGCACCAACCTCCTCTCCGCCCTGTGACAGGGGCAGCTCACCCATGTGCCCTGTATGGCTCACGTCCTCAACCTGGTGGTGCAGCGGTTCTTGGGCAGTTTCCCAGGCTTACAGGATGTCCTGAGGCAGGCCAGGAAAGTCTGTGTGCATTTCTGCCGATCTTATAATGCCAGTGCTCGGCTGACTGAGCTGCAAAAGGAGCTGAACCTGCCCAAGAACCGCCTAATATGTGACATGCCCACCAGGTGGAACTCAACGTTGGCCATGCTGCAGCGACTGCACACGCAGCAGAGGGCCATCAATGAGTACCTTTGCGACTACGGCACCAGGACAGGGTCAGAGGAGCTTGGCTTTTTTTCCCCACGCCAGTGGAGCATGATCAGGGATGCATGCACTGTCCTCTCACCATTTGAGGAGGCCACGAGGATGGTGAGGAGTGACAGTGCATGCATCAGTGACACTGTACCTCTTGTCCACCTGTTGGAGCATACGCTGCGTGGGATAATGGACAGGGCACTTGAGGCAGAACAGAGGCAGGAAGAGGAGGACTTCCTTGCCTCTCAAGGCCCCCTTTATCCAGACAGTGTTCCTTTTGTCCCACCCATCACACAGGAAGAGGATGAGGATGAGGAGGAGGAGGAGGAGGATTGTGTGAGCATGGAGGTGGAGCCTGGAACTCAGCATCAGCAGCAGCAGTCTTTTAGGGATGATGTACAGTCCCAACAAACCAGTGGACTTGTACGTGGCTGGGAGGAGGTGGCTGGCGATCATGTCATCCTCAGTGACACAGAAGACTCCGGACCGAATGCCTCAGCTAACCTACGCTGCATGGCCTCCCTGATCCTGCAAAGCCTGCGGAAGGATCCTCGTGTTCTTCGGATCAAGGAGAGGGACCATTACTGGCTGGCCACTCTCCTTGATCCACGGTACAAGGGTAAGGTTGCGGACCTTATCTTGCCGTCGCAGAGGGAGCAGAGGATGAGACATCTCAGGGAGGCCTTGCAGAAAGGTCTGTGCAACGCGTTCCCAGAAACTGGGAGGTTAAAAACTCCTGGTCCTGGACGATGAGTTGCTGAGGCTTCGGTCAGTAGCAGAAGGAGCGGTGGGGAAGGTGGACGTCTGACCGATGCGTTCAGACAATTTTTTAGTCCGCAGCCCCAAGGTATGATCGGTTCCAGCAACCATCGCCAGCGTCTGATATACATGGTGCAGGAATACCTAGGGGCAAGGTCAGACTTGGACACCTTTCCCACCGAAAATCCTCTGGCTTACTGGGTCCTGAGGATGGATCACTGGCCAGAGCTTGCACAGTATGCAATTGAGCTACTGGCCTGTCCTGCATCCAGCGTTCTTTCCGAACGCACATTCAGTGCTGCTGGAGGATTTGTCACCGATCATAGGGTGCGCCTGTCCACCGACTCGGTTGATCGACTGACCTTCATAAAAATGAATCAGTCTTGGATCACCACCAGCTACCAGACACCTGAAGCGGATATAACGGAATAATTTATAATGTCACATCCCTTCAAGACTGCCTATGCTGATGCTGAGTGACTGTCCTGTTATGTTCACTGACTATCCTCTTCCTCCTCCTCAATGATCCATGCCACCACACCAGTGCCTAAGGCACAATTTTTCAGCCCCTGTATAACAGGGGCGTGTAATTACAATTTTTTAAAAAGATGCTTCGCAACAGGGTTGACTGCTGTGCTCCAAGTACAGTATCTGTGAGGGGTTGCAGTGTTGTGGCACCAGCACCAGTGCCTAAGGCACAATTTTTCAGCCCCTGTTGGGGCGTGTAATTACAATTTTTAGGCAATGCTTTGCAACAGGTCTCATTGCTGTGCTCAGAGTACAGTATCTGTGAGGGGTTGCAGTGTTGTGGCACCAGCACCAGTGCCTAAGGCACAATTTTTCAGCCCCTGTATAACAGGGGCGTGTAATTACAATTTTTTAAAAAGATGCTTCGCAACAGGTGTGACTGCTGTGCTCCAAGTACAGTATCTGTGAGGGGTTGCAGTGTTGTGGCACCAGCACCAGTGCCTAAGGCACAATTTTTCAGCCCCTGTTGGGGCGTGTAATTACAATTTTTAGGCAATGCTTTGCAACAGATCTCATTGCTGTGCTCAGAGTACAGTATCTGTGAGGGGTTGCAGTGTTGTGGCACCAGCACCAGTGCCTAAGGCACAATTTTTCAGCCCCTGTATAACAGGGGCGTGTAATTACAATTTTTTAAAAAGATGCTTCGCAACAGGTGTGACTGCTGTGCTCCAAGTACAGTATCTGTGAGGGGTTGCAGTGTTGTGGCACCAGCACCAGTGCCTAAGGCACAATTTTTCAGCCCCTGTTGAGGCGTGTAATTACAATTTTTAGGCAATGGTTTGCAACAGGTCTCATTGCTGTGCTCAGAGTACAGTATCTGTGAGGGGTTGCAGTGTTGTGGCACCAGCACCAGTGCCTAAGGCACAATTTTTCAGCCCCTGTATAACAGGGGCGTGTAATTACAATTTTTTAAAAAGATGCTTCGCAACAGGTGTGACTGCTGTGCTCCAAGTACAGTATCTGTGAGGGGTTGCAGTGTTGTGGCACCAGCACCAATGCCTAAGGCACAATTTTTCAGCCCCTGTTTAACAGGGGTGTGTAATTACAAATCTTGATCTAATAGTTCACAGCAGGGCCCATTCCTGCGCCCACCAAGAGTAACTATGAGGGCCTACAGTCTTGTGGCAACACCGTCCACCACCACCACCACCACCAAAGGCCCAATTTTTCTGCCCTGTTCAACAGGTGCATGCAATTACAAATCTTGATCTAATAACTCACAGCAGGGCCCATTCCTGCACCCACCAAGAGTAACTGTGAGGGCTTACAGTCTTGTGGCAACACCGTCCACCACCACCACCACCACCACCACCAAAGGCCCAATTTTTCTGCCCTGTTCAACAGGTGCATGCAATTACAAATCTTGATCTAATAACTCACAGCAGGGCCCATTCCTGCACCCACCAAGAGTAACTGTGAGGGCTTACAGTCTTGTGGCAACACCGTCCACCACCACCACCACCACCACCAAAGGCCCAATTTTTCTGCCCGGTTCAACAGGTGCATGCAAGTACAAATCTTGATCTATTAACTCACAGCAGGGCCCATTCCTGTGCCCACCAGTCTTGTGGCTACACCAACATCTAATAGGGCAAATTTCTGCAGAGTATATACGGCAGGCCCCTACTTTCAAACATCCAACTTACAAATGACTCCTACTTGCAAACGGCAAGAGAAAACAGGAAGTGAGAGGAAATCTACCCCTAGGAAGGGAAATTCTATCCTGTTAGATTTAATTTGGGAAAAAGGTATCTCCTCTCTACTGATGCTTTATCACCAATCCTTGTTTCAATTAAAACCCCACTTTTCCAAAAACATTTGTCATTGGGACGGAAAGTCAGGTGACATGTTCTGAACAGATGTGCAAAGACAGCAAATGTTACAGGGGTGATAACCCCTCCCTATGTTCTCCAAAAAGCTTAAAAATAGATTTTTTTGGGATGGAGCTACACTTCATAATGTACCTGTTCAGATTCTACTTAAGAACAAACCTACAGTCCGTGTCTTGTTTGCACCACCTATATACTGCTGTTCAGAGTATATAGGGTTGTAGGTATAGGGTTTTATTTTGGGTGCGGGGTCCCCCTTAATATCCATACAAGACCCAAAGGGGCTGGGGTGGGGGGGGGGGGGGGGTGATGGGGTAGCCATGCCATTTTTCTCAAGGATTTTCAGCCATATGGCGGCCAGGACAAGACATGACATTAAAGCCGCAAGTGGTTTTAAATGGCTTCTTTTTTTCCTTTACAAATGTCATTTTGTGCAAGGACAGTTCTAAACACGGGAAACACATGCCACTTCACAGGCATACTTTAGACACCCCCCAGGTACCATATTTAAAGGAAAATTTCACTTTTTTTTTTCACTTTATGCATCATTAAAATGACTGCTCCCGAAAAAAACGTTAGTTTTTAAAATTTCTTTTTGCATTGATATATGTCCCCTGGGGCAGGACCCGGGTCCCCAAACCTGTTTTATGACATTAACATGCATATTGGCCGTTGTAATTAGCAATTTTGATTTCGAACGTTCGCGTCCATTATAACGAATAGGGTTCGAAAATTTGCGCGAACTTTCGGTCCGTTCGAAGGTTCTGGTGCGAACCGAACCCGGGGGTGTTCGGCTCATCCCTACTCACCACATAGTAAAGGCTTCCGATGGAAGGTCTCACAGCATCAGGGAACCTCAGATCAAGATAGAAGTACTGGGTGGATGGATTCTCCTGCAGGACCAAGAGAACACACCGGGGGGCACTAAACTAAGTTTAATGCACTTCTATTTCAACCACAACAACAGTCCGGATGTCATCAAGCAACTGTGTTCTTGATTGCTGCCATACTAGTCACCAGTGTCACCAGACCACTGTAAGTCAGCAGCATTTCTGCTTTTATTTCCATTGCTGTATGGACTGTTTTTTCAATAAAGGAATATATTTTGGAGTGAGGTCATCCAGACTTTCCTTTTTGCTCACTATTACCTTGTAAACTGAGCCGGAACCCTATCCAACGGGGAAGGTGAGATGAGGCTATTACCATCCTGAGCGGAATTTTTCTCCTTCTGAGTCAGCAACAGTGTTCATAATCCTTACCACACCAGTCCCAGTGTCACCAAATCAGTGTATGCCAACAACACTGCTTCTGATCACAGCTATACAAGTCCCAGTGTCACCAGACTAGTGCAGCCAGCAAAAGTGTTCCTGATCACCACCACACCAGTCTCAATAGAACAGTCTAAATCAGCAACAGTGTTCTTGATTACTAGCCACACCTGTTTCAGTGTCATCAGACCAGTGTCATCCAGCCACAGTGTTCCTGATTGCTGCCAAACCAGTGCCAGTGTTACCAGACCAGTGAAGCCATCAACAGTGTCCCTAATCACCACCACATCAGTACAGTATCACCAGAACCAGTGCAGCCAGTAACCGTGTTCCTGATCACCACCACATCAGTGCAGCTTTTCCTAAGTCTGCCGCTTGTACTGACCCTGGTCTGGTTATTGATCAAGTTAATGCCTGCTATCTGGACCAATCCTTTGCCTGTTTTCTGTCTATGTCTTTGCCTGATCCTGGTCTGACCCATCTGCATGTCCCACTGCCTATGTTCCCGTGAGACACCAGTCCTAGCTATCCCCTGCAGGCAACTGCACTCCTCAAACCACATGAACTCTTTTGTTCTTGCTTTCTTCAGCCTTATGTATTTCCTGGCCAATGAAAATTCTCGGGGAAAGCCGCTGACTAAAAAATAACCTACCATGCAATAGAATAACGTTTTTTAAATGCCCCCCAAAAAAATATCTTCCAGTGTTTACTCTCCAAGATGTGTTCATTTTGCAGGTGTTTCCACTGTCCTGGTGCCTGCAAATATATATGATAGGTAGTCAGGAAATTAGATGCATTGTTTATGACTTGAGAAAACCTTCAGATGCTCCTCTCTATGTGGCTAGGCTGTGAAAAATATCACACATGTGGTATTGTTATGCTCCTGAGGAGTAGCATAATGTGTTTTTGGGGTGGAAGTCTAAGTATGCCTTTGCTGTGTGTTAAAAATATCTTATTAATTGACAACTTTGTGTAAGAAAATACATTTTCATTTACATTCTGCATTTTCTAAAAACTTGTGGCAAAAAATTAAGTCTTCAAAAGACTCTCCGTGCCTCATAGAAGATACTTGTGGTGTTTACTTTGCAGTCCTTTCATGGGAGTTTCTACTGTCTTGGTGCTCAAAGGCCTTTAAGAATGTGAAAGGTAATCAGAAAATTAGATGTGTAAATTAATTTGTGAAAAACTCACTTATCAACACAGAAATGTATCCAGAAAATTTTATTTAACGTGGCAATTGAAGCTAGATACCCCAGGTCTTGCTCCACAGCAACTGGTGAAGGATAGGTTTCTGTGGGGCTGATTCTTGTTGAGGATGGGGTGGAATTTAATGGTACCTTGCGGGAACATACATGTATTTGATTATAAATGTTTAGGCCAAGGTTATTAGATTTGATTCATATTTATTTATTTTTTTCAATGTTCACTATCTACACAGCATATTTCTGGCTGTTGAAGTGCCACTATTATTCTGTTTGATGTGAGATGTACTATGCATTTCTTTAGAATTCAACAGATGTTACCATGGTTATGGTTATTATTGCTAAAGGGTTGCTGACTGTCTATATATATGCTGGTTATTTATCCCATCTCTGTGCCTACTGAAGGACCGGTATAATATATTGCACTAAGTGTGTATTTCCGTGAGAAGTTTTTTATTACAATAAACTTTTTTCTTTATTTAAAAAAAAAAACAAGATGTGTAAATTATGCCTCTAGAATCCCTTAAGGTGCACTTTAATTTTGGGCCCCTCTATGCATATAGGCTATGAAAAATGCTCACATGTATCCCCATACTCGGAAGCAGTAGCAGAATGTGTTGTGGTGTATAATTGTAAGTGTGGCTATGGTGTATGTGAGAAAAAACTCGCAAAAAAAACACATATACCGGTAATTACATTTTCTTCTTTTTCAAAAAAATTGTGACAAAAAAATTATAACTTCAAAAAAACTCACCATGCCTCGTACTAAATAGCTTGGATTGTCTATTTTTTTTTTTTAAAAAGGGTCATATGGGGCTACTCATACTGTCTTGGCATTTTAGGACCTCAAGAAATTGGATAGGCAGTTAGAATATTAGGATTGATACATTTTTTTTTTTTGTATCAATAATTTTTATTGAAAGTTTAAAGCATACAAAGGATAAAGACTTTTAGCGAACAAGAAGTAAAGAGATATAAATAATATAGTAAATAATACAAAATAATGTAGAGCTGAGTTAGAAAGGAACACAGTCCCCTGATGTATTAGACCATTCGTTAAGCGTATTAAGTAGTCCTGTACCAAGTGAGGAGGGGACATTGGTTGATTCCCACTAACTATGGCCGACCACTACCAAACACTCTGTCTGGTTGCAGTGATCAACCCACTACAATCCCTGAAGTCCCCTCCTTTGTATAATAGTATAGACAGTGCGAAATGCCACTATTCCTATGAAAAATCATGTTTCTCGTAACTACTTCATTAGGGACCAAGAAAGAAAAATAAAGTCAAACATATGAAATAACTGTAAGATTAACCAAAGTTGAAATGTATACCCTATTTAGCTCACGTTAGTTTAATTGCTTGTCATACCAGTCATGCCAAGGTGCCCATAACTTGGATATCTTGTCAAATTGCCCTCTCGCTGAAGCATGGAGAATCTCGTATGTACTGTGTGTTTGTACAGTAGTTATAACTTCCTGAAATTTTGGGGCTCCAATGTTCTTCCAGTGTCTAAGTAGAGTAAGGCGCGTAGCCATTAATATATGTGCTGTTACAGTCCTATGTGCCACAGGTACTAATTCCAAGTCCAGAGAGAGAGTGGCCAACTCGGGGCGTAAAGGTAAAGTGATATGTGATATAGTTTGTATTAGTCTCTCAATCTGAACCCACAGAGGTTTAACCCTTGGGCATGTCCACAATATGTGGAACAGTGTGCCCCTCTCTCCACATAGCCTCCAGCACTCTGAGGTAGTACCCGGGAAAATTTTGGACAATCTATGTGGGGTGAGGTACCAGCGAAGCAGGATTTTCTGGTGCAATTCCTATAAGTTTGTACTCTTTGTAGTAGTTAAATGAAGTTTAATTGCCCTTTCCCATTTTTTAGCAGTGAATGTCAGACCAATGTCTTTTTCCCATGCCAAAATGTTTGGGGTTTTAATTAATGTATCCTTGCTCTGTAGCGCCCTGTAAATGATTGATATACCTTTGGAACCTTTTGTGTCTTGTTGGTAAAATTCAGTTAGTTTCTTTGGAAGTTGGGTAAACAAATTGGGGGTCTTCCTTATTACTTGAGTTAGTTGAATATACCTATAATGCTCCCTCAGTGGCAGGTTAAATTCTTCTTGTAGTAGGTGAAATGGTTTAATTTTGGAGTGAGTGATTATATCTTCCAAATGGTGAATACCATGTAAGTTCCATGTGTTGAGATTTATATCTGGAATAATATGACGGACTGCCATTATGTTAAGGTTCAGGGGAACCTGCTCTTCCTCCCATACATGCGCTGTACAAAGATGAGCCCATGCCCTCAATGAAGCTAGTATGGGTGGCGATAAATTCCTGTCTAGATATTTGCAGTGACGAGCTGTCATCAAAAAGTCAGCCAAGTCGTCTTTCTGTATTTGTATGGCTTCTAGTTTTTTCCATGAGTGGGTGCAGTTAGGTCTTAGCCAGGCTTTAATCTGGGCTAATATTGACGCAAAATAATAATCCTGCAGTATAACATGACCTATGCCCCCCGCCGCTCTATTACTCACTAGTTTGCTAATCTTCCCCTGCCACAAATATCTGTTCAGGATCGATTGAAGGGAGGCAAAGTACGCAGTAGGTAAAGGTATCGGAAGGGTCCTGAACAAATACAGCAGCTGAGGCAAGATCATCATTTTAAAGGCCGCTAACCTACCCAGCCAGGACAATTCAGAATGAGTCAGTTTGTTCAGTTTGTTTTGAAAGGAGTTCAGGAAAGGTGTGTAGTTAGCATGGAGCAGCTCAGCCGTGTCCTTAGTTAGTGTTATGCCCAGATAACCTATGCCTCCATCTGACCACACATAAGGGTACCTGTTCTGTAGTTCTATTTTAGTTTCTGGAGCTAAACCCAATCCCATCAGATAGGATTTCGTTTCGTTCACCTTATAGTAAGAAACTAATGAGAAGGTCTGTAATGCATCGTGCACACTGGCCAGGGAATCATCTACATTAGTTAAGAACAAAATTACGTCATCGGCAAATAGACTTATGACATGTTTCCTGTTGCCTACGTGCAAACCTGCTATTTGGGGGTGTCCTCTTATGTGTATGGCCAGAGGTTTCATTAACAAATTAAAAATGAGTGGGGATAAGGGGCACCCTTGACGCGTGCCATTCGTTATGTCAAAGGGAGTCGACAGAGCCCCTGCTATGTAAACCTGAGCTGAAGGAAGTGTGTATAACGCCTTTATTGCAGAAAGTATGAGGCCCCCAAAGCCGAACCTGCTCAGCACCTCTGTTAGGTATCCCCAATGAATTCTATCAAACGCCTTCTCCGCATCCAGTGAGAGAAGCAGAGAAGGCGTTCCCCTCCGATTAGCAATGTGTATAAGGTTGACTAGTCGCCTAGTGGCATCAGCTGTTTGTCTCCCTTTAGTGAATCCAGATTGATCTATATCCACAATGTCAGGTAGGATATCTACCAGTCTAGTGGCGATGAGTTTGGCATAGATCTTGAGATCATTATTCAGTAATGATATTGGCCTAAAGTTTTGTGGTACATCTGGAGATTTCCCTGGTTTAGGCAAAGCTATGATTGTAGCAGTTAGCATTTCAGGGGGGAAAGAGGAAGATGCAGCAGCTAAGTTGAACGTTTCGGTGAGATGAGGGCAAAGAATGTCCTGAAATGTCTTGTAGTACTCCCCTGTAAAACCACCTGGGCCGGGCGATTTGTTGGCGGAGAGAGCCTGGATCGTCTGTTTTACCTCTAGATCAGATATTGGGGAATTCAGGCTCTGGAGGTGTTCCTGTGTGAGTTTGGGGAAATTGAGTTTGTCTAAAAATGCGTCAATAGCCTCTTTTGTTGGCTGTGGTGTGGAAAGATCGTCTTTTAGGTTATATAATGAACTGTAGTATTGGCTAAATGCGTCAGCTATTGCTTGGGGGTGAGTTTGCTTGACCTGCGTTTTTGGCTGCAGAATATGGGAGATTTGGGTTCTGGTTCTGTGACCCTTTAGTTTGTTGGCCAGCAGTTTGCCTGCTCTGTTTCCACTGGTGTAGTATGCTAGTTTTAACCTTCTAGAGGTCTTTTTAAAATCGTCAAGAAATTTTAGCCGTAGTTCTGTGCGAAGTTGTGTTACTTGGTCAGATAATATGTGGGATGGGTTAGCTTTGTTTCGTCTATCTATGTCCTCAATTTTGGATAACAATTGTACAGTTTGCTGCTGCATTTCCCTCTTGTATCTCGCCCCCTGCTGCATCATCACCCCCCTCATCACTGCCTTATGTGCGTTCCAAATAACAAAAGGATTTGCCACTGAGCCTTGATTTACATCAAAGTATTCACTCAGTTTTCCCTGGATGTATGACCTGATCGGACCTTCCTGCAGTAGGCGATGGTTGGCTCTCCATAGGTAAGTAGATTTTTGAGAAGAAGGGTTTCCTATTGTTAAGCAAACCGAGGCATGGTCCGACCATGTGATACTATTAATCTTTACCGACTTACATTTCATCAGTAACCATCTTTCAACCAAAAATAAGTCAATTCTACTATAAGACCTATGACAATTAGAGAAAAAAGTATAGTCTCTTTCATTTGCATTCAGGCATCTCCAAGAGTCATATAGGTTATGTTTTTGTAGGGACGTCAACAGGGATGGAGGCCTCCTCTTTGGTGAAGAGGTAGAGTCAACATCTGGGTCTGGTGTGATGTTGAAGTCCCCACAAATAATTAACATTCCCTTCTGCACCTTCCTCACTTTTTTCACAATCCTGTGAAAAAATGTAATTTGTCTCACATTTGGTGCATATACATTCGCCACAGTATAAGTGACGGAATTAATGTCACAGATCAATATTATGAAACGCCCCTGAGGATCACATATAGCTTCATGTAGATGAAAAGAGACTGTGTCTCTTATTGCTATCATCACTCCCCTTGTCTTTGAGGGCGCATTTGCTTGATAGACGTGGGGAAACTGGGGATGTGAGCATTTAGGAGGCGAGTCCTGTAAAAAGTGGGTCTCCTGGACACACAAAATGTCACAATGTTGATGCAAGGCCTCCTTCCACAGAGATCTCCGCTTGGCAGGGTGATTAAGACCCTTGGAATTTAGAGTCATAAACTGTACCGCCATGTGTGGATAATAAAGTTACTTACAGATGGTGGGAGTCGCTGGTTAATCCCTGTAGGTGCACTGCGCGAGATAGGCCCTACGTGCTCACACTTGTCTAGGGGTCTTTCAGCGAGGTATGGGAGGCAGTACTTCTGGCTATTAGGGCATAAGAGAGTTATTTCAAGAGAAACATGAAAGAGAAGAAGAAAAAAAAATTAACAATGGCAACTGGCCAATTAATAGAGTGCAAAAGTGTGTGACTCATTATCACTCAAGCAGTAGGTGGGGAAAGGGAAAAAGTTCGGAACATGAATCCGATCTATTCCAACAGGCACTCTATGAAATCATCAAAATTTAATCCAGGTTAGTTGTGAGAACGAGCGTTTCTGCGGTCAACTGTACGCCATTCAGGTTCTAGGTTTTTTGATGTGGGTCCCCGCTGGGGTTGTGGTTGATTATCAGGGACAATTCCCCAAGAGTGTAGCATTGACATGCCTTTGGCCAGGGAGTCTATAACATATTCCTTGTCATCTTTCGTGACTATCAGCTTGGTCGGAAAGTCCCACTTATAGGTCAGTTTGTGATTCCTGAGGGCCTTTGTGATGGTATTGAGATTTCTGCGTTTTTGGAGCGTATACTGCGATAAATCCGCATAGAACTGGAGGTCAGAGTAAGGAGCAGGGATCTGTCCTTTTTGGCGTGACACTGCCATCAGTTGTTCCTTGGTGTGATAAAAATGCAATCTAAGGATCACATCTCTAGGTATAGCATCAGATAGGTATGTGGGCCTTGGGAGCCTATGGATCCTATCCACAGTGAAGTCTAGAGCAGACAGGTCTGGCATAACTGTAGCAAACAGTTGAGCAGCATATCCACGCAGCTCCTGGTTTTTAACAGATTCAGGGATCCCCTTATCTTCACATTGTTCCTTCTGGATCTATCTTCCATTTCTGCCATCTTAGCTTTCACTGATTCCATATCATCCTCTGACTTCTCACTAGCATCAACCAGGTCATTGATAGTGAAAGCATACTCCTCCATCTTATTCTCTATGTGAGAGACCCTTTCAGCCACATGTCTCAGTTCTGTGCCAAACTTGTGTACGCATGATACCATGTCTGACTGGAGTGAGCTCCTGAAAGACACCAACATCTCTTTCAATACTGTATCTAAGACAGGTTTATCATTTGTGGGGAATGAGTCAATGGAGTCTGGTAAGTCTCTTGTTTCATCCCCTGAATCTATGGGAGAGCTCACCTCATGTCCAGCATCCGCTGCATCCAGCTGGCATCTCGCCTTCTCCGGGCTCCCAGATGAAGGGGTAGCTAGTGGGGAATGTGGGTTCCTCGGTGGGCTGCTTCTTTTCATGTTTATGCCCTTCTGAGATGAGCGCTGGGAAGAGCCTTGCACTGGCGTGGAGGATGAGCCGGCGCCATCTTGTGTAGGCCCCATAGAGAAGAACGCTGTGAGTTTGGTCGGCCTGTTCCCCTCCTTCTTGCATCTTGTCATGCTGTATGTCCGTTTGCCGGGTCAGCGGGAGCTGAAACGCCGTATTTGGGCAACTTTTGGGTGCCTGGATCGTCCGTTACAAGCCGTTGAAGTGCCGCTGGTACCGGAGCTCAGCTACAGCATGTCCTCCTCAGTCTCCGGCTAGCTCCGCCCCCGGATTGATACATTTTTAAATACGGTATATACCATGATTTGTAGACTCTATAGCGTTCACACAGAGTAAATGATATGCACGTATTTGTTGTTTTTTTCACCAAGGAAATGCAGCAAAATACATTTTGGCCTAAATTTATGAAAAAAGATTATATATTTGCAAAGTTTTATAACAGAAGTAAAGAAAACTTTTTTTTAATCAAATTGTTTTATTTTTCAAAAAAAACAAAACAGTTGTGATTAAATATCACCAGAATAAAGTTCTATCTGTCTCAATAAAGATCTAAAAATATAAAATGTATGCGGGTACAGTGTTGCATGACTGAGCAATTGCCATTCAAAGTGTGACAGCTCTGAAAAATGCCCTGGGCAGAAAGGGGGTTTAACATGGCTCTCTTCAAGTGCATAAAATAAAGGGCCCCCAGATATATACCACCCCCCCATGCATAAATGGCTACAGGGTATATAGTACTCCTACTAATTTACAAAGTAATATAAAGTAATAAAAAAACACAGACACGTCTATAATTAAAAAAAAAAGTCCTGCAGTGAAAATCTATGATGGCCCAGCAATGTAGATCCACATCAGTTATGATGAATGAGTCCTGTTAAAAGAATAAACACACTGACTGCTGACATGATCTCATCCTGACGATTTCTTAAAAGAATCTTGGAAAAACACAATCTTGGAAAAAGCCCCCTAAGACCCGGTTCACACAGGGATAACTCCAGACGCGACTTCAGGTCACCCCGAGTTGCCCCAAGTCGCGCTATTTTTAAAACTAATTGAAGTGAATGGAGATGTTTTAATGTACACGACTGCAGTCGCTCCGACTTCAAAAAAGGTTCCTGTACTACTTCGATCAGACTTCTAGGCGACCTGTAGGCAACTTGTACCCATTGATTTCAATGGAAGTCGCTTAGAAGTCTGATCACTGTTCATTTTGAAGGCAACTTTATAGGAAGCAGAAAGGAATTTACCCAGAAGCCACAAGAAATTTACTTCAAGTCGTGTTGTTAATGACCACAGGTTGCGCTGAAGTCTCCTCCAAGTCTCGCTGTGATTCATGCTCAAGACGTGTCTGAGTTGCTTCTGGAAGTCGTGCTGGAAGTCGTGTTGCCCCAGTGTGAACCGGTTCTTATATTCACACTGCTTTGTGCTATTATTTATTTAAATATATTATTGCTCTGTAGTTAAAAGTAGGAAATTTATTTCTATGGAAAATTAGGAAGTTTTTTTTTTAGTCTTGTGCTAACCACAAGCTAGAGTCTGGAACAAAGTAATGTGCCAGCTTGTGTACTTTTTTTAAAAATGGTCTGTACATTGTCAGGCGAGATACAGGTCATATACTGTATATTTATTTGGACACAGGCACAATTTTCATACTTTTGGCTCTGTATGCCACCAGAATAACATAAAAACAAAACAATCCAAATAAATTTGAAGTACAGACTTTCAGCTTTAATTCAAGGGTTTGAACATAAATATCAAGTACAAATTTTAGGAACTGCAACCATTTTATACACAGCCCCCCCCTCCTTTTTAGGGGCTCAAATGTAATTAGACAAATTAATATAATCATAAATACAATTTTCTTTTTTTATACTTTGTAGAGAATCCTTGACTGGCAATGACTGCCTAAAGTCTGGAACCCATGGACATTACCAAAGACTGTGTTTCTCCTTTCTGATGCTTTGTCAGGCTCTAACTGCGGCTGCCTTTAGTTGTTCTTTGTTTCTGGGCCTGTCTGTCTTTAGTTTTGCCTTCAGCAAGTGAAATGCATGCCCAGTTGGGTTGAGATCAGGTGATTGACTCAACCATTGCAGAATATTCTGCTTCTTTTCCTTCAAATGCTCCTGGGTTGCTTTTGCAGTGTATTTCGGATCTCTACTGTGAGGAGTCGCCCAATCAGCTTTGCTGCATTTGGCTGAATCTGGGGTGACAGTATATCTCTATACACTGCAAAATTCATCCAGCTGTGTCTGTCTTCTGTATAGTGATATTTAAATGTAATTAAATAGTAGTGCTGTGTTTATACCAAATATAAACAAATAAACTAAATATATGATGATTAGTGATACATAATGACCATACAGTAAATTAACATAAATGTTACAGTGAATAAGCACACAATATTGCATGTGAATGTTCCAAATAATATGATACCAGTGACGAATTATTTGCAAAGTGTCCATACAAAATTGAATGAATAATCCATATAAAAAGAAAAAGAAAAAAGAAAAAAGAGGGAAAAAAATGTGTGCCAGTCCAAGTGAAAAATAAATCCAAGTGAATGAATGAATCTTCCTAAAACTGTGACCTTCCCCACACCTCCGTGATTCCTCTCCCTTAAGAAATAAACTCACCAGAAATATATGCCTTACACTCTCGTGCTCGGCACCACAGCAAAGTGAACCCACCAGGGTTAATAAGCTTGTTCCAACGGTGTTCAATCAATCATATGTTCCACATGTAAATGAAAAAGTGCTTCTAATAGTGAAGTATATCAAAGCCAATTTACTTCAAACTAACCAAAAATCTTCAACCATTGCACTTACATCACTTCAAGTTAAACAAAGCATATCGAAAACACACAGTAACAAGTACATCAAACAGTAGCCTCTGCAGAGATATGCGGTGAGATATTTAGATGTTTTTTGGCAAAGTCTAATCTGGCTTTTCTATTCTTCTGGCTTATGAATGGTTTGCACCTTGTGGTGAACTCTCTATATTTGCCCTTGTGAAGGGGAATAGGGACAAAAGTAAGTTAGGAATCTCCCTTCCACACACTCTTGATTGTAGACTTTGACAATGAAATGCCCACCTCCTGGAGAGAGTCTTTCACTTGTCTGGATGTTGTGAATGGTTTTTTTTTTACCATAGAGAGGATCCTGCAATCATCCACAACTGTTGTCTTCCGTGGACGTCCAGGCCTTTTTATGTTGTTGCGCTCACCAGTGCATTTTTCTTTTTCCATAATGTACCAAGCTGTTGATTTGGCCAATCCTAATGTTGCTGCTATCTCTCTGATGGATTTGTTTTGTTTTTGAAGCCTTCCAATGGCCTGTTTCACTTGTATGGACAACTTATTTGAACACACGATGTAGGTTCACAGCAATAGATTCCAAATGCAAATACCTACTGTGACAGCAGGAAGGTAAAGTCACCTGGTTGCATCCAGGGGGGTAGATATATTTCGCCCAGATTCAGGCTTTACGCCGACTTATACAACTAGGTGGAGAGTTGTATAAGCCCAGCTGAGGTTAGTGGGCTCATGGATGACTCATACCTCTAGGGAGAGTGTGGGGCGTCGTGCAGACAGGGAGTTGATGAGACCAGCTGAAGCTTGTCAGCTCATTTAGGCCTCTATAAGAACTCCCAGCTTCATTAGATGTTAGCTCATGCCTGGACCCAGACCTGTGTGGACTGTCTAGGGAGAGTGAACCCCTGTGCGGTGAGACAAAGCCTGTGTGGCTATTTGCTTGGACATTTAAAACCAGGGACTTAGGGACTAGGACAGCACTAGGCTGATCCCAGTTGTTAGTTAGGAAACCTGTATGTTTAGTCAGAGGTCAAGTTGACCAGGATTTATTTTGTTTATGTTTCTTTTGCTTTGCTGTGTTTTGTCACTGTAAATAGAAAATAAACCGCACCTTTTTGATTTTTGAAAACCACAACCTCCGTTTGCTGGGCCTGTTTTTTTGTGTGGGGAGCCCATCCCGGGGGTCACACACACCCGCTGCCGAGCTAACCCCCTCACAGTTGGTGGAGAATGCAGGCAGTTTTTTTTAAGCCAGCATGGAGGAGATACTGAAGCAGCTGGCTCTAGCAAATGCCAATCAACAGCAGACAAATGCAGGTTTGCAAAAGAGCCTTGCAGCTCATCAACAGAGCCTTGCAGCTCAACAACAGAACTTTGCAGCCCAGCAGCAAGCTCATCAACAGAGCCTTGCAGCCCAGCAGCAGACAAACGCAACTTTGCAACAGAGTCTGGAGGCTCAGCAACAAGCCCAGCAGCAATCTGAGGCCCGCTTCATAGACCTGTTGCAGAAGCAAGAGCAGAGACTACAACAACAGATGGAAGCAGTAATGCAGCAACGTCCGCAGACCAGTGAGGAAAGCCGTCCCACTAATACCGCGTCCTTTGGGGTGAGTCGTTTATTGACAAAAATGACTGGAGAGGATGATCCAGAGGTATTTTTGACCACATTTGAAAGGACCGCTGAAAGAGAAAAGTGGCCTGAGGAGCAGTGGGCTGGACTGGTGGCTCCTCTGTTAACTGGTGAATCGCAGAAAGCTTACTATGACCTAGAGCCTAACCAAGCAAAAGACTATGTGATGCTAAAAGCTGAAATTTTGGCAAGGCTGGGTGTCACCCAGGCTGTCCGGGCTCAGCGTGTGCATAACTGGACTTTCCAGCTTGGAAAACCCCCCAGGTCTCAAATGTATGATCTCATTCACCTGAGCAGAAAGTGGCTACAGCCAGAGACTTTGTCCGCACCAAAGATTGTGGAAAGTGTTGTAATGGATCGGTTTTTGAGAGCTCTTCCTACTGCCATCCAAAAGTGGGTAAGCCATGGAGACCCAGAGACGGCCGATGGTCTTGTGGATCGTGTGGAGAAATACTTGGCTACAGAGAACCTGACGGCCTCTTCCAGAGACACTCGGACTTTCCACCCTAAGACCAGACCATCCCCAGGGGCGGATAAGAGGATTCCAAGGGGTGAGGGTGGAGAGAGTGAGAGGGTGGGAGCTCTACCCCAAGTTTGGCGAGAACAGCCTGGGAAATCAGCGGCTCAAGAGGCGGCAAGAAGGATCGTTTGCTACCGCTGCCGGCAAGCGGGACATATTGCAGCCAATTGCCCGGTTGTGGAGGAACCCATGCAGTGTGACTTTCTGACGGGCAGACGTCAGTCGCTGTGTGCGACAGTCGCATGCACTGCCATTCGAGGAACTGAGAAACATTTATGCAAAATGTGTGTTAATGGTAGAAATGTTGTGGTATTGCTGGATTCAGGTAGCCTTGTGACCCTGATAAAGGCTGAGTTAGTTAAAACAGAGGTCTCTGGGAATAGCAAGGTAGCTGTTATTTGTGTGCATGGGGACACCCGAGAGTATCCAGTGACTACAGTGTGTTTCGAGACCCCCAAAGGTACCCTCTCTCATCCAGTGGGCTTAGTATCTCAGTTACCGCATGACGCCATTGTGGGAAGGGATTTTCCGAAGTTCTGGGAACTGTGGGATGATCCTGAGCCCCCCACTGGTGCCCCTATGTACCAGGAATGTGATAGCCAGAACTCCCCTGAGAGTGGTGAGGACTCTCCGGAATTTCCCTTATCAGTATTGGCAGGGGAGACTCAAGAAACTGGAGAGGAGCCCACCTCCTCAGACGAAAACCTACCGTCTGTGGAGTTTTCTGATCTTGAGGTTCACAGGGAAAACTTTGCCACAGAACAGTTGAAAGACCCCGCCCTAATAAAGGCACGGGAAAACGTAGTGAAAATAGATGGCGAGTTAGTGAACCCAGATAATACCTGCACTTACCCATACTTCAGCGTAGAGAAGGACCTACTGTATCGGGTGGCAAAAAGGGCAGAAGAAACCGTTGAGCAGCTTGTGGTGCCCAAACCTTACAGGAAGTTGGTGTTGGAGTTGGCCCATGGGCACATTCTTGGAGGTCATCTGGGGACAGAGAAAACCCGAGAGAGGGTATTACAGAGATTCTATTGGCCGGGGGTGATGAAGGACATAGAAAATTATTGTTCCTCCTGCCCTGTGTGTCAGAGGTCGGCCCCGATGCCACATTTCCGTAGCCCGCTGGTCCCTCTACCCATCATTGAGGTCCCGTTTGAGAGGATCGCCATGGATTTGGTAGGTCCTATAATCAAGTCCGCTAGGGGGCACCAGTACATATTAGTTATAATGGACTATGCCACCCGTTATCCAGAAGCGATCCCTCTCCGAAATACCTCGGCCAAAACCATAGCCAAAGAGCTATCTCTTGTTTTTGTCGGGTGGGTATTTGTAAAGAACTGCTTACGGACCAAGGTACACCCTTTATGTCCCGGGTTATGAAAGAGCTGTGTAAATTGTTCAAAGTGACGCAATTGCGTACGTCTGTGTATCACCCCCAAACCGATGGGCTGGTTGAAAGGTTCAACAAAACCCTAAAACAAATGTTGAAGAAAGTGGTGGATAGAGATGGAAAGGATTGGGACTGTCTACTTCCTTATCTGATGTTTGCTATTAGGGAGGTGCCCCAATCCTCTACGGGATTCTCCCCCTTTAAGTTACTGTATGGGAGACACCCAAGAGGGCTGTTGGATATTGCCAAGGAAACTTGGGAAAGTGAGAGTTCTCCCCACAGGAGTGTGATTGAGCATGTCGCCCTGATGCAAGACCGAATTGCACAGGTAATGCCCATCGTGAAGGAACATTTGGCCCAAGCGCAGTTAGCACAGCAGAGAGTGTACAACCGTGGAGCCAAGACCCGTACCTTTTCCCCGGGGGATAGGATACTGGTACTTGTCCCTACGGTTGAAAGTAAATTCCTTGCCAAATGGCAAGGCCCCTATGAGATAATGGAAAAAGTGAGCGAAGTGAATTACAAGGTCAGACAACCAGGAAGGCGAAAGCCCGAACAGATCTATCACGTTAATCTGTTGAAAGCCTGGAGGGATAGAGAGTCCCTAGTCGCAGACACTTGGTCACCAGCTCAAACTGGTTGCATCATTCCTGAGGTTGGAATAGCAGCCACCTTGTCACAACCCCAACAACAGGAGGTTAAGGAGTTTGTGCTTCGCAACAAGGAGGTATTCTCTGAGCTGCCGGGACAAACATCTGGGGTAGAGCATGACATCATTACCCCGCCCGGTGAAAGGGTGAAGTTAAAACCCTATCGGATCCCAGAGGCCCGACGGGAGGCAATACGGGAGGAAGTACAGAAAATGCTGAACTTAGGGGTGATAGAGGAGTCCCAAAGTGATTGGTCTAGTCCCATTGTGTTGGTGCCTAAACCGGATGGGAGCTGGCGATTTTGTAATGATTTTCGTCAGTTGAACAAAGTTACAAAATTTGACACCTACCCCATGCCACGTATAGATGAGTTGATCGACCGGCTGGGAACAGCCCGATACATGACGACTCTTGACCTCACAAAAGGGTATTGGCAAATCCCCCTGGCCAAGTCGGCCAAAGAGAAAACCGCATTTGTAACCCCAGACGGGGCGTTCCAATATAAAAGAATGCCGTTCGGGTTACAGAATGCGCCGGCCACATTCCAGCGGAAAATGGACCAGATGCTGAGGCCCCATCGGAAGTATGCTGCGGCTTACCTGGATGACGTAATTGTCCATAGCACAGATTGGGCCTCACATCTGCCAAAAGTGCAAGCAGTCCTGGACTCTGTTCGGGAAGCGGGGTTTACGGCTAACCCCAAGAAGTGTACCATTGGGCAGGAGGAGGCCAAATATCTTGGGTACACCATTGGGAGGGGAGTAATAAAACCCCAACTCAACAAAGTCGAGGCCATCCAGAGTTGGCCACGTCCCAACAGCAAGAAGCAGGTACGAGCCTTTCTGGGAATCGCTGGGTATTATCGGCGATTCATTCCCCACTTTGCTTCTAAGGCTGTGCCCCTAACCAACCTGACAAAGGGGAAAGGGTCGGTCATGATTAAATGGACCCCCGAGGCTGAGGCAGCATTCCAATTCTTGAAACAAGCCTTATGTAGCCAGCCAGTGTTGTACTCACCCGACTTCTCGAAAGACTTTGTCGTACAAAGTGATGCGTCAGATGTGGGGTTAGGAGCAGTATTGTCCCAGGTCTGGAACGGGGAAGAGCACCCAGTCATTTACCTCAGCAGGAAGTTGAAGTCCCATGAGGTAAATTACGCCACTGTTGAAAAGGAGTGTTTAGCGGTGAAGTGGGCTCTAGATTCCCTTCGGTACTACCTGCTAGGTAGGCACTTTGACATGGTTACGGATCACGCTCTGTTAAAGTGGATGGCTCAAAACAAGGAAACAAATAGAAGAGTGAATAGGTGGTTCCTGGCCCTCCAGGAATTCAACTTCACAGTAAAGCATCGCCCTGGCGTTCAAATGGGGAATGTGGATGCTTTGTCTCGAGTACATGAATGCCTGATTGCTGGTGTTCCAACCCCGAGGTTAAAACAAGAGGGGGGGGGGTATGTGACAGCAGGAAGGTAAAGTCACCTGGTTCCATCCAGGGGGGTAGATATATTTCGCCCAGATTCAGGCTTTACGCCGACTTATACAACTAGGTGGAGAGTTGTATAAGCCCAGCTGAGGTTAGTGGGCTCATGGATGACTCATACCTCTAGGGAGAGTGTGGGGCGTCGTGCAGACAGGGAGTTGATGAGACCAGCTGAAGCTTGTCAGCTCATTTAGGCCTCTATAAGAACTCCCAGCTTCATTAGATGTTAGCTCATGCCTGGACCCAGACCTGTGTGGACTGTCTAGGGAGAGTGAACCCCTGTGCGGTGAGACAAAGCCTGTGTGGCTATTTGCTTGGACATTTAAAACCAGGGACTTAGGGACTAGGACAGCACTAGGCTGATCCCAGTTGTTAGTTAGGAAACCTGTATGTTTAGTCAGAGGTCAAGTTGACCAGGATTTATTTTGTTTATGTTTCTTTTGCTTTGCTGTGTTTTGTCACTGTAAATAGAAAATAAACCGCACCTTTTTGATTTTTGAAAACCACAACCTCCGTTTGCTGGGCCTGTTTTTTTGTGTGGGGAGCCCATCCCGGGGGTCACACACACCCGCTGCCGAGCTAACCCCCTCACACTACATTAAGAATCAACTCCAGAACCTTTACCTGCTTAATTGATGAAAACATATCGAAGGAGTAGCCCACACCTGGCCATGAAATGGCTTTTGGTTCAATTGTCCAATTATTTTTGAACCCTTGAAAAGGGGGAATGGCTATTCTTAAGAGCTGTAATTCCTAAACCCTTCCTCCGATTTGGATGTACATACCCTCAAATTAAAGTAAATACCAAAAATTGTGCCTGTGTCCAAATATGTATGGACCTAACTGTATGCTATCAATAAATGTCTATACATGAGGGAGGTGTTTAGCCTGGCCTGGATTGGTAATGACCCATGGGTGGACTATATTCTGATTGTATACCATAAGAAATGCTGTACCCGGAAAATAAAACTGAGCAGTGTATGAATTCTGATCTCTGTTGGGTCATTATATATTGCTCCCTGTGCACAATCTGGGTTGGTGGAACAGAGAAATGCTGGCAAAAAGGTAATGTAATTATACAGTAATAAAGGTGATAGCTAGTAATAGAGTTACAGGAGGACAGAGGGTCCTTCAGTAATGTGTCAGAATATACTCAGGGAAATAATCTTGCTGGCGTATTTTGGGGTGGTGCGTGGCCACCCAAGGTGGCTAAATTGTTTTACTACTAAATCACACTTGGTTTGCCCCCCTACTAAGACAGATGCCTCCAAAGAAGTTGAGTACTGTTTGGCATGTCAGCCTGGGACTTGCATATTGTTGTACCCAGGTTGCCCTGTTTTAGGAGCAGGAGCTGGCCATTGGGAGTTAGGCAGGAAGCTGTTTGCTCAAATTCTCATCCCCAATTGCCCCCCCCTTTTAGAATAGAAGCCTCAAGCATTGGGGTAACGATGTGAGAAGTTTACACGCCCACTTGAAGTGCAGGAGCTCATGGGGAAATTGAGGAACACGGGCAGGTAGGGACTTAGACAGGAATAGGGACAAAAGTAAGTTAGGAATCTCCCTTCCACACACCCAGATATTGTGAGAGTGGTTAGTGCTTCTGTATGTACATTCGCATATAATCTTAAAGTATAAGTGCTTATTACTCTTGCAAATATTAATTGTTAAGTAGATGTATTAATGTGTCTCTTGATGACCGCCTTAAGGGTGAAGCCTTAGTTGAAAAGTTTTTGCGCTATTTCAGTGCCAGCTCTCCTCCTACACATAGAATAGTTGTACTCTCAAAGATACATAGATCTGCTCACATAATTTGCTTTGTGCTTACAAGATGAATAAAGAGGACGTGTTTTTTGCAATGAAAATTAGTCTTACAAGATACTGAGATTACTGATGAATATTAGGGATGAGCTTCAAGTTCGAGTCAAACTCATGTTCGACTCGAACATTGCCTGTTTGGCCGTTTGGCGAACAGCGAACAATTTGGGGTGTTCCCGGCAAATTCGAAAAGCCGTGGAACACCCTGTAGAAGTCTATGAGAGAAATCTAAAGTGCTAATTTTAAAGGCTTATATGCAAGTTATTGTCATAAAAAGTGTTTGGGGACCCAGGTCCTGCCCCAGGGGACATGTATCAATGCAAAAAAAAAGTTTTAAAAACTGAAGTTTTTTTGGTTCTTTCAGTGATTTTAATAATCCTTAAAGTGAAACAATAAATGTGAAATATTCCTTTAAATTTCATACCCAGGGAGTGTGTATAGTATACCTGTAAAGTAGCGCTTGTTTCCCATGCTTAGAACTGTCCCTGCACAAAGTATCATTTCTGAAGGAAAAAAAAGTCATTTAAAAGCACTCGCGGCTATAATGAATTGTCAGCTCCCGGCAATACAGAGAAAAGTCATTGATAAAAAATAAAAAAAAATGTGTGAGGTTCAAAATTCAATTACCAGGCCCTTCAGGTCTGGTATGGATATTAATTGGAACCCTGCATCAAATTTAAAAAAAAAATGACGTGGGGTTCCCCCCAAATATCCATACCAGACCCTTTATCCGAGCACACAACCTGGCAGGCCGCAGGAAAAGAGGGGGGATGAGAGAGCGCCCCCCCTCCTGAACCGTACCAGACCACATGCCCTCAACATGGGGAGAATGCTTTGGGGGTCTGTGACCCCTCAAAGCACCATGTCCCCATGTTGATGCCCGGTGGTTGTGGGGGTCTGCAGGCGGGGGGCTTATCGGAATCTGGAAGACCCCTTTAACAAAGGGGACCCCCAGATCCCGCCCCCCATGTGAATTGGTAAGGGGTACATTGTACCCCTACTATTTCACAAAGAAAGTGTAAAAAATGTAAAAAAAACACACAGACACCGTTGGGAAAAGTCCTTTATTAACCACTTAAGCCCCGGACCATTTCGGGCCATTAGGACCAGGCCTGTTTTTGGGATTCGGCACTGCGCTGTTTTAACTGTAAATTGTGCGGACATGCAATGTTGTACCCAAATGAAATTTGCATCCTTTTCTTCCCACAAATAGAGCTTTCTTTTAATGGTATTTGATTGCCTCTGCGATTTTTATTTTTTGCGATATAAACGGAAAAAGACCGAAAATTTTGAAAAAAAAATGATATTTTCTACTTTTTGTTATAAGAAAAATCGAATAAACTCAATTTTAGTCATACATTTAGGCCAAAATGTATTCAGCCACATGTCTTTAGTAAAAAAAATGTCAATAAGCGTATATTTATTGGTTTGCGCAAAAGTTATAGCGTTTACAAACTAGGGTACATTTTCTGAAATTTACACAGCTTTAAATTTATGACTGCCTATCTCATTTCTTGAGGTGCTAAAATGGCAGGGCAGTACAAAACCCCCCCAAATGACCCCATTTTGGAAAGTAGACACCCCAAGGAAATTGCTGAGAGGCATGTTGAGCCCATTGAATATTTTTTTTTTTTGTCCCAAGTGATTGAATAATGACAAAAAAAAAACAAAATTACAAAAAGTTGTCACTAAATGATATATTGCTCACACATGCCATGGTTATATGTGGAATTGCACCCCAAAATACATTCTGCTGCTTCTCCTGAGTACAGGGATACCACATGTGTGGGACTTTTTAGGAGCCTAGCCACGTACGGGACCCCGGAAACCAAGCACCGCCTTCAGGATTTCTAAGGGCGCAAATTTTTGATTTCACTCCTCACTACCTATCACAGTTTCGAAGGCCATAAAATGCCAAAATATCACAAAACCCCCCCAAATGACCCCATTTTGGAAAGTAGACACCCCAAGCTATTTACTGAGAGGCATGTTCAGTCCATGGAATATTTTATATTTTGCCACAAGTTGCGGGAATATGACAAACTTTTTTTTTTTTGCACAAAGTTGTCACTAAATGATATATTGCTCACACATGCCATGGGCATATGTGAAATTACACCCCAAAATACATTCTGCTGCTTCTCCTGAGTACGGGGATACCACATGTGTGGGACTTTTTGGGAGCCTAGCTGCGTACGGGACCCCAAAAACCAAGCACCGCCTTCAAGGTTTCTAAGGGCATAAATTTTTGATTTCACTCCTCACTACCTATCACAGTTTTGAAGGCCATAAAATGCCAAGATGGCACAAAACCCCCCCAAATGACCCCATTTTGGAAAGTAGACACCCCAAGCTATTTGCTGAGAGGCATGTTGACCCCATTGAATATTTTTTTTTTGTCCCAAATGATTGAATAATGACAAAAAGAAAAAAAAATGTACAAAAAGTTGTCACTAAATGATATATTGCTCACACATGCCATGGTTATATGTGGAATTGCACCCCAAAATACATTCTGCTGCTTTTCCTGAGTACGGGGATACCACATGTGTGGGACTTTTTGGGAGCCTAGCCGCGTACAGGGCCCCAAAAACCAAGCACCGCCTTCAGGATTTCTAAGGGCGTAAATTTTTGATTTCACTTCTCACTACCTATCACAGTTTCGAAGGCCATAAAATGCCAAAATAGCACAAAACCCCCCCAAATTACCCCATTTTGGAAAGTAGACACCCCAAGCTATTTGCTGAGAGGCATGTTGAGTCCATGGAATATTTTATATTTTGCCACAGGTTGCGGGAATATGACAAACTTTTTTTTTTTTGCACAAAGTTGTCACTAAATGATATATTGCTCACACATGCCATGGGCATATGTGAAATTACACCCCAAAATACATTCTGCTGCTTCTCCTGAGTACGGGGATACCACATGTGTGGGACTTTTTGGGAGCCTAGCCGCGTACGGGACCCCAAAAACCAAGCACCGCCTTCAAGGTTTCTAAGGGCATACATTTTTGATTTCACTCCTCACTACCTATCACAGTTTTGAAGGCCATAAAATGCCAAGATGGCACAAAACCCCCCCAAATGACCCCATTTTGGAAAGTAGACACCCCAAGCTATTTGCTGAGAGGCATGTTGACCCCATTGAATATTTTGTTTTTGTCCCAAATGATTGAATAATGACAAAAAGAAAAAAAAATGTACAAAAAGTTGTCACTAAATGATATATTGCTCACACATGCCATGGTTATATGTGGAATTGCACCCCAAAATACATTCTGCTGCTTTTCCTGAGTACGGGGATACCACATGTGTGGGACTTTTTGGGAGCCTAGCCGCGTACAGGGCCCCAAAAACCAAGCACCGCCTTCAGGATTTCTAAGGGCGTAAATTTTTGATTTCACTCCTCACTACCTATCACAGTTTCGAAGGCCATAAAATGCCAAAATAGCACAAAACCCCCCCAAATTACCCCATTTTGGAAAGTAAACACCCCAAGCTATTTGCTGAGAGGCATGTTGAGTCCATGGAATATTTTATATTTTGCCACAGGTTGTGGGAATATGACAAACTTTTTTTTTTTTGCACAAAGTTGTCACTAAATGATATATTGCTCACACATGCCATGGGCATATGTGAAATTACACCCCAAAATACATTCTGCTGCTTCTCCTGAGTACGGGGATACCACATGTGTGGGACTTTTTGGGAGCCTAGCCGCGTACGGGACCCCAAAAACCAAGCACCGCCTTCAAGGTTTCTAAGGGCATAAATTTTTGATTTCGCTCCTCACTACCTATCACAGTTTTGAAGGCCATAAAATGCCAAGATGGCACAAACCCCCCCCAAATGACCCCATTTTGGAAAGTAGACACCCCAAGCTATTTGCTGAGAGGCATGTTGAGCCCATTGAATATTTTTTTTTTGTCCCAAATGATTGAATAATGACAAAAAGAAAAAAAAATGTACAAAAAGTTGTCACTAAATGATATATTGCTCACACATGCCATGGTTATATGTGAAATTACACCCCAAAATACATTCTGCTGCTTCTCCTGAGTACGGGGATACCACATGTGTGGGACTTTTTGGGAGCCTAGCCGCGTACGGGACCCCAAAAACCAAGCACCGCCTTCAAGGTTTCGAAGGGCATAAATTTTTGATTTCACTCCTCACTACCTATCACAGTTTTGAAGGCCATAAAATGTCAAAATAGCCCAAAACCCCCACAAATGACCCCATTTTGGAAAGTAGACACCCCAAGTTATTTGCTGAGAGGCATGGTGAGTATTTTACAGCTCTCATTTGTTTTTGAAAATTAAGAAAGACATTTTTTTTTCTTTTTTTTTTCTTTTTTTACATTTTCAAAACTTTGTGACAAAAAGCGAGATCTGCAAAATACTCAACATACCTCTCAGCAAATAGCTTGGGGTGTCTACTTTCCAAAATGGGGTCATTTGGGGGGGTTTTGTGCCATCTGGGCATTCCATGGCCTCCGAAACTGTGATAGGCAGTGAGGAGTGAAATCAAAAATTTACACCCATAGAAATCCTGAAGGCGGTGCTTGGTTTTTGGGGTCCCGTACGCGACTAGGCTCCCAAAAAGTCCCACACATGTGGTATCCCCGTACTCAGGAGAAGCAACAGAATGTATTTTGGGGTGTAATTCCACATATGCCCATGGCATGTTTGAGCAATATATAATTTAGTGACAACTTTTTGTACATTTTTTTTTTTGGTCATTATTCAATCACTTGGGACAAAAAAAAATATTCAATGGGCTCAACATGCCTCTCAGCAAATAGCTTGAGGTGTCTACTTTACAAAATGGGGTCATTTGGGGGGGTTTTGAACTGTCCTGGCATTTTATGCACAACATTAGGAAGCTTATGTCACACATCATCCACTCTTCTAACCACTTGAAGACAAAGCCCTTTCTGACACTTTTTGTTTACATGAAAAAAAATTTTTTTTTGCAAGAAAATTATGTTGAACCCCCAAAAATTATATATTTTTTTAAAGCAAAGGCCCTACAGATTAAAATAGTGGGTGTTGCATTTTTTTTTCCACACAGTATTTGCGCAGCGATTTTTCAAACACATTTTTTGGGGGAAAAACAAACTTTTTTTATTTTTAATGCACTAAAAAACACTATATTGCCCAAATGTTTGATGAAATAAAAAAGATGATCATAGGCCGAGTACATGGATACCAAACACGACATGCTTTAAAATTGCGCACAAACGCGCAGCGGCGACAAACTACATTCATTTTTAAAAGCATTTAAAAGCCTTTACAGGTTACCACTAGGGATGAGCTTCGAGTTCGAGTCGAACTCATGTTCGACTCGAACATTGCCTGTTCGCCCGTTCGCCGAACAGCGAACAAATTGGGGTGTTCGCGGCAAATTCGAAAAATCTATGGGAGAAATCTAAAGTGCTAATTATAAAGGCTTATATGCAAGTTATTGTCCTAAAAAGTGTTTGGGGACCCGGGTCCTGCCCCAGGGGACATGTATCAATGCAAAAAGAAGTTTTAAAAACGGCCGTTTTTTCGGGAGCAGTGATTTTAATAATGCTTAAAATGAAAAAATAAAAGTGAAATATTCCTTTAAATTTCGTACCTGGGGGGTGTGTATGATATGCATGTAAAGTGGCGCATGTTTCCCGTGCTTAGAACTGTCCCTGCAAAAAGTGTCATTTTTGAAAGAAAAAAATGCATTTAAAACTGACTCGCGGCTATTAATGAATTGTCGGCTCCCGGCAATACATACAAAAGTCATTGATAAAAAAAAAAAAAAGCGTGGGGGTTCCCCAAAATTCAATTACCAGGCCCTTCAGGTCTGGAATGGATATTAAGGGGAACCCCGCCGCAAATAAAAAAAAAATTGACGTGGGGTTCCCCCAAATATCCATTCCAGGCCCTTCAGATCTGGCATGGATTTTAAGGGGAACTCCACCCCAAATTAAAAAAAAAATGGCGTGGAGTCCCCCTAAAAATCCATACCAGACCCCTTATCCGAGCATGCAACCTGGCCGGCCGCAGGGGAAAAGGGGGGGACGAGAGAGCGGCCCCCCCTCCCTCCTGAACCGTACCAAGCCACATGCCCTCAACATGGGGAGGATGTCCCCATGTTGATGGGGACAAGGGCCTCATCCCCACAACCCTTGCCCGGTGGTTGTGGGGGTCTGCGGGCGGGGGGCTTATCGGAATCTGGAAGACCCCTTTAACAAAGAGGACCCCCAGATCCCGGCCCCCCCCCTATGTGAATTGGTAAGGGGTACATTGTACCCCTACCATTTCACGAAGAAAGCGTAAAAAAATGTTTAAAAAAACACACAAACACCTTGAAAAAGTCCTTTATTTAAAAAAACAAAAAACAAAACATTCCAGCGGTGAAATCCAGTGTCCCGCGGCGATCCCGATGTCCAGCGCTGTCCGTCATTGGTTGTGCCTGAGCGGACCTGATGGGGAACTCCCTCTCAGTATTTTCAATGTATAGACCCGCCCCTTCTAAAGTTCCCCATCAGGTCCGCTCAGCGGACGAGATGCGGAACATGAGAAGGGGCGGGTCTATACATGTATTACCAAAGTGAGAGCAGTTCCCCATCAGGTCCGCCCCCTCGGTATGTCAGACCCGCCTACGTCATTGGCTTGAGCGGGGAACTTCCTTCACTATGTAAATTTAAATTTAAATTTACATAGTGAAGGAAGTTCCCCGCTCAAGCCAATGACGTAGGCGGGTCTGACATACCGAGGGGGCGGACCTGATGGGGAACTGCTCTCACTTTGGTAATACATGTATAGACCCGCCCCTTCTCATGTTCCGCATCTCGTCCGCTGAGCGGACCTGATGGGGAACTTTAGAAGGGGCGGGTCTATACATTTAAAATACTGAGAGGGAGTTCCCCATCAGGTCCGCTCAGGCACAACCAATGAAGGACAGCGCTGGACATCGGGATCGCCGCGGGACACTGGATTTCACCGCTGGAATGTTTATTTATTTATTTTTTTAAATAAAGGACTTTTTCAAGGTGTTTGTGTGTTTTTTTAAACATTTTTTTTACGCTTTCTTCGTGAAATGGTAGGGGTACAATGTACCCGTTACCAATTCACATAGGGGGGGGCGGGATCTGGGGGTCCCCTTTGTTAAAGGGGTCTTCCAGATTCCGATAAGCCCCCCGCCCGCAGACCCCCACAACCACCGGGCAAGGGTTGTGGGGATGAGGCCCTTGTCCCCATCAACATGGGGACATCCTCCCCATGTTGAGGGCATGTGGCTTGGTACGGTTCAGGAGGGAGGGGGGCCGCTCTCTCGTCCCCCCCTTTTCCCCTGCGGCCGGCCAGGTTGCGTGCTCGGATAAGGGGTCTGGTATGGATTTTTAGGGGGACTCCACGCCATTTTTTTTTTAAACTTGGGGTGGAGTTCCCCTTAAAATCCATGCCAGATCTGAAGGGCCTGGTAATTGAATTCTGGGGAACCCCCACGCTTTTTTTTTTTTTTTTCTCAATGACTTTTGTATGTATTGCCGGGAGCCGACAATTCATTAATAGCCGCGAGTCAGTTTTAAATGCATTTTTTTTCTTTCAAAAATGACATTTTTTGCAGGGACAGTTCTAAGCACGGGAAACATGCGCCACTTTACATGCATATCATACACACCCCCCAGGTACGGAATTTAAAGGAATATTTCACTTTTATTTTTTCATTTTAAGCATTATTAAAATCACTGCTCCCGAAAAAACGGCCGTTTTTAAAACTTATTTTTGCATTGATACATGTCCCCTGGGGCAGGACCCAGGTCCCCAAACACTTTTTAGGACAATAACTTGCATATTAGCCTTTATAATTAACACTTTAGATTTCGAACGTTCGAGTCCATTGTATTTAATAGGGTTCTAAAGTTTACACGAACATTTTGTCTGTTCGCAGGTTCTGGTGCGAACCGAACAGGGGGGTGTTCAGCTCATCCCTGGTTACCACGTTAGATTTACAGAGGATGTCTACTGCTAAAATGACTGCCCTCGATCTGACCTTCGCGGTGATACCTCACATGCATGATGCAATTGCTGTTTACATATGACGCTAGACCGACGCTTGCGTTCGCCTTTGCGCAAGAGCAGGGGGGGACAGCGGTGCTTTTTTTTTTTTTATTATTTATTTGGCTTTTTTATTTTATTTTTAAACTGTGCCTTCCATATTTTATTTTTTTACCATTTTTATCGTTATCTCAGGGAATGTAAATATCCCCTATGATAGCAATAGGTAGTGACAGGTACTCTTTTTTTGAAAAAAATTGGGGGGTTAGACCCTAGATCTTTCCTCTGCCCTCAAAGCATCTGACCACACCAAGATCGGTGTGATAAAATGCTTTCCCAATTTCCCAATGGCGCTTTTTATATCCGGGGGGGGACATTCCCTCCCACTGCTTGTAAAAGCAGTCTAGAGGCTAATTATCTGCTAGAATTGCTTTTACATGAAAGCCGGCCGCTGGCTGAAAAGAATGATACCAAGATGATACCTAAACCCGCAGGCATCATTCTGGTATAAACATTCAAAGTCCAGCAACATACCAGTACGTTGCTGGTCCTTGTTGGACATGTATTGTAATCTTTTTTTTCATACAGCCTATTGGCTGAACGAAAAAAAGAGATTGATTGGTGGGTATGCCCACCATTAGAATACCTCCCTTCATCCACCCACTTCTAATGATGGGCATATATGCCGAAGCATGGGGGCATCCTCCCGCAAAAAAGTTATGCCGCGTACACACGGTCAAGCCTTCGTCGGAATTTCGACCGTATGTACGCGGCATAAAAGGTTATGCCGCGTACACACGGTCTGACTTTTCCACGGGCAAGCCTCCGTTGGAATTTTGACCGTATGTACGCGGCATTAGGAGCAAAATCGCTCCTCCGCCCCTGCTGCCCCCATGCTTCGGCATATATGCTCTTTTTTTTAACTGTGGTGGTGAAATCACCTCCTACAGCGTTGGAGTCACGGCTTTATGTATCGTGGGAGCAAACGCTGTTGCTGTCAAGATAAATAGATCCGCGCTGCAACTGAATGGCGTACCTGCTAAGCAAATGGTGGTTAACATTAAAACAAAGTAACATTACAGTACAACAGTAAGACCTTACCATGCCATACCTGCAAAGCAAATACCAAAACAAAACCTAGTAAAAAATAAAAAAATGTTTTAACGCAACCTGTGCCTAAAATATATATATGCCGAAGCATGGGGGCATCCTCCCGCAAAAAAGTTATGCCGCGTACACACGGTCGGAATTTTCCACGGGCAGGCCTCCGTCGGAATTTCGACCGTATGTACGCGGCATTAGGAGCAAAATCGCTCCTCCGCCCCTGCTGCCCCCATGCTTCGGCATATATGCTCTTTTTTTAACTGTGGTGGTGAAATCACCTCCTACAGCGTTGGAGTCACGGCTTTATGTATCGTGGGAGCAAACGCTGTTGCTGTCAAGATAAATAGATCCGCGCTGCAACTGAATGGCGTACCTGATAAGCAAATGGTGGTTAACATTAAAACAAAGTAACATTACAGTACAACAGTAAGACCTTACCATGCCATACCTGCAAAGCAAATACCAAAACAAAACCTAGTAAAAAATAAAAAAATGTTTTAACGCAACCTGTGCCTAAAATATATATATGCCGAAGCATGGGGGCATCCTCCCGCAAAAAAGTTATGCCGCGTACACACGGTCGGAATTTTCCACGGGCAGGCCTCCGTCGGAATTTCGACCGTATGTACGCGGCATTAGGAGCAAAATCGCTCCTCCGCCCCTGCTGCCCCCATGCTTCGGCATATATGCTCTTTTTTTTAACTGTGGTGGTGAAATCACCTCCTACAGCACTGGAGTCACGGCTTTATGTATCGTGGGAGCAAACGCTGTTGCTGTCAAGATAAATAATTCCGCGCTGCAGTTGAATGGCGCACCTGAAAACAAAAAATTACATACCTGAAAAGCAAGCATGATAAAACATTGCAGAATAGAATACAGTAAAAAAGAGCAGAACAATAGAGAGAAAATAGAGAGAGAGAGAACAATAAAACGACAACTATTTTTGTTTTTTTTATTTTATATTTTTTTTGTGTTTTGTTTTTTACGTTTTTTTTTTTCTTTTTTACACTTTTTTTTGTAACTTTACAACTGTAATGGTTCGGGTCTCTCAAAATGTAATGGCATCTTGGGAGACCCTGTGTAAGTGTGTCCTTGTCTGTGAAATGCTGTACCCTACGCTAAAACTTCACTTTTGAGTGGTAGCGTTCAAAACATTCACCTTGGCAAAGACCAGGCTTGTCAGGACAGAGTGGACAAAAACTACGGGTGTCACGCCTAAATCCGCGCTTGCTACAGACACGACATCTTTTTTGGGGGTGGCTTTGGGTAGGGGTACTCGGGAGGACATACGAATAATGCCTCTCATGCAGCCGGCTTACTGCATTTGGTTGGGGATGGTGAGGTGCAGAACCGCCTGGATACAGGAGTTTTGTGACTATCTCATTCTGGAATTTTAGAAGAGATAACGTCCCGCCTGAAGCTCTGTATAGCACATGAGCGTTCAGCAAAGCCAATTGGAATAATGATAGAGACACTTTTTTGTACCAGCGTCTCGCCTTACGGTCAATTAGATACGGCGCCATCAACTGGTCATTGAGGTCCACCCCTCCCATATTTTGGTTATATTCGTGGACACAGAGGGGTTTCTCCACAACACCAGTCGCCGTACGAATTTGGACTGTCGTGTCTGCATGAAGGGAGGTAAGAAGGAAAACATTCTTATTGTCCCTCCACTTCATAGCGAGCAAGTTATTACACTTCAAGCAGGCTCTCTCCCCCAGCCTAAGATGGGCATCTACAAGCCGCTGGGGAAAGCCCCGGCGATTAGGTCGCACGGTGCCACATGCTCCAATCTGATGATCAAACAAGTGACTAAACAGTGGCACGCTCGTGTAATAATTGTCCACATACAAGTGGTACCCCTTTCCGAATAAGGGTGACACCAAGTTCCACACTATCTTGCCAGCGCTCCCTATGTAATCCGGGCAGTTGACCGACTCAATCTGACTGTCTTTTCCCTCATAAACCGTAAAGTTCACTACATAGCCTGTTGCCCTGTCACAGAACTTGTAGAGCTTGACCCCGTATCTGGCACGCTTCCTGGGAAGGTACTGCTTGAAAGACAAGCGGCCAGAAAATTTAATCAGGGACTCATCAACGCAGACAACTTGATCGGGAGTAAACAAGGCTGCAAAACGTTCGTTGAAGTGGTTTATGAGGGGCCGAATTTTATAGAGCCGGTCGTATTCAGGGTCCCCACGTGGACGACAAAGTTCATTGTCGTTGAAGTGCATGAACCGCAAAATCTGCTCGTATCGTGCCCTGGACATGGAGGCAGAGAACACGGGCATGTGGTCAATTGGGTGCGTGGACCAATAAGCACGCAATGACGGAAATTTATGTGTGCCCATGTTGAGGGAAAGGCCCAGAAAGGTCTTAAATTCGGAAACCGTAATTGGTTTCCAATTTCTGGCAATTTTAGGCAACTGGGGGTTAGCGGCGATAAATTGACCAGCATATAAATTACTCTGGTCCACAATAGATCTATAGAGATCTTCCGTGAAAAACAGCGAATAAAAATCAATTGGAATAAAATCAGCTGTTTCCACCTGAATACCGGGTTGGGCAGTGAATGGGGGAAGTACGGGTTCTGCAGAAGTGGTGGGGACCCAATCAGGATAGGCGAATTCTGCAGGAAGGGCAGTATGGGCACGACGGGCCTGCCTTTGTCTTCTTGGTGGCAGCGGGACACTACTTGTGCTTGCCACCTCGCCAGCTTGAACTGCACTTATGGGACTCGCCACGTCACCAAGTGTTACTGCAGTGCTGGATGTACGTCCAGGCTGTACTAGGCCGCTGGTGCTTGCCAGTTCACCAGAAGGAATAGCGGCGCTAGTACTACTCTGCTCCATGATACGAGAGACCTGCGGTTCTTGCTCCTCAACAACCTCAGAAGATCGGGATCGGGTACACCTGACCTTAGCAGGGACCTCAACTTCGTCGTCAGAGCTATCTGACGTGGGGCCGCTGACGTCACTGTCTTCTACGGGAAGATATTCTGAGCCTGAATCTGACAGATACGTGACCTCCTCTTCACTATCTGTCATGCTCAGAATCTCGTAGGCCTCTTTACTAGTGTACCTTCGTCTTGCCATTTTGGGCTCTAAATTTAGGGGTACACTAGTAAGATTCACAGGAAAAAAAGCACCTGACTGTCGTCAGCAAATATATCAAACGCTACAAAAAAACTGTTAGCGATCGCAGGGATCAGGCCTGTCTCTGCGAATGCTGCAGTTATGTGTGTTGTGTTTGGTAAGTGACAGTGATCGATCGATACTGCACTTGGGTGGGCTGGGCTGGGCTGGGCTGGGCGGAGGGGCTAAACACAGGCGCTAGCAGGTATCTGGGCTGATCCCGCTAACACTGCGTTTTTGGGAACCCTAAACCGCTGGGGATGCTAGTATAGATCTGATCAGATACTATACCACTAAGGGGGGTGTATGCTTTGCGCGTGGGTGTTAGCGTTACTGGCACTAACCTAACACTGCCTGGGGCGACGCAGACCCTCTCTGGCACTAAAACCTAATTGATCTCACCCGCCGGGCGATCAGGGGGGTTAAACCTTTATTGGGTTATATACGGCGGGTGCCCTGATGCTATAAAAAGCAAACTAATCAACCAGCGTCACCTGTAACCTTTATATGGTGATCACTGGTGAAAGGGTTAACTAGGGGCAATCAGGTGGTTAAAACCTTTATTAGGTTAAATATGGGGGTACCCGACGCTATATAAAAACCTGACGGGTTACCTAAATAACTAGATAACTTACTGGCTAACCAGTGACACCAGTGACGCTTATACGGCGATCACTGGTGAAAGGGTTAACTCTAGGGGCAATCAGGGGGTTAAAATAATATATGGGGGTACCTGACACTAATAAAAACCTGCGGCGAACCTAAAAAAAAATAACTGACTATCTAAAACACCAGCGACACGAATACAGCGATCGGAAAAACAATCGCTTAGTGACGCTGAAGTTAGGGGGTGAAAGGGTTACCTGGGGGGTGATCAAGGGGTTAAACCTTTATTAGGGGGGTTAGGGGGCTACCCTGGACCTAAAGGGGCCTAATCCTAACTGCCCTGCAACTTTTTACAATCACAGATGACACTAAATGCAGTGATCAGTAAAATAAATGATCACTGCAATCAGTGACACTGTGATTGGGGGCTTTGGGGTGACCTGGGGGGTGATCTGGGGGTGACTGGGGGGTGATTTGTGTGCCTATGTGTACCTACGTGTCAGTGGACTGTTGGAGCACTAACCTCTGTCTTCTCTCCTCGGCGCCGGGAACGAAAAGACCGCGGCGAGGGAGATGACATCACTTCCTCCAGCCTGTGTTTACATCACATGGCGGAGGAAGCATTTTCATTGGCCGGGAGCGATCGCGAGGGGGGGGCGGAATCGAGCGGCCGCCCCCTCATGCCTGATCGCTCCCGAACACTTAACGGCCGCTCACTGCAGTGAAGGGGGGTCCGGATGGACCCCCCAACTGCACAAAGGCGATCACGTAGATCTAAGTGATTCTGCCTGTCCGTGCCATTCTGCCGACGTAAATCGGCGGTGGGCGGTCGTTAAGTGGTTAAAAATAAAAAAATAAAAAAAAGATTCCAGCGGTGGTAATCCACTCTCGGTATCCTGCGATGGATGATCTCTCCTCTCCGGGGGCCAGCGATGGATGATCTCTCCTCTCCGGGGTCCAGCGATGGATGATCTCTCCTCTCCAGGTCCAGGCTCCAACGATGATGTCCAGTGCAAGCATCCTGTCTCCACCAGAGACAACCCGGGAATCCTGGCAGCCTGACAGGTCTCTTATGTAGCTGAGGGCGGGGCAACCCCTCACATGACCCCATCCCCCACTGACGCAAGGGGAAACCCGGGCTTCCCCAGTGACGTGCGGGTGACCCCGCCCCCCTCTGATGCAACGGAAACCTGCGTTACAACTGTTGAGTTCCCATTGATTCTTCCTTGTCCCCTACCCCCATCTATGACACGGCTAAATGTTGTGTCCCTAACTGTGTTTAAAGGTGTATGTTTTGTACTTAATAAACAGTTTATGCTCTGCATGTTTAACCCTCAACACCTGTGTGGCTTGTCTTGTGATTGAGGGGTTAAGGGCTGGTTATGGCGAATCTGCAGGCTGCGGGTGCGTTTGGAGGACAGGAGACACAGGTCTGGCAGATGTGCCCACCTGGGGTATCCGAGATCTGTCACAGTGGTGGCAGCAGTGGGATGTCTCCTGCTGTCCGGGACATCCAAACCACCACCAGGATTCAATATCTGGGCAGCCGCCGAGGACCGGCCAGCATGAGAGCGGAGTTCGGGAGGAGGCTGCAAGGAATGCGGAAGCAACATCGGGGACCAGCGACGGAACACACCATGCTCGGCTGGGGGGATGTGATCCGCCGGCAACTCTGGCAAGAGACGCTAAGCCACGAGCGGCACCATCAGGGGAAGATCCTTCCCTCCTCCACAGAGATATACTGGATGCAGTACCATGCATGAGAGGTGTTTCTGAGGGAACGACCGTGAGATGAGTGGAAGACAGAGCTCGGAAGATTTGTCCGGGAGGAGATGAGGCTGGAAGCCAGCTACAGATCCCTCCGGTGGTTTGCGGCTCAACTGTGGCCTGGTACAGCAGATGGCAGCCCGATAGAAGGCGTTGGCTACAGCAGCGTGGGACTGCTCCATCAAAAAATGTACGGAGACCCAGACTTTGGGAGCGACAAGGAGTGGCAGCTGGAAGACTTCCTGGACTTCCGAGGTGAGGTGCTGGACCTCCCCGAAAAGGAGTCTGATTCCTGTTTTACCCTCAATACAGAGCCTCATCTCGTACTTGGGGGAATTATTCGGATGGGTTTCTTGTTGATTGGAGTGTTCGGTAGCTGCCTTTGTGTTCGGGAATGGAATGTCCTAAACGGCTTTAACCCCTTTTATACTCTGGGTGTCTTTACACCGTATTTATCATTCTTACAGCCTGGGAGGGGGTGGCCTCTGTAAAAGGAAGTCCCGTCTCCTGGGCTGGCATTGGATGACTGTTATGTCTTTAATAGGAGGAGGGACTTTGTATTAAAGAGGCCGCTGAGTAAACAGGAGATTCACCTGTATGTAATCTGTTGGTGCTCGTCCCGCCCCCTCCCTATCCCCTCCGAGGCTGCAGATGGGCATCAATCAGGCTGCATTCCTGGCACTTGTGAGGCTGCATTCATGGCAATTGTGAGGCTGCATTCATGGAAATGGTGAGGCTGCATTCATGGCAATGGTGAGGCTGTATTCATGGCAATGGTGAAGCTGCAGATGGGCACTGATTAGGCTGCATTCATGGGCACTGACCCTTATTTTGCTTTACAGTTTTTTATTTAAAATCTACGTTTTTTCCTGAAACTTCCCTCTTAAAGTGAAGGTGTGTGTTATACGCCTGTGTGTGTTTTATGCCGATAAATACGGTATATCCAAATAACACACCCAAGCTCATCCTTATGCCGCGTACACACGATCATTTTTCACGCCGTTAAAAATGCCATTTTTTAAATTGGGCAGTAAAAACAATCGTGTGTATGCTCCAGAGCATTTTTAACGACGTGAAAAACGGGCATTAAAAATTTCGAACATGCTCTATTTTTTCACATCGTTTTTCATGTGGTTTTTTTTAACGTCGTGAAAAACGCTAGTGTGTATGCTTTTACGAAGGGAAAAAAAACGCAATGCTCAGAATCAAGTATGAGATGGGAGCGCTCATTCTGGTAAAACTAGCATTCGTAATGGAGATAGCACATTTGTCACGCTGTAACGGACTGAAAAGCACAAGGCTGAAAAGCGCGAATCGTCGCTCAACAAACTTTACTAACATGAAGGGTGGCGCCATCCGAAGGGAACTTCCCCTTTATAGTGCCGTCGTATGTGTTGTACGTCACTGCGCTTTGCTCAAGCGTTTTTTTTAATGAACGTGTGTATGCAAGACAGGCTTGAGAGGAAACAAGAAAAATCACGTCGAGAAAAACGTTGTTTTTTAAAATGACATTAAAAACGGTCGTGTGTACGCGGTATAAGACTTTTCACCACACACACAGCCACAAAAGCAAGATAATTCTTGTTGGGCAGTGTATTAGTTAATTTGCATTTAATTTTAATGGTTCAAAGAATGCCAGACAAAATGGTCGGCCCTCACACATGTTCACTTCATCACTTCATGGCCCTCTTTGAAAAAAGTTTAGACACCCCTGGAATAACAGTATGAAACTGACTACTTTTTTGGACATATTCCTTTTTAAATTCCCAGAATTTCAGCTGTAAAGTGTTAATGATGTAATATTGCTTATATTCATTACTGTTTTATTTTGGTTATGGTAGTTATATATTGAAAAGTAGGGAAACTAAGTTCTGAGTCAGAATATGTGCTTGGGTAGAATGTTTGTTCTGGGACCATCGGGTTTCACTCCCTCAAAAACCACTGGGACATTGTTGAGTAGATTCCATGTTGTTTTCTTTTTTCTTTTCTTTTTGTGTGTGGATTTCTCTTTAAAACAGCATTTTGGTGGGACTCCATGTTTTTTTTAATCCCATCCACAGGCACTACCCTTTTGTTTATATTCATATGTCAGCTAGAATTGGACAGGTAAGTGGCCCACTGGCCAGTGGGGATGACGAGTTGTTAGGATGCCATCAGCCACAGGCTCTCTAAAAACCAGCCTGAGCAGGAAGCTGTCACAATTAGCAGCTGTAGCAATACTGATGAAAAATGTTTCACTTCCTGTTGCATGCAGCCAGAGGTTTTGTTCAGTTGAACACTCAATTTAGTTCAGCTATTTGCTGAACACAAAACACGTCAAATTTGGACCGAACATAAGTTCAGTCCAAACCAGAAACTCAGTCCTAGTTACCATTACTTTATCAGTTCTGTTTTAAAAAAAAGTGTGATTCATGGCATGTACACTATACATATTGCAATCACAATCAGTTCTGTACAACTAATCACAGACAGCTTCTAATATTATAACTGTTAATTCTGTGTTTTTCAGAGAAATGAGGTGAAAGTAATAGATTATTCCTTTCTAGTGTTTTGTACTGCAATTGAACATGTAAAAATGGCATGGCACACAGCACTTAATTATTTCCATAATGGAAGTTCAGTAGCTATTTCAAGATAACTATTATATCATTAAAAAAAAAAAAAAAATAATAAAGGTCTAGGAGGAGGATATGAGAAGCACTATTGAAATAGAAGAGTGTGTGCATATATAACTAAGTAATCTAGCACTTAAAAATACTATAACACTTAAAATGCAACACTCCCTGGTATCAAACTATACTTGTTTTTCTTCCTCATACACTACCACTTTAGATTATTTGAAAATTGTGAATGGAGTTGATCAACCTGTTAAGCCAGCTCTCTGTTTTAGCGTGGCTGATTGGGACTGGAAGATAACTTTCTGCCTATATCTATGCCGTGTGTGCGTCCTATTTTGGACTTAAAGAGACACTGTATTCAGATAATCTTTATATGCATAATATTTTTGAAAGCCACAATTACTAATGCTGCCCTTGCTATAGCAATTCATTATGCCTTTTCGCTGACAGACCTTTGACTTTCTTCACTTGACTTTTTGGAGTGGTAGTAGAAGAAGAAGAAGAAATGCTTACAAGATAAAAGATCAAAAAAGGCTTGTCACAAATCGCTTGGCATCCACTCACTTGTCTATCACGCTGTGTGTCTGCTCCTGTGAGTCCCGGGTTAACGCCAGCTAGTATGGACAACTAAGTCACGTGATCACCCTGACTAGTTTCGTTATTACGTCTTCAGAGGGCGCTGCCGCAAGTGAGTGGATGCCAAGCGATTTGTGACAAGCCTTTTTTGATCTTTTATCTTGTAAGCATTTCTTGTATGCAGGGGAATTTTTATGTTTAAATAAACGGATTTACACTATGTAGTGCATACCCCTTTTTTATTTTCACATGCCTGTACTGCTACACTCAAAAATCCTCTGACCTGCACGGCTGCATGCAATCAGGCTGACAACAGGATCATCGCCTATCCAGGGAGTTTTCTACCACAGCATCTAGAGAGATCTTGCTACAGGCCTTTACCAACTCATCATCTGGTGAGTAGATTCCCATAAGGGAGTGCACAAGTGCAAGCAAGGAAGAGATAAAATGGATAAGTTGCACACAGCATATTCCAGCCTTCTGTTATTATGAACTGTGTAGTGTGTTGCACAAGATTTGGATGAACATTTATTTTGCTTACTCAGTTTCAAGACCAGAAAGGGACTTTTTGATATCTCCTTTTTTTCCTTTACTGGCCTATACGGTTATTGTCATTTATCTCCTCTTTTTTTAGATTTAGAGGAATATTTTATACCGTGTTTTATACTGCAATATATGGAAATGTGTAGTTTGTGGAAATTTGTATTCCATTTATAGCGCTGTTAATGCATTTTATATTTTTAAGACGCATATATTTTTTATGAACTTCATTTTTATATAATAGCAGCTTTTAATGCAGATCATTTATTTATCTACTTGAGCGCTGGGATCTGGGCACCTTAGGGAGTATTCTGATAATTTTTTCATTAATATGCAAGTTATTGTCATAAAAAGTGTTTGGGGACCCGGGTCCTGCCCCAGTGGACATGTATCAATGCAATTTTTTTTTTTTTAAATGGACGTTTTTTCGGGAGCAGTGATTTTAATAATGCTTAAAGTGAAACAATAAAAGTGAAATATTCCTTTAAATTTCGTACCTGGGGGGGTGTCTATAGTATTGAAATAGCAATAGTCCTGTGAGCCACTACTCCTATAGGCTTAAATGTAATCAATAAAAATAAAGCTGCTAGCGTGAAACACCTCTCATAAATTTGTGCCAAATTAAATTAATAAACAAAATGCAGCGCTGAGAAACTTAGTAGTGCACACACCACCACAAAAAACTGGTATGTGTCCAGTAAGTGATACAAAATTATAAAAATACCAGAAAATTAAATATACAGTGCAAATCGCATAATCATGCGACACAGTGCAAATCACATAATCGTGCAACACAGTGCAAAAACATGCATAAATATCAAAAATGGTGATAAACAATAAATCCTAAAGAATGAATATATATTGACACACAAGTCCTTGTATAAATATTCTGCTTCAGTGCATGTGATATTCAAATAGCAGCATTCCTGGAATGATAAGTATTACAGTTCATAAAACCACACAGCCCAGTGAGTGATCCAAAAAGCTGTATCAGAGTGCTGTCACACAGGTGCTCACCCAATGTAATGGACGCTCACCTCAGAGCAAGCTTAGCTGCAAGGTCGCACGCTCTGAGGTGTGTAATACTTATCATTCCAGGAATACTACTATTGGAATATCACATGCACTGAAGCACTTTAGAGTATTCATTATATGCACTGGAGCACTTAAAGAATATTTATACAAGGACTTGTGTGTCAATATATATTCATTCTTTAGGATTTATTGTTTATCACCATTTTTGATATTTATGGGTGTCTATAGTATGCCTGTAAAGTGGCACATGTTTCCTGTGTTTAGAACAGTCCCTGCTCAAAATGACATTTCTAAAGGAAAAAAGGTAATTTAAAACTACTCGCGGCTATAATGAATTGTCGGGTCCCGGCAATACAAATAAAAGTCATTGAAAAAAAAGGCATGGGTTCCCCCCAGTCCATCCTTTGGGTCTGGTATGAATATTAAGGGGAACCCCGAACCAAAATGAAAAAAAAAATTGTGGGGGTCCCCCCAAACTTCATACCAGGCCCTTCAGGTCTGGTATGGATTTTAGGGGGAACCCCGCGCCAAAATTTAAAAAAAATGGCGTGGGGTTCCCCTCAAGAATCCATACCAGACCCTTATCCGAGCATGCAACCTGGCAGGCCGCAGGAAAAGAGGGGGGACAAGAGAGTGCCCCCCCAACGTACCAGGCCACATGCCCTCAACATGGGGAGGATGAGGATGTTGATGGGGACAAGGGCCTCATCCCCCAAACCCTTGCCCGGTGGTTTTATCGGGCGGGGGGCTTATCGGAATCTGGAAGCCACATTTAAAGAAGGGGACCCCCAGATCCTGGCCCCCCTATGTGAATTGGTAACGGGGTACATTGTACCCCTACTATTTCACCCAAAAAAGTGACATAAATTGTAAAAAAAAACACACACACAGCTTGGGACAAGTCCTTTAATAAAAAAGCAAAACAAAATTTCCAGCGGTGTAATCCTTCCAGGACCCAACGATACACGCTGCCATGATCGATTCTGCCTCCATGGGAGGCGGCAGCCGAATGACGCGAGACCGCTTGACAGCTCTTAAATTGCAGAGGGCAGGGCCACCTGTGACATACGTGGGTTACCCCGCCCCCCTCTGACGCAACAGGGTTTGCTGTGGGGTTACCCAGTGACATGTATGGGTGACCTCACCCCCTCTGATGCCCCGGGAAACCCCTGTTGCGTCAGAGGGGGCGGGGTCACCCGTACATGTCACTGGGTAACCCTGCGGTGAACCCACTTGCATCAGAGGTGGGGGGGTCACCCACGTACATCACGGGTGGCCCCGCCCATGGCTATTTAACCACTTAAGCCCCGGACCATTTGGTAGCTAAAGGACCAGAGGTGAATTCAGAATTTTGCACTGCGCTGCTTTAACTGTAAATTGTGCGGACATGCAATGTTGTACCCAAACGAAATTTGCGTCCTTTTCTTCCCACAAATAGAGCTTTCTTTTAATGGTATTTTATTGCCTCTGCAATTTTTATTTTTTGCGATATAAACGGAAAAAAACGAAAATTTTGAAAAAAAATGATATTTTCTACTTTTTGTTATAAGAAAAATCGAATAAACTCAATTGTAGTCATACATTTAGGCCAAAATGTATTCAGCCACCTGTTTTTAGTAAAAAAAATGTCAATAAGCGTATATTTATTGGTTTGCGCAAAAGTTATAGAGTTTACAAACTAGAGTACATTTTCTGAAATTTACACAACTTTAAATTTATGACTGCCTATCTCATTTCTTGAGGTGCTAAAATGACAGGGCAGTACAAAACCCCCCCCCAAATGACCCCATTTTGGAAAGTAGACACCCCAAGGAAATTGCTGAGATGCATGTTGAGCCCATTGATTTTTTTTTTTTTGTCCCAAGTGATTGAATAATGACTAAAAAAAATAAAAAATTACAAAAAGTTGTCACTAAATGATATATTGCTCACACATGCCATGGTTATATGTGGAATTTCACCCCAAAATACATTTTGCTGCTTCTCCTGAGTACGGGGATACCACATGTGTGGGACTTTTTGGGAGCCTAGCCGCGTACGGGACCCCGGAATCCAAGCACCGCCTTCAGGATTTCTAAGGGCGCAAATTTTTGATTTCACTCCTCACTACCTATCACAGTTTCGAAGGCCATAAAATGCCAAAATAGCACAAAACCCCCCCAAATGACCCCATTTTAGAAAGTAGACACCCCAAGGAAATTGCTGAGAGGCCTGTTGAGCCCATTGAATATATTTTTTTTGTCCCAAGTGATTGAATAATGACAAAAAAAAAATTACAAAAAGTTGTCACTAAATGATATATTGCTCACACATGCCATGGTTATATGTGGAATTACACCCCAAAATACATTTTTCTGCTTCTCCTGAGTATGGGGATACCACATGTGTGGGACTTTTTAGGAGCCTAGCCGCGTACGGGACCCCGAAAACCAAGCACCGCCTTCAGGATTTCTAGGCACAAATTTTTGATTTCACTCCTCACTACCTATCACAGTTTCGAAGGCCATAAAATGCCAAAATCGCACAAACCCCCCCCAAATGACCCCATTTTGGAATATAGACACCCCAAGCTATTTGCTGAGAGGAATGGCGAGTATTTTACAGCTCTCATTTGTTTTTGAAAATGAAGAAAGAAAATATATATATATATTTTTTTTTCAATTTTCAAAACTTTGTGACAAAAAGCGAGATCTGCAAAATACTCACAATACCTCTCAGCAAATAGCTTGGGGTGTCTACTTTCCAAAATGGGGTCATTTGGGGGGGTTTTGTGCTATCTGGGCATTCCATGGCCTCCGAAACTGTGATAGGCAGTGAGAAGTGAAATCAAAAATTTACACCTTTAGAAAGCCTGAAGGCGGTGCTTGGTTTTTGGGGTCCCGTACGTGGCTAGGCTCCCAAAAAGTCTCACACATGTGGTATCCCCGTACTCAGGAGAAGCAACAGAATGTATTTTGGGGTGTAATTCCACATATGCCCATGGCATGTTTGAGCAATATATCATTTAGTGACAAATTTGTGCAAAAAAAAAAAAAATGTCGTTTTTCCGCAACTTGTGTCAACATATAAAATATTCCATGGACTCGAAATGCCTCTCAGTATATAGCTTGGGGTGTCTACTTTCCAAAATGGGGTCATTTGGGGGGGTTTTGAACTGTTCTGGCATTTTATACACAACATTAGGAAGCTTACATCCACTCTTCTAACCACTTGAAGACAAAGCCCTTTTTGACACTTTTTGTTTACATGAAAACATTTTTTTTTTTGCAAGAAAATTATGTTGAACCCCCAAACATTATATATATTTTTAAAGCAAAGGCCCTACAGATTAAAATGGTGGGTGTTGCATTTTTTTTTTCTACACAGTATTTGCGCAGCGATTTTTCAAACGCATTTTTTGGGTTAAAAAATACACTTTTTTTAATTTTAATGCACTAAAACACACTATATTGCCCAAATGTTTGATGAAATAAAAAAGATGATCTTAGGCCGAGTACATAGATACCAAACACGACATGCTTTAAAATTTCGCACAAACGCGCATTGGCGACAAACTACATACATTTTTAAAAGCCTTTAAAAGCCTTTACAGGTTACCCCAGTAGATTTACAGAGGAGGTCTACTGCTAAAATGATTGCCCTCTATCTGACCTTCGCGGTGATACCTCACATGCATGGTGCAATTGCTGTTTACATATGACGCCAGACCGACGCTTGCGTTCGCCATTGGGCAAGAGCAGGGCAGGACAGGGGTGTTTTTTTTTTCTTTTTTTTTTATTATTAATTTTGCTTTTTTTATTTCATTTTTAAATTGTTCCTTCCAAGTATTTTTTTTTTAATCATTTTTATTGTTATCTCAGGGAATGTAAATATCCCCTATGATAGCAATAGGTAGTGACAGGTACTCTTTTTTTGAAAAAACTGGGGTCTTCTAGACCCTAGATTTTTCCTCTGCCCTCAAAGCATCTGACCACACCAAGATCGGTGTGATAAAATGCTTTCCCAATTTCCCAATGGCGCTTTTTATATCTGGGGGGGCATTCCCTCCCACTGCTTGTAAAAGCAGTCCAGAGGCTAATTAGCCACTAGGATTGCTTTTACATGAAAGCCGGCCGCAGGCTGAAAAGAATGATACCAAGATGATACCTAAACCCGCAGGCATCATTCTGGTATAAACATTCAAAGTCCAGCAACATACCAGTACGTTGCTGGCCCTTGTTGGACATGTATTGTAATCTTTTTTTTTCATGCAGCCAGTTGGCTGAACGAAAAAAGAGATTGATCGGTGGGTATGCCCGCCATTAGAATACCGCCCTTGATCCACCCACTTCCAATGATGGGCATACACGCACCATTTATATATGCCGAAGCATGGGGGCATCCTCCCGCAAAAAAGTTATGCCACACACACATGGTCGGACTTTTCCACGGGCAAGCCTCCGTCGGAATTTCGACCGTATGTACGCGGCATTAGGAGCAAAATCGCTCCTCCGCCCCTGCTGCCCCAATGCTTCGGCATATTTGCTTTTTTTTTAACTGTGGTGGTGAAATCACCTCCTACAGCACTGGAGTCGCAGGGATCAGGCCTGTCTCTGCGAACGCTGCAGTTATGTGTGTTTTTGTTTTGTAAGTGACAGTGATCGATCGATACTGCACTTGGGTGGCCTGGGCTGGACGGAGGGGCAAAACGCAGGTGCCAGCAGGTATCTGGGCTGATCCCGCTAACACTGCGTTTTTGGGAACCCTAAACTGCTGGGGACGCTAGTATAGATCTGATCAGATCAGATATTGATCTGTTCAGATACTATACCACTAAGGGGGGTGTATGCTTCACGCGTGGGTGTTAGCGTTACTGGCACTAACCTGACGCTGCCTGGGGTGTGACTCAGACCCTCTCTGACGCTAAAACCTAATTGATATCACCCGCCGGGCGATCAGGAGGTTAAACCTTTATTGGGTTATATACACGGCGGGTGCCCTGACACTATAAAAAGCAAACTAACTAACCAGCGTCACCCGTAACACTTATATGGTGATCACTGGTGAAAGGGTTAACTAGGGGCAATCAGGGGGTTAAAACCTTTATTAGATAATATATGGGGGTACCTGACGCTATAAAAACCTGCGGCGAACCTAAAAAAAATTACCAGCTACCGATCTGCATCACCGACACTAAGACAGCGTTTAGAAAAACGATCGCTTAGCGACAGTGGTGATGGGGGTGAAAGGGTTACCTGGGGGGCGATCAAGGGGGTTAAACCTTTATTAGATAATATATTGGGGTACCTGATGCTATAAAAACATGCGGCGAACCTAAAAAAAATTACTGGCTACCGATCTGCATCACCGACACTAAGACAGCGTTTAGAAAAACGATCGCTTAGCGACAGTGGTGATAGGGGGTGAAAGGGTTACCTGGGGGGTGATCAAGGGGGTTAAACCTTTATTAGATAATATATTGGGATACCTGACGCTATAAAAACCTGCGGCGAACCTAAAAAAAATTACCGGCTACCGATCTGCATCACAGACACTAAGACAGCGTTTAGAAAAACGATTGCTTAGTGACAGTGGTGATAGGGGGTGAAAGGGTTACCTGGGGGGCGATCAAGGGGGTTAAACCTTTATTAGATAATATATTGGGGTACCTGACGCTATAAAAACATGCGGCGAACCTAAAAAAAATTACTGGCTGCCGATCGGCATCACTGACGCTAAGACAGCGATCAGAAAAATGAACGCTTAGCGACAGTGGTGATAGGGGGTGAAAGGGTTATCTGGGGGGTGATCAGGGGGTTAAACCTTTATTAGGGGGGGTTAGGGGGCTACACTGAACCTAAGACTAAACTTTGGTGACACTTTTACAGTCACAAATGTCACTGATTGCAGTGATCACTAAATAAATGGTCACTGCAATCAGTGACACTGTGACTGGGGGCTGGGGGGGGGTGATCTGGGGGGTGATCTGGGGTGTCTGGGGGGGCCTGGGGGGGCGATTTATGTCCCTATGTGTCCTGGTGTCAGTGTAGTGTTGTGTGCACTGACCTGATGTCTTCTCTTGTACGGCGCTCGGTATATGTGAGCGCCGGACCAGAGATGACATCACTTCCTCCTGCTCCCTCTGTCTGACACAGACAGAGGGGGCATTTCCATTCGCCGGGAGCGATCGCGAGGGGGTGGCCAGAAACGAATGGCTGCCCCCTCATCCCGGAACGCTCCCGGACACTTAGCCACCGCTCACTGTATAGGAGGGGGGTCCGATTGGACCCCCCAACTATACAAAGGCAATCACGTACACTCTACGTGATTGTGCCTGTCGGTGCCATTCTGCCGACGTATATATACAGTGAGCGGTCGTTAAGTGGTTAAGGAGCTGTCAAGCGGGTCACCACATCATTCGGCGGCCGCCTCCCATATAGGCAGAATCGATCGTGGCGGTGTGTATCGTCGGGTCCTGGAAGGATTACATAGCTGAAATTTTTTCTTATTTTTTATTAAAGGACTTGTCCCAAGCTGTGTGTGTGTTTTTTTACCATTCTTGTCACTTTTTTGGGTGAAATGGTAGGGGTACAATGTACCCCGTTACCAATTCACATAGGGGGGCGGGATCTGGGGGTCCCCTTTGTTAAAGGGGGCTTCCAGATCCTGATAAGCCCCCCGCCCACAGACCCCCACAACCACCAGGCAAGGGTTATGGGGATGAGGCCCTTGTCCCCATCAACATGGGGACATCCTCCCCATGTTGAGGGCATGTGGCCTGGTACGGTTCAGGAGGGGGGGGCGCTCTCTCATCCCCCTTCTTTTCCTGCAGCCTGCCAGGTTTCACTCTCGGATAAGGGTCTGGTATGGATTTTTGGGGGGAACCCCACGCCATTTTTTTTATTATGGCGCGGGGTTCCCCTCTTAAAATCCATACCAGACCTGAAGAGTCTGGTATGGATTTTGAGGAGGGCCACTACGCCATTTAAAAAAAAAATTGGTGCAGGGTTTCCCTTAATATCCGTACCAGACCTAAAGGGCCTGGTATGAAATTTGGGGGGACCCCCACGTATTTTTTTTTCATTTTGGTTCAGGGTTCGGGGAACCCATGCCGTTATTTTCAATGACTTTTATCTGTATTGGCGGGACCCAACAATTCATTATAGCCACGAGTAGTTTTAAATGACTTTTTTTCCTTTAGAAATTTCATTTTCTGCAGGGACTGTTCTAAACATGGGAAACATGCGCCACTTTACAGGTATACTATAGCTACCCCCCAGGTATGAAATTTAAAGGAATATTTTACTTTTATTGTTTCACTTTAAGCATTATTAAATCACTGCTCCCGAAAAAACAGCCATTTTTAAAACTTTTTTTTCATTGATACATGTCCCCTGGGGCAGGACCCAATAACTTGCATATTAACCTTTAAAATTAGCACTTTTGATTTTTCATGTTTGTGTCCCATAGACTTTAACAGTGTTCGCGTGTTCGAACAAATTTTTTGCCTGTTCGCATGTTCTGCTGTGAACCAAACCGGGGTGTGTTCAGCTCATCCCTACTTCCGGGTAGTTGGCTACCAAAAAAAAGAGGCCATATGGAAAGGAGAGTAAAAGAAGATAAAGGAAGGGGAGATCTAGGGTGAACTGAAAAGAACACATCAATAAGAAATTAGGAAGGGGTTGCGATTCATGGGAGTAATAGAGACTCATTGAAATTGGGTGGGAGGTAATGTGTCACCAATGGGGTCCAGAGGACTTCGTATTTAGCAACTCTGTCAGTAATAATTGCTTCTATTTTAGCATGTATCATGGCTTGTGTGACCTTGTTTTTAACTGCAGGGTCACAGAGGGTAGGGGTCTTCTATGACTTGGCAATAATTTGTTTGGCCGCTGTTGTGATCTGCAGGAGGAGTTTAAATTGATGCTGTGTTAATTCTGGCGGTTTTTAATTTAAAAGTGCAATAGCTGGATCTGTAGAAAGGGGCGTATTAAAGAGAGTAGAGAACATGCTAAATATTTTGGGTACAAAGCTTGGACAAATATAGGGACACAAAAGGTGGGACTTTAAAGGTGCCAGAATACATTTTTCACATATGATAAAAAGTATTCATATTTTATTTTGTAACAAATTTAAAAGATAATAAAAATGATCACATTAACATGCAATTCACATGCAATTCACACAACAATGCAGCTACATCTGCTCTATATGTGTCGCCCAGAAGAGCTTTCTCAGGAGACTTAAGAGTGTTGCATGAAGTTGATGCTATAGGTGAACAAATAATTGTGATATATAAATTTCATTACAATTATCTTTGTATCATTATACATAACTTTGAAAAAGTATCCAAATATTCAATATATTGAATCAAGAGAAAAGGCCTACCAGATGCTTAAAAATCACAACTTGAGTACATGAGTTCCAATAAACGCCAGACTTGTGGGACGTAATGCAACCATAGGGAAAAGACAAGGGAAAAAAAATCACATAAAATATATAAAAAAGGTGTTTAAATAATGCAAATCAACCAGACAGGGACAAATCTGTCCGTGTATAAGACATTTACCGTAATCGTGTTGGATTATATTATAACCAATTGATTCCCCTTTCCCACTGAAAAGGGTATTCAGCTGCTGAGAATGGAGAAGGAAGGAGAGCATAGATAGTAATTGCTGAAAAGACACCCCAAGATGAAAAAACAGCCAAGATTCCTTCTACTGTGGGGGCTTAATTAGGTCAACCTTCAGCCAAAATTCAGCCAGAGAATCCTAAAGGGATAAATGAGTATATATGTTTCATGTGTTATAAATGCAATATGAGAGTTGAGACGGAGCTCCTACATCAACCAAGCGGGGGGAGAGATCAAGCATATGTCCCCAAATGCTGTGGGGAAAATGGCTTGTCTTAGATGGATAACAACCCACAAATGGCGACTAGCAGATCCCAAATCTCTTCCCTCCAACATGGTCATACAAAAGTATAAAATTGTTAGAAAAGGTTCTCACCTATCTTGGATAGAGTCCAAAATTAGTATAGAGAGGGAGAGGAGAGATGCAAGCCCTTTCTCTCACAGCCTCTGCCAGTGAATGATGGCTGAATGCTCCAACTTGTCTTTCCACCATCCTGATGGTGTCTGACATCTCCAGTGGGATGCTGACATCCATTTCACGCTAATGCGAATGTGCCGGTCAAATAGGGCAGAAGTGGCGTCACACGAGTGTGCGCAATGGCCACATCGCCATATTGGAAATTCCCTGCCCATAGTACACACTGAAGCGGCATTGTTGTATGAATCACATTTTATTGTCATCGTTTGTATTATCTTTTAAATTTCTTACAAAATAAAATATGAATAGTTTCTATCATACAGTATCTAAAAAAAATATTCTGGCACCTTTAAAGTCCTGCCTTTCGTGTCCCTATATTAGCATGTTAAACATGTCGGACCAAAAGGCGTGCGCTAATGAGCATGTCCACCATATGTGTAGGAAGGTTCCTTGAGCTGTAAAGTCTCTAAAGCAAGCATCACTAAATGGCGGACCGCGGGCCAAATGTGGCCCACGGCACTCTGCCATTCGGAACGCCGTGATACCTCCATTTAGGAGCCTTTTCTTCCTCCTGCCGTCACTCTGTAATCCTTACAGAGCCGACAGCGGGACAGTTCTCGATGAAGGGCGGAGCTGGCCGAGGTTAACAAACAGGTGATTGGCTGCCAGGACCGTCCTTCATTCTAGCAGCCAATCACCTGTTTGTTAACCTCGGCAAGCTCCACCCTCCATCCAGAACTGTCCCGCCTCCCTCCCTGCAACTCCTGCACTGCGTGACACGCTGTGCCTCTCTCCGATCTGTCTGTGTAAGGTAGGACAGTGAGGGGGGTGAAGTTAGGAGCTAACTATGGAATGTGGGGGGAGTATGCCAAGGATTGCAGTGATAGGGGATCTGAGCACTGGAGTGTGGGGGAGCTGAGCACTGGAGTGTGGGGGAGCTGAGGACTGGGGTGTGGGGGAGCTGAGCACTGGGGTGTGGGGGGAGCTGAGCACTGGGGTGTGGGGGGAGCTGAGGACTGGGGTGTGGGGGAGCTGAGAACTGGGGTGTGGGGAAGCTGAGCACTGGGGTGTGGGGGGAGCTGAGGACTGGGGTGCGGGGGAGCTTAGGACTGGAGTGTGGGGGGAGCTGAGCACTGGGGTGTGGGGGGAGCTGAGGAATGGAGTGGGGGGGAGCTGAGGAATGGAGTGGGGGGGAGCTGAGGACTGGGGTGCGGGGGAGCTGAGGACTGGAGTGTGGGGGAGCTGAGCACTGGAGTGTGGAGGAGCTGAGCACTGGAGTGCGGGGGAGCTGAGCACTGGGGTGTGGGGAGAGCTGAGGACTGGGGTGTGGGGGAGCTGAGGACTGGGGTGTGTGGGAGCTGAGGACTGGGGTGTGGGGGAGCTGAGGACTGGAGTGTGGGGGGAGCTGAAGACTGGGGTGTGGGGGGAGCTGAGGACTGGGTGTGGGGGGAGCTGAGGACTGGAGTGTGGGGGAGCTGAGGACTGGAGTGTGGGGGAGCTGAGGACTGGGGTGGGGGAGAGCTGCGGACTGGGGTGTGGGGGAGCTGAGCACTGGAGTGTGGGGGGAGCTGAGGACTGGAGTGTGGGGGAGCTGAGGACTGGAGTGTGGGGGAGCTGAGGACTGGAGTGTGGGGGAGCTGAGGACTGGGGTGTGGGGAGCTGAGGACTGGGGTGTGGGGAAGCTGAGGACTGGGGTGTGGGGAAGCTGAGGACTGGGGTGTTGGGGAGCTTAGGACTGGGGTGTAGGGGAGCTGAGGACTGGGGTGTGGGGGGAGCTGAGCACTGGGGTGTGGGGGGAGCTGAGGACTGGGGTGTGGGGGAGCTGAGCACTGGGGTGTGGGGGGAGCTGAGGACTGGGGTGTGGGGGAGCTGAGCACTGGGGTGTGGGGGAGCTGAGCACTGGGGTGTGGGGGAGCTGAGGACTGGGGTGTGGGGGAGCTGAGGACTGGAGTGTGAGGGGAGCTGAGGACTGGGGTGCGGGGGGAGCTGAGGACTGGGGTGCGGGGGGAGCTGAGGACTGGAGTGGGGGGAGCTGAGGACTGGAGTGCGGGGGGAGCTGAGGACTGGGGTGTGGGGGAGCTGAGCACCAGAGTGTGAGGGAGCTGAGGACTGGGGTGTGGGGGAGCTGAGCACTAGGGTGTGGGGGGAGCTGAGGACTGGGGTGCAGGGGAGCTGAGCACTGGAGTGTGGGGGGAGCTGAGGACTGGGGTGTGGGGGGAGCTGAGAACTGGGGTGTGGGGGAGCTGAGGACTGGGGTGTGTGGGAGCTGAGGACTGGGGTGTGTGGGAGCTGAGGACTGGGGTGTGGGGGAGCTGAGGACTGGAGTGTGGGGGAGCTGAGGACTGGGGTGTGGGGGAGCTGAGGACTGGGGTGTGGGGGAGCTAAGGACTGGAGTGTGGGGGAGCTGAGGACTGGAGTGTGGCGGGAGCTGAGGACTGGGGTGTTGGGGAGCTGAGGACTGGGGGGTTGGGGAGCTGAGGACTGGGGTGTGGGGGAGCTGAGGACTGGGGTGTGTGGGAGCTGAGGACTGGGGTGTGGGGGAGCTGAGGACTGGAGTGTGGGGGAGCTGAGGACTGGGGTGTGGGGAAGCTGAGGACTGGGGTGTGGGGGAGCTGAGGACTGGGGTGTAGGGGAGCTGAGCACTGGGTTGTGGGGGGAGCTGAGCACTGGGGTGTGGGGGGAGCTGAGGACTGGGTTGTGGGGGAGCTGAGCACTGGGGTGTGGGGGGAGCTGAGGACTGGGGTGCAGGGGAGCTGAGCACTGGGGTGTGGGGGAGCTGAGCACTGGGGTGTGGGGGAGCTGAGGACTGGGGTGTGGGGGAGCTGAGGACTGGAGTGTGAGGGGAGCTGAGGACTGGGGTGCGGGGGGAGCTGATGACTGGGGTGCGGGGGGAGCTGAGGACTGGAGTGGGGGGAGCTGAGGACTGGAGTGCGGGGGGAGCTGAGGACTGGGGTGTGGGGGAGCTGAGCACCAGAGTGTGAGGGAGCTGAGGACTGGGGTGTGGGGGAGCTGAGCACTGGGGTGTGGGGGGAGCTGAGGACTGGGGTGCAGGGGAGCTGAGCACTGGAGTGTGGGGGAGCTGAGGACTGGAGTGGGGGGAGCTGAGGACTGGGGTGTGGGGGGAGCTGAGGACTGGGGTGTGGGGGAGCTGAGGACTGGGGTGTGTGGGAGCTGAGGACTGGGGTGTGGGGGAGCTGAGGACTGGAGTGTGGGGGAGCTGAGGACTGGGTGTGGGGGAGCTGAGGACTGGGGTGTGTGGGAGCTGAGGACTGGGGTGTGGGGGAGCTGAGGACTGGGGTGTGGGGGAGCTGAGGACTGGAGTGTGGGGGAGCTGAGGACTGGGGTGTGGGGGAGCTGAGGACTGGGGTGTGGGGGAGCTAAGGACTGGAGTGTGGGGGAGCTGAGGACTGGAGTGTGGGGGGAGCTAAGGACTGGGGTGTGGGGGGAACTGAGGACTGGGGTGCGGGGGAGCTGAGGACTGGGGTGGGGGAGAGCTGCGGACTGGGGTGTGGGGGAGCTGAGCACTGGAGTGTGGGGGGAGCTGAGGACTGGAGTGTGGGGGGAGCTGAGGACTGGAGTGTGGGGGAGCTGAGGACTGGAGTGTGGGGGAGCTGAGGACTGGGGTGTGGGGAGCTGAGGACTGGGGTGTGGGGAAGCTGAGGACTGGGGTGTTGGGGAGCTTAGGACTGGGGTGTAGGGGAGATGAGGACTGGGGTGTGGGGGGAGCTGAGCACTGGGGTGTGGGGGAGCTGAGCACTGGGGTGTGGGGGGAGCTGAGGACTGGGGTGTGGGGGAGCTGAGCACTGGGGTGTGGGGGAGCTGAGCACTGGGGTGTGGGGGAGCTGAGGACTGGAGTGTGAGGGGAGCTGAGGACTGGGGTGCGGGGGGAGCTGAGGACTGGGGTGCGGGGGGAGCTGAGGACTGGAGTGGGGGGAGCTGAGGACTGGAGTGCGGGGGGAGCTGAGGACTGGGGTGTGGGGGAGCTGAGCACCAGAGTGTGAGGGAGCTGAGGACTGGGGTGTGGGGGAGCTGAGCACTGGGGTGTGGGGGGAGCTGAGGACTGGGGTGCAGGGGAGCTGAGCACTGGAGTGTGGGGGGAGCTGAGGACTGGGGTGTGGGGGGAGCTGAGAACTGGGGTGTGGGGGAGCTGAGGACTGGGGTGTGTGGGAGCTGAGGACTGGGGTGTGGGGGAGCTGAGGACTGGAGTGTGGGGGAGCTGAGGACTGGGGTGTGTGGGAGCTGAGGACTGGGGTGTGGGGGAGCTGAGGACTGGAGTGTGGGGGGAGCTGAGGACTGGGGTGTTGGGGAGCTGAGGACTGGGGGGTTGGGGAGCTGAGGACTGGGGTGTGGGGGAGCTGAGGACTGGGGTGTGTGGGAGCTGAGGACTGGGGTGTGGGGGAGCTGAGGACTGGAGTGTGGGGGAGCTGAGGACTGGGGTGTGGGGAAGCTGAGGACTGGGGTGTGGGGGAGCTGAGGACTGGGGTGTAGGGGAGCTGAGGACTGGGGTGTGGGGGGAGCTGAGCACTGGGGTGTGGGGGGAGCTGAGGACTGGGTTGTGGGGGAGCTGAGCACTGGGGTGTGGGGGGAGCTGAGGACTGGGGTGCAGGGGAGCTGAGCACTGGGGTGTGGGGGAGCTGAGCACTGGGGTGTGGGGGAGCTGAGGACTGGGGTGTGGGGGAGCTGAGGACTGGAGTGTGAGGGGAGCTGAGGACTGGGGTGCGGGGGGAGCTGATGACTGGGGTGCGGGGGGAGCTGAGGACTGGAGTGGGGGGAGCTGAGGACTGGAGTGCGGGGGGAGCTGAGGACTGGGGTGTGGGGGAGCTGAGCACCAGAGTGTGAGGGAGCTGAGGACTGGGGTGTGGGGGAGCTGAGCACTGGGGTGTGGGGGGAGCTGAGGACTGGGGTGCAGGGGAGCTGAGCACTGGAGTGTGGGGGGAGCTGAGGACTGGAGTGGGGGGAGCTGAGGACTGGGGTGTGGGGGGAGCTGAGGACTGGGGTGTGGGGGGAGCTGAGGACTGGGGTGTGTGGGAGCTGAGGACTGGGGTGTGGGGGAGCTGAGGACTGGTGTGTGGGGGAGCTGAGGACTGGGTGTGGGGGAGCTGAGGACTGGGGTGTGTGGGAGCTGAGGACTGGGGTGTGGGGGAGCTGAGGACTGGGTGTGGGGGAGCTGAGGACTGGGGTGTGTGGGAGCTGAGGACTGGGGTGTGGGGGAGCTGAGGACTGGAGTGTGGGGGAGCTGAGGACTGGGGTGTGGGGGAGCTGAGGACTGGGGTGTGGGGGAGCTAAGGACTGGAGTGTGGGGGAGCTGAGGACTGGAGTGTGGGGGGGCTGAGGACTGGGGTGTGGGGGGAGCTGAGGACTGGGGTGTTGGGGAGCTGAGGACTGGGGTGTTGGGGAGCTGAGGATTGGGGTGTGGGGGAGCTGAGGATTGGGGTGTGGGGTGCTGAGGACTGGGGTGTTGGGGAGCTGAGGACTGGGGTGTTTCGGAGCTGAGGACTGGGGTGTTGGGGAGCTGAGGACTGGGGTGTGGGGGAGCTGAGGACTGGGGTGTGGGGGAGCTGAGGACTGGGGTGTGGGGCGAGCTGAGGACTGGGGTGTGGGGGAGCTGAGGACTGGGGTGTGTGGGAGCTGAGGACTGGAGTGTGGGGGAGCTGAGGACTGGGGTGTGGTGGAGCTGAGGACTGGAGTGTGGGGGAGCTGAGGACTGGGGTGTGGGGGGAGCTGAGGACTGGGGTGTGGGGGGAGCTGAGAACTGGGGTGTGGGGGGAGCTGAGGACTGGAGTGGGGGGAGCTGAGGACTGGAGTGCGGGGGGAGCTGAGGACTGGGGTGTGGGGGAGCTGAGCACCAGAGTGTGAGGGAGCTGAGGACTGGGGTGTGGGGGAGCTGAGCACTGGGGTGTGGGGGGAGCTGAGGACTGGGGTGCAGGGGAGCTGAGCACTGGAGTGTGGGGGGAGCTGAGGACTGGAGTGGGGGAGCTGAGGACTGGGGTGTGGGGGGAGCTGAGGACTGGGGTGTGGGGGAGCTGAGGACTGGGGTGTGTGGGAGCTGAGGACTGGGGTGTGGGGGAGCTGAGGACTGGAGTGTGGGGGAGCTGAGGACTGGGTGTGGGGGAGCTGAGGACTGGGGTGTGTGGGAGCTGAGGACTGGGGTGTGGGGGAGCTGAGGACTGGGGTGTGGGGGAGCTGAGGACTGGAGTGTGGGGGAGCTGAGGACTGGGGTGTGGGGGAGCTGAGGACTGGGGTGTGGGGGAGCTAAGGACTGGAGTGTGGGGGAGCTGAGGACTGGAGTGTGGGGGGAGCTGAGGACTGGGGTGTGGGGGGAACTGAGGACTGGGGTGCGGGGGAGCTGAGGACTGGGGTGGGGGAGAGCTGCGGACTGGGGTGTGGGGGAGCTGAGCACTGGAGTGTGGGGGGAGCTGAGGACTGGAGTGTGGGGGGAGCTGAGGACTGGAGTGTGGGGGAGCTGAGGACTGGAGTGTGGGGGAGCTGAGGACTGGGGTGTGGGGAGCTGAGGACTGGGGAGTGGGGAAGCTGAGGACTGGGGTGTTGGGGAGCTTAGGACTGGGGTGTAGGGGAGCTGAGGACTGGGGTGTGGGGGGAGCTGAGCACTGGGGTGTGGGGGAGCTGAGCACTGGGGTGTGGGGGGAGCTGAGGACTGGGGTGTGGGGGAGCTGAGCACTGGGGTGTGGGGGAGCTGAGCACTGGGGTGTGGGGGAGCTGAGGACTGGAGTGTGAGGGGAGCTGAGGACTGGGGTGCGGGGGGAGCTGAGGACTGGAGTGGGGGGAGCTGAGGACTGGAGTGCGGGGGAGCTGAGGACTGGGGTGTGGGGGAGCTGAGCACCAGAGTGTGAGGGAGCTGAGGACTGGGGTGTGGGGGAGCTGAGCACTGGGGTGTGGGGGGAGCTGAGGACTGGGGTGCAGGGGAGCTGAGCACTGGAGTGTGGGGGGAGCTGAGGACTGGGGTGTGGGGGAGCTGAGCACCAGAGTGTGAGGGAGCTGAGGACTGGGGTGTGGGGGAGCTGAGCACTGGGGTGTGGGGGGAGCTGAGGACTGGGGTGCAGGGGAGCTGAGCACTGGAGTGTGGGGGGAGCTGAGGACTGGGGTGTGGGGGGAGCTGAGAACTGGGGTGTGGGGGAGCTGAGGACTGGGGTGTGTGGGAGCTGAGGACTGGGGTGTGGGGGAGCTGAGGACTGGAGTGTGGGGGAGCTGAGGACTGGGGTGTGTGGGAGCTGAGGACTGGGGTGTGGGGGAGCTGAGGACTGGAGTGTGGGGGGAGCTGAGGACTGGGGTGTTGGGGAGCTGAGGACTGGGGGGTTGGGGAGCTGAGGACTGGGGTGTGGGGGAGCTGAGGACTGGGGTGTGTGGGAGCTGAGGACTGGGGTGTGGGGGAGCTGAGGACTGGAGTGTGGGGGAGCTGAGGACTGGGGTGTTGGGAAGCTGAGGACTGGGGTGTGGGGGAGCTGAGGACTGGGGTGTAGGGGAGCTGAGGACTGGGGTGTGGGGGGAGCTGAGCACTGGGGTGTGGGGGGAGCTGAGCACTGGGGTGTGGGGGGAGCTGAGGACTGGGTTGTGGGGGAGCTGAGCACTGGGGTGTGGGGGGAGCTGAGGACTGGGGTGCAGGGGAGCTGAGCACTGGGGTGTGGGGGAGCTGAGCACTGGGGTGTGGGGGAGCTGAGGACTGGGGTGTGGGGGAGCTGAGGACTGGAGTGTGAGGGGAGCTGAGGACTGGGGTGCGGGGGGAGCTGATGACTGGGGTGCGGGGGGAGCTGAGGACTGGAGTGGGGGGAGCTGAGGACTGGAGTGCGGGGGGAGCTGAGGACTGGGGTGTGGGGGAGCTGAGCACCAGAGTGTGAGGGAGCTGAGGACTGGGGTGTGGGGGAGCTGAGCACTGGGGTGTGGGGGGAGCTGAGGACTGGGGTGCAGGGGAGCTGAGCACTGGAGTGTGGGGGGAGCTGAGGACTGGAGTGGGGGGAGCTGAGGACTGGGGTGTGGGGGGAGCTGAGGACTGGGGTGTGGGGGAGCTGAGGACTGGGGTGTGTGGGAGCTGAGGACTGGGGTGTGGGGGAGCTGAGGACTGGAGTGTGGGGGAGCTGAGGACTGGGTGTGGGGGAGCTGAGGACTGGGGTGTGTGGGAGCTGAGGACTGGGGTGTGGGGGAGCTGAGGACTGGAGTGTGGGGGAGCTGAGGACTGGGGTGTGGGGGAGCTGAGGACTGGGGTGTGGGGGAGCTAAGGACTGGAGTGTGGGGGAGCTGAGGACTGGAGTGTGGGGGGGCTGAGGACTGGGGTGTTGGGGAGCTGAGGACTGGGGTGTTGGGGAGCTGAGGATTGGGGTGTGGGGGAGCTGAGGATTGGGGTGTGGGGTGCTGAGGACTGGGGTGTTGGGGAGCTGAGGACTGGGGTGTTGGGGAGCTGAGGACTGGGGTGTTGGGGAGCTGAGGACTGGGGTGTTGGGGAGCTGAGGACTGGGGTGTGGGGGAGCTGAGGACTGGGGTGTGGGGGAGCTGAGGACTGGGGTGTGGGGGGAGCTGAGGACTGGGGTGTGGGGGGAGCTGAGGACTGGGGTGTGGGGGAGCTGAGGACAGGGGTGTGGGGGAGCTGAGGACTGGAATATGGGGGGCGTAAATTGGGAGGACCAAGGACTGTTATGTGAGGGGGGGCTGAGGACATTAAAGTGGAGAGGGGAGGACTATAATGTGTGGAGGGGGGACTGAGGACAATAATGTGGGGTTATGATGCAAAAAGGGTCAGAGGACAGTACTGTTAATGAGGGTTGATGTTTAGGACACTACTGTAGGAGTGGAGGGGGTTGATTTAAAGGGGAGCTGAAGACACTCATCTAGAGTGGATCTTGATGTGAAGGTGGAGGGGACATTGATGTGCACTGGGGACTGAGGACGCTGATGTAAGAATGGGTTCAGATCTGTGTATGTGCTTTAGGTGCACACGTCGTAGGTGGATCAGCCCATTTTAATGGGCTGCACTACCCACAAGAAACAGAGAGAAAAAAGTCCTTGACCTTTTTAAAAAAAATTGCGCTGCACCAAGCCATATGGTGCTGCAGCAACACGTGATTTGGGGCACGCAAAAATGTGTGACAGGGAACTTACATGATATTCGGACCTCTGCTAGAAGAAAATTTAACTGACTGGACCTCGGCGAATTGTAATTCAATACCCCTGTTTTAAAGGATGCTGTGACTAAAAAAAGGTTGAGAAACAATGTTTTAAGCCCTGTACACACGATCGGTTTTACCGATGAAAACAGTCCGATGGACTTTTTTCATCGGACAAACCGATTGTGTATGGGCCCCATCGGCCTTTTTTCCATCAGTGTTAAAAAATAGAACATGTTTTAAATTTTGCCGATGGAAAAAAAAACGATAGCAAATTACTATCGTCTGTGGGGAACTCCATCGGATAAAAAACCCACGCATGCTCAGAATCAAGTCGACGCATGCTCAGAAGCATAGAACTTAATTTTTCTTGGCTCGTCTGAGTGTTTTACGACGATCGGTTTTTTGACTGATGGTGTGTAGGCAAGACTGATGGAAGTCAGCTTCATCGGATTTCCGATGGAAAAATCCATCAGTTTAAAATCCACAGGAAATCCGATTGTGTGTACAGGGCTTTAGGATTCTTCCACTAACATTAAAATGATGTAAAACATGTTTAAAACATGTTTCAGGTTCCTTTCTTCAACTTTATTCATTGGATTATCTATTTGCTTACACCAACATGTTCTCTTATTTCTGGGGTTTTATTTGCAACAGCCATTAAAGAACTTCATATGCATTACCATGTATGCAGCTACATTTCAGTAATAAACAACAAAGGTTTGTTGGGCTTTAAGTGACAAAATCTACAAAAAAGAACCCTGGGGAGAACTAAGTACCTAAATAATAACAGTGGTTAAGGGTGAGTAACCTCTGCCAGACATTTATTACTGTCTGTGTCCCCAGAAACATGCTTGAGGTGATTATAGCCATATTAGTGCACTTGCAACACAGTTTTTTCAACTCACTATACAACAGTTTTATGACTACTCTCACCTTTTGACTGCCCCCGCCTCACACCGCCCTGCCCATTCTATAACCCACACCTTTCCTTATCTCACCTACTATCAAAGTCTAATTACCATTGCTCTAATAGTGTCTTCACTTCCTGTCCTGGTCACACAACAGAAGGTTAAAGAAAATCTCCCCAATTAAAACATATATAGGGAAATCCTGATGGAGGATTGGAGAATGGCGTTTTATTTTAACCTACAAGTAATTACCGTATATACTCGAGTATAAGCCGACCCAAATATAAGCAGAGGCACCTAATTTTACCACAAAAAAATGGGAAAACGTATTGACTCGAGTATAAGCCTAGGGTGTCCATCTGCATGCCTTACTGTGTCCATGTGCATGCCTCACTGTGCCTCACTGTGCCCATGCCTCACTGTGTCCATGCCTCACTGTGCCCATGCCTCACTGTGCCCATGCCTTACTGTGTCCATGCCTCACCGTGCCCAATCTCCCTACCTGATCTCCGGCGCTGTGTGACTAGACTGACGTTTAACATGGGAGTCTATCGAAGGGGTGCCCAGGTTTGAAAAATTGGTGCTCCCTGGCCGTAGGTCCCCTAGGCAACAAACTTTGCACACGTGTAGAGAAAGAGTGGGGCTACATATGTGCCAAGTTTGGGGTCCAGGGGACCTAGGGTCGGCTGGTACCAGGTCCCCAAAATCACAGGAGAAATTACCATTTAACATGGGAGTCTATGGCAGGGGTGCCCGGCTTTGAAAAATTGGTGGTCTCGGTCGTAGGTCCCCTGCACACATGTAGAGGAAGAGTGGGGCTATATGTGTGCCAAGTTTGGGGTCCAGGGGACCTACGGATGGCCAGAATCAGGCGCACAAAAATGAAGATGGACACAGACTCAAGTATAAGCCGAGGGGGGCATTTTCAGCACAAAAAAATGTGCTGAAAAACTCGGCTTATACTCGAGTATATGCGGTACTTTGTACAAAGAGAAAGATAGCTAGGACTACAGGTTAGGTTTAGGTGTACTAGATCATATGGCATGCAACGTTTGATAAGTGTTAGCTCTGTTAAACTTTTATTTTTACAATTCAATTTGGACATGTTCAGCCTTTTGGATGTTTTGTTCATAAGCCTGGTTAATGAAAAATGTATGTGTACAATTAACGTTATATGCTTTACAGTGCCACACTTAATTATAATAAATTTTGCTACATTGGCAATAACCATCTTTCAGTTTTATAATGTTGGGAATATTGTGCTGTTTAAATGTACCAGAAAAAGATTCAAATGTGACCTAGTTACATTAGCAATATAAAGCCCTAAGGAACAGAACACTTTCTCCATTGTACAAACAGAATATACCTATTTCATAAAAGCTTAATTCACTTATTATAAGAGGTAAAAACAGCAACCAAAGAAAACATCAAGTGCATGTTAGTCATTCAACTCTTTTGTTGCTTGCTGTGATATTAATAGATGATGACTCATGTCCTATGTACATTTATAGCTATTTTCAGACAGTAAGTGATGCAGCTTACAGTATAAACACCGACACATATAAATACGTCACTCAATTACCATTGTCGTGTGGTCCGATATAAGCATCACAAGACTTTCCATTTATCCATCCAGCTGTATCTATATTTAGAAAATAAATGACATTACAATTGCACTTTGTTGCTTTTCAAATAGCTTTATAGAGATGGAACAGTAGTACTCACATCATTTTGACATACTGATACAAATTTTACAAAACCAAAAGAAAAGATACATTTTCTCATACTTTATTTTTATAAAAATATTAACATAACTTGTTTTTATGTCTAAACTTTACCAAATGTAAATGTTCTGATTTTTAAACAATTACATATTATTCGTAAACAGAACTCACCGTAAGAGCTTATGGGGTTGGGTTGATTGGGGTGATCTGGTATAAGTAATAGCAATACAGGCCTATGTTTAGTTTTGTTTTCCTACTTACCTTTAAAAGAAATCATTCAGTGTCACCTACATTTTTTGCCTATAACTTTTCCGAGTCAATAATACTACTGCCCTCTCCCCTTCCCCCTACTACACCTTCCTCCCTTTTTTTTTTTGTTTTGTTAATTATTATTATCATTTATTGATTCATTTTTATCCAGATACCTACCTGTGCCTCTCCTGGGGAAGTGAGAATTACCTCACGAAACGCGTATAGATCATTCACGCAGCAGCTCTAGATCGATTGGGGTATCTATATGGTGCTTTCAGGTCCCGCATATTTATTTTTTTCATATGAACTCTACGCAGCACCATTTCCGTTTATCATTTATGTTTTCTTTATTACGGTGGTACATATGTTTTTAAATGTATGATAATATAAAAAAAAAATCATATTTTTACATTTACTGGCTGAGGTGTGACTCTTTAAAAGTCCCGTTGGCAAAACTTTTTTTTCTGTGTTGCACATACAAATTTTGGACTGAGACACTACCTCAACCCTTCTCACATTAGCTCTCATTGTTTGTCTATGTTACATTATGGTGGAAGACACCAAGCCCTCCCCTTTTTTGAGCTACTGTGATAAGGGTATGCATATTTATATATACATTTTTTGACTGATTTTATACATTTTGGAATCATATGTTTAGATTGTGGACTTTTCTTTAGGGTCACTATTTCTCCCAGTTTATTACTCCTCTGTCCACCATAGAATAATATCAGGGCCTTAATTGGGAACATACCATGCATGGGTTCCAAACCAAATATGGGGATACCAGTGGGACATTCATTGATGTCATTGATGTCATAGGTTTCTTTTTTAGACTTAGAAAGTTGATGAAATGCTAATCTACTATCTTTTGGTATATTATAAGAATTTTTCCTTTTTTTTTCCGAATAATACATAGGTGACAAAGTAGACATGAGGCTCACTTTCCTGCCTATGGCAAATCGGATGTCCCTATGTTTGGAACATATCTCCAAGGATTCTCGAGGGGGAGACTGGGACAGAGTGATCTTCAAAGGGAAATGAGATGGATGCATTCGTTTAGGGCAACTTCTTTCCCTGGGTTAAATGAGGGCACCTCATTGAAGTCCTTTCTAGGGATGTTACAATTGTGATATACGTGGCTGTATGTATTTATTATTATTTTGGATATATATGCATGTTATGGGACCTACCAACCACCATGATAATCCTCCTACCAATCTGGATGCCCAATATGATTTGGAGATGTGTATATATATATATATATATATATATATATATATATAATCTTTATACATATTCATATTTTAAAAGAAAATGGGTTGGGACTTTACATGAGACCATGGCTATCCAGCACACAGGTCTCCATCCCTATTTATATGGCAAAGGGAACAGTGGTACTTTGTATGAAACACGACACTAGGGCAGAATGAGTCAGTCAATATAAGGTGAACAGATGATTTATTTGACATAATTTGGGGCATAATGCATAAAAAGACATCGACATTGGGGACACCTATAATGTAAAATGTATAATAGTCTTAGTTAATGGTAATTAACTAAAAACAGGAAGAGGGGAAACAATGGCTGCAATCCTAACACTCTTACCTTTGGGTATATAGTGGAATTGTAAAAATATTAAAAAGAAGGATGTCTGCTAATGTTCGATTTGGAAATACCCAGGGGTGAGAAACAGATCCCCCGGGAACTGAGGCGGTAAAAGTGCGGCGGCGAGGCAATCCAATAACGAGAGATTCCCTTGTGTGAGTACTGGAGGTAAGTAGGAGCCCAGTAGGGTATCTGTAACAAATAATATTGGATTTTAGTACTGGGTAGTATAGAGTAGTATAGGTAGATATAGTTACCGTGTAATGGGTTGTGGATAGCATGTCAGCCCGCCAGCACAGTCCCGCCAACGTCACGCTAGATAGCGTGCCTTCAGAGAGGAAGGAAGCGACCACAATGGCATATATATGGCCATATAATGGCGCCCGATACCTCCGTCATGAGGCACACAGGTGGAGATACTCAACGTCAGCACGTGGCGTGGAGACGCCAAACGTGCGGACGCAGGAAGCGTGATGTCGACGCCCAGTGAGTACCAGCCCGCATCCCCACAGCCAATAGCGGGGGAATGCGGGATAGCCCCAGTGAGCGTCGCAGCTCCCGGGGATGAATGCATAACCACCCCAGGATTACCAATTGGTGACAAAAGCTATTAAGGGCAGGGTGCCCCAATGATGCAAAATAATAGTTATGGCACTTGATGAAAATCAACGAACAACCAGGAAGTGAAAAAGTAGACAAGTGGGTGTTTCCATCCCTAGTGACGTTTTAAAAGAAAATGGGTTGGGACTTTACATGAGACCATGGCTATCCAGCACACAGGTCTCCATCCCTATTTATATGGCAAAGGGAACAGTGGTACTTTGTATGAAACACGACACTAGGGCAGAATGAGTCAGTCAATATACGGTGAACAGATAATTTATTTGACATAATTTGGGGCATAATGCATAAAATGACATCGACAGTAAATCAATAGGTATGATACAATAAAAAATAAAACATGATTTGTATATCACATTATAGTAAAAAATGGTAGCATAATATACAAAGTAACACATGATCAACCTCGATATCGGCAATAGGCCCAAAAATAAGACATGGTAACATGTATCAAAAATTGCTGACTCAAGCGGTTAAAACCCATGGTGACCACATGGTTGCTGTGATATGACATCAAATATGAAAGCTCTACGCGTTTCGTGGAGTTGTATCCACTCATCAGGAGCAGTAAATTGGGGACACCTATAATGTAAAATGTATAATAGTCTTAGTTAATGGTAATTAACTAAAAACAGGAAGAGGGGAAACAATGGCTGTAATCCTAACACTCTTACCTGTGGGTATATAGTGGAATTGTAAAAATATTAAAAAGAAGGATGTCTGCTAATGTTCGATTTGGGAATACCCAGGGGTGACAAAAAAGATCCCCCGGGAGCTGAGGCAGTAAAAGTGCGGCGGCGAGGCAATCCAATAACGAGAGATTCCCCTTGTGTGAGTACTGGAGGTAAGTAGGATCCCAGTAGGGTATCTCTAACAAATAATATTGGATTTTAGTACTGGGTAGTATAGAGTAGTATAGGTAGATATAGTTACCGTGGAATGGGTTGTGGATAGCATGTCAGCCCGCCAGCACAGTCCCGCCAACGTCACGCTAGATAGCGTGCCTTCAGAGAGGAAGGAAGCGACCACAATGGCGCGCTCAGTGCCCATATAATGGCGCCCGATACCTCTGTCATGAGGCACGCAGGTGGAGATACTCAACGTCAGCACGTGGCGTGGAGACGCCAAACGTGCAGACGCAGGAAGCGTGATGTCAACGCCCAGTGAGTACCAGCCCGCATCCCCACAGCCAATAGCGGGGAATGCGGGATAGCCCCAGTGAGCGTCGCAGCTCCCGGGGATAAATGCATAACCACCCTAGGATTACCAATTGGTGACAAAAGCTATTAAGGGCAGGGTGCCCCAATGATGCAAAATAATAGTTATGGCACTTGATGAAAATCAACGAACAACCAGGAAGTGAAAAAGTAGACAAGTGGGTGTTTCCATCCCTAGTGACGTTTTAAAAGAAAATGGGTTGGGACTTTACATGAGACCACGGCTATCCAGCACACAGGTCTCCATCCCTATTTATATGGCAAAGGGAACAGTGGGACTTTGTATGAAACACGACACTAGGGCAGAATGAGTCAGTCAATATAAGGTGAACAGATAATTTATTTGACATAATTTGGGGCATAATGAATAAAATGACATCGACAGTAAATCAATAGGTATGATACAATAAAAAATAAAACATGATTTGTATATCACATTATAGTAAAAAATGGTAGCACAATATACAAAGTAACACATGATCAACCTCGATATCGGCAATAGGCCCAAAAATAAGACATGGTAACATGTATCAAAAATTGCTGACTCAAGCAGTTAAAACCCATGGTGACCACATGGTTGCTGTGATATGACATCAAATATGAAAGCTCTACGCGTTTCGTGCAGTTGTATCCACTCATCAGGAGCAGTAAATTGGGGACACCTATAATGTAAAATGTATAATAGTCTTAGTTAATGGTAATTAACTAAAAACAGGAAGAGGGGAAACAATGGCTGTAATCCTAACAGTCTTACCTGTGGGTATATAGTGGAATTGTAAAAATATTAAAAAGAAGGATGTCTGCTAATGTTCGATTTGGGAATACCCAGGGGTGAGAAACAGATCCCCCGGGAGCTGAAGCAGTAAAAGTGCGGCGGCGAGGCAATCCAATAACGAGAGATTCCCCTTGTGGGAGTACTGGGGGTAAGTAGTAGCCCAGTAGGGTATCTGTAACAAATAATATTGGATTTTAGTACTGGGTAGTATAGAGTAGTATAGGTAGATATAGTTACCGTGGAATGGGTTGTGGATAGCATGTCAGCCCGCCAGCACAGTCCCGCCAACGTCACGCTAGATAGCGTGCCTTCAGAGAGGAAGGAAGCAACCACAATGGCACGCTCAGCGCCCATATAATGGCGCCCGATACCTCCGTCATGAGGCACGCAGGTGGAGATACTCAACGTCAGCACGTGGCGTGGAGACGCCAAACGTGCGGACGCAGGAAGCGTGATGTCGACGCCCAGTGAGTACCAGCCCGCATCCCCACAGCCAATAGCGGGGGAATGCGGGATAGCCCCAGTGAGCTTCGCAGCTCCCGGGGATGAATGCATAACCACCCCAGGATTACCAATTGGTGACAAAAGCTATTAAGGGCAGGGTGCCCCAATGATGCAAAATAATAGTTATGGCACTTGATGAAAATCAACGAACAACCAGGAAGTGAAAAAGTAGACAAGTGGGTGTTTCCATCCCTAGTGACGTTTTAAAAGAAAATGGGTTGGGACTTTACATGAGACCATGGCTATCCAGCACACAGGTCTCCATCCTTATTTATATGGCAAAGGGAACAGTGGGACTTTGTATGAAACACGACACTAGGGCAGAATGAGTCAGTCAATATAAGGTGAACAGATAATTTATTTGACATAATTTGGGGCATAATGAATAAAATGACATCGACAGTAAATCAATAGGTATGATACAATAAAAAATAAAACATGATTTGTATATCACATTATAGTAAAAAATGGTAGCACAATATACAAAGTAACACATGATCAACCTCGATATCGGCAATAGGCCCAAAAATAAGACATGGTAACATGTATCAAAAATTGCTGACTCAAGCAGTTAAAACCCATGGTGACCACATGGTTGCTGTGATATGACATCAAATATGAAAGCTCTACGCGTTTCGTGCAGTTGTATCCACTCATCAGGAGCAGTAAATTGGGGACACCTATAATGTAAAATGTATAATAGTCTTAGTTAATGGTAATTAACTAAAAACAGGAAGAGGGGAAACAATGGCTGTAATCCTAACAGTCTTACCTGTGGGTATATAGTGGAATTGTAAAAATATTAAAAAGAAGGATGTCTGCTAATGTTCGATTTGGGAATACCCAGGGGTGAGAAACAGATCCCCCGGGAGCTGAAGCAGTAAAAGTGCGGCGGCGAGGCAATCCAATAACGAGAGATTCCCCTTGTGGGAGTACTGGGGGTAAGTAGTAGCCCAGTAGGGTATCTGTAACAAATAATATTGGATTTTAGTACTGGGTAGTATAGAGTAGTATAGGTAGATATAGTTACCGTGGAATGGGTTGTGGATAGCATGTCAGCCCGCCAGCACAGTCCCGCCAACGTCACGCTAGATAGCGTGCCTTCAGAGAGGAAGGAAGCGACCACAATGGCACGCTCAGCGCCCATATAATGGCGCCCGATACCTCCGTCATGAGGCACGCAGGTGGAGATACTCAACGTCAGCACGTGGCGTGGAGACGCCAAACGTGCGGACGCAGGAAGCGTGATGTCGACGCCCAGTGAGTACCAGCCCGCATCCCCACAGCCAATAGCGGGGGAATGCGGGATAGCCCCAGTGAGCTTCGCAGCTCCCGGGGATGAATGCATAACCACCCCAGGATTACCAATTGGTGACAAAAGCTATTAAGGGCAGGGTGCCCCAATGATGCAAAATAATAGTTATGGCACTTGATGAAAATCAACGAACAACCAGGAAGTGAAAAAGTAGACAAGTGGGTGTTTCCATCCCTAGTGACGTTTTAAAAGAAAATGGGTTGGGACTTTACATGAGACCATGGCTATCCAGCACACAGGTCTCCATCCTTATTTATATGGCAAAGGGAACAGTGGTACTTTGTATGAAACACGACACTAGGGCAGAATGAGTCAGTCAATATAGGGTGATCAGTTCATTTATTTGACATAATTTGGGGCATAATGCATAAAATGACATCGACAGTAAATCAATAGGTATGATACAATAAAAAATAAAACATGATTTGTATATCACATTATAGTAAAAAATGGTAGCACAATATACAAAGTAACACATGATCAACCTCGATATCGGCAATAGGCCCAAAAATAAGACATGGTAACATGTATCAAAAATTGCTGACTCAAGCAGTTAAAACCCGTGATGACCACATGGTTGCTGTGATATGACATCAAATATGAAAGCTCTACGCGGTCGTGGAGTTGTATCCACTCATCAGGAGCAGTAAATTGGGGACACCTATAATGTAAAATGTATAATAGTCTTAGTTAATGGTAATTAACTAAAAACAGGAAGAGGGGAAACAATGGCTGTAATCCTAACACTCTTACCTGTGGGTATATAGTGGAATTGTAAAAATATTAAAAAGAAGGATGTCTGCTAATGTTCGATTTGGGAATACCCAGGGGTGAGAAACAGATCCCCCGGGAGCTGAGGCGGTAAAAGTGCGGCGGCAAGGCAATCCAATAACGAGATATTCCCCTTGTGTGAGTACTGGAGGTAAGTAGGAGCCCAGTAGGGTATCTGTAACAAATAATATTGGATTTTAGTACTGGGTAGTATAGAGTAGTATAGGTAGATATAGTTACCGTGGAATGGGTTGTGGATAGCATGTCAGCCCGCCAGCACAGTCCCGCCAACGTCACGCTAGATAGCGTGCCTTCAGAGAGGAAGGAAGCGACCACAATGGCGCGCTCAGCGCCCATATAATGGCGCCCGATACCTCCGTCATGAGGCACACAGGTGGAGATACTCAACGTCAGCACGTGGCGTGGAGACGCCAAACGTGCGGACGCAGGAAGCGTGATGTCGACGCCCAGTGAGTACCAGCCCGCATCCCCACAGCCAATAGCGGGGGAATGCGGGATAGCCCCAGTGAGCGTCGCAGCTCCCGGGGATGAATGCATAACCACCCCAGGATTACCAATTGGTGACAAAAGCTATTAAGGGCAGGGTGCACCAATGATGCAAAATAATAGTTATGGCACTTGATGAAAATCAACGAACAACCAGGAAGTGAAAAAGTAGACAAGTGGGTGTTTCCATCCCTAGTGACGTTTTAAAAGAAAATGGGTTGGGACTTTACATGAGACCATGGCTATCCAGCACACAGGTCTCCATCCCTATTTATATGGCAAAGGGAACAGTGGTACTTTGTATGAAACACGACACTAGGGCAGAATGACTCAGTCAATATAAGGTGAACAGATAATTTATTTGACATAATTTGGGGCATAATGCATAAAATGACATCGACAGTAAATCAATAGGTATGATACAATAAAAAATAAAACATGATTTGTATATCACATTATAGTAAAAAATGGTAGCACAATATACAAAGTAACACATGATCAACCTCGATATCGGCAATAGGCCCAAAAATAAGACATGGTAACATGTATCAAAAATTGCTGACTCAAGCGGTTAAAACCCATGGTGACCACATGGTTGCTGTGATATGACATCAAATATGAAAGCTCTACGCGGTCGTGGAGTTGTATCCACTCATCAGGAGCAGTAAATTGGGGACACCTATAATGTAAAATGTATAATAGTCTTAGTTAATGGTAATTAACTAAAAACAGGAAGAGGGGAAACAATGGCTGTAATCCTAACAGTCTTACCTGTGGGTATATAGTGGAATTGTAAAAATATTAAAAAGAAGGATGTCTGCTAATGTTCGATTTGGGAATACCCAGGGGTGAGAAACAGATCCCCCGGGAGCTGAAGCAGTAAAAGTGCGGCGGCAAGGCAATCCAATAACGAGAGATTCCCCTTGTGGGATTACTGGGGGTAAGTAGTAGCCCAGTAGGGTATCTGTAACAAATAATATTGGATTTTAGTACTGGGTAGTATAGAGTAGTATAGGTAGATATAGTTACCGTGGAATGGGTTGTGGATAGCATGTCAGCCCGCCAGCACAGTCCCGCCAACGTCACGCTAGATAGCGTGCCTTCAGAGAGGAAGGAAGCGACCACAATGGCACGCTCAGCGCCCATATAATGGCGCCCGATACCTCCGTCATGAGGCACGCAGGTGGAGATACTCAACGTCAGCACGTGGCGTGGAGACGCCAAACGTGCGGACGCAGGAAGCGTGATGTCGACGCCCAGTGAGTACCAGCCCGCATCCCCACAGCCAATAGCGGGGGAATGCGGGATAGCCCCAGTGAGCTTCGCAGCTCCCGGGGATGAATGCATAACCACCCCAGGATTACCAATTGGTGACAAAAGCTATTAAGGGCAGGGTGCCCCAATGATGCAAAATAATAGTTATGGCACTTGATGAAAATCAACGAACAACCAGGAAGTGAAAAAGTAGACAAGTGGGTGTTTCCATCCCTAGTGACGTTTTAAAAGAAAATGGGTTGGGACTTTACATGAGACCATGGCTATCCAGCACACAGGTCTCCATCCTTATTTATATGGCAAAGGGAACAGTGGTACTTTGTATGAAACACGACACTAGGGCAGAATGAGTCAGTCAATATAGGGTGATCAGTTCATTTATTTGACATAATTTGGGGCATAATGCATAAAATGACATCGACAGTAAATCAATAGGTATGATACAATAAAAAATAAAACATGATTTGTATATCACATTATAGTAAAAAATGGTAGCACAATATACAAAGTAACACATGATCAACCTCGATATCGGCAATAGGCCCAAAAATAAGACATGGTAACATGTATCAAAAATTGCTGACTCAAGCAGTTAAAACCCGTGGTGACCACATGGTTGCTGTGATATGACATCAAATATGAAAGCTCTACGCGGTCGTGGAGTTGTATCCACTCATCAGGAGCAGTAAATTGGGGACACCTATAATGTAAAATGTATAATAGTCTTAGTTAATGGTAATTAACTAAAAACAGGAAGAGGGGAAACAATGGCTGTAATCCTAACACTCTTACCTGTGGGTATATAGTGGAATTGTAAAAATATTAAAAAGAAGGATGTCTGCTAATGTTCGATTTGGGAATACCTAGGGGTGAGAAACAGATCCCCGGGAGCTGAGGCGGTAAAAGTGCAGCGGCGAGGCAATCCAATAACGAGAGATTCCCCTTGTGTGAGTACTGGAGGTAAGTAGGAGCCCAGTAGGGTATCTGTAACAAATAATATTGGATTTTAGTACTGGGTAGTATAGAGTAGTATAGGTAGATATAGTTACCGTGGAATGGGTTGTGGATAGCATGTCAGCCCGCCAGCACAGTCCTGCCAACGTCACGCTAGATAGCGTGCCTTCAGAGAGGAAGGAAGCAACCACAATGGCGCGCTCAGTGCCCATATAATGGCGCCCGATACCTCCGTCATGAGGCACGCAGGTGGAGATACTCAACGTCAGCATGTGGCGTGGAGACGCCAAACGTGCAGACGCAGGAAGCGTGATGTCGACGCCCAGTGAGTACCAGCCCGCATCCCCACAGCCAATAGCGGGGGAATGCGGGATAGCCCCAGTGAGCGTCGCAGCTCCCGGGGATGAATGCATAACCACCCCAGGATTACCAATTGGTGACAAAAGCTATTAAGGGCAGGGTGCACCAATGATGCAAAATAATAGTTATGGCACTTGATGAAAATCAACGAACAACCAGGAAGTGAAAAAGTAGACAAGTGGGTGTTTCCATCCCTAGTGACGTTTTAAAAGAAAATGGGTTGGGACTTTACATGAGACCATGGCTATCCAGCACACAGGTCTCCATCCCTATTTATATGGCAAAGGGAACAGTGGTACTTTGTATGAAACACGACACTAGGGCAGAATGACTCAGTCAATATAAGGTGAACAGATAATTTATTTGACATAATTTGGGGCATAATGCATAAAATGACATCGACAGTAAATCAATAGGTATGATACAATAAAAAATAAAACATGATTTGTATATCACATTATAGTAAAAAATGGTAGCACAATATACAAAGTAACACATGATCAACCTCGATATCGGCAATAGGCCCAAAAATAAGACATGGTAACATGTATCAAAAATTGCTGACTCAAGCGGTTAAAACCCATGGTGACCACATGGTTGCTGTGATATGACATCAAATATGAAAGCTCTACGCGGTCGTGGAGTTGTATCCACTCATCAGGAGCAGTAAATTGGGGACACCTATAATGTAAAATGTATAATAGTCTTAGTTAATGGTAATTAACTAAAAACAGGAAGAGGGGAAACAATGGCTGTAATCCTAACACTCTTACCTGTGGATACATAGTGGAATTGTAAAAATATTAAAAAGAAGGATGTCTGCTAATGTTCGATTTGGGAATACCCAGGGGTGAGAAACAGATCCCCCGGGAGCTGAGGCAGTAAAAGTGCGGCGGCGAGGCAATCCAATAACGAGAGATTCCCCTTGTGTGAGTACTGGAGGTAAGTAGGAGCCCAGTAGGGTATCTCTACCAAATAATATTGGATTTTAGTACTGGGTAGTATAGAGTAGTATAGGTAGATATAGTTACCGTGGAATGGGTTGTGGATAGCATGTCAGCCCGCCAGCACAGTCCCGCCAATGTCACGCTAGATAGCGTGCCTTCAGAGAGGAAGGAAGCGACCACAATGGCGCGCTCAACGCCCATATAATGGCGCCCGATACCTCCGTCATGAGGCACGCAGGTGGAGATACTCAACGTCAGCACGTGGCGTGGAGACGGCAAACGTGCAGACGCAGGAAGCGTGATGTCGACGCCCAGTGAGTACCAGCCCGCATCCCCACAGCCAATAGCGGGGAATGCGGGATAGCCCCAGTGAGCGTCGCAGCTCCCGGGGATAAATGCATAACCACCCCAGGATTATCAATTGGTGACAAAAGCTATTAAGGGCAGGGTGCCCCAATGATGCAAAATAATAGTTATGGCACTTGATGAAAATCAACGAACAACCAGGAAGTGAAAAAGTAGACAAGTGGGTGTTTCCATCCCTAGTGACGTTTTTAAAGAAAATGGGTTGGGACTTTACATGAGACCATGGCTATCCAGCACACAGGTCTCCATCCCTATTTATATGGCAAAGGGAACAGTGGGACTTTGTATGAAACACGACACTAGGGCAGAATGAGTCAGTCAATATAAGGTGAACAGATAATTTATTTGACATAATTTGGGGCATAATGCATAAAATGACATCGACAGTAAATCAATAGGTATGATACAATAAAAAATAAAACATGATTTGTATATCACATTATAGTAAAAAATGGTAGCACAATATACAAAGTAACACATGATCAACCTCGGTATCGGCAATAGGCCCAAAAATAAGACATGGTAACATGTATCAAAAATTGCTGACTCAAGCAGTTAAAACCCATGGTGACCAGATGGTTGCTGTGATATGACATCAAATATGAAAGCTCTACGCGTTTCGTGGAGTTGTATCCACTCATCAGGAGCAGTAAATTGGGGACACCAATAATGTAAAATGTATAATAGTCTTAGTTAATGGTAATTAACTAAAAACAGGAAGAGGGGAAACAATGGCTGTAATCCTAAAACTCTTACCTGTGGGTATATAGTGGAATTGTAAAAATATTAAAAAGAAGGATGTCTGCTAATGTTCGATTTGGGAATACCCAGGGGTGAGAAACAGATCCCCCGGGAGCTGAGGCGGTAAAAGTGCGGCGGCAAGGCAATCCAATAATGAGAGATTCCCCTTGCGTGAGTACTGGAGGTAAGTAGGAGCCCTGTAGGGTATCTGTAACAAATAATATTGGATTTTAGTACTGGGTAGTATAGAGTAGTATAGGTAGATATAGTTACCGTGGAATGGGTTGTGGATAGCATGTCAGCCCGCCAGCACAGTCCCGCCAACGTCACGCTAGATAGCGTGCCTTCAGAGAGGAAGGAAGCGACCACAATGGCGCGCTCAGCGCCCATATAATGGCGCCCGATACCTCCGTCATGAGGCACACAGGTGGAGATACTCAATGTCAGCACGTGGTGTGGAGACGCCAAACGTGCAGACACAGGAAGCGTGATGTCGACGCCCAGTGAGTACCAGCCCGCATCCCCACAGCCAATAGCGGGGGAATGCGGGATAGCCCCAGTGAGCGTCGCAGCTCCCGGGGATAAATGCATAACCACCCCAGGATTATCAATTGGTGATAAAAGCTATTAAGGGCAGGGTGCCCCAATGATGCAAAATAATAGTTATGGCACTTGATGAAAATCAACGAACAACCAGGAAGTGAAAAAGTAGACAAGTGGGTGTTTCCATCCCTAGTGACGTTTTAAAAGAAAATGGGTTGGGACTTTACATGAGACCATGGCTATCCAGCACACAGGTCTCCATCCCTATTTATATGGCAAAGGGAACAGTGGGACTTTGTATGAAACACGACACTAGGGCAGAATGAGTCAGTCAATATAAGGTGAACGGATAATTTATTTGACATAATTTGGGGCATAATGCATAAAATGACATCGACAGTAAATCAATAGGTATGATACAATAAAAAATAAAACATGATTTGTATATCACATTATAGTAAAAAATGGTAGCACAATATACAAAGTAACACATGATCAACCTCGATATCGGCAATAGGCCCAAAAATAAGACATGGTAACATGTATCAAAAATTGCTGACTCAAGCAGTTAAAACCCATGGTGACCACATGGTTGCTGTGATATGACATCAAATATCAAAGCTCTACGCGTTTCGTGGAGTTGTATCCACTCATCAGGAGCAGTAAATTGGGGACACCTATAATGTAAAATGTATAATAGTCTTAGTTAATGGTAATTAACTAAAAACAGGAAGAGGGGAAACAATGGCTGTAATCCTAAAACTCTTACCTGTGGGTATATAGTGGAATTGTAAAAATATTAAAAAGGATGTCTGCTAATGTTCAATTTGGGAATACCCAGGGGTGAGAAACAGATCCCCCGGGAGCTGAGGCGGTAAAAGTGCGGCGGCAAGGCAATCCAATAATGAGATATTCCCCTTGTGTGAGTACTGGAGGTAAGTAGGAGCCCAGTAGGGTATCTGTAACAAATAATATTGGATTTTAGTACTGGGTAGTATAGAGTAGTATAGGTAGATATAGTTACCGTGGAATGGGTTGTGGATAGCATGTCAGCCCGCCAGCACAGTCCCGCCAACATCACGCTAGATAGCGTGCCTTCAGAGAGGAAGGAAGCGACCACAATGGCACGCTCAGTGCCCATATAATGGCGCCCGATACCTCCGTCATGAGGCACGCAGGTGGAGATACTCAACGTCAGCACGTGGCGTGGAGACGCCAAACGTGCGGACGCAGGAAGCGTGATGTCGACGCCCAGTGAGTACCAGCCCACATCCCCACAGCCAATAGCGGGGGAATGCGGGATAGCCCCAGTGAGCGTCGCAGCTCCCGGGGATGAATGCATAACCACCCCAGGATTACCAATTGGTGACAAAAGCTATTAAGGGCAGGGTGCCCCAATGATGCAAAATAATAGTTATGGCACTTGATGAAAATCAACGAACAACCAGGAAGTGAAAAAGTAGACAAGTGGGTGTTTCCATCCCTAGTGACGTTTTAAAAGAAAATGGGTTGGGACTTTACATGAGACCATGGCTATCCAGCACACAGGTCTCCATCCTTATTTATATGGCAAAGGGAACAGTGGTACTTTGTATGAAACACGACACTAGGGCAGAATGAGTCAGTCAATATAGGGTGATCAGATCATTTATTTGACATAATTTGGGGCATAATGCATAATATGACATCGACAGTAAATCAATAGGTATGATACAATAAAAAATAAAACATGATTTGTATATCACATTATAGTAAAAAATGGTAGCACAATATACAAAGTAACACATGATCAACCTCGATATCGGCAATAGGCCCAAAAATAAGACATGGTAACATGTATCAAAAATTGCTGACTCAAGCAGTTAAAACCCATGGTGACCACATGGTTGCTGTGATATGACATCAAATATGAAAGCTCTACGCGTTTCGTGGAGTTGTATCCACTCATCAGGAGCAGTAAATTGGGGACACCTATAATGTAAAATGTATAATAGTCTTAGTTAATGGTAATTAACTAAAAACAGGAAGAGGGGAAACAATGGCTGTAATCCTAAAACTCTTACCTGTGGGTATATAGTGGAATTGTAAAAATATTAAAAAGGATGTCTGCTAATGTTCAATTTGGGAATACCCAGGGGTGAGAAACAGATCCCCCGGGAGCTGAGGCGGTAAAAGTGCGGCGGCATGGCAATCCAATAATGAGATATTCCCCTTGTGTGAGTACTGGAGGTAAGTAGGAGCCCAGTAGGGTATCTGTAACAAATAATATTGGATTTTAGTACTGGGTAGTATAGAGTAGTATAGGTAGATATAGTTACCGTGGAATGGGTTGTGGATAGCATGTCAGCCCGCCAGCACAGTCCCGCCAACATCACGCTAGATAGCGTGCCTTCAGAGAGGAAGGAAGCGACCACAATGGCACGCTCAGTGCCCATATAATGGCGCCCGATACCTCCGTCATGAGGCACGCAGGTGGAGATACTCAACGTCAGCACGTGGCGTGGAGACGCCAAACGTGCGGACGCAGGAAGCGTGATGTCGACGCCCAGTGAGTACCAGCCCACATCCCCACAGCCAATAGCGGGGGAATGCGGGATAGCCCCAGTGAGCGTCGCAGCTCCCGGGGATGAATGCATAACCACCCCAGGATTACCAATTGGTGACAAAAGCTATTAAGGGCAGGGTGCCCCAATGATGCAAAATAATAGTTATGGCACTTGATGAAAATCAACGAACAACCAGGAAGTGAAAAAGTAGACAAGTGGGTGTTTCCATCCCTAGTGACGTTTTAAAAGAAAATGGGTTGGGACTTTACATGAGACCATGGCTATCCAGCACACAGGTCTCCATCCCTATTTATATGGCAAAGGGAACAGTGGGACTTTGTATGAAACACGACACTAGGGCAGAATGAGTCAGTCAATATAGGGTGATCAGATCATTTATTTGACATAATTTGGGGCATAATGCATAATATGACATCGACAGTAAATCAATAGGTATGATACAATAAAAAATAAAACATGATTTGTATATCACATTATAGTAAAAAATGGTAGCACAATATACAAAGTAACACATGATCAACCTCGATATCGGCAATAGGCCCAAAAATAAGACATGGTAACATGTATCAAAAATTGCTGACTCAAGCAGTTAAAACCCATGGTGACCACATGGTTGCTGTGATATGACATCAAATATGAAAGCTCTACGCGTTTCGTGGAGTTGTATCCACTCATCAGGAGCAGTAAATTGGGGACACCTATAATGTAAAATGTATAATAGTCTTAGTTAATGGTAATTAACTAAAAACAGGAAGAGGGGAAACAATGGCTGTAATCCTAAAACTCTTACCTGTGGGTATATAGTGGAATTGTAAAAATATTAAAAAGAAGGATGTCTGCTAATGTTCGATTTGGGAATACCCAGGGGTGAGAAACAGATCCCCCGGGAGCTGAGGCGGTAAAAGTGTGGCGGCAAGGCAATCCAATAATGAGATATTCCCCTTGTGTGAGTACTGGAGGTAAGTAGGAGCCCAGTAGGGTATCTGTAACAAATAATATTGGATTTTAGTACTGGGTAGTATAGAGTAGTATAGGTAGATATAGTTACCGTGGAATGGGTTGTGGATAGCATGTCAGCCCGCCAGCACAGTCCCGCCAACGTCACGCTAGATAGCGTGCCTTCAGAGAGGAAGGAAGCGACCACAATGGCACGCTCAGTGCCCATATAATGGCGCCCGATACCTCCGTCATGAGGCACGCAGGTGGAGATACTCAACGTCAGCACGTGGCGTGCAGACGCCAAACGTGCGGACGCAGGAAGCGTGATGTCGACGCCCAGTGAGTACCAGCCTGCATCCCCACAGCCATTAGCGGGGGAATGCGGGATAGCCCCAGTGAGCATCGCAGCTCCCGGGGATAAATGCATAACCACCCCAGGATTATCAATTGGTGACAAAAGCTATTAAGGGCAGGGTGCCCCAATGATGCAAAATAATAGTTATGGCACTTGATGAAAATCAACGAACAACCAGGAAGTGAAAAAGTAGACAAGTGGGTGTTTCCATCCCTAGTGACGTTTTAAAAGAAAATGGGTTGGGACTTTACATGAGACCCTGGTTATCCAGCACACAGGTCTCCATCCTTATTTATATGGCAAAGGGAACAGTGGTACTTTGTATGAAACACGACACTAGGGCAGAATGAGTCAGTCAATATAGGGTGATCAGATCATTTATTTGACATAATTTGGGGCATAATGCATAAAATGACATCGACAGTAAATCAATAGGTATGATACAATAAAAAATAAAACATGATTTGTATATCACATTATAGTAAAAAATGGTAGCACAATATACAAAGTAACACATGATCAACCTCGATATCGGCAATAGGCCCAAAAATAAGACATGGTAACATGTATCAAAAATTGCTGACTCAAGCGGTTAAAACCCATGGTGACCACATGGTTGCTGTGATATGACATCAAATATGAAAGCTCTACGCGTTTCGTGGAGTTGTATCCACTCATCAGGAGCAGTAAATTGGGGACACCTATAATGTAAAATGTATAATAGTCTTAGTTAATGGTAATTAACTAAAAACAGGAAGAGGGGAAACAATGGCTGTAATCCTAACACTCTTACCTGTGGGTATATAGTGGAATTGTAAAAATATTAAAAAGAAGGATGTCTGCTAATGTTCGATTTGGGAATACCCAGGGGTGAGAAACAGATCCCCCGGGAGCTGAAGCGGTAAAAGTGCAGCGGCGAGGCAATCCAATAACGAGAGATTCCCCTTGCGTGAGTACTGGAGGTAAGTAGGAGCCCAGTAGGGTATCTGTAACAAATAATATTGGATTTTAGTACTGGGTAGTATAGAGTAGTATAGGTAGATATAGTTACCGTGGAATGGGTTGTGGATAGCATGTCAGCCCGCCAGCACAGTCCCGCCAATGTCACGCTAGATAGCGTGCCTTCAGAGAGGAAGGAAGCGACCACAATGGCGCGCTCAGCGCCCATATAATGGCGCCCGATACCTCCGTCATGAGGCACGCAGGTGGAGATACTCAATGTCAGCACGTGGTGTGGAGACGCCAAACGTGCAGACGCAGGAAGCGTCTGCACGTTTGGCGTCTCCACACGTGCAGACGCAGGAAGCGTGATGTCGACGCCCAGTGAGTACCAGCCCGCATCCCCACAGCCAATAGCGGGGGAATGCGGGATAGCCCCAGTGAGCGTCGCAGCTCCCGGGGATAAATGCATAACCACCCCAGGATTATCAATTGGTGATAAAAGCTATTAAGGGCAGGGTGCCCCAATGATGCAAAATAATAGTTATGGCACTTGATGAAAATCAACGAACAACCAGGAAGTGAAAAAGTAGACAAGTGGGTGTTTCCATCCCTAGTGACGTTTTAAAAGAAAATGGGTTGGGACTTTACATGAGACCATGGCTATCCAGCACACAGGTCTCCATCCCTATTTATATGGCAAAGGGAACAGTGGGACTTTGTATGAAACACGACACTAGGGCAGAATGAGTCAGTCAATATAAGGTGAACGGATAATTTATTTGACATAATTTGGGGCATAATGCATAAAATGACATCGACAGTAAATCAATAGGTATGATACAATAAAAAATAAAACATGATTTGTATATCACATTATAGTAAAAAATGGTAGCACAATATACAAAGTAACACATGATCAACCTCGATATCGGCAATAGGCCCAAAAATAAGACATGGTAACATGTATCAAAAATTGCTGACTCAAGCGGTTAAAACCCATGGTGACCACATGGTTGCTGTGATATGACATCAAATATGAAAGCTCTACGCGTTTCGTGGAGTTGTATCCACTCATCAGGAGCAGTAAATTGGGGACACCTATAATGTAAAATGTATAATAGTCTTAGTTAATGGTAATTAACTAAAAACAGGAAGAGGGGAAACAATGGCTGTAATCCTAACACTCTTACCTGTGGGTATATAGTGGAATTGTAAAAATATTAAAAAGAAGGATGTCTGCTAATGTTCGATTTGGGAATACCCAGGGGTGAGAAACAGATCCCCCGGGAGCTGAGGCGGTAAAAGTGCGGCGGCGAGGCAATCCAATAACGAGAGATTCTCCTTGCGTGAGTACTGGAGGTAAGTAGGAGCCCAGTAGGGTATCTGTAACAAATAATATTGGATTTTAGTACTGGGTAGTATAGAGTAGTATAGGTAGATATAGTTACCGTGGAATGGGTTGTGGATAGCATGTCAGCCCGCCAGCACAGTCCCGCCAACGTCACGCTAGATAGCGTGCCTTTAGAGAGGAAGGAAGCGACCACAATGGCACGCTCAGTGCCCATATAATGGCGCCCGATACCTCCGTCATGAGGCACGCAGGTGGAGATACTCAACGTCAGCACGTGGCGTTGAGATGCCAAACGTGCGGACGCAGGAAGCGTGATGTCGACGCCCAGTGAGTACCAGCCCGCATCCCCACAGCCAATAGTGGGGGAATGCGGGATAGCCCCAGTGAGCGTCGCAGCTCCCGGGGATGAATGCATAACCACCCCAGGATTACCAATTGGTGACAAAAGCTATTAAGGGCAGGGTGCCCCAATGATGCAAAATAATAGTTATGGCACTTGATGAAAATCAACGAACAACCAGGAAGTGAAAAAGTAGACAAGTGGGTGTTTCCATCCCTAGTGACGTTTTAAAAGAAAATGGGTTGGGACTTTACATGAGACCATGGCTATCCAGCACACAGGTCTCCATCCCTATTTATATGGCAAAGGGAACAGTGGGACTTTGTATGAAACACGACACTAGGGCAGAATGAGTCAGTCAATATAAGGTGAACAGATAATTTATTTGACATAATTTGGGGCATAATGCATAAAATGACATCGACAGTAAATCAATAGGTATGATACAATAAAAAATAAAACATGATTTGTATATCACATTATAGTAAAAAATGGTAGCACAATATACAAAGTAACACATGATCAACCTCGATATCGGCAATAGGCCCAAAAATAAGACATGGTAACATGTATCAAAAATTGCTGACTCAAGCAGTTAAAACCCATGGTGACCACATGGTTGCTGTGATATGACATCAAATATGAAAGCTCTACGCGGTCGTGGAGTTGTATCCACTCATCAGGAGCAGTAAATTGGGGACACCTATAATGTAAAATGTATAATAGTCTTAGTTAATGGTAATTAATTAAAAACAGGAAGAGGGGAAACAATGGCTGTAATCCTAACACTCTTACCTGTGGGTATATAGTGGAATTGTAAAAATATTAAAAAGAAGGATGTCTGCTAATGTTCGATTTGGGAATACCCAGGGGTGAGAAACAGATCCCCCGGGAGCTGAGGCAGTAAAAGTGCGGCGGCGAGGCAATCCAATAACGAGAGATTCCCCTTGTGTGAGTACTGGAGGTAAGTAGGAGCCCAGTAGGGTATCTGTAACAAATAATATTGGATTTTAGTACTGGGTAGTATAGAGTAGTATAGGTAGATATAGTTACCATGGAATGGGTTGTGGATAGCATGTCAGCCCGCCAGCACAGTCCCGCCAACGTCACGCTAGATAGCGTGCCTTCAGAGAGGAAGGAAGCGAACACAATGGCGCGCTCAGCGCCCATATAATGGCACCCGATACCTCCGTCATGAGGCATGCAGGTGGAGATACTCAACGTCAGCACGTGGCGTGGAGACGCCAAACGTGCAGACGCAGGAAGCGTGATGTCGACGCCCAGTGAGTACCAGCCCGCATCCCCACAGCCAATAGCGGGGGAATGCGGGATAGCCCCAGTGAGCGTCGCAGCTCCCGGGGATGAATGCATAACCACCCCAGGATTACCAATTGGTGACAAAAGCTATTAAGGGCAGGGTGCCCCAATGATGCAAAATAATAGTTATGGCACTTGATGAAAATCAACGAACAACCAGGAAGTGAAAAAGTAGACAAGTGTGTGTTTCCATCCCTAGTGACGTTTTAAAAGAAAATGGGTTGGGACTTTACATGAGACCATGGCTATCCAGCACACAGGTCTCCATCCTTATTTATATGGCAAAGGGAACAGTGGGACTTTGTATGAAACACGACACTAGGGCAGAATGAGTCAGTCAATATAAGGTGAACGGATAATTTATTTGACATAATTTGGGGCATAATGCATAAAATGACATCGACAGTAAATCAATAGGTATGATACAATAAAAAATAAAACATGATTTGTATATCACATTATAGTAAAAAATGGTAGCACAATATACAAAGTAACACATGATCAACCTCGATATCGGCAATAGGCCCAAAAATAAGACATGGTAACATGTATCAAAAATTGCTGACTCAAGCGGTTAAAACCCATGGTGACCACATGGTTGCTGTGATATGACATCAAATATGAAAGCTCTACGCGTTTCGTGGAGTTGTATCCACTCATCAGGAGCAGTAAATTGGGGACACCTATAATGTAAAATGTATAATAGTCTTAGTTAATGGTAATTAACTAAAAACAGGAAGAGGGGAAACAATGGCTGTAATCCTAACACTCTTACCTGTGGGTATATAGTGGAATTGTAAAAATATTAAAAAGAAGGATGTCTGCTAATGTTTGATTTGGGAATACCCAGGGGTGAGAAACAGATCCCCCGGGAGCTGAGGCGGTAAAAGTGCGACGGCGAGGCAATCCAATAATGAGAGATTCCCCTTGTGTGAGTACTGGAGGTAAGTAGAAGCCCAGTAGGGTATCTGTAACAAATAATATTGGATTTTAGTACTGGGTAGTATAGAGTAGTATAGGTAGATATAGTTACCGTGGAATGGGTTGTGGATAGCATGTCAGCCCGCCAGCACAGTCCCGCCAACGTCACGCTAGATAGCGTGCCTTCAGAGAGGAAGGAAGCGACCACAATGGCACGCTCAGTGCCCATATAATGGCGCCGATACCTCCGTCATGAGGCACGCAGGTGGAGATACTCAACGTCAGCACGTGGCGTGCAGACGCCAAACGTGCGGACGCAGGAAGCGTGATGTCGACGCCCAGTGAGTACCAGCCTGCATCCCCACAGCCATTAGCGGGGGAATGCGGGATAGCCCCAGTGAGCGTCGCAGCTCCCGGGGATAAATGCATAACCACCCCAGGATTATCAATTGGTGACAAAAGCTATTAAGGGCAGGGTGCCCCAATGATGCAAAATAATAGTTATGGCACTTGATGAAAATCAACGAACAACCAGGAAGTGAAAAAGTAGACAAGTGGGTGTTTCCATCCATAGTGACGTTTTAAAAGAAAATGGGTTGGGACTTTACATGAGACCCTGGTTATCCAGCACACAGGTCTCCATCCTTATTTATATGGCAAAGGGAACAGTGGTACTTTGTATGAAACACGACACTAGGGCAGAATGAGTCAGTCAATATAGGGTGATCAGATCATTTATTTGACATAATTTGGGGCATAATGCATAAAATGACATCAACAGTAAATCAATAGGTATGATACAATAAAAAATAAAACATGATTTGTATATCACATTATAGTAAAAAATGGTAGCACAATATACAAAGTAACACATGATCAACCTCGATATCGGCAATAGGCCCAAAAATAAGACATGGTAACATGTATCAAAAATTGCTGACTCAAGCGGTTAAAACCCATGGTGACCACATGGTTGCTGTGATATGACATCAAATATGAAAGCTCTACGCGTTTCGTGGAGTTCTATCCACTCATCAGGAGCAGTAAATTGGGGACACCTATAATGTAAAATGTATAATAGTCTTAGTTAATGGTAATTAACTAAAAACAGGAAGAGGGGAAACAATGGCTGTAATCCTAACACTCTTACCTGTCGGTATATAGTGGAATTGTAAAAATATTAAAAAGAAGGATGTCTGCTAATGTTCGATTTGGGAATACCCAGGGGTGAGAAACAGATCCCCCGGGAGCTGAGGCGGTAAAAGTGCGGCGGCGAGGCAATCCAATAACGAGAGATTCGCCTTGCGTGAGTACTGGAGGTAAGTAGGAGCCCAGTAGGGTATCTGTAACAAATAATATTGGATTTTAGTACTGGGTAGTATAGAGCAGTATAGGTAGATATAGTTACCGTGGAATGGGTTGTGGATAGCATGTCAGCCCGCCACCACAGTCCCGCCAACGTCACGCTAGATAGCGTGCCTTCAGAGAGGAAGGAAGCGACCACAATGGCGCGCTCAGCGCCCATATAATGGCGCCCGATACCTCCGTCATGAGGCACGCAGGTGGAGATACTCAATGTCAGCACGTGGTGTGGAGACGCCAAACGTGCAGACGCAGGAAGCGTGATGTCGACGCCCAGTGAGTACCAGCCCGCATCCCCACAGCCAATAGCGGGGGAATGCGGGATAGCCCCAGTGAACGTCGCAGCTCCCGGGGATAAATGCATAACCACCCCAGGATTATCAATTGGTGATAAAAGCTATTAAGGGCAGGGTGCCCCAATGATGCAAAATAATAGTTATGGCACTTGATGAAAATCAACGAACAACCAGGACGTGAAAAAGTAGACAAGTGGGTGTTTCCATCCCTAGTGACGTTTTAAAAGAAAATGGGTTGGGACTTTACATGAGACCATGGCTATCCAGCACACAGGTCTCCATCCCTATTTATATGGCAAAGGGAACAGTGGGACTTTGTATGAAACACGACACTAGGGCAGAATGAGTCAGTCAATATAAGGTGAACGGATCATTTATTTGACATAATTTGGGGCATAATGCATAAAATGACATCGACAGTAAATCAATAGGTATGATACAATAAAAAATAAAACATGATTTGTATATCACATTATAGTAAAAAATGGTAGCACAATATACAAAGTAACACATGATCAACCTCGATATCGGCAATAGGCCCAAAAATAAGACATGGTAACATGTATCAAAAATTGCTGACTCAAGCGGTTAAAACCCATGGTGACCACATGGTTGCTGTGATATGACATCAAATATGAAAGCTCTACGCGTTTCGTGGAGTTGTATCCACTCATCAGGAGCAGTAAATTGGGGACACCTATAATGTAAAATGTATAATAGTCTTAGTTAATGGTAATTAACTAAAAACAGGAAGAGGGGAAACAATGGCTGTAATCCTAACACTCTTACCTGTGGGTATATAGTGGAATTGTAAAAATATTAAAAAGAAGGATGTCTGCTAATGTTCGATTTGGGAATACCCAGGGGTGAGAAACAGATCCCCCGGGAGCTGAGGCGGTAAAAGTGCGGCGGCGAGGCAATCCAATAACGAGAGATTCCCCTTGCGTGAGTACTGGAGGTAAGTAGGAGCCCAGTAGGGTATCTGTAACAAATAATATTGGATTTTAGTACTGGGTAGTATAGAGTAGTATCGGTAGATATAGTTACCGTGGAATGGGTTGTGGATAGCATGTCAGCCCGCCAGCACAGTCCCGCCAACGTCACGCTAGATAGCGTGCCTTTAGAGAGGAAGGAAGCGACCACAATGGCACGCTCAGTGCCCATATAATGGCGCCCGATACCTCCGTCATGAGGCACGCAGGTGGAGATACTCAACGTCAGCACGTGGCGTTGAGATGCCAAACGTGCGGACGCAGGAAGCGTGATGTCGACGCCCAGTGAGTACCAGCCCGCATCCCCACAGCCAATAGTGGGGGAATGCGGGATAGCCCCAGTGAGCGTCGCAGCTCCCGGGGATGAATGCATAACCACCCCAGGATTACCAATTGGTGACAAAAGCTATTAAGGGCAGAGTGCCCCAATGATGCAAAATAATAGTTATGGCACTTGATGAAAATCAACGAACAACCAGGAAGTGAAAAAGTAGACAAGTGGGTGTTTCCATCCCTAGTGACGTTTTAAAAGAAAATGGGTTGGGACTTTACATGAGACCATGGCTATCCAGCACACAGGTCTCCATCCCTATTTATATGGCAAAGGGAACAGTGGGACTTTGTATGAAACACGACACTAGGGCAGAATGAGTCAGTCAATATAAGGTGAACAGATAATTTATTTGACATAATTTGGGGCATAATGCATAAAATGACATCGACAGTAAATCAATAGGTATGATATAATAAAAAATAAAACATGATTTGTATATCACATTATAGTAAAAAATGGTAGCACAATATACAAAGTAACACATGATCAACCTCGATATCGGCAATAGGCCCAAAAATAAGACATGGTAACATGTATCAAAAATTGCTGACTCAAGCGGTTAAAACCCATGGTGACCACATGGTTGCTGTGATATGACATCAAATATGAAAGCTCTACGCGTTTCGTGGAGTTGTATCCACTCATCAGGAGCAGTAAATTGGGGACACCTATAATGTAAAATGTATAATAGTCTTAGTTAATGGTAATTAACTAAAAACAGGAAGAGGGGAAACAATGGCTGTAATCCTAACACTCTTACCTGTGGGTATATAGTGGAATTGTAAAAATATTAAAAAGAAGGATGTCTGCTAATGTTCGATTTGGGAATACCCAGGGGTGAGAAACAGATCCCCCGGGAGCTGAGGCGGTAAAAGTGTGGCGGCGAGGCAATCCAATAACGAGAGATTCCCCTTGCGTGAGTACTGGAGGTAAGTAGGAGCCCAGTAGGGTATCTGTAACAAATAATATTGGATTTTAGTACTGGGTAGTATAGAGTAGTATAGGTAGATATAGTTACCGTGGAATGGGTTGTGGATAGCATGTCAGCCCGCCAGCACAGTCCCGCCAACGTCACGCTAGATAGCGTGCCTTTAGAGAGAAAGGAAGCGACCACAATGGCGCGCTCAGCGCCCATATAATGGCGCCCGATACCTCCGTCATGAGGCACGCAGGTGGAGATACTCAACGTCAGCACGTGGCGTGGAGATGCCAAACGTGCGGACGCAGGAAGCGTGATGTCGACGCCCAGTGAGTACCAGCCCGCATCCCCACAGCCAATAGTGGGGGAATGCGGGATAACCCCAGTGAGCGTCGCAGCTCCCGGGGATGAATGCATAACCACCCCAGGATTACCAATTGGTAACAAAAGCTATTAAGGGCAGGGTGCCCCAATGATGCAAAATAATAGTTATGGCACTTGATGAAAATCAACGAACAACCAGGAAGTGAAAAAGTAGAAAAGTGGGTGTTTCCATCCCTAGTGACGTTTTAAAAGAAAATGGGTTGGGACTTTACATGAGACCATGGCTATCCAGCACACAGGTCTCCATCCCTATTTATATGGCAAAGGGAACAGTGGTACTTTGTATGAAACACGGCACTAGGGCAGAATGAGTCAGTCAATATAAGGTGATCAGATAATTTATTTGACATAATTTGGGGCATAATGCATAAAATGACATCGACAGTAAATCAATAGGTATGATACAATAAAAAATAAAACATGATTTGTATATCACATTATAGTAAAAAATGGTAGCACAATATACAAAGTAACACATGATCAACCTCGATATCGGCAATAGGCCCAAAAATAAGACATGGTAACATGTATCAAAAATTGCTGACTCAAGCAGTTAAAACCCATGGTGACCACATGGTTGCTGTGATATGACATCAAATATGAAAGCTCTACGCGTTTCGTGGAGTTGTATCCACTCATCAGGAGCAGTAAATTGGGGACACCTATAATGTAAAATGTATAATAGTCTTAGTTAATGGTAATTAACTAAAAACAGGAAGAGGGGAAACAATGGCTGTAATCCTAAAACTCTTACCTGTGGGTATATAGTGGAATTGTAAAAATATTAAAAAGAAGGATGTCTGCTAATGTTCGATTTGGGAATACCCAGGGGTGAGAAACAGATCCCCCGGGAGCTGAGGCGGTAAAAGTGCGACGGCGAGGCAATCCAATAATGAGAGATTCCCCTTGTGTGAGTACTGGAGGTAAGTAGGAGCCCAGTAGGGTATCTGTAACAAATAATATTGGATTTTAGTACTGGGTAGTATAGAGTAGTATAGGTAGATATAGTTACCGTGGAATGGGTTGTGGATAGCATGTCAGCCCGCCAGCACAGTCCCGCCAACGTCACGCTAGATAGCGTGCCTTCAGAGAGGAAGGAAGCGACCACAATGGCACGCTCAGTGCCCATATAATGGAGCCCGATACCTCCGTCATGAGGCACGCAGGTGGAGATACTCAACGTCAGCACGTGGCGTGGAGACGCCAAACGTGCGGACGCAGGAAGCGTGATGTCGACGCCCAGTGAGTACCAGCCCGCATCCCCACAGCCAATAGCGGGGGAATGCGGGATAGCCCCAGTGAGCGTCGCAGCTCCCGGGGATGAATGCATAACCACCCCAGGATTACCAATTGGTGACAAAAGCTATTAAGGGCAGGGTGCCCCAATGATGCAAAATAATAGTTATGGCACTTGATGAAAATTAACGAACAACCAGGAAGTGAAAAAGTAGACAAGTGGGTGTTTCCATCCCTAGTGACGTTTTAAAAGAAAATGGGTTGGGACTTTACATGAGACCCTGGTTATCCAGCACACAGGTCTCCATCCTTATTTATACGGCAAAGGGAACAGTGGTACTTTGTATGAAACACGACACTAGGGCAGAATGAGTCAGTCAATATAGGGTGATCAGATCATTTATTTGACATAATTTGGGGCATAATGCATAAAATGACATCGACAGTAAATCAATAGGTATGATACAATAAAAAATAAAACATGATTTGTATATCACATTATAGTAAAAAATGGTAGCACAATATACAAAGTAACACATGATCAACCTCGATATCGGCAATAGGCCCAAAAATAAGACATGGTAACATGTATCAAAAATTGCTGACTCAAGCGGTTAAAACCCATGGTGACCACATGGTTGCTGTGATATGACATCAAATATGAAAGCTCTACGTGTTTCGTGGAGTTGTATCCACTCATCAGGAGCAGTAAATTGGGGACACCTATAATGTAAAATGTATAATAGTCTTAGTTAATGGTAATTAACTAAAAACAGGAAGAGGGGAAACAATGGCTGTAATCCTAACACTCTTACCTGTGGGTATATAGTGGAATTGTAAAAATATTAAAAAGAAGGATGTCTGCTAATGTTCGATTTGGGAATACCCAGGGGTGAGAAACAGATCCCCCGGGAGCTGAGGCGGTAAAAGTGCGGCGGCGAGGCAATCCAATAACGAGAGATTCCCCTTGCGTGAGTACTGGAGGTAAGTAGGAGCCCAGTAGGGTATCTGTAACAAATAATATTGGATTTTAGTACTGGGTAGTATAGAGTAGTATAGGTTAGGCTTGTGCAATTCGTTTCGTAATGAATTGAAATTCGTCCGAATTTAGCAACTTTCGGACATTCGGAAGCATTCGAATTTCCGAACAAAGCAATTACGAATAAGACCGAATCCGAAATAAATTATACCGCAAATAGCGAATGCCCGAATGTCTTCGGCATAATTCGTTATGAAAAAGTTACGAATGTACGAATCCATACGAAGCACAATAACACTCACTCTGCTCTGCTCTCTGCTTCTCCCACACCGTGCTGAACTCCCTCTCAAAATGGTGTACAGGGGCGGAGGTTATAGCCGCATGTAAAAAACGAAAGTAAAATACGAGATTTCGAATCCATTCGAAGCACAATAACACTCTGCTCTGCTCTCTGCTTCTCCCTCACCGTGCTGAACCCTCTCAAAATGGTGTACAGGGGCGGAGCCTATAGCCGCATGTAAAAAACGAAAGTAAAATACGAGATTTCGAATCGTTACAAATAACCGCTATGTATTTAGAAAAGTACAAATCCATTCGAAGCACATTAGGCATAATAGGCAGCGTCGTTGTGAGAGAGACACGGAAAATTACGAATCAACAAACCCAAAAAAAGTTACGAAAGTAGGAGTTGTGTCCAGAATCAACGAAAAACAACGTACTCTACCGAAAGTACGAATTATAAAGCAACAAAAAATTCAACGAAAAATGTCGCTTGCAAAAATACGAATGAGTCCGAACACGAAAAATCCCGTCTAGCAAAATTACGAATGATTACGAATCAACAGGACCGGAAAGAAACGAACCGAAACGGAACAAATTTTTCCGTTGTGCACAAGTCTAGTATAGGTAGATATAGTTACCGTGGAATGGGTTGTGGATAGCATGTCAGCCCGCCAGCACAGTCCCGCCAACGTCACACTAGATAGCGTGCCTTCAGAGAGGAAGGAAGCGACCACAATGGCGCGCTCAGCGCCCATATAATGGCGCCCGATACCTCCGTCATGAGGCACGCAGGTGGAGATACTCAATGTCAGCACGTGGCGTGGAGACAACAAACGTGCAGACGCAGGAAGCGTGATGTCGATGCCCAGTGAGTACCAGCCCGCATCCCCACAGCCAATAGCGGGGGAATGCGGGATAGCCCCAGTGAGCGTCGCAGCTCCCGGGGATAAATGCATAACCACCCCAGGATTATCAATTGGTGATAAAAGCTATTAAGGGCAGGGTGCCCCAATGATGCAAAATATTAGTTATGGCACTTGATGAAAATCAACGAACAACCAGGAAGTGAAAAAGTAGACAAGTGGGTGTTTCCATCCCTAGTGACGTTTTAAAAGAAAATGGGTTGGGACTTTACATGAGACCATGGCTATCCAGCACACAGGTCTCCATCCCTATTTATATGGCAAAGGGAACAGTGGGACTTTGTATGAAACACGACACTAGGGCAGAATGAGTCAGTCAATATAAGGTGAACGGATAATTTATTTGACATAATTTGGGGCATAATGCATAAAATGACATCGACAGTAAATCAATAGGTATGATACAATAAAAAATAAAACATGATTTGTATATCACATTATAGTAAAAAATGGTAGCACAATATACAAAGTAACACATGATCAACCTCGATATTGGCAATAGGCCCAAAAATAAGACATGGTAACATGTATCAAAAATTGCTGACTCAAGCGGTTAAAACCCATGGTGACCACATGGTTGCTGTGATATGACATCAAATATGAAAGCTCTACGCGTTTCGTGGAGTTGTATCCACTCATCAGGAGCAGTAAATTGGGGACACCTATAATGTAAAATGTATAATAGTCTTAGTTAATGGTAATTAACTAAAAACAGGAAGAGGGGAAACAATGGCTGTAATCCTAACACTCTTACCTGTGGGTATATAGTGGAATTGTAAAAATATTAAAAAGAAGGATGTCTGCTAATGTTCGATTTGGGAATACCCAGGGGTGAGAAACAGATCCCCCGGGAGCTGAGGCGGTAAAAGTGCGGCGGCGAGGCAATCCAATAACGAGAGATTCCCCTTGCGTGAGTACTGGAGGTAAGTAGGAGCCCAGTAGGGTATCTGTAACAAATAATATTGGATTTTAGTACTGGGTAGTATAGAGTAGTATAGGTAGATATAGTTACCGTGGAATCGGTTGTGGATAGCATGTCAGCCCGCCAGCACAGTCCCGCCAACGTCACGCTAGATAGCGTGTCTTTAGAGAGGAAGGAAGCGACCACAATGGCACGCTCAGCGCCCATATAATGGCGCCCGATACCTCCGTCATGAGGCACGCAGGTGGAGATACTCAACGTCAGCACGTGGCGTGGAGGTGCCAAACGTGCGGACGCAGGAAGCGTGATGTCGACGCCCAGTGAGTACCAGCCCGCATCCCCACAGCCAATAGTGGGGGAATGCGGGATAGCCCCAGTGAGCGTCGCAGCTCCCGGGGATGAATGCATAACCACCCCAGGATTACCAATTGGTGACAAAAGCTATTAAGGGCAGGGTGCCCCAATGATGCAAAATAATAGTTATGGCACTTGATGAAAATCAACGAACAACCAGGAAGTGAAAAAGTAGACAAGTGGGTGTTTCCATCCCTAGTGACGTTTTAAAAGAAAATGGGTTGGGACTTTACATGAGACCATGGCTATCCAGCACACAGGTCTCCATCCCTATTTATATGGCAAAGGGAACAGTGGGACTTTGTATGAAACACGACACTAGGGCAGAATGAGTCAGTCAATATAAGGTGAACAGATAATTTATTTGACATAATTTGGGGCATAATGCATAAAATGACATCGACAGTAAATCAATAGGTATGATACAATAAAAAATAAAACATGATTTGTATATCACATTATAGTAAAAAATGGTAGCACAATATACAAAGTAACACATGATCAACCTCGATATCGGCAATAGGCCCAAAAATAAGACATGGTAACATGTATCAAAAATTGCTGACTCAAGCAGTTAAAACCCATGGTGACCACATGGTTGCTGTGATATGACATCAAATATGAAAGCTCTACGCGGTCGTGGAGTTGTATCCACTCATCAGGAGCAGTAAATTGGGGACACCTATAATGTAAAATGTATAATAGTCTTAGTTAATGGTAATTAACTAAAAACAGGAAGAGGGGAAACAATGGCTGTAATCCTAACACTCTTACCTGTGGGTATATAGTGGAATTGTAAAAATATTAAAAAGAAGGATGTCTGCTAATGTTCGATTTGGGAATACCCAGGGGTGAGAAACAGATCCCCCGGGAGCTGAGGTAGTAAAAGTGCGGCGGCGAGGCAATCCAATAACGAGAGATTCCCCTTGTGTGAGTACTGGAGGTAAGTAGGAGCCCAGTAGGGTATCTGTAACAAATAATATTGGATTTTAGTACTGGGTAGTATAGAGTAGTATAGGTAGATATAGTTACCATGGAATGGGTTGTGGATAGCATGTCAGCCCGCCAGCACAGTCCCGCCAACGTCACGCTAGATAGCGTGCCTTCAGAGAGGAAGGAAGCGAACACAATGGCGCGCTCAGCGCCCATATAATGGCGCCCGATACCTCCGTCATGAGGCATGCAGGTGGAGATACTCAACGTCAGCACGTGGCGTGGAGACGCCAAACGTGCAGACGCAGGAAGCGTGATGTCGACGCCCAGTGAGTACCAGCCCGCATCCCCACAGCCAATAGCGGGGGAATGCGGGATAGCCCCAGTGAGCGTCGCAGCTCCCGGGGATGAATGCATAACCACCCCAGGATTACCAATTGGTGACAAAAGCTATTAAGGGCAGGGTGCCCCAATGATGCAAAATAATAGTTATGGCACTTGATGAAAATCAACGAACAACCAGGAAGTGAAAAAGTAGACAAGTGGGTGTTTCCATCCCTAGTGACGTTTTAAAAGAAAATGGGTTGGGACTTTACATGAGACCATGGCTATCCAGCACACAGGTCTCCATCCCTATTTATATGGCAAAGGGAACAGTGGGACTTTGTATGAAACACGACACTAGGGCAGAATGAGTCAGTCAATATAAGGTGAACAGATAATTTATTTGACATAATTTGGGGCATAATGCATAAAATGACATCGACAGTAAATCAATAGGTATGATACAATAAAAAATAAAACATGATTTGTATATCACATTATAGTAAAAAATGGTAGCACAATATACAAAGTAACACATGATCAACCTCGATATCGGCAATAGGCCCAAAAATAAGACATGGTAACATGTATCAAAAATTGCTGACTCAAGCGGTTAAAACCCATGGTGACCACATGGTTGCTGTGATATGACATCAAATATGAAAGCTCTACGCGTTTCGTGGAGTTGTATCCACTCATCAGGAGCAGTAAATTGGGGACACCTATAATGTAAAATGTATAATAGTCTTAGTTAATGGTAATTAACTAAAAACAGGAAGAGGGGAAACAATGGCTGTAATCCTAACACTCTTACCTGTGGGTATATAGTGGAATTGTAAAAATATTAAAAAGAAGGATGTCTGCTAATGTTCGATTTGGGAATACCCAGGGGTGAGAAACAGATCCCCCGGGAGCTGAGGAAGTAAAAGTGCGGCGGCGAGGCAATCCAATAACGAGAGATTCCCCTTGTGTGAGTACTGGAGGTAAGTAGGAGCCCAGTAGGGTATCTGTAACAAATAATATTGGATTTTAGTACTGGGTAGTATAGAGTAGTATAGGTAGATATAGTTACCATGGAATGGGTTGTGGATAGCATGCCAGCCCGCCAGCACAGTCCCGCCAACGTCACGCTAGATAGCGTGCCTTCAGAGAGGAAGGAAGCGAACACAATGGCGCGCTCAGCGCCCATATAATGGCGCCCGATACCTCCGTCATGAGGCATGCAGGTGGAGATACTCAACGTCAGCACGTGGCGTGGAGACGCCAAACGTGCAGACGCAGGAAGCGTGATGTCGACGCCCAGTGAGTACCAGCCCGCATCCCCACAGCCAATAGCGGGGGAATGCGGGATAGCCCCAGTGAGCGTCGCAGCTCCCGGGGATGAATGCATAACCACCCCAGGATTACCAATTGGTGACAAAAGCTATTAGGGGCAGGGTGCCCCAATGATGCAAAATAATAGTTATGGCACTTGATGAAAATCAACGAACAACCAGGAAGTGAAAAAGTAGACAAGTGTGTGTTTCCATCCCTAGTGACGTTTTAAAAGAAAATGGGTTGGGACTTTACATGAGACCATGGCTATCCAGCACACAGGTCTCCATCCTTATTTATATGGCAAAGGGAACAGTGGGACTTTGTATGAAACACGACACTAGGGCAGAATGAGTCAGTCAATATAAGGTGAACGGATAATTTATTTGACATAATTTGGGGCATAATGCATAAAATGACATCGACAGTAAATCAATAGGTATGATACAATAAAAAATAAAACATGATTTGTATATCACATTATAGTAAAAAATGGTAGCACAATATACAAAGTAACACATGATCAACCTCGATATCGGCAATAGGCCCAAAAATAAGACATGGTAACATGTATCAAAAATTGCTGACTCAAGCGGTTAAAACCCATGGTGACCACATGGTTGCTGTGATATGACATCAAATATGAAAGCTCTACGCGTTTCGTGGAGTTGTATCCACTCATCAGGAGCAGTAAATTGGGGACACCTATAATGTAAAATGTATAATAGTCTTAGTTAATGGTAATTAACTAAAAACAGGAAGAGGGGAAACAATGGCTGTAATCCTAACACTCTTACCTGTGGGTATATAGTGGAATTGTAAAAATATTAAAAAGAAGGATGTCTGCTAATGTTCGATTTGGGAATACCCAGGGGTGAGAAACAGATCCCCCGGGAGCTGAGGCGGTAAAAGTGCGGCGGCGAGGCAATCCAATAACGAGAGATTCCCCTTGCGTGAGTACTGGAGGTAAGTAGGAGCCCAGTAGGGTATCTGTAACAAATAATATTGGATTTTAGTACTGGGTAGTATAGAGTAGTATAGGTAGATATAGTTACCGTGGAATGGGTTGTGGATAGCATGTCAGCCCGCCAGCACAGTCCCGCCAACGTCACGCTAGATAGCGTGCCTTTAGAGAGGAAGGAAGCGACCACAATGGCGCGCTCAGCGCCCATATAATGGCGCCCGATACCTCCGTCATGAGGCACGCAGGTGGAGATACTCAACGTCAGCACGTGGCGTGGAGATGCCAAACGTGCGGACGCAGGAAGCGTGATGTCGACGCCCAGTGAGTACCAGCCCGCATCCCCACAGCCAATAGTGGGGGAATGCGGGATAACCCCAGTGAGCGTCGCAGCTCCCGGGGATGAATGCATAACCACCCCAGGATTACCAATTGGTGACAAAAGCTATTAAGGGCAGGGTGCCCCAATGATGCAAAATAATAGTTATGGCACTTGATGAAAATCAACGAACAACCAGGAAGTGAAAAAGTAGACAAGTGGGTGTTTCCATCCCTAGTGACGTTTTAAAAGAAAATGGGTTGGGACTTTACATGAGACCATGGCTATCCAGCACACAGGTCTCCATCCCTATTTATATGGCAAAGGGAACAGTGGGACTTTGTATGAAACACGACACTAGGGCAGAATGAGTCAGTCAATATAAGGTGAACAGATAATTTATTTGACATAATTTGGGGCATAATGCATAAAATGACATCGACAGTAAATCAATAGGTATGATACAATAAAAAATAAAACATGATTTGTATATCACATTATAGTAAAAAATGGTAGCACAATATACAAAGTAACACATGATCAACCTCGATATCGGCAATAGGCCCAAAAATAAGACATGGTAACATGTATCAAAAATTGCTGACTCAAGCAGTTAAAACCCATGGTGACCACATGGTTGCTGTGATATGACATCAAATATGAAAGCTCTACGCGGTCGTGGAGTTGTATCCACTCATCAGGAGCAGTAAATTGGGGACACCTATAATGTAAAATGTATAATAGTCTTAGTTAATGGTAATTAACTAAAAACAGGAAGAGGGGAAACAATGGCTGTAATCCTAACACTCTTACCTGTGGGTATATAGTGGAATTGTAAAAATATTAAAAAGAAGGATGTCTGCTAATGTTCGATTTGGGAATACCCAGGGGTGAGAAACAGATCCCCCGGGAGCTGAGGAAGTAAAAGTGCGGCGGCGAGGCAATCCAATAACGAGAGATTCCCCTTGTGTGAGTACTGGAGGTAAGTAGGAGCCCAGTAGGGTATCTGTAACAAATAATATTGGATTTTAGTACTGGGTAGTATAGAGTAGTATAGGTAGATATAGTTACCATGGAATGGGTTGTGGATAGCATGCCAGCCCGCCAGCACAGTCCCGCCAACGTCACGCTAGATAGCGTGCCTTCAGAGAGGAAGGAAGCGAACACAATGGCGCGCTCAGCGCCCATATAATGGCGCCCGATACCTCCGTCATGAGGCATGCAGGTGGAGATACTCAACGTCAGCACGTGGCGTGGAGACGCCAAACGTGCAGACGCAGGAAGCGTGATGTCGACGCCCAGTGAGTACCAGCCCGCATCCCCACAGCCAATAGCGGGGGAATGCGGGATAGCCCCAGTGAGCGTCGCAGCTCCCGGGGATGAATGCATAACCACCCCAGGATTACCAATTGGTGACAAAAGCTATTAGGGGCAGGGTGCCCCAATGATGCAAAATATTAGTTATGGCACTTGATGAAAATCAACGAACAACCAGGAAGTGAAAAAGTAGACAAGTGTGTGTTTCCATCCCTAGTGACGTTTTAAAAGAAAATGGGTTGGGACTTTACATGAGACCATGGCTATCCAGCACACAGGTCTCCATCCTTATTTATATGGCAAAGGGAACAGTGGGACTTTGTATGAAACACGACACTAGGGCAGAATGAGTCAGTCAATATAAGGTGAACGGATAATTTATTTGACATAATTTGGGGCATAATGCATAAAATGACATCGACAGTAAATCAATAGGTATGATACAATAAAAAATAAAACATGATTTGTATATCACATTATAGTAAAAAATGGTAGCACAATATACAAAGTAACACATGATCAACCTCGATATCGGCAATAGGCCCAAAAATAAGACATGGTAACATGTATCAAAAATTGCTGACTCAAGCGGTTAAAACCCATGGTGACCACATGGTTGCTGTGATATGACATCAAATATGAAAGCTCTACGCGTTTCGTGGAGTTGTATCCACTCATCAGGAGCAGTAAATTGGGGACACCTATAATGTAAAATGTATAATAGTCTTAGTTAATGGTAATTAACTAAAAACAGGAAGAGGGGAAACAATGGCTGTAATCCTAACACTCTTACCTGTGGGTATATAGTGGAATTGTAAAAATATTAAAAAGAAGGATGTCTGCTAATGTTCGATTTGGGAATACCCAGGGGTGAGAAACAGATCCCCCGGGAGCTGAGGAAGTAAAAGTGCGGCGGCGAGGCAATCCAATAACGAGAGATTCCCCTTGTGTGAGTACTGGAGGTAAGTAGGAGCCCAGTAGGGTATCTGTAACAAATAATATTGGATTTTAGTACTGGGTAGTATAGAGTAGTATAGGTAGATATAGTTACCATGGAATGGGTTGTGGATAGCATGCCAGCCCGCCAGCACAGTCCCGCCAACGTCACGCTAGATAGCGTGCCTTCAGAGAGGAAGGAAGCGAACACAATGGCGCGCTCAGCGCCCATATAATGGCGCCCGATACCTCCGTCATGAGGCATGCAGGTGGAGATACTCAACGTCAGCACGTGGCGTGGAGACGCCAAACGTGCAGACGCAGGAAGCGTGATGTCGACGCCCAGTGAGTACCAGCCCGCATCCCCACAGCCAATAGCGGGGGAATGCGGGATAGCCCCAGTGAGCGTCGCAGCTCCCGGGGATGAATGCATAACCACCCCAGGATTACCAATTGGTGACAAAAGCTATTAGGGGCAGGGTGCCCCAATGATGCAAAATAATAGTTATGGCACTTGATGAAAATCAACGAACAACCAGGAAGTGAAAAAGTAGACAAGTGTGTGTTTCCATCCCTAGTGACGTTTTAAAAGAAAATGGGTTGGGACTTTACATGAGACCATGGCTATCCAGCACACAGGTCTCCATCCTTATTTATATGGCAAAGGGAACAGTGGGACTTTGTATGAAACACGACACTAGGGCAGAATGAGTCAGTCAATATAAGGTGAACGGATAATTTATTTGACATAATTTGGGGCATAATGCATAAAATGACATCGACAGTAAATCAATAGGTATGATACAATAAAAAATAAAACATGATTTGTATATCACATTATAGTAAAAAATGGTAGCACAATATACAAAGTAACACATGATCAACCTCGATATCGGCAATAGGCCCAAAAATAAGACATGGTAACATGTATCAAAAATTGCTGACTCAAGCGGTTAAAACCCATGGTGACCACATGGTTGCTGTGATATGATATCAAATATGAAAGCTCTACGCGTTTCGTGGAGTTGTATCCACTCATCAGGAGCAGTAAATTGGGGACACCTATAATGTAAAATGTATAATAGTCTTAGTTAATGGTAATTAACTAAAAACAGGAAGAGGGGAAATAATGGCTGTAATCCTAACACTCTTACCTGTGGGTATATAGTGGAATTGTAAAAATATTAAAAAGAAGGATGTCTGCTAATGTTCGATTTGGGAATACCCAGGGGTGAGAAACAGATCCCCCGGGAGCTGAGGCGGTAAAAGTGCGGCGGCGAGGCAATCCAATAACGAGAGATTCCCCTTGCGTGAGTACTGGAGGTAAGTAGGAGCCCAGTAGGGTATCTGTAACAAATAATATTGGATTTTAGTACTGGGTAGTATAGAGTAGTATAGGTAGATATAGTTACCGTGGAATGGGTTGTGGATAGCATGTCAGCCCGCCAGCACAGTCCCGCCAACGTCACGCTAGATAGCGTGCCTTCAGAGAGGAAGGAAGCGAACACAATGGCGCGCTCAGCGCCCATATAATGGCGCCCGATACCTCCGTCATGAGGCATGCAGGTGGAGATACTCAACGTCAGCACGTGGCGTGGAGACAACAAACGTGCAGACGCAGGAAGCGTGATGTCGATGCCCAGTGAGTACCAGCCCGCATCCCCACAGCCAATAGCGGGGGAATGCGGAATAGCCCCAGTGAGCGTCGCAGCTCCCGGGGATGAATGCATAACCACCCCAGGATTACCAATTGGTGACAAAAGCTATTAGGGGCAGGGTGCCCCAATGATGCAAAATAATAGTTATGGCACTTGATGAAAATCAACGAACAACCAGGAAGTGAAAAAGTAGACAAGTGGGTGTTTCCATCCCTAGTGACGTTTTAAAAGAAAATGGGTTGGGACTTTACATGAGACCATGGCTATCCAGCACACAGGTCTCCATCCCTATTTATATGGCAAAGGGAACAGTGGGACTTTGTATGAAACACGACACTAGGGCAGAATGAGTCAGTCAATATAAGGTGAACGGATAATTTATTTGACATAATTTGGGGCATAATGCATAAAATGACATCGACAGTAAATCAATAGGTATGATACAATAAAAAATAAAACATGATTTGTATATCACATTATAGTAAAAAATGGTAGCACAATATACAAAGTAACACATGATCAACCTCGATATTGGCAATAGGCCCAAAAATAAGACATGGTAACATGTATCAAAAATTGCTGACTCAAGCGGTTAAAACCCATGGTGACCACATGGTTGCTGTGATATGACATCAAATATGAAAGCTCTACGCGTTTCGTGGAGTTGTATCCACTCATCAGGAGCAGTAAATTGGGGACACCTATAATGTAAAATGTATAATAGTCTTAGTTAATGGTAATTAACTAAAAACAGGAAGAGGGGAAACAATGGCTGTAATCCTAACACTCTTACCTGTGGGTATATAGTGGAATTGTAAAAATATTAAAAAGAAGGATGTCTGCTAATGTTCGATTTGGGAATACCCAGGGGTGAGAAACAGATCCCCCGGGAGCTGAGGCGGTAAAAGTGCGGCGGCGAGGCAATCCAATAACGAGAGATTCCCCTTGCGTGAGTACTGGAGGTAAGTAGGAGCCCAGTAGGGTATCTGTAACAAATAATATTGGATTTTAGTACTGGGTAGTATAGAGTAGTATAGGTAGATATAGTTACCGTGGAATGGGTTGTGGATAGCATGTCAGCCCGCCAGCACAGTCCCGCCAACGTCACGCTAGATAGCGTGCCTTTAGAGAGGAAGGAAGCGACCACAATGGCACGCTCAGCGCCCATATAATGGCGCCCGATACCTCCGTCATGAGGCACGCAGGTGGAGATACTCAACGTCAGCACGTGGCGTGGAGGTGCCAAACGTGCGGACGCAGGAAGCGTGATGTCGACGCCCAGTGAGTACCAGCCCGCATCCCCACAGCCAATAGTGGGGGAATGCGGGATAGCCCCAGTGAGCGTCGCAGCTCCCGGGGATGAATGCATAACCACCCCAGGATTACCAATTGGTGACAAAAGCTATTAAGGGCAGGGTGCCCCAATGATGCAAAATAATAGTTATGGCACTTGATGAAAATCAACGAACAACCAGGAAGTGAAAAAGTAGACAAGTGGGTGTTTCCATCCCTAGTGACGTTTTAAAAGAAAATGGGTTGGGACTTTACATGAGACCATGGCTATCCAGCACACAGGTCTCCATCCCTATTTATATGGCAAAGGGAACAGTGGGACTTTGTATGAAACACGACACTAGGGCAGAATGAGTCAGTCAATATAAGGTGAACAGATAATTTATTTGACATAATTTGGGGCATAATGCATAAAATGACATCGACAGTAAATCAATAGGTATGATACAATAAAAAATAAAACATGATTTGTATATCACATTATAGTAAAAAATGGTAGCACAATATACAAAGTAACACATGATCAACCTCGATATTGGCAATAGGCCCAAAAATAAGACATGGTAACATGTATCAAAAATTGCTGACTCAAGCAGTTAAAACCCATGGTGACCACATGGTTGCTGTGATATGACATCAAATATGAAAGCTCTACGCGGTCGTGGAGTTGTATCCACTCATCAGGAGCAGTAAATTGGGGACACCTATAATGTAAAATGTATAATAGTCTTAGTTAATGGTAATTAACTAAAAACAGGAAGAGGGGAAACAATGGCTGTAATCCTAACACTCTTACCTGTGGGTATATAGTGGAATTGTAAAAATATTAAAAAGAAGGATGTCTGCTAATGTTCGATTTGGGAATACCCAGGGGTGAGAAACAGATCCCCCGGGAGCTGAGGAAGTAAAAGTGCGGCGGCGAGGCAATCCAATAACGAGAGATTCCCCTTGTGTGAGTACTGGAGGTAAGTAGGAGCCCAGTAGGGTATCTGTAACAAATAATATTGGATTTTAGTACTGGGTAGTATAGAGTAGTATAGGTAGATATAGTTACCATGGAATGGGTTGTGGATAGCATGCCAGCCCGCCAGCACAGTCCCGCCAACGTCACGCTAGATAGCGTGCCTTCAGAGAGGAAGGAAGCGAACACAATGGCGCGCTCAGCGCCCATATAATGGCGCCCGATACCTCCGTCATGAGGCATGCAGGTGGAGATACTCAACGTCAGCACGTGGCGTGGAGACGCCAAACGTGCAGACGCAGGAAGCGTGATGTCGACGCCCAGTGAGTACCAGCCCGCATCCCCACAGCCAATAGCGGGGGAATGCGGGATAGCCCCAGTGAGCGTCGCAGCTCCCGGGGATGAATGCATAACCACCCCAGGATTACCAATTGGTGACAAAAGCTATTAGGGGCAGGGTGCCCCAATGAAGCAAAATATTAGTTATGGCACTTGATGAAAATCAACGAACAACCAGGAAGTGAAAAAGTAGACAAGTGTGTGTTTCCATCCCTAGTGACGTTTTAAAAGAAAATGGGTTGGGACTTTACATGAGACCATGGCTATCCAGCACACAGGTCTCCATCCTTATTTATATGGCAAAGGGAACAGTGGGACTTTGTATGAAACACGACACTAGGGCAGAATGAGTCAGTCAATATAAGGTGAACGGATAATTTATTTGACATAATTTGGGGCATAATGCATAAAATGACATCGACAGTAAATCAATAGGTATGATACAATAAAAAATAAAACATGATTTGTATATCACATTATAGTAAAAAATGGTAGCACAATATACAAAGTAACACATGATCAACCTCGATATCGGCAATAGGCCCAAAAATAAGACATGGTAACATGTATCAAAAATTGCTGACTCAAGCGGTTAAAACCCATGGTGACCACATGGTTGCTGTGATATGACATCAAATATGAAAGCTCTACGCGTTTCGTGGAGTTGTATCCACTCATCAGGAGCAGTAAATTGGGGACACCTATAATGTAAAATGTATAATAGTCTTAGTTAATGGTAATTAACTAAAAACAGGAAGAGGGGAAATAATGGCTGTAATCCTAACACTCTTACCTGTGGGTATATAGTGGAATTGTAAAAATATTAAAAAGAAGGATGTCTGCTAATGTTCGATTTGGGAATACCCAGGGGTGAGAAACAGATCCCCCGGGAGCTGAGGCGGTAAAAGTGCGGCGGCGAGGCAATCCAATAACGAGAGATTCCCCTTGCGTGAGTACTGGAGGTAAGTAGGAGCCCAGTAGGGTATCTGTAACAAATAATATTAGATTTTAGTACTGGGTAGTATAGAGTAGTATAGGTAGATATAGTTACCGTGGAATGGGTTGTGGATAGCATGTCAGCCCGCCAGCACAGTCCCGCCAACGTCACGCTAGATAGCGTGCCTTTAGAGAGGAAGGAAGCGACCACAATGGCGCGCTCAGCGCCCATATAATGGCGCCCGATACCTCCGTCATGAGGCACGCAGGTGGAGATACTCAACGTCAGCACGTGGCGTGGAGATGCCAAACGTGCAGACGCAGGAAGCGTGATGTCGATGCCCAGTGAGTACCAGCCCGCATCCCCACAGCCAATAGCGGGGGAATGCGGAATAGCCCCAGTGAGCGTCGCAGCTCCCGGGGATAAATGCATAACCACCCCAGGATTACCAATTGGTGACAAAAGCTATTAAGGGCAGGGTGCCCCAATGATGCAAAATAATAGTTATGGCACTTGATGAAAATCAACGAACAACCAGGAAGTGAAAAAGTAGACAAGTGGGTGTTTCCATCCCTAGTGACGTTTTAAAAGAAAATGGGTTGGGACTTTACATGAGACCATGGCTATCCAGCACACAGGTCTCCATCCCTATTTATATGGCAAAGGGAACAGTGGTACTTTGTATGAAACACGACACTAGGGCAGAATGAGTCAGTCAATATAAGGTGAACAGATAATTTATTTGACATAATTTGGGGCATAATGCATAAAATGACATCGACAGTAAATCAATAGGTATGATACAATAAAAAATAAAACATGATTTGTATATCACATTATAGTAAAAAATGGTAGCACAATATACAAAGTAACACATGATCAACCTCGATATCGGCAATAGGCCCAAAAATAAGACATGGTAACATGTATCAAAAATTGCTGACTCAAGCAGTTAAAACCCATGGTGACCACATGGTTGCTGTGATATGACATCAAATATGAAAGCTCTACGCGGTCGTGGAGTTGTATCCACTCATCAGGAGCAGTAAATTGGGGACACCTATAATGTAAAATGTATAATAGTCTTAGTTAATGGTAATTAACTAAAAACAGGAAGAGGGGAAACAATGGCTGTAATCCTAACACTCTTACCTGTGGGTATATAGTGGAATTGTAAAAATATTAAAAAGAAGGATGTCTGCTAATGTTCGATTTGGGAATACCCAGGGGTGAGAAACAGATCCCCCGGGAGCTGAGGAAGTAAAAGTGCGGCGGCGAGGCAATCCAATAACGAGAGATTCCCCTTGTGTGAGTACTGGAGGTAAGTAGGAGCCCAGTAGGGTATCTGTAACAAATAATATTGGATTTTAGTACTGGGTAGTATAGAGTAGTATAGGTAGATATAGTTACCATGGAATGGGTTGTGGATAGCATGCCAGCCCGCCAGCACAGTCCCGCCAACGTCACGCTAGATAGCGTGCCTTCAGAGAGGAAGGAAGCGAACACAATGGCGCGCTCAGCGCCCATATAATGGCGCCCGATACCTCCGTCATGAGGCATGCAGGTGGAGATACTCAACGTCAGCACGTGGCGTGGAGACGCCAAACGTGCAGACGCAGGAAGCGTGATGTCGACGCCCAGTGAGTACCAGCCCGCATCCCCACAGCCAATAGCGGGGGAATGCGGGATAGCCCCAGTGAGCGTCGCAGCTCCCGGGGATGAATGCATAACCACCCCAGGATTACCAATTGGTGACAAAAGCTATTAGGGGCAGGGTGCCCCAATGATGCAAAATATTAGTTATGGCACTTGATGAAAATCAACGAACAACCAGGAAGTGAAAAAGTAGACAAGTGTGTGTTTCCATCCCTAGTGACGTTTTAAAAGAAAATGGGTTGGGACTTTACATGAGACCATGGCTATCCAGCACACAGGTCTCCATCCTTATTTATATGGCAAAGGGAACAGTGGGACTTTGTATGAAACACGACACTAGGGCAGAATGAGTCAGTCAATATAAGATGAACGGATAATTTATTTGACATAATTTGGGGCATAATGCATAAAATGACATCGACAGTAAATCAATAGGTATGATACAATAAAAAATAAAACATGATTTGTATATCACATTATAGTAAAAAATGGTAGCACAATATACAAAGTAACACATGATCAACCTCGATATCGGCAATAGGCCCAAAAATAAGACATGGTAACATGTATCAAAAATTGCTGACTCAAGCGGTTAAAACCCATGGTGACCACATGGTTGCTGTGATATGACATCAAATATGAAAGCTCTACGCGTTTCGTGGAGTTGTATCCACTCATCAGGAGCAGTAAATTGGGGACACCTATAATGTAAAATGTATAATAGTCTTAGTTAATGGTAATTAACTAAAAACAGGAAGAGGGGAAATAATGGCTGTAATCCTAACACTCTTACCTGTGGGTATATAGTGGAATTGTAAAAATATTAAAAAGAAGGATGTCTGCTAATGTTCGATTTGGGAATACCCAGGGGTGAGAAACAGATCCCCCGGGAGCTGAGGCGGTAAAAGTGCGGCGGCGAGGCAATCCAATAACGAGAGATTCCCCTTGCATGAGTACTGGAGGTAAGTAGGAGCCCAGTAGGGTATCTGTAACAAATAATATTGGATTTTAGTACTGGGTAGTATAGAGTAGTATAGGTAGATATAGTTACCGTGGAATGGGTTGTGGATAGCATGTCAGCCCGCCAGCACAGTCCCGCCAACGTCACGCTAGATAGCGTGCCTTTAGAGAGGAAGGAAGCGACCACAATGGCGCGCTCAGCGCCCATATAATGGCGCCCGATACCTCCGTCATGAGGCACGCAGGTGGAGATACTCAACGTCAGCACGTGGCGTGGAGATGCCAAACGTGCGGACGCAGGAAGCGTGATGTCGACGCCCAGTGAGTACCAGCCCGCATCCCCACAGCCAATAGTGGGGGAATGCGGGATAACCCCAGTGAGCGTCGCAGCTCCCGGGGATGAATGCATAACCACCCCAGGATTACCAATTGGTGACAAAAGCTATTAAGGGCAGGGTGCCCCAATGATGCAAAATAATAGTTATGGCACTTGATGAAAATCAACGAACAACCAGGAAGTGAAAAAGTAGACAAGTGGGTGTTTCCATCCCTAGTGACGTTTTAAAAGAAAATGGGTTGGGACTTTACATGAGACCATGGCTATCCAGCACACAGGTCTCCATCCCTATTTATATGGCAAAGGGAACAGTGGGACTTTGTATGAAACACGACACTAGGGCAGAATGAGTCAGTCAATATAAGGTGAACAGATAATTTATTTGACATAATTTGGGGCATAATGCATAAAATGACATCGACAGTAAATCAATAGGTATGATACAATAAAAAATAAAACATGATTTGTATATCACATTATAGTAAAAAATGGTAGCACAATATACAAAGTAACACATGATCAACCTCGATATCGGCAATAGGCCCAAAAATAAGACATGGTAACATGTATCAAAAATTGCTGACTCAAGCGGTTAAAACCCATGGTGACCACATGGTTGCTGTGATATGACATCAAATATGAAAGCTCTACGCGGTCGTGGAGTTGTATCCACTCATCAGGAGCAGTAAATTGGGGACACCTATAATGTAAAATGTATAATAGTCTTAGTTAATGGTAATTAACTAAAAACAGGAAGAGGGGAAACAATGGCTGTAATCCTAACACTCTTACCTGTGGGTATATAGTGGAATTGTAAAAATATTAAAAAGAAGGATGTCTGCTAATGTTCGATTTGGGAATACCCAGGGGTGAGAAACATATCCCCCGGGAGCTGAGGCAGTAAAAGTGCGGCGGCGAGGCAATCCAATAACGAGAGATTCCCCTTGTGTGAGTACTGGAGGTAAGTAGGAGCCCAGTAGGGTATCTGTAACAAATAATATTGGATTTTAGTACTGGGTAGTATAGAGTAGTATAGGTAGATATAGTTACCATGGAATGGGTTGTGGATAGCATGTCAGCCCGCCAGCACAGTCCCGCCAACGTCACGCTAGATAGCGTGCCTTCAGAGAGGAAGGAAGCGAACACAATGGCGCGCTCAGCGCCCATATAATGGCGCCCGATACCTCCGTCATGAGGCATGCAGGTGGAGATACTCAACGTCAGCACGTGGCGTGGAGACAACAAACGTGCAGACGCAGGAAGCGTGATGTCGATGCCCAGTGAGTACCAGCCCGCATCCCCACAGCCAATAGCGGGGGAATGCGGAATAGCCCCAGTGAGCGTCGCAGCTCCCGGGGATAAATGCATAACCACCCCAGGATTACCAATTGGTGACAAAAGCTATTAAGGGCAGGGTGCCCCAATGATGCAAAATAATAGTTATGGCACTTGATGAAAATCAACAAACAACCAGGAAGTGAAAAAGTAGACAAGTGGGTGTTTCCATCCCTAGTGACGTTTTAAAAGAAAATGGGTTGGGACTTTACATGAGACCATGGCTATCCAGCACACAGGTCTCCATCCCTATTTATATGGCAAAGGGAACAGTGGGACTTTGTATGAAACACGACACTAGGGCAGAATGAGTCAGTCAATATAAGGTGAACAGATAATTTATTTGACATAATTTGGGGCATAATGCATAAAATGACATTGACAGTAAATCAATAGGTATGATACAATAAAAAATAAAACATGATTTGTATATCACATTATAGTAAAAAATGGTAGCACAATATACAAAGTAACACATGATCAACCTCGATATCGGCAATAGGCCCAAAAATAAGACATGGTAACATGTATCAAAAATTGCTGACTCAAGCGGTTAAAACCCATGGTGACCACATGGTTGCTGTGATATGACATCAAATATGAAAGCTCTACGCGTTTCGTGGAGTTGTATCCACTCATCAGGAGCAGTAAATTGGGGACACCTATAATGTAAAATGTATAATAGTCTTAGTTAATGGTAATTAACTAAAAACAGGAAGAGGGGAAACAATGGCTGTAATCCTAACACTCTTACCTGTGGGTATATAGTGGAATTGTAAAAATATTAAAAAGAAGGATGTCTGCTAATGTTCGATTTGGAATACCCAGGGGTGAGAAACAGATCCCCCGGGAGCTGAAGCGGTAAAAGTGCGGCGGCGAGGCAATCCAATAACGAGAGATTCCCCTTGTGTGAGTACTGGAGGTAAGTAGGAGCCCAGTAGGGTATCTGTAACAAATAATATTGGATTTTAGTACTGGGTAGTATAGAGTAGTATAGGTAGATATAGTTACCATGGAATGGGTTGTGGATAGCATGTCAGCCCGCCAGCACAGTCCCGCCAACGTCACGCTAGATAGCGTGCCTTCAGAGAGGAAGGAAGCGAACACAATGGCGCGCTCAGCGCCCATATAATGGCGCCCGATACCTCCGTCATGAGGCATGCAGGTGGAGATACTCAACGTCAGCACGTGGCGTGGAGACGCCAAACGTGCAGACGCAGGAAGCATGATGTCGACGCCCAGTGAGTACCAGCCCGCATCCCCACAGCCAATAGCGGGGGAATGCGGGATAGCCCCAGTGAGCGTCGCAGCTCCCGGGGATGAATGCATAACCACCCCAGGATTACCAATTGGTGACAAAAGCTATTAGGGGCAGGGTGCCCCAATGATGCAAAATAATAGTTATGGCACTTGATGAAAATCAACGAACAACCAGGAAGTGAAAAAGTAGACAAGTGGGTGTTTCCATCCCTAGTGACGTTTTAAAAGAAAATGGGTTGGGACTTTACATGAGACCATGGCTATCCAGCACACAGGTCTCCATCCCTATTTATATGGCAAAGGGAACAGTGGGACTTTGTATGAAACACGACACTAGGGCAGAATGAGTCAGTCAATATAAGGTGAACGGATAATTTATTTGACATAATTTGGGGCATAATGCATAAAATGACATCGACAGTAAATCAATAGGTATGATACAATAAAAAATAAAACATGATTTGTATATCACATTATAGTAAAAAATGGTAGCACAATATACAAAGTAACACATGATCAACCTCGATATTGGCAATAGGCCCAAAAATAAGACATGGTAACATGTATCAAAAATTGCTGACTCAAGCGGTTAAAACCCATGGTGACCACATGGTTGCTGTGATATGACATCAAATATGAAAGCTCTACGCGTTTCGTGGAGTTGTATCCACTCATCAGGAGCAGTAAATTGGGGACACCTATAATGTAAAATGTATAATAGTCTTAGTTAATGGTAATTAACTAAAAACAGGAAGAGGGGAAACAATGGCTGTAATCCTAACACTCTTACCTGTGGGTATATAGTGGAATTGTAAAAATATTAAAAAGAAGGATGTCTGCTAATGTTCGATTTGGGAATACCCAGGGGTGAGAAACAGATCCCCCGGGAGCTGAGGCGGTAAAAGTGCGGCGGCGAGGCAATCCAATAACGAGAGATTCCCCTTGCGTGAGTACTGGAGGTAAGTAGGAGCCCAGTAGGGTATCTGTAACAAATAATATTGGATTTTAGTACTGGGTAGTATAGAGTAGTATAGGTAGATATAGTTACCGTGGAATGGGTTGTGGATAGCATGTCAGCCCGCCAGCACAGTCCCGCCAACGTCACGCTAGATAGCGTGCCTTTAGAGAGGAAGGAAGCGACCACAATGGCACGCTCAGCGCCCATATAATGGCGCCCGATACCTCCGTCATGAGGCACGCAGGTGGAGATACTCAACGTCAGCACGTGGCGTGGAGGTGCCAAACGTGCGGACGCAGGAAGCGTGATGTCGACGCCCAGTGAGTACCAGCCCGCATCCCCACAGCCAATAGTGGGGGAATGCGGGATAGCCCCAGTGAGCGTCGCAGCTCCCGGGGATGAATGCATAACCACCCCAGGATTACCAATTGGTGACAAAAGCTATTAAGGGCAGGGTGCCCCAATGATGCAAAATAATAGTTATGGCACTTGATGAAAATCAACGAACAACCAGGAAGTGAAAAAGTAGACAAGTGGGTGTTTCCATCCCTAGTGACGTTTTAAAAGAAAATGGGTTGGGACTTTACATGAGACCATGGCTATCCAGCACACAGGTCTCCATCCCTATTTATATGGCAAAGGGAACAGTGGGACTTTGTATGAAACACGACACTAGGGCAGAATGAGTCAGTCAATATAAGGTGAACAGATAATTTATTTGACATAATTTGGGGCATAATGCATAAAATGACATCGACAGTAAATCAATAGGTATGATACAATAAAAAATAAAACATGATTTGTATATCACATTATAGTAAAAAATGGTAGCACAATATACAAAGTAACACATGATCAACCTCGATATTGGCAATAGGCCCAAAAATAAGACATGGTAACATGTATCAAAAATTGCTGACTCAAGCAGTTAAAACCCATGGTGACCACATGGTTGCTGTGATATGACATCAAATATGAAAGCTCTACGCGGTCGTGGAGTTGTATCCACTCATCAGGAGCAGTAAATTGGGGACACCTATAATGTAAAATGTATAATAGTCTTAGTTAATGGTAATTAACTAAAAACAGGAAGAGGGGAAACAATGGCTGTAATCCTAACACTCTTACCTGTGGGTATATAGTGGAATTGTAAAAATATTAAAAAGAAGGATGTCTGCTAATGTTCGATTTGGGAATACCCAGGGGTGAGAAACAGATCCCCCGGGAGCTGAGGAAGTAAAAGTGCGGCGGCGAGGCAATCCAATAACGAGAGATTCCCCTTGTGTGAGTACTGGAGGTAAGTAGGAGCCCAGTAGGGTATCTGTAACAAATAATATTGGATTTTAGTACTGGGTAGTATAGAGTAGTATAGGTAGATATAGTTACCATGGAATGGGTTGTGGATAGCATGCCAGCCCGCCAGCACAGTCCCGCCAACGTCACGCTAGATAGCGTGCCTTCAGAGAGGAAGGAAGCGAACACAATGGCGCGCTCAGCGCCCATATAATGGCGCCCGATACCTCCGTCATGAGGCATGCAGGTGGAGATACTCAACGTCAGCACGTGGCGTGGAGACGCCAAACGTGCAGACGCAGGAAGCGTGATGTCGACGCCCAGTGAGTACCAGCCCGCATCCCCACAGCCAATAGCGGGGGAATGCGGGATAGCCCCAGTGAGCGTCGCAGCTCCCGGGGATGAATGCATAACCACCCCAGGATTACCAATTGGTGACAAAAGCTATTAGGGGCAGGGTGCCCCAATGAAGCAAAATATTAGTTATGGCACTTGATGAAAATCAACGAACAACCAGGAAGTGAAAAAGTAGACAAGTGTGTGTTTCCATCCCTAGTGACGTTTTAAAAGAAAATGGGTTGGGACTTTACATGAGACCATGGCTATCCAGCACACAGGTCTCCATCCTTATTTATATGGCAAAGGGAACAGTGGGACTTTGTATGAAACACGACACTAGGGCAGAATGAGTCAGTCAATATAAGGTGAACGGATAATTTATTTGACATAATTTGGGGCATAATGCATAAAATGACATCGACAGTAAATCAATAGGTATGATACAATAAAAAATAAAACATGATTTGTATATCACATTATAGTAAAAAATGGTAGCACAATATACAAAGTAACACATGATCAACCTCGATATCGGCAATAGGCCCAAAAATAAGACATGGTAACATGTATCAAAAATTGCTGACTCAAGCGGTTAAAACCCATGGTGACCACATGGTTGCTGTGATATGACATCAAATATGAAAGCTCTACGCGTTTCGTGGAGTTGTATCCACTCATCAGGAGCAGTAAATTGGGGACACCTATAATGTAAAATGTATAATAGTCTTAGTTAATGGTAATTAACTAAAAACAGGAAGAGGGGAAATAATGGCTGTAATCCTAACACTCTTACCTGTGGGTATATAGTGGAATTGTAAAAATATTAAAAAGAAGGATGTCTGCTAATGTTCGATTTGGGAATACCCAGGGGTGAGAAACAGATCCCCCGGGAGCTGAGGCGGTAAAAGTGCGGCGGCGAGGCAATCCAATAACGAGAGATTCCCCTTGCGTGAGTACTGGAGGTAAGTAGGAGCCCAGTAGGGTATCTGTAACAAATAATATTGGATTTTAGTACTGGGTAGTATAGAGTAGTATAGGTAGATATAGTTACCGTGGAATGGGTTGTGGATAGCATGTCAGCCCGCCAGCACAGTCCCGCCAACGTCACGCTAGATAGCGTGCCTTCAGAGAGGAAGGAAGCGAACACAATGGCGCGCTCAGCGCCCATATAATGGCGCCCGATACCTCCGTCATGAGGCATGCAGGTGGAGATACTCAACGTCAGCACGTGGCGTGGAGACGCCAAACGTGCAGACGCAGGAAGCGTGATGTCGACGCCCAGTGAGTACCAGCCCGCATCCCCACAGCCAATAGCGGGGGAATGCGGGATAGCCCCAGTGAGCGTCGCAGCTCCCGGGGATGAATGCATAACCACCCCAGGATTACCAATTGGTGACAAAAGCTATTAGGGGCAGGGTGCCCCAATGATGCAAAATATTAGTTATGGCACTTGATGAAAATCAACGAACAACCAGGAAGTGAAAAAGTAGACAAGTGTGTGTTTCCATCCCTAGTGACGTTTTAAAAGAAAATGGGTTGGGACTTTACATGAGACCATGGCTATCCAGCACACAGGTCTCCATCCTTATTTATATGGCAAAGGGAACAGTGGGACTTTGTATGAAACACGACACTAGGGCAGAATGAGTCAGTCAATATAAGATGAACGGATAATTTATTTGACATAATTTGGGGCATAATGCATAAAATGACATCGACAGTAAATCAATAGGTATGATACAATAAAAAATAAAACATGATTTGTATATCACATTATAGTAAAAAATGGTAGCACAATATACAAAGTAACACATGATCAACCTCGATATCGGCAATAGGCCCAAAAATAAGACATGGTAACATGTATCAAAAATTGCTGACTCAAGCGGTTAAAACCCATGGTGACCACATGGTTGCTGTGATATGACATCAAATATGAAAGCTCTACGCGTTTCGTGGAGTTGTATCCACTCATCAGGAGCAGTAAATTGGGGACACCTATAATGTAAAATGTATAATAGTCTTAGTTAATGGTAATTAACTAAAAACAGGAAGAGGGGAAATAATGGCTGTAATCCTAACACTCTTACCTGTGGGTATATAGTGGAATTGTAAAAATATTAAAAAGAAGGATGTCTGCTAATGTTCGATTTGGGAATACCCAGGGGTGAGAAACAGATCCCCCGGGAGCTGAGGCGGTAAAAGTGCGGCGGCGAGGCAATCCAATAACGAGAGATTCCCCTTGCGTGAGTACTGGAGGTAAGTAGGAGCCCAGTAGGGTATCTGTAACAAATAATATTGGATTTTAGTACTGGGTAGTATAGAGTAGTATAGGTAGATATAGTTACCGTGGAATGGGTTGTGGATAGCATGTCAGCCCGCCAGCACAGTCCCGCCAACGTCACGCTAGATAGCGTGCCTTTAGAGAGGAAGGAAGCGACCACAATGGCGCGCTCAGCGCCCATATAATGGCGCCCGATACCTCCGTCATGAGGCACGCAGGTGGAGATACTCAACGTCAGCACGTGGCGTGGAGATGCCAAACGTGCGGACGCAGGAAGCGTGATGTCGACGCCCAGTGAGTACCAGCCCGCATCCCCACAGCCAATAGTGGGGGAATGCGGGATAACCCCAGTGAGCGTCGCAGCTCCCGGGGATGAATGCATAACCACCCCAGGATTACCAATTGGTGACAAAAGCTATTAAGGGCAGGGTGCCCCAATGATGCAAAATAATAGTTATGGCACTTGATGAAAATCAACGAACAACCAGGAAGTGAAAAAGTAGACAAGTGGGTGTTTCCATCCCTAGTGACGTTTTAAAAGAAAATGGGTTGGGACTTTACATGAGACCATGGCTATCCAGCACACAGGTCTCCATCCCTATTTATATGGCAAAGGGAACAGTGGGACTTTGTATGAAACACGACACTAGGGCAGAATGAGTCAGTCAATATAAGGTGAACAGATAATTTATTTGACATAATTTGGGGCATAATGCATAAAATGACATCGACAGTAAATCAATAGGTATGATACAATAAAAAATAAAACATGATTTGTATATCACATTATAGTAAAAAATGGTAGCACAATATACAAAGTAACACATGATCAACCTCGATATCGGCAATAGGCCCAAAAATAAGACATGGTAACATGTATCAAAAATTGCTGACTCAAGCGGTTAAAACCCATGGTGACCACATGGTTGCTGTGATATGACATCAAATATGAAAGCTCTACGCGGTCGTGGAGTTGTATCCACTCATCAGGAGCAGTAAATTGGGGACACCTATAATGTAAAATGTATAATAGTCTTAGTTAATGGTAATTAACTAAAAACAGGAAGAGGGGAAACAATGGCTGTAATCCTAACACTCTTACCTGTGGGTATATAGTGGAATTGTAAAAATATTAAAAAGAAGGATGTCTGCTAATGTTCGATTTGGGAATACCCAGGGGTGAGAAACATATCCCCCGGGAGCTGAGGCAGTAAAAGTGCGGCGGCGAGGCAATCCAATAACGAGAGATTCCCCTTGTGTGAGTACTGGAGGTAAGTAGGAGCCCAGTAGGGTATCTGTAACAAATAATATTGGATTTTAGTACTGGGTAGTATAGAGTAGTATAGGTAGATATAGTTACCATGGAATGGGTTGTGGATAGCATGTCAGCCCGCCAGCACAGTCCCGCCAACGTCACGCTAGATAGCGTGCCTTCAGAGAGGAAGGAAGCGAACACAATGGCGCGCTCAGCGCCCATATAATGGCGCCCGATACCTCCGTCATGAGGCATGCAGGTGGAGATACTCAACGTCAGCACGTGGCGTGGAGACAACAAACGTGCAGACGCAGGAAGCGTGATGTCGATGCCCAGTGAGTACCAGCCCGCATCCCCACAGCCAATAGCGGGGGAATGCGGAATAGCCCCAGTGAGCGTCGCAGCTCCCGGGGATAAATGCATAACCACCCCAGGATTACCAATTGGTGACAAAAGCTATTAAGGGCAGGGTGCCCCAATGATGCAAAATAATAGTTATGGCACTTGATGAAAATCAACAAACAACCAGGAAGTGAAAAAGTAGACAAGTGGGTGTTTCCATCCCTAGTGACGTTTTAAAAGAAAATGGGTTGGGACTTTACATGAGACCATGGCTATCCAGCACACAGGTCTCCATCCCTATTTATATGGCAAAGGGAACAGTGGGACTTTGTATGAAACACGACACTAGGGCAGAATGAGTCAGTCAATATAAGGTGAACAGATAATTTATTTGACATAATTTGGGGCATAATGCATAAAATGACATCGACAGTAAATCAATAGGTATGATACAATAAAAAATAAAACATGATTTGTATATCACATTATAGTAAAAAATGGTAGCACAATATACAAAGTAACACATGATCAACCTCGATATTGGCAATAGGCCCAAAAATAAGACATGGTAACATGTATCAAAAATTGCTGACTCAAGCGGTTAAAACCCATGGTGACCACATGGTTGCTGTGATATGACATCAAATATGAAAGCTCTACGCGGTCGTGGAGTTGTATCCACTCATCAGGAGCAGTAAATTGGGGACACCTATAATGTAAAATGTATAATAGTCTTAGTTAATGGTAATTAACTAAAAACAGGAAGAGGGGAAACAATGGCTGTAATCCTAACACTCTTACCTGTGGGTATATAGTGGAATTGTAAAAATATTAAAAAGAAGGATGTCTGCTAATGTTCGATTTGGGAATACCCAGGGGTGAGAAACATATCCCCCGGGAGCTGAGGCAGTAAAAGTGCGGCGGCGAGGCAATCCAATAACGAGAGATTCCCCTTGTGTGAGTACTGGAGGTAAGTAGGAGCCCAGTAGGGTATCTGTAACAAATAATATTGGATTTTAGTACTGGGTAGTATAGAGTAGTATAGGTAGATATAGTTACCATGGAATGGGTTGTGGATAGCATGTCAGCCCGCCAGCACAGTCCCGCCAACGTCACGCTAGATAGCGTGCCTTCAGAGAGGAAGGAAGCGAACACAATGGCGCGCTCAGCGCCCATATAATGGCGCCCGATACCTCCGTCATGAGGCATGCAGGTGGAGATACTCAACGTCAGCACGTGGCGTGGAGACAACAAACGTGCAGACGCAGGAAGCGTGATGTCGATGCCCAGTGAGTACCAGCCCGCATCCCCACAGCCAATAGCGGGGGAATGCGGAATAGCCCCAGTGAGCGTCGCAGCTCCCGGGGATAAATGCATAACCACCCCAGGATTACCAATTGGTGACAAAAGCTATTAAGGGCAGGGTGCCCCAATGATGCAAAATAATAGTTATGGCACTTGATGAAAATCAACAAACAACCAGGAAGTGAAAAAGTAGACAAGTGGGTGTTTCCATCCCTAGTGACGTTTTAAAAGAAAATGGGTTGGGACTTTACATGAGACCATGGCTATCCAGCACACAGGTCTCCATCCCTATTTATATGGCAAAGGGAACAGTGGGACTTTGTATGAAACACGACACTAGGGCAGAATGAGTCAGTCAATATAAGGTGAACAGATAATTTATTTGACATAATTTGGGGCATAATGCATAAAATGACATCGACAGTAAATCAATAGGTATGATACAATAAAAAATAAAACATGATTTGTATATCACATTATAGTAAAAAATGGTAGCACAATATACAAAGTAACACATGATCAACCTCGATATCGGCAATAGGCCCAAAAATAAGACATGGTAACATGTATCAAAAATTGCTGACTCAAGCGGTTAAAACCCATGGTGACCACATGGTTGCTGTGATATGACATCAAATATGAAAGCTCTACGCGGTCGTGGAGTTGTATCCACTCATCAGGAGCAGTAAATTGGGGACACCTATAATGTAAAATGTATAATAGTCTTAGTTAATGGTAATTAACTAAAAACAGGAAGAGGGGAAACAATGGCTGTAATCCTAACACTCTTACCTGTGGGTATATAGTGGAATTGTAAAAATATTAAAAAGAAGGATGTCTGCTAATGTTCGATTTGGGAATACCCAGGGGTGAGAAACATATCCCCCGGGAGCTGAGGCAGTAAAAGTGCGGCGGCGAGGCAATCCAATAACGAGAGATTCCCCTTGTGTGAGTACTGGAGGTAAGTAGGAGCCCAGTAGGGTATCTGTAACAAATAATATTGGATTTTAGTACTGGGTAGTATAGAGTAGTATAGGTAGATATAGTTACCATGGAATGGGTTGTGGATAGCATGTCAGCCCGCCAGCACAGTCCCGCCAACGTCACGCTAGATAGCGTGCCTTCAGAGAGGAAGGAAGCGAACACAATGGCGCGCTCAGCGCCCATATAATGGCGCCCGATACCTCCGTCATGAGGCATGCAGGTGGAGATACTCAACGTCAGCACGTGGCGTGGAGACAACAAACGTGCAGACGCAGGAAGCGTGATGTCGATGCCCAGTGAGTACCAGCCCGCATCCCCACAGCCAATAGCGGGGGAATGCGGAATAGCCCCAGTGAGCGTCGCAGCTCCCGGGGATAAATGCATAACCACCCCAGGATTACCAATTGGTGACAAAAGCTATTAAGGGCAGGGTGCCCCAATGATGCAAAATAATAGTTATGGCACTTGATGAAAATCAACAAACAACCAGGAAGTGAAAAAGTAGACAAGTGGGTGTTTCCATCCCTAGTGACGTTTTAAAAGAAAATGGGTTGGGACTTTACATGAGACCATGGCTATCCAGCACACAGGTCTCCATCCCTATTTATATGGCAAAGGGAACAGTGGGACTTTGTATGAAACACGACACTAGGGCAGAATGAGTCAGTCAATATAAGGTGAACAGATAATTTATTTGACATAATTTGGGGCATAATGCATAAAATGACATCGACAGTAAATCAATAGGTATGATACAATAAAAAATAAAACATGATTTGTATATCACATTATAGTAAAAAATGGTAGCACAATATACAAAGTAACACATGATCAACCTCGATATCGGCAATAGGCCCAAAAATAAGACATGGTAACATGTATCAAAAATTGCTGACTCAAGCGGTTAAAACCCATGGTGACCACATGGTTGCTGTGATATGACATCAAATATGAAAGCTCTACGCGTTTCGTGGAGTTGTATCCACTCATCAGGAGCAGTAAATTGGGGACACCTATAATGTAAAATGTATAATAGTCTTAGTTAATGGTAATTAACTAAAAACAGGAAGAGGGGAAACAATGGCTGTAATCCTAACACTCTTACCTGTGGGTATATAGTGGAATTGTAAAAATATTAAAAAGAAGGATGTCTGCTAATGTTCGATTTGGAATACCCAGGGGTGAGAAACAGATCCCCCGGGAGCTGAAGCGGTAAAAGTGCGGCGGCGAGGCAATCCAATAACGAGAGATTCCCCTTGTGTGAGTACTGGAGGTAAGTAGGAGCCCAGTAGGGTATCTGTAACAAATAATATTGGATTTTAGTACTGGGTAGTATAGAGTAGTATAGGTAGATATAGTTACCATGGAATGGGTTGTGGATAGCATGTCAGCCCGCCAGCACAGTCCCGCCAACGTCACGCTAGATAGCGTGCCTTTAGAGAGGAAGGAAGCGACCACAATGGCGCGCTCAGCGCCCATATAATGGCGCCCGATACCTCCGTCATGAGGCACGCAGGTGGAGATACTCAACGTCAGCACGTGGCGTGGAGATGCCAAACGTGCGGACGCAGGAAGCGTGATGTCGACGCCCAGTGAGTACCAGCCCGCATCCCCACAGCCAATAGTGGGGGAATGCGGGATAACCCCAGTGAGCGTCGCAGCTCCCGGGGATGAATGCATAACCACCCCAGGATTACCAATTGGTGACAAAAGCTATTAAGGGCAGGGTGCCCCAATGATGCAAAATAATAGTTATGGCACTTGATGAAAATCAACGAACAACCAGGAAGTGAAAAAGTAGACAAGTGGGTGTTTCCATCCCTAGTGACGTTTTAAAAGAAAATGGGTTGGGACTTTACATGAGACCATGGCTATCCAGCACACAGGTCTCCATCCCTATTTATATGGCAAAGGGAACAGTGGGACTTTGTATGAAACACGACACTAGGGCAGAATGAGTCAGTCAATATAAGGTGAACAGATAATTTATTTGACATAATTTGGGGCATAATGCATAAAATGACATCGACAGTAAATCAATAGGTATGATACAATAAAAAATAAAACATGATTTGTATATCACATTATAGTAAAAAATGGTAGCACAATATACAAAGTAACACATGATCAACCTCGATATCGGCAATAGGCCCAAAAATAAGACATGGTAACATGTATCAAAAATTGCTGACTCAAGCGGTTAAAACCCATGGTGACCACATGGTTGCTGTGATATGACATCAAATATGAAAGCTCTACGCGGTCGTGGAGTTGTATCCACTCATCAGGAGCAGTAAATTGGGGACACCTATAATGTAAAATGTATAATAGTCTTAGTTAATGGTAATTAACTAAAAACAGGAAGAGGGGAAACAATGGCTGTAATCCTAACACTCTTACCTGTGGGTATATAGTGGAATTGTAAAAATATTAAAAAGAAGGATGTCTGCTAATGTTCGATTTGGGAATACCCAGGGGTGAGAAACATATCCCCCGGGAGCTGAGGCAGTAAAAGTGCGGCGGCGAGGCAATCCAATAACGAGAGATTCCCCTTGTGTGAGTACTGGAGGTAAGTAGGAGCCCAGTAGGGTATCTGTAACAAATAATATTGGATTTTAGTACTGGGTAGTATAGAGTAGTATAGGTAGATATAGTTACCATGGAATGGGTTGTGGATAGCATGTCAGCCCGCCAGCACAGTCCCGCCAACGTCACGCTAGATAGCGTGCCTTCAGAGAGGAAGGAAGCGAACACAATGGCGCGCTCAGCGCCCATATAATGGCGCCCGATACCTCCGTCATGAGGCATGCAGGTGGAGATACTCAACGTCAGCACGTGGCGTGGAGACAACAAACGTGCAGACGCAGGAAGCGTGATGTCGATGCCCAGTGAGTACCAGCCCGCATCCCCACAGCCAATAGCGGGGGAATGCGGAATAGCCCCAGTGAGCGTCGCAGCTCCCGGGGATAAATGCATAACCACCCCAGGATTACCAATTGGTGACAAAAGCTATTAAGGGCAGGGTGCCCCAATGATGCAAAATAATAGTTATGGCACTTGATGAAAATCAACAAACAACCAGGAAGTGAAAAAGTAGACAAGTGGGTGTTTCCATCCCTAGTGACGTTTTAAAAGAAAATGGGTTGGGACTTTACATGAGACCATGGCTATCCAGCACACAGGTCTCCATCCCTATTTATATGGCAAAGGGAACAGTGGGACTTTGTATGAAACACGACACTAGGGCAGAATGAGTCAGTCAATATAAGGTGAACAGATAATTTATTTGACATAATTTGGGGCATAATGCATAAAATGACATCGACAGTAAATCAATAGGTATGATACAATAAAAAATAAAACATGATTTGTATATCACATTATAGTAAAAAATGGTAGCACAATATACAAAGTAACACATGATCAACCTCGATATCGGCAATAGGCCCAAAAATAAGACATGGTAACATGTATCAAAAATTGCTGACTCAAGCGGTTAAAACCCATGGTGACCACATGGTTGCTGTGATATGACATCAAATATGAAAGCTCTACGCGTTTCGTGGAGTTGTATCCACTCATCAGGAGCAGTAAATTGGGGACACCTATAATGTAAAATGTATAATAGTCTTAGTTAATGGTAATTAACTAAAAACAGGAAGAGGGGAAACAATGGCTGTAATCCTAACACTCTTACCTGTGGGTATATAGTGGAATTGTAAAAATATTAAAAAGAAGGATGTCTGCTAATGTTCGATTTGGAATACCCAGGGGTGAGAAACAGATCCCCCGGGAGCTGAAGCGGTAAAAGTGCGGCGGCGAGGCAATCCAATAACGAGAGATTCCCCTTGTGTGAGTACTGGAGGTAAGTAGGAGCCCAGTAGGGTATCTGTAACAAATAATATTGGATTTTAGTACTGGGTAGTATAGAGTAGTATAGGTAGATATAGTTACCATGGAATGGGTTGTGGATAGCATGTCAGCCCGCCAGCACAGTCCCGCCAACGTCACGCTAGATAGCGTGCCTTTAGAGAGGAAGGAAGCGACCACAATGGCGCGCTCAGCGCCCATATAATGGCGCCCGATACCTCCGTCATGAGGCACGCAGGTGGAGATACTCAACGTCAGCACGTGGCGTGGAGATGCCAAACGTGCGGACGCAGGAAGCGTGATGTCGACGCCCAGTGAGTACCAGCCCGCATCCCCACAGCCAATAGTGGGGGAATGCGGGATAACCCCAGTGAGCGTCGCAGCTCCCGGGGATGAATGCATAACCACCCCAGGATTACCAATTGGTGACAAAAGCTATTAAGGGCAGGGTGCCCCAATGATGCAAAATAATAGTTATGGCACTTGATGAAAATCAACGAACAACCAGGAAGTGAAAAAGTAGACAAGTGGGTGTTTCCATCCCTAGTGACGTTTTAAAAGAAAATGGGTTGGGACTTTACATGAGACCATGGCTATCCAGCACACAGGTCTCCATCCCTATTTATATGGCAAAGGGAACAGTGGGACTTTGTATGAAACACGACACTAGGGCAGAATGAGTCAGTCAATATAAGGTGAACAGATAATTTATTTGACATAATTTGGGGCATAATGCATAAAATGACATCGACAGTAAATCAATAGGTATGATACAATAAAAAATAAAACATGATTTGTATATCACATTATAGTAAAAAATGGTAGCACAATATACAAAGTAACACATGATCAACCTCGATATCGGCAATAGGCCCAAAAATAAGACATGGTAACATGTATCAAAAATTGCTGACTCAAGCGGTTAAAACCCATGGTGACCACATGGTTGCTGTGATATGACATCAAATATGAAAGCTCTACGCGGTCGTGGAGTTGTATCCACTCATCAGGAGCAGTAAATTGGGGACACCTATAATGTAAAATGTATAATAGTCTTAGTTAATGGTAATTAACTAAAAACAGGAAGAGGGGAAACAATGGCTGTAATCCTAACACTCTTACCTGTGGGTATATAGTGGAATTGTAAAAATATTAAAAAGAAGGATGTCTGCTAATGTTCGATTTGGGAATACCCAGGGGTGAGAAACATATCCCCCGGGAGCTGAGGCAGTAAAAGTGCGGCGGCGAGGCAATCCAATAACGAGAGATTCCCCTTGTGTGAGTACTGGAGGTAAGTAGGAGCCCAGTAGGGTATCTGTAACAAATAATATTGGATTTTAGTACTGGGTAGTATAGAGTAGTATAGGTAGATATAGTTACCATGGAATGGGTTGTGGATAGCATGTCAGCCCGCCAGCACAGTCCCGCCAACGTCACGCTAGATAGCGTGCCTTCAGAGAGGAAGGAAGCGAACACAATGGCGCGCTCAGCGCCCATATAATGGCGCCCGATACCTCCGTCATGAGGCATGCAGGTGGAGATACTCAACGTCAGCACGTGGCGTGGAGACAACAAACGTGCAGACGCAGGAAGCGTGATGTCGATGCCCAGTGAGTACCAGCCCGTATCCCCACAGCCAATAGCGGGGGAATGCGGAATAGCCCCAGTGAGCGTCGCAGCTCCCGGGGATAAATGCATAACCACCCCAGGATTACCAATTGGTGACAAAAGCTATTAAGGGCAGGGTGCCCCAATGATGCAAAATAATAGTTATGGCACTTGATGAAAATCAACAAACAACCAGGAAGTGAAAAAGTAGACAAGTGGGTGTTTCCATCCCTAGTGACGTTTTAAAAGAAAATGGGTTGGGACTTTACATGAGACCATGGCTATCCAGCACACAGGTCTCCATCCCTATTTATATGGCAAAGGGAACAGTGGGACTTTGTATGAAACACGACACTAGGGCAGAATGAGTCAGTCAATATAAGGTGAACAGATAATTTATTTGACATAATTTGGGGCATAATGCATAAAATGACATCGACAGTAAATCAATAGGTATGATACAATAAAAAATAAAACATGATTTGTATATCACATTATAGTAAAAAATGGTAGCACAATATACAAAGTAACACATGATCAACCTCGATATCGGCAATAGGCCCAAAAATAAGACATGGTAACATGTATCAAAAATTGCTGACTCAAGCGGTTAAAACCCATGGTGACCACATGGTTGCTGTGATATGACATCAAATATGAAAGCTCTACGCGTTTCGTGGAGTTGTATCCACTCATCAGGAGCAGTAAATTGGGGACACCTATAATGTAAAATGTATAATAGTCTTAGTTAATGGTAATTAACTAAAAACAGGAAGAGGGGAAACAATGGCTGTAATCCTAACACTCTTACCTGTGGGTATATAGTGGAATTGTAAAAATATTAAAAAGAAGGATGTCTGCTAATGTTCGATTTGGAATACCCAGGGGTGAGAAACAGATCCCCCGGGAGCTGAAGCGGTAAAAGTGCGGCGGCGAGGCAATCCAATAACGAGAGATTCCCCTTGTGTGAGTACTGGAGGTAAGTAGGAGCCCAGTAGGGTATCTGTAACAAATAATATTGGATTTTAGTACTGGGTAGTATAGAGTAGTATAGGTAGATATAGTTACCATGGAATGGGTTGTGGATAGCATGTCAGCCCGCCAGCACAGTCCCGCCAACGTCACGCTAGATAGCGTGCCTTTAGAGAGGAAGGAAGCGACCACAATGGCGCGCTCAGCGCCCATATAATGGCGCCCGATACCTCCGTCATGAGGCACGCAGGTGGAGATACTCAACGTCAGCACGTGGCGTGGAGGTGCCAAACGTGCGGACGCAGGAAGCGTGATGTCGACGCCCAGTGAGTACCAGCCCGCATCCCCACAGCCAATAGTGGGGGAATGCGGGATAGCCCCAGTGAGCGTCGCAGCTCCCGGGGATGAATGCATAACCACCCCAGGATTACCAATTGGTGACAAAAGCTATTAGGGGCAGGGTGCCCCAATGATGCAAAATAATAGTTATGGCACTTGATGAAAATCAACGAACAACCAGGAAGTGAAAAAGTAGACAAGTGTGTGTTTCCATCCCTAGTGACGTTTTAAAAGAAAATGGGTTGGGACTTTACATGAGACCATGGCTATCCAGCACACAGGTCTCCATCCTTATTTATATGGCAAAGGGAACAGTGGGACTTTGTATGAAACACGACACTAGGGCAGAATGAGTCAGTCAATATAAGGTGAACGGATAATTTATTTGACATAATTTGGGGCATAATGCATAAAATGACATCGACAGTAAATCAATAGGTATGATACAATAAAAAATAAAACATGATTTGTATATCACATGTGAGGGGGCTAGCTCGGCAGCGGGTATGTGTGACCCCCGGGATGGGCTCCCCACCCAAAAACAGGCCCAGCAGACGGAGGTTGTGGTTTTCAAAATCAAAAAGGTGCGGTTTATTTTCTATTTACAGTGATAAAAACACAGCAAGGCAAAAAAAACAAACACAAAATAAATCCTGGTCAACTTGACCTCTGACTAAACTTACAGGTTTCCTAACTAACGACTGGGATCAGCCTAGTGCTGTCCTAGTCCCTGGTTTTAAATGTCCAAGCAAAATATAGCCACACAGGCTTTCTCTCACCGCACAGGGGTTCACTCTCCCTAGACAGTCCACACAGGTCTGCTTCCAGGCATGAGCTAACATCTAATGAAGCTGGGATTTCTTATAGAGGCCTAAATGAGCTGACAAGGTTCAGCTGGTCTCATCAACTCCCTGTCTGCACGACGCCCAGCCCTCTCCCTAGAGGTATGAGTCATCCATGAGCCCACTAGCCTTATACAACTCTCCACCTAGTTGTACAAATCGGCGTAAAGCCTGAATCTGGGCGAAATATATCTACCCCCCTGGATGCAACCAGGTGACTTTACCTTCCTGCTGTCACATACCCCCCCCTCTTGTTTTAACCTCGGGGTTGGAACACCAGCAATCAGGCATTCATGTACTCGAGACAAAGCATCCACATTCCCCATTTGAACGCCAGGGCGATGCTTTACTGTGAAGTTGAATTCCTGGAGGGCCAGGAACCACCTATTCACTCTTCTATTTGTTTCCTTGTTTTGAGCCATCCACTTTAACGGAGCGTGATCCGTAACCATGTCAAAGTGCCTACCTAGCAGGTAGTACCGAAGGGAATCTAGAGCCCACTTCACCGCTAAACACTCCTTTTCAACGGTGGCGTAATTTACCTCATGGGACTTCAACTTCCTGCTGAGGTAAATGACTGGGTGCTCTTCCCCGTTCCAGACCTGGGACAATACTGCTCCTAACCCCACATCTGACGCATCACTTTGTACGACAAAGTCTTTAGAGAAGTCGGGTGAGTACAACACTGGCTGGCTACATAAGGCTTGTTTCAAGAATTGGAATGCTGCCTCAGCCTCGGGGGTCCATTTAATCATGACCGACCCTTTCCCCTTCGTCAGGTTGGTTAGGGGCACAGCCTTAGAAGCAAAGTGGGGAATGAATCGCCGATAATACCCAGCGATTCCCAGAAAGGCTCGTACCTGCTTCTTGCTGTTGGGACGTGGCCAACTCTGGATGGCCTCGACTTTGTTGAGTTGGGGTTTTATTACTCCCCTCCCAATGGTGTACCCAAGATATTTGGCCTCCTCCTGCCCAATGGTACACTTCTTGGGGTTAGCCGTAAACCCTGCTTCCCGAACAGAGTCCAGGACTGCTTGCACTTTTGGCAGATGTGAGGCCCAATCTGTGCTATGGACAATTACGTCATCCAGGTAAGCCGCAGCATACTTCCGATGGGGCCTCAGCATCTGGTCCATTTTCCGCTGGAATGTGGCCGGCGCATTCTGTAACCCGAACGGCATTCTTTTATATTGGAACGCCCCGTCTGGGGTTACAAATGCGGTTTTCTCTTTGGCTGACTTGGCCAGGGGGATTTGCCAATACCCTTTTGTGAGGTCAAGAGTCGTCATGTATCGGGCTGTTCCCAGCCGGTCGATCAACTCATCTATACGTGGCATGGGGTAGGTGTCAAATTTTGTAACTTTGTTCAACTGACGAAAATCGTTACAAAATCGCCAGCTCCCATCCGGTTTAGGCACCAACACAATGGGACTAGACCAATCACTTTGGGACTCCTCTATCACCCCTAAGTTCAGCATTTTCTGTACTTCCTCCCGTATTGCCTCCCGTCGAGCCTCTGGGATCCGATAGGGTTTTAACTTCACCCTTTCACCGGGCGGGGTAATGATGTCATGCTCTACCCCAGATGTTTGTCCCGGCAGCTCAGAGAATACCTCCTTGTTGCGAAGCACAAACTCCTTAACCTCCTGTTGTTGGGGTTGTGACAAGGTGGCTGCGATTCCAACCTCAGGAATCACGCAACCAGTTTGAGCTGGTGACCAAGTTTCTGCGACTAGGGACTCTCTATCCCTCCAGGCTTTCAACAGATTAACGTGATAGATCTGTTCGGGCTTTCGCCTTCCTGGTTGTCTGACCTTGTAATTCACTTCGCTCACTTTTTCCATTATCTCGTAGGGGCCTTGCCATTTGGCAAGGAATTTACTTTCAACCGTAGGGACAAGTACCAATATCCTATCCCCCGGGGAAAAGGTACGGGTCTTGGCTCCACGGTTGTACACTCTCTGCTGTGCCAACTGCGCTTGGGCCAAATGTTCCTTCACGATGGGCATTACCTGTGCAATTCGATCTTGCATCAGGGCGACATGCTCAATCACACTCCTGTGGGGAGAACTCTCACTTTCCCAAGTTTCCTTGGCAATATCCAACAGCCCTCTTGGGTGTCTCCCATACAGTAACTCAAAGGGGGAGAATCCCGTAGAGGATTGGGGCACCTCCCTAATAGCAAACATCAAATAAGGAAGTAGACAGTCCCAATCCTTTCCATCCCTATCCACCACTTTCTTCAACATTTGTTTTAGGGTTTTGTTGAATCTTTCAACCAGCCCATCGGTTTGGGGGTGATACACAGATGTACGTAATTGCGTCACTTTGAACAATTTACACAGCTCCTTCATAACCCGGGACATAAAGGGTGTACCTTGGTCCGTAAGCAGTTCTTTACAAATACCCACCCGGCTAAAAACAAGAGATAGCTCTTTGGCTATGGTTTTGGCCGAGGTATTTCTGAGAGGGATCGCTTCTGGATAACGGGTGGCATAGTCCATTATAACCAATATGTACTGGTGCCCCCTAGCGGACTTGATTATAGGACCTACCAAATCCATTGCGATTCTCTCAAACGGGACCTCAATGATGGGTAGAGGGACCAGCGGGCTACGGAAGTGTGGCATCGGGGCCGACCTCTGACACACAGGGCAGGAGGAACAATAATTTTCTATGTCCTTCATCACCCCAGGCCAATAGAATCTCTGTAATACCCTCTCTCGGGTTTTCTCTGTCCCCAGATGACCTCCAAGAATGTGCCCATGGGCCAACTCCAACACCAACTTCCTGTAAGGTTTGGGCACCACCAGCTGCTCAACGGTTTCTTCTGCCCTTTTTGCCACCCGATACAGTAGGTCCTTCTCTACGCTGAAGTATGGGTAAGTGCAGGTATTATCTGGGTTCACTAACTCGCCATCTATTTTCACTACGTTTTCCCGTGCCTTTATTAGGGCGGGGTCTTTCAACTGTTCTGTGGCAAAGTTTTCCCTGTGAACCTCAAGATCAGAAAACTCCACAGACGGTAGGTTTTCGTCTGAGGAGGTGGGCTCCTCTCCAGTTTCTTGAGTCTCCCCTGCCAATACTGACAAGGGAAATTCGGGAGAGTCCTCACCACTCTCAGAGGAGTTCTGGCTATCATATTCCTGGTACATAGGGGCACCAGTGGGGGGCTCATGATCATCCCACAGTTCCCAGAACTTCGGAAAATCCCTTCCCACAATGGCGTCATGCGGTAACTGAGACACTAAGCCCACTGGATGAGAAAGGGTACCTTTGGGGGTCTCGAAACACACTGTAGTCACTGGATACTCTCGGGTGTCCCCATGCACACAAATAACGGCTACCTTGCTATTCCCAGAGACCTCTGTTTTAACTAACTCAGCCTTTATCAGGGTCACAAGGCTACCTGAATCCAGCAATACCACAACATTTCTACCATTAATACACATTTTGCATAAATGTTTCTCAGTTCCCCGAATGGCAGTGCATGCGACTGTCGCACACAGCGACTGACGTCTGCCCGTCAGAAAGTCACACTGCATGGGTTCCTCCAAAACCGGGCAATTTGCTGCAATATGTCCCGCTTGCCGGCAGCGGTAGCAAATGATCCTTCTTGCCGCCTCTTGAGCCGCTGATTTCCCAGGCTGTTCTCGCCAAACTTGGGGTAGAGCTCCCACCCTCTCACTCTCTCCACCCTTACCCCTTGGAATCATCTTATCCGCCCCTGGGGATGGTCTGGTCTTAGGGTGGAAAGTCCGAGTGTCTCTGGAAGAGGCCGTCAGGTTCTCTGTAGCCAAGTATTTCTCCACACGATCCACAAGACCATCGGCCGTCTCTGGGTCTCCATGGCTTACCCACTTTTGGATGGCAGTAGGAAGAGCTCTCAAAAACCGATCCATTACAACACGTTCCACAATCTTTGGTGCGGACAAAGTCTCTGGCTGTAGCCACTTTCTGCTCAGGTGAATGAGATCATACATTTGAGACCTGGGGGGTTTTCCAAGCTGGAAAGTCCAGTTATGCACACGCTGAGCCCGGACAGCCAGGGTGACACCCAGCCTTGCCAATATTTCAGCTTTTAGCATCACATAGTCTTTTGCTTGGTCAGGCTCTAGGTCATAGTAAGCTTTCTGCGATTCACCCGTTAATAGAGGAGCCACCAGTCCAGCCCACTGCTCCTCAGGCCACTTTTCTCTTTCAGCGGTCCTTTCAAATGTGGTCAAAAATACCTCTGGATCATCCTCTCCAGTCATTTTTGTCAATAAACGACTCACCCCAAAGGACGCGGTATTAGTGGGACGGCTTTCCTCACCGGTCTGCGGACGTTGCTGCATTACTGCTTCCATCTGTTGTTGTAGTCTCTGCTCTTGCTTCTGCAACAGGTCTATGAAGCGGGCCTCAGATTGCTGTTGGGCTTGTTGCTGAGCCTCCAGACTCTGTTGTAAAGTTGCAAGGCTCTGTTGATGAGCTTGCTGCTGGGCTGCAAGGCTCCTTTGCAAACCTGCATTTGTCTGCTGTTGATTGGCATTTGCTAGAGCCAGCTGTTTCAGTATCTCCTCCATGCTGGCTTAAAAAAAAACTGCCACTGGTTCTCCACCAACTGTGAGGGGGCTAGCTCGGCAGCGGGTATGTGTGACCCCCGGGATGGGCTCCCCACCCAAAAATAGGCCCAGCAGACGGAGGTTGTGGTTTTCAAAATCAAAAAGGTGCGGTTTATTTTCTATTTACAGTGATAAAAACACAGCAAGGCAAAAAAAACAAACACAAAATAAATCCTGGTCAACTTGACCTCTGACTAAACTTACAGGTTTCCTAACTAACGACTGGGATCAGCCTAGTGCTGTCCTAGTCCCTGGTTTTAAATGTCCAAGCAAAATATAGCCACACAGGCTTTCTCTCACCGCACAGGGGTTCACTCTCCCTAGACAGTCCACACAGGTCTGCTTCCAGGCATGAGCTAACATCTAATGAAGCTGGGATTTCTTATAGAGGCCTAAATGAGCTGACAAGGTTCAGCTGGTCTCATCAACTCCCTGTCTGCACGACGCCCAGCCCTCTCCCTAGAGGTATGAGTCATCCATGAGCCCACTAGCCTTATACAACTCTCCACCTAGTTGTACAAATCGGCGTAAAGCCTGAATCTGGGCGAAATATATCTACCCCCCTGGATGCAACCAGGTGACTTTACCTTCCTGCTGTCACACACATTATAGTAAAAAATGGTAGCACAATATACAAAGTAACACATGATCAACCTCGATATCGGCAATAGGCCCAAAAATAAGACATGGTAACATGTATCAAAAATTGCTGACTCAAGCGGTTAAAACCCATGGTGACCACATGGTTGCTGTGATATGACATCAAATATGAAAGCTCTACGCGTTTCGTGGAGTTGTATCCACTCATCAGGAGCAGTAAATTGGGGACACCTATAATGTAAAATGTATAATAGTCTTAGTTAATGGTAATTAACTAAAAACAGGAAGAGGGGAAATAATGGCTGTAATCCTAACACTCTTACCTGTGGGTATATAGTGGAATTGTAAAAATATTAAAAAGAAGGATGTCTGCTAATGTTCGATTTGGGAATACCCAGGGGTGAGAAACAGATCCCCCGGGAGCTGAGGCGGTAAAAGTGCGGCGGCGAGGCAATCCAATAACGAGAGATTCCCCTTGCGTGAGTACTGGAGGTAAGTAGGAGCCCAGTAGGGTATCTGTAACAAATAATATTGGATTTTAGTACTGGGTAGTATAGAGTAGTATAGGTAGATATAGTTACCGTGGAATGGGTTGTGGATAGCATGTCAGCCCGCCAGCACAGTCCCGCCAACGTCACGCTAGATAGCGTGCCTTTAGAGAGGAAGGAAGCGACCACAATGGCGCGCTCAGCGCCCATATAATGGCGCCCGATACCTCCGTCATGAGGCACGCAGGTGGAGATACTCAACGTCAGCACGTGGCGTGGAGATGCCAAACGTGCGGACGCAGGAAGCGTGATGTCGACGCCCAGTGAGTACCAGCCCGCATCCCCACAGCCAATAGTGGGGGAATGCGGGATAACCCCAGTGAGCGTCGCAGCTCCCGGGGATGAATGCATAACCACCCCAGGATTACCAATTGGTGACAAAAGCTATTAAGGGCAGGGTGCCCCAATGATGCAAAATAATAGTTATGGCACTTGATGAAAATCAACGAACAACCAGGAAGTGAAAAAGTAGACAAGTGGGTGTTTCCATCCCTAGTGACGTTTTAAAAGAAAATGGGTTGGGACTTTACATGAGACCATGGCTATCCAGCACACAGGTCTCCATCCCTATTTATATGGCAAAGGGAACAGTGGGACTTTGTATGAAACACGACACTAGGGCAGAATGAGTCAGTCAATATAAGGTGAACAGATAATTTATTTGACATAATTTGGGGCATAATGCATAAAATGACATCGACAGTAAATCAATAGGTATGATACAATAAAAAATAAAACATGATTTGTATATCACATTATAGTAAAAAATGGTAACACAATATACAAAGTAACACATGATCAACCTCGATATCGGCAACAGGCCCAAAAATAAGACATGGTAACATGTATCAAAAATTGCTGACTCAAGCGGTTAAAACCCATGGTGACCACATGGTTGCTGTGATATGACATCAAATATGAAAGCTCTACGCGGTCGTGGAGTTGTATCCACTCATCAGGAGCAGTAAATTGGGGACACCTATAATGTAAAATGTATAATAGTCTTAGTTAATGGTAATTAACTAAAAACAGGAAGAGGGGAAACAATGGCTGTAATCCTAACACTCTTACCTGTGGGTATATAGTGGAATTGTAAAAATATTAAAAAGAAGGATGTCTGCTAATGTTCGATTTGGAATACCCAGGGGTGAGAAACAGATCCCCCGGGAGCTGAAGCGGTAAAAGTGCGGCGGCGAGGCAATCCAATAACGAGAGATTCCCCTTGTGTGAGTACTGGAGGTAAGTAGGAGCCCAGTAGGGTATCTGTAACAAATAATATTGGATTTTAGTACTGGGTAGTATAGAGTAGTATAGGTAGATATAGTTACCATGGAATGGGTTGTGGATAGCATGTCAGCCCGCCAGCACAGTCCCGCCAACGTCACGCTAGATAGCGTGCCTTTAGAGAGGAAGGAAGCGACCACAATGGCGCGCTCAGCGCCCATATAATGGCGCCCGATACCTCCGTCATGAGGCACGCAGGTGGAGATACTCAACGTCAGCACGTGGCGTGGAGGTGCCAAACGTGCGGACGCAGGAAGCGTGATGTCGACGCCCAGTGAGTACCAGCCCGCATCCCCACAGCCAATAGTGGGGGAATGCGGGATAGCCCCAGTGAGCGTCGCAGCTCCCGGGGATGAATGCATAACCACCCCAGGATTACCAATTGGTGACAAAAGCTATTAGGGGCAGGGTGCCCCAATGATGCAAAATAATAGTTATGGCACTTGATGAAAATCAACGAACAACCAGGAAGTGAAAAAGTAGACAAGTGGGTGTTTCCATCCCTAGTGACGTTTTAAAAGAAAATGGGTTGGGACTTTACATGAGACCATGGCTATCCAGCACACAGGTCTCCATCCTTATTTATATGGCAAAGGGAACAGTGGGACTTTGTATGAAACACGACACTAGGGCAGAATGAGTCAGTCAATATAAGGTGAACGGATAATTTATTTGACATAATTTGGGGCATAATGCATAAAATGACATCGACAGTAAATCAATAGGTATGATACAATAAAAAATAAAACATGATTTGTATATCACATTATAGTAAAAAATGGTAGCACAATATACAAAGTAACACATGATCAACCTCGATATCGGCAATAGGCCCAAAAATAAGACATGGTAACATGTATCAAAAATTGCTGACTCAAGCGGTTAAAACCCATGGTGACCACATGGTTGCTGTGATATGACATCAAATATGAAAGCTCTACGCGTTTCGTGGAGTTGTATCCACTCATCAGGAGCAGTAAATTGGGGACACCTATAATGTAAAATGTATAATAGTCTTAGTTAATGGTAATTAACTAAAAACAGGAAGAGGGGAAATAATGGCTGTAATCCTAACACTCTTACCTGTGGGTATATAGTGGAATTGTAAAAATATTAAAAAGAAGGATGTCTGCTAATGTTCGATTTGGGAATACCCAGGGGTGAGAAACAGATCCCCCGGGAGCTGAGGCGGTAAAAGTGCGGCGGCGAGGCAATCCAATAACGAGAGATTCCCCTTGCGTGAGTACTGGAGGTAAGTAGGAGCCCAGTAGGGTATCTGTAACAAATAATATTGGATTTTAGTACTGGGTAGTATAGAGTAGTATAGGTAGATATAGTTACCGTGGAATGGGTTGTGGATAGCATGTCAGCCCGCCAGCACAGTCCCGCCAACGTCACGCTAGATAGCGTGCCTTTAGAGAGGAAGGAAGTGACCACAATGGCGCGCTCAGCGCCCATATAATGGCGCCCGATACCTCCGTCATGAGGCACGCAGGTGGAGATACTCAACGTCAGCACGTGGCGTGGAGATGCCAAACGTGCGGACGCAGGAAGCGTGATGTCGACGCCCAGTGAGTACCAGCCCGCATCCCCACAGCCAATAGTGGGGGAATGCGGGATAACCCCAGTGAGCGTCGCAGCTCCCGGGGATGAATGCATAACCACCCCAGGATTACCAATTGGTGACAAAAGCTATTAAGGGCAGGGTGCCCCAATGATGCAAAATAATAGTTATGGCACTTGATGAAAATCAACGAACAACCAGGAAGTGAAAAAGTAGACAAGTGGGTGTTTCCATCCCTAGTGACGTTTTAAAAGAAAATGGGTTGGGACTTTACATGAGACCATGGCTATCCAGCACACAGGTCTCCATCCCTATTTATATGGCAAAGGGAACAGTGGGACTTTGTATGAAACACGACACTAGGGCAGAATGAGTCAGTCAATATAAGGTGAACAGATAATTTATTTGACATAATTTGGGGCATAATGCATAAAATGACATCGACAGTAAATCAATAGGTATGATACAATAAAAAATAAAACATGATTTGTATATCACATTATAGTAAAAAATGGTAACACAATATACAAAGTAACACATGATCAACCTCGATATCGGCAACAGGCCCAAAAATAAGACATGGTAACATGTATCAAAAATTGCTGACTCAAGCGGTTAAAACCCATGGTGACCACATGGTTGCTGTGATATGACATCAAATATGAAAGCTCTACGCGGTCGTGGAGTTGTATCCACTCATCAGGAGCAGTAAATTGGGGACACCTATAATGTAAAATGTATAATAGTCTTAGTTAATGGTAATTAACTAAAAACAGGAAGAGGGGAAACAATGGCTGTAATCCTAACACTCTTACCTGTGGGTATATAGTGGAATTGTAAAAATATTAAAAAGAAGGATGTCTGCTAATGTTCGATTTGGGAATACCCAGGGGTGAGAAACAGATCCCCCGGGAGCTGAGGCAGTAAAAGTGCGGCGGCGAGGCAATCCAATAACGAGAGATTCCCCTTGTGTGAGTACTGGAGGTAAGTAGGAGCCCAGTAGGGTATCTGTAACAAATAATATTGGATTTTAGTACTGGGTAGTATAGAGTAGTATAGGTAGATATAGTTACCATGGAATGGGTTGTGGATAGCATGTCAGCCCGCCAGCACAGTCCCGCCAACGTCACGCTAGATAGCGTGCCTTCAGAGAGGAAGGAAGCGAACACAATGGCGCGCTCAGCGCCCATATAATGGCGCCCGATACCTCCGTCATGAGGCATGCAGGTGGAGATACTCAACGTCAGCACGTGGCGTGGAGACAACAAACGTGCAGACGCAGGAAGCGTGATGTCGATGCCCAGTGAGTACCAGCCCGCATCCCCACAGCCAATAGCGGGGGAATGCGGAATAGCCCCAGTGAGCGTCGCAGCTCCCGGGGATAAATGCATAACCACCCCAGGATTACCAATTGGTGACAAAAGCTATTAAGGGCAGGGTGCCCCAATGATGCAAAATAATAGTTATGGCACTTGATGAAAATCAACGAACAACCAGGAAGTGAAAAAGTAGACAAGTGGGTGTTTCCATCCCTAGTGACGTTTTAAAAGAAAATGGGTTGGGACTTTACATGAGACCATGGCTATCCAGCACACAGGTCTCCATCCCTATTTATATGGCAAAGGGAACAGTGGGACTTTGTATGAAACACGACACTAGGGCAGAATGAGTCAGTCAATATAAGGTGAACAGATAATTTATTTGACATAATTTGGGGCATAATGCATAAAATGACATTGACAGTAAATCAATAGGTATGATACAATAAAAAATAAAACATGATTTGTATATCACATTATAGTAAAAAATGGTAGCACAATATACAAAGTAACACATGATCAACCTCGATATCGGCAATAGGCCCAAAAATAAGACATGGTAACATGTATCAAAAATTGCTGACTCAAGCGGTTAAAACCCATGGTGACCACATGGTTGCTGTGATATGACATCAAATATGAAAGCTCTACGCGTTTCGTGGAGTTGTATCCACTCATCAGGAGCAGTAAATTGGGGACACCTATAATGTAAAATGTATAATAGTCTTAGTTAATGGTAATTAACTAAAAACAGGAAGAGGGGAAACAATGGCTGTAATCCTAACACTCTTACCTGTGGGTATATAGTGGAATTGTAAAAATATTAAAAAGAAGGATGTCTGCTAATGTTCGATTTGGAATACCCAGGGGTGAGAAACAGATCCCCCGGGAGCTGAAGCGGTAAAAGTGCGGCGGCGAGGCAATCCAATAACGAGAGATTCCCCTTGTGTGAGTACTGGAGGTAAGTAGGAGCCCAGTAGGTTATCTGTAACAAATAATATTGGATTTTAGTACTGGGTAGTATAGAGTAGTATAGGTAGATATAGTTACCGTGGAATGGGTTGTGGATAGCATGTCAGCCCGCCAGCACAGTCCCGCCAGCGTCACGCTAGATAGCGTGCCTTCAGAGAGGAAGGAAGCGACCACAATGGCGCGCTCAGCGCCCATATAATGGCGCCCGATACCTCCGTCATGAGGCACGCAGGTGGAGATACTCAATGTCAGCACGTGGCGTGGAGACGCCAAACGTGCAGACACAGGAAGCGTGATGTCGACGCCCAGTGAGTACCAGCCCGCATCCCCACAGCCAATAGCGGGGGAATGCGGGATAGCCCCAGTGAGCTTCGCAGCTCCCGGGGATAAATGCATAACCACCCCAGGATTATCAATTGGTGATAAAAGCTATTAAGGGCAGGGTGCCCCAATGATGCAAAATAATAGTTATGGCACTTGATGAAAATCAACGAACAACCAAGAAGTGAAAAAGTAGACAAGTGGGTGTTTCCATCCCTAGTGACGTTTTAAAAGAAAATGGGTTGGGACTTTACATGAGACCATGGCTATCCAGCACACAGGTCTCCATCCCTATTTATATGGCAAAGGGAACAGTGGGACTTTGTATGAAACACGACACTAGGGCAGAATGAGTCAGTCAATATAAGGTGAACGGATAATTTATTTGACATAATTTGGGGCATAATGCATAAAATGACATCGACAGTAAATCAATAGGTATGATACAATAAAAAATAAAACATGATTTGTATATCACATTATAGTAAAAAATGGTAGCACGATATACAAAGTAACACATGATCAACCTCGATATCGGCAATAGGCCCAAAAATAAGACATGGTAACATGTATCAAAAATTGCTGACTCAAGCAGTTAAAACCCATGGTGACCACATGGTTGCTGTGATATGACATCAAATATGAAAGCTCTACGCGTTTCGTGGAGTTGTATCCACTCATCAGGAGCAGTAAATTGGGGACACCTATAATGTAAAATGTATAATAGTCTTAGTTAATGGTAATTAACTAAAAACAGGAAGAGGGGAAACAATGGCTGTAATCCTAACACTCTTACCTGTGGGTATATAGTGGAATTGTAAAAATATTAAAAAGAAGGATGTCTGCTAATGTTCGATTTGGGAATACCCAGGGGTGAGAAACAAATACCCCGGGAGCTGAGGCGGTAAAAGTGTGGCGGCGAGGCAATCCAATAATGAGAGATTCCCCTTGTGTGAGTACTGGAGGTAAGTAGGAGCCCAGTAGGGTATCTGTAACAAATAATATTGGATTTTAGTACTGGGTAGTATAGAGTAGTATAGGTAGATATAGTTACCGTGGAATGGGTTGTGGATAGCATGTCAGCCCGCCAGCCCAGTCCCGCCAACGTCACGCTAGATAGTGTGCCTTCAGAGAGGAAGGAAGCGACCACAATGGCGCGCTCAGCGCCCATATAATGGCGCCCGATACCTCCATCATGAGGCACGCAGGTTGAGATACTCAACGTCAGCACGTGGCATGGAGACGCCAAACGTGCGGACGCAGGAAGCGTGATGTCGACGCCCAGTGAGTACCAGCCCGCATCCCCACAGCCAATAGCAGGGGAATGCGGGACAGCCCCAGTGAACGTCGCAGCTCCCGGGGATAAATGCATAACCACCCCAGGATTACCAATTGGTGACAAAAGCTATTAAGGGCAGGGTGCCCCAATGATGCAAAATAATAGTTATGGCACTTGATGAAAATCAACGAACAACCAGGAAGTGAAAAAGTAGACAAGTGGGTGTTTCCATCCCTAGTGACGTTTTAAAAGAAAATGGGTTGGGACTTTACATGAGACCATGGCTATCCAGCACACAGGTCTCCATCCCTATTTATATGGCAAAGGGAACAGTGGGACTTTGTATGAAACACGGCACTAGGGCACGACACTAGGGCAGAATGAGTCAGTCAATATAAGGTGAACAGATAATTTATTTGACATAATTTGGGGCATAATGCATAAAATGACAGTAAAAAATGGTAGCACAATATACAAAGTAACACATGATCAACCTCAATATCGGCAATAGGCCCAAAAATAAGACATGGTAACATGTATCAAAAATTGCTGACTCAAGCGGTTAAAACCCATGGTGACCACATGGTTGCTGTGATATGACATCAAATATGAAAGCTCTACGCGTTTCGTGGAGTTGTATCCACTCATCAGGAGCAGTAAATTGGGGACACCTATAATGTAAAATGTATAATAGTCTTAGTTAATGGTAATTAACTAAAAACAGGAAGAGGGGAAACAATGGCTGTAATCCTAACACTCTTACCTGTGGGTATATAGTGGAATTGTAAAAATATTAAAAAGAAGGATGTCTGCTAATGTTCGATTTGGGAATACCCAGGGGTGAGAAACTTTACATGAGACCATGGTTATCCAGCACACAGGTCTCCATCCCTATTTATATGGCAAAGAGAACAGTGGGACTTTGTATGAAACACGACACTAGGGCAGAATGAGTCAGTCAATATAAGGTGAACGGATAATTTATTTGACATAATTTGGGGCATAATGCATAAAATGACATCGACAGTAAATCAATAGGTATGATACAATAAAAAATAAAACATGATTTGTATATCACATTATAGTAAAAAATGGTAGCACAATATACAAAGTAACACATGATCAACCTCGATATCGGCAATAGGCCCAAAAATAAGACATGGTAACATGTATCAAAAATTGCTGACTCAAGCGGTTAAAACCCATGGTGACCACATGGTTGCTGTGATATGACATCAAATATGAAAGCTCAATGCGTTTCGTGGAGTTGTATCCACTCATCAGGAGCAGTAAATTGGGGACACCTATAATGTAAAATGTATAATAGTCTTAGTTAATGGTAATTAACTAAAAACAGGAAGAGGGGAAACAATGGCTGTAATCCTAACACTCTTACCTGTGGGTATATAGTGGAATTGTAAAAATATTAAAAAGAAGGATGTCTGCTAATGTTCGATTTGGGAATACCCAGGGGTGAGACACAGATCCCCCGGGAGCTGAGGCGGTAAAAGTGCGGCGGCGAGGCAATCCAATAACGAGAGATTCCCCTTGTGTGAGTACTGGAGGTAAGTAGGAGCCCAGTAGGGTATCTGTAACAAATAATATTGGATTTTAGTACTGGGTAGTATAGAGTAGTATAGGTAGATATAGTTACCGTGGAATGGGTTGTGGATAGCATGTCAGCCCGCCAGCACAGTCCCGCCAACGTCACGCTAGATAGCGCGCCTTCAGAGAGGAAGGAAGCGACCACAATGGCGCGCTCAGCGCCCATATAATGGCGCCCGATACCTCCGTCATGAGGCACGCAGGTGGAGATACTCAACGTCAGCACGTGGCGTGGAGACGCCAAACGTGCGGACGCAGGAAGCGTGATGTCGACGCCCAGTGAGTACCAGCCCGCATCCCCACAGCCAATAGCAGGGGAATGCGGAATAGCCCCAGTGAGCGTCGCAGCTCCCGGGGATAAATACATAACCACCCCAGGATTACCAATTGGTGACAAAAGCTATTACGGGCAGGGTGCCCCAATGATGCAAAATAATAGTTATGGCACTTGATGAAAATCAACGAACAACCAGGAAGTGAAAAAGTAGACAAGTGGGTGTTTCCATCCCTAGTGACGTTTTAAAAGAAAATGGGTTGGGACTTTACATGAGACCATGGCTATCCAGCACACAGGTCTCCATCCCTATTTATATGGCAAAGGGAACAGTGGGACTTTGTATGAAACACGGCACTAGGGCACGACACTAGGGCAGAATGAGTCAGTCAATATAAGGTGAACAGATAATTTATTTGACATAATTTGGGGCATAATGCATAAAATGACAGTAAAAAATGGTAGCACAATATACAAAGTAACACATGATCAACCTCGATATCGGCAATAGGCCCAAAAATAAGACATGGTAACATGTATCAAAAATTGCTGACTCAAGCGGTTAAAACCCATGGTGACCACATGGTTGCTGTGATATGACATCAAATATGAAAGCTCTACGCGTTTCGTGGAGTTGTATCCACTCATCAGGAGCAGTAAATTGGGGACACCTATAATGTAAAATGTATAATAGTCTTAGTTAATGGTAATTAACTAAAAACAGGAAGAGGGGAAACAATGGCTGTAATCCTAACACTCTTACCTGTGGGTATATTGTGGAATTGTAAAAATATTAAAAAGAAGGATGTCTGCTAATGTTCGATTTGGGAATACCCAGGGGTGAGAAACAGATCCCCCGGGAGCTGAGGCGGTAAAAGTGCGGCGGTGAGGCAATCCAATAACAAGAGATTCCCCTTGTGTGAGTACTGGAGGTAAGTAGGAGCCCAGTAGGGTATCTGTAACAAATAATATTGGATTTTAGTACTGGGTAGTATAGAGTAGTATAGGTAGATATAGTTACCGTGGAATGGGTTGTGGATAGCATGTCAGCCCGCCAGCACAGTCCCGCCAACGTCACGCTAGATAGCGCGCCTTCAGAGAGGAAGGAAGAGACCACAATGGCGCGCTCAGCACCCATATAAGGGCGCCCGATACCTCCGTCATGAGGCACGCAGGTGGAGATACTCAACGGCAGCACGTGGCGTGGAGACGCCAAACGTGCGGATGCAGGAAGCGTTATGTCGACGCCCAGTGAGTACCAGCCCGCATCCCCACAGCCAATAGCGGGGGAATGCGGGATAGCCCCAGTGAGCGTCGCAGCTCCCGGGGATAAATGCATAACCACCCCAGGATTACCAATTGGTGACAAAAGCTATTAAGGGCAGGGTGCCCCAATGATACAAAATAATAGTTATGGCACTTGATGAAAATCAACGAACAACCAGGAAGTGAAAAAGTAGACAAGTGGGTGTTTCCATCCCTAGTGACGTTTTAAAAGAAAATGGGTTGGGACTTTACATGAGACCATGGCTATCCAGCACACAGGTCTCCATCCCTATTTATATGGCAAAGAGAACAGAGGGACTTTGTATGAAACACGACACTAGGGCAGAATGAGTCAGTCAATATAAGGTGAACGGATAATTTATTTGACATAATTTGGGGCATAATGCATAAAATGACATCGACAGTAAATCAATAGGTATGATACAATAAAAAATAAAACATGATTTGTATATCACATTATAGTAAAAAATGGTAGCACAATATACAAAGTAACACATGATCAACCTCGATATCGGCAATAGGCCCAAAAATAAGACATGGTAACATGTATCAAAAATTGCTGACTCAAGCGGTTAAAACCCATGGTGACCACATGGTTGCTGTGATATGACATCAAATATGAAAGCTCTACGCGTTTCGTGGAGTTGTATCCACTCATCAGGAGCAGTAAATTGGGGACACCTATAATGTAAAATGTATAATAGTCTTAGTTAATGGTAATTAACTAAAAACAGGAAGAGGGGAAACAATGGCTGTAATCCTCACACTCTTACCTGTGGGTATATAGTGGAATTGTAAAAACATTAAAAAGAAGGATGTCTGCTAATGTTCGATTTGGGAATACCCAGGGGTGAGAAACAGATCCCCCGGAAGCTGAGGCGGTAAAAGTGCGGCGGCGAGGCAATCCAATAACGAGATATTCCCCTTGTGTGAGTACTGGAGGTAAGTAGGAGCCCAGTAGGGTATCTGTAACAAATAATATTGGATTTTAGTACTGGGTAGTATAGAGTAGTATAGGTAGATATAGTTACCGTGGAATGGCTTGTGGATAGCATGTCAGCCCGCCAGCACAGTCCCGCCAACGTCACGCTAGATAGCGCGTCTTCAGAGAGGAAGGAAGCGACCACAATGGCGCGCTCAGCGCCCATATAATGGCGCCCGATACCTCCGTCATGAGGCACGCAGGTGGAGATACTCAACGTCAGCACGTGGCGTGGAGACGCCAAACGTGCGGACGAAGGAAGCGTGATGTCGACGCCCAGTGAGTACCAGCCCGCATCCCCACAGCCAATAGCGGGGGAATGCGGGATAGCCCCAGTGAGCGTCGCAGCTCCCGGGGATAAATGCATAACCACCCCAGGATTACCAATTGGTGACAAAAGCTATTAAGGTCAGGGTGCCCCAATGATGCAAAATAATAGTTATGGCACTTGATGAAAATCAACGAACAACCAGGAAGTGAAAAAGTAGACAAGTGGGTGTTTCCATCCCTAGTGACGTTTTAAAAGAAAATGGGTAGGGACATTACATGAGACCATGGCTATCCAGCACACAGATCTCCATCCCTATTTATATGGCAAAGAGAACAGTGGGACTTTGTATGAAACACGACACTAGGGCAGAATAAGTCAGTCAATATAAGGTGAACGGATAATTTATTTGACATAATTTGGGGCATAATGCATAAAATGACATTGACAGTAAATCAATAGGTATGATACAATAAAAAATAAAACATGATTTGTATATCACATTATAGTAAAAAATGCTAGCACAATATACAAAGTAACACATGATCAACCTCGATATCGGCAATAGGCCCAAAAATAAGACATGGTAACATGTATCAAAAATTGCTGACTCAAGCAGTTAAAACACATGGTGACCACATGGTTGCTGTGATATGACATCAAATATGAAAGCTCAATGCGTTTCGTGGAGTTGTATCCACTCATCAGGAGCAGTAAATTGGGGACACCTATAATGTAAAATGTATAATAGTCTTAGTTAATGGTAATTAACTAAAAACAGGAAGAGGGGAAACAATGGCTGTAATCCTAACACTCTTACCTGTGGGTATATAGTGGAATTGTAAAAATATTAAAAAGAAGGATGTCTGCTAATGTTCGATTTGGGAATACCCAGGGGTGAGAAACAGATCCCCCGGGAGCTGAGGCGGTAAAAGTGCGTCGGCGAGGCAATCCAATAACGAGAGATTCCCCTTGTGTGAGTACTGGAGGTAAGTAGGAGCCCAGTAGGGTATCTGTAACTAGGGATGGGCCCGGTGCTCGATTCGAACCCATGTTCGAATCGAGCACCGGGCGTTCGCTCGCTCGTCGAGCCCAGAACTATTTGGGCCGTTCGCATCACATTCGTGTGATGCGAGCGGCCCCGCAATGCATTTCGGCCGGCGCGGCCGGCGCAGTGCATTGCTGGCTGATGATTGGCCAAGCATGCACTGTGACCCCGCATGCTTGGCCAATCACAGCGCCCGAAACTCGGAGAGCAATAATTGGCTACAGGCAGGACGCCTGTAGCCAATTACAGCTCAGGGGCTTTAGTACACGCCCCACCATTTAAAAGGCCGCCACGCCATCGGCCCCGGTCACATGAGTTCCGGCTTTAGGAGAGATTAGTCTGCTGATTCTGTCTTTGCTTGATACTGAAAGATTTGCTCTTCTTTGCTAAACCATTGGCTATTTCTTTGCTAAACCATTGCTACCTAAGTCATTGATCGTTCATTGCTGCTGATTGCACAGTTAGTGTGTTATTAGCTGCTGCTGGGGATTAGTCTGGTGCGTGCTTACTGTTAGTACAGTATTGCAGTAGTACCAACCGCAGTGCTGTTAGCACAGCATTGCACCCCAACAGCACCCATAGGACTTCTAGTGTGTTAGTGGCAGCAAACAGAGCTCCTATATTTTCTTCTCAGCAGCACCCATAGGACTTCTAGTGTGTTAGTGGCATCACACAGAGCTCCTATATTTTCTTCTCAGAAGCACCCATAGGACTTCTAGTGTGTTAGTGGCAGCAAACAGAGCTCCTATATTTTCTTCTCAGCAGCACCCATAGGACTTCTAGTGTGTTAGTGGCATCACACAGAGTTCCTATATTTTCTTCTCAGAAGCACCCATAGGACTTCTAGTGTGTTAGTGGCAGCAAACAGAGCTCCTATATTTTCTTCTCAGCAGCACCCATAGGACTTCTAGTGTGTTAGTGGCATCACACAGAGCTCCTATATTTTCTTCTCAGCAGCACCCATAGGACTTCTAGTGTGTTAGTGGCATCACACAGAGCTCCTATATTTTCTTCTCAGCAGCACCCATAGGACTTCTAGTGTGTTAGTGGCAGCAAACAGAGCTCCTATATTTTCTTCTCAGCAGCACCCATAGGACTTCTAGTGTGTTAGTGGCATCACACAGAGCTCCTATATTTTCTTCTCAGCAGAACCCATAGGACTTCTAGTGTGTTAGTGGCAGCAAACAGAGCTCCTATATTTTCTTCTCAGCAGCACCCATAGGACTTCTAGTGTGTTAGTGGCATCACACAGAGCTCCTATATTTTCTTCTCAGCAGCACCCATAGGACTTCTAGTGTGTTAGTGGCATCACACAGAGCTCCTATATTTTCTTCTCATCAGCACCCATAGGACTTCTAGTGTGTTAGTGGCAGCAAACAGAGCTCCTATATTTTCTTCTCAGCAGCACCCATAGGACTTCTAATGTGTTAGTGGCATCACACAGAGTTCCTATATTTTCATCTCAGAAGCACCCATAGGACTTCTAGTGTGTTAGTGGCATCACACAGAGCTCCTATATTTTCATCTCAGAAGCACCCATAGGACTTCTAGTGTGTTAGTGGCAGCAAACAGAGCTCCTATATTTTCTTCTCAGCAGCACCCATAGGACTTCTAATGTGTTAGTGGCATCACACAGAGTTCCTATATTTTCATCTCAGAAGCACCCATCGGACTTCTAGTGTGTTAGTGGCATCACACAGAGCTCCTATATTTTCTTCTCAGCAGCACCCATAGGACTTCTAGTGTGTTAGTGGCAGCAAACAGAGCTCCTATATTTTCTTCTCAGCAGCACCCATAGGACTTCTAGTGTGTTAGTGGCAGCAAACAGAGCTCCTATATTTTCTTCTCAGCAGCACCCATAGGACTTCTAGTGTGTTAGTGGCATCACACAGAGCTCCTATATTTTCTTCTCAGCAGCACCCATAGGACTTCTAGTGTGTTAGTGGCATCACACAGAGTTCCTATATTTTCATCTCAGAAGCACCCATAGGACTTCTAGTGTGTTAGTGGCAGCAAACAGAGCTCCTATATTTTCTTCTCAGCAGCACCCATAGGACTTCTAGTGTGTTAGTGGCAGCAAACAGAGCTCCTATATTTTCTTCTCAGCAGCACCCATAGGACTTCTAATGTGTTAGTGGCATCACACAGAGTTCCTATATTTTCATCTCAGAAGAACCCATAGGACTTCTAGTGTGTTAGTGGCATCACACAGAGCTCCTATATTTTCATCTCAGAAGCACCCATAGGACTTCTAGTGTGTTAGTGGCAGCAAACAGAGCTCCTATATTTTCTTCTCAGCAGCACCCATAGGACTTCTAATGTGTTAGTGGCATCACACAGAGTTCCTATATTTTCATCTCAGAAGCACCCATAGGACTTCTAATGTGTTAGTGGCATCACACAGAGCTCCTATATTTTCATCTCAGAAGCACCCATAGGACTTCTAGTGTGTTAGTGGCAGCAAACAGAGCTCCTATATTTTCTTCTCAGCAGCACCCATAGGACTTCTAATGTGTTAGTGGCATCACACAGAGTTCCTATATTTTCATCTCAGAAGCACCCATAGGACTTCTAGTGTGTTAGTGGCAGCAAACAGAGCTCCTATATTTTCTTCTTAGCAGCACCCATAGGACTTCTAATGTGTTAGTGGCATCACACAGAGTTCCTATATTTTCATCTCAGAAGCACCCATAGGACTTCTAGTGTGTTAGTGGCAGCAAACAGAGCTCCTATATTTTCTTCTCAGAAGCACCCATAGGACTTCTAGTGTGTTAGTGGCAGCAAACAGAGCTCCTATATTTTCTTCTCAGCAGCACCCATAGGACTTCTAGTGTGTTAGTGGCAGCAAACAGAGCTCCTATATTTTCTTCTCAGCAGCACCCATAGGACTTCTAGTGTGTTAGTGGCATCACACAGAGCTCCTATATTTTCTTCTCAGCAGCACCCATAGGACTTCTAGTGTGTTAGTGGCATCACACAGAGTTCCTATATTTTCATCTCAGAAGCACCCATAGGACTTCTAGTTTGTTAGTGGCAGCAAACAGAGCTCCTATATTTTCTTCTCAGCAGCACCCATAGGACTTCTAGTGTGTTAGTGGCAGCAAACAGAGCTCCTATATTTTCTTCTCAGCAGCACCCATAGGACTTCTAATGTGTTAGTGGCATCACACAGAGTTCCTATATTTTCATCTCAGAAGCACCCATAGGACTTCTAGTGTGTTAGTGGCATCACACAGAGCTCCTATATTTTCATCTCAGAAGCACCCATAGGACTTCTAGTGTGTTAGTGGCAGCAAACAGAGCTCCTATATTTTCTTCTCAGCAGCACCCATAGGACTTCTAATGTGTTAGTGGCATCACACAGAGTTCCTATATTTTCATCTCAGAAGCACCCATAGGACTTCTAATGTGTTAGTGGCATCACACAGAGCTCCTATATTTTCATCTCAGAAGCACCCATAGGACTTCTAGTGTGTTAGTGGCAGCAAACAGAGCTCCTATATTTTCTTCTCAGCAGCACCCATAGGACTTCTAATGTGTTAGTGGCATCACACAGAGTTCCTATATTTTCATCTCAGAAGCACCCATAGGACTTCTAGTGTGTTAGTGGCAGCAAACAGAGCTCCTATATTTTCTTCTTAGCAGCACCCATAGGACTTCTAATGTGTTAGTGGCATCACACAGAGTTCCTATATTTTCATCTCAGAAGCACCCATAGGACTTCTAGTGTGTTAGTGGCAGCAAACAGAGCTCCTATATTTTCTTCTCAGCAGCACCCATAGGACTTCTAATGTGTTAGTGGCATCACACAGAGTTCCTATATTTTCATCTCAGCAGCACCCATAGGACTTCTAGTGTGTTAGTGGCATCACACAGAGCTCCTATATTTTCTTCTTAGCAGCACCCATAGGACTTCTAGTGTGTTAGTGGCATCACACAGAGCTCCTATATTTTCATCTCAGAAGCACCCATAGGACTTCTAATGTGTTAGTGGCATCACACAGAGTTCCTATATTTTCATCTCAGAAGCACCCATAGGACTTCTAGTGTGTTAGTGGCATCACACAGAGCTCCTATATTTTCATCTCAGAAGCACCCATAGGACTTCTAGTGTGTTAGTGGCAGCAAACAGAGCTCCTATATTTTCTTCTCAGCAGCACCCATAGGACTTCTAGTGTGTTAGTGGCAGCAAACAGAGCTCCTATATTTTCTTCTCAGCAGCACCCATAGGACTTCTAATGTGTTAGTGGCATCACACAGAGTTCCTATATTTTCATCTCAGAAGCACCCATAGGACTTCTAGTGTGTTAGTGGCATCACACAGAGCTCCTATATTTTCATCTCAGAAGCACCCATAGGACTTCTAGTGTGTTAGTGGCAGCAAACAGAGCTCCTATATTTTCTTCTCAGCAGCACCCATAGGACTTCTAATGTGTTAGTGGCATCACACAGAGTTCCTATATTTTCATCTCAGAAGCACCCATAGGACTTCTAGTGTGTTAGTGGCAGCAAACAGAGCTCCTATATTTTCTTCTTAGCAGCACCCATAGGACTTCTAATGTGTTAGTGGCATCACACAGAGTTCCTATATTTTCATCTCAGAAGCACCCATAGGACTTCTAGTGTGTTAGTGGCAGCAAACAGAGCTCCTATATTTTCTTCTCAGCAGCACCCATAGGACTTCTAATGTGTTAGTGGCATCACACAGAGTTCCTATATTTTCATCTCAGAAGCACCCATAGGACTTCTAGTGTGTTAGTGGCATCACACAGAGCTCCTATATTTTCATCTCAGAAGCACCCATAGGACTTCTAGTGTGTTAGTGGCATCACACAGAGTTCCTATATTTTCTTCTCAGAAGCACCCATAGGACTTCTAGTGTGTTAGTGGCAGCAAACAGAGCTCCTATATTTTCTTCTCAGCAGCACCCATAGGACTTCTAGTGTGTTAGTGGCAGCAAACAGAGCTCCTATATTTTCTTCTCAGCAGCACCCATAGGACTTCTAATGTGTTAGTGGCATCACACAGAGTTCCTATATTTTCATCTCAGAAGCACCCATAGGACTTCTAGTGTGTTAGTGGCATCACACAGAGCTCCTATATTTTCATCTCAGAAGCACCCATAGGACTTCTAGTGTGTTAGTGGCAGCAAACAGAGCTCCTATATTTTCTTCTCAGCAGCACCCATAGGACTTCTAATGTGTTAGTGGCATCACACAGAGTTCCTATATTTTCATCTCAGAAGCACCCATAGGACTTCTAGTGTGTTAGTGGCATCACACAGAGCTCCTATATTTTCATCTCAGAAGCACCCATAGGACTTCTAGTGTGTTAGTGGCAGCAAACAGAGCTCCTATATTTTCTTCTCAGCAGCACCCATAGGACTTCTAATGTGTTAGTGGCATCACACAGAGTTCCTATATTTTCATCTCAGAAGCACCCATAGGACTTCTAGTGTGTTAGTGGCAGCAAACAGAGCTCCTATATTTTCTTCTCAGCAGCACCCATAGGACTTCTAGTGTGTTAGTGGCAGCAAACAGAGCTCCTATATTTTCTTCTCAGCAGCACCCATAGGACTTCTAGTGTGTTAGTGGCATCACACAGAGCTCCTATATTTTCTTCTCAGCAGCACCCATAGGACTTCTAGTGTGTTAGTGGCAGCAAACAGAGCTCCTATATTTTCTTCTCAGCAGCACCCATAGGACTTCTAATGTGTTAGTGGCATCACACAGAGTTCCTATATTTTCATCTCAGAAGCACCCATAGGACTTCTAGTGTGTTAGTGGCATCACACAGAGCTCCTATATTTTCATCTCAGAAGCACCCATAGGACTTCTAGTGTGTTAGTGGCAGCAAACAGAGCTCCTATATTTTCTTCTCAGCAGCACCCATAGGACTTCTAATGTGTTAGTGGCATCACACAGAGTTCCTATATTTTCATCTCAGAAGCACCCATAGGACTTCTAGTGTGTTAGTGGCATCACACAGAGCTCCTATATTTTCTTCTCAGAAGCACCCATAGGACTTCTAGTGTGTTAGTGGCAGCAAACAGAGCTCCTATATTTTCTTCTCAGCAGCACCCATAGGACTTCTAGTGTGTTAGTGGCATCACACAGAGTTCCTATATTTTCATCTCAGAAGCACCCATAGGACTTCTAGTGTGTTAGTGGCATCACACAGAGCTCCTATATTTTCATCTCAGAAGCACCCATAGGACTTCTAGTGTGTTAGTGGCAGCAAACAGAGCTCCTATATTTTCTTGTCAGCAGCACACATAGTACCTATAGTGTGTTAGTGTCAGCACCCATAGGACCTACAGTGTGTTGTTAGCACACATAGGAGTTCTATTTTTTATACTATATACACTACCAACTACAATGGCTGGAAGACCGCCAAGGAGAGGCAGAGCGTGCCGAGGCAAGAACACAGGGCAGGCAGGCTCTGTTTCTAGAGACAACAGTGCTGGCCGTGGACGTGGTCGTGCATCGTCATCAGCACGTGGCCATGGGACACGCTTGTCTTTGTTTTCGGCAGCTGGACATGTGGAGCCGCATCATGCCGAAGGCTTGGTAGAATGGATGACCAAGCCCTCCTCATCCTCCTCATCCTCTCTCACCCAGGCTCAGGGTACTGGCAGAGCAGCTGCCAATGCGTACTCAATGGCATCATCAGCCACCCCTTCCCTAGACCCACCATGTCCTCCTGAGGAGTCCCCCGAACTGTTTGAGCACAGTGTTGGGTACATGCTCCAGGAGGATGCCCAACGATTCGAAGGCTCGGATGATGATACCCAGCTTGAGGAAGTCAGTAGTGTGCGCGCAGAGAGAGGGGATGCTGAAGGACAGCAATCTGGCAGTACTGTTCCACCAGCTGCAGCTTACTGCCAGGTTTGCTCTAGTGGTGAAGAGGGAGGGGATGATGAGGTCACTGACTCCACGTGGGTGCCTGAAGGGAGAGAGGAGGAGGAGGAGGAGGATGCAGCGTCACATGTCCAATGAGGCAGGATGCCCCCTGGAGGCCAGCTAGAGGCCAGCACAGCAACTGTACCACACCGCAGAGCTCCGCCTGTGCAGGGCGCTGCCTCTGCACGTTATCACAAAAGTTCTTTGGTGTGGGCCTTTTTTGAGACGAGTGCATCAGATCGCACCACTGCTATTTGCAATATTTGTCTCAAGCGTATCTCGCGTGGCCAAAACATCAGCCGCTTGGGCACCACAAGCATGAGCAGACATATGTCGACCTGCCATGCAGCTCGTTGGCAAGCACACATAAAAGACCCACACCAAAGAACAAAGCGGAGCTCTCCTTGCTCCTCATCAGCTGGGATCTCCATCCCCACTATATCTTCAGTCCTCTCTGAAAGCTGCTCTGAGAGGACTGAAGGTGTAGAATTAGGTGTGTCACAACCAAGTACTTGCAGTACACCGACGTCCGATTGTAGCAGGCAAATTTCCCTGCCCCAGCTGCTGGACCGTCGAAAGAAGTATACTCCCAGCCATCCACATGCCCAGCGGTTGAATGCTAGCTTGGCTAAATTGCTAGCACTTCAACTGCTGCCTTTTCAGTTGATAGACTCGGCCCCCTTCCGTGAGTTTGTTCAATGTGCGGTTCCTCAGTGGCAGGTTCCCAAACGCCACTTTTTCTCACGGAAGGCGATTCCGTCTCTCTACTGGCATGTGGAAGGCAATGTCCATGCCTCGCTGGACAGGGCGGTCAGCGGTAAGGTGCATATTACCGCTGACTCATGGTCCAGCAGGCATGGACAGGGACGTTATCTTTCTTTCACGGCCCATTGGGTCACTCTATTGGCAGCTGGGAGGGATGCAGGACAAGGTGCAGTAGTGTTGGAGGTTGTTCCGCCACCACGCCTCCAAAATGCTACTACTGGTTGTGACACACCTCTCTCCTCCACCCCCTCCTCTTCTTCTTCCTCCATGTCCTCTTCGAGTGCTCTGTCCTCGGAACCAGCGGTGCTCCGTAGGCGTACAAGGGGCTACGCGAGTACGCAGGCAAAAAGATGCCATGCCGTGCTTGCGCTGGTGTGTTTGGGGGACAGGAGCCACACTGGGCCAGAGGTTCTGGCAGCTCTGCAGGGGCAGGCCGAGAGGTGGTTGACGCCACGCCAGCTTAAGCCAGGAATGGTCGTTTCTGATAATGGCACCAACCTCCTCTCCGCCCTGCGACAGGGGCAGCTCACCCATGTGCCCTGTATGGCTCACGTCCTCAACCTGGTGGTGCAGCGGTTCTTGGGCAGGTTCCCAGGCTTACAGGATGTCCTGAGGCAGGCCAGGAAAGTCTGTGTGCATTTCTGCCGATCTTATAATGCCAGTGCTCGGCTGACTGAGCTGCAAAAGGAGCTGAACCTGCCCAAGAACCGCCTAATATGTGACATGCCCACCAGGTGGAACTCAACGTTGGCCATGCTGCAGCGACTGCACACGCAGCAGAGGGCCATCAATGAGTACCTTTGCGACTACGGCACCAGGACAGGGTCAGGGGAGCTTGGCTTTTTTTCCCCACGCCAGTGGAGCATGATCAGGGATGCATGCACTGTCCTCTCACCATTTGAGGAGGCCACGAGGATGGTGAGCAGTGACAGTGCATGCATCAGTGACACTGTACCTCTTGTCCACCTGTTGGAGCATACGCTGCGTGGGATAATGGACAGGGCACTTGAGGCAGAACAGAGGCAGGAAGAGGAGGACTTCCTTGTCTCTCAAGGCCCCCTTTATCCAGACAATGTTCCTTCTGTCCCACCCATCACACAGGAAGAGGAGGAGGAGGAGGAGGAGGAGGATTGTGTGAGCATGGAGGTGGAGCCTGGCACTCAGCATCAGCAGCAGCAGTCTTTTAGGGATGATGTACAGTCCCAACAAACCAGTGGACTTGTACGTGGCTGGGAGGAGGTGGCTGGCGATCATGTCATCCTCAGTGACCCAGAAGACTCCGGACCAAATGCCTCAGCTAACCTACACTGCATGGCCTCCCTGATCCTGCAAAGCCTGCGGAAGGATCCTCGTGTTCTTCGGATCAAGGAGAGTGACCATTACTGGCTGGCCACTCTCCTTGATCCACGGTACAAGGGTAAGGTTGCGGACCTTATCTTGCTGTCGCAGAGGGAGCAGAGGATGAGACATCTCAGGGAGGCCTTGCAGAAAGGTCTGTGCAACGCGTTCCCAGAAACTGGGAGGTTACAAACTCCTGGTCCTGGACGACGAGTTGCTGAGGCTTCGGTCAGTAGCAGAAGGAGCGGTGGGGAAGGTGGACGTCTGACCGATGCGTTCAGACAATTTTTTAGTCCGCAGCCCCAAGGTATGATCGGTTCCAGCAACCATCGCCAGCGTCTGATATACATGGTGCAGGAATACCTAGGGGCAAGGTCAGACTTGGACACCTTTCCCACCGAAAATCCTCTGGCTTACTGGGTCCTGAGGATGGATCACTGGCCAGAGCTTGCACAGTATGCAATTGAGCTACTGGCCTGTCCTGCATCCAGCGTTCTTTCCGAACGCACATTCAGTGCTGCTGGAGGATTTGTCACCGATCATAGGGTGCGCCTGTCCACCGACTCGGTTGATCGACTGACCTTCATAAAAATGAATCAGTCTTGGATCACCACCAGCTACCAGACACCTGAAGCGGATATAACGGAATAATTTATAATGTCACATCCCTTCAAGACTGCCTATGCTGATGCTGAGTGACTGTCCTGTTATGTTCACTGACTATCCTCTTCCTCCTCCTCAATGATCCATGCCACCACACCAGTGCCTAAGGCACAATTTTTCAGCCCCTGTATAACAGGGGCGTGTAATTACAATTTTTTAAAAAGATGCTTCGCAACAGGTGTGACTGCTGTGCTCAGAGTACAGTATCTGTGAGGGGTTGCAGTGTTGTGGCACCAGCACCAGTGCCTAAGGCACAATTTTTCAGCCCCTGTTGGGGCGTGTAATTACAATTTTTAGGCAATGCTTTGCAACAGGTCTCATTGCTGTGCTCAGAGTACAGTATCTGTGAGGGGTTGCAGTGTTGTGGCACCAGCACCAGTGCCTAAGGCACAATTTTTCAGCCCCTGTATAACAGGGGCGTGTAATTACAATTTTTTAAAAAGATGCTTCGCAACAGGTGTGACTGCTGTGCTCCAAGTACAGTATCTGTGAGGGGTTGCAGTGTTGTGGCACCAGCACCAATGCCTAAGGCACAATTTTTCAGCCCCTGTTTAACAGGGGCGTGTAATTACAAATCTTGATCTAATAGTTCACAGCAGGGCCCATTCCTGCGCCCACCAAGAGTAACTATGAGGGCCTACAGTCTTGTGGCAACACCGTCCACCACCACCACCACCACCAAAGGCCCAATTTTTCTGCCCTGTTCAACAGGTGCATGCAATTACAAATCTTGATCTAATAACTCACAGCAGGGCCCATTCCTGCACCCACCAAGAGTAACTGTGAGGGCTTACAGTCTTGTGGCAACACCGTCCACCACCACCACCACCAAAGGCCCAATTTTTCTGCCCGGTTCAACAGGTGCATGCAAGTACAAATCTTGATCTATTAACTCACAGCAGGGCCCATTCCTGTGCCCACCAGTCTTGTGGCTACACCAACATCTAATAGGGCAAATTTCTGCAGAGTATATACGGCAGGCCCCTACTTTCAAACATCCAACTTACAAACGACTCCTACTTGCAAACGGCAAGAGAAAACAGGAAGTGAGAGGAAATCTACCCCTAGGAAGGAAAATTCTATCCTGTTAGATTTAATTTGGGAAAAAGGTATCTCCTCTCTACTGATGCTTTATCACCAATCCTTGTTTCAATTAAAACCACACTTTTCCAAAAACATTTGTCATTGGGACGGAAAGTGAGGTGACATGTTCTGAACAGATGTGCAAAGACAGCAAATGTTACAGGGGTGATAACCCCTCCCTATGTTCTCCAAAAAGCTTAAAAATTGATTTTTTTGGGATGTAGCTACACTTCATAATGTACCTGTTCAGATTCTACTTAAGAACAAACCTACAGTCCATGTCTTGTTTGCACCACCTATATACTGCTGTTCAGAGTATATAGGGTTGTAGGTATAGGGTTTTATTTTGGGTGCGGGGTCCCCCTTAGTATCCATACAAGACCCAAAGGGGCTGGGGTGGGGGGGGGGGGGGGTGATGGGGTAGCCATGCCATTTTTCTCAAGGATTTTCAGCCATATGGCGGCCAGGACAAGACATGACATTAAAGCCGCAAGTGGTTTTAAATGGCTTCTTTTTTTCCTTTACAAATGTCATTTTGTGCAAGGACAGTTCTAAACACGGGAAACACATGCCACTTCACAGGCATACTTTAGACACCCCCCAGGTACCATATTTAAAGGAAAATTTCACTTTTTTTTTTTTCACTTTATGCATCATTAAAATGACTGCTCCCGAAAAAACTTTAGTTTTTAAAATTTCTTTTTGCATTGATATATGTCCCCTGGGGCAGGACCCGGGTCCCCAAACCTGTTTTATGACATTAACATGCATATTGGCCGTTGTAATTAGCAATTTTGATTTCGAACGTTCGCGTCCATTATAACTAATAGGGTTCGAAAATTTGCGCGAACTTTCGGTCCGTTCGAAGGTTCTGGTGCGAACCGAACCCGGGGGTGTTCGGCTCATCCCTATCTGTAACAAATAATATTGGATTTTAGTACTGGGTAGTATAGAGTAGTATAGGTAGATATGGTTACCGTGGAATGGGTTGTGGATAGCATGTCAGCCCGCCAGCCCAGTCCCGCCAACGTCACGCTAGATAGTGTGCCTTCAGAGAGGAAGGAAGCGACCACAATGGCGCACTCAGCGCCCATATAATGGCGCCCGATACCTCCATCATGAGGCACGCAGGTTGAGATACTCAACGTCAGCACGTGGCATGGAGACGCCAAACGTGCGGACGCAGGAAGCGTGATGTCGACGCCCAGTGAGTACCAGCCCGCATCCCCACAGCCAATAGCAGGGGAATGCGGGACAGCCCCAGTGAACGTCGCAGCTCCCGGGGATAAATGCATAACCACCCCAGGATTACCAATTGGTGACAAAAGCTATTAAGGGCAGGGTGCCCCAATGATGCAAAATAATAGTTATGGCACTTGATGAAAATCAACGAACAACCAGGAAGTGAAAAAGTAGACAAGTGGGTGTTTCCATCCCTAGTGACGTTTTAAAAGAAAATGGGTTGGGACTTTACATGAGACCATGGCTATCCAGCACACAGGTCTCCATCCCTATTTATATGGCAAAGGGAACAGTGGGACTTTGTATGAAACACGACACTAGGGCACGACACTAGGGCAGAATGAGTCAGTCAATATAAGGTGAACAGATAATTTATTTGACATAATTTGGGGCATAATGCATAAAATGACAGTAAAAAATGGTAGCACAATATACAAAGTAACACATGATCAACCTCAATATCGGCAATAGGCCCAAAAATAAGACATGGTAACATGTATCAAAAATTGCTGACTCAAGCGGTTAAAACCCATGGTGACCACATGGTTGCTGTGATATGACATCAAATATGAAAGCTCTACGCGTTTCGTGGAGTTGTATCCACTCATCAGGAGCAGTAAATTGGGGACACCTATAATGTAAAATGTATAATAGTCTTAGTTAATGGTAATTAACTAAAAACAGGAAGAGGGGAAACAATGGCTGTAATCCTAACACTCTTACCTGTGGGTATATAGTGGAATTGTAAAAATATTAAAAAGAAGGATGTCTGCTAATGTTCGATTTGGGAATACCCAGGGGTGAGAAACAGATCCCCCGGGAGCTGAGGCGGTAAAAGTGCGAGGCAATCCAATAACGAGAGATTCCCCTTGTGTGAGTACTGGAGGTAAGTAGGAGCCCAGTAGGGTATCTGTAACAAATAATATTGGATTCATATTTGAATTATTTTTTTTGCAATTTTCTTTATTATTCAACCCCCTTTTTTTTTTACTACCACCTCTTCCCTCCTTTTATTTATAATTTTTTTCCGTGTCCCAGCAGGTCTCACGTAATTTTTCCCATAGGTGCTGAAATCCCTCTTACACCTTCTACCCGCCGCAATTCTTGTTGTGTTGACACCCATCCATGGGAATTCATCTTGTTCCCCATGGCAACAGTGTCCCCAACACCAGATGGAGTGGTTTATGCCTCTTTCCGCTTTTGCTCCTAGAGCCAAGAGGGATTGGCATCATCTTCAGCATCTCTTGATGCTTCCAGCTCCCTCATCGTCATCACGTTGGCGGCGAGGATGTGAAGTACTGGGCAGGGTTCACCACGTTATGCACAGCTGTTACTCTAAGCTGTGCTTACGTGGTGAGACTGATTTTCATTGGCCGCATCTATGGGAGGGGATTCAGGGGCCTGCCCCATCCCCTCACACTTTAAGAGCCCATTGGTTGATTTCAACCATGATGACGCTGAAAGAGTGGGGCCCATTTGGAGAACAGGACTATTTAGTCCAGGCTCTAACATGGGTTCAGTGCTGTGCTTCCAGTAGTACTGAACTTGGCTGTCCTGTGTTGGCCTTTCTTCCCTTAAGGGTAAGTCATATCGTGAAGTTCATCCACGGTTGACATTCATGCTGTATATTTTCACTTCATAATTAGTGTTCACTGTTTGAGTCTGTTGGGCGGTCATGTTTGGTTCTTTGGTTCTTTGTTTGTTCAGATGGAATCCCCTTTCCATTTGAAGCCTTCTTTATACACTTGGGCCACACACCATCACTATTTTTGCACCTTCACTCATTAATTTACCTGACTAATGTCTAGATAGCATTTCTATGCCAATTAATTTTATATATTGAGGGCTAATTTTAGCCACACCCGTCCGCTATCACTGGCACATATAGACATTTATATATATATATATTTGACCACGCTTTGCACTTTTATGAATTAACTGGTATGTTAGATTAATGGAATACTACTACCACATATATAAATATGTACAACTTTTAGCAACTGTGGACCGGGTATGTGTTTAATAGGTATTAGTGTTTGCTACACTTAAAACGCCCTATTACAACTATTCTATACACGCCTTATTGGTTACCGCTTTACTATCAAGGTATCCCCATCATTGTTGTGTTTATTTTGTCACATATTGGGATTTTTCTACCTTTATTGGTGACACACATACACTTTTTATCACTTCACTGATTTTTCCTCCTTGTCATTAGTGCATTTTTTACCCATATATTAAATAACACCATTCTGTTTCCAGGTGTGTGACGTTTTTCCTTTCCTTTTTTTGCATTTACATCGACCACCAGGATGTCAGATCTGTAAACACACCACGTTGTTACCATCTCCCCGCCCCTTCACAGCTCCCACGGGGAAAAAGAGTTAACTTCTGGACACGCCCAGGGGAGACCCTCTGTATGTTACCACATATATTTCTCCACAAAAGCGTGCCTTATTTAAACAACTGGATTACCTTTCCTGCGAGAGTTGACCAGCATTTGGCACTACCTGTAAGTTATAGATATTGAGATATACCCATACATACATGGTTCTCCTCTTGCCCTTCCCCCTTCCTCCTACTACCCTTTCCTCCCTTTTTTTTTTGTTTTGTTCTTTATTATTATCATTTATTGATTCACTTTTATCTCCAGATAACTACCTGCGCCTCTCCTGAGGAAGCGAGAATTACCTTGTGAAAAGCGTGTAGATCATTCGCGCAACAGCTCTAGATCTATATGGTGCTTTCAGGTCCCGCATATTACATTTTTTCATATGAACTCTATGCAGCACCATTCATGTTCATCATTTATTTCCTTTTTATTATTGTGGTACATATGTTTTTAAATGTATGATAATAATTTTTTTTTCATATTTTTACATTTACTGGCTGAGGTGTGACTCTTTAAAAGTCCCATGGGAGGAGGCGCATGCGCAGAGCTCCGGAGATGGCCGCCTGAGCCGAGAGCTCCGCTCCAGACCGATACAGCGGCGCCCGTAGCACAAAGCACAGAGTCCCCGAAGGCTTCAAAACACAGCGGGTTATCCCCCCACACATCCAGGCACGTCCCCGTATGCTCCGATCCGCGGTCAGACGAGATCTATGGCCGCAATTGGAGAAGGCAGAAGCGGAGGATAATCCTAAAATGGCCTCCACAGCACTGCCTCAGATGCATGATCCCAGTGTGGTGGGACAAACGGACTACAGGTCAGAGCCACCCCACATCCCCCAACACCTCACTCCTGGGAAACAAATGGACCCCCTGCCAGCCTATACCCCTTACCCGGCCTCCACAGAATCCCTGATTAAGAGATCTATGGCTGACTTCTCCCTCTCACCGCTGAGGCCTGATGCAATGATGCAGCCTGGCTGCTATCACCACGAAGCCCAACCAAAGGACCCTGCTTACCTAATGGAGGATATCTTCCATAAATTCTCAGCTCTACTAGACAGAGGTCTGGCTCAAACGGCCGCAAAAATCACAGGAGACTTAAAGGCTGATTTCAAAAATCTGGGTAATAGGATCGACGCGATCGAATGGAGGAAAACGATAGCCGCGATGACCCAAAACTACAAGCACATACACACAGTGCAAGAACAACTTGATCTGGCCATGTCCCGCATCGATAACCTCAAAAACAGGTCTAGGAGGTCCAATATCAGAATCCGGGGACTTTGATTTTCCTGTGATTTTTGCGGCCGGAGACCATAATGAATGTACAAGAAGCAGTGCAGGATTTAATTAAAAACCTGCTCCCCAATATCTCTCCCCACTGCCTTGAACTTGACAGAGCCCATAGAGCACTCGGGCCCCCCAGGAAAGATGGCACCCGAAGAGACATCATAGCCAAGCCCCATCATTACTCCGTAAAAGAAGAAGTAATGAGACAAGCAAGATCTGCTCCGGCTGTGTTGTGCCAGGGCCACCAGGTACAGATCTTTGCAGATCTCTCACCGTCCACCATTCAGAGGAGGAGAGCACTGAAACCGCTTCTCCACGCACTAACCCAGAAAGACATAAAATATAGATGGGCCTTCCCCTTTGCGGTTAAGTTCACCGAAAATGGGATACAATATGCCTTCTCCACCCTGTCTGAAGGAGAAAAATTACTCCTACACCTGAAGCTCATTTCTCAAGAGGCCGAAATGGACACCTCCAACACCGGACATGGCTCCAACAAAAGACCAATACCTACCAGCCCTCAATCTCCCATGTGGACCAAAGGCAAAGCGAAGAAGGCAAAGGACAATGGGCCCACCTGAAGCAAATACCCTCATGGACTGACCCTTTCTTTCACCGGACTGAGAGTTCGGACCTGGTACAATGTAACTACACCACTTTGGGATTTATCCTGCCCAAGTCATGAGACTACTGTTGTTCTTCTTTCTACAATTAGTTTAACTTACAGTTTGTTGTTTCCAGTTCAAGTTGTATGAACTGATCCAGAGACTACGCCGGGACTCCCAAGACCACCTGGGCCACACCGGTTCTCTTCACACAGCTCAATCTACTCCCCCTAAACGGATATTAATTACAAGCTGAGGAAGGGACTTTACCTTTCTCCCCACAAGAATGCCCTTCTGGGGGAATCTGGAGGGACGTGTAAACTAGCACTCAGCTAGCTTCTGGGGACATTTTCCTTTTATTTTGTTTTTGGGCTCTGGGTGGCCCCCTCTGTTCCTTTAAAGGGGAGAAGGGACCCTCAGGAAGACGGATGTGGTTTCATTTTCCACACTAACCAAATCCATAAATAGCTGTGCATTATTCTGTAGACTATTTGCAAGACACTTTTTTATCTAGGGCGCCCTGTTCTGGGATGGAACACTTGCGCCTCCACCCAACCCTTGGACACCTGATAGTCTCTGAGGGCTGGGTAGTCTGTGCCCTATTGAAACTGACACGATCCTGTTATTGCTACAGAGTTCGAGGGGTTTCTCCCCCCATAATCCGTTTCTCACCTCTAGGAGAGTTTTTTTTGTCTATTCTTCACTGTCTCCCCCCTCCTTCCCCCTTTTATCCTTGCTACTGTGCCTAACATCAGAATCTTTTTCAGATCCTCAACGCATTTGCTGAGAAATGGCCTCTCAGGCCTTAATCACACATGATGGAGATCCCTTCGTTGCCATCTCTGCATCAAGATTTCGATGGGTGAGTGAGGGTAGATTATGCTGCAGTTTACCTACTTTGCTCCATGGCTGATGGTCCAGACGCCAAACTTCTCATAGCCTCTCACAATGTCCAAGGCCTCAACTCCCCGATTAAGAGGAGAAAGGTACTAGATTTTTATAAGTCACTCAAGCTCGACATTCTTATGCTGCAAGAAACATATTTCCCTGTCTGGTATAGCCCCAAGTTCCTCCACTCGCACTTCCCACAATTTTTTCTAGCCAGTGCTGAAAACAAAACCAGGGGGGGGGCAATCTTGTTTTCCAAGTCCTGCAACTTCGTGAAAATCTCTGACTTTATTGACCCTGACGGGAGATTTATCCTGGTGAAAGGCATGTTGGGGGACCAACTTTACTCCCTAGTGTCATGCTACACACCCAACAGAGGACAAGCCAAATTTTTCAGCACCCTGATGAACACTCTCTCCTCTAAACTTGAAGGTACGATTATTTTCGGGGGAGACTCGAATGTTGCATTCGACCAGGGCATAGACAAGTCCAAACCACCAAGGTCCCAACTAATTCGCCCAACAAAAGAGAGCCTCAAAATAGCGAGTAATAAGAAAACGAGAAGGAAAGCATGTTGTAGGTTTGAGATCACTAAATAGGAAGTACACTGGAAAATAAAAGAATATAAAAAGGGACGATGATAGATAACCATAAGGGTATAAGGAGAACCCCAAACCAAGTTAAAAGTATAAAGGTATGTTCATGGAATGTTCGGGGAGTAAGAGAACCAGTTAAAAGACAGGCAATTTTTTCTATGGCAGAAGCGGGTAACATTAAAATGCTGTGTCTGCAGGAGACACATTTGGAAAAGGAAACGATTAGTGTATTACAACATAGGAAATACCGGGTGCAATACCATTCCACTCACACATCCTATTCGAGGGGAGTGAGTGTTTTGGTTGACTCTGGTATGGTGTTCTCCTGCAGACAGAGCAAAGTAGACAACAAAGGGCAGTATGTATTTCTGTTTTTCCAGATGGAGTCAAGAGAATATGTGGTAGCCAATGTGTATGTCCTCCCCCCGTTTAGCACAGAAATTCTGTGGGAATTAATGGAGTGCCTGTTATAGTGGCGGGAGATTTTAATAATATGACTATGAATAAAAAGTTGGATAGATTTCCGGCTGGGGGTTCCACTGGCCATGTGTCCGGCAGCCCTCTCCTCCAATTTTGTGGGGAGATGGGGCTGGTGGACGTTTGGAGGGGGAGGCACCCGGAGGAAAGACAATTCTCCTGCCACTCAAGGACGCATGTGACCTTGTCCAGGATAGATTTGGTACTATGTAATGAAGAGGCCCTGGGCGAGGTAGGGGAGGTGGAATATGAACCAAGAAGTATCTCAGACCACTCATCAGTGACCTTTGAAATTAAGACAGGTAGAAACTATAGTAAAGGGCATTGGAAGATAAACCCATTCTGGCTGGAAGTAATAGAAGACCCGGGGGGGGATACTTGCCAACCTGAAAGAATTTATAACATTTAATTCAGTATCAGCCTCGAGGGGAGTCATATGGGACACTCTGAAGGCATTCTTGCAAGGAGTTTTAGTACAAAATTTTTTTTTTTATTAAAAAACAAAAAAGCGCCAAGGAGGTTGTAGCAAATGAAGAGGTGAAAAGGGCAGAGGTAGGTTATGTGAAAAACCCAACTATAGGGAAACATAAAGAGTGAGAGGAAAGACAGGAAGAGTATAAAAAACTAGTATTAAAAAAGGCGGAAAACAAAAGGCTATTCCAGAAGCAGAGTTTTTTTGGGGAGGGTGAGAGAGTGGGGAGAATTCTGGCCCTAATAGCTAGGGCCGATGCCCCCTATCTGTCATTACAGCTATTTGCGACGAAGATGGGGAAATTAGAAGAGGCACCCCGGAAATAAGAGAGGTTTTTAAAAACTATTACCAAAATCTGTATAGTAGCACACCACACAGTAATGCAGAAGAAAAGATGGAGACCTTTTTTTCAGGACTGCAGATCCCCCAGTTGTCAGGGGAAGACATAGAGGGTTTGGAGGCACCACTGACGCTGGAGGAGCTACAAAAGGTGACCGCGGATATGGCGGGCCAAAAGGCCCCAGGGCCGGATGGCCTGCCGATAGAAATATATAAAACCTTCGGCGAGGTGCTGCTTCCAAAGCTTCTGGAGATATTTAATGGGGCAGCGGAGGAGGGGAAGCTACCCATATCTATCTCAGAGGCAACAATTATTGTACTCTTAAAACAGGGGAAAAATCAACTTGAGACAGCCTCATACAGGCCGATCTCTCTTTTGTGTACAGATGTAAAAATATTGGCTAAAATATTGGCAACGAGGCTAAATAAAGTAACTAGTCGAAACTGGTACACCCGGATCAAACTGGATTTATTCCAGGTAGATCCACAAGTATTAATATAAGAAGAACATACCTAAACATTCAGTTGCCAACAGAAAATGGGGGGCCACGAGCCATCCTGTCCCTAGACGCAGCCAAGGCGTTTAATAGCCTTGAGTGGCATTATCTGTGGAGAACATTGGAAAGATTCTAGTTTGGTCCGAAGTTCATCCAATGGATCAAAATACTGTATGAGGGTCCCAGGGCGAAAGTTAGAATAAATGACGAGTGTTCGGAATGGTTCCAGTTGGCGAGGGGGACAAGGCAGGGGTGTCCGTTGTCGCCCCTGCTCTTCGCCCTCGCAATGGAGCCCTTGGCTACTGCCATAAGAACATCTCCGGAGGTACAGGGCTTCAAGAGGAGGCTGGGGGAAGAGAAGGTCGCAATGTACGCAGAAGATGATGATCTTTAGGTGACACCCAGTCCTCACTAGAGACAGCAATGGGTATAATTGGGGATTTTGGTAAATTTTACGGGTTGACAATTATTTGGGACAAATCGTCACTTTTGCCGTTAGACTCATTACAACAGCAGATAGCCCAAGTGAAAGTTGTGTGCCAAATGAGATATTTGGGAATAAATGTAACAAAAGATCCTGGGCAGTATATAGTCGGAAATTTAGTCCCATTAATGACAAAACTGAGACAGAAGTGCCAAGTCTGGAACCGGCTTCCACTGTCTGTGGCTGGCCGGTGCAACCTGGTTAAGATGGTCTGGATGCCGCAAATTCTATATGTTCTGCACAATTCCCCAGTATGGATCCCAAGATACTGGTTTAAAAAATTAGAGAGTGTGTTTAGGGAACTAATTTGGAGGAGGGGGGTGGCAAGGGTCCGCCTCCAAACTCTACAGCAACCAAGAGAAAAGGGGGGATTGGCACTCCCAAACCCAAGGCGTTATTTCCTGGCCGCACAAATGCAACATATGCAGGGCAGTAATTTGTCAGTAGGGAGGGAGTCCGCAAAGTGCTTAACCACTTAACGACCGCCCCATATACATATACATTGGCAAAATGGCACGGACAGGCATAATCACGTACCTGTACGTGACTGCCTTCGTATGGGTGGGGGGTCCAATCGGACCCCCCTCCGGTACATGGAGCAGTGGTTTTCCGTTCGGCGGCGATCCGGGATGAGGGGGCGGCCATTGGTTTCTGGCCACCCCCACGCGATCACTCCCGGCGAATGACATTCTTCCTCTGCCTGTGTAATGTAAACACAGGCAGGAGGAAGTGATGTCATCTCTCCTTGCGGCGGTCTTTTCGTCCGGCGCGAGGAGAGAAGACATCTCACAGTAAGTGCACCAACAGCCCACTGACACCAGTACACATAGGCACACAAATCACCCCCCAGTCACCCCCAGATCACACCCCAGATCACCCCCAGTACCCCCAGTCACAGTGTCACCATTTGCAGTGGTCATTTTTTTACTGATCACTGCAATCAGTGTAATTTGTGACAGTAAAAAGTTGCAGGGCAGTTAGGTTTAGTCCCCTTTAGGTCCAGGGTAGCCCCCTAACCCCCCCTAATAAAGGTTTAACCCCTTGATTGCCCCCCAGGTAACCCTTCCACCCCCTATCGCCAGCGTCACTAAGCGATCGTTTTTCCGATCGCTGTATTCGTGACAGTGGCCCCCCTAGGTAGCCAGTTATTTTTTTAGACACGTTTTTATAGCGTCACTGTATAAGTGTCACTGGTGACACTGGTTAGTCAGTTAGTTATTTTGTTATTTAGGTTACCCGTCAGGTTTTTATATAGCGTCAGGTACCCCCATATATAACCTAATAAAGGTTTTAACCCCCTGATTGCCCCTAGTTAACCCTTTCACCAGTGATCACCGTATAAGTGTTACGGGTGACGCTGGTTGGTTAGTTTGCTTTTTATAGCATCAGGGCACCCGCCGTATATAACCCAATAAAGGTTAAACCCCCCGATCACCCGGCGAGTGATATCAATTAGGTTTTAGCGTCAGAGAGGGTCTGCGTTGCCCCAGGCAACATCAGGTTAGTGCCAGTAACGATAACACCCACACGCAAAGCATACACCTCCCTTAGTGGTATAGTATCTGAACAGATCAATATCTGATCTGATCAGATCTATACTAGCGTCCTCAGCGGTTTAGGGTTCCCAAAAACGCAGTGTTAGCGGGATCAGCCCAGTTACCTGCTAGCACCTGCGTTTAGCCCCTCCGCCCAGCCCAGCCCACCCAAGTGCAGTATCGATCGATCACTGTCACTTACTAAACACAACACACATAACTGCAGCGTTCGCAGAGACAGGCCTGATCCCTGCGATCGCTAACAGTTTTTTTGGTATCGTTTGATACATTTGCTGACAGTCAGGTGCTTTTTTACCTGTGAATCTTACTAGTGTACCACTAAATTTAGAGCCCAAAATGCCAAATCAAAAGTACACTAGTAAAGAGGCCTACGAGATTCTGAGCATGACAGATAGTGAAGAGGAGGTCACGTATCTGTCAGATTCAGGCTCAGAATACATTTTCGTAGAAGACAGAGGCTCCATGTCAGATAGCACTGACGACGAAGATGATGATGAGGTCCCTGCTAAGGTCAGGCGCACCCGATCCCGATCTTCTGATGTTGTTGAGGAGCAAGAACCACAGGGCTCTCGTATTATGGAGCAGAGTAGTACTAGCGCCGCTATTCCTTCTGGTGAAGGCAAGCACCAGTGGCCTAGTACAGCCTGGACGTACATCCAGCACTGCAGTATCACATGGTGACGTGGCGAGTCCCATAAGTGCAGTTCAAGCTGGCGAGGTGGCAAGCACAAGTAGTGTCCCGCTGCCACCAAAGTCAGGCCCATCATGCCCATAGTGCCCTTCCTGCAGAATTTGCCTATCCTGATTGGGTGCCCAACACTTCTGCAGAACCCGTACTTCCCCCATTCACTGCCCAACCCGGTATTCAGGTGGAAACAGCTGATTTTACGCCACTTGATTTTTATTTGCTGTTTTTCACGGAAGATCTCTATAGATCAATTGTGGACCAAAGTAATTTATATGCTGGTCAATTAATCGCCGCTAATCCCCAGTTGCCTTCCATTGCCAGAGATTGGAAACCAATTACGGTTTCTGAATTTAAAACCTTTCTGGGCCTTTCCCTCAACATGGGCACACATAAATTCTCATCAATGCACGCCTATTGGTCCACGCGCCCAATTGACCATTTGCCCGTGTTCTCTGCCTCCATGTCCAGGAAATGATACAAGCCGATCTTGCGGTTCATGCACTTCAACGACAATGAACTTTGTCGTCCACGTGGAGACCCTGAATACGATCGGCTCTACAAAATTCGGCCCCTCATAAACCACTTCAACAAACGTTTTGCAGCCTTGTTTATTCCTGATCAAGTTGTCTGCGTTGATGAGTCCCTGATTAAATTTTCTGCCCGCTTGTCTTTCAAACAGTACCTTCCCAGCAAACGTGCCAGATACGGGGTCAAGCTCTATAAGAAAATTGGTGTGGGAGGGACAAGGGAGACCCAGGAAAGAAAATTAAGGCAGGTCAACTACGGCTTGTGGTACAAAAATATGTGTAGAAGGCTTTATTTGGGGTGGGGGTACATATACATTAAATTTAAGGTACATGTGAGGGATAGAGTGTGTCCGGATCAACACAGTGCAGCTCACTATACCTAACCATCTAAGTAAAAAAATATACGCTGCAGCAAAAAGAAGAAGAAGTGCATGGAGATGCACGAAACGTCAACCATATAGTCTGTGCAGAGCCAAACTACAGGTCCTCATAATGATCCCTTATCCAGCAATGCTAAAGACTTTCTACCAGTAATTGACTAGACCTGGAGCGCCGCTATCTGCGGTCCTCTTACGCCTTCACTGGTCCAGTACTGCGTTTCAAGACCTTTCATTCACACACCTGATTGGTCACATGACTGCACACCACGTTGGACTTCCTCCTGGAGAACTCACTGGAGAGTTCAGCGGCGTGTTACCGCCCTGAAGTGAGCCTGGAGTCGCCACACAGCCACCTACAAGCCAAGCAGTGACCTGACAGAGATTTATACTGTCCTTGGGAAGGAGCATACCCGGCAATGATCTGGTGAGAGCCCAATCGGGCAAACCCCCCCGCCATTCCCTATTTGCAATACCTCTCTCCCACATGCCTGCTCTTTGATTTATATAATGGAGGCTTGATGAGACTGTGTAGCCTGACCACAACGTGTGTTCAGTTCATTTGTACTGGTCAAAGTGAATTTTCAGTGACATTTAAAGTCTCTCTAGGCGCTATACATGCTTCATGAGTGTAACACATTCTGTGTTTGGAACACTGAACTACAGCAACAAGTGACTTATATCGCTGAAGTGTACATGTTTGAAATGCTGTTTTGATTATCTACAGTGATTAGTAGACATGTGCACACTGAAATATTTCGTTTCGGAATTTCGTTTTCTTCCGAAAAATACATTTATTTAGTTACTCCCGAAATTCGTTTTTATTTATTTCGTTTTTCGTTAGAAATTGCATTCGTCCGAAAATCTGAATTAATTAAGGTCGAATATGTCATTGAAGGCTTATGGTGTCTGTCGAATGTTCAAAGAAGATTCGACGGAGCAGCGAAACTGTACGACGCTGCAATCGTACATTTCCGGTCGAATGTTCCGCCTACAAGCTATAGATGAATTCTATTGTATGACTAGTAATAATTATATTTTTTAATTACTATTACTAGTCAACAGGGATGAGCCGAACACCCCCCTGTTCGGTTCGCACCAGAACCTGCGAACAGACAAAATGTTAGTGTGAACTTTAGAACCCTATTAAATACAATGGACTCGAACGTTCGAAATCTAAAGTGTTAATTATAAAGGCTAATATGCAAGTTATTGTCCTAAAAAGTGTTTGGGGACCTGGGTCCTGCCCCAGGGGACATGTATCAATGCAAAAAAAAGTTTTAAAAACTGCCGTTTTTTCGGGAGCAGTGATTTTAATAATGCTTAAAATGAAAAAATAAAAGTGAAATATTCCTTTAAATTTTGTACCTGGGGGGTGTGTATGATATGCATGTAAAGTGGCGCATGTTTCCCGTGCTTAGAACTGTCCCTGCAAAAAATTTCATTTTTGAAAGAAAAAAAGTCATTTAAAACTGACTCGCGGCTATTAATGAATTGTCGGCTCCCGGCAATACATACAAAAGTCATTGATAAAAAAATAAAAAAAAGCGTGGGGGTTCCCCAGAATTCTATTACCAGGCCCTTCAGGTCTGGAATGGATATTAAGGGGAACCCCACCGCAAATTTAAAAAAAAATTGACGTGGGGTTCCCCCAAATATCCATTCCAGGCCCTTCAGATCTGGCATGGATTTTAAGGGGAACTCCACCCCGAATTTAAAAAAAAATGGTGTGGAGTCCCCCTAAAAATCCATACTAGACCCCTTATCCGAGCACGCAACCTGGCCGGCCGCAGGGGAAGAGGGGGGGACGAGAGAGTGGCCCCCCTCCCTCCTGAACCGTACCAGGCCACATGCCCTCAACATGGGGAGGATGTCCCCATGTTGATGGGGACAAGGGCCTCATCCCCACAACCCTTGCCCGGTGGTTGTGGGGGTCTGCGGGCGGGGGGCTTATCGGAATCTGGAAGACCCCTTTAACAAAGGGGACCCCCAGATCCCGGCCCCCCTATGTGAATTGGTAAGGGGTACATTGTACCCCTACCATTTCACGAAGAAAGCGTAAAAAAATGTTTAAAAAAACACACAAACACCTTGAAATAGTCCTTTATTTAAAAAAAAACAAAAAACATTCCAGCGGTGAAATCCAGTGTCCCGCGGCGATCCCGATGTCCACCGCTGTCCTTCATTGGTTGTGCCTGAGCGGACCTGATGGGGAACTCCCTCTCGGTGTTTTAAATGTATAGACCCGCCCCTTCTAAAGTTCCCCATCAGGTCCGCTCAGCGGACCAGATGCGGAATATGAGAAGGGGCGGGTCTATACATGTATTACCAAAGTGAGAGCAGTTCCCCATCAGGTCCGCCCCCTCGGTATGTCGGACCCGCCTACGTCATTGGCTTGAGCAGGGAACTTCCTTCACTATGTAAATTTAAATTACACAGTGAAGGAAGTTCCCCGCTCAAGCCAATGACGTAGGCGGGTCCGACATACCGAGGGGGCGGACCTGATGGGGAACTGCTCTCACTTTGGTAATACATGTATAGACCCGCCCCTTCTCATGTTCCGCATCTGGTCCGCTGAGCGAACCTGATGGGGAACTTTAGAAGGGGCGGGTCTATACATTTAAAATACTGAGAGGGAGTTCCCCATCAGGCCCGCTCAGGCACAACCAATGAAGGACAGCGCTGGACATCGGGATCGCCGCGGGAGGCTGGATTTCACCACTGGAATGTTTTTTTTTTTTTTTTTTAAATAAAGGACTTTTTCAAGGTGTTTGTGTGTTTTTTTAAACATTTTTTTACGCTTTCTTCGTGAAATGGTAGGGGTACAATGTACCCCTTACCAATTCACATAGGGGGGGCGGGATCTGGGGGTCCCCTTTGTTAAAGGGGTCTTCCAGATTCCGATAAGCCCCCCGCCCGCAGACCCCCACAACCACCGGGCAAGGGTTGTGGGGATGAGGCCCTTGTCCCCATCAACATGGGGACATCCTCCCCATGTTGAGTGCATGTGGCCTGGTACGGTTCAGGAGGGAGGGGGGGCCGCTCTCTCGTCCCCCCCTTTTCCCCTGCGGCCGGCCAGGTTGCATGCTCGGATAAGGGGTCTGGTATGTATTTTTAGGGGGACTCCACGCCATTTTTTTTTATTTGGGTGGAGTTCCCCTTAAAATCCATGCCAGATCTGAAAGGCCTGGAATGGATATTTGGGGGAACCCCACGTCAATTTTTTTTTTATTTTGCGGCGGGGTTCCCCTTAATATCCATTCCAGACCTGAAGGGCCTGGTAATTGAATTCTGGGGAACCCCCACGCTTTTTTTTTTTTTTTTATCAATGACTTTTGTATGTATTGCCGGGAGCCGACAATTCATTAATAGCCGCGAATGAGTTTTAAATGACTTTTTTTCTTTCAAAAATGACATTTTTTGCAGGGACAGTTCTAAGCACGGGAAACATGCGCCACTTCACATGCATATCATACACACCCCCCAGGTACGAAATTTAAAGGAATATTTCACTTTTATTTTTTCATTTTAAGCATTATTAAAATCACTGCTCCCGAAAAACGGCCGTTTTTAAAACTTCTTTTTGCATTGATACATGTCCCCTGGGACAGGACCCGGGTCCCCAAACACTTTTTAGGACAATAACTTGCATATAAGCCTTTATAATTAGCACTTTAGATTTCTCCCATAGATTTTTCGAATTTGCCGCGAACACCCCAATTTGGTTGAATCTTCGTCGTTCATGTCGAATTGTCAAGTTAGTTCTAGCTATTTTACTGCTCCTCCTCTTTGGTTACAATCAGCCAATAACATTCATCATCATCATTATTTTATTTTACTTCCCCCACCCAATTCCAGCAGTGATCTTTTCTCTCTATGTCGAATCTTTTCTCTCTATAATGTCAAATCTTTTCTCTCTATAATGTCAAATCTTTTCTCTCTATGTCGAATCTTTTCTCTCTATAATGTTGAATCTTTTCTCTCTATGTAGAATAATCTTGGACTAATAGAGTTAAGGTTAGGCACATTCGACCACAGGTTCGATGGACACAGATTGTTATTGTCAGCCTCATGTCGAATCTCCTATCTATATCGAACTGTTGTTGCAACGAAAACGAAAATTAAGCATTTGTTTATGTCAGATCTTTCGGTTTTCGGATTCTGCATTTTCGTTTTCGTTTGTTAAAACGATAACGAAAATACCTGAAATTCGGACGAAAATGCATTCGGACGAAAACGAATGCACATGTCTAGTGATTAGTGGATCTGTGTATTTGAATTCTGGACTATATCTGTCTCATAGATTCCATGAGCATTTGGTTGCAAACGGACTAACTTTATCTGTGCACAACATCAACACGGTGGATGTGCATATGTGCCCTGTTTCAATTTCAATAACACAAGAGATCCCATATTCACTTTACAGCTTTTTTTCAGGACCGCTATAGCTCTTCCTCTGGAGTCTGGATAAATGGACTTTGTCATTTTTGGTACCTGTCAGAGCGTTCTGCATTTTTAATGTCTTTTTGCTGCAGTATATATTTTTTTACTTAGATGGTTAGGTATAGTGAGCTGCACTGTGTTGATCCAGACACACTGTATCCCTCACATGTACCTTAAATTTAATGTATATCTACCCCCACCCCAAATAAAGCCTTCTACACATATTTTTGTACCACAAGCCATAGTTGACCTGCCTTAATTTGCTTTCCTGGGACTCCCTTGTCCCTCCCACACCAATTTTTTCATAGTTTCTTGAGCTACATATGGCAGGTATCCCGTCCAGCACCTGATGTACTGGCTGGTACACAAAATAGTTAGACTTTCTGTGAATGTGTGGATTCCAGGATTCTTTTATTTTTCTATTGTCAAGCTCTATAAGTTCTGTGACAGGGCATCAGGCTATGTATGGAGCTTTACGGTTTATGAGGGAAAAGATAGTCAGGTAGAGCCGGAGAACTGCCCAGATTACATAGGGAGCGCTGGCAAGATAGTGTGGAACTTGGTGTCACCCTTATTCTGAAAGGGGTACCACTTGCATGTGGACAATTATTACACGAGCGTGCCACTTTTTAGTCACTTGTTTGATCATCAGATTGGAGCATGTGGCACCATGCGACCTAATCGCCGGGGCTTTCCCCAGGGGCTTGTAGATTCCCGTCTTAGGCTGGGGGAGAGAGCCTGCTTGAAGTGTAATAATTTGCTTGCTGTGAAGTGGAGGGATAATAAGAATGTTTTCCCTCTTACCTCCCTTCACGCAGACACGGCAGTCCAAATTCGTACGGTGACTGGTGTTGTGGAGAAACCCCTCTGTGTCCTGGAATATAACCAAAATATGGGAGGGGTGGACCTCAACGACCAGTTGTTGGCGCCCTATCACATTGCCTGTAAGGCGAGACGCTGTTACAAAAAAGTGCCTCTATCCTTATTTCAATTGGCTTTGCTGAACGCTCATGTGCTATACAGAGCTTCAGGCGGGACTTTATCCTTCCTAAAATTCCAGGATGAGATAGTCACAGACCTCCTGTATCCAGGCGGTTCTGCACCTCACCATCCCCAACCAAATGCAGTAAGCCGGCTGCATGAGAGGCATTTTCCGCATGTCCTCGAGAGTACCCCTACCCAACGAGCCCCCAAAAAAGATGTTGTGTCTGTAGCAAGCGCGGATTTAGGCGTGACACCCGTTATTATTGTTCACTCTGTCCTGACAATCCTGGTCTGTGCATTGGTAAATGTTTTGAACGCTGCCACACAAAAGGGAAGTTTTAGCGTAGCATTTCACAGACTAGGACACACTTACACAGGGTCTCCCAAGATGCCATTGCATTTTGAGAGACCCGAACCGTTACAGTTGTGAAAAAAAACTAAAAAAAAAACAAAAAAAACTAAAAAAAAAAAACGCAAAAAAATATAAAGAAAAAATAAAAATAGTTGTTGTTTTATTGTTCTCTCTCTCGCTCTATTTTCTCTCTATTGTTCTGCTGTTTTTTACTGTATTCTGTTCTGCAATGTTTTATCATGCTTGCTTTTCAGGTATGTATTTTTTTGTTTTCAGGTGCGCCATTCAGCTGCAGCGCGGATTTATTTATCTTGACAGCAACAGCGTTTGCTCCCATGATACATAAAGCCGTGACTCCAGTGCTGTAGGAGGTGATTTCACCACCACAGTTAAAAAAAGAGCAGATATGCCGAAGCATGGGGGCAGCAGGGGCGGAGGAGTGATTTTGCTCCTAATGCCGTGTACATACGGTCAAAATTCCGACGGAGGCTTGCCCGTGGAAAAGTCTGACCGTGTGTACGCGGCATAATCTTTTATGCCGCGTACATATGGTCGAAACTCCGACGGAGGCTTGCCCGTGGAAAAGTCATACCGTGTGTACGCGGCATAACTTTTTTGCCGGAGGATGCCCCCATGCTTCGGCATATATATATTTTAGGCAAATGTTGCGTTAAAAAATATTACATTTTTTACTAGGGTTTTTTTTGGTGTTTTTTTGCAGGTATGGTATGGTAAGGTCTTACTCTTATACTGTAATGTTACTTTGTTTTAATGTTAACCATCATTTGCTTATCAGGTACTCCATTCAGTTGCAGCGCGGATTTATTTATCTTGACAGCAACAGCGTTTGCTCCCACGATACATATAGCCATGATTCCAATGCTGTAGGAGGTGATTTCACCACCACAGTTAAAAAAAAAAAGAGCATATATGCCGAAGCATGGGGGCAGCAGGGGCGGAGGTGCGATTTTGCTCCTAATGCCGCATACATACGGTCGAAATTCCGACGGAGGCTTGCCCGTGGGAAAAGTCCGACCGTGTGTACACAGCATAACTTTTTTGCGGGAGGATGCCCCCATGCTTCGGCATATATAAATGGTGCATGTATGCCCATCATTAGAAGTGGGTGGATGAAGGGATGTATTCTAATGGTGGGCATACCCACCGATCAATCTCTTGTTTTCATTCAGCCAACAGGCTGCATGAAAAAAAAGATTACAATACATGTCCAACAAGGACCAGCAACGTACTGGTATGTTGCTGGACTTTGAATGGTTATACCAGAATGATGCCTGCGGGTTTAGGTATAATCTTGGTATCATTCTTTTCAGCCAGCGGTCAACTTTCATGTAAAAGCAATCCTAGCAGATAATTAGCCTCTAGAATGCTTTTACAAGCAGTGGGAGGGAATGCCCCCCCCAGGATATAAACAGCGCCATTGGGAAATTGCGAAAGCATTTTATCACACCGATCTTGGTGTGGTCAGATGCTCTGAGAGCAGAGGAAAGATCTAGGGTCTAACCCCCCAATTTTTTTAAAAAAACCTACCTATTGCTATCATAGGGGATATTTACATTCCCTGAGATAACAATAAAAATGGTAAAAAAAAAATGGAAGGAACAGTTTAAAAATAAAATAAAAAAGCAAAAGAAATAATAATAATAAAAAAAAAGCACCCCTGTCCCCCCCTGCTCTTGCGCAAAGGCGAACGCAAGCGTCGGTCTAGCGTCATATGTAAACAGCAATTGCACCATGCATGTGAGGTATCACCGCAAAGGTCAGATCGAGGGCAGTCATTTTAGAAGTAGACATCCTCTGTAAATCTAATGTGGTAACCTGTAAAGGCTTTTAACCACTTAAGGACCAAGCCTGTTTTTCAGATTCGGTGTTTAAAACAGTTTTTTTTGCTAGAAAATTACTTAGAACCCCCAAATATTATATATTGGTTTTTTTTCTAACATCCTATAAAATAGATTAGCGGTCATTGCAATACTTTTTGTCACATCGTATTTGCGCAGCGGTCTTACAAGCGCACTTTTTTTGGAAAAAATTCACTTTTTTGAATTAAAAAATAAGACATCAGTAAAGTTAGCCCAATTTTTTTTTATATTGTGAAAGATAATTTTACGCCGAGTAAATTGATACCCAACATGTCACACTTCAAAATTGCGCCCGCTCGTGGAATGGCGTCAAACTTTTACCCTTAAAAATCTCCATAAGCAACGTTTAAACAATTCTACAGGTTGCATCTTTTGAGTTGCAGAGGAGGTCTAGGGCTAGAATTATTGCTCTCGCTCTAACAATTGCGGGGATACCTCTCATGTGTGCTTTGAACACCGTTTTCATATGCGGGCGCTACTCACGTTTGCGTTCGCTTCTGCGCGCGAGCTCGTCGGGACGGGGCGCTTTAAAAAAAAATTTTTTGTTTTCTTATTTATTTTACTTGATTCTATTTATTTTTACACTGTTTTAAAAAAAATGGATCACTTTTATTTCTATTACAAGGAATGTAAACATCCCTTGTAATAGAAAAAGCATGACAGGTCCTCTTAAATATGAGATCTGGGGTCAAAAAGACCTCAGATCTCATATTTACACTAAAATGCAATGAAAAAAAAAGAATGTCATTTGAAAAAATGACAAAAAAAAAAATGTCCCTTTAAGACGTATGAGTGGAGCTGACGTTTTGACGTCAGCGCCGCCCTGCTATGGTATGGAGACAAGTGGGGGCCATCTTCCCCTCACTCTTATCCATACCACAGAGGGAGAAGGACCCGATCGCCTCCGCCGCTACCGACGGCTCCGGTAAGCGGCGGAGGGCGCGGGAGAGCGGCGGGAGGGGGCCCGCGAATCTGCCGCGGAGACCACCATTATCGTAAACAGGACCGCATCAGCTGCTGCCGTTACCGAGATATTTTAAATCATGTCGTGTTTGGTATCCATGTACTCGGCCTAAGATCATCTTTTTTACTTCATCAAACATTTGGGCAATATAGTGGGGGTGATTTACTAATAACAGTGTGCTGCGCCGGTTCATACCTTAATTGGTGCACTGGATAACTCCTTCACTGGGCGCAGGAACCAGCGGCGCACTGTTATAGTAAATAAAAATGTCAGCGGCGCTCTATTGAAAATTAATGGTTCCCTATGGGAGCCCATTGATTTGAATAGAGGTAGCCCGGGAAGTCAGATGAAGCCGATCCGACTCGCGGGGCAACTCGTGTGCCGGCTGACACAGGGACAGCGCGACTTTGCGAGGCAACTTGGACACGACCTGAGCGTGAAGCAGCCGCTCAAGTCGTGTCCTAGAGGCGACTAGCTGGCCGAGAATGTCTCCAGCGCGATGGCATCGCGCTGGTTCTCGGCAGCCTCGCTGTCCCGTGTTTGGTATGAATCATGAAGGGGAACTCCACGCCAAATTTGAATGAAAAAACCGGCATGGGTTCCCCTTCAGGAGCATACCAGGCCCTTAGGTCTGGTATGGATTTTAAGGGGCACCCCCTAAGCTGAAAAACGGCGTGGGGGTTCCCCCAAAATCCAAACCAGACCCTTATCCGAGCACGCAACCTGGCAGGCCACAGGGGAAGAGGGGGGGATGAGAGCGGCCCCCCTCCCTCCTGAACCGTACCAGGCCGCATGCCCTCAACATGGGGTTTGGTGCTTTGGGGCAGGGGGGCGACCTGCGGCCCCCCACCGCAAAGCACCCTGCCCCCATGTTGATGGGGACAAGGGCCTATTCCCGACAACCCTGGCCGTTGGTTGTCGGGGTCTGCGGGCAGGGGGCTTATCGGAATCCGGGAGCCCCCTTTAATAAGGAGGCCCCCAAATGCCGGCCCCAACACCCTATGTGAATGAGTATGGGGTACATCGTACCCCTACCCATTCACCTGGTGGCAAACAATTCAATAAAAAACACAACACAGGTTTTCAAAGTAATTTATTAGGCAGCTCCGGGGGTCTTTTTGCCGGGCGCCCCGATATCTTCTTCCAGCTCTTTTGCTAGCGGGGTCACAGTCCCATCATTCCCCGGGACTGTGACATCATACGGGGGTGGGGTCAGCGAGTGGCAGCACCCGGTGACCACGCCCCATGCCAATATAAGTGGGTGTCGCTCCGCGGGCAGAGCATTGTAGCGGCGGACAGCGACGAGGTAACATCGGACGGAGAGAAGAGGGAAGAAGACGACGAGGAAGCCCGGGACCCCGCTAGCAAAAGAGCTGGAAGAATATAGCGGGGCGCCCGGCAGAAAGACCCCCAAAGATGACGAGGAAGCCCGGGACCCCGCTAGCAAAAGAGCTGGAAGAAGATAGCGAGGCGCCCGGCAGAAAGACCCCCGGAGCTGCCTAATAAATTACTTTGAAAACCTGTGTTGTGTTTTTTATTGACTTTTTTTGCCACCAGGTGAATGGGTAGGGGTACGATGTACCCCATACTCATTCACATAGGGTGGGGGACCGGTATCTAGGGTCCCCCTTTTTAAAGGGGGCTCCCGGATTCCGATAAGCCCTCCGCCTGCAGACCCCGACAACCAATGGCCAGGGTTGTTGGGAAGAGGCCCTTGTCCCCATCAACATGGGGACATCCTCCCCATGTTGAGGGCATGTGGCCTGGTACGGTTCAGGAGGGAGGGGGCGCTCTCCCCTCTCCCCCTCTTTTCCTGCGGCCTGCCAGGTTGCGTGCTCGGATAAAGAGTCTGGTGTGGATTTTTAGGGGACCCCCGCGCTATTTTTTTTTTTTACGTTTGGCGCGGGGTTCCCCTTAAAATCCATACCAGACTTGAAGGGTCTGGTATGGATTTTTAAGGGGACACCCGCGCTTTTTTTTTTTTTAAAGTTTGGCGCAGGGTTCCCCTTAAAATCCATACCAGACCTAAAGGGCCTGGTATGGATTTTGGGGGGACCCCGCGCCATTTTTTTTCCATTTTGTTAGGGGGGTCCCCTTTGAATCCCTACTAGACCCAAGGGCCTGGTATGGACCTGGGGGGGGACCCCACGCTGTTTTTTTCTAGTGTTTTTTTTTTTTTGAGCCGGCAATGTTTATTTTTTTTTTACATTTCCTTTAACAACCAGCTATAAACAGGTTAAAGAACAAAAAAAATTGCAGCACAATCGCGGTACTTGCGTTTTGGATCCGGGTCCATTGAATTCTATTAATCCAAAACACTGTTTTTGGCCTGGAAAAAAACATCTGCAGTTGCGTTTAACATCGTTTTTCACAAAGCCTAAAAATGCCTTCAGACGCCAAAGATTTCCACGTTTCAGACGAGGTACCTGCGTTTAGCCGCATTTTAGTTTAGAAGTGTTTTTAAAGGTGACCTCTTTTTTTACATTGATAAACTCAAAAATTATGGCAAATGAGGGAAAACCATTAAAAAATATATATATATCAAAAAAATAATGAAATTGCGCTAAATACAACTACACTGCTGCTCTCTCAGCTGCTGATACTCACTCTGGTCTCACAAAATAGCTGAAATCGTAATACTGTTTTTGGAGCTTAGGGCGGCTCCTTATGATGTTTCCAAACTAAACGCATATAGACGCAAATGTGGTAAAACACGGCATGCAAACGCCACAAAGCGCGCCTTTCTAAACGCCTCTTTCAACCTTAGTTCGGAAGACTTTGCACCAGCGTCCCGTGTACATGGGGCATAAAAACGCCTATGCCATTTACAGCTCAAAAACACCATGGTGGCCATGAGGCCATAGGCTAACATAGAGAGACGTTTTTAAGCTGCAAAAAACGCTCAAACAAGCGGCTGGAAAAACGTCCGTGTGCATGTAGCCTTATATTAACCACTTTCTTACTGGCCACTTAAACCTCCTTCCTGCCCAGACCAATTTTCAAATTTCAGCGCTGATGCATTTTGAATGACAATTGCGCGCTCATACAACACTGTAACCCAATGAAAATGTATTATTATTTGGCACACAAATAGACCTTTCGTTTGGTGCTATTTGATCACCTCTGCGTTTTTTTTTTCTATAAATACAAAAGAGCGACTAAAAAAAATAAAAATTGGATATTTTAACCACTTCAGCACTGGGCCTATTCTGGCACTTCTCTCCTTCATGTAAAAATCATACATTTTGGGCTAGAAAATTACTTCAAAACCCCAAACATTATATATGTTTTTTTAGCAGACACCCTAGGGAATAAAATGGCGGTCATTGCAAATTTTTAACTTGCTCGGTATTTGCGCAATAAATTTTCAAACGCCTTTTTAAAAAAAAAAAATGGTTTCATGAATTAAAAAAATGTACAAAACAGTAAAGTTAGCCCAATTTTTTGGGATAATGTGAAAGATGTTGTTATGCTGAGTAAATAGATACCTAACATGTCACGCTTTAAAATTGCGCACACTCATGGAATGACACCAAACTTCAGTTCTTAAAAATCTCCCTAGGCGATGCTTTCAAAATTTTTACACGTTACCATTTTCGCATTACAGAGGAGGTCTAGTGCTAGAATTGTTGCACTCGGCCTAACGCATGCAGCAATACCTCACATGTGTGCTTTGAACGGCGTTTACATATGTGGGTGGGACTTACGTGTGTATTCGCTTCTGAGCGCGAGCTACCGGGGACATGGGCGTTTTTTTTTTTACTTTTTTGTATTTCTTACTCTTTTTTTAACCTTTTTGTTTTTTTTGATCACTTTTATTCCTATTACAAGGAATGTAAACATCCCTTGTAATAGGAATCTATTGTGATAGGTCCTCTTTATGGAGAGATGCAGGGTCAATAAGACCCCACATCTCTCTTCCAGGCTGGAAAGCATGAGATCGGTCAAAAAAAATCACCGATCTCATGCTGACAGCCGAGATCACGGCTTTGTTTACATACGAGAACCCGGCGTGATGTCATAACATCGCGCCCGGGCCTCCGACGGTCATAGAGATGACTAGTGACCGTCTGGTCACCAGTCATCTCTATGCTTCCCATCCAGCGCTGGAAAATTTGTTCTCCAAGCCCCAGATGGCACGGGAGAGCCCGGAGAAGCACTGGATGGCGGTAGGAAAGTGGTTAATATTTCGACAATTTAGAAAAAAGGTAATTTTTATCCTTCATTGATGAGACTTCACTGATGGGCTGCACTGATAGGCACCGATAAGGTGGCAAGGGTGGGCACTGAGAGGTGGCATTGCTAGTTGACACTGGTGGGCATTGAGAAGTGCCACTGCTAGGTGGCAATGATAGTTGGCAGTGATGGGCACTGATAGGCAGCACTGCTAGGTGCCACTGATTGGCACCAGTGGTGGGCATTGATAGGTGGCACTGGCAGGGGCTACTGATTGTCACAGAATTGCCTCTTCCTCTTTGGGCCCGATGTCCCTTGCACATAAGCCGGTGATTGCCTTTTTTTATGCTCACGCTGTCAGCACAAGGAGAAAACAAAAACCATTACCCAGCTTTTGTTTACATCACGTGATCAGCTGTCATTGGCTGACAGCTGATCACATGGTAAGGGGCAGGGATCGGCCCCTTACTCGGATCTGTCATCCCCCGAGTCTCAGTGACCACAGCGCATGCGCGAAGGGGAGGACGTCTATTGACGGACTTCCGGCAATTGAGGACCGTGCTGTGGCCGCCGATCAGATATAGTGCTGATCTCAAGTGATTAAAGAGGGTCTAAATGGGCCATTGACATGCATCACAATTCAACTTAGGAATGTGTCTTTGCAAAGTTAAACTAAATGAAATCCTTTCTTATTTTTGCTTGGGGATAGAGTGCAGAGGGATTACAAGTCTAGACAGTTTTTGGGGATGTCTGCACCCCTGATAGGGTGAAGACAACTCCCAAATTTGGCCACTTTATCCTTCCAAATAATTCACTTCCTGTCACATAGCCACACAGGAAGTGAGGGGAAATCCCTACCAATGTCTTTCCTTGGGGACACACAGGTCAATCTAAATACTTTCCCCATTATGTACATTGCACTCCAGCATTTTACGGGGGAAAACCCCAAATTATTAGGTATTTTGGACTTTGGGGTTTATTTACTAAAGGCAAATCTACTTTGCACTACAAGTGCACTTGCTGGATATCCGAGGGGGACATGCAAGCAAACAAAAAAAACACCATCTTTGCTTTTACATGATTGGATGTAACAATCACCAGTGATCCCTCAGATTTTCAGCAGCTACACTTTTACTGCAGAGTGGATTTGTCTTTACTAAACCCCAAACTACCCAATGATTTGGGGTGTACCCAACAAAGTGCTAGAGTGCAATTTGCTTAATGGGGACACTAGTTAGATTGATCTGTGTGTCCCCAAGAAAAGACATTGGTAGGGTTTTACCTTCACTTCCTGTTTAGCTGTGTGACAGGAAGTGAAGCCAATTTTACTAAAAGGGGACACAAAGCCCAACCTAAAAAAAACACGGGTTCTAACACTAATGCCGCGTACACACGATCGTGATTCACGGCGGTGAAAACACCGCCGTGAATCACGTCAGCAAAAACGAGGGAACGGCTCGTTCCCCCACACACGGCCGTTTTTTCCCGTCATTCTTTATCTTGACAAGAAAAACGACCGTGTGTAGGCTCCGCGGCAGTGCTTCCCTATGGGAAAACTGCCACGGAAAAAAATGACAGGAATCACGACAAGAAAAATTAAAGCATGTTCTAATTTTTCTCGTCGTGATTAATGCCGTTTTTCCCGTCGGGAAAAACGGCAAAAAGCCCACAGACAATCGTTTTTCTCGTCCAAAGGAAAAAATGTCATCTTCTTCTTCCATCTTCTTCTTTTCTCCATTCGGGTTTCTTCCTCCATCTTCATCTTCCTCTTCATCTTCATCTTCGTTCTTCTTTCGGTGTTCTCGTCCGCATCTTGCTCCGGCTTCTTCTTCCCTTCTTCTTCGGCCGCTCCGTTTGAATTGGAGGTTCCCGCTGTGTGACGCTTCAGTTCTCCTCTTGGTCCGCTGCCACCCGGTGACCCTGCCCCTCTCTGACACACATGGATTTCACGGGGACTTTCCCCATTCTGTCAGAGGGGGGCGGGGTCACCGGGTGGCAGCAGACCAAGAGGAGAACTGAAGTGTCACACAGCGGGAACCTCCAATTCAAACGGAGCGGCCGAAGAAGAAGGGAAGAAGAAGCCGGAGCAAGATGCGGACGAGAACACCGAAAGAAGAACGAAGAGGAAGATGAAGAGGAAGATGAAGATGAAGATGGAGGAAGAAACCCGAATGGAGAAAAGAAGGAGATGGAAGAAGAAGATGGAAGAAGAAGATGGAAGAAGATGGAAGAAAGGAGATTGTAATTTTTTAAATTTTTGACACTTTCTTTGTGAAATGGTAGGGGTACAATGTACCCCATTACCATTTCACACGGGGGGCGGGATCTGGGGGTCCCCTTTGTTAAAGGGGTCTTCCAGATTCCGATAAGCCCCCCTCCCACAGACCCCCACAACCACCGGGCAAGGGTTGTGGGGATGAGGCCCTTGTCCCCTCTCTCGTCCCCCCCTCTTTTCCTGCGACCTGCCAGGTTGCGTGCTCGGATAAGGGTCTGGTGTGGATTTTTGGGGGGACTCCACGCCATTTTTTTTTTAAATTTGGGGTGGAGTTACCCTTAAAATCCATTCCAGATCTGAAGGACCTGGTATGGATATTTGTCGGAACCGCACGCATTTTTTTTTTTAATTTGCGGCATAGTTCCCCTAATATCCATTCCAGACCTGAAGGGCCTGGTAATGGAATTTGGGGGAACCCTCACACTTTTTTTTTTTGTTTTTATCAATGACTTTCAATAACTTTTCTCTATATTGCCGGGAGCCGACAATTCATTATAGCCGCGGGTTCTTTTAAATGCCTTTTTTTTCCTTTAGAAATGTCATTTTGCAGGCGCACTGGCAAGTCCAGATCTGCGCCTGTTCATCTTATGCAAATTGAGTTACGTGACTTGACATTTACTAAGATTTTGCCGGCGCAGTGTCTTGGTGCGTTTAAACAAGTAAAATTCCCGCGCTGAGCTCAAAAAAACCTCTCGCAGCTCTAATCGTACTTGCCGGCGCAGCGGGCTGGTTTTGAAAAAGTTACTTTATCAGTCTATTTTGGGCATATTAGTTATTTGGGCAGGTGTCCCTACACTTCCTCACATCACCCCACATCACCCCCATTATATTCTCACTTCCAGCTTCTTTATTTAGATTTTAACATGCCGTGCACCAGGTCCATAGTGGCGCACTGAGCGCCTCCTCCCGTCCGCCGAGAACACTATAGTAAATGGGAAATAGGGCTGCGATACCGGCGCTAATGTTTTGTAAATGCCAAAACAGCCATTGCGCACGCAGATGCGCCGATACTCATGGCGCAAACATTTCGTAAATCAGCCCCAGTGTGTTTTAGTGCATTAAAAATTAAAAAGTGTGTTTTTTCCCCCAAAAATGCGTTTGAAAAATCGCTGCGCACATACTGTGTGGAAAAAAAATGCAACACCCACTATTTTAATCTGTAGGGCCTTTGCTTTAAAAAAATATATAATGTTTTGGGGTTCAACGTAATTTTCTTGCAAAAAAAAATATGTTTTCATGTAAACAAAAAGTGTCAGAAAGGGCTTTGTCTTCAAGTGGTTAGAAGAGTGGATGATGTGTGACATAAGCTTCCTAATGTTGTGCATAAAATGCCAGAACAGTTCAAAACCCCATCAAATGACCCCACTTTGGAAAGTAGACACCCCAAGCTATTTGCTGAGAGGCATGTTGAGCCCATTGAATATTTTTTTTTTTTGGCCCAAGTGATTGAATAATGACAAAAAGAAAAAAAAAAATACAAAAAGTTGTCACTAAATGATATATTGCTCAAACATGCCATGGTTATATGTGGAATTGCACCCCAAAATACATTCTGTTGCTTCTCCTGAGTACGGGGATACCACATATGTGAGACATTTTGGGAGCCTAGCAGCGTACAGGACCCCGAAAACCAAGCACCGCCTTCAGGCTTTCTAAGGGTGTAAATTTTTGATTTCACTCCTCACTGCCTATCACAGTTTCAGAGGCCATGAAATGCCCAGATGGCACAAAATCCCCCCAAATCACCCAATTTTGGAAAGCTGAGAGGTATGGTGAGTATTTTGCAGATCTCGCTTTTTGTCACAAAAGTAAAAAAAAAAAATTCTTTCTTACTTTTCAAAAACAAATGAGAGCTGTAAAATACTCACCATGCCTCTCAGCAAATAGCTTGGGGTGCCTACTTTCCAAAATGGGGTCATTTGGGGTTTTTTTGTGCTATCTTGGCATTTTATGGCCTTCAAAACTGTGATGGGTAGTGAGGAGTGAAATCAAAAATTTACGCCCTTAGAAATCCTGAAGGCGGTGCTTGGTTTTTGGGGCCCCGTATGCGGCTAGGCTCTCAAAAAGTCCCACACATGTGGTATCCCCGTACTCAGGAGAAGCAGCAAAATGTATTTTGGGGTGCAATTCCATATATAACCATGGCATGTTTGAGCAATATATCATTTAGTGACAACTTTTTGTACATTTTCTTTTCTTTTTGTCATTATTCAATCACTTGGGACACAAAAAAAATATCCAATGGGCTCAACATGCCTCTCAGCAAATAGCTTGGGGTGTCTACTTTCCAAAATAGGGTAATTTGGGGGGGTTTTGTGCCATCTTGGCATTTTATGGCCTCAGGACTCAGGAGAAGCATGGCATGTGTGAGCAATATATCATTTAGTGACAACTTTTAGTATTTTTTTTTTTTTTTTGTCATTATTCAATCACTTGGGACAAAAAAATAAAAAATTCAATGAGCTCAACATGCCTCTCAGCAATTTCCTTGGGGTGTCTACTTTCCAAAATGGGGTCATTTTGGGGGGTTTGTACTGCCCTGCCATTTTAGCACCTCAAGAAATGAGATAGGCAGTCATAAATTTAAAGCTGTGTAAATTCCAGAAAATGTAGCCTAGTTTGTAAACGCTATAACTTTTGCGAAAACCAATAAATATATGCTTATTGACATTTTTTTTACTAAAGACATGTGGCTGAATACATTTTGGCCTAAATGTATGACTAAAATTGAGTTTATTAGATTTTTCTTATAACAAAAATTAGAAAATATCATTTTTTTCCAAAATTTTTGGTCTTTTTCTGTTTATATCGCAAAAAATAAAAATCGCAGAGGCAATCAAATACCATTAAAAGAAATCTCTATTTGTGGGAAGAAAAGGACGCAAATTTTGTTTGGGTACAACATTGCATGTCCGCGCAATTTCCAGTTAAAGCAGCGCAGTGTCAAATTGTAAAAACACCTCTGGTCTTTATGCTGCGTATTGGTCCGGGGGTTAAGTGGTTAATATTGAATGATACCAATCATGATACAGAAGTAGAGGCAGTGGAGGCGGACTCCTTCTGTTCTAGATGCCGCACAGCACAACTGATGGTAAAATGTTGGGAAGCCGTTAAGAACACCCTGGGATACAAGGGATTCTCTGAATTATCTCCCATATGGGACAATAACAATCTAATGGAACTCAAAGTGATGGGGAAGATTGGGGAATGGGATAGATGTGGTATGCACCTCCGGGCACAACTTTTTAGAACAGGGAGAATAAAGTCATTTCAAGAGATAAGGGAAGATTATGCAGTACCCAACAGATCTTTCTACAGATACCTGCAAATCAGGCATGCGCTAAACGCGCAGTTCAGGAAGGAATCACCAGAATGGAATGAAATGCCCCTTCTTTGCAAACTAGTAAACGCAGAAACATGCAGCGGGTCGATTTCAGACATGTATAGGAGCATAGAGGGAGCGGAACAGGGTGAAGGATTAGATATTAAAAACAAGGAGAAATGGGAGAAGGACGTGGGTCCACTGTCACAGGAACAGTGGAATCGTATATTAGAAGCAGGAGCTAGAGTATCAGCATCCCCCTCCCAAATAGTATCCCACCTTTACTTAATACGCAGAGCATATTATATGCCTCAAAGGATGTTCCAGTTCGGTAGGAGACCTGATGCGAAATGCCAGAGATGCAGGAATGAAAGGGGAGACTTAATACACATCTGGAGGTGCCCCAAGCTATATTGGTATTGGAAAGAAATAGTAGAGAAGATAAATATTGTGTTTGGGGCATCTCTGCAGCCAGAGGTTAAGACTAGAGTTGAGCGGGTAGCTGGATATTCGGGTCCGGCGTGTTCGGCCGAACTTCGGAAAAAAGTTCGGATTCGGGACCGAACTTTAACCCGAACCCGGACCCGGACCCCATTGAAGTCAATGGGGACCCGGACTTCTGACGACTAAAAAGGCTCTAAAAAAGTAATGGAAAGGGCTAGAGGGCTGCAAATGGCAGCAAAATGTTGTTAAGAACATGGCAAGTGCTCTGCAAACAAATGTGGATAGGAAATAACTTAAAAGAACATAAAAAAAAATAAAAAATAAAAAAATATGCTGGAGGCCCGATTTTCAGCAGAAGAGGTACAGGAAGTCATTAAGAACCTCAGAAACTCAACGGCACGATGCGACACATATGGTGGGAATGCCCCAGAATACGCCCTTTCTGGAATAAATTATTTAATTTAATGGATAAGCTAGTGGGAAAATAAAATACTTTGAAATAAAAATGTAGCGGGGTGCTAAATTTAAGGAAAGTGTTTGAGTGGTAAATAGGCTCAAATACCCTAATTCTGTAGGATTCATGGACCATTTTGTCCTCGGGGGACAGTATTGGTGTGCAGTTCCCTGCGGCCTACAGGTGGCGCCTTTTGTGTCCCCTCTTGGCAGTAGTACAGCGGGGCGGGGAACCTGCTGTGCATGCCAGGAGAGCATATAAAAGGGGCAGACCTTTGGCCTGGGGGCTGATGTCCAGTGGGGTCCGCGCCCAGGTGCCTTCGGCCTGGGTGCATGTGTTCCTGTTCCATCTCGGCCACCTTTAGCCCGGGGTGAGGTACTATCCTGGAGTTCTTGCTGCCCTGGGTATGGAGGCCTAGGGGCGGGAGTAAAGCCTGGAGTCCAGAGCCGCCTCGTGTAGGGGACCCTGTTCCAGGGAAGGGAGGATCATTCTGATGGACCGATGCGGGAGTCACGGTGAAGGAATGGTCTGTTGACTCCCTGGAGAGATGTCTTCCCCTTGATATGGGCTAGGTTCGTAGAAGGAGAAGCTCAAGGTCACCTTGACTGTATCAGAGGCCTTATTCAACCGGCCCGTGGCAGGGGCCTTATACACCCTGGTCTGTGGCTGAGACCAAAGTTCTCCAGGCCCGTGGCAGGGGCCTTGTACACCCGGTCTGTGGCAGAGACCAACCTCAATGTCAATGTCTGTGGCAGAGACCGTGCGCCAAAAACTGTTTGAGAAACCTAAGCAGTGAAGTGAATGTGCTACGTTTGTGCCTGGACCTCCTCCACACCTTAAGCTGTCCTGTTTCTTTGCTCTAACCTTTTCTATCTGAGTACAGTTTATTTTGCCATGAGAGAATAAGAGTTGGAGTTTCAGCTGGTGTGGACATTGACTTTACTGGCAATTAAAGGACTTGCCTCTACCTACAGTAGAGGTGAGAATCATCCTCTGGAGGAGTTTTGACTCCGGCTGTGGACACGGCCCGTCAAGTACACCGCTCAACCTCTTTATATAGGAGGATACGGGCTGGTAGTGTGGTGTGCCTTTCTCCCTCCTGCGAAGAGCCAACAACATAAAGGCAGGTAAGGGGGAAAGGATCTGTGCGCTACAAAAAAATAAAATAAAAATTTTAATCTTGGCCTAGCAGGACGAGGTCCATATGGAGTAGGAGGTTGAGGTGGCGGTGGATGTGGCTGTGTAGGTGGAAGCGGCGGTGGAGGAGGACGAGGTAGCCAACACTGGTTCAAAAATACAACAATGGCTGGGTAAGGCCGGTGATGTGTCGAATTCTGTCCCCTGTCGAATAGTGTCCGCCCTGTACTGCGCTTGCTGAGTATGTAGGACAAGGGGATTTCAAAAATCTCCCAAGACTAACGGCGCCTGCGTGTTGAGTTCAGGTGAAGGCCACACCATCCGTGGTTCAAGCCGAGCCAAGCAAGGCCGCAATCGAAGCGAGCCCGTGAGGGGCCCTGTTACTATGTGCTACCGTATGTCCTCTTGGATGGTGGGGCTTGAACCTGCACTCACAGCGCAGGCGCCGTTCATCTTCGGAGATTTTGTGAATCTCCTTGTCCTCTGTACTGCGCAAGCGCTGCGCCTGCGCAGTACGGGCCGGGCACAATCCGATGGCCGGACAGTTTGTCACAACACCGGTATACATGTCTATTCTGCACAAGGTACGGACAAGTCCTGTGGGATCCATGCCTGGTTCATTTTAATGAACGTGAGCTTGTCCACATTGGCTCTGGACAGGCGGCTGCGCTTGTCTGTGATAACGCCCCCTGCCGTGCTAAATACACGTTCAGATAATACACTGGCTGCAGGGCAGGCCAGCACCTCCAAGGCATAAACGGCAAGCTCAGGCCATGTGCCCAATTTGGAGACCCAGAAGTTAAAGGGGGCAGACCCGTCATCCAGTACGTGTAGGCCTGTGGACACATACTGCTCAACCATGTTGGTGAAATGCTGCCTCCTGCTAAGACGTTCCATCTCAGCTGGTGGTGCTGGTTGTTGTGGCGTGCTGACAAAGCTTTTCCACATTTCGGCCATGCTAACCCTGCCTTCTGAGGTGCTGCCGGTGCCCCGGCTGCGTTGGCGACCTCTTCCTCCTCCTCTGCCTTCGCCTTGTGCTTCCACCGTACGCCCGCTGTCAGGTGGGAATGCCACCAGCAGCGCGTCTACCAGCGTGCGCTTGTACTTGCGCATCTTACGATCCCGCTCCAGTGAGGGAATTAAGGACGGTACGTTGTCCTTGTAACGGGGATCCAGCAGGGTGGCCACCCAGTAATCAGCACCAGTTAAAATGTGGGCAACTCGGCTGTCGTTGCGGAAACACTGCAGCATGTAATCGCTCATGTGTGCCAGGCTGCCCAGAGGCAAAGAAAAGCTGTCCTCTGTGAGAGGTGTATCGTCTGTGTCCTCTGTATCCCCCCAGCCACGCACCAGTAATGGCCACGAGCTGGTCTGAGTGCCACCCTGCTGTGAACATGGCTCCTCCTCCTCCTCCTCCTCCTCCTCCATCTCCTCCTCCACCTCGTCATCCTCCAGAACTGTGCCCTTTCTGCCGGACAATTGTGTACCTGGCGTTTGTTGGTGCAGGAACCCACCCTCGTAGCCACTTGTGAAAGACTGCCCTGAAAGCCTTTGAAATGATCCCGCTTCCTCCTCCTCCTCCTCATCCTCCTGTGCCACATCCTCTTCCATCATCGCACGAAGCGTTTTTTCAAGGAGGCATAGAACTGGGATAGTAACGCTGAGAACGGCGTCATTGGCACTGGCCATGTTGGTGGAGTACTCGAAACAGCGCAACAAGGCACACAGGTCTCGCATGGAGGCCCAGTTATTGGTGGTGAAGTGGTGCTGTTCCGCAGAGCGACTCACGCGTGATTGCTGCAGCTGAAACTCCACTATTGCCTGCTGCTGCTCGCACAGTCTGGCCAGCATGTGCAAGGTGGAGTTCCACCTTGTGGGCACGTCACATATGAGGCGGTGAGCGGGAAGGCCGAAGTTACGCTGCAGCGCTGACAGGCGAGCAGCAGCAGGGTGAGAACGCCGAAAGTGCGCACAGACAGCCCGCACTTTCTGCAGCAGCTCTGGCATATTGGGGTAATTTTTAAGGAACCTCTGGACCACCAAGTTCAGCACATGCGCCAGGCAAGGGATGTGCGTCAAACCGGCTAGACCCAGAGCTGCTACGAGATTTCGCCCATTATCGCACACCACCAGGCCGGGCTTGAGGCTCACTGACAGCAACCACTCATCGGTCTGTTGTTCCATGTCCCTCCACAACTCCTGCGCGGTGTGGGGATTTTCCCCCAAACAGGAACGTTTTAAAACTGCCTGCTGTCGTTTACCCCTGGCTGTGCTGAAGTTGGTGGTGAAGGTGTTACGCTGAATGGATGAGGAGGCGGTAGAGGATGAGGAAGCGGAGAAGGAGGAGTTAGCAACAGGAGGCAAACTGAAGCGCCCTGCAATCCTCGGTGGTGGAAGGACATGCGCCAAACCGCTATCTGCCTCAGGCATAGCCGCCACTGCATTTACCCAGTGTGCTGTTAGAGAGATATAACGTCCCTGACCGTGCTTACTGGTCCACGCATCCGTAGTTAGGTGGACCTTGCCACAGATGGCGTTGCGCAGTGCACACCTGATTTTGTCCCCCACCTGGTTGTGCAGGGAAGGGATGGCTCGCCTGGAAAAGTAGTGGCGGCTGGGCACGACGTACTGCGGGACAGCCAATGCCATCAGGCTTTTAAAACTCTGTGTCTCCACCAGACGGAATGACAGCATTTCAAAGGCCAGGAATTTTGAAATGCTGGCATTCAGGGCCAGGGATCGCGGGTGGCTAGGGGGGTACTTCCTCTTCCGCTCCAATGTTTGGGAGATAGAGAGCTGAACGCTTCCATGGGACATTGTGGAGATGGTTGGTGACCCAGGTGGTAGTGTTACTGGCAGATCCTCTGTTTGCGGGGTGGCAGGTGCCACTGTCACTACAGAGGTGGATGAAGAGGCCGAGACTGCAGCAGAAGAGGAAGCAGGAGGAGCCAGAGACCTTTCTTGGTTTTTGAGGTGTCTACTCCACTGCAGCTCATGCTTTGCACTTAGATGCCTGGTCATGCAGCTTGTGCTCAGGTTGAGAACGTTTATGCCTCGCTTCAGGCTCTGATTGCACAGCGTGCAAACCACTCGTGTCTTGTCATCAACACACTGTGTGAAGAACTGCCACGCTAGGGAAGTCCTTGGACCTGGCTTTGGTGTGCTCGGTCCCTTGCTGCGTTGGGCAGTAGCAGATGTACTGTCTAGGGGACGAATGCTCCGTTTTTGCACCCTGCTCCCTCTTCTGCTGTGCTGGTGGCTCTGTGCGACCACCGCCTCTTCCTCCGAACTACACTGGTCACCTGCATAACGTTGATTCCATGTGGGGTCGAGGACCTCATCGTCCTCCACATCATCTTCCACCCAGTCTTCACCCCTGCCCTCCATGTCTGTCTGCACAATTGCGAAAGCAGCAGCAGTTGGCAACTGTGTTTCGTCATCATCCGAGACGTGCTGCGATGGTCCTCCCATGTACCCATCATGAAACATAAGTGGTTGGGTATCGGTGCACTCAATCTCTTCCACTTCTGGGGCAGGGCTAGGTGGATGGCCCTGGGAAACCCTGCTAACAGAGTCATCGAAAAGCAGAAGAGACTGCTGCATGATTTGGGGCTCAGACTGCTTGGCTGATTTGCAAGGGGGTGAGGTGAAAGACTGATGGACATGGGCTTCAGGTGCCAACTCTGATCTTTCATCAGAAGAGTGGGTGGGAGACAATGTGAAGGAACCCGAGGCACTGTCAGCAACCCAATCTACTATCGCCTGTACTTGTCCTGGCCTAAACATTGGTACAGCCTCATTAGGCGCGACAAAATACCGCCGCAGGCTCGGTCGCCTACTCGCACCTGAGGAAGGTGTTTCACTTGTGCGTGTAGCTGGCACAGATCCACCACGTCCTCTCCCTGCAACAGGAGCTCCACCAGCAGCACCACGACCGGGGCCACCACATCCCTTTGACCTTCCCCTCATATTTTCCAAATTTAGGATCTTGCCCTAAATGGCGTTTTTTGGAAGACCACAACACACCCACAGTATTTAACCGCTGAAACGCACAGCTACAGAACTGCAGAAAATGCTATTCAAAAAAAAAAAGGTTGTTTTTTTTAGTATAGCACAGTACAAGGAAAATATATAGAAATTGTTTATTTCACACACCTCCAGATGTGTATTTCACACTGCAAAATATTTTCTGTGGCCCTAAATGGCGTTTTTTGCCAGACCACAACACACCCACAGCACGTAACCGCTGAATCGCACAGCTACAGAAAATGCTATTCAAAAAAAAAGGTTGTTTTTTTTAGTATAGCAGTGTACAAGAAGAATATATAGAAATTGTATATTTTACACACCTCCAAGATGTGTATTTCACACTGCAAAATATTTTCTGTGGCCCTAAATGGCGTTTTTTGGAAGAGCACAACACAACCACAGTATTTAACCACTGAATCGCACAGCTATAGAAGTGTAGAGAATGCTATTCAAAAAAAATGTTGTTTTTTTTAGTATAGCACTGTACAATATATAGAAATTGTTTATTTTACACACCTCCACATGTGTATTTCACACTGCAATTTATTTTCTGTGGCCCTAAATGGCGTTTTTTGGAAGAGCACAACACAACCACAGTATTTAACCACTGAATCACACAGCTATAGAAGTGCAGAGAATGCTATTCAAAAAAAATGTTTTTTTTTTTAGTATAGCACTGTACAATATATAGAAATTGTTTATTTCACACACCTCCAGATGTGTATTTCACACTGCAAAATATTTTCTGTGGCCCTAAATGGCGTTTTTTGCAAGAGCACAACAACCCCAACAGTATATAACCGCTGAATCGCACAGCTGCAGAGGCCAGAGAATGCTTTTTAAAAATAATGTTGTTTTTTCACACACCTCCAGATGTGTATTTCACACTGCAAAATATTTTCTGTGGCCCTAAATGGCGTTTTTTGGAAGAGCACAACACAACCACAGTATTTAACCACTGAATCGCACAGCTATAGAAGTGCAGAGAATGCTATTCAAAAAAAATGTTGTTTTTTTTAGTATAGCACTGTACAATATATAGAAATTGTTTATTTTACACACCTCCACATGTGTATTTCACACTGCAATTTATTTTCTGTGGCCCTAAATGGCGTTTTTTGGAAGAGCACAACACAACCACAGTATTTAACCACTGAATCGCACAGCTATAGAAGTGCAGAGAATGCTATTCAAAAAAAATGTTTGTTTTTTTAGTATAGCACTGTACAATATATAGAAATTGTTTATTTCACACACCTCCAGATGTGTATTTCACACTGCAAAATATTTTCTGTGGCCCTAAATGGCGTTTTTTGCAAGAGCACAACAACCCCAACAGTATATAACCGCTGAATCGCACAGCTGCAGAGGCCAGAGAATGCTTTTTAAAAATTATGTTGTTTTTTCACACACCTCCAGATGTGTATTTCACACTGCAAAATATTTTCTGTGGCCCTAAATGGCGTTTTTTGGAAGAGCACAACACAACCACAGTATTTAACCACTGAATCGCACAGCTATAGAAGTGCAGAGAATGCTATTCAAAAAAAATGTTTTTTTTTTTAGTATAGCACTGTACAATATATAGAAATTGTTTATTTTACACACCTCCACATGTGTATTTCACACTGCAATTTATTTTCTGTGGCCCTAAATGGCGTTTTTTGGAAGAGCACAACACAACCACAGTATTTAACCACTGAATCGCACAGCTATAGAAGTGCAGAGAATGCTATTAAAAAAAAATGTTTTTTTTTTTAGTATAGCACTGTACAATATATAGAAATTGTTTATTTCACACACCTCCAGATGTGTATTTCACACTGCAAAATATTTTCTGTGGCCCTAAATGGCGTTTTTTGCAAGAGCACAACAACCCCAACAGTATATAACCGCTGAATCGCACAGCTGCAGAGGCCAGAGAATGCTTTTTAAAAATAATGTTGTTTTTTCACACACCTCCAGATGTGTATTTCACACTGCAAAATATTTTCTGTGGCCCTAAATGGCGTTTTTTGGAAGAGCACAACACAACCACAGTATTTAACCACTGAATCGCACAGCTATAGAAGTGCAGAGAATGCTATTCAAAAAAAATGTTTGTTTTTTTAGTATAGCACTGTACAATATATAGAAATTGTTTATTTTACACACCTCCACATGTGTATTTCACACTGCAATTTATTTTCTGTGGCCCTAAATGGCGTTTTTTTGAAGAGCACAACAACCCCAACAGTATATAACCGCTGAATCGCACAGCTGCAGAGGCCAGAGAATGCTATTCAAAAATAATGTTGTTTTTTCACACACCTCCAGATGTGTATTTCACACTGCAAAATATTTTCTGTGGCCCTAAATGGCGTTTTTTGGAAAAGCACAACACACCCACAGTATATAACCGCTGAATCGCACAGCTGCAGAGAATGCTATTCAAAAAAAAGTTTTTTTTTTTTTTTTTTAGTATAGCATAGTACAAGAAAAATATATAGAAATTGGTTATTTCACACAACTAGAGATATACACTGCAAAATATTTTTTTTGCCCAAAAATAGGTCTTTTTTGCGCACAACAAAGTGCCTTTTTTTTTTTGCAACAGCACAATAAAGTGCCTTTTTTTTTTTTTTTGGGCCCAAAAATGGGTCTTTTTAGCAAAAGCACAATAAAGTGCCTTTTTTTTTTTTTTTTTTTTTTTCTGCCCGAAATGGGTCTTTTAGCAAGAGCACAATACAGCCACAGTATGGAATAGGTGTATCACTCAACGTAATGCAGTGCTGGTGCACTGAGCTTGCAACACAAACAGATAAACCTATGCAGATCGCTGAGCTATTATATCTCTCAATCTGGACTCCTATCTAAATCTCTCTCCCTGAAAGCACAAACAGGATCCTGCCCCTACACTACACTACACTACACTGTCTCTCTATCTTTTCTATCAGTAGATTGCAGAATCAGGACTAACTCCTATCATATAATTCTCTCCCTCACAGCAACAGCAGCCAGGATCCTTTCCCTACACTGTCTAAAAGCAGAGTGACGATCTGTGCTGTGTGCCTCTTGCTTATATAGAAGCTGGTCACATGCTGGGTCACATGTTGCACTGACCAATCACAGCCATGCCATTAGTAGGCATGGCTATGATGGCTTCTAAGGGCACACCAGCTAATCAAATGGTGATTGGCTGGCCCCTGAAGCATTTCTAACTGCGCCATTAAATTCCCGAATCCGGACCCGAACCCGGACTTTAGGGCAAAATCCGGGTCCGGGGTCGGGAAAAAGCCAAAATTCGGTACGGACCCGAACTTTACAGTTCGGATCCGCTCAACACTAGTTAAGACGTGTGTACTGGGTCTCCTGGAAGGAAAGGGAATGTCAGGAGACGTACAGACAGCAGTAATTAGGTGCCTGTTCCAGGGAAGGAAACTCATCGCACAGAGATGGCAAGTGAAAGAACTCCCAACATGGAAACAATGGAGTAAGGTGATAGACGATAAGGGTACAAAAGAGGAATTTATATAAACCAAGAGGGGAAATAAAAAGAAATTTAAAAATATGTGGAAACAATGGATAGAAGTGGAGACACGTGAGAGGGTGGGTGGTGGATAGGAGAGGACGGAGCATGGCTGAGGGGGAAAGGAGAATGACTAGGAAGATGTGGTAGGGGAGGGGAGGGGTACGCGGTACTTTCTATAATTTTTATATATATGATAAATGAAATGCACATAAGGAAAATGGTTATATTATTGTACTATGTTGTAAAAAAAAAAGGAAAATAAAGAATATTTGATTTAAAAAAAAAAGATAGAGGAGCCTTTCTCATTAAGGGATTTCTTTAAGGGCTCGTAAGCAGTCAAAAGTTATAAAGTCAGAGTTAGCTTGCAATTCAGACAAGGTAGTCAAGTGGTTAAGCTTCCACCATAAAGAGGTGTCTGAAGAGGGAAATGCAGCTGGAAATTGATGGTCTCCCAAAAATGAAGCCGGGGGGACACTGAAGAAACCAAATGATATTCATGTTTATCCACTTAAGCCTCGGACCATTTAGCTGCCCAAAGACCAGAGCACTTTTTGTGATTTGGCACTGCGTCGCTTTAACTGACAATTTGTTTCCCAAACAAAATTGACGTCCTTTTTTTCCCACAAATAGAGCTTTCTTTTGGTGGTATTTGATCACCTCTGTGGTTTTTAACCCTGCACCCCTTTGCATTACACAGCACCCTGCACCTCTGGACCCCTTTACATTACACAGCTCCCTGCACCTCTGGACCCCTTTACATTACACAGCACCCTGCACCTCTGGACCCTTTTACATTACACAGCACCCTGCACCTCTGGACCCCTTTACATTACAAAGCACCGCACTTCTGGACCCCTTTACATTACACGGCCCCCCAAAGTTTGTTACACAGACACCCCCTAACAGTTCTGGACCCCCTGCATGTTACACAGACCTCCCTACATTACAAACCCCCTGCCTACAGTACAGAATCCCTCCCTACAGTGCAGACCCCTCCCTACAGTACAGACCCCCCTACAGTTCAGACCCCCTCTACAATACAGACCCCCCTACATTACAGCCCCCTCTATAATACAGACCCCCCTACATTACAGACCCCCCTACAGTACAGACCCCCTCCCTACAGTACAGACCCCCTTACAATACAGACCCCCCTACAATACAGACCCCCCTACATTACAGACCCCCCTACAATACAGAGCCCCCCTACATTTTAGAACCCCCTACATTTCAGACCCCCCTACAAAACAGAACCCCCCTACATTTCAGACCCCCCTACAATACAGAACCCCCCTACATTTCAGACCCCCCTACAATACAGAACCCCCCTACATTTCAGACCCCCTTCAATACAGAACCCCCCTACATTACAGACCCCCTACAATACAGACCCCCCTACAATACAGACCCCCTACAATACAGACCCTCCCTACAATACAGAACACCCCTACATTACAGACCCCCCTACGATACAGACCCCCCTACAATACAGAACCCACCTACATTTCAGACCCCCCTACAATACAGAACCCCCCTACATTTCAGACCCCCCTACAATACAGAACCCCCCTACATTACAGACCCTCCTAAAATACAGAACCCCCCTACATTTCAGAACCCCCTACAATACAGAATCCCCCTACATTTCAGACCCCCCTACATTACAGACCCCCTACAATACAGAACCCCCCTACAATACAGAACCCCCTACAATACAGAACCCCCCCCTACAATACAGATCCCCCTACATTTCAGACCCCCCTACAATACAGAACCCCCTTCCTTTCTGACCACCCCTACAATACAGACCCCCCCTTCAGACCCATAATGTACCTCAGATCAGCCCGGGACTGCATGTTGGGTCCCCTCCCCCTGTGTGGACATAAAGGAGGAAGGGAAGGCGGCTTTACTCTGCTCGGCTGTGTGAGACTGCCGAGCCGAGACTGATCAGATCATCAGTGCCGCGGCCACCTTGCCAGAAAGAAGGGGATCGTTGTGGGTCCCGGCCCCCTGATGTGCCGATGGGTGTCACTGTCACTCGATTGCGGCTCTGACTCGCAGTTGAGAGTGCACTGGGGCAGTAGTGTCACTAGGGTTGGTGTCACCTGGTGTGGCAAAACATGGTGTCACCCCCTCCTGTCTATCCTTCCCAGCACCCTGCAGGCAGCGCACGGTCATGAGGCGCACCCCCAAATGACCCCTGTAAAAGAAGGTTGCAGGCAGGGAGAGGGGGCCAAACTTCTGCTCCAATCTCCTTGGCAGCCAAAGTGGAAGTGGGAGTGGGTGCCTCTCAATACTAGGTGCCTGCTCCCCCCCAAAAAAAATATATTCCAAATATGGTAAGGGAGGGAGGAAGAAAAGCGGAACGTGAAGTTCCACTTTAACCTTAGAATATCACTGGGAAATACAGGCTACATGGCAGGTAGTGTGGTACAAGGTTTTCAGAAGGTATAGCAGTCCTAGTATAACAGTAATTTTAAGAATGTTTAATCTGTCAGGGAATTGTAATTGTAAATCTTCCGAAAGTCTGTAGAAGAGGGACGAAATTTAGCTCTTTTGCTTAAGCTGCAATGTTGCGGGTAATATTCTCTACTTTTAGCCCCTGGATATCTAGGCTAGATCTGATGTGTCTGAGAAATGGCTCTAGTATTAAAATAAAAATTATTGGTGAAAGTGGGCAAACTTGTTGGGGGCTGTTGGCTGTAGAGAAGAGTTCGGATGGGGTGCCATTTATTTTTAATGCTGCTGTGGCTGAAATATTACAAACATTCAGTCTTGATACACCTTTTGAAACTCTGCATTGCATTCTACTGGAAATGGACAACTCCCCTGCTAATTATCTTTATAGCTAAATAAAGTAAATGATATCAAAACCATGGCAGATGTTGTGGAGAAATCATACCTCAAAGAAGAAACATTCCATGAAACATTTTTTTACTAGCTTGGCTTCAGATTTATTGTGGCTTTATAGCAAGTTCATTAGTGCCCACTTACCGTGTATTTACACCAAGTACATCAGTGTGCAAGCTTTTCCCATTACTTTAGGCACGAAAAGGTCCACTATCCACTCTCCACTCACACATCTTTTTTCCCTATACCCTCCCTCTCTACCTTGTCCTTGTTTCTCTTTCTCCTCCCTTCTTTATATTCTTCCTTGTGTATTCTACCTTCATTTTTTGGCTCCTGGCTTCTTTTCTCTTTTTATAATTGGCAAACTATGTCCAGTTTCCTTGTCCCTGCATACCATCCACTTCCTTGTCTAAGTCTGCAAGAGTGAAGCCTATTCACCAGACCTAAGCCACTCCTCCCTCTGAAGTTAATACCATTTGCCATGTTTAATAGTTATAATTAGGGTCTTGGAAAACAACATACCTGGGCATCCTTCCAAACTGGTACATGTCACACTCTCGCCTAAATGTTGGCAAGGCATTTTCTCTATGTGAAGTGTCATGATGTTATATACACAAAATCAGTCACACAGAAAACTTAAAAGCATTATGGTATACACTGTTTCTTCTGCTCTTATTTATGTTACACGGATCAGAAATAGTGAGGGTGTCTCTTTCAAAATTTTCTACCACTGTTTATCTTTCTTCATGATTCTTGCAAGAACCCAAATAAAGAATGTATAATATAAAATGAACTTGGTTTAAACTTTTGTTAAAGAAAGGTTTGTAAGTAGAATACTCCTCAAGCACTCAGGGCAATGATTGCTGCAGTAAGAATAAAATGCTAATGCAATAGGGTAATGTAATATTAATAAGAATTTACATTTTAAGATGGCAGATCAAATGTTGGACATACAGAATATTTTAGGATAATTTAAGGAAGTCACATAATTTAAACCCTGATAATACCTACTGTGTCTTTAATTCCCACTGTACCCAAAGATCTACATGAAAATACATTTATAGGAAAATGTATAAAGAGTGTCATAAATACTATGTAAATGTCTATCTCTCAGTAATGTAACAAATGGCAGATCATGTGACCGATTGATGTACAGGTCAGAATGATGCATATAAAATCTGTTACAACTGTCACATGCAGCACACCTGTGAAGTTGTAGACATGTAGAATTATGGAATTTTAACAATTTATGTAAATGATATAACCACTTGCACCCCAAGCCTATTCTGATACTTCTCACATAAATGTAAAATTATTATTTTAGTTTTTTTGCTACAAAATTACTTAGAACCCCCAAACAATATATATATTTTTTTAAGCAGAGGCACTAGAGAATAAAATGGTGGGTGTTTCAATTTTTTATGTAACACGGTATATGCACAACAGTTTTTAAAACACAATTTTTTTAGGGAAAAAATGAACTTTAAGGAATTTTAATGCACAAAAAAGGGATTTTTATAACAGCTTACCTGTAAAATCCTTTTCTTGGAGTACATCACGGGACACAGAGCGACTTAGTCATTACTAACGGGTTATATAGATACCTTCAGGTGCTGGCACTGGCAACTTCCAAAACCGGAAGTACCCTCCCCTATATAAGCCCCTCCCATCCGGGAGTACCTCAGTTTTGTAGCAAAGCAATAAGTGTCGCCAAAAAAGAGGGGTGGGAGCTCTGTGTCCCGTGATGTACTCCAAGAAAAGGATTTTACAGGTAAGCTGTTATAAAAATCCCTTTTTCTTTTTCGTACATCACGGGACACAGAGCGACTTAGTCATTACTAATGGGACGTCCCAAAGCAATGCCAAATGAGGGGGGGGATACACTATACATAAGCTGGGCGCCATCAGGCATGAGGATCTTTTGCGGCCTGCAACACACTGCGCCCAAAGGCGACATCCTCCTGACTTCTAACGTCCACCTGGTAGAACCTAGTAAACGTGTGTACTGAAGACCATGTTGCGGCCTTACAGATTTGAGCCAGGGAGGCCTGGTGATGCACTGCCCATGAAGTTCCAACTGCTCTTGTGGAGTGTGCCCTAACTTTGAACGGAGGCGGTCTCCTTTTCAAGCCATAGGCTTGTATTATGACCTGTCGAATCCACTTGGCTAAAGTAGATTTTGATGCTGCCTGACCCTTTCTGGGGCCTTCCGGCAGAACAAACAAAGTGTCCGTTCTACGAATCTGAGCAGTGGCTTTTAGATAAGCTTTAACTGCTCTTACTACATCCAAAGAATGCAATAACTTTTCCTCTACCGAGGTAGGTTTGGGAAAAAAAGAAGGAAGAACCACATCTTGGTTCAAATGAAACCTCGATACCACCTTAGGAAGAAAGGCTGGGTGAGGACGTAATACTACTCTGTCCTTATGGACAACCAGATATGGCTCCTTACAGGACATGGCGGCTAATTCCGATACTCTTTTAGCCGAACAAATGGCTACTAAGAAAATCAATTTCCTGGTGAGAAGAACCAAGGAAATGTGCTGCAATGGTTCAAATGGTTGTTTCTGTAGAACCGACAGAACCAGGTTTAAGTCCCATGGACATATGGGAATACTAACCGGAGGGCTAATACGCATCACTCCTTGTATGAAAGCTTTGACTAATGAATGCAAAGCCAAGGGCCTTTGAAAAAATATTGACAAGGCCGAAATCTGACCCTTGATAGTACTCAAGGCAAGCTTCCTATCCACAGCCCACTGTAGGAAGTCCAGAATCCTACCTATTACGTACTTACGCGGATGCCATTTCTTGGCCTCACACCACGCGATGTACGCCTTCCAGATCCTATAATAGATCTGCCTGGATACCGGCTTCCTGGCATTGATCATGGTAGATACCACCGGATTAGAGAGACCTCTCTTTTTTAGAATGTGGGCTTCAATAGCCAGGCCGTCAAACCTAGGGCTTGTAAGGAAGGGTGGTATATCGGTCCCTGCGAAAGCAGGTCCGGACGATGTGGGAGGGTCCAAGGACTCCCCACTGACATCTTTACGATCTCCGCGTACCATGGTCTTCGGGGCCACGCTGGAGCCACCAGAATCACCGGTTTCTTTTCTACCCGGATTCTGCGGATTAATCGCGGTAACAATTGTGGCGGTGGAAATGCATATATCAGCTTGAACTGATCCCAAGGGAACACTAGGGCATCCGAGCCGCGAGCTAGGGGATCCCTTGTGCGAGACACAAATCTGTCCACCTTTGCGTTGAATCTGGATGCTAGCAGATCTACATCCGGTGTTCCCCACCGCTGGCATATTGCCTGGAAAACCTCGGGGTGAAGAGACCATTCCCCCGGGCATAATTGCTGGCGACTTAGAAAGTCCGCTCTCCAATTTTCCACTCCTGGGATGAAAACCGCGGATATGGCTGGGACATATCTTTCTGCCCATTTCAGGATGCAATTCGCTTCCCTCTGGGCTGCACGACTCCTGGTGCCACCCTGGTGATTGATATATGCCACTGCTGTGGCATTGTCTGATTGAATTCTGACAGGGGACCCTTGGAGTTTGGATGTCCATGCTACTAGGGCATACCGGGCTGCTCGTATCTCTAAGAGATTGATGGGCAGGGCCTTCTCTGCTTCTGACCACTTTCCCTGGAGAGACCATTGCTCCAGTACTGCCCCCCAGCCTATGAGGCTGGCATCTGTAGTGACCACCTTCCAAGAAACCGGACTGAAGGGTTTCCCTTTTTCCAGATTCTGGGGCACCAACCACCAATGGAGGCTCTTGCAAACGGAAGGGGACAGGGACATTGGTAAGTCTAAAGCCTGAACTTTTTTGTTCCAGGCTGACACTATGGCCCTCTGCAAGTTCCTTGAATGGAATTGACCGTAGGGTACTGCTTTGAATGAAGCCACCATTTTTCCCAGCAGCCTCATGCACAGGCGTATGGATGGTTTTCTTTTTGTACCCACTAAGTGGGTCAAATCTTTCAAAGACGACACCTTCTCTGGAGGTAAGAAAATCTTTCTCTGATTTGAATCCAGCCTTAGCCCCAAGTATTCCAGACTTTTGACTGGTCTTAGAGCTGACTTGTCTCGGTTGATAATCCAACCGTGATATTCCAGATACTTGATTGTCTCGTGAATAGCTACTTCCAGTTTTTCCACTGAGTGGTCTATTAGTAGCAGGTCGTCTAAATATGCCATTATCGTTACACCCCATGTTCTTAGATTGGCCAATAGCGGGGCCAGAATTTTTGTGAACACTCGTGGTGCTGTGGCCAGACCGAAAGGTAAGGCTCTGAACTGAAAATGGCGCCCTTCTACTGCAAAGCGTAGAAATTTCTGGTGGGCCGGAAAGATGGGAATATGCAGATAAGCATCCTTTATGTTGATCGAGGCTAACCATTCCTGCCCTTGTAGGGCGGTGGCCACCGATCGGATCGACTCCATCCGAAAAGTCCTGATATGTAGGAATTTGTTTAACCCTTTTAGATTTAATATGGGCCTCACGTCCCCATTTGGTTTGGGGACTGTGAAGAGGTTTGAGTAAAACCCGAACCCGCATTCTTCCAAGGGAACCTTCATGATTACACCTTGGAGCAATAGTTGTTCTAGTGCCAGAAGGAGGGATCCTCTCTTCTGGGGATCGCTTGGCACGTTTGACCTCATAAAATGGGCAGGAGGAGTGTCTTTTAACTCCAGCTTGTATCCCAGACTTACTGCGGAGATCACCCATCTGTCTCTGATGGTGTCCCGCCAGGTCTCTGTGAACAACTGAAGTCTTCCCCCCACCCGATTGAGTGGGGGCAACCCTTCATGACTTGGGGGGAGGTTTCGTACCTCTCTTGACCCAGGGTTTCTTGTTACCCTGTGATTGTCCCTGATTTCTGCCCCCAGGATTTGACCGCGGAGGCCGTCGGAACTGTTTCACAGCCGATGTGCCAGGGACTGGAGAAGTAGGCCTCTTAAAAGAAGGACTTCTAACTTTGTTCTTAACCGGCAAGAGTGTACTTTTACCGGCAGAAATTTTCTGGATATACTTGTCCAGATCTTCTCCAAATAAGCGTTCTCCATGAAATGGGAAGCTAATCAGCAATTTCTTACAGGGAGCCTCAGCAGACCAGTTTTTGAGCCATAGAAGCCTACGCATATGTACTACAGACAGCGTAAAGCGGGAGGCCTGTTGGATTGTATCCTTTATGGCGTCCACCGCAAAACACAAGGCTCTAGGTAGGTCAGCTAGGGCAAGAGCCTGCTGATCTGGTAAGTCCCTTAAGACTTGTTTCAACTGATCCTTCACTGCTTGGCAGACCCCAATAGCTGCTACTGCAGGTTGTGTCACCATGCTTGCTGTAGAGAAAGCAGATTTTAGTAAAGACTCCAATTTTTTATCTATTGGGTCTTTGAACATTGGAACATTATCTACTGGACATGTCAGTGATTTATTCACAAAAGAGATGGCTGCATCCACTGTGGGCACCTTCCATTTTTGTATGAACTTATCCTCCATGGGATAGATCACCGGAAATCTCTTGGGGGGAGTAAATATTTTATCAGGATGCTCCCAATCCTGGTAAATAAGCCCTTCCAATAAGGGGTGGATTGGGAAGGAACAGACAGTCTGGGGAGCTTTTAGCGACCCCAGCGAGAAGACAGTAGTGGTTGATGGCTCCGCAAGAGGCATTTTAAATGCTGATCGGACCATGTTAGACAGAGACTGAACCCATAATCTTTCAGCCTGAGATGCTGAGAAAGGTTCTTCCACTGTTGATTCCTCTATAACCGAATCAACCTCATCCTGATCCCCTTCAGGCAGGTCGATCTCTGTGTGGGGCTGTTCCTCCACTAACAGGTACTCTGAAGGAGGAGACGGAGATCGGACGCGCTTTCCCTGTGACAGGGAAGCAGCGATCAATGCTGTTAATCTCTCTTCCAATCCTCCCAGAGCTGAGGAAAAAACCTCCTCTGTTATATATACAGGAGCAGGTGGACTGGGGACAGCCGCAGCACCAGGTACTCCTGCGGGGTTCCTACGGCTACTAACCTCTGAAATTTCAGGGGAGATTGGTGCAGTACAAGCATGCCCAAAATCCTCAGAGCCCGATGAAGACCCCTTTTGCTTCTTGGAAGACTTATTTCCAGAGCGTCTGGACGACATATCCTTTAAGCACAGAGCTGAGGTATTCCCGTCCTCATACACCACTTTTACTGGTAATTGTCTAGCACAGTTGCTGCTATATACCAGCTGGTGTCCACTAAAGTGCCTTTCTATGAGGATGCCTGCATCAACCGCCTCTGTGTGCCACCGTTTTGTTGCTAGCTCTGTTTGCATCCAGCTGACACTTGTACTGTGTCTTTTATCCATGCTGGGACGCCTGCACATGCGCAGAAGCGCCGCGGCGTGCATCGAGCGTCATCCACCAGCCCCGCCCCTTTTTTTCCGCTCATCTCTACATAGGAGACGCGTGCACGCGCATACGCGCGCGCCCGTGCGCCTTCGGCGCTTTTTTTTGAAAAATAAGCAGGGACTAGGAGCCAGGGCCCTTTTTGCCGGAGGGCCTGTGCGGTGGATGAGCGCAGCAACAGGGCAGAGGAAGTGGATTCCCACAGAGAACTTACCAACTGCCTGGATCTTTTGACTTGAAAAGAAAAAGATCCACATGACAAGAAAAATGGACCACAGCAGCCTCTAGTGGTTTAACACAGGTACCGCGGTCTCCCTTTTTTTTTTTTTTTCTTGACTACTATTAAAATTTTACATTTTCCAGTAGTTACAGGCATGCACAGATATTTAGCGGGAATACCGTTAGGTAACAGACAGAAAGACAAATTAGGCTTGGGGGTCCCCAATAGAACCAAGTTCCTGGGGCCCCCCACTTACCTCTTCCCCGCCGTAGGACTTTGTTTGGTCCACAGAAGCCCAAACTTCACCTCTCACGGCAGGCATTGTATTTAAACCTTCAGGGACCGGGTTCCCAAGGATTCCACTCCCCTGGACCTGTATAGCACCCTGCACAGACAACATCTTGGTCGTGGGTATGACCAGAGCTCTGGATCCCAGGGTCCAGCCCTCCTAAGAGAGGCATTACAGGCAAAACCTTGCTCTTCTGTTGCAAGGCCCGGGTACCGACCGTTTAGCTATGAAGCTTTTTTGGTCGGATCCGGAACAGCTTACTGAGGCCCATAAAAGAACCTGTACGCAAGCCCAGTGAAAACACATGTTACTCTTTGGCCAACACCTTAGACACTGGCAAAAAACTGAGGTACTCCCGGATGGGAGGGGCTTATATAGGGGAGGGTACTTCCGGTTTTGGAAGTTGCCAGTGCCAGCACCTGAAGGTATCTCTATAACCCATTAGTAATGACTAAGTCGCTCTGTGTCCCGTGATGTACGAAAAAGAAAACACAATATAATACCCAATTGTTCGGTAAAATATAAAATATGATGTTACGTCATGTAGATAGATACCTCACATGTCAACCTTTAACCACTTCACGTCCTGAAGGTTTACCCCCCTTCCTGACCAGGTATTTTTTTGCAATACAGCACTGCGTTACTTTAACCACTTCAACCCCAGAAGGACTTATCCCCTTCCTGACCAGAGCACTTTTTGGAAATTTGGCACTGCGCTATTTTAACTGGTAATTGTGCAGTCATGCAATGCTGTACCCAAACAAAATTTGCGTCCTTTTTTCTCTGGCCAGTCATAGAGCTGCATCCCGGTCCTTGAAATTCAAGAACTTGGCAATGAATGTGCGGGGGAGCCCCCTGTGGAGGAGCTCTAGCCGGAATGCGGTGGGCCCTCTCCAACGCCAGTGTCGGATAAAGGGCCTCACGCCCATAGGTAGTAATGAGGAACTGCTCCAGGAAGGTGGTTGGATCTTTTCCCTCCGTACCCTCGGGCAAACCAATGAATCGGAGATTACATCTCATAATTCTGTTTTCCATCTCGTCCTGCTTTTGTGCAAGCTGGGAAATTTATAGCTGCATGCGGTCGGAGCCTGCCTGGAGTGGAGGTATGGCGTCCTCAACATCACCGATGCGAGTCTCAGTCTCTGTGACCCTCTCCCGGAGCTTCTACCGCATGAGGGAAATGTCCACTTTGGGCCTGGTAATTGAATTTGGGGGGAACCCCCACGCATTTTTAATTTTTTTTTATCAATGACTTTTCTCTATATTGCCGGAAGCCGACAATTCATTATAGCCGCGGGTGCTTTCAAATGACTTTTTTTCCTTCAGAAATTACATTTTGTGCAGGGACAGTTCTAAGCACGGGAAACAAGCGCTGCTTTACAGGCATACTATACACCCCCCCCCCCCAGGTACTAAATTTAAAGGAATATTTCACTTTTATTGTTTCACTTTAAGCATTAAAAAAAATCACTGCTCCCAAAAAAACTGCAGTTTTTAAAACTTTTTTTGCATTGATACATGTCCCCTGGGGCAGGACCCGGGTCCCCAAACAATTTTTAGGACAATAACTTGCATATAAGCCTTTAAAATTAGCACTTTAGATTTCTCCCATAGACTTTTACAGGGTGTTCCGTGGCTTTTTGAAATTTGCAGCGAACACCCCAAATTGTTTACTGTTCGGTTAATGTGCGAACAGGCAATGCTCGAGTTCGAACATGAGTTTGACTCAAACTCGAAGCTCATCCCTACCAGGTGGGTGGAGTGGGTCTTTGTGGACCTTAGGCAAGTAGTAAATAGTGGATATTCTCGGTGCTGCAGGAATTAAAAATGCTTTCTCCTTTTTATTTAAAATGTTGCGATCATGGGGCGTGGCCTGACGAGGAATGGAGTAGGACGCACGAGAGAAGAGCTCCGTCCATTAATCCTTCTGACCCGCTATTCCTGTTACCCCAGGACATCCTGACATACCCCAGTCGGTAGGGACAAGTTCTGGCATGTCTCCGCCGAAATCGCAGAGCGCTACCATTGCCAAATTGGACCAATACCGCTGGCAGGAAAAATATACTACTGGGGAAGATGGCAGAGCCACAAGTGCTGACCAGGCCGCATCAGGAAGAGACACTGAATAGCTCCTGGAAGCGATCACCTTCTGCCGTACCTCACTAACGTCTCAAATCGAGGATGGGGAACTGAGAAGGGACGGGTCTATTCATTTTTTACACTGCGGAGGAAGTTCCCTATCAGGTCCGCTCAGCCAATGATGTAGGCGGGGTCTGAGATACAAGGGTGCCCCCGCCCCCTCGTACCTCAGACCCCGCCTACGTCATTGGCTGAGCGGACCTGATGGGGAACTTCCTCCGCAGTGTAGGTCCGCTCAGCCAATGATGTTTCACGTGGCGTGGAGACTGCAGCGCTGGACATCGGATCACCGTGGGACACTGGATTACATCGCTGGAAGGTGGTTTTTTTTATTTTATTTATTTTTTTAATAAAGGACTTTTCCCAACGGTGTCTGTGTGTTTTTTTTTACATTTTTTTACACTTTCTTTGTGAAATGGTAGGGGTACAATGTACCCCTTACCAATTCACATGGGGGGGCGGGATCTGGGGGTCCCCTTTGTTAAAGGGGTCTTCCAGATTCCGATAAGCCCCCTGCCCGCAGACCCCCACAACCACCGGGCAAGGGTTGTGGGGATGAGACCCTTGTCCCCATCAACATGGGGACATGGTGCTTTGAGGGGTCACAGACCCCCAAAGCATCCTCCCCATGTTGAGGGCATGTGGACTGGTACGGTTCAGGAGGGGAGGCGCTCTCTCGTCCCCCCCTCTTTTCCTGCGGCCTGCCAGGTTGCATGCTCGGATAAAGGGTCTGGTATGGATTTTTGGGAACTCCACGCCATTTTTTTTAAGGGTCTAGTATGGATATTTGGGGGGAACCCCATGTTATTTTTTTTTATTTGATGCAGGGTTCCCCTTAATATCCATACCAGACCTGAAGGGCCTGGTAATTGAATTTGGGGGGACCCCCACGCATTTTTTTTTTTCATCAATGACTTTTCTCTATATTGCCTGGAGCCGACAATTCATTATAGCCGCGACTGCTTTTAAATTACTTTTTTTCCTTCATAAATGACATTTGAGCAGGGACAGTTCTAAGCACGGGAAACAAGTGCTGTTTTACAGGCATACTATACACCCCCCCCCCTGCCCCCCTGGTATGAAATTTAAAGAAATATTTCACTTTTATTGTTTCACTTTAAGCATTATTAAAATCACTGCTCCCGAAAAAACGATAGTTTTTAAAACTTTTTTTTGCTTTGATACATGTCCCCTGGGACAGGACCCGGGTCCCCAAACACTTTTTAGATCAATAACTTGCATATTAGCCTTGATAATTAGCACTTTTGATTTTGAACGTTCGAGTCCATTGTATTTAATAGGGTTCTAAAGTTCGCACAAACTTTAGGTCTGTTCGCAGGTTCTGGTGCGAACCGAACAGGAGGGTGTTCGGCTCATCCCTACTGGCCGGCCTATCGTGAGTGGTATTGATTCCATCACCGCACATATAGGCCATTACATAGACCTTTTTTTTTGCAGCCTTTGGTCAGACACCTTCTTATCTCAGAGACACTGGTGCCACTATTAGGCTGCTAGAGAGCATTGATATACGGTGCGACTACATCCTGGTCACAGCGGACGTTGCCTCGCTATATACATGCATACCACACGAAAGGAGAATTGAAGCTGTTAAATATTTTTGGGAGAAAGAGCCATCTCTCGCTTCTTTCCAGTGTGAATATATTATGGAACTCTAAAGCCCTGTACACACGATCAGATATCCTATGGATTCTAATCCAATGTTTTTTTCCATCGGAAATCCGATTAAACTGTCTTCCATCAGTCTTGCCCACACACCATCAGTCAAAAACGGACCGTTTCAAACGCGGTGACGTAAAACACTCAGATGAGCCGAGAAAATTAAGTTCAATGCTTCTGAGCATGCGTCGACTTGATTCTGAGCATGCGTGGGTTTTTATCCGATGGATTTCCACACAGACGATCAGATTTTGCTATCGTTTTTTTTTCCTTCGGATAAATTTAAAACATGTTCTATTTTTTCACACCGATGGAAAAAAGACCGATGGGGCCCATACACGATCGGTTCGTCCGATGAAAACAGTCCATCGGACTGTTTTCATCGGTAAAACCGATCGTGTGTACACGGCTTTAGAGTCCGTGACCAAACATAACTATTTTTGGTTCAACCAGAGGTTTTACCTTCAATTATGTGGTGTGGCTATGGGTGCTAAATTTTCCCCAAGCCTCGCCAATCTTTTTATGGCCAAGTGGGAGGAGGATGTCATCTATGCCCATGACACTCCTTCTCTAGTGCTCTGGGCCAGGTATATAGATGACATCCTCCTCCTATGGAATGGCAGTCTGGCATCTTTGGAAACATTTTTTGGTCATCTCAATGCTAATGACAGGGGCATCTCATTGACCTATGAGGCCAGGACAGAGAGAATTCACTTCCTAGATTTAGAAATTAAGATCATCAATAGACAGTTTGAATTTTAAACCTTTTTCAAACCAACGGACCGAAATGGGCTCATTCCCATTGATAGTTGCCACCACCATTCATGGCTTAAGTCTTTTCCTCGTAGCCAATTTCTGAGGTTACGCAGAAATTGTACAAATACTGAAACTTTCATGGAACAGGCCAACGTCCTCAAACAAAGGTTTCTAGATAAGGTTTATGACGCTTCTGAGATTGATTATGAACTCCGTAACACTTTGGAAGTCGGTAGGGAGTCTCTTTTGGAGGTGAAACCCAAACGTGAGACTGATGACAGCTTTAAGTGGGCTGTTGACGTCTTTTTCCATGCAACATAGGCAAATTAAAGCAATTATGGCCAAACACTGGGGCATTCTCAAGAATGACCGTGTTTTAAATACCTGATAAGGCCAGGGTTGTTTTTAGGGGTGTCCCTTCACTGCAGAGTAAGATAGCACCTAATATTATAAACCCCCCATGTTCGTCCATCCTTTTTTCACAACATGGTAGGTTTTTACCCCTGTAAAAGTTGCACTGTATGCCAATATAACATCTCAGGGAGGGGTAAAACTTTGGAGTTCACATCTTCTATTGCCCACAAAAAATATTCCATCAAGCAGTTTTGCACATGCGCAACTAAGTACGTAGTGTACTTAATCACTTGCCCTTGTGGCAAACAATATGTGGGTCGTACCATCCGCACCTATTCTTTTAGAGTGGGTGAACATATCGCTCTCATAAAAAGTGGCGATACGAAACATACAATGCCTAGGCATTATAAATTACATCATGACCGTAATCCAAATGGGACTCAGTTCTTGGTTATAGATCCGTTTATTTCACCATGGAGGGGTGGAGCCATGATGAGGGGAGTGTCCCAATGTGAAACTTTTTGGATTTATGAGTTGCAGTCCCACACACTGTTAGGCCTGAACGTGGAGTGGGACATCAACTCATTCATTAATAAATCATAATGTTTTTGGACATTTTTTGTTAAGGGTATTCTCACACAAATAATTATGTGAATTTTAATTACTTTTTTAAAACAGGAATTTCATAGGCATCTTCTCTATATTTAGGGATGCTATTTTTTATATATGATCAGTAATGCACTTTTATGTATATGTCATTTTTTTTATTTTTTTTTATTTTTTTGCAGTGAAAGTTATTTTTAAATTTTTTATTTCAATTATTTTTATTGAAATTTTCATTGTACAAAGGATAGAGAGGTATACATCATACAAGAGATAAGGAAACATAAATAATATAGCAAGTAATACAAAATAAAATATAAAATAGAGCAGAATTAAAGAGGAACCCGGTCCCCTGATGTAATAGTTATTTCGACAGGTATATTTAGTAGATCTTTACATGGTAGGAGTGGGATTTTTGTTAATTCCCTCACAGGGGAATATGCTATGTCAATCACTAGCAATCTCTCAATATGGTCACAGTGATCAACTCTCTATATACCCTAAAATCCCATCCGTTGTAAATCAGCACTATCAGAGGTTTTTGACATCTTTCCGATGTAGTCCCTGTGCCTGGTAACCATATCATCAGGAACTGAGAAAGAAAATTAAGGTCAAATATAGAGAATAACAATAACTTTAACCAGAATTGTAACCAGAATTGGAACCTTTGCCCTAATTAGACAGTGTTACTTTATTTTATTCATTATACCAATTGTGCCAGGGTGCCCACAGTTTGGAAATTTTATCATATTGTCCTGTTGCTGAAGCATGGAGAATCTCATAGGTGCTATGTGTTTGCACTGTGGATATAACTTCTGGGAGTTTTGGGGTTTCTATGTTCTTCCAGTGTCTGAGTATAGTAAGGCGTGTAGCCATCAGTAAGTGTGCGACTACAGTTCTAAATGGAACAGGGACTAATTCCAAGTCCAAGGAGAGTATAGCCATTCCGGGATGTAACGGTATGGTAATGGGAGAGATAATATGTATCAGATTCTCAATCTGAGCCCACAGTGGTTTGACTCTTGGACATGTCCATAGTATGTGAGTTAACGTGCCCCTTTCTCCGCACATTCTCCAACACTCCGAGGGGTGTGTGGGGTAAGGTAAGGTAAGGTACCAGCGAAGAAGCAGTTTCTGGTGCATTTCCCACAAGTTTGTGCTTTTGGTAGTGGCAAGTTGCAATTTAATCGCCTTCTCCCAATGTGAAGTAGTGAGAGTCGTTCCTATGTCCTTTTCCCAGGCTAAAATGTTTGGGGTTTTAACCAGAATATCCTTATTTTGTAATCCCCTATAAATGATCGATATACCTTTGGCCCCCTTAGTATCCTGTTGGTAAAATTTAGCTATTTTCTTCGGAAGTTGGGTAAGTAGGTGAGGGGTCTTTTTTATCACCTGAGTTAGTTGCATATGCCTGTATCGCTCCTTTGGTGGTAATCTAAACTCTTGTTGCAATGAGTGAAATGGTTTAATTTGGGAATCTATGATTATGTCTTCTAATTTATGTATGCCATGTTCTTTATACGTATTAAGATTAATGTCTGGGACAATGTGATGTACTGCTGTAATGTTGAGATTCAGGGGAACCGTCTCTTCCTCCCATGTTGGTGCTGTGCAAAGATGAGCCCAGGCAGAGGCATTGCTAGGGGGGTGCGGGGGGTGCGGTCCGCCCCCGGGTGACACCCGCTAGAGGGGTGACACCCTCCCGACGGTGAGAATTTTTTTTTTCAGCAGGTCAGTTCCAAAATCCAAATCATGCCAATGATGCCATTATCTGCTGTCCCCAGGGACAGATCCGATCCAGAGATCACCATACAGTGGGATCTCTGAATCGGATCTGTCCCTGGGGACAGCAGATAATGAAAAGTGTGGGGGCAGAGCTGCGATGAAGTCACTCATCGTGTTGGAGCCCTCGGTTAAGCCCCTTTTACACTGGGGCGGTTGGTGCGTCGGCGGCGATTTACCGTCAATTTCACGGTGCTTTTCGGCCGCTAGCGGGGAGCTTTTAACTCCCACTAGCATTCGGAAAAGGGTTAAAATCACGCGCAAAGCGCCGCTGCAGCAGCACTTTTCCGGTGGTATAGCCGCAGTGCCCTTTCATTTCATGGGGCAGGAGCGGTGGAGAAGCGGTATACACACCGCTCCTTCACCGCTCCAAAGATGCTGCTAGCAGGACTTTTTTTAGCATCCTGCCAGCGCGCCGCTCCAGTGTGCGGAGCGGCTCTATCAGGGCGCTTTGCAAGCGCCTCAGTGTGAAAGGGGTCTTACAGCACAATACTCTGAAAGTCCGGCACGGTATGCTGGACCTTCAGAGTGCATGCGCCAGTGATGTTGCCGGATGCATCTAGTGTGAATATGTCCTAAACGGTGCCCGTTTAGGAGATATTCATCTTAACCTACAGGTAAGCGGTCTTTACTAGGCTCCCTTTCTTTAGTACTGCACTGTTTTTTACCTTTAAAATGTTATATCTTATATTGTTTTCCAGCAATATTGTGTCAGCAGCTTTACTAAGTTGAATTTTAGGTAACCCTAGTGCAACCTAATTTGTGTATTATATAACTGCCACTGGGATTGATTACAGTAAAATATTATAAATAAGAAATTATGGCTACACATTCATCACACATGGTTAAATTACACAGTGCAGACATTTTTTTTCATACATTCAACATGTAATGGGACCATCCAAAAAGGATGTGTGAAAAAATTCTGCGCACTTTAAAAATTAGCCATAATATATTATAGTTTACTTATGATATGTATATAATGTGTAGCCAAAATGTATTATATATACTATTTTATTGTAATCAATTCCAGTAGCAGTGTCTAGGCCTGTCACTCAGCTCACTGGAATTGATTACGCTAAAATTGTTATATATAATTATACTCTTACTAAATACATCAGACTTTCTACTTTACAAAAAGGTCATTTGGGGGGTATTTGGACTGTCCTGGTGTTTTTGGGTCTCAAGAAATGAAATAGGCCGACAATACATCAGGATTGATCAATTTTTACATATATTCCATAGATTGTGGACTATAACTTTTCACAGACTAAATAATATACACTGTTTTGGGTTATTTATTTTCACCAAGAAAATGGGTCTCTATTGGATGAGATGTGGTGAGTGTGGAGTCCATTGGAGTACAGTGATCCCATTGTCCAGTGGTGAGATGATTGGAGCTTTGTGACATGGTGCATTATCCTGCTGGAAGGAGCCATCAGAAGATGGGGACACTGTAGTCATAAAGGGATGGACATGGTCAGCAACAATACTCCGGTAGGCCGTGGTGTTTAAACAATGCTAAATTGGCACTAAGGGTCCCAAAGTGTGCCAAGAAAATACCCCCCACACCATTACACCACCAGCCTGAACCAGTGATACAAGGCAGGAAGGATTAATGCGCCAAATTCTGACCCCACAATCTGAATGTCGCAGATTAAATTGAGACTTATCAGACCAGGCAACGTTTTTCCAGTCTTTTATTGTCCAATTTTGGTGAGCCTGTGCAAATTGTAGCCTAAGTTTCCTGTTCTTAGCTGAGAGGAGTAGCACCTAGTGTGGTCTTCTGCTGCTGTAGCCCATCTGCTTCAAGGTTCAAGGTCTACCCATTCTCCTCTGACATCACCAAGGCATTTTCCTCCAAACAACTGCTGCTCACTGGATATTTTCTCTTTCCCACCATTCTCTGTAAACCGGAGAGATGTTGTGCATGAAAATCCCAGCTGATCAGCAGTTTAAAAAAAATATTTAGACCAGCCCATCTGACACCAACAACCGTGTCACGTTCAAATACACTTAAATTCCTTTTCTTCCCCATTCTGATGCTCAGTTTGAACTTCAACAATTCATCTTCACCACGTCTAGATGCCTAAATGCTACCATGTGATTGCCTGATTAGCAATTTTTGTTACCAAGAAATTGAACAAGTGTACCTAATAGAGTGGCCAGTGAGTATATCATACTTTATTGTAATTACATCGCTGAAATTGACAAGGCAGGCTATAGGGCATATAGCCTGGTTAATGACACTGGGTCTTCTCAGGCATAATCTGAAATACAGAATATATATCTGAACAGAATATGTTGATATTTACTAGACTTGTGCACAACGGAAAAATTTGTTCCGTTTCGGTTCGTTTCTTTCCGGTCCTGTTGATTCGTAATCATTCGTAATTTTGCTAGACGGGATTTTTCGTGTTCGGACTCATTCGTATTTTTGCAAGCGACATTTTTCGTTGAATTTTTTGTTGCTTTATAATTCGTACTTTCGGTAGAGTACGTTGTTTTTCGTTGATTCTGGACACAACTCCTACTTTCGGAACTTTTTTTGGGTTCGTACTTTCGGTAGAGTACGTTGTTTTTCGTTGATTCTGGACACAACTCCTACTTTCGTAACTTTTTTTGGGTTCGTTGATTCGTAATTTTCCGTGTCTCTCTCACAACGACGCTGCCTATTATGCCTAATGTGCTTCGAATGGATTTGTACTTTTCTAAATACATTGCGGTTATTTGTAACGATTCGAAATCTCGTATTTTACTTTCGTTTTTAACATGCGGCTATAGGCTCCGCCCCTGTACACCATTTTGAGAGGGTTCAGCACGGTGAGGGAGAAGCAGAGAGCAGAGCAGAGTGTTATTGTGCTTCGAATGGATTCGAAATCTCGTATTTTACTTTCGTTTTTTACATGCGGCTATAACCTCCGCCCCTGTACACCATTTTGAGAGGGAGTTCAGCACGGTGTGGGAGAAGCAGAGAGCAGAGCAGAGTGAGTGTTATTGTGCTTTGTATGGATTCGTACATTCGTAACTTTTTCATAACGAATTATGCCGAAGACATTCGGGCATTCGCTATTTGCGGTATAATTTATTTCGGATTCGGTCTTATTCGTAATTGCTTTGTTCGGAAATTCGAATGCTTCCGAATGTCCGAAAGTTGCTAAATTCGGACGAATTTCAATTCGTTACGAAACGAATTGCACAAGCCTAATATTTACAGCAGGAATGCCACATGGAGTACACAAGTCAAAGAGACAAAGTGGATACCAGCAAAGGAAAGCAAACGAGGCAAAAATGAAATCGATAAAAACACTTGCTGGATCCATGCTTCAATATGTGAAAAGACCAGATGATGGGCAGGGTTCATCAAAAGACCCTGCTTGTCAGTCACCACTTGAAGCTGATTCTTCTGATGCTTTTGCTAGCATGCATTCTGCAGAAGAGCAAGAAGTGAAAATGGCAGAATCTGATGCAGAAGTGCAAGAAATGGAAATGTCAGAATCAGAAGCAGAAGAGAGTTCTGAGAGTGACTCTAGCCACAGTCATGATACTATAAAGGAGATGAGTGCCATTCAGCAGAAAGATTTCCAAATGTTATCTGATGTTTCTTTCTGGGAGATACCAGTTCAAGATCATGTTCGGGTTGAAATAATCAAACAGGGAAGTGCTTCTTTCCAGAACAAGGAGGGCCCTTTCAGTGTTGCAAAAAGGCAAGATGCAAAAGCTGCAACAAAGGGACACGTGTGGCACCTTTCAAAAGAGTGGTTTTACAAGGTGATGCCAAATGATGAAAAAATTATGCGGTCATGGATAGTTTACTCACCTGTCAGTGAGAATTTATATTGTTTTTGCTGCCGACTGTTTGCCATTTGTACTCTAGATACGACATTCCAAATTTGTGACTGGGTTTCAGAAATGGTGGAAGCTAAGCCCGAAAGTACATAATCACGAGACCTCCGAAGAACACCTAAACTGCCTTGAAAAATGGAAAACCTTGGCAGCAGGACTTAGGCTGCACCAAACTATTGATGCTGGAGCTATTACTGTGATGGAGAATGAGAAGAAAAAGTGGAGGGATATCTTACACAGATTGCTTTACATCACATTGTTTCTTGCCAAGCAGAACCTAGCATTCCGTGGCCACAAGGAAGATGAGTGCTCATTCAATAAAGGGAACTTTCTTGAGATGGTTGAAATGCTTTCAAAATATGATTCAGTACTCATAGTTGCCAACATTGCAAAAAAAACATCTGGGACACTTTTTTTGTATTGAGGCGGAGCCTTGCTATAATCAGGGGGCGGGGCATTCGTTTGTAGGCGTGTCATGCTGGAGTGAAGCGCGCTGCAGCGAAAAATGGGCGTGGTTTACACACGATAGTGGGTGTGGTTTAAATGGGCGTGGTTCAAAGGGGTGTGGCTAGAGTCCGAGGTGAGAGAAAGAGAGAGAAAGAAATAGAAAGAAAGAAGCCAGATCCTACACCACAATAGTAATGTGTAACAAAATTGGCAGATAAGGATACTCCAAAACACCTGTTGGCGCTTCAATCATCCCGGCACCATGGTTGTTACGGTGTCAGGATGATTGAAGTGCATTATTTCTATTTTTACATTGTAATATAAAATGAAATCATTCAACTCACCATAATGCCGAATCAGTGGAAGCCCTGAGCGTGTTACCTGCCACGTCGCCTGCCACCAGATGGCCTCCCCAGCAGTCCGTCCTTGCATCAGGTGCCTCCCCAGCAGTCCGTCCTTGCATCAGGTGCCTCCCCAGCAGTCCGTCCTTGCATCAGGTGCCTCCCCAGCAGAGCCCCCTCCACACTTGTGGACAAGGGTCCAAAAATCATGATTGTCCCGGGAAATTCGGGACTGTTTGGCAACTATGCACTACACTGATTACCCCGCCACCCACTACACTGATTACCCCGCCACCCACTACACTGATTACCCCGCCACCCACTACACTGATTACCCCACTACTCACTACACTACACTGATTACCCTGCCACCCACTACACTGATTAACCCGCCACCCACTACACTACACTGATTACCCTGCCACCCACTACACTGATTATCCCACCACCCACTACACTACACAGATTACCCTGCCACCCACTACACTGATTACCCCACACTGATTACCCCACCACCCACTACACTACACAGATTACCCTGCCACCCACTACACTAATTACCCCACCACCCACTACACTACACTGATTACCCCGCCACCCACTACACTAATTACCCCGCCACCCACTACACTAATTACCCGCCACCCACTACACTGATTACCCCGCCACCCACTACACTACACTGTGATTACCCCACCACCCACTACACTAATTACCCCGCCACCCACTACACTAATTACCCCGCCACCCACTACACTAATTACCCCGCCACCCACTACACTACACTGATTACCCCGCCACCTACTACACTGATTACCCCGCCACCCACTACACTGATTACCCCGCCACCCACTACACTAATTACCCCGCCACCTACTACACTGATTACCCCGCCACCCACTACACTGATTACCCCGCCACCCACTACACTGATTACCCCACCACCCACTACACTGATTACCCCACCACCCACTACACTACACTGTGATTACCCCGCCACCCACTACACTACACTGTGATTACCCCACCACCCACTACACTAAATTACCCCGCCAACCACTACACTACACTAATTACCCCACCACCCACTACACTACAATTACCCCACCACCCACTACACTACAGTGCAATAGTACGGTACCTGCGGTGCGTGAGGATGTGCTGGTGGTCCGAGGGGTCTGCCAAATGGAGTGAGCCAGGACCATCACAGTGTCCCCAGCCAGCGGTGCCCCGGTCCTTCCATCAGTGTCCCCACTCGTCGGACACACGGGGGCGGGGTGGAGGGTTGTTGGCAGCGGCGGCGCCGGGTGCTGATAGGCGTCAGTCTCCCCAGCCAGTGGAGCCCCGGTCCTTACATCCGTGTCCCCGCTCCTTGTCGGACACACGGGGGCTGGGCAGAGGGTCGTTAGCGGCGGCGGGTGAAGCATGCTGCTTCCTTGTGCCTCTCCTTGCGTTCAGTGGAGAGCGGGGAGGAGTCGCCAATCCGAAGCCGATTGGCTGCCCCAGGCTCTGCACTGAACACAAGGGGAAAATGTAAACAAATATGGTGGCGGCAGCGGCCATTTTTGTGTAGCCGCTGCCGTTTTTAGCTAAAGCATTCCCGAATTTACCGGGACAAAACGGGACAAAAAGAACTGGGCTTGTCCCGAATCGGGACAAGCCCAATTCAGGACAAGGGTCCAAAAATCGTGCTTGTCCCGGGAAATTCGGGACTGTTGGTAACTATGAGTACTCAAAGAACACCTAGTTCGATTGAAGCGGAGCACCTGTAAACTTAAAGTATCGGTCTCATATCTTTCTCCACAAACTCAGAATGAGTTTATAAGTGTCCTGGCAAATCACATGAAGGAGAAGATTGTCATGGACATAAAGTCTGCAAAGTACTTTGGAATCATGTTTGACAGCACACCCGACATATCACATACTGACCAGATGTCCGAAGTGATCAGATATGTGAACATCAAGAATAGGAAAGTTGAAATAAAATAAATGTTTCTAGGATTTTTCCCTTTAAAGGGGAAAAAAGCTGCTGAACTCAGTGTGGATATCCTTAAAAAATTAGAGAGTGATGGACTGCACATAATGATGTGTCGTTCTCAGGGTTATGATAATGCTGCTACTATGGCTGGAATTCATGGAGGTGTACAATCCATTATTAGAAGACAAAAGGAACCAACATTTGCAAAATTGTATTTGTTTAACAGTCACCACATCCCAAATAATTTGAATAAAGCAAAAAAAAAACCCTTGGAGGTGGGACTTTATAAGTGACTGAAAACACACCAAAGTATATCAAAAATATATGAATTTAATAAATGAGTACAAAATTACAAAGACAATCTGAATAAAAAACACATAGAATATGTACAAATCCAGAAGGCTAATTGCATTGATGAGGAGAGATTTTTAGACATTTATGATCAAACCCGACAGCTGTTTCGGTAAACCCTTCTTCGGGGAATTGTAGACATAAAGTTCAAAAATTGTCTATAAAGAGACAGATTCTGTTGAATACATAATAAAATATAAATGAATATCACATTATATACACATCCACAAATTGCAAAAAATTATTAATTAATACACAATCGTGATAAACTACAAAAAATTATTAAATAAATGAATATATGCTTACAAAAATGTGTCCAGGATTGATTTGACATTCTATGTATCAGTGGACCACATGCACGGCTGTAAATGTGGGGTGAAACAAAGGACACCCCACAAATAGGGGGGCTCCAAAGTTGACAGGGTCCAAAGGGCCTCAACGAGGGTCCCCAGGTAGCGACACACGGCAAAGCTAAGGAAAACTCAGTGGATCCAGTGAGGTAAATTTCTAGAGGACAAAGAGATAAGGGAGGGGACAGGAGAGGGGAATCACATTAATGAGCCCCAAATATATAGTAAAGTCCCCCTAATACATCCTGGCCATGGTCTAAACCAGATTTACAGAGTATATATCCATCCAATCTATATACGAAGAGAAACCTACCAGTATGGAGAAAAACTCCAGATCAGTAGAGTAATGGATGGGAACTTAGAAAAGCTTCAACAATAGAGGAAGTCCTCAATTCGAGAGAATGCATCAAATATGCACTATTACACTAGTGAAGCGATTGTATACACAGTTCCAATCTTCCGATTTCAAAAAAGTATCTAAAAGACAAAATAAGGATGGAAAGAAACGGGAGAAAGTAAATAGATGTAACGTTCAGGATGTGGTGCGATGTCTCAAACAGCTCCATCCCACAAAGAACATACCTGTGTGGATCCCGAGTGTCCAAATAGCCGCCGCGTAGAGTGCCTCGTGTGGACTCTAACTGGTCCTTGAGGGCTTTAAATGGTGTCCAATACACGTCTGCGCATGCGTCAAAAAGCGCCGTGAAAGACGGGAACGTAATGACGTCAATGCGCTATCCGTCGCATACATATGACACTTCGGATAAACGCAAAGGAAAATAGAAGATCGTGGGCAAAAGTAAGTCCGTGCGGTAAGAATATCCTTATATAAGGAGGATATCCCGCAATAAGGATCTATTCAAAATTATATATCCCTATATTATATTAGAACGACATGCGTCCCTAGTTCGAATTAAGTAGACTATTTGTCCCAGATATAAAAAATAAAAAATATAAATAATAAAAAATGAAATATAGAGTGGGGGGAGGAGTTTCATGATAACAGCCACTGATGGTTCAATGAAACATAGAGCAGCACTACTCATTATGTGCATGGAAGGTAACCTGCACATATATATCACATTAGGGAAGTATATGACAACTATCTAGTACATCTACAAAAATATAATAGTTGTAATATAAACAAGCCCTCCATCTAATGAAATGAATCTGGTTAATACAAAAAATAGGCACATAGACAGCAAGCAAATTCATAGTATCAAAGTCCAAAAGATTATGTCGCCACCAAAGGGGCCCCCGCGCGTCATATGCCAAACACCATCCCAAGTGATGGCAGTTGGCAAACAACGCGCGCCGACGCATAAATGCAAACTAATGCATAGAAAAGGGGGAAAGAAGAACCGACCACGCCAGGAAAAAAACCTTAACGGGGCAGCTCATCCCCTGTGTGCGCCGTGTGAAGAACAAAGGACCCACCAAGAGCCCAAGACAGCATATGCACATGGACCACCGACACACCGGATGAAGAGAAAAAAAAGGGGAGGGGGAGTGTGTCATATTGCCTATATTACTACTCTTCCCAACCGCCCGAGGAAAATCCCTCAAGAAACGGACGATAACTTATAAGATCATTCAAGCCTGGAGGCATGGTGGCATTTAGAGTGAAAATCCATCTAGTCTCTCTTTATAAAAGAGTTCTATTCCAATCCCCTCCTCTATTGCTGGGATGTATCCTATCCAGAATTAAGAATTTTATTCTGGGGATTCTGCCATTGTGGACGTCTTTAATATGTCGTCCAAGAGGGAGATCTGGGTCACATTTCTTCATACAGGTAATGTGCCTAGCCGCTCTCTTAAAGAATGGCTGTTTGGTTTTGCCAATGTAGAATGATCCACAATAAAATTCCCGATGTAGATTGTTCTACTGAACCACCACGTGGTCCTGTTACCTTCATATTTAAAGTCCCATTCTGAGGAGGGATGGGCATTACTTCCACCATACGTTTTTTGGTCTGTCCCTTATTGGGTGAATTCCATTTAATCACCCAATAAGGGACAGACCAAAAAACGTATAGTGGAAGTAATGCCCATCCCTCCTCAGAACGGAACTTTAAATATGAAGGTAACAGGACCACGTGGTGGTTCACTAGAACAATCTACATCAGGAATTTTATTTCCCCACTATAATACGTCAGACATGACTGAACCCATGGCAGGGATGAGTATTAAATAAACAAAGTGCAGTACAGTGCTAAAAAAATAAAAAAATAAAATAAAAAATATTTTAAGTAACGAAAGGTGAAAATTGTCCAATAAGCAAAGGAACACAAATTGAACTCCAAAAGTTCATAGAAGAAGAACAATAATAGGTAGTGCCCGTGCAGATCAATTTCTTATAGGTGACAATCCTGCAGCTTCCTATATGTAAAAAGTGCTGTGGTGATGGGGTGTGTGGATCTTCACTTCCGGTGTCACACACTATAGTAATGGGTGGCCTCTTACCTTGCGGTAATGAGGTAACCGCTTTTGTATAATGGGGGTCGGTGAACTCCTTTATCGCGATCCTAGCGTCCAATGGGAAAACCTTTGTGGCAGGATGCTGCTGTTCCTCATATATGGAATGACCTATACTGGTTCTTAAGGGTTTGTTTACATCTCCCAATGATGGCCGGGTTAAAAAGAGAAAGATGGGGTCTCGATCGTGAAGTACGTTTTAGCAAGGTGTGTACTTTAATTTTGCATAGGTGATAAAAGTTGCTTACATAAACTCACAATTAAAATATTAAAAATATGAACTTATCCTAGACGTGCGGCGAGCTCGTATGCCTCCGTCTGACTGTCTGCCTCTCCGTCCCTACGCGTGGCGTCACGGTCACGTGACTTCATCAGGGGATGATGGGAAGACAATACAATGGTCTTTAAATACTGTTTGTATTGGAATTGGTGCGGCGGCCATTTTCTCGGAGCCCAATGTTAATCTCCATTGGCGGCCATTTTCTTATAGATCCTGTCTCTAGTTATGGCGGCGGCCATCTTTTTGGTAGTTGAAAACAATAATAAGGAAGTGGCGATCGCAATACTTGCACCGCCATTTTCCTTGTGATTTATTTAGAGATAGACTGGCGGCCATGTTTATGGAGTCCCTGCAATGGTATGTTATGATGACAAACCACAACATGGCAAGGACATGACCGCAAATCGCTTTTGCAGAGTTGAGGGGGCATCACAATCCAATTGTGTATATTCACAAATGGACATAAAATATATTAAAAATCTATAGAAACAATTGTATAGATACAAATAATAAAACATAATTGGATAATTAAATGGGATATAAATATATTAATAATCTATTTAAAATACACTTGTCAGTGTATTAAAAACTATATTTATGGGTGTGGGGTGTGGGGTGGGTACCAAATGCCAATCCCCTAGGGGTATAGCAGAGAAATGATTTTGTGTGTTTTGTTTTAGGTCTGGTGGACATCAGGCAGACGTTTGCATAAAAGCTATGCTGGATGTATTTATTCCTACCAGATAATCTAAAATTAATTAATAGAAACTATATATATATATATATATATATACATATGAACATAATTCTAAAATATATATAAACATATAAAATTAAGACAGTGTCAGGGGAAAATTCTTATTCTGTTGTGTATAAGGGAAACTTAATTTAGAAGGAGGGGAAGTTTAAAACGGGGGTGACATATGCCCCATCGTGTAAATAAATATATACTAAAAATCACTGAGAAAACAATTCAGGTCGAACTCCACATTGAGTCCTTTTGGCACAAAGGTATCTAAGGTGAAAATCCATTTTGATTCTAATTGACTTAGTGTCCTCACCTTATGCCCCCCCCCCCGCCAGTGTCTGGTATATGGCTCAATGCCCCAAAATTTGAGCTGTGAGGGGTCTTTGTTATGATGTAATAAAAAATGTTTAGATACATTATGTTTGTCGAAACCTTTAATTATATTTTGGACGTGTTCTTTAATGCGGATCCTGAGAAGTCTTTTTGTACGCCCTATATACTGTAGGCCGCAACTACACTCCAGGGCATAAACCGCCCCTTCGGTGTTGCAGCATATAAAGTCTTTAACTTCATAGGTATCTCCCGTGCTGCTGGATGTGAAGTTAGTTTTCTTCTCGTTTGGTTTCTTTGTTTTCTTGCATGCAAAACATCGTTTACAAGGATAAAAGCCTTTCATTGTGAAAAAGGAAAAGGGTTTGTTGGGTGGGTCTGGCACGTTCTTTACTAATGTATCCCGTATAGTTGGTGCCCTTTTGTAAATGAATCTGGGATTCCTTGGTATTGAATCTTGTAGCTGTTTGTCTGCCAATAGTAAATGCCAATGTCTTTTAATAATTCTTTCAATCTTCTTATGTTGTATGTTATAATCAAGGATGATAGATGTCAATGGTTTTGTGGATGGTAGTTGATTTTTATTTTTATCTCTTATCAGTTCGTCCCGGTTCATCTCTGTCACTTCGACTATTTTCTCTTCTATAAATATATTACTATAACCTTTCTCAACAAATCTTTGTCCCATAACTTCGGCTTGTTTTTTGAACGTATCTAGGTTAGTGCAGTTTCTCCTTAGCCGTACAAGTTGACCCTTAGGGACATTAAAAAGCCAATTCTTATGGTGACAGCTTTCTAACGGTAAATAGCTGTTCCTATCAACGTTTTTAAAATGAGTCTGTGTTTTAAAACCAGAAATGTCCTGTGTGATATCCAGATCTAAAAATGTGACACTTGTTTCGCTGATCTCCCATGTGAGCTTAATATTTCTGTCATTTATATTCAGAGTTTCTAAAAATGATATAAGTAGATTAGGCTCTCCATTCCAAAGGATAAAAATATCATCAATATAGCGTTTATATATGGTGAGTTCGGCTGGTTTATCTTTAAAAACTGTTTCTTTTTCCCACTGGGCCATAAAAATACCGGCCACACTGGGGGCAAATTTAGCCCCCATGGCTACGCCGGTTCGCTGATGGTAATAGTTCTTATTATGCCAGAAATAGTTATTTTTGAGGCAAAAGTCGAGACATTTGATGAGAAACTTTCTTTGCATGCAAGGCAATTTGGTATATGTCCTAAGTCCCCACTTAGCAGCTTCGCAAGCTTGATGGTGTAGGATAATTGTATATAAGGAAGATACGTCCGCAGTGGCCATGATCCATGGTCCTTCTTCTTTGGGGGTGTTCATTAATATTTGTATCATCTGTTTTGTATCTCTTAGGTATGCCTTCGTGTCTTGCACTACGGGTTGCAGATAATGGTCTATATATTGGCCCATCCTGGCCGTGAGCGAATCTATCCCATTGACTATTGGTCTTGGTGGTGGGTTTATTTTGTCTTTATGTATCTTGGGAATTGTATAAATAATAGGCGTTCGCCAAGAATCGGGTACTAAATATCTGGCTTCTTTTTTATTCAAGATGTTCTTTTTTAGACCCAGATGAACCACCTGTTCGCGTGGGGACGGAGAGGCAGACAGTCAGACGGAGGCATACGAGCTCGCCGCTCGTCTAGGATAAGTTCATATTTTTTATATTTTAATTGTGGGTTTATGTAAGCAACTTTTATCACCTATGCAAAATTAAAGTACACACCTTGCTAAAACGTACTTCACGATCGAGACCCCATCTTTCTCTTTTTAACCCGGCCATCATTGGGAGATGTAAACAAACCCTTAAGAACCAGTATAGGTCATTCCATATATGAGGAACAGCAGCATCCTGCCACAAAGGTTTTCCCATTGGACGCTAGGATCGCGATAAAGGAGTTCACCGACCCCATTATACAAAAGCGGTTACCTCATTACCGCAAGGTAAGAGGCCACCCATTACTATAGTGTGTGACACCGGAAGTGAAGATCCACACACCCCATCACCACAGCACTTTTTACATATAGGAAGCTGCAGGATTGTCACCTATAAGAAATTGATCTGCACGGGCACTACCTATTATTGTTCTTCTTCTATGAACTTTTGGAGTTCAATTTGTGTTCCTTTGCTTATTGGACAATTTTCACCTTTCGTTACTTAAAATATTTTTTTTTTTTTTTTTTTTTTTTAGCACTGTACTGCACTTTGTTTATTTAGCAGTCACATTTGTGCACTTATTATTATACTGCACCTTGCAGGCGTCTTCCTTCGTTTATTTCATTTTTCACAGCATATTTGCACAGCAACGTGCACCTGGGTATTTATTTACAGGTTTATTTATATATATTTATTTATACTTTTACAGTCTATATATTTATATATTTTTACTACTGATTTTATGGTTTTAGTATTTATACATCACTATATTAGATCAGTTGTATTTATTATTTATTTTTATCTACATTTTATATTGATTGATATTTATTAGCCATTTGTGCACTATTATTTATTACTATATACATACATTAGAAACAGCGCAGCACCCCCCCCCCCCCTTTGATTTAGATCTTTACTTTACCAGGTTAGGATTAACCTGTTAGGTGCTTGCGATAGTTTCAGTCACCCCCACATTCCTCCAGATTGGTAGCGCAGGAGTACCCACTCTATAGGGATGAGTATTGGTTCATCTAATATGGTACCATAGCTAAAGAGCCAGAAATCTAGTGGTGATAGGTTGAATATTATTAACTTATCAGATTACACATTAACTGAGGATGAAAGATCTGTTCTGTCCAGGGGTTTGAATTTTTGTCCAAGCTCAGATTTGGATAAATTTGAGATAATTAAGGATTTGCAGCTATTTTCAAGGAAATTGTTATTGAAAAGTATGTATACCAAAATTGAAGTTCCCATAAAACTGTAACTCAACATAAGCATGATGTACAGATTCTTGTTGATCTGTCCATGGACCATGGGGATACAGATCTCATAGATAGGATTGACTTGGACAGCTTATTGGTGGGTGATGTACCATCACCGACTAATAAAAAGGTCATCTTACCTAAGATACAATCCTCTCTAAAAAAGAAATCCGACAAATTCCCTGTTATAGGTACGAATATTAATCTGGGAGCCCTTTTAACTATGACAACCAATGACATCAAGAAACTTCATTTCAATTGCAAAACTTCATCTAACTTGACTGAAGGCGAAAAGAAGGCCCTTGAAAATTTGACCAAACAGACCCAATTGACAATAAAAACGGCAGATAAAGGGGGCAATATCGTGATTATGGGGAATCTCCAATACAAGGAGATGTGTCTAACAATACTAAACAATAATGATTGGTATAGAAAAATCTCAAGAACTATGATTGGGAAATTTAATGATGCATTCTATCTGCTGATTGACAATGCCTATACTAATAGAACCATCAATCTACAGATTTGGAACTTTATTAGAACTCTCCATCCCAGAATCCCGACTTTTTACAGTCTCCCCAAGGTGCACAAAAATCAAACTATGCCACCAGGTCGACCTATCGTATCGGGATGCGGCAGTATCACGGAAAACCTTAGCAAGTTCATAGATGAACAGATCCGTCCATACGTGAACAACTTACCCTCATTTGTGAAAGATACCATGCATCTACTTAACCAATTAGATGAAATGTCTGTGCCCTCCAATGCCCTGCTGGTGGCTGTTGATGTAGAAGCACTATATAGCTCCATCCCCCACCAGCAGGGCATTGGAGTTATCAGACATATTCTATCTCAATCTCATCGTGACAATCGCCCTTTCGATTTATTTCTGTATTCCGCCCTTGAACATATCCTCACCTGTAATGCTTTTTCTTTTGATGGGTCCCACTACCTCCAGGTACAGGGCGTGGCAATGGGGACTTGCTGCCCCCCTTCCTATGCCAACCTGTACCTGGGGGAGAGGGAACAGAATTTTCTATCTGAAGAAACCCTTTTGCCATTGACTGAATTTATTGTCAACTGGAGTCACTATATCGACGATATCTTTATCGTCTGGGTAGGCACTCCAGAATTGCTGTTGTCCTGTTTGTAAGAATTGTCATTCATGGCATCCAATCTTAAATTTACCATGACATATAGTGAGGCATCCATCAACTTTCTGGACATTACTATACTAAAGGACAGAAATGGCAAACTAACAAGTGCATTATATCGCAAAGATACAGCATGTAATTCCATACTCCATGCAGGAAGCGCACACCCTGCATCATTAGTGAAATCAATACCATTCGGGCAATACTTGCGGTTACGCCGCAATTGCACGAATGATGTTACCTTTCAGAAAGAAGCTAATGCCCTAAGAGATCGCCTGTTAATACGAGGGTACTCTCTTAGTGGCCTCAAAAAATCCTTTAGAAGGGCTACCCTTAAATCTAGGGATCAACTTCTAACAAAAAAACAACCCAGTATTGGATCCGACAATCCTGATTTTAATACTGTACGTATTATCACCAAATTCAATAGACAAAGCGAACAGATTAGGAGAATTGTCTCCAAATATTGGCATCTCTTACAGATTGATCCATCACTAGCTCCATTTGTGCCAGCCCAACCATTAATTACCTATCGGAAGGCTAATTCAATAAAGTATAAATTAATGAATACACGGGTGAATTCCGTGTTGATCCTTGTAGGCGACCTGGTACATATCGATGTGGAGGTTGCAACTTATGCCAGTATATGAATATTGATAATAAAGCATTATTGCCAAATGGTAAAATCTTTAAAGCTACTCATTTTGCCAACTGCAAAACGGAAGGAGTTGTTTATCTACTCACATGCCAATGTGGATCATTCTACATTGGCAAAACCAAACAGCCATTCTTTAAGAGAGCAGCTAGGCACATTACCTGTATGAAGAAATGTAACCCAGATCTCCCTCTTGGATGACATATTAAAGACGTCCACAATGGCAGAATCCCCAGAATAAAATTCTTAATTCTGGATAGGATACATCCCAGCAATAGAGGAGGGGATTGGAATAGAACTCTTTTACAAAGAGAGACTAGATGGATTTTCACTCTAAATGCCACCATGCCTCCAGGCTTGAATGATCTTATAAGTTATTGTCCGTTTCTTGAGGGATTTTCCTCGGGCGGTTGGGAAGAGTAGTAATATAGGCAATATGACACACTCCCCCTCCCCTTTTTTTCTCTTCATCCGGTGTGTCGGTGGTCCATGTGCATATGCTGTCTTGGGCTCTTGGTGGGTCCTTTGTTCTTCACACGGCGCACACAGGGAGTGAGCTGCCCCGTTAAGGTTTTTTTCCTGGCGTGGTCGGTTCTTCTTTCCCCCTTTTCTATGCATTCGTTTGCATTTATGCGTTGGCGTGCGTCGTTTGCCAACTGCCATCACTTGGGATGGTGTTTGGCATATGACGCGCGGGGGGCCCCTTTGGTGGCGACATAATCTTTTGGACTTTGATACTATGAATTTGCTTGCTGTCTATGTGCCTATTTTTTGTATTAACCAGATTAATTTCATTAGATGGAGGGCTTGTTTATATTACAACTATTATATTTTTGTAGATGTACTAGATAGTTGCCATATACTTCCCTAATGTGATATATATGTGCAGGTTACCTTCCATGCACATAATGAGTAGTGCTGCTCTATGTTTCATTGAACCATCAGTGGCTGTTATCATGAAACTCCTCCCCCCACTCTATATTTCATTTTTTATTATTTATATTTTTTATTTTTTCTATCTGGGACAAATAGTCTACTTAATTCGAACTAGGGACGCATGTTGTTCTAATATCATATAGGGATATATAATTTTGAATAGATCCTAATCTTTTCCCTTCTCCTTCCTTTCTTCCTATGTTATGTTTTTCTGTATTTACAATTTTTTTTGGCACCAAGCGGGCTCATGTTCACCATCCCTGTACCGCGCTTGTGTCCTCTTGGGCTTATTGCGGGATATCCTCCTTATATAAGGATATTCTTACCGCACGGACTTACTTTTGCCCACGATCTTCTATTTTCATTTGCGTTTATCCGAAGTGTCATATGTATGCAACGGATAGCGCATTGACGTCATTACGTTCCCGTCTTTCACGGCGCTTTTTGACGCATGCGCAGACATGTATTGGACACCATTTAAAGCCCTCAAGGACCAGTTAGAGTCCACACGAGGCACTCTACGTGGCGGCTATTTGGACACTCGGGATCCACACAGGTATGTTCTTTGTGGGATGGAGCTGTTTGAGACATCGCACCACATCCTGAACTTTACATCTATTTACTTTCTCCCGTTTCTTTCCATCCTTATTTTATCTTTTAGATACTTTTTTGAAATCGGAAGATTGGAACTGTGTATACAATTGCTTCACTAGTGTAATAGTGCATATTTGATGCATTCTCTCGAATTGAGGACTTCCTCTATTGTTGAAGCTTTTCTAAGTTCCCATCCATTACTCTACTGATCTGGAGTTTTTCTCCATACTGGTAGGTTTCTCTTCGTATATAGATTGGATGGATATATACTCTGTATATCGGGTTTAGACCATGGCCAGGATGTTGTCATGGATATGCATTAATGTCTGTCTGCCATCTTACCTTCCTCCTCATGTGTTCATCTAGAGACCAGACCTCCTTCACCTGGCTTCCTTTATAATCTCCTCCCAGCCTGACTCCACCCCAGGCCCTATCACTGAACACTATATTAACCTGTGCACTGCAAGCCTGCTTTGCTGATCAACGTGTTTGTTAGGCATTGTGTGTTTGGGTTCCTGCCTGCCGTGTGCTACGTCTGTCTCTCTGTTACGTTATTGGCTTGTCCCCGACCATCCCTGTCTGCTCGTGACCCTTGACCTTCGGCTCGTTCTTCGTTATCCTTGTCTGCTTGTGGCCCCTGACCTTCGGCTTGTTATTCGGTTCTCTCTATCGTGTGCTGCTGCTTCCCCTTATCCTACGGGGCGTGAGCTAGGAAACTCCAGGGGCCGCGACCTGGTCCCAGCCTGCAGCGTAACATCCTCACCACTAGAGGCCCTGGAGAAGACCAGCTGGGTCTTAGACTCCGCGCCCTGGGGAATCTTGGCTCTCGCTTCCGTTGGGATCCCGGTTGTGCTCCTCTGGTCCCGCTTTCCACAACCACCCAGTTTCCTATCCACAGAAGCCAGCCATAGGGTTCACTACCTCGCGGTGCACTCCTGTCCCCCTACGGTGTGCATCTGTCACCTGGCCACAGGTGACCCTGACAGATGTATTAGGGGGGCTTTACTATATATTTGGGGCTCATTAATGTGATTCCCCTCTCCTGTCCCCTCCCTTATCTCTTTGTCCTCTAGAAATTTATCTCACTGGATCCACTGAGTTTTCCTTAGCTTTGCCATGTGTCGCTACCTGGGGACCCTCGTTGAGGCCCTTTGGACCCTGTCAACTTTGGAGCCCCCCTATTTGTGGGGTGTCCTTTGTTTCACCCCACATTTACAGCCGTGCATGTGGTCCACTGATACATAGAATGTCGAATCAATCCTGGACAAATTTTTGTAAGCATATATTCATTTATTTAATATTTTTTTGTAGTTTATCACGATTGTGTATTAATTAATAATTTTTTGCAATTTGTGGATGTGTATATAATGTGATATTCATTTATATTTTATTATGTATTCAACAGAATCTGTCTCTTTATAGACAATTTTTGAACTTTATGTCTACAATTCCCCCGAAGAAGGGTTTACCGAAACAGCTGTCGGGTTTGATCATAAATGTCTAAAAATCTCTCCTCATCAATGCAATTAGCCTTCTGGATTTGTACATATTCTATGTGATTTATATTCAGATTGTCTTTGTAATTTTGTACTCATTTATTAAATTCATGTATTTTTGATATACTTTGGTGTGTTTTCAGTCACTTATAAAGTCCCACCTCCAAGGGTTTTTTTTTTTTTGCTGTATACAATCCATTATTAGGGAAAAAAACAAAAAAGCTATTTTTAATGGCTGTGTGGACCATTTACTTAACTTGTGCGGTCAGCAATCTTTTGCTGAGAATGCTTCATGTGTGACATTTTTTGGAACACTTCAGTCAATGTTTTCTTTTTTTGCTGCTTCCACCCATCGATGGGATGTGTTAATTCACTATACTGGAGTGTCAGTGAAAAGATTATCAACAACACGCTGGAGTGCTCATCATGCTGCAGTTAAGCCAGTAAAATAAAAATTTAATATGTTTGTGTCTGCGATCGAATCACTTTGTGATCCTTCTGAAAATATGGACACAAGAGGAGCCTGCTGTCTGTGATTTTACATTTTTGTGCTACCTATACTTTTGGGGTGATGTACTTCAAGAAGTTGATGTTACACAACAGTACCTGCAGACCAAAGGCTTAAGTCTGGACAAGGTGGTGACAAAGCAAGAGTCACTAAGACTTTTTCTGTTCGAAGAGCGCAGTCACCTAGTGGAACATGCAATTAAACAGGCACATTTAAAAGCTAAAAAATATGGAATTGCCTTAGAGAGAAGAGCCAGGTTTAAGAAGAGGATGGCAGGGGAACAGGCACGTGATGCTGGAGGCATAAGTCTACAAGACGAGAACAAGGGGGCAATGCTTGAGTGCATTGATCGCTTCCATTCTGAACTCCAGATCAGATTAAGAGCCATCATGGAAGTTGCAGCCATGTTTGAGGCTGTTCAAGCAAAGAGTCTCATATATGAAACTGAAGAAAAATTAAAGGTGTCCATTCCAAAACTGACCACTTTTTATGATGAAATATCTGAGAGTGAGCTGTTAACGGAAATATCCAGACTGAGGAGACATCTCAAAGCAGCCAAGATCAACCTAGAAGAAGTCAAAGATTGGTCGGCTTTACAAGTTTTGACCTTCATAGCAGAATGGGACTTCATTGAATCTCTTCCAACCCTTTCACTATGTCTAAAAATATTTCTGACAATCTGTGTGTCTGTGGCTTCATGTGAGAGGAGCTTTTCAAAGTTGAAGCTGATAAAGAACTATTTGCGTTCAACGATGGGACAGGCAAGGCTTTCTGATCTTGCAATATTATCAGTTGAAAGTGAATTAGCGAAATGTATTGATTTTGATGATGTTGTTCACAATTTTGCAGCTGTCAGGGCTAGAAAAGCAAAGTTTTGATTTAGATGTTAACTAAATGCTGTTTTTGTGTTATTAATTTATTAATTCAGTAAAGTTTAACATTAAAATAAATACAATTCTTTAACAGTTTAAGCTTTGAATTGTATTATTTTCATATGATTTTGTTATTCAAATTTGCTAGTTGATTGATAGTTATTAAAGGCACTACTGTTGCCAATATATGCAGTGTTATTAAGGGGAAAAAAATTATTGGGGGGGGTGACACCATGTTATACCGCACCAGGTGACACCAACCCTAGTGACGCCACTGAGCCCAGGCCCTCAGTGAAGCCAGTATGGGTGGTGACAGATTTCTATCTAGCGATCTATAGTGGCGAGCTGTCATTAAAAAGTTTCCCAAGTCACCTTTCGGAATTTGCGTACGCTCTAGTTCTTTCCACAGTTGGTTGTAGGTGGGCCCCAGCCATATTTTAATCTGAGCTAATATTGATGCAAAATAACAATCCTGCAATACAACATGGCCTATGCCCCCCACTGATCTACTTTTTACCAGTTTGCTAAATGCACATCTTGCTTTTTTCCCCTGCCACAGATAGCTGTTAAGAATTGACTGAAGGGAGGCAAAGTATGCGTAGGTAGAGGTATGGGGAGGGTTCTAAATATATACAACAGTTGAGGTAAGATCATCATCTTAAAGGCCGCTAATCTACCAAGCCAGGACAGTTTAGAGTGAGTGAGTTTGTGTAATCTGCTTTGAAAAGATTTCAAAAATGGAGTGTAATTAGCATTTATCAGATCAGCCGTATCTGAAGTTAATGTTATGCCTAAATAGCCGATGCCACCATCTGACCACACATAAGGGAATTTGCTTTGTAATTCTGTCTTAATTCTGTCTTAATTCTGTTTCTAACTAAAGCTGGCGAGTCATTGCCCAAGGTCCACGAAGCATTACAAACTTTCTCCTCAATCTCCTATTATAAGGTAAACGAGACAAAATCCTACCTTATGGGTTTGGGTATAGCTCCAGAAATTAAGACAGAATTACAAAGCAAATTCCCTTATGTGTGGTCAGATGGTGGCATCGGCTATTTAGGCATAACATTAACTTCAGATACGGCTGATCTGATAAATGCCAATTACACTCCATTTTTGAAATCTTTTCAAAGCAGATTACACAAACTCACTCACTCTAAACTGTCCTGGCTTGGTAGATTAGCGGCCTTTAAGATGATGATCTTACCTCAACTGTTGTATATATTTAGAACCCTCCCCATACCTCTACCTACGCATACTTTGTCTCCCTTCAGTCAATTCTTAACAGCTATCTGTGGCAGGGGAAAAAAGCAAGATGTGCATTTAGCAAACTGGTAAAAAGTAGATCAGTGGGGGGCATAGGCCATGTTGTATTGCAGGATTGTTATTTTGCATCAATATTAGCTCAGATTAAAGTATGGTAAAAATGTAGTCTGAGGATTACATCCCTGGGTATATTATCTGAGATGTAAGCTGGTTTAGGGAGCCTATGAATCCTATCCACAGTGAAGTCCAGTGCAGTCAGATCTGGCATTATTGTAGTGAACAATTGGGCAGCATAGCTGTGCAGATCTTGATTTTTAACAGATTCGGGGAGCCCCTAATCTTCACGTTGTTCCTTCTGGACCTGTCCTCCATTTCTGCCAACTTAGCTTTAACTGCCTCAATATCATCCTCCGATTTTTCACTAGCATCCACCAGATCATTAATAGTGGTAGCGTACTCCCCCATCTTGTTCTCTTCATGAGAAACTCTGTCAGCCACATGTCTCAGTTCTGTGCCAAATTTGTGTACACATGATACCATGTCAGACTGTAGCGAGCTCCTAAGTAATACCAGAATCTCCTTTAGCACTGTGTCTAAAACTGGTTTATCATTAGTGAGAAATGAGTCAATGGAATCTGGCAAGTCCCTGGTGTCATCTCCTGAATCTATGGGAGAGCTCACCTCATGTCCAGCATCCACAGCATCCATCCAGAATCTCGCCTTCTCCGGGCTTCCAGATGAAGGGGTAGCTAGTGGGGAGTGTGGGCTCTTCGGTGGACTTCTCCTTTTCAGTGCTGTCCCCTTCTGTATTGTACGCTGGGAAGATCCGTGCAGTGGCATGGAGGATGAGCCGGCGCTATCTTGCTTGGGCTCCATAGAGAAGAACGCTGTAAGTTTGGTCGGCCGGTTCCCCTTGTCATGCTAACAAACATTTCCCCAGCTTAGTGGGAGTCAGAACGCCGTGTTTGGGCAGGTTTTTAGTGCCTGGATTGTCCTCTGTGGAGTTTCATACCCATGGGAGCTGTTGTGATTGCTTGGTGTATGATCAGTTCTGTATTCTTCTATGTATATTATTGCGAATGACCCACTTGTGAGAGTCAGTCTCAAGGACATTTCCTTTTGCTTATATCTACGCCTGTGAGGTTTTACATCTGCAGGTGTGGTTGTGATTACTTGCTATGCATATCTATATATACACAATTTTTTATTACTATTTTTTAACATACTCCCATTATGGTGAGCAGTTTTTATGCAAAAACCATTTTATAGACAAACTATGTTTTTACCAGTCATATCAGTGCCTTTTTGCATTATTGCCTGGTCATTCTATTTTTTCTTCATATGTAGACATATGTTTATACGTTGTCCGGTTCATCTTGGTAACGTATTTTGATTATATACATTTTTTACTCCCCTGTACCTATGATGGTCATTATACACTGGAATGGCACGCTCTTGTATGTGATTAACACTGGGATATGAGCTATCATATTTGGAATTTACCAAACACTACGTTAACAAAGGTTGGAATTAACGAGCGTGTCATGTGTCCTTTTAAAGCCAGGACGAGGCTTAGCGTTACTGCGAGCTTAGAGACGGAGTCCTGGCACACAAATTGCGTGTCACATGACTCGTGGGACCAAAACGAGGCATGGTATCCTTATAGATTATGAGATGGAGGCGTGAAACGCATGGCGGCCGGCCATCTTGGTATACTTAGGAAGTAGTGCCAAAATGGGAACAAAACGAGGCTTGGCCTCTTCACATGCATCCAGATGGAGGTGTGGAACGCACGGCGGTCGACCATCTTAGTTCATACAGGAAGCAATGTTATTTCACATGGGCAGTGTTTTGGAGGCTGGACTCTCATAACAGGGGTCACATTATCTATAAATATCAGGGGGGCAACAGTGGAGAGACATCCCAGATGATGTCCTAGGGACGAAACGCATTGGGAGGACTCTATTGTTGCCACATCTTTTGCACAAAGCGCTTGTATACCAACTTAAACGTATGTGTTCTTGCAACATTAAAATCTTGATACGCATTACAGAGTTACTCTATGTGTCTGCTTTTTTCTTCCTATTTATGATACATACCCTTCCACATTGACCTGGGATTTCCCGGACCATCATGCCCTGTGAGATCACCTGTTAATTGGCTATCCTCTTCTGTGGCATATTCCATCCCGCTGGCGTTTGGTCAATCTTGATACAGCAATTGGAGAAACACACACGATTGTCCCGGTTTCATTGTGGTTCCACCACAAAAAGCCTGTTTGACCCATTTGAGCATACACTCTCCTGGGTTCAAACATTCTGGTAAGCCCCTTACCTATCGGTGGTGGTTTCTTTTCACTTCAACATTTTTCACCTTCAGCACTTCATTTTATTTTTTTATTTATCACTAAGTCTAGGACTGTCAATATCCAAGTTTGATCACTCTAAGGATAGACATTTGTGTATTTTTGCACTTTTTGAATTTTCTACATATGGATACCTAATTTTACATTTACGTGGACATTCATTCATATATTTTTTCTTTTGTCACATTTGAGATTTGAGCACCATATTAATTTATGTTTATAGGTATTCATTCATTTTGATTAGCGCTACACTTTTTGTTCCCATTTCTCTCTAGAGCTACAGAAGCAGCAAGCAGCATTTTATGAGATAAAAAAGAAGCTGAGAGAAGCAGGAATAGAGTACTCAATGGCGTACCCTGCTCTATTGAGAGTGGAGGAAGGAGGAAAGACTATGTATTTTAATACACCGGAACAAGCCAAGGAGTGAACTCGGACATTGAGTGCACCTAAATAGTGGGAAATAGGGAGCTGCGAGAATGACTTGGGATTATGAAGCTAAAGATGCTATAGATGTTAAAAAAAAAAAACGCTAAAGATACTAAGGATGCTAATGATGCTAATGATGTTAAAGATGCCAAGGGATAAGGATAAAGACTGAAAATATGAGGGGGGAGGAGGGAGATTGTAATTGAATAAATAAATATTTTTTTTTTGAGAGGGAGGGGGGAATGTGGGGGGAAGGGGAGGGGAGGCGAGATTAGAAGAAAAAAAATATATAATTTTTTTGGGAGTGAGTATAAATATACTAAAGCACTGATTATGTGAAAATCATGAAAAATCCAAGTAATAGATAGCTATATGGTGACTGCTGCAATCAAAAATAAATTCTGTGCTCTCCAAACAATAAAATTAAATATATAGAAAGATGCGCTGAAACCAACCTATAAATTGTGCACAATCCAGTGAACAGATAAAACCAATCACTAGTAACAGTGTTTTACAACTCAATAATGATAATAATAATAATAATGATAACAGTGGTAAGAAAACAAAAAAGGAGCAACATGGGTGGAAATGATGAATGCAGCGATCCTGCTCACCAAACCTCCCACCACTCTGCGGGCTTATCCCACGTACAATGTTCAATAATCACACTGAAAGGGAATCTTGCTCAGCAATACACCATCAGCAGGCTCATTCAGTCAATAAGCTAATAGTGCAGCCACTTCAACGGTCAGAATCCTTATCCTCCTCGTTCTCAAAGGTCTCCACATGCATAAATAAACAGAGAACTACAGTATCATTGCACAGTGTTCAATGCAACAGACACACTACAACAGCTGCGACTGTACTCACGCAACCCTCGATATAAACAGTGCTTAGCTCAGCTCAGTGTGATGAGATTTCCTCCTCAAGCTGCTGGAAGCGTCTCTAGGCTCCTCCCCCTACGCGTTGCATCATCGACACGTGACTTAATCATGGGTATCCATGATTAAGTCATGATTAAGTCACGTGTCAATGACGCAACGCGTAGGGGGAGAGCCTAGAGACGCTTCCAGCAGCTTGAGGAGGAAATCTCATCACACTGAGCTGAGCTAAGCGCTGTTTATATCGAGGGTTGCATGAGTACAGTCGCAGCTGTTGTAGTGTGTCTGTTGCATTGAACACTGCGCAATGATAGTTCTCTGTTTATTTATGCATGTGGAGACCTTTGAGAACGAGGAGGATAAGGATTCTGACCGTTGAAGTGGCTGCACTATTAGCTTATTGTCAGGAACTTGGTAGGAGGCCGAGATGCTGGGAGGGCTCCCCTTGCGGCCGAGTGCAGCACACCACTGAAGATGCCACAGCAGGTGTAGTGCCCACAGAAGCACGGGTGCCTGGTAACTGAAGACAGGCATGCTTGGAAGGTCCAGGAGACAGAGACCAGTGGAGCAACTGGAAAGCTGAGCCTGGAGCCAGGCCAAGGATCATTCACAGGAAGACAGTCCGTAATCAGAATGACCAGGGATGAGCCGAGTCTAGTACAGGGAGCAGGATATGCAGAGTTCAATAGACAAGCCGGGGTCGGATGCAGGGAGCAGACAGAAGGAGGTCAGGTGCAAGCCAAGAGTCGAGCCAGAGGATCAGATAGAGCGGGTCAGAACAAGCCGGGTCAGTACACAGGAGATCAGTTCAACAGGTGATTCAGGATACAGGAACACAGGGGGAGCTGAAGATAAACCAGCAAATGCAAACACTAGCAGACTTCCTTATATAGGCCCATGTGACCTGCTGGTAGAGATGCTGGGTCCTAAAGTCCTTCTCCTTCTGTTGGTTCCCTAACAGTGCCTTTGCCTATGCAGGTTTGCCAACCCTGCACCATTACGCACAGGGATGCGCCTATTTCCCTGACAGTGTCCCCCGAATGGGCAGCCTCCAGGTGCCCAGTTGCGCCCATTTTGCGGGATGACTGGTGCAAAATCTTTGTATAAGCCTAGGGGCGTGTACATGACTCACAGGTTCCCAAGAGCTCTCTTCTGCAGGGTATCCTTTCCACTTAATTAAAAACTGAATTGTCCTACCTCTCTGACGACAGTCAAGGATGGACTCCACTTCGAATTCAGTCTCGTCTCCAACCAGGACCGGAGGTGGGGGTATTTCTTCTCTCCCTGAAAAAGGACTGGAAATTACATGTTTAAGAAGTGCAACATGAAATACAGGGTGGATTTTATATGATTCAGGCAAGGCAAGTTTGAAGGCTACTGGATTTATTTCCCGTTTTATTTCAAAAGGGCCAATAAACTTTGGTCCAAATTTTCGGGAAGGACAAGGCAGTTTGAGGTTTGCAGATGAGAGCCACACCTTGTCCCCTACCTTAAAGGCAGGGTTCCCTCTCTTCTTCTTGTCATACTGTCTCTTATATCCTTCTTGGGCTTTACGCATTGTGTCCTGGAGAATCTGATAATTGGTTTGGATGGAATTTATTCTGTCCTGGACTGCCGGGACTGAGGATTCGGGAATGACATTGGGTAAAAATGAAGGGTGGTAGCCATAGTTCGCCCAAAAGGGTGACTGGTTGGTAGCAGTGTGCACAGAGTTGTTATATGCGAATTCCGCACAGGGCAATAATGAGATCCAATCGTCCTGAGAAAAGGAACAAAAACAACGCAGGTATTGCTCTAAGGTCTGGTTAGTCCTTTCTGTTTGGCCATTACTCTGGGGATGGTAAGCTGTGGAAAAACATGTCTCAATTGATAGTGATTTGCAAAGGTTCCTCCAGAACCTAGAGGTGAATTGTACACCTCTGTCTGACACAATGTTATCTGGTACTCCGTGTAGTCTGACTACTTCTTTAATGAAAATTTCTGCTGTGTCCATGGCAGAAGGTGTGCCCATCATTGGTAAGAAATGCACAATCTTGGATAGCCGGTCTACTACTACTAGAATGGTTGTAAACTCTTCTGAAGGGGGTAAATCCACAATAAAGTCTAAAGAAATATTTTTCCAAGGTTGTACTGGAACTGGCAGTGGTCTTAACAGGCCCCAGGATTTCGTGTTGGACCCCTTATTCCTTTGGCATATTGTGCAGGAGTTGACATAGTCCTTACAATCGGCTCTCAGAGTGGGCCACCATAAAGACCGTTGGACCAGTTCGGTCGTTTTTCGGACCCCAAAGTGGCCAGCCAGCTGGTGATCGTGGAAAGTTTTTAGGACCTGAAGCCTGGCTTGCTGTGGGACAAAAATCCTGTCTTGATGCCAAAGGAGTCCCTCCTGGCTTCTGAGGGAGGAGATTTCTGTTTCCGTGCACTGAGTGGATGCTTGTTCAATTGAAGCTCTTAAATCAGGCTGGATCAAGAGGAAGTTTTGAGGGGACAGAATTGGACTGGGTGTGATCTCTTCAGGGGTATCAGGAAACATTCTGGACAAGGCATCGGCTTTTCCATTTTTAGACCCTGGGCGGAAGGTGATATGGAAATTGAATCGAGAAAAGAATAAAGCCCATCGAGCCTGCCGGGGTCTCAGTCGCTTGGCCGTGCGGAGATACTCCAAGTTCTTATGATCTGTAAAGATCAAAATAGGGTGGACAGCGCCCTCCAGGAGATATCTCCATTCCTCCAGGGCGGTCTTTATTGCCAAGAGCTCTTGATCCCCTACGTCGTAGTTCTTCTCAGGCTGAGTCATCTTCCGTGAAGAGAAGGCCACGGGATGAAGTAGGGCTTTGGGCTCCTGACGCTGGGAAAGAACTGCTCCTGTGGCTACTTCGGAGGCATCAACTTCCAGAACATAGGGCAAGGCAGGATCGGGATGCTGGAAAACAGGTGCAGAGGTAAAGAGGACCTTTAGTTGATCAAAGGCTGTTTGTGCTGCTTCGGACCACTGGAATCTGGTATGCTGACGTGTTATCTGGGTAATTGGTGCTACAATGGTAAAAAAGTCTCTTATAAATCTTCGGTAAAAATTTGCGAAGCCGATGAACCTCTGAACACTCTTCTTATCAGAAGGGGCCGGCCACTCAAGAATGGCTTTCACCTTCTGAGGATCCATGGCTATCCCATTGGTGGTGATAATGAGTCCGAGGAACTGGATTGTCGTCTTCTCGAAGTCGCATTTTTCGGCTTTTACATACAATCCGTGCACCCTGAGGATGCCCAGTACCTTTTTTACATGTGTTCTGTGAAGCTCTAGAGTAGCTGAGATAATGAGGATATCATCGAGGTAGACGATAATGAAGTGGTCTAGGTACTGCCGGAAGATATCGTTTATGAAATGTTGGAATGTGGCTGGGGCGTTGCATAATCCAAATGGCATTACTAAGTATTCAAAATGTCCAAACCTTGTTCTGAACGCTGTTTTCCACTCATCCCCCTCCCGGATGCGGACAAGATTGTAGGCTCCACGTAGGTCTAGTTTAGTAAAGACATGAGCTGTACGGAACCTCTGGAAGAGTTCTGAGATGAGGGGGAGCGGGTAGCGATTTTTAAGAGTAACTCTATTCAATTCTCTGTAATCCACACATGGCCTCAAAGTTTTATCCTTCTTCTCAACGAAGAAAATGCCGGCACCGGCAGGAGAGGAGGAAGGGCGGATAAATCCCTTTTCAAGGTTTTCATCAATATACTGTCTCAAAGTCTCAAGTTCAGTCTCAGAGAGGGGAAAAATACGGCCAAAAGGAATCTCAGCCCCCGGTAACAACTCAATGGGGCAATCGTAGGGACGATGCGGGGGTAGAGTATCTGCTTTCTTCTTGTCAAAGACATCCTTGAACTCCTGATAGGCTGCTGGTATATTGGGATCCACACTGGGTGTGGGTAGAACAGACATGCAACTGGAAGAGTCCTTGGTTTCAGGAACAAGACAATGCTGCCGGCAGTAGGGAGAGGTGAAGAAAACTTCCCTTTTGGACCAGTCAATCTGAGGGTTGTGCGCCTGTAGCCATGTGGTTCCCAAGATGACAGGGAATATAGGAGAGCTCAGGACATCAAAACGTAGAAATTCCTGGTGACCAGAATTAATGGAGGTAAGGATAGGTGCCGTTTCCTGGGTGACATGCCCGGAACTGGGCATTGAGCCGTCGGCCAGGTGGACAGTCAGTCTTTGGCCCTTGTGGTGGAGGGGAATAGCGAGTCTCTTTGCCAGTGTCAGATCTAAAAAGCAACTACATGCCCCGGAATCCAGTATTGCTTGGAGGTGAACTTCTTGTCCTGCTATCAGTAATGTGACAGGAAGGGTAATGTGAGAGGAGGAGGACCTGGACACCTGACAGTTGACCGTGGTGCGGAGGACCAATTTCCTGGGTCTTATGGGGCAAAAGGTTATATAATGACCGGTTCCCCCGCAGTAGAAGCAAAGGTTCGCCTGTCGGCGACGAAGTCTCTCCCCTGAGGTTAATGCCGGATGGGCCAGGCCAAGCTGCATAGAACTAGATGTGGGCGGAGCTTCGAGCAGTTGGGGGGTTTGGATGCATTCAGACCGGCGCTCTCGTAAGCGTCTGTCGAGTTGAATAGTCAATAGGGTGAGACCCTCTAGTGTTGAAGGGGTCTTGACTCTAGACAGTTCATCCTTGAGGGATTCAGACAGTCCCAGCAGATACTGATAACGTAACGCTGCCTCGTTCCATCCTGAGTCTGAGGACCAGGTACGGAATTCCACTGTGTAATCTTCTGCAGGGCGCTGACCCTGTCGTATGACATGTAGAGCAGCTTCAGCAGTGGCCACCCGCAGGGGATCGTCATATAACTGGGCCATGATTTCAAAGAACTGGTCCACAGAATTGATGAGGGGACTCTCCTGCTCCAGTAAGCCATGAGCCCATACTTGGGGTTCGTCAGTCAGCAAAGAAATGATGAATCCCACTTTCACTGCTTCAGAGTAAAAGGTCCGTGGTTGCAGAGCCAGGTACAGGTAACAGGCGTTTTTAAAGGATCTGAATTTCTTCCGATCACCGGAGAAGCGTTCAGGTGTTGGCACTCGTGGTTCCGGAGGGGGCATCACCACAGCAGGAGTGGTTGCCAAGGAACTAGTTAAAGATGACCCTTGACCTGCGGGAAAAGGTTTTGCAGGCAGGTGCTGCAGTCTGCCCTCTAATTGGCGGTACTCTTTCTGGAGTTCTTGGATGGCCTGGGTGAGGGCTGTGATCTGTAGGCTGGCGGCTTCCAGCGGGGAGACACCTCCGTCGGCCTCTGACATGGCTGGTTTATACTGTCAGGAACTTGGTAGGAGGCCGAGATGCTGGGAGGGCTCCCCTTGCGGCCGAGTGCAGCACACCACTGAAGATGACACAGCAGGTGTAGTGCCCACAGAAGCACGGGTGCCTGGTAACTGAAGACAGGCGTGCTTGGAAGGTCCAGGAGACAGAGACCAGTGGAGCAACTGGAAAGCTGAGCCAGGAGCCAGGCCAAGGATCATTCACAGGAAGACAGTCCGTAATCAGAATGACCAGGGATGAGCCGAGTCTAGTACAGGGAGCAGGATATGCAGAGTTCAATAGACAAGCCGGGGTCGGATGCAGGGAGCAGGCAGAAGGAGGTCAGGTGCAAGCCAAGAGTCGAGCCAGAGGATCAGGAAGAGCGGGTCAGAACAAGCCGGGTCAGTACACAGGAGATCAGATCAACAGGTGATTCAGGATACAGGAACACAGGGGGAGCTGAAGATAAACCAGCAAATGCAGACACTAGCAGACTTCCTTATATAGGCCCATGTGACCTGCTGGTAGAGATGCTGGGTCCTAAAGTCCTTCTCCTTCTGTTGGTTCCCTGACAGTGCCTTTGCCTATGCAGGTTTGCCAACCCTGCACCATTACGCACAGGGATGCGCCTATTTCCCTGACACTTATTGACTGAATGAGCCTGCTGATGGTGTATTGCTGAGCAAGATTCCCTTTCAGTGTGATTATTGAACATTGTACGTGGGATAAGCCCGCAGAGTGGTGGGAGGTTGGGTGAGCAGGATTGCTGCATTCATCATTTCCACCCATGTTGTTCCTTTTTTGTTTTCTTACCACTGTTATCATTATTATTATTATTATCATTATTGAGTTGTAAAACACTGTTACTAGTGATTAGAGATGTACAGAACTATTCGCCGGCGAACAGTTCCCGGCGAACATAGCTTGTTCGCGTTCGCCGCGGCCGGCGAACATATGCGATGTTCGGTCCGCCCCCTATTCATTATCATTGAGCAAACTTTGACCCTGTACCTCACAGTCAGCAGACACATTCCAGCCAATCAGCAGCATACCCTCCCTCCCAGACCCTCCCACCTCCTGGACAGCATCCATTTTAGATTCATTCTCAAGCTGCAGTCTTAGCGAGAGGAGGGACAGTTTAGCTGCTGCTTATTTTATAGGGAAAGCTAGGCTAGGCAAGTGTATTCAGTGTTCACTCCACTCCTGAAAGACTCATCTGATCTCTGCTGTAAGCACAGCGTCCTGACAGCACCCCAAAAAGCCCTTTTTAGGGCTGGTAAAACACCAGTCTGCTTTTTTTTTTTCCTGGACAGCATCTATTTTAGATTCAGTCTGTACTTAAGCTGCAGTGTTAGCCAGAGGAGGGACAGTTTAGCTGCTGCTGATTTTATAGGGAAAGCTATAGGCAAGTGTATTCAGTGTTCACTCCACTCCTGAAAGACTCATCTGATCTCTGCTGTAAGCACAGCGTCCTGACAGCACCCCAAAAAGCCCTTTTTAGGGCTGGTAAAACACCAGTCTGCTTTTTTTTTTTTTCCTGGACAGCATCTATTTTAGATTCAGTCTGTACTTAAGCTGCAGTGTTAGCCAGAGGAGGGACAGTTTAGCTGCTGCTGATTTTATAGGGAAAGCTATAGGCAAGTGTATTCAGTGTTCACTCCACTCCTGAAAGACTCATCTGATCTCTGCTGTAAGCACAGCGTCCTGACAGCACCCCAAAAAGCCCTTTTTAGGGCTGGTAAAACACCAGTCTGCTTTATTTTTTTCCTGGACAGCATCTATTTTAGATTCAGTCTGTACTTAAGCTGCAGTGTTAACCAGAGGAGGGACAGTTTAGCTGCTGCTGATTTTATAGGGAAAGCTATAGGCAAGTGTATTCAGTGTTCACTCCACTCCTGAAAGACTCATCTGATCTCTGCTGTAAGCACAGCGTCCTGACAGCACCCCAAAAAGCCCTTTTTAGGGCTGGTAAAACACCAGTCTGCTTTTTTTTTTTTCCTGGACAGCATCTATTTTAGATTCAGTCTGTACTTAAGCTGCAGTGTTAGCCAGAGGAGGGACAGTTTAGCTGCTGCTGATTTTATAGGGAAAGCTATAGGCAAGTGTATTCAGTGTTCACTCCACTCCTGAAAGACTCATCTGATCTCTGCTGTAAGCACAGCGTCCTGACAGCACCCCAAAAAGCCCTTTTTAGGGCTGGTAAAACACCAGTCTGCTTTTTTGTTTTTCCTGGACAGCATCTATTTTAGATTCAGTCTGTACTTAAGCTGCAGTGTTAGCCAGAGGAGGGACAGTTTAGCTGCTGCTGATTTTATAGGGAAAGCTATAGGCAAGTGTATTCAGTGTTCACTCCACTCCTGAAAGACTCATCTGATCTCTGGTGTAAGCACAGCGTCCTGACAGCACCCCAAAAAGCCCTTTTTAGGGCTGGTAAAACACCAGTCTGCTTTTTTGTTTTTTCCTGGACAGCATCTATTTTAGATTCAGTCTGTACTTAAGCTGCAGTGTTAGCCAGAGGAGGGACAGTTTAGCTGCTGCTGATTTTATAGGGAAAGCTATAGGCAAGTGTATTCAGTGTTCACTCCACTCCTGAAAGACTCATCTGATCTCTGCTGTAAGCACAGCGTCCTGACAGCACCCCAAAAAGCCCTTTTTAGGGCTGGTAAAACACCAGTCTGCTTTTTTGTTTTTTCCTGGACAGCATCTATTTTAGATTCAGTCTGTACTTAAGCTGCAGTGTTAGCCAGAGGAGGGACAGTTTAGCTGCTGCTGATTTTATAGGGAAAGCTAGGCTAGGCCAGTGTATTCAGTGTTCACTCCACTCCTGAAAGACTCATCTGATCTCTGCTGTAAGCACAGCGTCCTGACAGCACCCCAAAAAGCCCTTTTTAGGGCTGGTAAAACACCAGTCTGCTTTTTTTTTTTCCTGGACAGCATCTATTTTAGATTCAGTCTGTACTTAAGCTGCAGTGTTAGCCAGAGGAGGGACAGTTTAGCTGCTGCTGATTTTATAGGGAAAGCTATAGGCAAGTGTATTCAGTGTTCACTCCACTCCTGAAAGACTCATCTGATCTCTGCTGTAAGCACAGCGTCCTGACAGCACCCCAAAAAGCCCTTTTTAGGGCTGGTAAAACACCAGTCTGCTTTTTTTTTTTCCTGGACAGCATCTATTTTAGATTCAGTCTGTACTTAAGCTGCAGTGTTAGCCAGAGGAGGGACAGTTTAGCTGCTGCTGATTTTATAGGGAAAGCTAGGCTAGGCCAGTGTATTCAGTGTTCACTCCACTCCTGAAAGACTCATCTGATCTCTGCTGTAAGCACAGCGTCCTGACAGCACCCCAAAAAGCCCTTTTTAGGGCTGGTAAAACACCAGTCTGCTTTTTTGTTTTTTCCTGGACAGCATCTATTTTAGATTCAGTCTGTACTTAAGCTGCAGTGTTAGCCAGAGGAGGGACAGTTTAGCTGCTGCTGATTTTATAGGGAAAGCTATAGGCAAGTGTATTCAGTGTTCACTCCACTCCTGAAAGACTCATCTGATCTCTGCTGTAAGCACAGCGTCCTGACAGCACCCCAAAAAGCCCTTTTTAGGGCTGGTAAAACACCAGTCTGCTTTTTTGTTTTTTCCTGGACAGCATCTATTTTAGATTCAGTCTGTACTTAAGCTGCAGTGTTAGCCAGAGGAGGGACAGTTTAGCTGCTGCTGATTTTATAGGGAAAGCTAGGCTAGGCCAGTGTATTCAGTGTTCACTCCACTCCTGAAAGACTCATCTGATCTCTGCTGTAAGCACAGCGTCCTGACAGCACCCCAAAAAGCCCTTTTTAGGGCTGGTAAAACACCAGTCTGCTTTTTTGTTTTTTCCTGGACAGCATCTATTTTAGATTCAGTCTGAACTTAAGCTGCAGTGTTAGCCAGAGGAGGGACAGTTTAGCTGCTGCTGATTTTATAGGGAAAGCTAGGCTAGGCCAGTGTATTCAGTGTTCACTCCACTCCTGAAAGACTCATCTGATCTCTGCTGTAAGCACAGCATCCTGACAGCACCCCAAAAAGCCCTTTTTAGGGCTGGTAAAACACCAGTCTGCTTTTTTGTTTTTTCCTGGACAGCATCTATTTTAGATTCAGTCTGTACTTAAGCTGCAGTGTTAGCCAGAGGAGGGACAGTTTAGCTGCTGCTGATTTTATAGGGAAAGCTATAGGCAAGTGTATTCAGTGTTCACTCCACTCCTGAAAGACTCATCTGATCTCTGCTGTAAGCACAGCGTCCTGACAGCACCCCAAAAAGCCCTTTTTAGGGCTGGTAAAACACCAGTCTGCTTTTTTGTTTTTTCCTGGACAGCATCTATTTTAGATTCAGTCTGAACTTAAGCTGCAGTGTTAGCCAGAGGAGGGACAGTTTAGCTGCTGCTGATTTTATAGGGAAAGCTAGGCTAGGCCAGTGTATTCAGTGTTCACTCCACTCCTGAAAGACTCATCTGATCTCTGCTGTAAGCACAGCATCCTGACAGCACCCCAAAAAGCCCTTTTTAGGGCTGGTAAAACACCAGTCTGCTTTTTTGTTTTTTCCTGGACAGCATCTATTTTAGATTCAGTCCGTACTTAAGCTGCAGTGTTAGCCAGAGGAGGGACAGTTTAGCTGCTGCTGATTTTATAGGGAAAGCTAGGCTAGGCCAGTGTATTCAGTGTTCACTCCACTCCTGAAAGACTCATCTGATCTCTGCTGTAAGCACAGCATCCTGACAGCACCCCAAAAAGCCCTTTTTAGGGCTGGTAAAACACCAGTCTGCTTTTTTGTTTTTTCCTGGACAGCATCTATTTTAGATTCAGTCTGAACTTAAGCTACAGTGTTAGCCAGAGGAGGGACAGTTTAGCTGCTGCTGATTTTATAGGGAAAGCTAGGCTAGGCCAGTGTATTCAGTGTTCACTCCACTCCTGAAAGACTCTTCTGATCTCTGCTGTAAGCACAGCGTCCTGACAGCACCCCAAAAAGCCCTTTTTAGGGCTGGTAAAACACCAGTCTGCTTTTTTGTTTTTTCCTGGACAGCATCTATTTTAGATTCAGTCTGTACTTAAGCTGCAGTGTTAGCCAGAGGAGGGACAGTTTAGCTGCTGCTGATTTTATAGGGAAAGCTAGGCTAGGCCAGTGTATTCAGTGTTCACTCCACTCCTGAAAGACTCATCTGATCTCTGCTGTAAGCACAGCGTCCTTACAGCAACCCAAAAAGCCCTTTTTAGGGCTGGTAAAACACCAGTCTGCTTTTTTGTTTTTTCCTGGACAGCATCTATTTTAGATTCAGTCTGAACTTAAGCTGCAGTGTTAGCCAGAGGAGGGACAGTTTAGCTGCTGCTGATTTTAAAGGGAAAGCTAGGCTAGGCCAGTGTATTCAGTGTTCACTCCACTCCTGAAAGACTCATCTGATCTCTGCTGTAAGCACAGCGTCCTGACAGCACCCCAAAAAGCCCTTTTTAGGGCTGGTAAAACACCAGTCTGCTTTTTCGTTTTTTCCTGGACAGCATCTATTTTAGATTCAGTCTGTACTTAAGCTGCAGTGTTAGCCAGAGGAGGGACAGTTTAGCTGCTGCTGATTTTATAGGGAAAGCTATAGGCAAGTGTATTCAGTGTTCACTCCACTCCTGAAAGACTCATCTGATCTCTGCTGTAAGCACAGCGTCCTGACAGCACCCCAAAAAGCCCTTTTTAGGGCTGGTAAAACACCAGTCTGCTTTTTTGTTTTTTCCTGGACAGCATCTATTTTAGATTCAGTCTGAACTTAAGCTGCAGTGTTAGCCAGAGGAGGGACAGTTTAGCTGCTGCTGATTTTATAGGGAAAGCTAGTCTAGGCCAGTGTATTCAGTGCTCACTCCACTCCTGAAAGACTCATCTGATCTCTGCTGTAAGCACAGCGTCCTGACAGCACCCCAAAAAGCCCTTTTTAGGGCTGGTAAAACACCAGTCTGCTTTTTTGTTTTTTCCTGGACAGCATCTATTTTAGATTCAGTCTGAACTTAAGCTGCAGTGTTAGCCAGAGGAGGGACAGTTTAGCTGCTGCTGATTTTATAGGGAAAGCTATAGGCAAGTGTATTCAGTGTTCACTCCACTCCTGAAAGACTCATCTGATCTCTGCTGTAAGCACAGCGTCCTGACAGCACCCCAAAAAGCCCTTTTTAGGGCTGGTAAAACACCAGTCTGCTTGTTTTTTTTTTCCTGGACAGCATCTATTTTAGATTCAGTCTGTACTTAAGCTGCAGTGTTAGCCAGAGGAGGGACAGTTTAGCTGCTGCTGATTTTATAGGGAAAGCTAGGCTAGGCCAGTGTATTCAGTGTTCACTCCACTCCTGAAAGACTCATCTGATCTCTGCTGTAAGCACAGCGTCCTGACAGCACCCCAAAAAGCCCTTTTTAGGGCTGGTAAAACACCAGTCTGCTTTTTTGTTTTTTCCTGGACAGCATCTATTTTAGATTCAGTCTGAACTTAAGCTGCAGTGTTAGCCAGAGGAGGGACAGTTTAGCTGCTGCTGATTTTATAGGGAAAGCTATAGGCAAGTGTATTCAGTGTTCACTCCACTCCTGAAAGACTCATCTGATCTCTGCTGTAAGCACAGCGTCCTGACAGCACCCCAAAAAGCCCTTTTTAGGGCTGGTAAAACACCAGTCTGCTTTTTTGTTTTTTCCTGGACAGCATCTATTTTAGATTCAGTCTGTACTTAAGCTGCAGTGTTAGCCAGAGGAGGGACAGTTTAGCTGCTGCTAATTTTATAGGGAAAGCTATAGGCAAGTGTATTCAGTGTTCACTCCACTCCTGAAAGACTCATCTGATCTCTGCTGTAAGCACAGCGTCCTGACAGCACCCCAAAAAGCCCTTTTTAGGGCTGGTAAAACACCAGTCTGCTTTTTTGTTTTTTCCTGGACAGCATCTATTTTAGATTCAGTCTGAACTTAAGCTGCAGTGTTAGCCAGAGGAGGGACAGTTTAGCTGCTGCTGATTTTATAGGGAAAGCTAGGCTAGGCCAGTGTATTCAGTGTTCACTCCACTCCTGAAAGACTCATCTGATCTCTGCTGTAAGCACAGCATCCTGACAGCACCCGAAAAAGCCCTTTTTAGGGCTGGTAAAACACCAGTCTGCTTTTTTGTTTTTTCCTGGACAGCATCTATTTTAGATTCAGTCTGTACTTAAGCTGCAGTGTTAGCCAGAGGAGGGACAGTTTAGCTGCTGCTGATTTTATAGGGAAAGCTAGGCTAGGCCAGTGTATTCAGTGTTCACTCCACTCCTGAAAGACTCATCTGATCTCTGCTGTAAGCACAGCGTCCTGACAGCACCCCAAAAAGCCCTTTTTAGGGCTGGTAAAACACCAGTCTGCTTGTTTTTTTTCCCCGGCACAGTAGCTTACATAAAAAAAAACCACAACAGTTTTGACTGCAGTAGATGAGCAGTCAGTTGCCTGCCAGCGTGTGTGTCAGACCTACAGTGTCTACTGTGCCAACTTCTGCCAGTGCACAGTGCCACTCATATCTGGTGTCACAGTAGCTTGCACGCATAGTACAACTAATCTAATCTAAAAAAAATGACAGGCAGAGGCAGGCCACCCCGCAGGGGCTGTCGTGGTCGTGGTGCTGTGATTCCCTTTGGCCCTAGAATAATGCCCAGTGTTCAGGGGCCACGTACCCTGAACTCGAAAAGTTCTGAGGACATAGTTGACTGGCTAACACAGGACAGCCAATCTTCTACAGCTTCCGCTCGGAACCTTGACGCACCATCCTTCTCCAGCTCAGCTTTGGGCACCTCTCAAGTTACCACTCGCCCGCCTGCCGCCACCACCAACACTAGCACCACAGTTGCTTCACTTGATCTGTCAGAGGAGTTATTTACACATGAGTTGGAAGAAATGAGTGATGCGCAAACATTATTGCCAGAGGATGTAGATAAAAGGGATATGTCTCAGTCAGGCAGCATTACACACATGGATGTACGGTGTGATGATGATGATGTTGTACCCGCTGCTGCTTCATTTGCTGAGTTGTCAGATACAAGTGAAGCGGTTGATGATGACGATGTGGATGTCACGTGGGTGCCCGCTCGAAGAGAAGAAGAACAGGGGGAAAGTTCAGATGGGGAGACAGAGAGGAGGAGGAGACGAGTTGGAAGGAGGGGTAGGTCATCGCAAGGAGCTAGTGGCACAGTCAGACAGCATGTATCGGCACCCGGGGTCAGCCAGACAGCACGCCAATCAACGCATGCTGTTGCCACCACCAGAATTCCGCCATTGCAAAGCTCAGCAGTGTGGCATTTTATTTGTGTGTCTGCCTCTGATAACAGCGATGCCATTTGCAACCTGTGCCAAAAGAAACTGAGTCGTGGGAAATCCAACACCCACCTAGGTACAACTGCTTTGTGAAGGCACATGATCTCACATCACAAACGCCTATGGGATCAACACATGATGACGAGTACAAGCAGCACACAAGCTCAAAGCCACCATCCTCCTCCTGGTCCAGCATCTTCAGCCACATCAACCACTGCTGTCCTCCTTGCCCCCTCTCAACCATCTGACACTACGTCTCTTGCCTTGAGCAGTTCCTGCTCATCTGCCCACAGTCAGGTGTCTGTCAAGGACATGTTTGAGCGTAAGAAGCCAATGTCACAGAGTCACCCCCTTGCCCGGCGTCTGACAGCTGGCTTGTCGGAACTCTTAGCCCGCCAGCTTTTACCATACAAGCTGGTGGAGTCTGAGGCCTTCAAAAAATTTGTAGCTATTGGGACACCGCAGTGGAAGGTACCCGGCCGAAATTTCTTTTCACAAAAGGCAATCCCCAACCTGTACTCTATTGTGCAAAAGGAAGTCATGGCATGTCTGGCACACAGTGTTGGGGCAAGGGTCCATCTGACCACTGATACCTGGTCTGCAAAGCACGGTCAGGGCAGGTATATCACCTACACTGCTCATTGGGTAAACCTGCTGACGGCTGCCAAGCATGTAATGCGTGGCTCTGCAGAGGAGTTGGTGGTGACACCACCACGACTTGCAGGCAGGCCTGCTGTCACCTCCTCTACTCCTCCTACTCCATCCTCTTCGATAACCTCCTTGGCTGAGTCCTCTTCTGCTGCTGCGTCTTGCTCCACATCAACAGCACCCCCCAGCTCCCCAGGGGCTATTCCACATCCCGGATACGACAGTGTCACGCTGTCTTGGGGTTGACTTGCCTGAAAGCAGAGAGTCACACCGGACCAGCACTCCTGTCCGCCCTGAACGCACAGGTGGATCAGTGGCTGACTCCGCACCAACTGGAGATCGGCAAAGTGGTGTGTGACAACGGAAGCAATTTGTTGGCGGCATTGAATTTGGGCAAGTTGACACATGTGCCGTGCATGGCACATGTGTTAAATCTGATTGTACAACGCTTTGTGCATAAGTACCCAGACTTACAGGATGTCCTCAAGCAGGCCAGGAAGGTGTGTGGCCATTTCAGGCGTTCCTACACAGCCATGGCGCACTTTTCAGATATCCAGCGGCGAAACAACATGCCAGTGAGGCGCTTGATTTGCGACAGCCCGACACGTTGGAATTCAACACTCCTAATGTTCGACCGCCTGCTCCAACAAGAAAAAGCCGTCAACGAGTATTTGTATGACCGGGGTGCTAGGACAGCCTCTGCGCAGCTGGGAATTGTTTTGCCACGTTACTGGACGCTCATGCGCAATGCCTGTAGGCTCATGCGTCCTTTTGAGGAGGTGACAAACCTAGTCAGTCGCACTGAAGGCACCATCAGCGACATCATCCCATTTGTTTTCTTCCTGGAGCGTGCCCTGCGAAGAGTGCTGGATCAGGCCGTAGATGAGCGTGAAGAGGAAGAGTTGTGGTCACCATCACCACCACCAGAAACAGCCTTATCAGCATCGCTTGCTGGACCTGCGGCAACGCTGGAAGAGGAGTCTGAGGAAGAGGAGTCAGAGGAGGAATGTGGCTTTGAGGAGGAGGAGGAAGACCAACCACAGCAGGCATCCCAGGGTGCTCGTTGTCACCTATCTGGTACCCGTGGTGTTGTACGTGGCTGGGGGGAAGAACAGACCTTCAGTGAGATCAGTGAGGACGAGGAACAGGACATGAGTAGCTCGGCATCCAACCTTGTGCAAATGGGGTCTTTCATGCTGTCGTGCCTGTTGAGGGACCCTCGTATAAAAAGGCTGAAGGAGAACGACCTGTATTGGGTGGCCACGCTACTAGACCCCCGGTATAAGCAGAAAGTGCCAGAAATGTTACCGAATTACAGGAAGTCGGAAAGGATGCAGCAGTTCCAAAATAAATTAAAAAGTATGCTTTACACAGCGTATAAGGGTGATGTCACAGCACAACGGGAATCTAACAGGGGAAGAGGTGAAAGTAATTCTCCTCCTACCACGACCATGCCGGCAAGGACAGGACGCTTTACAGACGTATTGTTGATGGAGGACATGCGGAGCTTTTTAAGTCCTACGCATCGCCACAGCCCTTCGGGGTCCACCCTCAGAGAACGACTCGACCGACAGGTAGCAGACTACCTCGCCTTAACTGCAGATATCGACACTCTGAGGAGCGATGAACCCCTTGACTACTGGGTGTGCAGGCTTGACCTGTGGCCTGAGCTATCCCAATTTGCGATAGAACTTCTGGCCTGCCCCGCTTCAAGTGTCCTTTCAGAAAGGACCTTCAGTGCAGCAGGAGGTATTGTCACTGAGAAGAGAAGTCGCCTAGGTCAAAAAAGTCTAGATTACCTCACCTTTATTAAGATGAATGAGGCATGGATCCCGAAGGGACTGACAGTGGGCGATACATTTGACTAAAAAAGGCCTGATGAGATGAGCTGCCTTGGGCTAAAAATGGTCCACAAGCCGCAATGTTTTAGGGCACTTTCTGCCTGAAAAACATAATTTTTTCTGGCCGCTGCTACAGCAGCGGCTGCAACAATACCTAATTTTACAGGCATGTGTACATGCCTAATTTTTCTGGCCTCTGGTGCTGCACTGTGGCTGCAAAAAAAACAAACAAAAAAACACATACCTGTGTCAATTCCCCTTCGTGATCGTTACCTTGTTGTGGTGAAGGGGCTTGCGTATCACAATGAAGCGACCACCTCTATGAGTGTGTTGGCAATGGCGTTGTTGGCACACTCCAGATGGTAAGGTCGTTGCTTCATTGTGAACAGACCAAAAGCGATCGGCTTGATAATTTTGCATAGAAAAAACATAAATTTTCTTTGTGATTATCTAAGGTGATCATTAAAGCCTTGCGGTTGTGCAAATGGACTGTTTGCAGTTGTTTGCGGTGCGTTAAACGGGGAGTTTGGTCTGTCCGAGTTTGGTCTGTCACTGTGAAGCGGGCGTAACCCTTACACTACCTGATCGATACAGCATCATACCTGATGTTTTAAAGCACGTTATTCCAAACACATTAGGAATGTTAGGTGATTTATGCCCTTTATGGATTAAAACCCGACTCTGCGTCAACTACGTAATTTTCCATGGGAGTTTTGCCATGGATCCCCCTCCGGCATGCCACAGTCCAGGTGTTAGTCCCCTTGAAACAACTTTTCCATCACTATTGTGGCCAGAAAGAGTCCCTGTGGGTTTTAAAATTCGCCTGCCTATTGAAGTCTATGGCGGTTCGCCGGGTTCGCCCGTTCGCGAACATTTGCGGCAGTTCGCGTTCGCCGTTCGCGAACGGAAAATTTTATGTTCGCGACATCACTACTAGTGATTGGTTTTATCTGTTCACTGGATTGTGCACAATTTATAGGTTGGTTTCAGCGCATCTTTCTATATATAAAAAATTTTTGGGAGTGTCCTCAGCGAGATGTGGGATGCTGAAACGGAGGGCACACGGGAGACCCCACTAGTTCCCTTTTTTTTTTTTCTTCCCCTATTTTTCTTTTTCTTTTTCTTCTGTTCAGGAGTTTTTTGTGTTTGGGGGGATGGTTTGGCAACAATGTTTGAGTGTTAAAGTTTTGGAGTGTGGTAAATGATGGGAGGGGTTTTACCCCTTTTTTTTGAGTAGTGATAATTTGTGTCACAGTCACAGTGGGAGATCAGGGAAGGGGAGTAACATGGTGCATGGCCGATAGTAAATATGAATGGAACACGATAAAGGGTAAGGGGGGGTACAGAATAAAAGGAGGGATGAGACGGGGGCGGGACACCGAGGGAACACAGGAAAAGATGAGGATGATAGGAATCACAGAAACATAAATATATAAAACATGCACAGGGAAATAATACACAGGAAAATCAAATACAAAAACACAGGGGGATGTGAAGTGGGGGGGGGGCTGTAGTTTTTTTTTCTTTTTTTCTTTTTTCGCTTTAGCCACCCCCCCCCCCTTCCTTGTGGATGATTAGCTCTGCCCCTCTTGAAGGAAGGGGGGTTGGGGAGTAGATAGGCTGTATACGATACAAAATTACCTATTGTGAGGGGGTTAGCTCGGAAGCTCTGTTGTTGAGCTACAAGGCTCTTTTGCAAACCTGCATTTGTCTGCTGCCGATTGGCATTTGCTAGAGCCAGCTGTTTCAGTATCTCCTCCATGCTGGTCTTAAAAAAACTGCCACTGGTTCTCCACCAACTGTGAGGGGGTTAGCTCGGCAGCAGGTGTGTGTGACCCCCTGGATGGGTTCACCACACAAAAACAGGCACAGCAGACAGAGTTTGTAGTTGCAAAAACAAAAGGTGCGGTTTATTTAAACTATTTACAGGGGAAAAACAGCAAAACAAAAAGAAACATAAAAAAGAAATCCTGGTCAGCTTGACCTCTTACTACACACGTAGGTTCCCTGTCTGACAACTAGGTGCAGCCTTGTGCTGCCCCAGCCCCTATCTCCCTGTTTTTGAAGGTTTTAGCCACACAGGCTTTGTCTCACCGCACAAGACAGAAACACACTCCCCAGTCTTGCACAACACAGAACTGGTTCCAGGATGGAGCATCTCCCTTAGCATGCTGGGAGTTCTTGTAGAGGCCTTAATGAGCCACTTGATTCAGCTGGGCTCATTAACTCTTCCCCGCAAGACTCCCAGCACTCCCTCTAGTGGTATGAATTTGCATAAAGCCTGAATCTAGGGCATACATACCTACCATCCTGAATGCAACCTGGTGATTTTACCTGCCTGCTGTCACATACCCCCCCCCCCCTCTTGTTTTAATCTTGGGGTTGGAACACAAGCAATCAGGCATGCATGTACTCGAGACAAAGCATCCACATTCCCCATTTGAATGCCAGAGCGATGCTTTACCATAAAGTTGAATTCCTGTAGGGCCAGGAACCACCTATTCACTCTTCTATTTGTCTCTTTGTTTTGAGCCATCCACTTTAAAGGAGCGTGATCAGTAATCATGTCAAAGTGCCTACCTAGCAGATAGTACCGAAGGGAATCTAGAGCCCACTTCACCGCTAAACACTCCTTCTCAATCGTGGCATAATTTACCTCATGGGACTTCCATTTCCTGCTGAGGTAAATGACTGGGTGCTCTTCCCCGTTCCAGACCTGGGACAATCCTGCTCCTAACCCAAAGTCTGATGCATCACTTTGTACTACAAAGTCCCTAGAAAAGTCTGGTGAGCACAAAACTGGCTGGCTACATAAGGCTTTTTTTTAAGTATTGGAATGCTGCCTCAGCCTCTGGGGTCCATTTAACCATGACCGACTCTTTCCCTTTTGTCAGGTTGGTTAGGGGCACAGCCTGAGAAGCAAAGTGGGGAATGAATCGCCGATAATAACCAGCGATTCCCAGAAAGGCTCGTACCTGCTTCTTGCTGTTGGGACGTGGCCAATTCTGTATGGCCTCGACTTTGTTGACTTGGGGTTTTATTACTCCCCTCCCAATGGTGTACCCAAGATATTTGGCCTCCTCCTGCCCAATGATACACTTCTTGGGGTTGGCCGTAAACCCAGCTTCCTGGATAGAGTCTAGGACTGCTTGCACTTTTGGCAGATATGAGGCCCAATCTGTGCTATAGATAATTACATCATCCAGGTAAGCCGCAGCATACTTCTGATGGGGCCTCAGTATCTGGTCCATTTTCCGCTGGAATGTGGCCGGCGCATTCTGTAACCCAAACAGCATTCTTTTATATTGGAACGCCCCGTCTGGGGTTACAAATGCGGTTTTCCCCTTGGCCGACTTGGCCAGGGGAATTTGCCAATACCCTTTTGTGAGATCAAGAGTTGTCATGTATCGGGCTGTTCCCAGCCGGTCAACTCATCTATACGTGGCATGGGGTAGGTGTCAAATTTTGTAACTTTGTTCAGTTGTCGAAAATCGTTAAAAAATCGCCAGCTCCCATCCGGTTTAGGCACTAACACAATGGGACTTGACCAATCACTTTGGGACTCCTCTATCACCCCTAACTTAAGCATTTTCTGTACTTCCTCACGTATTGCCTCCCGTCGGGCCTCCGGGATCCAATAGGGTTTTAGTTTCACCCTTTCACCGGGCGGGGTAATAATATTATGCTCTACCCCAGACGTTTGTCCCGGCAGCTCAGAGAAAACCTCCTTGTTGCGAAGCACAAACTCCTTAACCTCCTGTTGTTGGGGGTTTGACAAGGTGACTGCTATTCCAACCTCAGGAATCACGCAATCAGACTGAGCTGGTGACAAAGTTTCCGCGACTAGGGATTCCCTATCCCTCCAGGCTTTCAACAGATTAATGTGATAGATCTGTTCGGGCTTTCGCCTTCCTGGTTGTCTGACCTTGTAATTCACTTTGCTCACTTTTTCCATTATCTCATAGAGGCCTTGCCATTTGGCGAGGAATTTGCTTTCAACCGTAGGGACAAGTACCAATACCCTATCCCCCAGGGAAAAGGTACGGGTCCTGGCTCCACGGTTGTACACTCTCTGCTGTGCCAACTGCGCTTGGGCCAAATGTTCCTTTACGATTGGCATTACCTGTGCAATTCTATCTTGCATCAGGGCGACATGCTCAATCACACTCCTGTGGGGAGAACTCTCACTTTCCCAGGTTTCCTTGGCAATATCCAACAGCCCTCTGGGGTGTCTCCCATAAAGTAACTCAAAGGGTGAGAAACCCGTAGAGGATTGGGGTACATCTCTAATAACAAACATTAAATAGGGAATTAGACAGTCCCAATCCTTTCCATCTCTATCCACCACTTTCTTTAACATTTGTTTTAGGGTTTTGTTGAATCTTTCAACCAACCCATCTGTTTGGGGGTGATACACAGATGTACGCAATTGTGTCACTTTGAACAACTTACACAGCTCTTTCATAACCCGGGACATAAAGGGTGTACCTTGGTCCGTAAGCAGTTCTTTACAAATACCCACACGGCTAAAAACAAGAGATAGCTCTTTGGCTATGGTTTTGGCCGAGGGATTTCGGAGAGGAATCGCTTCCGGATAACGGGTGGCATAGTCCATTATAACCAAGATGTACTGGTGCCCCCTAGCGGACTTCATTATCGGACCTACCAAATCCATTGCGATCCTCTCAAAGGGGACCTCAATGATGGGAAGAGGTACCAGCGGGTTACGGAAATGTGGCATCGGTGCCGACCTCTGACACACAGGGCAGGAGGAACAATAATTTTTTGTTTTCTTCATGACCCCAGGCCAATAGAATCTCTGCAATACTCTCTCTCTGGTTTTCTCTGTCCCTAGATGACCTCCAAGAATGTGCACATGGGCCAACTCTAACACCAACTTCCTGTAAGGTTTGGGCACCACAAGCTGCTCAATGGTTTCTTCTGCCCTTTTAGCCATCCGATACAGTAGGTCCTTTTCCACGATGAAGTATGGGTAAGTGCAGGTCTCATCTGGGTTCACTAACTCGCCATCTATTTCCACTACGTTTTCCCGTGCCTTTATTAGGGTGCGGTCTTTTAACTGTTCTGTGGCAAAATTTTCCTTGTGAACCTCGAGATCAGAAAACTCCACAGACAGCATGTTTTCGTCTGAGGATGTTGGCTCCTCCCCAGTTTCTCGAGTCTCCCCTGCCAATACCGACAAGGGAAATTCTGGAGAGTCCTCACCACTCTCAGAGGAATTCTGGCTATCACATTCCTGGTATATAGGGGCATCAGTGGGGGGCTCAGGACAATCCCATAGTTCCCAGAACTCTGGAAAATCCCTTCCCATAATGGCATCATGAGGCAAGTGAGACACTAATCCCACCCGATGAGAGAGGGTACCTTTGGGGGTCTCAAAACACACTGTAGTCACTGGATACTCTTGGGTATCCCCATGCACACAAATAACTGCTACCTTGCTATTCCCAGAAACCTCTGTAGTAACTAATTCAGCCTTTATCAATGTCACGAGGCTACCTGAATCCAGCAATACAACAACATTTCTACCATTAACACACATTTTGCATAAATGTTTCTCAGTTCCCCGAATGGCAGTGCATGCGACTGTCGCAAACAGCGACTGACGTCTGTCCGTTAGAAAGTCACATTGCATGGGTTCATCCACAACCGAGCAATTTGCTGCAATATGTCCCTCTTGTCAGCAGCGGTAACAAACAATCCTTCTTGCTGCCTCTTGAGCCCCTGTCTTCCCAGGCTGTTCTCGCCAAACCTTGGGTAGAACTCCCACCCTCTCACTCTCTCCACCCTCACCCCTTGGAATCATCTTACCCGTCACTGGGGATGGTCTGGTCTTAGGGTGGAAAGTCCATGAGTCTCTGGAAGAGGCAGTCAGGTTCTCTGTAGCCAAGTACTTCTCTACACGATCCACAAGATTATCGGCCATTTCTGGGTCTCCATGGCTTACCTACTTTTGGATGGCAGAAGGAAGAGCTCTCAAGAAACGATCCATCACAACACGTTCCACAATCTTTGGTGCGGACAAAGTCTCTGGCTGTAGCCACTTCTTGCTCAGGTGAATGAGATCATACATTTGAGACCTGGGGGGTTTTCCCAGCCGGAAAGTCCAGTTATGCACACGCTGAGCCCGGACAGCCAGGGTGACACCCAGCCGTGCCAATATTTCAGTTTTTAGCATCACATAGTCTTTTGCTTGGTCAGGCTCTAGGTCATAGTAAGCTTTCTGCGATTCACCAGTTAACAGAGGAGCCACCAGTCCAGCCCACTGCTCCTTAGGCCACTTTTCTCTTTCAGCAGTCCTTTCAAATGTGGCCAAAACACCTCTGGATCATCCTCTCCAGTCATTTTTGTCAATAAACGACTCACCCCAAAGGACGCAGTATTAGTGGAACTACTTGCCTCACTGGTCTGCGGACGTTGTTGCATTAATGTCTCCATTTGTTGTTGTAGTCTCTGCTCTTGCTTCTGTAACAAGTCTATGAAGCGGGCCTCAGATTGCTGCTGGGCTTGTTGCTGAGCTTCCAGACTCTGTTGAAAAGTTGCATTTGTCTGCTGCTGGGCTGCAAGGCTCTGTTGATGAGCTTGCTGCTGGGCTGCAAGGCTCTGTTGATGAGCTTGCTGCTGGGATGTGAAGCTCTGTTGTTGAGCTACAAGGCTCTTTTGCAAACCTGCATTTGTCTGCTGCCGATTGGCATTTGCTAGAGCCAGCTGTTTCAGTATCTCCTCCATGCTGGCCTTAAAAAAACTGCCACTGGTTCTCCACCAACTGTGAGGGGGTTAGCTCGGCAGCAGGTGTGTGTGACCCCCTGGATGGGTTCACCACACAAAAACAGGCACAGCAGACAGAGTTTGTAGTTGCAAAAACAAAAGGTGCGGTTTATTTAAACTATTTACAGGGGAAAAACAGCAAAACAAAAAGAAACATAAAAAAGAAATCCTGGTCAGCTTGACCGCTTACTACACACGTAGGTTCCCTGTCTGACAACTAGGTGCAGCCTTGTGCTGCCCCAGCCCCTATCTCCCTGTTTTTGAAGGTTTTAGCCACACAGGCTTTGTCTCACCGCACAGGACAGAAACATACTCCCCAGTCTTGCACAACACAGAACTGGTTCCAGGATGGAGCATCTCCCTTAGCATGCTGGGAGTTCTTGTAGAGGCCTTAATGAGCCACTTGATTCAGCTGGGCTCATTAACTCTTCCCCCGCAAGACTCCCAGCACTCCCTCTAGTGGTATGAATTTGCATAAAGCCTGAATCTAGGGCATACATACCTACCATCCTGGATGCAACCTGGTGATTTTACCTGCCTGCTGTCACACTATATAAGAGCAGATGCGATATGTTGGTAATGCCCTAATTTTATGGAATGGAAGAAGAAGAATGAATGGTTGAGTGGAAGGAAAAGGAGTATGGTGACTAAGAATAAAAAGAGATATAGAAACCAGGCCCCCCGAATAAAAGATGGTTAAAAATGGTTAAAAATGGATAGTAAATGCCTTTTTTGACATGGAACGTGAGAGGTATGGGTACACAAATAAAATGGGCACAGGTTTTTTTTTTTAATTAGAAAATTACAGGCTAAAATAATCTGTATCCAAGAAACGCACATGGTTAAAGACAGACTTGATTATCTAAAAAAGCCTTGGATACAGTGCTCATACCACTCATATCATACAACCTTTTCTAGGGGTCTCACTCATGGTACACAGGATGGTGGCATGGGAGTAAAACAGGGTTAAGAGAGACCCAGATAGACAATATGTTTTTGTCTTTGCCCTGTTGCACTCACTCCCATTTGTTATCATGGGGGATATATACCCCCCCCCAGCTACAATGGGAATATTAAAGTAAGCAATGCTATTCATGTTTGAATATCCAGATGCGCATATTATATGTATGGGAGATTTCAATATGTGGTTGAATCCAAATCTGGACAGGTTTGGGAAAAATATTCCAAAAAGAGGAGAGTGGTCGGGGGTACTTGAATTTTTTTTAAGAGAAGTAGGATGGATTCATCTTTGGAGGACTAGAAATCCTGGGGCCGGAGTGTACTCGTGGCATGCACCCGGAAGGGGATGCATGACTAGAATAGACCTGGCCCTTGGAAATGAGAAGATAATTCCAAGGGTGAAATCCGCTACATACACGCTTAGGGGGGTGTCTGACCATGCAGGACTGGTCTTTAATCTAAAAATAGGCCCTGGAGGGAGGTGCCCGGGATACAGAATTCAACCCTATTGACTGAACCAAATTGGACTAAACGACCGAATACCGGAGCAAATGGAAATATACTTGGAAGCCCATGGGGATAGAAAAATGGAAGGTACAACCTGGGATACCTTTAAGGCGTACTTAAGAGCAATAGTAAGATCCACAATATCATATATTAAACATACTAATAGACAGGAAGAAGAATAACTAGCCAAGATATGTAGGCAAACTGAAGCAGAGTTCATAAAAAAAAACTCAAATATAAACCAGATAAAATGGGCAGGAACAGCAAGGCAATATAAGAATCAATTAATAGTTAAAGCAAAACGTAAGAAGTCCCAGATAAAACAACAAAACTATGAGCAGGGATACCATGCCAATAAGATAGTAAACTACCTGATCAAGCAACAATCATCAACACTAGCCATTGCAGAGGTGAGAAATGAGAAAGGGGAAATGGTTAATACAGCGGATATTCTTGAAAGCTTCCATAGATACTATGATAAAATGTATACATTAACACTGATAGCTACACGAGAAGAGATAGAGGAATACCTAGAGGATCTGGATGTTTTGAAGTTAACAGACAAACAAAAACAAGAAATGGAAAGAGACATCGAAGAGGAGGAGGTAAGAGAGGCTATCAACTCAATGGGTAAGGGAAAGGCGCCCGGGTCAGATGGCATACCGGTGGAAATATACCAGCGATACGTGGAAATAATGGCCCCGACCCTGACCAAGATGTATAGGGAGACTTTCCTCCAGGGAGAGATGCCCCCCTCTATGTACGAGGCAACAGTAATACTGATACCAAAACCAGATAAAGATAGAACTAATTGTACGCCATACAGACCAATTTCACTATTAAACAGTGATTTCAAAATATTGGCAAAAATACTGGCAAAGAGGCTTAACAAGGTAATTTTATTGGTGATATCGGACGACCAAGCAGGATTTATGCCAGGGAAATCTACCACAAACTATATTAGGAGAACCCAGTTTATGGTACAACTGAGAGAGTGTTTTTCAGAGTCTAGTGCCTTGGCCTCATTTCATACGGCCAAGGCATTCGACTTCCTGCAGATGGTGTTGAAAAAAAGTGGATTTGGGGCAGGATTTAGAAAATTGGTGGGTATTTTGTACAAACAACCATGTTCCAATTTATTAATAAATGGAATTCTATCACCTAAAATAAAACTATACAGGGGAACTAGACAGGGGTGCCGATGTCCCCTCAGTTATTCTCCCTGGCAATAGAAGCACTGGCCAATAGATTTAGACAATGCAAAGTGTACTAGGGGATCAAAGTGGCAGGAAAGACCGAACACATAGGTTTATACGCTGATGATATCATATTATATATAGAAGAAGTGCACACATCACTGGAGGAGGCAATGAAGTTAATAGAAACATATGGGATATTTTCAGGGCTCAAAATTATTTGGCAGAAATCAGCACTGATGTTACTGGGGCCGGGGTAAGAGGGGGGACCTCAGACCCCATTGAAAATAGTCAAAACATTTAAATATCTTGGAATAAACATCACCCTAGACCCAGAGGAGGCCCTGGAAGCAAATATAAACCCCTTGGTAGAATATGTAAAGAATAAATTGGGAATATGGGAAAAACTACCATTATCGATGGCAGGTAGAATACAGTTGATTAAATCTATCATATTGCCGAAATGTTTATACGTTATGGAGCATGCAGAGGTAAAGATCCCAAAATATGTATTTAAAAAGTTAAACTCCCAGCTGACCAGGTTTATCTGGGCACATGGGAGATGTAAATTAAAATTTAAAATGCTACAACGACCAAAAAAAGCAGCTGGTTTGGCAATACCATATTTATATTTATACTACCTCGTGGGGCAATTAAAACACTTAAAAACCTGGGTAATGCAGGAACATGAAACGAGAGAAAAGGAGTATTTGCTAAACAAAATGCAAGTAGGAGACTTACTGGTAGGATTAGAAACAACAGAGCTGAGAAGGGTGGGAGTAAAAATCCCCCTCCTAAAACTAGCAAGGTGTCAGAAACCATGAATCAGACCGAGACAGAAGTACAGTTAAATCACACTTGTTTAATAATAATAATAAAAAGGTAAACAGAGTAAGCATAGTCAAAACATAGCCAGAGTTCAGTAACCGGATCGGGTAGTCGGCCAAGCCAAAGTCCAAGAGCCAGCGATAAAGATAGTAGTACAGCAAGCAGTATCTGTAGCCAGAGGGGACATCAGTCAAGCAGGTCTTCAACTGGAATGCAGGAGAAAGTCTCTAGTGATGTTAACACAGGTGAAGGCAAAGAGCAAATGAACTGGAAGTCATTAAGTAGGCAGAGCTGACGAGCGGATCATCAACAGGTGGATCACTGTGGAGAGATGGAAGCTGGCAATTAGCTAACAGCTGAGCTGCCAGCACAGAGAAGGAAGGGCTGAGCCCAGCCCTGACAGTACCCCCTCCTCAATGACCCCTCGGAGGACCACCGGGTTTGAGGGGAAAACGTCTATGGAAATCACGGAGGAGGACAGGGGCATGTACGTCCGAGGATGGGACCCAAGAGCGTTCCTCCGGACCGTACCCCTTCCAATGCACCAGGTACTGAATGCGCCCACGGAACCTATGGGAGTCAACAATGGACTGTACGTCATACTCCTCATGGTTCTCAACCTGTATAGGGTGAGGACATGGCACCGAGGTGGTAAAACGGTTGCAGACCATAGGTTTCAATAAGGAGACATGAAACACATTAGAGATACGCATACTGGAAGGAAGGTCCAACGCGTAAGCCACTGGGTTTATCCTGCGAAGGATACGGAAAGGCCCAATAAACCGAGGTGCGAGCTTCAGAGAAGGAACACAAAGTCGGAGGTTGCGAGATGACAGCCAAGCCCTGTCCCGACCTGGTAGTAAGGCGCAGGCAGGCGTCTGCGGTCAGCATGGAGTCTGTACCTCTCGTTAGCCTGTCGCAAAGCCTCCTGGACTTGTACCCAAGTGGAACCAAGACCACGGAGATGTTCCTCTAACACAGGAATACTCTGAGCAACAAACGAGTCAGGCAACATGGAAGGTTGGAAACCATAATTCACCATAAACAGGGAAAAACAGGTAGCAGAATTCAGAGTGCTATTGTAAGCAAACTCCGCCCATGGTAAGAGGTCTGACCAGTTGTTGTGATGGTCAGAAATATAGCAACGCAGGAATTGCTCCAAGGACTGATTGGCTTGTTCTGCGGCCCCATTGGACTGTGGGTGATACGCAGAGGAGAAAGCAAGCTGAAATCCCAACTGTGCACAAAAGGCTCACCAGAACCGGGACACAAACTGACTTCCCCTGTCTGAGACAATGACCTTGGGTAGGCCATGTAAGCAAAAGATCTCCCGAGCAAAAATGGAAGCCAGTTCCTTAAACGTAGGCAACTTCTTAAGTAGAATACAGTGAGACATTTTCGAGAACCGGTCTACCACTATAAGGATAACTGTGTTGTTCTTGGAATTGGGTAACTCCACAATGAAATCCATAGACAGGTTGGTCCAGGGCCTCTCTCCATTGGGTATGGGTTGTAGGAGGCCCACTGGAAGGTGTCGTGGAGTCTTACTCTGAGCACACACGGAACGGGCAGCTACGAAGGCGGCTACATCAGCACATAGAATAGGCCACCAGAATTGTTGGGAAATGGCCCAAAAGAGTTGATTCTTCCCAGGGTGGCCAGCAGCCTTGGTAGAATGGTAAGTCTGGAGCATGGCAGTACGGAAACTCTCGGGAACAAAGCAGCGGTCACAAGGTTTCTCAGGAGGGGCATCGACCTGAGCAGCCAGAATTCTGTCACCCAAAGGAGAAGTGAGACTGGCACGAATCGTAGCCAGACTACGATCAGGAGGAATCACAGGAACCGACTCCATTTTGGAAGTGGAGGAAAATTGTCGTGACAAGGCGTCAGCCCTTACATTCTTAGTACCCGGTAAGAATGAGACAATGTAATTGAAACTCAACAAGAAAAGAGCCCATCGTGCCCTTCTGGGAGAGAGGCGTTTAGCCTCAGACAATAATGTGAGATTCTTATGGTCAGTAAGAATAAGAACCGGCACAGTGGTACCTTCGGGGAGATGTCTCCATTCTTTCAGGGCTAAAATGATCGCCAAAAGCTCTCTGTCACCAGTCTCGTAATTGCACTCGGCAGGTGACAAGGATGTGCCAACACAGGAGCAGAAACAAAGGTAGTCTTAAGACTCTCAAAAGCCTTAATGGACTCTGGAGACCAACTCTGTGCGTTACCGTCCTTTCTGGTCATATCAGTCAGGTGCTTGACCAGAGACGCGAAGTTACAAATAAACTTCCGATAATAGTTGGCAAAGCCAAGAAAGTGCTGCAGAGGACGCAAACCCATGGGTCGAGGCCACTGTAGCACTGCAGAAAGTTTCTCTGGGTCCATCGAAAAACCAGCAGTGGAAATCACATAACCCAGGAATTTAACATGTTCGCGATGGAATACGCACTTCTCCAGTTTACAATAGAGATTGTTCTCTCTTAGTTTCTGAAGCACTCGACAGACATCTGTGTGGTGGCTCTCCAGGGACTTGGAAAATATGAGGATATCGTCTAGATAAACTACCACACATAACTGCAACAAGTCTCGGAGGACATCGTTAATAAACTCCTGGAAAACTGCCGGAGCGTTACAGAGGCCAAAAGGCATTACGAGATACTCATAATGACCTGTTCTGGTATTAAAAGCAAGTTTTCCACTCGTCGCCCGCCTTAATCCTGACTAGATTGTATGCCCTTCTCAAATCAAGCTTCGTGAAGACCTTTGCTCCCTTGAGGCGGTCAAATAACTCCGTAATCAATGGGATCGGATAGGCATTCTTAATGGTGAAACGATTGAGACCCCTATAATCAATACAAGGTCTCAGTTCGCCACTCTTCTTCTTCACAAAAAAGAAACCAGCACCAGCAGGAGACGAGGATTTGCAGATGAAACCTCGAGAAAGTGCATCTGCAACATACTCCTCCATGGCCTTATCCTCCAAGACCGACAAAGGGTAAACCCGGCCACGAGGGGGTATGGCACAAGGTTGAAGGTCAATTGCGCAATCATACGACCGGTGTGGAGGCAACGTACCGGCTTGACCTTTGTCAAAGACATCGCTAAAATCGCGGTACTCCTCCGGCAGGGAGGAGAGTGAAGAGGTGCACAGGACCTTGGCTTCCTTCTGGAAGCATCTCTCACTGCACTGTGGCGACCAGGACAGAACCTCAGCACAGAGCCAATCAAAAGACTAGTTGTGCCTCTGTAACCAAGGATAACCAATAACCAGCAGAAATTTAGGTGAGGAAATAACTTGGAGATGGATTATCTCAGGGTGAAGAGCCCCTACGGCCATGGACAATGGAACAGTCTCATGAGTCACATGGGCAGGCTGTAGAGGTCTCCCGTCAAGAGCCTCAATGGAGTGTCACGCAGCTGCAGCGGAATCAAGTGCTTAGACACAAAGGCAGCATCAATGAACAGCCTGCAGCCCCGGACTCGATTAGAGCCTGTATCTCGATGGACGACTCAGCCCAAGACAGGGTAACCGAAACCAGGGGCTTATCCTTCTGGGCAACTGGAGACAAAAAAACACCACCTAAGGTCTGTCCGTGACAGGACCTCAAGGTTTGGGCGTTCCCTGGATGGGTAGGACAAGACTTCAAAAAGTGACCGGCCTGGCCACTATAAAGGTACAATCTCTCCCTCCTCCTAAGGGCTCTCTCATCCGCAGAGAGACACGTGAAGTCCAAGTGCATGGGTTCATCTTCACAGACCGACTCGGTACCAGAAGGCATGGGAGGTGAGGGAGGCAAGGGTGGGACTGCAAAGCTCGGAGACAAACGTACAGGAGGCTTCCGCAAGCACTCCTTAACAGAGGGTCTTTCTCTGAGTCTGGAGTCAATAAGGATGGCAAATGTGATTAACTTCTCGAGCTCAGTGGGTATATCTTGGGCGGCTATCTCATTCTTGATGTTATCCGAGAGACCATGAGAAAAAGCAGCCACGAGGGCCTCATTGTTCCAAGCAACCTCTGCTGCCAGAGTACGGAATTCAATGGCGTAATCGGCAACAGTTCTCATACTCTGTTTGATGGACATGAGGCTCTTGGCAGCAGAAGCGGAGCGTGCGGGAACGTCAAATACCCTTTTGAAGGAAGCCACAAATTTTGGGTAACTCAGGACCCCATAGAGGGTTTGCCCAGGCCAAGGCTCTCTCAGAAAGAAAAGATATCACAAAACCTACTTTGCTTCTGTCCGTGGGAAACGCCTGGGGCAGCTTCTCAAAATATATCTCAACCTGGTTGAGAAAACCTCTGCATTGGATTGGATCACCCCCAAATCGCTGGGGAAGCGGGGCGGAACCAGACATACCTCTTATAGAGGTAATACTCAAGGCGGGTGCCTGCACAGAGACTACCGGAGTGGCCACAGTGGGAGACTCTAGACGAGCCGTGCGTCTGTATCGCCATGGAAAACTGATCCATGCGGTGATCCAGGTCATCCAATCTGGAAAAAATATTATTAACAAGTGGATTGGCTGCATCTTCTGAATTCATGGCCTTCGCCTACTGTCAGAAACCATAAAACAGACCGAGACAGAAGTACAGTTAAATCATACTTGTTTAATAATAATAATAAAAAGATAAACAGAGTAAGTATAGTCAAAACATAGCCAGAGTTCAGTAACCGGATCGGGTAGTCGGCCAAGCCAAAGTCCAAGAGCCAGCGATAAAGGTAGTAGTACAGCAAGCAGGATCTGTAGCCAGAGGGGATGTCAGTTAATCAGGTCTTCAACTGGAACGCAGGAGAAAGTCTCTAGTGATGTTAACACAGGTGAAGGCGAAGAGCAAATGAACTGGAAGTCCTTAAGTAGGCAGAGCTGATGAGCGGATCATCAACAGATGGATCACTGTGGAGAGATGGAAGCTGGCAATTAGCTAACAGCTGAGCTGCCAGCACAGAGAAGGAAGAGCTCAGCCCAGCCCTGACACATGGTCCGTTTGGAAAAAGGCCAAAAAATGTACAGGATTCAAGGATATCCCCCCAGAAACTGCCCTGTGGAATAATCCATAATTTGAGCGGTTAGAGGTATTTGAAGATAGTAAATACTGGAAACAGAAAAAAATAACAACTATTGGACAGATTTACAACAACAACATAATAGTGCCAGTGTTTAAACAATATAATCTCCACAGTAAACAGTTTTATAGGTATCTGCAGCTTAGACATCTATTGCTGGAACAGTTTCGGGAGAAAGGAAATTAAAATATCCCCTTATAGAAATCCTGAGATCGCAAGGCCCAAAGAGATTGATATCCAAACTATACTCACACCTACTACAGAATAAAATAAGTAGAGAGCTGGTGGGAGCAAGGGATAAATAGCAGATACTGTAACTATTCCAGAGATGAGTGACCAGGAATGGGATGAAATTTGCTCTTCCCACTTGAAAGTATCCCCAGCAATGAATAATAGGATAATCCAATTACCGGTAAATATAATACATCAGACATACCTGGCCCCGAATAGACTGTATAGGATGGGAAGAATGGCCGCCCCAAACTGCACAAGATGTGGGCGGGGGGGGCACACTTCCTCCACTTGATGTGGTATTGTGGAGATATAGGGAGATATTGGCAACAGGTGGTTGGGAAAATAGGAAAAGTTATAAATAAACCAATGGTGGCTACAGTAGAATTATGCTTGTTGGGGGTACCAAAAGATGAAAGAGAATGTAAATACACCAGGATATTCCTGCTAGAGGTATTATTCCTGGCATAAAAACAAATAGTGGAAAAATGGATCTAGCCAAGCCCACCGACTATAAACCAATGGGTGAGAGCAGTAATACAAGTTGTACCACTTGAGAGGATAATGTATGGACAAAGGTGAAATGTGCAGAACTATGAGAAGATATGGGTAAAGTGGAACAGATCACACTTAACAACGGATATAGGAAGACCTGGAAATACAGCATAAAGTGAATAATGGAGGGAAGTAACTAGTGACCATAAGATAGGATGAGAAGGATGGAAGGAGCATGAGTGAATGGATATGATAAAAGGAATATATATGTTAAGATATTGGAATAAAATAAATGTGAAACTATGGAAATTAAAATGCAAGAATTTGTAATAAAGAGTATTTTAAAAAAAAAGTGGGTATTGCAATTTTTTTTTTCAAAGTATTTGTGCAGCGATTTTTGAAACGCAATTTTTGGGGAAAAAAACACTTTTTTGAATACCAATGCACAAAAACACACTATATTGCCCAAATTTTTAGTGAAATATAAAAGATGATCTTATGCTGAGTACATAGATACCAAGCATGCTGTGCTTTAAAATTACGCGGGTGTGCAGTGGCGACAAACTATATACATTTTTAAAGGCCTTTTAAAAGCCTTTACAGGTAATCCATTGTCCCTAACATCTCGGATGTCAAGACCCACCTCAAAATGATCAAAGAGTACGAACAATACTCAGCCTTACAATCGGGCTCCACTGGGAAATTTAGGAACTCTTGGGAGCCATGGCTCAAAACTCCACCGTATGTGCCCACACTGGTAACCTTGTTTGAATCATTCTAACTAAACAACCTGTTGAAATTACTGTTAAGTTTTTCTTTTTTATGAAATACGAAAGTATTGTCTGTCATACATATCTTCTGTGTCTATAATCTTACCATCTGTCAAAATTTTAAACCCTCATGCATCATTGAAAATTGTAAAGTGCTGTTAAAGTTGATGAAAACCCAATAAAAAATAAATAAAATAAAAAAAGCCTTTACAGGTTACCACTTTCAAATAACAGAGGAGGACTACTGCTAGAATTACTGCCCTCGATCTGACGTTCACTTTGATATCCCAAATTTATGGTGCAATTACTGTTTACATGCGACACAAGACCGATGCTTGAGTTCACCTTTGCGCGTGTGCACGGGGAGACAGGGGTGCTTTGATTTTTATTCAATTTTTTATTATTCATTTTGCTTTTTATTTTATTTTTTCACTGTCCCTTTCATTTTTTTTAATCATTTTTATTGTTATCACAGGCAATGTAACTATCCCCTATGATAGCAATATGTAGTGACAGGTACTCTTTTTGGAAACATTTGGGGTCTATTAGACTCTAGGTCTCTCCTCAGCCCTAAAGCATCTGGCCCTACCAAGATTGGTGTGATAAGATGCTTTCCCAATTTCCCAATGGCGCTGTTTATATCCGGCGTACCTGAAAAGCAAACAATGGTAACAATAAAGTATTAACTCAATAAAATGTATTGCAATCTCTGCAAAAAAAAGAGTAAAAAATATATGCCGAAGCATAGGGGCAATCCGAAACTAATGCTAGGGGCAATTTGTCCCTAATGTCCACCCCTGCCCCCATGCTTCGGCATATATGCTCTTTTTTTAACTGTGGTGGTGAAATCACCTCCTACAGCACTGGAGTCACAGATTTACATATCGCAAGAGCAAACCCTGTTGCTGTCAAAATAAATAAAACCGTGCTGCAGCTGAATGGCGTACCCGCAAAGCAAATAATGGTTAACAATAAAACAAAGTAACATTGCAGTATAACAGTAGGACATACCTGCAAAGCAAACATGATAATATAAAGTACCCATAAAACATTAAAGTTAGGCATAAAATACAGTAAAACAGAGCAGAACAATAAAGAGAGAATAGAGAGAGAAGAACAATAAAACAACAACTATTTTTGGCTTTTTTTTTTATTTACACATTTATTATAACTTTAAATGTTCCAGGTTACATAGTAGACAAGGTTTAAAAAAAAGACACAAGTCCATCAAGTCCAACCTGTGTGTGTGATTTTATGCCAGTATTACATTGTATATCCCTGTATGTTGTGGTTGTTCAGGTGCTTTTCTAATAGTTTTTGAAATTATCGATGCTCCCAGCTGAAACCACTGCCTGTGGAAGAGAATTCCACATCCTTACCGCTATTACAGTAAAGAACCCTCTACACAGTTTAAGGTTAAAACGCTTTTCTATAGTTACATAGTAGGCGAGGCGAGGTTAGGGTCTCTCAAAATGCGATGTCCATCTAACATCTTTCAAGACCCTGTGTAAGTGTGCCCTCGGACTGTGTCATGCTGTACCCTATGCTAATACTCAACTAGTGTATGGTAGCAATGGAAACAGTCACTGATGCAGAGAAAAGGTTGGTCAGGACAGGAGGGACAATAAAAGTGGGTGTAACGCCTAAATCCACGTTTCCTGCAGACACAACATATTCTTGGGGTGTTCTTTGGGTAGAGGTACCATGGAGGACTTCTAGAAAGTGCCTCTCCTGCAGCCCGCTCACTGCATTTGCATTGGGAAGTTGGCCACAGTACCGTCTGGAAACAGATAGGCTGTGATGATCTCTTCCTGGGATTTTAGGAAGAATCCAGTTCATCCTGATGCTTTGTATAGCACATAAGCGTTCAGCAGAGCCAAATGAAAAAAGTATACAGACCCATTTTTATACCAGCATCTGGCTTTATGGGCAATTAGGTATGGCACCATCATTTGGTCGTTGAAGTTCACACCTCCCATGTTAAGGTTGTATTCGTGGACACAGAAGGGCTTCTCAACAATACCAGTTGCCGTTGGAATTTGGACTGTCGTATGTGCTTGAATGGAGGACAGAACTAAAACATTCCATGTGTCCCTCCACTTCACTGCAAGCTATTTATTACACTTCAAGCAGGCTCTCTCCACCCTTCTATGTCGGCATTATCCAAGATGTTGGGGAAAGCCCTGATGATTAGATTGCATGGTCCAACATGCACCAATTCCAGAATCAGAAAAGGTAACTAAAAAGTGGCACGCTTAATGCAGAATATACAACGTGACTACCGCTAACTGCCTTAAACGCTGTTTAGAGTCACAAGCAGGGATGAGCCGAACACCCCCCTGTTCGGTTCGCACCAGAACCTGCGAACAGACAAAATGTTCGTGTAAACTTTAGAACCCTATTAAATACAATGGACTCGAACGTTCGAAATCTAAAGTGTTAATTATAAAGGCTAATATGCAAGTTATTGTCCTAAAAAGTGTTTGGGGACCTGGGTCCTGCCCCAGGGGACATGTATCAATGCAAAAAGAAGTTTTAAAAACGGCCGTTTTTTCGGGAGCAGTGATTTTAATAATGCTTAAAATGAAAAAATAAAAGTGAAATATTCCTTTAAATTTCGTACCTGGGGGGTGTGTATGATATGCATGTGAAGTGGCGCATGTTTCCCGTGCTTAGAACTGTCCCTGCAAAAAATGTCATTTTTGAAAGAAAAAATTGCATTTAAAACTGACTCGCGGCTATTAATGAATTGTCGGCTCCCGGCAATACATACAAAAGTCATTGATAAAAAAAAAAAAAAAGCGTGGGTGTTCCCCAGAATTCAATTACCAGGCCCTTCAGGTCTGGAATGGATATTAAGGGGAACCCCGCCGCAAATAAAAAAAAAAAATTGACGTAGGGTTCCCCCAAATATCCATTCCAGGCCCTTCAGATCTGGCATGGATTTTAAGGGGAACTCCACCCCAAATTTAAAAAAAAAATGGCGTGGAGTCCCCCTAAAAATCCATACCAGACCCCTTATCTGAGCACGCAACCTGGCCGGCCGCAGGGGAAAAGGGGGGGACGAGAGAGCGGCCCCCCCCTCCCTCCTGAACCGTACCAAGCCACATGCCCTCAACATGGGGAGGATGTCCCCATGTTGATGGGGACAAGGGCCTCATCCCCACAACCCTTGCCCGGTGGTTGTGGGGGTCTGCGGGCGGGGGGCTTATCGGAATCTGGAAGACCCCTTTAACAAAGGGGACCCCCAGATCCCGGCCCCCCCCATGTGAATTGGTAAGGGGTACGTTGTACCCCTACCATTTCACGAAGAAAGCGTAAAAAAATGTTTAAAAAAACACACAAACACCTTGAAAAAGTCCTTTATTAAAAAAAAAAAAAAAAAAAAAAAAGCGGTGAAATCCAGTGTCCCGCGGCGATCCCGATGTCCAGCGCTGTCCTTCATTGGTTGTGCCTGAGCGGACCTGATGGGGAACTCCCTCTCAGTATTTTAAATGTATAGACCCGCCCCTTCTAAAGTTCCCCATAAGGTCCGCTCAGCGGACCAGATGCGGAACATGAGAAGGGGCGGGTCTATACATGTATTACCAAAGTGAGAGCAGTCCCCCATCAGGTCCGCCCCCTCGGTATGTCAGACCCGCCTACGTCATTGGCTTGAGCGGGGAACTTCCTTCACTATGTAAATTTAAATTACACAGTGAAGGAAGTTCCCCGCTCAAGCCAATGACGTAGGCGGGTCCGACATACCGAGGGAGCGGACCTGATGGGGAACTTTAGAAGGGGCGGGTCTATACATTTAAAATACTGAGAGGGAGTTCCCCATCAGGTCCGCTCAGGCACAACCAATGAAGGACAGCGCTGGACATCGGGATCGCCGCGGGACACTGGATTTCACCGCTTTTTTTTTTTTTTTTTAATAAAGGACTTTTTCAAGGTGTTTGTGTGTTTTTTTAAACATTTTTTACGCTTTCTTCGTGAAATGGTAGGGGTACAATGTACCCCTTACCAATTCACATAGGGGGGGGCCGGGATCTGGGGGTCCCCTTTGTTAAAGGGGTCTTCCAGATTCCGATAAGCCCCCCGCCCGCAGACCCCCACAACCACCGGGCAAGGGTTGTGGGGATGAGGCCCTTGTCCCCATCAACATGGGGACATCCTCCCCATGTTGAGGGCATGTGGCTTGGTACGGTTCAGGAGGGAGGGGGGGCCGCTCTCTCGTCCCCCCCTTTTCCCCTGCGGCCGGCCAGGTTGCGTGCTCGGATAAGGGGTCTGGTATGGATTTTTAGGGGGACTCCACGCCATTTTTTTTTAAAATTTGGGGTGGAGTTCCCCTTAAAATCCATGCCAGATCTGAAGGGCCTGGAATGGATATTTGGGGGAACCCCACGTCAATTTTTTTTTTAATTTGCGGCAGGGTTCCCCTTAATATCCATTCCAGACCTGAAGGGCCTGGTAATGGAGTTCTGGGGAACACCCACGCTTTTTTTTTTTTTTTTATCAATGACTTTTGTATGTATTGCCGGGAGCCGACAATTCATTAATAGCCGCGAGTCAGTTTTAAAAGACTTTTTTTCTTTCAAAAATGACATTTTTTGCAGGGACAGTTCTAAGCACGGGAAACATGCGCCACTTTACATGCATATCATACACACCCCCCAGGTACGAAATTTAAAGGAATATTTCACTTTTATTTTTTAATTTTAAGCATTATTAAAATCACTGCTCCCGAAAAAACGGCCGTTTTTAAAACTTCTTTTTGCATTGATACATGTCCCCTGGGGCAGGACCCCGGTCCCCAAACACTTTTTAGGACAATAACTTGCATATTAGCCTTTATAATTAGCACTTTAGATTTCTCCCATAGATTTTTCGAATTTGCCGCGAACACTCCTATTTGTTCGCTGTTCGGCGAACGGGCGAACAGGCAATGTTCGAGTCGAACATGAGTTCGACTCGAACTCGAAGCTCATCCCTGGTCACAAGTGACACAAATAGTGATTAGAAAAGAGATCTGTACACTATACTAATTCCACTGTGACAGGGCGTGAAAGGGTTAACTGGGGGGGATCAGAGGATTAAACCTTTATTGGGGGGTTAAGGGGGGATACCCTAAACCTACCTGGGCTACTCTTAACTGCCCTAATGCCGATTAGTGTCACAAGTGAGACCAGTACAATGATCAGTGAAAAATCAGAAAACTGCACATGGTGGCACTGTGACAGGGAGTGAAAGCGTTAACTGGGGTGGTGATCAGGAGGTGATCGGGGGGTGAAAAGTGTGCCTACGTGTGCTGGTGTTAGTGTAGTGTTGGTGTACTCACAGTAGATGTCTTCTCCTCTCATGCTGGAACCGAAAACGGCTCCACAAGAAGGGGTGACACCAATTCCTCTGACTGTGTTTACATTACACAGCCAGAGGACAGTCTGCCATTCGATAGAACTGATCAGCAGGTCCAGCCCAGAAATCATTGGCCTGGACCTGAAGACTGATCGGTTCTCTACCGAATCCAATCGCTGCGGGAACAGCGGTGCGCACACCCCCTACCCACGCATGTGAACGACATACACCTACGGCGGTTTGCGCAGGAGAGCCAACCTGCCGCTGTATAATGACGGCGGCTGGTCGGCAACAGGTTAACTGACAATTACGCGGTCGTGCGACACTGTACCCAAATAAAATGTATGTCCTTTTTTCCCTCAAATAGAGCTTTCTTCTGGTGGTATTTGATCACCTCTGCATTTTTTATTTTTTGCACTATAAACAAAAAACGAGCAGAAATTTTAAAAAAAATAGTAGGATTTTTAAAACAGCTTACCTGTAAAATCCTTTTCTTGGAGTACATCACGGGACACAGAGCAGCATAGTCATTACTATGTGGGTTATATAGAATTACCTTCAGGTGCTGGCACTGGCAACTTCCAAAACAGGAAGTACCCTCCCCTATATAAGCCCCTCCCATCCGGGAGTACCTCAGTTTTGTAGCAAAGCAATACGTGTCCCCAAAAGAGGGGTGGGAGCTCTGTGTCCCGTGATGTACTCCAAGAAAAGGATTTTACAGGTAAGCTGTTTTAAAAATCCTACTTTCTTGTTCATACATCACGGGACACAGAGCAGCATAGTCATTACTATGTGGGACGTCCCAAAGCAATGCCACATGAGGGGGGGATACACCATACATAAGCTGGGCGCCATCAGGCATGAGGATCTTTTGCGGCCTGCAACACACTGCGCCCAAAGGCGACATCCTCCTGACTTCTCACGTCCACCTGGTAGAACCTAGTAAACGTGTGTACTGAAGACCATGTTGCGGCCTTACAAATTTGCACCAGGGAGGCCTGGTGATGCACTGCCCATGAAGTTCCAACTGCTCTCGTGGAGTGTGCCCTAACTTTGAATGGAGGCGGTCTACTTTTCAAACCATAGGCTTGTATTATGACCTGTCGAATCCACTTGGCTAAAGTAGATTTTGATGCTGCCTGACCCTTTCTGGGGCCTTCCGGCAGAACAAACAGAGAATCCGTTCTACGAATCTGAGCAGTGGCTTTTAGATAAGCTTTAACTGCTCTTACTACATCCAAAGAATGCAATAACTTTTCCTCTACCGAGCTTGGTTTGGGGAAAAAAGAAGGAAGAACCACATCCTGGTTCAAGTGAAACCTCGATACCACCTTAGGAAGAAAGGCTGGGTGAGGACGTAATACTACTCTGTCCTTATGGATAACCAGATATGGCTCTTTACAGGACATGGCGGCTAATTCCAACACTCTTCTAGCCGAGCATATGGCTACTAAAAATATCAATTTCCTGGTGAGTAGAACCAAGGAAATGTGCCGCAAAGGTTCAAATGGCTGCTTCTGCAGAACCGACAGAACCAAATTTAGATCCCATGGGCATATGGGAGCCTTAATCGGTGGAATAATACGAGTCACACCTTGCATAAAGGATTTGACAAGTGAATGCATAGCCAGGGGCCTTTGAAATAGTATTGACAAGGCCGAAACCTGGCCCTTGATAGTACTTAAGGCAAACTTCCTGTCTACAGCCCACTGCAGGAAGTCCAGAATTCTGCCTATAACGTACTTACGTGGATGCCATTTTCTGGCCTCGCACCAAGTGATGTACGCCTTCCAAACTCTATAGTAGATCTGCCTGGATACAGGCTTCCTGGCATTGATTATAGTTGATACCACAGAGTTAGAGAGACCTCTCTTCTTTAGGACGTGGGACTCAATAGCCAGGCCGTTAAACTTAGAGTTAGTAAGGAAGGGTGGTATATCGGTCCTTGCGAAAGCAGGTCCGGACGACGTGGAAGGGTCCAAGGACTCCCCACAGACATTTTGATGATCTCTGCGTACCAGGCCCTTCGGGGCCACGCTGGAGCCACCAGGATCACCGGCTTCTTCTCCAACCTGACTCTGCGAAGGAGTCGAGGCAACAATTGTAGCGGAGGGAATGCATATATCAGTCTGAACTGATCCCAAGGGAACACCAGAGCATCCGAGCCGCAAGCGAGGGGATCCCTTGTCCGGGAGACAAACCTGTCCACCTTTGCGTTGAATCTGGATGCTAGCAGATCTACATCCGGTGTTCCCCACCGCTGACATATTGCTCGGAAGACCTCGGGATGAAGGGACCATTCCCCTGGGCATAACTGTTGGCGACTCAGAAAGTTCGCCTTCCAATTCTCCACCCCTGGAATGAAGACAGCTGATATACATGGGACATGCTTTTCTGCCCATTCCAGGATGTGACTTACTTCCCTCTGGGCTGCACGACTCCTGGTGCCTCCCTGATGATTGATATATGCCACTGCTGTGGCATTGTCTGATTGAATTCTGACAGGGGACCCTTGGAGTCTGGATGTCCAGGCTACTAGGGCATACCGGGCTGCTCGTATCTCTAAGAGATTGATGGGCAGGGTTTTTACTACATTTGACCATCTGCCCTGGAGAGACCATTGCTCCAGTACTGCCCCCCAGCCTGTAAGGCTGGCATCTGTAGTGACCACCTTCCAAGATATCGGGCTGAAGGGTTTTCCCTTCTGGAGATTCTGGGGGATCAACCACCAGCAGAGACTCTTCCGAACGGAAGGGGACAAATCCATCGGGAAGTCTAGAGCCTGAACTTTTCCGTTCCAGGCTGACAATATGGCCCTTTGTAAATTCCTTGAGTGGAATTGGGCGTATGGCACAGCTTCGAATGATGCTACCATCTTTCCTAGCAGCCTCATGCACAGGCGTATGGACGGCTGTCTTTTTGCACAAAGCAGATGGACCAAGCCCCTCAAAGAGGATACCTTGTCTAGAGGTAAGAAAATCTTCCTCTGGTCTGAATCCAGCCGTAGCCCTAGATATACCAGGTTTTTCACTGGCTGTAGGGCTGACTTGTCCAGGTTGATGACCCAACCGTGAGATTCTAGATACTTGATTGTATCGATAATTACCACTTCTAGCTTGGCAACTGAGTGGTCCATCAACAACAGGTCGTCTAGGTATGCCATTATCGTTACACCCCGTGTTCTTAGATCGGCCAACAGTGGGGCCAGAATTTTTGTGAACACTCGTGGTGCTGTGGCCAGACCGAATGGTAAGGCTCTGAACTGAAAATGGCGCCCTTCTACTGCAAAGCGTAGGAATTTTTGATGACCTGGAAAGATGGGAACATGCAAGTAAGCATCTTTGATGTCGATTGAGGCTAACCATTCCTCCCCTTGTAGGGCAGCGGTGACCGATCGGATCGACTCCATCCGGAAAGACCGGACGTTTAGAAATTTGTTTAGACTCTTTAGGTCCAATATGGGTCTTATGTCCCCGTTTGGCTTCGGGACTGTGAAAAGGTTTGAGTAGAAACCCAACCCCCACTCTTCCATAGGAACCTCCATAATTACTCCTTGGAGCAATAGTTGTTCTAACGCCAATAGGAGAGACCGTCTTTTCAGAGGGTCTCTTGGCATGCCTGACCACATAAAATGGGATGGAGGAGACTCTTTTAACTCCAACTTGTATCCCAGAGTTACTGCGGAGAGCACCCATCTGTCTTTGATCGTCTCCCGCCAGGTCTCTGCGAACAACTGAAGTCTTCCCCCCACCCGTTTGAGTGGGGGTAGCCCTTCATAGGCTTGACTTGGAGGCTGGTTTAGTACCTCTTCAGATCCAGGGCTTTTTATTACCCTGTGGCTGTCCCTGATTTTTACCTCCTGAGTTTGACCGAGGAGGCCGTCGGAACTGCTTAGTAGCAGACGTCGCAGGGATAGGAGAGGTAGTCCTCTTAAAAGATGGACCCCTAGACCTCTTCTTACTCGGTAAGAGAGTACTTTTACCACTGGAAATCTTCTGGATATACTTATCCAGGTCTTCGCCAAAAAGGCGTTCCCCATGAAATGGGAAGCTAACTAAGAGCTTCTTACAGGGAGCTTCAGCAGACCAGTTTTTAAGCCACAGAAGCCTACGCATATGTACCAAAGACAGCGTGAGGCGGGAGGCCTGATGGATAGAATCCTTGATGGCGTCAACCGCAAAGCATAATGCTCTAGGCAGATCAGCCAGAGCCTGGGCCTGTTGGTCTGGCAAATCCCTCAGGACCATTTTCATTTGATCCTTTAAAGCTTGGCAGACCCCAATAGCTGCCACTGCTGGCTGTGTAACAGCCCCTGCTGTGGAAAAAGCAGATTTTAATAAAGATTCCAATTTTTTATCCACTGGATCTTTGAACATTTGAACATTATCTACTGGACATGTCAGTGATTTGTTCACAGAAGAGATGGCTGCATCCACCGTAGGAACATTCCATCTCTGGGTGAACTTTTCCTCCATGGGATAGATCACCGGAAACCTTTTAGGCGAAACAAATAGTTTATCAGGATGTTCCCAGTCCTGGTATATAAGTCCTTCCAATAATGGATGTATTGGAAAGGAGCAATTAACCTGGGGAGCTTTTAGCGACCCCAGTGAGGAGACAGCAGTAGTTGATGGTTCAACAAGAGGCATTTTAAATGCAGATCGAACCATGTCAGTTAGGGTCTGGACCCACAATCTTTCAGTCTGTGATGCTGAAAATGGTTCATCTACTGTCGATTCCTCAAAAACAGAGCTAACCTCCTCCTGATCCCCTTCAGGTAGGTCGGTCCCTTCCTGGGACTGTTGCTCTGCCAACAGGCACTCTAATGGAGGTGATGGAGAACTGGCGCGCTTTCTTTCCTGTAGAGAAGAAGCGATCAATGCAGCCAATCTCTGCTCCAATCCCTCCAGAGTTGAGGAAAAAACCTCCTCTGTTATAAATGCAGGAGCAGGTGGACTGAGGACAGCCGCAGTACCTGGCACTCCCGGGGGTTCCTTATGGGTATTAACCTCTGATTTCTCAGGGGAGGAGGGTGCAGATGACTGCTCCAGATCCTCAGAGCCCGATGGAGACCCCCTACACTTCCTGAGAGGTATATCTCGGAGTTTTTTAGGCGGCATATTCCTTAGTTCAAAGCTGAGGTATTCCAGCCGCAATACACCCCTTACTGAAATAGTCTAATGCAATTTGCTGCTATGTACATCAGTGGGTGTCTACTAATGCGTCTTTCTGGGGATGCCTGTATCAACCGCCCGCTGTAAGCCCCTATACCATGCTACCAGCTCCTTTTCATGCTCTGTGTCCATAGCAAGCAGCGTGGACTGAGTCCTTTTATCTTGCTGGGACGCCCGCGCATGCGCAGAAGCGCTGGGCGCACAGAGCGCGTCATCCGCCAGGCTCCACCCCCTTTTTTGAAGCTAAACCTTATAAAAAGAAAGCATGTGTGCGCGCGCGCGTGCACATGTGCGCTCTTGGCGCCATGTAGGGAGAGGAGCCAGGGTCCCTGTTTTACCAGGACTCGGGGATGTAAGGAAACTACTTGGCAGCATGACAGAGGAATGCAGCTACCCTGCTAGAGAGCTCACTCATCTGCCTGGACTTTCACCATGGAAGGAATAGTCCCAAGAAAAAAGACGTTCCACAGCGGCCTCTAGTGGACAAACACAGGTACCGCACTGTTGTCTTTTTTTTTTTTTAAAACCTCCTTTATGAAAAACATTTCCAGGTTTACAGTTTTTTTTAAAACTTCCCTTATGAAAAAACATTTCTAGGATTTCTTAGGCATATACAGCTATTAGCGGGAATACCCTTTAGGTTACAGGCAGAAAGACATATTAGGCTTGGGGGTCCCCTCAATAGAACCAAGTTCCTGAGGGGCCCCCACTTACCTTTTCCCCGCCGCAGGACTTTGTTTGGTCCACAGAAGCCCAAACTTCACCTCTCACGGCAGGCATTGTACTAGACCTTCAGGGACCGGGTTCCCAAGGATTCCACTCCCCTGGACCTGTATAGCACCCTGCACAGATAGCCTCTTGGTTTTGGGTATGACCAGAGCTCTGGATCCCAGGGTCCAGCCCTCCTAAGAGAGGCATTACAGGCAAAACCCTGCTCTTCTCTGCAAGGCCCGGGTACCGACCGTTTAGCTATGAAGCTTTTTTGGTCGGATCCGGAATAGCTTGCTAAGGCCCAGAGAACCTGTACACAAGCCCAGATGAATACATGTTAACCTTGGCCAACACCTTAGACACTGGCAAAAAACTGAGGTACTCCCGGATGGGAGGGGCTTATATAGGGGAGGGTACTTCCTGTTTTGGAAGTTGCCAGTGCCAGCACCTGAAGGTAATTCTATATAACCCACATAGTAATGACTATGCTGCTCTGTGTCCCGTGATGTATGAACAAGAAATATATATTTTACTTTCTGCTATAAACACATCTATTAAAATTTTACCCAAAAAAATTCCCTTCATCAATTTAGGCCAATATGTATTCTGTTACATATTTGTGGTATAAATAATCACAATAAGCGTATATTGATTGGTTTGAGAAAAAGTTATAGCGTCTACAAACTATGGAATATTTTTATTTATTTTTCTAGTAATGGCAGTGATCAGTAACTTATAGCGGGACTGCAATATTGTGGCAGGCAAATGAGACACTGAATCGAAACCAAGCAAAACTATTTTTTTTGTTCTGCATGTCTAGTCTACTGTCTCTTAAGTACAAGGGATATTCTTGTACTATAGGTTGTAGATAGTAATCCACATTCACCTAAATGTACAAATAAAGAGTCAATACTAGTGATGAGCCGAACACCCCCGGGTTCGGTTCGCACCAGAACCCGCGAACGGACCGAAAGTTCGCACGAACATTAGAACCCTATTAAATACAATGGATGCGAACGTTCGGATTCTAAAGTGCTAATTATAACGACTATTATCCATGTTATTGTCCGAAACAGAGTTTAGGAACCCGGGTTCTGCACCAGGGGACATGTATCAATGCAAAAAGAAGTTTTAAAAACGGACGTTTTCCGGGAGCAGTCATTTTAACCACTTAACGACCGCCCACCGCCGATTTACGTTGGCAGAATGGCACCGACAGGCAGAATCACGTAGATCTACGTGATCGCCTTTGTGCAGTTGGGGGGTCCATCCGGACCCCCCTTCACTGCAGTGAGCGGCCGTTAAGTGTTCGGGAGCGATCAGGCATGAGGGGGCGGCCGCTCGATTCCGCCCCCCCCTCGCGATCGCTCCCGGCGAATGAAATTGCTTCCTCCTGCATGTGATGTAAACACAGGCAGGAGGAAGTGATGTCATCTCCCTCGCCGCGGTCTTTTCGTTCCCGGCGCCGAGCAGAGAAGAAGCAGGTTAGTGCACCAACAGTCCACTGACACGTAGGTACACATAGGCACACAAATCACCCCCCAGTCACCCCCAGATCATCCCCCAGGTCACCCCAAAGCCCCCAATCACAGTGTCACTGATTGCAGTGATCATTTATTTTACTGATCACTGCATTTAGTGTCATCTGTGATTGTAAAAAGTTGCAGGGCAGTTAGGATTAGGCCCCTTTAGGTCCAGGGTAGCCCCCTAACCCCCCCCCTAATAAAGGTTTAACCCCTTGATCACCCCCCAGGTAACCCTTTCACCCCCTAACTTCAGCGTCACTAAGCGATTGTTTTTCCGATCGCTGTATTCGTGTCGCTGGTGTTTTAGATAGGCAGTTATTTTTTTTTAGGTTCGCCGCAGGTTTTTATTAGTGTCAGGTACCCCCATATACTATTTTAACCCCCTGATTGCCCCTAGAGTTAACCCTTTCACCAGTGATCGCCGTATAAGCGTCACTGGTGTCACTGGTTAGCCAGTAAGTTATTTAGTTATTTAGGTTACCCGTCAGGTTTTTATATAGTGTCAGGTACCCCCATATTTAACCTAATAAAGGTTTTAACCCCCTGATTGCCCCTAGTTAACCCTTTCACCAGTGATCACCATATAAAGGTTACGGGTGACGCTGGTTGATTAGTTTGCTTTTTATAGCATCAGGGCACCCGCCGTATATAACCCAATAAAGGTTTAACCCCCCTGATCGCCCGGCGGGTGAGATCAGTTAGGTTTTAGCGCCAGAGAGGGTCTGCGTCGCCCCAGGCAGTGTTAGGTTAGTGACAGTAACGCTAACACCCACGCGCAAAGCATACACCCCCCTTAGTGGTATAGTATCTGATCAGATCAGATCTATACTAGCATCCCCAGCGGTTTAGGGTTCCCAAAAACGCAGTGTTAGCGGGATCAGCCCAGATACCTGCTAGCGCCTGCGTTTAGCCCCTCCGCCCAGCCCAGCCCAGCCCAGCCCACCCAAGTGCAGTATCGATCGATCACTGTCACTTACCAAACACAACACATAACTGCAGCGTTCGCAGTGCTTGGTTTTTGGGGCCCTGTACGCGGCAAGGCTCCCAAAAAGTCCCACACATGTGGTATCCCCATACTCAGGAAAAGCAGCAGAATGTATTTTGGGGTGCAATTCCACATATAACCATGGCATGTGTGAGCAATATATCATTTAGTGACAACTTTTTGTACATTTTTTTTTCTTTTTGTCATTATTCAATCATTTGGGACAAAAAAAAAATATTCAATGGGGTCAACATGCCTCTCAGCAAATAGCTTGGGGTGTCTACTTTCCAAAATGGGGTCATTTGGGGGGGTTTTGTGCCATCTTGGCATTTTATGGCCTTCAAAACTGTGATAGGTAGTGAGGAGTGAAATCAACAATTTATGCCCTTAGAAACCTTGAAGGCGGTGCTTGGTTTTTGGGGTCCCGTACGCGGCTAGGCTCCCAAAAAGTCCCACACATGTGGTATCCCCGTACTCAGGAGAAGCAGCAGAATGTATTTTGGGGTGTAATTTCACATATGCCCATGGCATGTGTGAGCAATATATCATTTAGTGACAACTTTGTGCAAAAAAAAAAAAGTTTGTCATATTCCCGCAACTTGTGGCAAAATATAAAATATTCCATGGACTGAACATGCCTCTCAGTAAATAGCTTGGGGTGTCTACTTTCCAAAATGGGGTCATTTGGGGGGGTTTTGTGCTATTTTGGCATTTTATGGCCTTCGAAACTGTGATAGGTAGTGAGGAGTGAAATCAAAAATTTGCGCCCTTAGAAATCCTGAAGGCGGTGCTTGGTTTCCGGGGTCCCGTACGTGGCTAGGCTCCTAAAAAGTCCCACACATGTGGTATCCCCGTACTCAGGAGAAGCAGAAGAATGTATTTTGGGGTGCAATTCCACATATAACCATGGCATGTGTGAGCAATATATCATTTAGTGACAACTTTTTGTAATTTTTTTTTTTTTTTGTCATTATTCAATCACTTGGGACAAAAAAAAAAAATATTCAATGGGCTCAACATGCCTCTCAGCAATTTCCTTGGGGTGTCTACTTTCCAAAATGGGGTCATTTGGGGGGTTTTGTACTGCCCTGCCATTTTAGCACCTCAAGAAATGAGATAGGCAGTCATAAATTTAAAGCTGTGTAAATTTCAGAAAATGTACCCTAGTTTGTAAACGCTATAATTTTTGCGCAAACCAATAAATATACGCTTATTGACATTTTTTTTACTAAAGACATGTGGCTGAATACATTTTGGCCTAAATGTATGACTAAAATTGAGTTTATTCGATTTGTCTTATAACAAAAAGTAGAAAATATCATTTTTTTTCAAAATTTTCGGTCTTTTTCTGTTTATATCGCAAAAAAAAAAAATCGCAGAGGCAATCAAATACCATTAAAAGAAAGCTCTATTTGTGGGAAGAAAAGGACGCAAATTTCATTTGGGTACAACATTGCATGTCCGCACAATTTACAGTTAAAGCAGCGCAGTGCCGAATCCCAAAAACAGGCCTGGTCCTAATGGCCCGAAATGGTCCGGGGCTTAAGTGGTTAATGATGCATAAAGTGAAAAAAAAAAAAGTCAAATATTCCTTTAAATATTGTACCTGGGGGGTGTCTAAAGTATGTCTGTGAAGTGCCACGTGTTTCCCGTGTTTAGAACTGTCCCTGCACAAAATAACATTTCTAAAGGAAAAAAAGCCATTTAAAACTGCTTGCGGCTTTAATGCAATGTCTGGTCCCGGTAATATGGATGAAAATCTTTAGGAAAAATGGCATAGCTACCCCATCAACCCCCCCCCCTACCCCAGCCCATTACCAGACCCTTTGGGTCTTGTATGGATATTAAGGGGAACCCCGCACACAAAATAAAAAAGGACCTATATACTCTGAACAGCCGTATACAGGCGGTGCATACAAGACAGGGACTGTAGGTTTGTTCTTATGTAGAATCTGTTTGTAATTTTGAACAGCTGCATTGTTTAAGTGGAGCTCCATGCCAAATTCCTTTTTTTTAGCTTTTTGTAAAACATAGGGAATGGTTATCACCCCTGTCACATTTTTTTGCTGTCTGTGCCCCTGTTCAGAACATTTCACCTCACTTTGCATCCCAATGACAACTGTTTTTGAAATGTGGTGTTTTTATTGAAACAAGGATTGGTGATAAAGCATCAGTAGAGAGGAGACACCTTTCTCCCATATTAATTCTTACAGGAGAGAATTTTCCTTCCAAGGGGTAGATTTCCTCTCACTTCCTGTTGTCTTCTTGCGTTTGCAAGTAGTAGTAGTTTGTAAGTTGGATGTTTGAAAGTAGGGACCTGCCGTATATACTCTGCAGAAATTGGCCCCTTAGGTGTTGGTGTTGGCACAACACTGAAAGCACTCACAGTTATTCTTGGTGGGTGCTGGAACGCCCTGCTGTCAACTATTATATCAGGAATTGTAATAACATATAATTGTTGATCAGTGGTAGTAAAAATTGGGCCTTTGATGGTGGTGCTGGTGCCACAACACTGTAAGGCCTGACAGTTACTCTTGGTGGGCGCAGCAATGGGCCCTGCTGTGAATTATTCGAACAATAATTATAATTGCATGCCCCTGTTGAACAGGGGCTGAAAAATTGGGCCTTTGGTGGTGGTGGTGGTGGTGATGGTGGTGCTGGTGCCACAACACTGTAAGGCCTGACAGTTACTCTTGGTGGGCGCAGCAATGGGCCCTGCTGTGAATTATTAGATCAATAATTATAATTGCATGGCCCTGTTGAACAGGGGCTGAAAAATTGGGCCTTTGGTGGTGGTGGTGGTGGTGATGGTGGTGCTGGTGCCACAACACTGTAAGGCCTGACAGTTACTCTTGGTGGGCGCAGCAATGGGCCCTGCTGTGAATTATTAGATCAATAATTATAATTGCATGCCCCTGTTGAACAGGGGCTGAAAAATTGGGCCTTAGGCACTGGTGGCACAACACTGCAACCCCTCACAGATACTGTGCTTGGAGCACAGCAATGAGGCCTGTTGCAAAGTATTGCATCAAAAATTTTAATTACACGCCCCTGTTAAACAGGGGCTGAAAAATTGGGCCTTAGCCACTGGTGGAGTCACCCATAAACCAAAATGATCTTCCAAGCTATCATCATTAATCGTATCATTGAGGAGGAGGAGGAGGATATCCAGTCAACATAACAGCACAGGCACTCAGCATCAGCATCAGTCTTGAAGGGATGTGACATTTTAAAATCAATTAGTCTGTTATATCAGCATCTGGTGTGTGGTAGCTGGTGGTGATCCAAGACTGGTTCATCTTGATGAAAGTCAGTCGATCAACCGAGTCGGTGGACAGGCGCACCCTGTGATCCGTGACAAATCCTCCAGCAGCACTGAATGTGCGTTCTGAAAGAACGCTGGATGCAGGACAGGCCAGTAGCTCAATTGCATACTGTGCAAGCTCTGGCCAGTGATCCATCCTCAAGACCCAGTAAGCCAGAGGATTTTCGGTGGGGAAGGTGTCCAAGTCTGACCTTGCCCCTAGGTATTCCTGGACCATGTATATCAGACGCTGGCGATGGTTGCTGGAACCGATCATACTTTGGGGCTGCGGACTAAAGAATTGTCTGAACGCATCGGTCAGACGGCCACCTTCCCCACCGCTCCTTCTTTGACTGCCCGAAGCCTCAGCAACTCGTTGTCCAGGACCAGGAGTTTGTAACCTCCCAGTCTCTGGGAACGCGTTGCACAGACCTTTCTGCAAGGCCTCCCGGAGTTGTCTCATCCTCTGCTCCCTCTGCGACGGTACGATAAGGTCCGCAACCTTACGCTTGTACCGTGGATCAAGGAGAGTGGCCAGCCAGTAATGGTCCCTCTCCTTGATCCGAAGAATACGAGGATCCTTCCGCAGACTTTGCAGGATCAGGGAGGCCATGCAGCGTAGGTTAGCTGAGGCATTCAGTCCGGAGTCCTCTGGGTCACTAAGGACGACATGATCCGCAGCCACCTCCTCCCAGCCACGTACAAGTCCACTGGTTTCTTGGGACTGTAAATCATCCCTAAAAGACTGCTGCTGATGATGCTGAGTGCCAGCCTCCACCTCCATGCTGACACAATCCTCCTCCTCCTCCTCTTCCTGTGCGATGGGTGGGACAGAAGGAACACTGTCTGGGTAAAGGGGGCCTTGAGAGGCAAGGAAGTCCTCCTCTTCCTGCCTCTGTTCTGCCTCAAGTGCCCTGTCCATTATTCCACGCAGCGTGTGCTCCAACAGGTGGACAAGAGGTACAGTGTCACTGATGCATGCACTGTCACTGCTCACCATCCTCGTGGCCTCCTCAAATGGTGCCAGGACAGTGCATGCATCCCTGATCATGCCCCACTGGCGTGGTGAAAAAAAACAGAGCTCCCCTGACCCTGTCCTGGTGCCGTAGTCGCACAGGTACTCATTGATGGCCCTCTGCTGCGTGTGCAGCCGCTGCAGCATGGCCAACGTTGAGTTCCACCTGGTGGGCATGTCACATATAAGGCGGTTCTTGGGCAGGTTCAACTCCTTTTGCAGCTCAGCCAGGCGAGCACTGGCATTATAAGATCTGCGGAAATGCACACAGACTTTCCTGGCCTGCCTCAGGACATCCTGTAAACCCGGGTACCTGCACAAGAACCGCTGCACCACCAGGTTAAGGACGTGAGCCATACAGGGCACATGGGTCAGTTGTCCCTGTCGGAGGGCGGAGAGGAGGTTGGTGCCATTGTCGCAAACCACCATTCCTGGCTTAAGCTGGCGCGGCGTCAACCACCTCTCGGCCTGCCCCTGCAGAGCAGACAGGACCTTTGCCCCAGTGTGGCTCCTGTCCCCCAAACACACCAGTGCAAGCACGGCATGGCATCTTTTTGCCTGCGTACTTGCGTAGCCCCTTGAACGCCTACGGAGCGCCGCTGGTTCCGAGGACAAACCACAGGAAGAGGCCATGGAGGAAGAAGAAGAGGAGGGGGTGGAGGAGAGAGGTGTGTCACAACCAGTAGTAGCATTTTGGATTCGTGGCGGTGGAACAACCTCCAACACTACTGCACCTTGTCCTGCATCCTTCCCAGCTGCCAAAAGAGTGACCCAATGGGCCGTGAAAGAAAGGTAACGTCCCTGTCCATGCCTGCTGGACCATGAGTCAGCGGTAATATGCACCTTACCGCTGACCGCCCTGTCCAGCGAGGCCAAGAAATTGCCTTCCACATGCCTGTAGAGAGCCGGAATCGCCTTCCGTGCGAAAAAGTGGCGTTTGGGAACCTGCCACTGAGGAACCGCACATTGTACAAACTCACGGGGCCGAGTCTACCAACTGAAAAGGCAGCAGTTGAAGCGCTAGCAATTTAGCCAAGCTAGCATTCAACCGCTGGGCATGTGGATGGCTGGGAGTGAACTTCTTTCGACGGTCCAGCAGCTGGGGCAGGGAAATTTGCCTGCTAGAATCGGACGTTGGTGTACTGCAGGTCAACATATGTCTGATCAAGCATGTGGTGCCCAAGCGGCTGATGTTTTGGCCACGCGATATACGCTTGAGACATATGTTGCAAACAGCAGCTGTGCGATCTGATGCACTCGCCTCAAAAAAGGCCCACACCAAAGAACTTTTTGAATGACGGGCAGAGGCAGCGCCCTGCACGGGCGGAGCTCTGCGGTGTGATTCCGTCGGTGTGCTGCCCATACGCTGGCCACTCAAGGGCATCCTGCCTCGTTGGAGATGTGCCTCCTCCTCATCCTCCTCCTCCTCCTCCTCTCTCCTATTAGGCACCCACGTGGAGTCAGTGACCTCATCATCCCCTCCCTCCTCATCACTGGAGCCAATCTGGCAGTATGCTGCAGCTGCTGGAGCATGACTGCCAGATTGGTGTCCTTCTTGAGCATCCCCTCTCTCTGCTCTCACGCTGCTGCCTTCCTCTAGCTGGGTATCATCATCAGATCCTTCCAAACGCTGGGCATCCTCCTGGAGCATGTACCCAACACTGTGCTCAAACAGTTCGGGGGACTCCTCAGGAGGAGGACATGGTGGGTCTAGGGAAAGATTGACTAATGAAGATAATGATACCAGAGAAGAGGACGGTTTGGCAGCTGCTTTGCCAGTACCCTGAGCCTGGGTGAGAGAGGATGAGGAGGATGAGGTGGGCTTGGTCATCCACTCTACCAAGTCTTCGGCATGATGTGGCTCAACATGTCCAGCTGCCGAAAAGAAGGACAAGCGTGTCCCATGGCCATGTGCTGATGACAATGCACCGCGTCCACGACCAGCACTGTTGCCCCCAGACACAGAGCCTGCTTGCCCTCTTTTTTTGCCTCCTGACTGTCTGCCTCTCCTTGTTTGCCTTCCAGAAATTTTAATGGATGGCCTGCAGGGAGATGGGAAAAAGAGCAATAAGGGCTACCTTCAGGTGTATACTGTGCAGGAGGCTTAGCAACAATGACACTGACACTGTCCCCTGCCTATCCTTCTCTGTCCCTAAACACAAGGATTGAAAATATGGAACAGCAAAATTGGTTTAGAACAGAATAGCACACTGACACTTTCCCTCACTGTCCTACTCTGTCCCTCCCTACAAACAAGATTTAGCACAGAATAGCACACAGATAATTTCCACGAGTGTCCTTCTCTGTCCCTAAACTCAAGGATTGAAAATATGGAACAGCAAAATTGGTTTAGAACAGAATAGCACACTGTCAGTTTCACTCACTGTACCTCTCTGTCCCTAAACTCAAGGATTGAAAATATGGTTCAGCAAAATTGGTTTAGAACAGAATAGCACACTGACACTTTCCCTCACTGTCCTACTCTGTCCCTCCCTACAAACAAGATTTAGCACAGAATAGCACACTGATAATTTCCACGAGTGTCCTTCTCTGTCCCTAAACTCAAGGATTTGAAAATATGGAACAGCAAAATTGGTTTAGAACAGAATAGCACACTGTCAGTTTCACTCACTGTACCTCTCTGTCCCTAAAGTCAAGGATTGAAAATATGGTTCAGCAAAATTGGTTTAGAACAGGATAGCACACTGACACTTTCCCTCACTGTCCTACTCTGTCCCTCCCTACAAACAAGATTTAGCACAGAATAGCACACTGATAATTTCCACGAGTGTCCTTCTCTGTCCCTAAACTCAAGGATTTGAAAATATGGAACAGCAAAATTGGTTTAGAACAGAATAGCACACTGTCAGTTTCACTCACTGTACCTCTCTGTCCCTAAACTCAAGGATTGAAAATATGGTTCAGCAAAATTGGTTTAGAACAGAATAGCACACTGACACTTTCCCTCACTGTCCTACTCTGTCCCTCCCTACAAACAAGATTTAGCACAGAATAGCACACTGATAATTTCCACGAGTGTCCTTCTCTGTCCCTAAACTCAAGGATTTGAAATATGGAACAGCAAAATTGGTTTAGAACAGAATAGCACACTGACACTTTCCCTCACTGTACCTCTCTGTCCCTCCCTACAAACAAGATTTAGCACAGAATAGCACACTGATAATTTCCACGAGTGTCCTCTGTCCCTAAACTCAAGGATTGAAAATATGGAACAGCAAAATTGGTTTAGAACAGAATAGCACACTGAAACTTTCCCTCACTGTCCTACTCTGTCCCTCCCTACAAACAAGATTTTACACAGAATAGCACACTGATAATTTCCACGAGTGCCCTTCTCTGTCCCTAAACTCAAGGATTTGAAATATGGAACAGCAAAATTGGTTTAGAACAGAATAGCACACTGACACTTTCCCTCACTGTCCTACTCTGTCCCTCCCTACAAACAAGATTTAGCACAGAATAGCACACTGATAATTTCCACGAGTGTCCTTCTCTGTCCCTAAACTCAAGGATTTGAAATATGGAACAGCAAAATAGGTTTAGAACAGAATAGCACACTGACACTTTCCCTCACTGTCCTACTCTGTCCCTCCCTACAAACAAGATTTAGCACAGAATAGCACACTGATAATTTCCACGAGTGCCCTTCTCTGTCCCTAAACTCAAGGATTTGAAATATGGAACAGCAAAATAGGTTTAGAACAGAATAGCACACTGACACTTTCCCTCACTGTCCTACTCTGTCCCTCCCTACAAACAAGATTTAGCACAGAATAGCACACTGATATTTTCCACGAGTGCCCTTCTCTGTCCCTAAACTCAAGGATTTGAAATATGGAACAGCAAAATTGGTTTAGAACAGAATAGCACACTGACACTTTCCCTCACTGTCCTACTCTGTCCCTCCCTACAAACAAGATTTAGCACAGAGTAGCACACTGATAATTTCCACGAGTGTCCTTCTCTGTCCCTAAACTCAAGGATTGAAAATATGGAACAGCAAAATTGGTTTAGAACAGAATAGCACACTGAAACTTTCCCTCACTGTCCTACTCTGTCCCTCCCTACAAACAAGATTTACAACAGAATAGCACACTGATAATTTCCACGAGTGTCCTTCTCTGTCCCTAAACTCAAGGATTTGAAATATGGAACAGCAAAATTGGTTTAGAACAGAATAGCACACTGACACTTTCCCTCACTGTCCTACTCTGTCCCTCCCTACAAACAAGATTTAGCACAGAATAGCACACTGATAATTTCCACGAGTGTCCTTCTCTGTCCCTAAACTCAAGGATTTGAAATATGGAACAGCAAAATTGGTTTAGAACAGAATAGCACACTGACACTTTCCCTCACTGTCCTACTCTGTCCCTCCCTACAAACAAGATTTAGCACAGAATAGCACACTGATAATTTCCACGAGTGTCCTTCTCTGTCCCTAAACTCAAGGATTTGAAATATGGAACAGCAAAATTGGTTTAGAACAGAATAGCACACTGACACTTTCCCTCACTGTCCTACTCTGTCCCTCCCTACAAACAAGATTTAGCACAGAATAGCACACTGATAATTTCCACGAGTGTCCTTCTCTGTCCCTAAACTCAAGGATTTGAAATATGGAACAGCAAAATTGGTTTAGAACAGAATAGCACACTGACACTTTCCCTCACTGTACCTCTCTGTCCCTCCCTACAAACAAGATTTAGCACAGAATAGCACACTGATAATTTCCACGAGTGTCCTTCTCTGTCCCTAAACTCAAGGATTGAAAATATGGAACAGCAAAATTGGTTTAGAACAGAATAGCACACTGAAACTTTCCCTCACTGTCCTACTCTGTCCCTCCCTACAAACAAGATTTAGCACAGAATAGCACACTGATAATTTCCACGAGTGTCCTTCTCTGTCCCTAAACTCAAGGATTTGAAATATGGAACAGCAAAATTGGTTTAGAACAGAATAGCACACTGACACTTTCCCTCACTGTCCTACTCTGTCCCTCCCTACAAACAAGATTTAGCACAGAATAGCACACTGATAATTTCCACGAGTGTCCTTCTCTGTCCCTAAACTCAAGGATTTGAAATATGGAACAGCAAAATTGGTTTAGAACAGAATAGCACACTGACACTTTCCCTCACTGTACCTCTCTGTCCCTACAAACAAGGATTAGCACAGAATAGCACACTGACACTTTCCCTCACTGTACCTCTCTGTCCCTACAAACAAGGTTTAGCACAGAATAACACACTGTCACTGACACTCTCCCTACCTATCCTTATTTGTCCCTAAACACAAGGAATCCAGGATTAGTAAAGGAAAAAAAATGACACTGTCCCTGCCTATGCTTCTCTTTCCCTGCTCCGGAACACTCTACACAAGGCTGCCGCGCTGGCGGCCTTTTATAGTGTGGGGCGTGTACTAAACCCCCTCAGCAATAATTGGCCACAGGCATCCTGCCTGTGGCCAATCATTGCTCTCCTCGCTGCCGGCGCTGTGATTGGCCAAGCATGCGGGGTCACAGTGCATGCTTGGCCAATCACAGTGCCTGGATGACACTGCGATGGCGTAGTGCATTGTGGGCCGTTCGCGTCACTCGAATTTGGTGCGAACGGCCCAAATCGTTCGATCTTCGTCGAACGATCGAACAGCCGATGTTCGAGTCGAACGTATGTTCGAGTCAAACACGAAGCTCATCCCTAGTCAATACCACTATGTATTGGTCTTCCTGGGGGGGGGGTTGTTTTCCTTTTATGAATTTTTGGTACTTGGTAAATCACTGGCATTTTTGGTGCATCGGGAATAAGGTATCTAACTTCTTTTTTGTTTTCTTTCTGCTCTATAACTTTGCTTTATATTTATTTACAGGGTCACCTGGCAATTTCTCATATTTAGTGGAGTCTTATATTAATCTATTCAGTTATTTTTCATAATCTACTTTATTCAATAACACAATGCCCCCTCCTTTATCTGTTGGCCATATCAATATACTTTTCTATTTCCTAGTTCCTTAAACCTTTAAGAATGTTGCCTTTCTTTCTCATAGACTTCACTGTGAACTTTTCAATATATTTTTCCACCATGGATTTAAAAATTTCCAAAAACTGCCTGGAAGTTCCTTTTGATTTAAAGGTTGACTGGTTTCTGAGAGGCACACTGCTTTACCATGAAATCTGTCACATTATTTATATTTTCAGTGTTGTAGAAAACCTAATACTGTGGAGAAAGTCTTGTGTCTACTTCCAGTGGCCCCCCATGTGTGAAATGATTTGATTTTTTTTTCTCTTGTTTAGTTCTAGATGCTTGTACATCTTTGGTTAGTCTATTTGCCTTTGTGTTTGATGGTAGGAATTTTTCATTTACACATTGATTATTATGATGCCAGAGAATGCACACCTAAAATTAGTTCTTCATATCTGGACATATCCCTCCTGGTTCCCTATGGCTTGGACTGTTCCACTGGAGAATGTTTCCCATGCTTACGTATGATCTCCAGTGTGGAAAAGAAGATGTGTTTCCCTCAACCTATTTATCCAGGTGACAAAATATTGTTTTTATCTCATAATATCAGTGTGAACTGAGCGTAAAGACTCTAAATTACAATTGAAAAAGAGGAACTTTCCTCATCAATTCCATTCTGTACATACCTCCTATTCTAGCGAGTGAGTATCCTAATAACAGTCTCTGTCCTGTTTACCTGCAGACAAACTCAAATTGATCCCATAGACCAGCCTTTCTCAACCTTTTCAACACAGAGGAACCCTTGAAATAGTTCTCCGGTCTCGGGGAACCCCTGCTAAAAATTTGAAATCTACAATTCATATCTTTGTGTGATGGTCAGTGGGAAGGATGGGCCTTACACTTGTGGTCATTGGGAAGAATTACCTCCTCACAGATAGCTAAAAAGATCAATGGTGTCAGTAGGAAATTATCTGAGAGGCAGAAATTGCCCAATGCTGAAGGAACCCCTAGCAACCTCTGGAGGAACCCTAGGGTTCCACGGAACCCTGGTTGAGAATCACTGCCATAGACCGATATACAGTATATTTTTGCAATGCCTTATTGAAAGAATTATGTGTATTATAGCAAATAAATATATATCCCTCCCTTTTGACATAGAGGTGCTGACTCGCCTTATGCAATTTATCGCTGAAAATCTGGAATACCTTTATTGCAAATTGGGAACTTTGATGCTGTCCTGGAATCTTGGCTGGATATATGTCCTACCGTAAGACCAGATGATCACCAAACTTTTTAATAGATTACTTACTGAAATTGGGATTATATGATGCTTGGTGATACTTTGCATCATCCAAACACACAATAGTTCCTATGTTTTTTTCAGGCTCCCACTTGGCACTGTTGAGAATTGACTTGGCACTAGGAAAAACAGAATTGTTGCCTTATGTTACAAATGTATTTTATAATCCTAGAGGTCTTTCTGACCACTCCCCCTTTGAGGTGGAAACACAGGAAATATAATGGAAAATAAACCTATTCTGGTTAGATTTAATTGTATCCATTAATGCTTTAGAGAATATGCCATTCCAAAATGTCATACTCCTGATATGTGCCTGTTGTACCATGCACTTGTATGAAAATGTATCTGTTTTCTTTGTATAGGTTCCTTTGTGCAAAATACCTGGTGTTCCTGCCAGTCACTCTGCTTGCCTATTAAAAAATGACCACATTAGGCATGAGAGCATATTTGGGGTCAGTTTTCCAGCTCTCCTTCAATGAATAGACTTGTGCTGAGACTCCACCCCACCACCCCAGCACAACCATTCACTGGGAAGAAAAGTGTGCTGCTGTTTCTCATCCCCTAGCTCTCTGAGCTCTTTATGCAGCTGATAACAGAGGGTATGTAATCACTTATAAAATAGAATCTATATGTGTGGATTTTTTCGATAGTACCGAAGGGAATCTAGAGCCCACTTCACCGCTAAACACTCCTTCTCAATCGTGGCATAATTTACCTCATGGGACTTCCATTTCCTGCTGAGGTAAATGACTGGGTGCTCTTCCCCGTTCCAGACCTGGAACCTGTAGAGGATTGGGGTACATCTCTAATAGCAAACATTAAATAGGGAATTAGACAGTCCCAATCCTTTCCATCTCTATCCACCACTTTCTTTAACATTTGTTTTAGGGTTTTGTTGAATCTTTCAACCAACCCATCTGTTTGGGGGTGATACACAGATGTACGCAATTGTGTCACTTTGAACAACTTACACAGCTCTTTCATAACCCGGGACATAAAGGGTGTACCTTGGTCCGTAAGCAGTTCTTTACAAATACCCACACGGCTAAAAACAAGAGATAGCTCTTTGGCTATGGTTTTGGCCGAGGGATTTCGGAGAGGAAACGCTTCCGGATAACGGGTGGCATAGTCCATTATAACCAAGATGTACTGGTGCCCCCTAGCGGACTTCATTATCGGACCTACTAAATCCATTGGGATCCTCTCAAAGGGGACCTCAATGATGGGAAGAGGTACCAGCGGGTTACGGAAATGTGGCATCAGTGCCGACCTCTGACACACAGGGCAGGAGGAACAATAATTTTTTGTTTTCTTCATGACCCCAGGCCAATAGAATCTCTGCAATACTCTCTCTCTGGTTTTCTCTGTCCCTAGATGACCTCCAAGAATGTGCCCATGGGCCAACTCTAACACCAACTTCCTGTAAGGTTTGGGCACCACAAGCTGCTCAATGGTTTCTTCTGCCCTTTTAGCCACCCGATACAGTAGGTCCTTTTCCACGATGAAGTATGGGTAAGTGCAGGTCTCATCTGGGTTCACTAACTCGCCATCTATTTCCACTACGTTTTCCCGTGCCTTTATTAGGGTGGGGTCTTTTATCTGTTCTGTGGCAAAACTTTCCTTGTGAACCTCGAGATCAGAAAACTCCACAGACGGCATGTTTTCGTCTGAGGATGTTGGCTCCTCCCCAGTTTCTCGAGTCTCCCCTGCCAATACCGACAAGGGAAATTCTGGAGAGTCCTCACCACTCTCAGAGGAATTCTGGCTATCACATTCCTGGTATATAGGGGCATCAGTGGGGGGCTCAGGACAATCCCATAGTTCGCAGAACTCTGGAAAATCCCTTCCCATAATGGCATCATGAGGCAAGTGAGACACTAATCCCACCCGATGAGAGAGGGTACCTTTGGGGGTCTCAAAACACACTGTAGTCACCGGATACTCTCAGGTATCCCCATGCACACAAATAACCGCTACCTTGCTATTCCCAGAAACCTCTGTAGTAACTAATTCAGCCTTTATCAATGTCACGAGGCTACCTGAATCCAGCAATACAACAACATTTCTACCATTAACACACATTTTGCATAAATGTTTCTCAGTTCCCCGAATGGCAGTGCATGCGACTGTCGCAAACAGCGACTGACGTCTGTCCGTTAGAAAGTCACATTGCATGGGTTCATCCACAACCAAGCAATTTGCTGCAATATGTCCCTCTTGTCAGCAGCGGTAACAAACAATCCTTCTTGCTGCCTCTTGAGCCCCTGTCTTCCCAGGCTGTTCTCGCCAAACCTTGGGTAGAACTCCCACCCTCTCACTCTCTCCACCCTCACCCCTTGGAATCATCTTACCCGCCACTGGGGATGGTCTGGTCTTAGGGTGGAAAGTCCATGAGTCTCTGGAAGAGGCAGTCAGGTTCTCTGTAGCCAAGTACTTCTCTACACGATCCACAAGATTATCGGCCGTTTCTGGGTCTCCATGGCTTACCTACTTTTGGATGGCAGTAGGAAGAGCTCTCAAGAAACGATCCATCACAACACGTTCCACAATCTTTGGTGCGGACAAAGTCTCTGGCTGTAGCCACTTCCTGCTCAGGTGAATGAGATCATACATTTGAGACCTGGGGGGTTTTCCCAGCCGGAAAGTCCAGTTATGCACACGCTGAGCCCGGACAGCCAGGGTGACACCCAGCCGTGCCAATATTTCAGTTTTTAGCATCACATAGTCTTTTGCTTGGTCAGGCTCTAGGTCATAGTAAGCTTTCTGCAATTCACCAGTTAACAGAGGGGCCACCAGTCCAGCCCACTGCTCCTTAGGCCACTTTTCTCTTTCAGCAGTCCTTTCAAATGTGGTCAAAAACACCTCTGGATCATCCTCTCCAGTCATTTTTGTCAATAAACGACTCACCCCAAAGGACGCAGTATTAGTGGAACTACTTGCCTCACTGGTCTGCGGATGTTGTTGCATTAATGTCTCCATTTGTTGTTGTAGTCTCTGCTCTTGCTTCTGTAACAAGTCTATGAAGCGGGCCTCAGATTGCTGCTGGGCTTGTTGCTGAGCTTCCAGACTCTGTTGCAAAGTTGCATTTGTCTGCTGCTGGGCTGCAAGGCTCTGTTGATGAGCTTGCTGCTGGGCTGCAAGGCTCTGTTGATGAGCTTGCTGCTGGGATGTGAAGCTCTGTTGTTGAGCTACAAGGCTCTTTTGCAAACCTGCATTTGTCTGCTGCCGATTGGCATTTGCTAGAGCCAGCTGTATCAGTATCTCCTCCATGCTGGCCTTAAAAAAACTGCCACTGGTTCTCCACCAACTGTGAGGGGGTTAGCTCGGCAGCAGGTGTGTGTGACCCCCTGGATGGGTTCACCACACAAAACAGGCACAGCAGACAGAGTTTGTAGTTGCAAAAACAAAAGGTGCGGTTTATTTAAACTATTTACAGGGGAAAAACAGCGAAACAAAAAGAAACATAAAAAAGAAATCCTGGAGGGCGTGGCCTGAGCGGAGACCGAGATGGACGCCTAACCTGAGAGCTCCTGTGCGACCGGGCTGATTCATCACCTTAAACGGGAGCCTACAGTCCTAATCTTGCTATGCACAGAGCCACAAGGAGCTCGTCCACCTCTCGCACCTCCAAGGACTCTCAGACCCACTCAGGGAGGAATATACCGGACATATTCCGGTCCCAAAAGACACAGGCCTCTGCGCCATTGCGGATCCGCGTGCCAGCTCAGGCCCAAGCCGCGGCCTCGCCTGACAGACCGCCATCCGCCAATATGCCGGGTACATCCTCTCCCAGCTCCAACGGGGCTCTCCCCCCCAGCCTATTCGACTTGGAGAAAGTTGCGACGGATATCAAAAACACAGTCACTGCTGCCATAGCAGACCTGAAGGCCGAAATGCTCGCGGTCGCCCACCGAGTGGATAACGTGGAGCAGACGACCCAGACACACGCGGCGGCCAATCGCCAGGTACAGTCGGCATATGATTCCCAACTTGCCCAAGTTTTTGAGCTCCACAGACACGTGGAAGACCTGGATAACCGGGGAAGGAGGCACAATGTTAGGGTACGGGGGGTCCCCGAATCCGTAGACCCCACCGCCATACAGCAAACCGTCAGCGCCATCTTTAATGACCTGATTGAGCGCCCTGCGGACTCCCCCATTGATATGGAAAGGGCCCACCGCGCTCTCCGCTCCATACCCCGAGATAACGAACCCCCCAGAGACATTATATGTTGTATAGTTAGCTTCCCCCTTAAGGAAGAGATTCTCCGCAAGGCGAGGGAAAGGGGACGTATTCTTTATAATGGCACGGAGGTGAAACTATTCCAGGACCACTCACAGATTACCCTTCAAAATAGGAGAGCACTACGACCACTGTTAGATGCTCTGCGTGCGAGAAACATCCAGTATCGCTGGAAATTCCCGTTTGGCCTGTCTGCATCCGCAAGGGGGCGCTCTGCCCTGCTTCGCACACCGGAGGATCTTCAGGCGTTCTGTGAACAACTCGACCTGCCCAACTTGGAACTACCGGATTGGTATGCGCTTTACTTCCCAGCGGAACCCTGGCTTCCTGTTTCGCTCCACCCGTCACCGAAAGCTGCACGCCAGAGACCGCGTCACCGTAGACCTGGACCGATGTCACCGAATGCCCGCTCCTCACGCCGGGACCTGCAACAACATAGCCCCTCACCACCGCGTATGTGATGCGAGAAACCTATTGACTAATTGTCTGCTGGATAGACTGAGACCTGCAGCCCGTGAGTATGCCTCCCCCCCCGGTGTGTGTAAGCGTTATTCACTGAACTATCACTCTCCCAGAGACCCCTCAGACCCTCATCTGATATAGACATGCCATTCCCACCCCGGTCTCTTGCACCCCATAGCTGACAACCCCTCGTCCCAATGGCCAACACAGTGACCTTCTTTCCCTGTTTGGGACTCCATACAACGCTTCACCATCTGGAGTCACCCATTAGCTCCACAATCTGTAACCCAGCGGACGGCCTAGGGCCTGCCTTATTCAGGTGGCGGATGTGGAAAGTGCGTATCCCCGAAAAAGCTACCTACGCCTTTTTACCCCAAAGCCCCTAGTCCCTCGTACACGTCCGGATCCCCCAAAGCTGGGAGGTCGCACTAAAAGTTGAAACTCTCTGACCTCCGGAAGATATGGACGCCCCCACGACATGTCCCCGTCCCGGGAGAGGCTCCCTATGAGTGCCCAGGAGTAGGCCTGGGTTTCTGTCATTGGCCCCTACCAACACAGCTACGGAGACCCTCTCCGAGAAGGCATAAGGATCTCTCCGCAATTTGGGTCCGCACAGACATTCCCCTTTTGGAAACGGGAGGACTGAACTCTATACTGCCCGACACCTCGGCCTGCAACACGAACACATCATCCCCCCCTGGGACATTTACTTCACGGACGACGATCCTAAACTCCTGCAGGCAATGTATTCGCAATCTATGTTTTATTCTTATTCCCCCAAATATTACTTTATTTTGTCTCTCATTAACATTACCAGTGCTATTATATGTCCCTTATTCGCACTTGTTTTCCCCTGACCCCTGTTGTACATATACGGTGTGCCGGGCATTGGTCGGGCGGGGTGGGATTTGGGAGATGCCAAAGAACACTAAGTTCCGAGAACCCCACCCCCCCCGATGCGAAGGCAGACATCGAGATACCGTCATCCTAACTCACTCTGGACTCTCCCTCCCTCACCTCTCCCCCCCTCATCCCTCCCCTTCTCCCCTCTCCACTCCTTCCCCCCTTCCCCCCGTTTCTTCCCCCCTCCCCCCCACTTCCCCCCCTCCCTCCCTTAGTTCTCTCCCCCCTACCCCACCCCCTTTCTCACCTCATCACTTCCCCTCCCTTCCCTTTTTTCCCCCTCATTTCCCCTCCCCCCTCTCTTTCCCCCCCCTCTCCCCCCATCTCTCCCCCCTCCCCCCTCCCCCCCCACCCCCTCTCCCCTCCCCCCTTACCTCTTCTCCCCCCCCTTGCCTCTTCTCCCCCTCCCCTTAATCCCCTCTTCTCTCCCTCCACCTCTATCCTCCTAGCCATCCCTTCCCCCTCTTTCCCCTCTCCTCCCCCCTCTTCCCCTCTTCCCGTCCCCACTCCCCCCAACCTGCCACTTCCCCCGCCTCATCCCCTTGTCCCTCATTCTCCTTCCTCCCCCCCTCTCATATCCCCCCCCATTCCTCCCTTCCCCCCCATCCTTGTACCCGTTGCCCTACCCCTTCCCCCCTACTCCCCCCCTCCCCCTCACCATAGATTGGCTTAACGTAAGTCTTTGAAAAGGGTATCCCCTCCCCAGCATGCCTCACGGGCTGTGGATTTCTCGGTTGAGTTCTCCTGAATATACTTTAAAAGTTTTACTTTCTATATAGTATGGTTCGCTTATATTGATTCCAGCACTGCGAGCTGGAGAAGGTTATATGTGTTATGTTATGTTGATTTGTGTATTGTTCCTATGCACTTGACACTTGAACTTTCTGTAGCTTGTTCCTCATGGTAGGCTCCCCGCTACGCTTCTTGGGCTCTCGCTGTAAGCGGGACCCCTCATCCGCTCCACTTTGACCCCCGGTCCACAGCTAGGCTGTGGTTACCGCTCACACTACTACCCCCACACAGCGGTCTCACTGAGATGTAGCTGACACTCCAGATTTCCCCTTGACTCCTACAGGTGGGTAGCCTAGCTAAGTCCACCTCTGGTTTTTCTTTCTCCTCCCCCATATTTATCCCCTTACATTTAGCTCCCATATCCCCCTTTTTTTTTCTACCCCGCCTTGGGTACTTGGCCCTGATCCCCCCTACCCTTCTTTCTCCCCCTTTTTTTCTACTCTGATCCTCCTGACTCTCCCTACCCCCAACTCTTCCTGATTTCCTCACCCGTGTGTCCTCTCTCCTTACCCCTCTTCCCCTTCTGTGTGTCCCCTTCCCTTCTTTCCCTTCCCCTAGGGGAGTGACCCTCACATTCATCCTCTATAGGAAGATCCTAACCTACTCGACAACCAGACATTCATTTTCACCTCTTCCTAACTCTTCATAATGCAGAACCCCCCTAAGACTAATATCCCAATGACTCTGAAGTGTGTTTCATTGAACACAAAAGGCCTGAATGCACCAGAAAAAAGGTCACAAGTGTTAGCTTCGCTCACCAAACATAAGGCTCACTTTATCTTCCTACAGGAGACGCACTTCCGATCTGATGCTATCCCCAAACTGACTAATCACATATATCGCTCTGCCCTACACGCCACTAACCCGGTTGCCAAATCTAAGGGAGTTTCGATCCTTATTTCAAAACACGCCAACTTCCTCCTGACTGACTCCCTAGTGGATCCTGAAGGCAGATTCATTTTTATTAAGGGAACATATGCAACTAAGCCTATTACACTGGCTAACATATATTGCCCTAATGAACATCAGGTCTCCTTCTTCCGCAAGACATGTGCCCTTCTGTCCTCATTCCAGAGCGGCCTGGTCCTCCTGGGAGGCGACATTAATGTGCCCTTGAACCCCCTCCTAGACACCTCCACTGCCACGACATCTCTGCCCTATAAGGCATTACGCCAAATTAAAGCCCAATTACAAACCTTGACCCTTCATGACACATGGCGCACCCTCTATCCTTCAACCAAAGACTACACCTACTTTTCGGCCCCTCACCAGAAATACTGCAGAATCGATTTCTTTTTTCTATCCCAGACCGACCTCCCCGCCCTCCAACATGCCTCCATTGAACCAATGTTCTTATCGGATCACCACCCCATCACAGTTATACTATCGTTCCCGGAAACGTACCCCAAGACTAAAGTATGGCGGTTCAACCCTTCCTGCTTGACAGATCCAACCTCATTGGAACGGATCCGCTCATGCATCAAGCTTTATTTTCAGGAGAATGCTAATCCTGACATTTCTCCAATATCCATATGGGAAGCCCACAAATGTGTGGTAAGGGGAGAACTGCTTGCCCTGAATGCACAGGCCAAAAAAGCTTATCAGGAGAAGGTGAATACTCTTATCAAAAGGATTAGAGCACTAGAGCTGTCCCACAAACAAACACAAGCCCAGAACACCCTTCAGGAACTAACTCAGTTCCGCACACTCCTTACAGACGAATTTGGTAAACGCACGAGAAGACTCTATATTCTTGGCCAGAGGGTCTTTTATGAACATGGCAATAAGAGTGGGCGCCTTTTAGCGCGGTCAGTCCAGAAGGCCAAACTCTCGTCCACCATACATGCCTTACGCGATCCCCAGGGCACCCTCTTGGCCAAGAGTGAGGACATCGCGAAAGAATTCGAGTCTTTCTACCGAAAGCTCTACAACCTTCGCCCTGCCCTGCCACCCCGAGCATCGGGGGAGACACGTCAAACGCTCATCGCGGACTTTCTCGCTCAATATGGCCCTAAACCCCTTTCCCCCCAACAAGCACAATCCTTAGAGGGACAATTCTCGACAGGAGAGCTGGAGATAACCCTGAAACAAATGAAGCTGGGCAAAAGCCCGGGCCCGGACGGGTACACCCTCCAGTACTATTTTGCAGACATCCTTGCCCCCAACCTTTTACAGACGTTTAATGCCCTGGCCAATCCGCAAGACCGACCTAACAGACTATTAGAGGCACACATCACTGTAATCCCTAAGGAAGGGAAGGATGCCCTCCAGGTGGCGAATTATAGGCCGATCTCACTCCTTAAAGTCGATATAAAAATGTATGCCAAGATCCTTGCCAGCAGGTTAATACCTCTAATCCCCGGTCTTATCTCCAATGATCAAGTGGGTTTTGTCCCGGGTAGGGAGGCACGGGACAATACCATACGAACCCTCAACCTACATCACTGGCTCACTTCAACTAAAACACCAGGCTTTTTGCTTTCCCTTGATGCGGAGAGGGCGTTTGACAGAGTGGCCTGGGACTACATGCGAGAGGTCCTAAAAGGGGTGGGTCTGGAGGACCGCATGCTCACCTCCATAATGGCATTATACTTGAACCCCACGGCGGCGGTGAGAGTTAACGGCCACCTGTCGAACGTCTTCTCCATCAGCAACGGCACTCGCCAGGGTTGCCCCTTCTCCCCCCTGATCTACATTCTCTCCTTAGAACCCCTCTTAAACAAACTTAGAGAAAACACGGACATTAGGGGTTTGATGGTCAAAGGCAAAGACTTTAAAGTGGCCGCCTTCGCGGACGATATCTTGCTCTCCCTCACATCCCCGCAAACCTCCCTTCCATCTCTCCTACTTGACCTGGAAGCCTTTGGTACAATTTCAAACCTAAAAATTAACTACACAAAGTCCCACGCCCTGAATATCACCCTCCCACCACAGGAAGTTCTCCATTGTCAGGAATCTCTCCCATTTCATTGGGAAAAGACTGCTATCTCCTATCTTGGGATTCGGATCCCACCCTGCCTTAAAGATCTGTATGCCCTTAACTTCCACCCTGCCCTGAAAAAAGCCCAAGACCACTTCTTGGAGTGGTCCTCACTGAATGTCTCGTGGTTTGGCCGAGCGGGTCTGATCAAAATGATTGTCCTACCACGTATATTATACTTGATCCAAACCATCCCGATGCATATATCCGCAGGATTCTTTTCCTCTTATCGGAAGGCCTGCTCTACATTTCTATGGAAAGGTTCCCCCCCTAGAATCAAATACACCAGACTCACCTTGCCCAAGCCTAAAGGGGGTATTGCTCTCCCAGACCTGTATAAATACTACGTGGCTTGTCACCTTACGAGAATCGCGGATTGGTCCATTCACTCCCTTGAAAAGGTCTGGACTGCTATCGAAGACTCTTTCTCACCCATTCCGCTACGTCTTCTCCCATGGCTATCCCCGAAACAATGGCCACAGCCCCTGACCTCACATCCTTTCATCCACACTTCCTTAATGCTTCTTAGGTGGTCCACCTCCAGAGATTCCCTCTCACCCACCCCGGGCCCGTGGACTACGCTGAGAGGAAATCCCGACTTTATCCCAGGCGAGTCACCTACTTTCCTCAAACAAGAATGGCCGTATCAGGACATCCTTGCTTTACAACTATACACTGACGGTAAGCTCTCTTCGATAGAGGACCTCAGGCTCATTTCCAACACCTCTACCTTCCCCTTTTGGACGTACAGACAAATTTGTCACTTTCTATCCACACATGCAGCTCAGGGCAGCTGGACAAGACCACTTACCCCTTTTGAAAACCTCTGCTATCGTAGAACCCCCCAACGACACCTTATTTCCCTGCTCTACGCTTTACTCTTAGAACCTACTGATTCCACCCTTTCGCCATCGCAGGCCTCGTGGAACAGAGATCTACCTACCCCCCTGACACCAGTTGAATGGACGAGAATTCACGAATACGCACACAGGGGGTCGTTGAACGTTGCCATCCAGGAGAATGGGTATAAAGTGCTCACTAGATGGTATAGGACCCCAGCTCTCCTTCATAAGTTTGCCCCTTCAACCTCCAATATATGCTGGAGATGCATTACAGAGGTGGGTACCATGATACATATTTGGTGGGAATGCTCACACATCCAACCCTTTTGGAGGGAAGTACACAGATGCATCGCCTCAATCACCACTTACACCTTGGACTTCACACCAGCACAATTTCTCCTGCATCACACTTCTCTCTCGAGGAAGGACTATTTCAAATCCCTAGCCATGCACATGGTGAATGCTGCCAGGTTGTGCATTCCCAAACACTGGCGCTCCTGCCATATACCGTGACTTAAAAAATGGTTTACGACCATCTCTAGAATTTGCGACATGGAAGAGCTGATCCACATCTCTCAAGAGAGACTGGAGAATTTCTCGACTACCTGGTCCTGTTGGTCACACTTCAAAACTACAGCTGAATACAATCAGCATGTTCCCTCGGATTAGAGTCTGTACTCTGTGGGGCTCTTTATCCCCCTCTTTCATACGGAGGTTCAAGCGAGTGGTCACTCCCCTCATCCTCATCCTCACCCTCATCCTCAACCCCACCCCACCCCTGCCCCCCATTCTCGCTGTTGCCCCTTGTGCTCTGATCCTTCCCCCCCCTCCCCTACCCCCCCTCCAGTCCCATACCCCCTCAAAATGAGTAGATATTGTCCCCCCCATCCTATCCCCCTATCACCATATCTTAAGACACCATCTCTTTGGTGTTGGAATCAACATGTAATGTAGCAAAGTTAGCAGGCGGTTGGAATGCGGATCAAACTAATAAAGGCTCCGGCCCATCCGCACCTTCACTCTCACTGATACAAAATCTGGAGACTATTTCACACCCGCCTGTAATGTTTGTTTAAGTTGTACCAAAATCTGGTTCTCTGTGAATGCACCTGTTCTGCTTCAAACCTTGTACTGTGATTCCTGTGAATTTGCTCAATAAAACTTTATGGAACAAAAAAAAAAGAAATCCTGGTCAGCTTGACCGCTTACTACACACGTAGGTTCCCTGTCTGACAACTAGGTGCAGCCTTGTGCTGCCCCAGCCCCTATCTCCCTGTTTTTGAAGGTTTTAGCCACACAGGCTTTGTCTCACCGCACAGGACAGAAACATACTCCCCAGTCTTGCACAACACAGAACTGGTTCCAGGATGGAGCATCTCCCTTAGCATGCTGGGAGTTCTTGTAGAGGCCTTAATGAGCCACTTGATTCAGCTGGGCTCATTAACTCTTCCCCCGCAAGACTCCCAGCACTCCCTCTAGTGGTATGAATTTGCATAAAGCCTGAATCTAGGGCATACATACCTACCATCCTGGATGCAACCTGGTGATTTTACCTGCCTGCTGTCACACTATATAAGAGCAGATGCGAAATGTTGGTAATGCCCTAATTTTTATGGAATGGAAGAAGAAGAATGAATGGTTGAGTGGACGGAAAAGGAGTATGGTGACTAAGAATAAAAAGAGATATAGAAACCAGGCCCCCTGAATAAAAGATGGTTAAAAATGGTTAAAAATGGATAGTAAATGCCTTTTTTGACATGGAACGTGAGAGGTATGGGCACACAAATAAAATGGGCACAGGTTTTTTTTTTAAATTAGAAAACTACAGGCTAAAATAATCTGTATCCAAGAAACGCACATGGTTAAAGACAGACTTGATTATCTAAAAAAGCCTTGGATACAGTGCTCATACCACTCATATCATACAACCTTTTCTAGGGGTCTCACTCATGGTACACAGGATGGTGGCATGGGAGTAAAACAGGGTTAAGAGAGACCCAGATAGGCAATATGTTTTTGTCTTTGCCCTGTTGCACTCACTCCCATTTGTTATCATGGGGGATATATACCCACCCCCCAGCTACAATGGGAATATTAAAGTAAGCAATGCTATTCATGTTTGAATATCCAGATGCGCATATTATATGTATGGGAGATTTCAATATGTGGTTGAATCCAAAACTGGACAGGTTTGGGAAAAATATTCCAAAAAAAGGAGAGTGGTCGGGGGTACTTGAATTTTTTTTAAGAGAAGTAGGATGGATTCATCTTTGGAGGACTAGAAATCCTGGGGCCGGAGTGTACTCGTGGCATGCACCCGGAAGGGGATGCATGACTAGAATAGACCTGGCCCTTGGAAATGAGAAGATAATTCCAAGGGTGAAATCCGCTACATACACGCTTAGGGGGGTGTCTGACCATGCAGGACTGGTCTTTGATTTAAAAATAGGCCCTGGAGGGAGGTGCCCGGGATACAGAATTCAACCCTATTGACTGAACCAAATTGGACTAAACGACCGAATACCGGAGCAAATGGAAATATTCTTGGAAGCCCATGGGGATAGAAAAATGGAAGGTACAACCTGGGATACCTTTAAGGCATACTTAAGAGCAATAGTAAGATCCACAATATCATATATTAAACGTACTAATAGACAGGAAGAAGAATAACTAGCCAAGATATGTAGGCAAACTGAAGCAGAGTTCATAAAAAAAAACTCAAATATAAACCAGATAAAATGGGCAGGAACAGCAAGGCAATATAAGAATCAATTAATAGTTAAAGCAAAACGTAAGAAGTCCCAGATGAAACAACAAAACTATGAGCAGGGATACCATGCCAATAAGATAGTAAACTACCTGATCAAGCAACAATCATCAACACTAGCCATTGCAGAGGTGAGAAATGAGAAAGGGGAAATGGTTAATACAGCGGATATTCTTGAAAGCTTCCATAGATACTATGATAAAATGTATACATTAACACTGATAGCTACACGAGAAGAGATAGAGGAATACCTAGAGGATCTGGATGTTTTGAAGTTAACAGACAAACAAAAACAAGAAATGGAAAGAGACATCGAAGAGGAGGAGGTAAGAGAGGCTATCAACTCAATGGGTAAGGGAAAGGCGCCCGGGCCAGATGGTATACCGGTGGAAATATACCAGCGATACGTGGAAATAATGGCCCGACCCTGACCAAGATGTATAGGGAGACTTTCCTCCAGGGAGAGATGCCCCCCTCTATGTACGAGGCAACAGTAATACTGATACCAAAACCAGATAAAGATAGAACTAATTGTACGTCGTACAGACCAATTTCACTATTAAACAGTGATTTCAAAATATTGGCAAAAATACTGGCAAAGAGGCTTAACAAGGTAATTTTATTGGTGATATCGGACGACCAAGCAGGATTTATGCCAGGGAAATCTACCACAAACAATATTAGGAGAACCCAGTTTATGGTACAACTGAGAGAGTGTTTTTCAGAGTCTAGTGCCTTGGCCTCATTTCATACGGCCAAGGCATTCGACTTCCTGCAGATGGTGTTGAAAAAAAGTGGATTTGGGGCAGGATTTAGAAAATTGGTGGGTATTTTGTACAAACAACCATGTTCCAATTTATTAATAAATGGAATTCTATCACCTAAAAAATAACTATACAGGGGAACTAGACAGGGGTGCCGATGTCCCCTCAGTTATTCTCCCTGGCAATAGAAGCACTGGCCAATAGATTTAGACAATGCAAAGTGTACTAGGGGATCAAAGTGGCAGGAAAGACCGAACACATAGGTTTATACGCTGATGATATCATATTATATATAGAAGAAGTACACACAACACTGGAGGAGGCAATGAAGTTAATAGAAACATATGGGATATTTTCAGGGCTCAAAATAATTTGGCAGAAATCAGCACTGATGTTACTGGGGCCGGGGAAAGAGGGGGGACCTCAGACCCCATTGAAAATAGTCAAAATATTTAAATATCTTGGAATAAACATCACCCTAGACCCAGAGGAGGCCCTGGAAGCAAATATAAACCCCTTGGTAGAATATGTAAAGAATAAATTGTGAATATGGGAAAAACTACCATTATCGATGGCAGGTAGAATACAGTTGATTAAATCTATCATATTGCCGAAATGTTTATACGTTATGGAGCATGCAGAGGTAAAGATCCCAAAATATGTATTTAAAAAGTTAAACTCCCAGCTGACCAGGTTTATCTGGGCACATGGGAGATGTAAATTAAAATTTAAAATGCTACAACGACCAAAAAAAGCAGCTGGTTTGGCAATACCATATTTATATTTATACTACCTAGTGGGGCAATTAAAACACTTAAAAACCTGGGTAATGCAGGAACATGAAACAAGAGAAAAGGAGTATTTGCTAAACAAAATGCAAGTAGGAGACTTACTGGTAGGATTAGAAACAACAGAGCTGAGAAGGGTGGGAGTAAAAATCCCCCTCCTAAAACTAGCAAGGTGTCAGAAACCATGAATCAGACCAAGACAGAAGTACAGTTAAATCACACTTGTTTAATAATAATAATAAAAAGGTAAACAGAGTAAGCATAGTCAAAACATAGCCAGAGTTCAGTAACCGGATCGGGTAGTCGGCCAAGCCAAAGTCCAAGAGCCAGCGATAAAGATAGTAGTACAGCAAGCAGTATCTGTAGCCAGAGGGGACATCAGTCAAGCAGGTCTTCAACTGGAATGCAGGAGAAAGTCTCTAGTGATGTTAACACAGGTGAAGGCAAAGAGCAAATGAACTGGAAGTCATTAAGTAGGCAGAGCTGACGAGCGGATCATCAACAGGTGGATCACTGTGGAGAGATGGAAGCTGGCAATTAGCTAACAGCTGAGCTGCCAGCACAGAGAAGGAAGGGCTGAGCCCAGCCCTGACAGTACCCCCCTCCTCAATGACCCCTTGGAGGACCACCGGGTTTGAGGGAAAAACGTCTATGGAAATCACGGAGGAGGACAGGGGCATGTACGTCCGAGGATGGGACCCAAGAGCGTTCCTCCGGACCGTACCCCTTCCAATGCACCAGGTACTGAATGCGCCCACGGAACCTATGGGAGTCAACAATGGACTGTACGTCATACTCCTCATGATTCTCAACCTGTATAGGGTGAGGACGTGGCACCGAGGTGGTAAAACGGTTGCAGACCAAAGGTTTCAATAAGGAGACATGAAACACATTAGAGATACGCATACTGGAAGGAAGGTCCAACGCGTAAGCCACTGGGTTTATCCTGCGAAGGATACGGAAAGGCCCAATAAACCGAGGTGCGAGCTTCAGAGAAGGAACACAAAGTCGGAGGTTGCGAGATGACAGCCAGGCCCTGTCCCGACCTGGTAGTAAGGCGCAGGCAGGCGTCTGCGGTCAGCATGGAGTCTGTACCTCTCGTTAGCCTGTCGCAAAGCCTCCTGGACTTGTACCCAAGTGGAACCAAGACCACGGAGATGTTCCTCTAACACAGGAATACTCTGAGCAACAAACGAGTCAGGCAACATGGAAGGTTGGAAACCATAATTCACCATAAACAGGGAAAAACAGGTAGCAGAATTCAGAGTGCTATTGTAAGCAAACTCCGCCCATGGTAAGAGGTCTGACCAGTTGTTGTGATGGTCAGAAATATAGCAACGCAGGAATTGCTCCAAGGACTGATTGGCTTGTTCTGCGGCCCCATTGGACTGTGGGTGATACGCAGAGGAGAAAGCAAGCTGAAATCCCAACTGTGCACAAAAGGCTCACCAGAACCGGGACACAAACTGACTTCCCCTGTCTGAGACAATGACCTTGGGTAGGCCATGTAAGCAAAAGATCTCCCGAGCAAAAATGGAAGCCAGTTCCTTAAACGTAGGCAACTTCTTAAGTAGAATACAGTGAGACATTTTCGAGAACCGGTCTACCACTATAAGGATAACTGTGTTGTTCTTGGAATTGGGTAACTCCACAATGAAATCCATAGACAGGTTGGTCCAGGGCCTCTCTCCATTGGGTATGGGTTGTAGGAGGCCCACTGGAAGGTGTCGTGGAGTCTTACTCTGAGCACACACGGAACGGGCAGCTACGAAGGCGGCTACATCAGCACGTAGAATAGGCCACCAGAATTGTTGGGAAATGGCCCAAAAGAGTTGATTCTTCCCAGGGTGGCCAGCAGCCTTGGTAGAATGGTAAGTCTGGAGCATGGCAGTACGGAGACTCTCGGGAACAAAGCAGCGGTCACAAGGTTTCTCAGGAGGGGCATCGACCTGAGCAGCCAGAATTCTGTCACCCAAAGGAGAAGTGAGACTGGCACGAATCGTAGCCAGACTACGATCAGGAGGAATCACAGGAACCGACTCCATTTTGGAAGTGGAGGAAAATTGTCGTGACAAGGCGTCAGCCCTTACATTCTTAGTACCCGGTAAGAATGAGACAATGTAATTGAAACTCAACAAGAAAAGAGCCCATCGTGCCCTTCTGGGAGAGAGGCGTTTAGCCTCAGACAATAATGTGAGATTCTTATGGTCAGTAAGAATAAGAACCGGCACAGTGGTACCTTTGGGGAGATGTCTCCATTCTTTCAGGGCTAAAATGATCGCCAAAAGCTCTCTGTCACCAATCTCGTAATTGCACTCGGCAGGTGACAAGGATGTGCCAACACAGGAGCAGAAACAAAGGTAGTCTTAAGACTCTCAAAAGCCTTAATGGACTCTGGAGACCAACTCTGTGGGTTACCGTCCTTTCTGGTCATATCAGTCAGGGGCTTGACCAGAGACGCAAAGTTACGAATAAACTTCCGATAATAGTTGGCAAAGCCAAGAAAGTGCTGCAGAGGACGCAAACCCATGGGTCGAGGCCACTGTAGCACTGCAGAAAGTTTCTCTGGGTCCATCGAAAAACCAGCAGTGGAAATCACATAACCCAGGAATTTAACATGTTCACGATGGAATACGCACTTCTCCAGTTTACAATAGAGATTGTTCTCTCTTAGTCTCTGAAGCACTCGACAGACATCTGTGTGGTGGCTCTCCAGGGACTTGGAAAATATGAGGATATCGTCTAGATAAACCACCACACATAACTGCAACAAGTCTCGGAGGACATCGTTAATAAACTCCTGGAAAACTGCCGGAGCGCTACAGAGGCCAAAAGGCATTACGAGATACTCATAATGACCTGTTCTGGTATTAAAAGCAAGTTTTCCACTCGTCGCCCGCCTTAATCCTGACTAGATTGTATGCCCTTCTCAAATCAAGCTTCGTGAAGACCTTTGCTCCCTTGAGGCGGTCAAATAACTCCGTAATCAATGGGATCGGACAGGCATTCTTAATGGTGAAACTATTGAGACCCCTATAATCAATACAAGGTCTCAGTTCGCCACTCTTCTTCTTCACAAAAAAGAAACCAGCACCAGCAGGAGACGAGGATTTGCAGATGAAACCTCGAGAAAGTGCTTCTGCAACATACTCCTCCATGGCCTTATCCTCCAAGACCGACAAAGGGTAAACCCGGCCACGAGGGGGTATGGCACAAGGTTGAAGGTCAATTGCACAATCATACGACCGGTGTGGAGGCAACGTACCGGCTTGACCTTTGTCAAAGACATCGCTAAAATCGCGGTACTCCTCCGGCAGGGAGGAGAGTGAAGAGGTGCACAGGACCTTGGCTTCCTTCTGGAAGCATCTCTCACTGCACTGTGGCGACCAGGACAGAACCTCAGCACAGAGCCAATCAAAAGACTAGTTGTGCCTCTGTAACCAAGGATAACCAATAACCAGCAGAAATTTAGGTGAGGAAATAACTTGGAGATGGATTATCTCAGGGTGAAGAGCCCCTACGGCCATGGACAATGGAACAGTCTCATGAGTCACATGGGCAGGCTGTAGAGGTCTCCCGTCAAGAGCCTCAATGGAGTGTCACGCAGCTGCAGCGGAATCAAGTGCTTAGACACAAAGGCAGCATCAATGAACAGCCTGCAGCCCCGGACTCGATTAGAGCCTGTATCTCGATGGACGACTCAGCCCAAGACAGGGTAACCGAAACCAGGGGCTTATCCTTCTGGGCAACTGGAGACGAAAAAACACCACCTAAGGTCTGTCCGTGACAGGACCTCAAGGTTTGGGCGTTCCCTGGATGGGTAGGACAAGACTTCAAAAAGTGACCGGCCTGGCCACTATAAAGGTACAATCTCTCCCTCCTCCTAAGGGCTCTCTCATCCACAGAGAGACACGTGAAGTCCAAGTGCATGGGTTCATCTTCACAGACCGACTCGGTACCAGAAGGCATGGGAGGTGAGGGAGGCAAGGGTGGGACTGCAAAGCTCGGAGACAAACGTACAGGAGGCTTCCGCAAGCACTCCTTAACAGAGGGTCTTTCTCTGAGTCTGGAGTCAATAAGGATGGCAAATGTGATTAACTTCTCGAGCTCAGTGGGTATATCTTGGGCGGCTATCTCATTCTTGATGTTATCCGAGAGACCATGAGAAAAAGCAGCCACGAGGGCCTCATTGTTCCAAGCAACCTCTGCTGCCAGAGTACGGAATTCAATGGCGTAATCGGCAACAGTTCTCATACTCTGTTTGATGGACATGAGGCTCTTGGCAGCAGAAGCGGAGCGTGCGGGAACGTCAAATACCCTTTTGAAGGAAGCCACAAATTTTGGGTAACTCAGGACCCCATAGAGGGTTTGCCCAGGCCAAGGCTCTCTCAGAAAGAAAAGATATCACGAAACCTACTTTGCTTCTGTCCGTGGGAAACGCCTGGGGCAGCTTCTCAAAATATATCTCAACCTGGTTGAGAAAACCTCTGCATTGGATTGGATCACCCCCAAATCGCTGGGGAAGCGGGGCGGAACCAGACATACCTCTTATAGAGGTAATACTCAAGGCGGGTGCCTGCACAGAGACTACCGGAGTGGCCACAGTGGGAGACTCTAGACGAGCCGTGCGTCTGTATCGCCATGGAAAACTGATCCATGCGGTGATCCAGGTCATCCAATCTGGAAAAAATATTATTAACAAATGGATTGGCTGCATCTTCTGAATTCATGGCCTTCGCCTACTGTCAGAAACCATAAAACAGACCGAGACAGAAGTACAGTTAAATCATACTTGTTTAATAATAATAATAAAAAGATAAACAGAGTAAGTATAGTCAAAACATAGCCAGAGTTCAGTAACCAGATCGGGTAGTCGGCCAAGCCAAAGTCCAAGAGCCAGCGATAAAGGTAGTAGTACAGCAAGCAGGATCTGTAGCCAGAGGGGATGTCAGTTAATCAGGTCTTCAACTGGAACGCAGGAGAAAGTCTCTAGTGATGTTAACACAGGTGAAGGCGAAGAGCAAATGAACTGGAAGTCCTTAAGTAGGCAGAGCTGATGAGCGGATCATCAACAGATGGATCACTGTGGAGAGATGGAAGCTGGCAATTAGCTAACAGCTGAGCTGCCAGCACAGAGAAGGAAGAGCTCAGCCCAGCCCTGACACATGGTCCGTTTGGAAAAAGGCAAAAAAATTGACAGGATTCAAGGATATCCCCCCAGAAACTGCCCTGTGGAATAATCCATAATTTGAGCGGTTAGAGGTATTTGAAGATAGTAAATACTGGAAACAGAAAAAAATAACAACTATTGGACAGATTTACAACAACAACATAATAGTGCCAGTGTTTAAACAATATAATCTCCACAGTAAACAGTTTTATAGGTATCTGCAGCTTAGACATCTATTGCTGGAACAGTTTCGGGAGAAAGGAAATTTAAATTTCAAAATATCCCCTTATAGGAATCCTGAGATCGCAAGGCCCAAAGAGATTGATATCCAAACTATACTCACACCTACTACAGAATAAAATAAGTAGAGAGCTGGTGGGAGCAAGGGATAAATGGCAGATAACTATTCCAGAGATGAGTGACCAGGAATGGGATGAAATTTGCTCTTCCCACTTGAAAGTATCCCCAGCAATGAATAATAGGATAATCCAATTACCGGTAAATATAATACATCAGACATACCTGGCCCCGAATAGACTGTATAGGATGGGAAGGATGGCCGCCCCAAACTGCACAAGATGTGGGCGGGGGGGCACACTTCCTCCACTTGATGTGGTATTGTGGAGATATAGGGAGATATTGGCAACAGGTGGTTGGGAAAATAGGAAAAGTTATAAATAAGCCAATGGTGGCTACAGTAGAATTATGCTTGTTGGGGGTACCAAAAGATGAAAGAGAATGTAAATACACCAGGATATTCCTGCTAGAGGTATTATTCCTGGCATAAAAACAAATAGTGGAAAAATGGATCTAGCCAAGCCCACCGACTATAAACCAATGGGTGAGAGCAGTAAACCAAGTTGTACCACTTGAGAGGATAATGTATGGACAAAGGTGAAATGTGCAGAACTATGAGAAGATATGGGTAAAGTGGAACAGATCACACTTAACAACGGATATAGGAAGACCTGGAAATACAGCATAAAGTGAATAAAGGAGGGAAGTAACTAGTGACCATAAGATAGGATGAGAAGGATGGAAGGAGCATGAGTGAATGGATATGATAAAAGGAATATATATGTTAAGATATTGGAATAAAATAAATGTGAAACTATGGAAATTAAAATGCAAGAATTTGTAATAAAGAGTATTTAAAAAAAAAAGGTGGGTAATGCAATTTTTTTTTTCAAAGTATTTGTGCAGCGATTTTTGAAACGCAATTTTGGGGGAAAAAAAACACTTTTTTGAATACCAATGCACAAAAACACACTATATTGCCCAAATTTTGGGTGAAATATAAAAGATGATCTTATGCTGAGTACATAGATACCAAGCATGATGTGCTTTAAAATTACGCGGGTGTGCAGTGGCGACAAACTATATACATTTTTAAAGGCCTTTTAAAAGCCTTTACAGGTAATCCATTGTCCCTAACATCTCGGATGTCAAGACCCACCTCAAAATGATCAAAGAGTACGAACAATACTCAGCCTGAGGCCTCGTACACACGACCGATTTTCTCGGCAAGAACCAGCCACAAACTTGCTGGCAGAGAGGTCTTGCCGAGTAAATCGGTCGTGTGTACGCTGCTAGCGGGTTTCTCGTCGAGAAAACCGACAAGAAACCTCGACGAGAAAATAGAGAACCTGCTCTCTATTTTCTCGTCGAGATTCTCCTCGGCGTGTTTCTCGACGAGAAAAGTGAGTGTGTGTACACTTACCTGTCCGCCCGGAAGCCCGCGCATGTTCGAAATGAATTTGACGCATGCGCGGTAGCTTCCTAGGCATACGTAGGGTATACCAAGATGGCGGCGACGGCATCGAATGTGACGAGCGCATGCTCAACGTAGTCGATGACGTCACCGCATACACTCCTTTCAAAGAACCGCGGGTTCTTTGAAACGAGCGTGTGTACACTCGGCCGGGACAAGTTTCTTGTCCAAGAATCTCGTCGAAAAAAACGACATGTTTTTTTCAACGAGAATCTCGGCCGTGTGTACGAGGCCTTACAATCGGGCTCCACTGGGAAATTTAGGAACTCTTGGGAGCCATGGCTCAAACTCCACCGTATGTGCCCACACTGGTAACCTTGTTTGAATCATTCTAACTAAACAACCTGTTGAAATTACTGTTAAGTTTTTCTTTTTTATGAAATACGAAAGTATTGTCTGTCATACATATCTTCTGTGTCTATAATCTTACCATCTGTCAAAATTTTAAACCCTCATGCATCATTGAAAATTGTAAAGTGCTGTTAAAGTTTATGAAAACCCAATAAAAAATAAATAAAATAAAAAAAGCCTTTACAGGTTACCACTTTCAAATAACAGAGGAGGACTACTGCTAGAATTACTGCCCTCGATCTGACGTTTACTTTGATATCCCAAATTTATGGTGCAATTACTGTTTACATGCGACACAAGACCGATGCTTGAGTTCACCTTTGCGCGTGTGCACGGGGAGACAGGGGTGCTTTGATTTTTATTAAATTTTTTATTATTCATTTTTATTTTTATTTTCTTTTTTCACTGTCCCTTTCATTTTTTTAAAATCATTTTTATTGTTATCACAGGGAATGTAACTATCCCCTATGATAGCAATATGTAGTGACAGGTACTCTTTTTGGAAACATTTGGGGTCTATTAGACTCTAGGTCTCTCCTCAGCCCTAAAGCATCTGGCCACACCAAGATTGGTGTGATAAGATGCTTTCCCAATTTCCCAATGGCGCTGTTTATATCCGGCGTACCTGAAAAGCAAACAATGGTAACAATAAAGTATTAACTCAATAAAATGTATTGCAATCTCTGCAAAAAAAAGAGTAAAAAATATATGCCGAAGCATAGGGACAATCCGAAACTAATGTTAGGGGCAATTCGTCCCTAATGTCCACCCCTGCCCCCATGCTTCAGCATATATGCTCTTTTTTTAACTGTGGTGGTGAAATCACCTCCTACAGCACTGGAGTCACAGATTTACATATCGCAAGAGCAAACCCTGTTGCTGTCAAAATAAATAAAACCGTGCTGCAGCTGAATGGCGTACCCGCAAAGCAAATAATGGTTAACAATAAAACAAAGTAACATTGCAGTATAACAGTAGGACACACCTGCAAAGCAAACATGATAATATAAAGTACCCATAAAACATTAAAGTTAGGCATACAATACAGTAAAACAGAGCAGAACAATAAAGAGAGAATAGAGAGAGAAGAACAATAAAACAACAACTATTTTTGGCTTTTTTTTTTATTTACACATTTATTATAACTTTAAATGTTCCAGGTTACATAGTAGACAAGGTTTAAAAAAAAGACACAAGTCCATCAAGTCCAACCTGTGTGTGTGATTTTATGCCAGTATTACATTGTATATCCCTGTATGTTGTGGTTGTTCAGGTGCTTTTCTTATAGTTTTTGAAATTATCGATGCTCCCAGCTGAAACCACTGCCTGTGGAAGAGAATTCCACATCCTTACCGCTATTACAGTAAAGAACCCTCTACACAGTTTAAGGTTAAAACGCTTTTCTATAGTTACATAGTAGGCGAGGCGAGGTTAGGGTCTCTCAAAATGCGATGTCCATCTAACATCTTTCGAGACCCTGTGTAAGTGTGCCCTCGGACTGTGTCATGCTGTACCCTATGCTAATACTCAACTAGTGTATGGTAGCAATGGAAACAGTCACTGATGCAGAGAAAAGGTTGGTCAGGACAGGAGGGACAATAAAAGTGGGTGTAACGCCTAAATCCACGTTTCCTGCAGACACAACATATTCTTGGGGTGTTCTTTGGGTAGAGGTACCATGGAGGACTTCTAGAAAGTGCCTCTCCTGCAGCCCGCTCACTGCATTTGCATTGGGAAGTTGGCCACAGTACCATCTGGAAACAGCTAGGCTGTGATGATCTCTTCCTGGGATTTTAGGAAGAATCCAGTTCATCCTGATGCTTTGTATAGCACATAAGCGTTCAGCAGAGCCAAATGAAAAAAGTATACAGACCCATTTTTATACCAGCATCTGGCTTTACGGGCTATTAGGTATGGCACCATCATCTGGTCGTTGAAGTTCCCACCTCCCATGTTAAGGTTGTATTCGTGGACACAGAAGGGCTTCTCAACAATACCAGTTACCGTTGGAATTTGGACTGTCGTATGTGCTTGAATGGAGGACAGAACTAAAACATTCCATGTGTCCCTCCACTTCACTGCAAGCTATTTATTACACTTCAAGCAGGCTCTCTCCACCCTTCTATGTCGGCATTATCCAAGATGTTGGGGAAAGCCCTGATGATTAGATTGCATGGTCCAACATGCACCAATTCCAGAATCAGAAAAGGTAACTAAAAAGTGGCACGCTTAATGCAGAATATACAACGTGACTACCGCTAACTGCCTTAAACGCTGTTTAGAGTCACAAGTGACACAAATAGTGATTAGAAAAGAGATCTGTACACTATACTAATTCCACTGTGACAGGGCGTGAAAGGGTTAACTGGGGGGGATCAGAGGATTAAACCTTTATTGGGGGGTTAAGGGGGGATACCCTAAACCTACCTGGGCTACTCTTAACTGCCCTAATGCCGATTAGTGTCACAAGTGAGACCAGTACAATGATCAGTGAAAAATCAGAAAACTGCACATGGTGGCACTGTGACAGGGAGTGAAAGGGTTAACTGGGGTGGTGATCAGGAGGTGATCGGGGGGTGAAAAGTGTGCCTACGTGTACTGGTGTTAGTGTAGTGTTGGTGTACTCACAGTAGATGTCTTCTCCTCTCATGCTGGAACCGAAAACGGCTCCACAAGAAGGGGTGACACTACTTCCTCTGCCTGTGTTTACATTACACAGCCAGAGGACAGTCTGCCATTCGATAGAGCTGATCAGCAGGTCCAGCCCAGAAATCATTGGCCTGGACCTGAAGACTGATCAGTTCTCTACCGAATCCAATCGCTGCGGGAACAGCGGGTGCGCACGCCCCCTACCCACGCATGTGAACGACATACACCTACGGCGGTTTGCGCAGGAGAGCCAACCTGCCGCTGTATAATGACGGCGGCTGGTCGGCAACAGGTTAACTGACAATTACGCGGTCGTGCGACACTGTACCCAAATAAAATGTATGTCCTTTTTTCCCTCAAATAGAGCTTTCTTCTGGTGGTATTTGATCACCTCTGCATTTTTTATTTTTTGCACTATAAACAAAAAACGAGCAGAAATTTTGAAAAAATATATATATTTTACTTTCTGCTATAAACACATCTATTAAAATTTTACAAAAAAAAATTCCCTTCATCAATTTAGGCCAATATGTATTCTGTTACATATTTGTGGTATAAATATTCACAATAAGCGTATATTGATTGGTTTGAGAAAAAGTTATAGCGTCTACAAACTATGGAATATTTTTATTTATTTTTCTAGTAATGGCAGTGATCAGTAACTTATAGCGGGACTGCAATATTGTGGCAGGCAAATGAGACACTGAATCGAAACCAAGCAAAACTATTTTTTTTGTTCTGCATGTCTAGTCTACTGTCTCTTAAGTACAAGGGCTATTCTTGTACTATAGGTTGTAGATAGTAATCCACATTCACCTAAATGTGCAAATAAAGAGTCAATACCACTATGTATTGGTCTTCCTGGGGGGGGGGTTGTTTTCCTTTTATGAATTTTTGGTACTTGGTAAATCACTGGCATTTTTGGTGCATCGGGAATAAGGTATCTAACTTCTTTTTTGTTTTCTTTCTGCTCTATAACTTTGCTTTATATTTATTTACAGGGTCACCTGGCAATTTCTCATATTTAGTGGAGTCTTATATTAATCTATTCAGTTATTTTTCATAATCTACTTTATTCAATAACACAATGCCCCCTCCTTTATCTGCTGGCCATATCAATATACTTTTCTATTTCCTAGTTCCTTAAACCTTTAAGAATGTTGCCTTTCTTTCTCATAGACTTAACTGTGAACTTTTCAATATATTTTTCCACCATGGATTTAAAAATTTCCAAAAACTGCCTGGAAGTTCCTTTTGATTTAAAGGTTGACTGGTTTCTGAGAGGCACACTGCTTTACCATGAAATCTGTCACATTATTTATATTTTCAGCGTTGTAGAAAACCTAATACTGTGGAGAAAGTCTTGTGTCTACTTCCAGTGGCCCCCCATGTGTGAAATGATTAGATTTTTTTTCTCTTGTTTAGTTCTAGATGCTTGTACATCTTTGGTTAGTCTATTTGCCTTTGTGTTTGATGGTAGGAATTTTTCATTTACACATTGATTATTATGATGCCAGAGAATGCACACCTAAAATTAGTTCTTCATATCTGGACATATCCCTCCTGGTTCCCTATGGCTTGGACTGTTCCACTGGAGAATGTTTCCCATGCTTACGTATGATCTCCAGTGTGGAAAAGAAGATGTGTTTCCCTCAACCTATTTATCCAGGTGACAAAATATTGTTTTTATCTCATAATATCAGTGTGAACTGAGCGTAAAGACTCTAAATTACAATTGAAAAAGAGGAACTTTCCTCATCAATTCCATTCTGTACATACCTCCTATTCTAGCGGAGTGAGTATCCTAATAACAGTCTCTGTCCTGTTTACCTGCAGACAAACTCAAATTGATCCCATAGACCGATATACAGTATATTTTTGCAATGCCTTATTGAAAGAATTATGTGTATTATAGCAAATAAATATATATCCCTCCCCTTTTGACATAGAGGTGCTGACTCGCCTTATGCAATTTATCGCTGAAAATCTGGAATACCTTTATTGCAAATTGGGAACTTTGATGCTGTCCTGGAATCTTGGCTGGATATATGTCCTACCGTAAGACCAGATGATCACCAAACTTTTTAATAGATTACTTACTGAAATTGGGATTATATGATGCTTGGTGATACTTTGCATCATCCAAACACACAATAGTTCCTATGTTTTTTTCAGGCTCCCACTTGGCACTGTTGAGAATTGACTTGGCACTAGGAAAAACAGAATTGTTGCCTTATGTTACAAATGTATTTTATAATCCTAGAGGTCTTTCTGACCACTCCCCCTTTGAGGTGGAAACACAGGAAATATAATGGGAAATAAACCTATTCTGGTTAGATTTAATTGTATCCATTAATGCTTTAGAGAATATGCCATTCCAAAATGTCATACTCCTGATATGTGCCTGCTGTACCATGCACTTGTATGAAAATGTATCTGTTTTCTTTGTATAGGTTCCTTTGTGCAAAATACCTGGTGTTCCTGCCAGTCACTCTGCTTGCCTAGTAAAAAATGACCACATTAGGCATGAGAGCATATTTGGGGTCAGTTTTCCAGCTCTCCTTCAATGAATAGACTTGTGCTGAGACTCCATCCCACCACCCCAGCACAACCATTCACTGGGAAGAAAGGGAAGAAAAGTGTGCTGCTGTTTCTCATCCCCTAGCTCTCTGAGCTCTTTATGCAGCTGAGAACAGAGGGTATGTAATCACTTATAAAATAGGGGAAACAAATATTTGTAATGTTTTTTTTATATGTATACACAAAAGTTTTGTCTTTCATTTATATTTTTAACTGCATGGGTTGATTTACAAGGTGAGGGTTCCCATAAACTTTAAATGCATAACCATGAACTTTCCCTCGGGTACCTGGGGTGTGGTCTGGGGGGTTTATTGCTTCTGAACATCCTCAGAATTAAATAATCCAAAAAAGTGTGGGAGTTTTCTATCCCAAAGGAAGTTGCTTTGTCAGAAAATATTATGTAGAAAACCCTTCCCCTACGATCCAGGAAACAATTGTCTGAACCTCAGGTAGAATTGATTCATATTTAGGGGACATGACGGAGTGACGGAGTGAACGTTTGAGCGTGTGGGCGGGTTCTACGCACGCAATGCTTTCAGCGTGAGATGCTGCCACTGCTGTGATGCTTCCAGAGTGAGACGCCAGCCTTGTTACGGATCCGTAGATCGGTAGCCACTGGATGAGCTGTGGATGTCCGCTTCTAGCCTGGTCTAGCCTAACTGAAAAACCTGCTGGACGGCTGTTTTCTCACCCGTTTTCTACCCTACTCCTTACCGTATTACAGCGGTCACCGGCCACCGATGATTGATGATGGATGGGGGAAAATAGCAGGAGATAACGGTGCCTGCGCAAGTGATGAGTGACGAATCAGAGGTACCTCTAGCACAAGACGCCAACTCCACAGCTCCAACTCCACAGCTTCGCTGATATCCAGATCACAGACTCGCAGACCCGCAGACAACTGGACCTAGCGGTATATGGTGAAGGTAAAATAGCAGGTGGCAGATTTTGTTATAGACTATGCTCTCCCCCTCTCTGGGTTAATCCTCTACCTACCCTTTGAAATATTCTTTGTATACGGTATATGTTATACAAATGGTATATATATACATCAAGCCGGAGGAGGAAGGAGAAGAAGATTGAAAGTGGGCTCGGTTTTTTTTTGTTTGTTTTATTTGCTATTTATTTCTTTTTTATAGCTGAGGATACTGATGCCTCCCCTACTTTTCTAGTGAAAAAGATAGTAGGGCAGAAATGGAAACAAACATAAAGGCATAAATACTGAGAGCTTTAACTTCATCTTTACTAAGTTAGTACTGCTACTGGAAAAGAAGGTGGAGGGCAAAGCAAAAAAAAATAAAAATCCACACATATAGATTCTATATTTTTGCTGCTGAAAACAGAAAACTGAACACTGCTTGAATGGCCCCCGGCAAAACTAGAGGTAAAACACAATCGGTTACCCCATGCTCCTCCCTATTACTAAAAGCAATAAAAGGAACTCTGAAATCAGCAGAAAAATCTCTGCTAAAATCCTCTAAAATCATTGAGGCACAGGCAGAGATCCAGAGTGCAATGGCGGAGCAGCCTACTTTTGCTAAGGACATCATGGAGGCAATAAAAAAAAGCAGTGAGATCCTTACATCTAAAATAGATGCCCTGGCTGTAGATGTTAGCATTATGAGGCACGAGTTTGAGAAAATACAGCAAAGAACGGCGGTAGTGGAAACTCGGGTCGCAAAGATAGAAGAAAAACAAAAAATAGAGAACAAAGAATGGCACATAATGAAAAAACAAATCATAACACTTCAAGAAAGAGCAATAGACACAGAAAGCCGATTAAGGAGGAATAATGTCCGGATTTTGGGGATACCAGAGCGAGCAGAGGGAGATAACCCAGTAGAGTTTTCGGAAAAACTATTGGTAGATATCCTAGGCCTGGTAAAAAGAACTTCAACATTTATAGTAGAGAGAGCTCATAGAATCTCCCTCCATATTCCCAAACCAGGAGAATTCCCCAGACCCTTCTTACTGCGTCTGCTAAACTTTAGAGACCAAGATAAAATCTTGTCAGCAGCGAGGATGAAAGAGGACATACAATATGAAAGCGTGAGTGAGTGAGTGAGTGAGTGAGTGAGTGAGTGAGTGAGCAACTTGTATAGTGCTGCAATTGCGAACTAAATCGCCTCAAGGCGCTTTGCATCCAGTGTCGTTGAGATCGTTAGAAGAGATGGGTCTTTAGTATTTTCCGGAAGGCCCGATGGTTTTCTTCCATGCGGATATTCGTAGGTAGCGCATTCCATAGCCTGGTCCTTGGACAGCAAACCTTCGTTCTCCCTTGGCTTTGTAGCAGGTCTTGGGGATGTGGAGGAGGTTTTGGTTAGTTGATCGAAGGTCACGAGTAGTGGTGTAGTGTTTTATTTTCTCGCATAAATATTCAGGAGCGTTTCCTTGTGCGCATTTGTGGGTGAGGCAGAGGGTCTTGAATGTGATCCGATCCTTTACGGCTAGCCAATGGAGGCTTTTCAGGGACGGTGCGATTGATTCCCAGGGTTTTTTCCCTGTTACCAGTCTGGCCGCTGTGTTTTGGACGACTTGTAGACGTGCAACTTGGTATTTGGGTAGTCCTAGGTAAAGTGAGTTAGCATAGTCAAGCCGTGAATTGATAATGGTTCCGACTACTACTGCTCTGTCTTTTTCCGGGATGAACGGGATGAGTCTTCGTAGCAGGCGGAGAAGGTGGTGGGATCCACTGACTACTGATCCTATTTGTGCGTCCATAGTCATGTCTGAGTCAAAGATAACTCCCAGGCTTTTAACTTTGGTGCCTGGGGTTATGTTTTGTCCCAGGATGGTGGGCGGCGTCCATGTGGTCCTGCCGTTTTTCTTTCGGTTAGCGTGGAAAATGAGCAATTCTGTTTTGGATCCATTAAGCTTGAGGGAGCTCTCTGTCATCCAATTAATGATCAATGTAAGGCATTTTTCCAGTCCGTAATATTGATCTTTTTTGTTGTTGATGCGAAAGTATAGTTGAGTGTCATCTGCATAGGAGTGATAACGCATGTCCTGTTCACTGATGATTTTGAGGAGTGGCCGAAGGTAGATGTTGAAGAGTACCGGTGACAGGGGTGATCCTTGAGGTACTCCGCATGTATTTGTGCGTGGTGCCGAGGTAAAGGCTCCCAGTTTCACTGTCTGGGATCGGTTTTCTAAGAAGGATGCGAACCATGGTAGGTCCGTGTCTGCGACTCCTGCTACTTTGGTGAGACGCGTAAGTAGGATTTTGTGATCTACTGTGTCAAAGGCTGCACTGAGGTCCAGCAGCACCAGGAGACATGATTCTCCGTCATCTGCTGCTTCTAGTACGTCGTCCCATATTTTGAGAAGTGCCGTTTCCGTCCCATGGCCTGGGCGGAACCCCGATTGAAGTGGGTCCAGGAGATTGTGGGTATCCAAATTAAGTTGTAGCTGTTGTGTTACAACTTTCTCGATAATCTTGGAGATGGTGGTCAGGCTTGTTACCGGTCTTCTAAAATTTGGGTCATTCGGGTCGAGGTTGGGTTTCTTTAATAGGGGTTTGATTATTCCTTGTTTAAGGGAAGTCGGCACAATACCTTCTTTGAACGATTGGTTGATGAAGTGTGTTATGTGGGGTGCCAAGATGTCGGTACATTCTTTCAGCAGTTTTGCCGGAATGATGTCGTTCGGTGAAGTGCTATCTCGGAGGCTTCTGATGATGTTTTTTGTAGCGTCAATTGTAATTGGGACCAGAGTAAATTTCTTTGATTGCAGAATATTTATCTGGTTCTTTTCTTCCTTTGGCTGTGTGGGGTTGTTTGATTTTTCCTGCTGAATTATTTTCCTAATGTTATCAATTTTGTCGATAAAAAAATTGGATAGTTCATTGCAGAATTCCTGTGTTTCGTTTGCTGAAGACTCCAAACAGGTGGGATTCATGGTCTGAGCTACTAGTTTGAAGAGTTCGCGGGGGCGGTTTAGGGCTTTTGCGATGGTGTTAGCGAAATGGTCTCTTTTTGCTTTGAAGATTGCTTTATGATATTTCCTAGTGAGTGCTTTGTAGATTGTGTAGTTCTCCTTTGTTGCATTTCTTCTCCAGGCTCCTTCTGCTCTTCTGCGTTCTTGTTTCAGTAAAGTAAGAGCGTCATTGAACCAGCCTGCATTGTTTTTGCGGATGAGTGCTCTGTGTCTTGGAGCAACCGTATCTGCTGTCTGTAGCAAAGCATTGTTCAGGAAGTTGAGTGTTTCTTCTGTTGAGTGGTTTTGGTTTAGCATTTCCATATTGTTCAATAGCGTGGTTTTGAAAAGCTCAGAGTATAGTTTCTTCTGTGATCTTGTCCAGTGTGTTGTTGCTGATTGTATTGATTTTTGGAGGGCCGTGTTGGTCGTTATAGTAAACTTGATGGCATGGTGGTCTGTCCATGGTAGAGGCTGGTTGTCCAGTGTGTTGATGTCCATATCTTGTTTGAAGATTAGGTCAAGAGTGTGACCTGATACATGAGTAGGAGTATTTATCAATTGTTGCAAGCCTAGTTTTTCTAGTTGGTCGATGCAGGCAGTGGCGATAGGGTCTTCGGGGGAGTTGGCCCAAAGGTTGAAGTCTCCAAGTAGCAGCAGATTTTTGGTTTTCTTGGTGTATGTCGAGAAAAATTCATTTAAATGTGTGAGGAGGTGTGTCTTGGGTCCCGGTGGTCTGTAGCAGAGCAGTATGTGGATGGTATCCTGGGGTGTGAAATTGATGTTTTTCCCAGACTATCCCCCAGAGATACAGGAAAGGAGAAGGGCATATAATGAAGTTCGGAAGAAACTCAGAGAGAAGGGACTGAAATATAGTCTTTTATATCCTAGTAAATTAAGGGTGAATGATGAGATGCGAACACATTTTTTTGAAACGCCAGATGCAGTGGCAGAGTGGTTAGATGCTAGATAGCTTTGGCTGTGCGGTTCAATAATTATTATAATTTTTTTTTTTAAAGGATCATTAAAGATTATACAGGTGTATTTTTATATGGAGGGAGGGTTATGAGTTTCTCAAGATAGGGTTGAGGGATCACATACTCTACATATATTGGAAGCAGTGGGGCAGTTGGAATTGCTGCTCCCTTTTGATAATTTTTTTTTTTTTATCTCTTGCCTCCCCCCTTTTTTTTCTCTTGCATCCCCCCCCCCATTTTTTTTTTTTTTTTGCTACAAGTTTTAAAAAAAAAAACAACTTTTTTTTTGTTACAAGTTTTTTTTTCTTAAATGTCCTTTTTTTGGGGGATTATTTTCTTTTGGGGAGTGTAGGGAGAATTGGGAATAAGGGATAAATAACTTAAATATATTAGAGGAATTAAACACGATAAGAATACGGAATAAGAAATAAGTTGTTGACTATACACAAATGTAGGGAGGGAGGGAAGGAAGGGGCAGAAATAGCGTCACTGAGCGCCAGAATCACTTAATTTTTTTTACTACACGAGAGGGATTTATTGCACACTATCAAATATGGGTTAATAAAAGAGGTGGAGTGGAGGGCGGGAGTTGGGTGGAGGGGGTGGGGGGGGAACTACTAGGCTTTTTTTTTTTTTTGGTGTACCCTCTCTAGATAGAAATATTTGAGAGGAAAGAGATGGGAAGAAATCTCACCGGTAAATGATGATAAATATAACTTGAAACTGAAAAGGAATGTTGAAGCGAAAGTACCTTATTATATCAATAATCTGCCCTTCCCTGGTTATGTTTGTTGGAGATGGGTGTTATTTTTTTTCTGGGGGGGGGAGGGAGGAGAGGGGGGTTTGGAGAGATTATAGAGGGGCTTATATGGTGAATGCTACTTGAATAGTGGCACTTTTTATGTATTTATCCCTCTATGGAGAAAATGTGTGTAGGGGAAAGTGATCTATAGGAGTAATATTCTCCTTTTTTTTGTGTTTTTGTTTCCATATCCTTGTATATATCCCTCTATGGAGAAATGTTTGTTTATGTAATAAGGATAACATTCCATACTATACTGAGTGTCGAACCCGCCACACGTTTGTGTGAAAGGTAACTGCACTTGTTTTTTTTTTGGCCTGAGTTTGGGAAATGTTGGGTATTGACCATGGAATGGATACCATGGTCGGTAATAAAGGGATAAGTCGAAATGCCTCTCCACTCTTGTCCAGGTATGAATGGAATTGTGGATCAAAGGAGGAGGTGGAGAGGGATAGGGTGGGAAGGGAGGAGGGAGGGAAAGATAGAGTAAGAATGAAATGTATAAATGCCCAGAAGTGTAGTCTAAAATCTCAGAAAAGGCTCCATCCCCAAAAAAGAAGGTGCAGGAGGAAGCTCCCTAGGTTCTAAATACAATGCCAGGTAAAGAAAGTAATAATAACAGGTACTCAGTAATATCATGGAACGTCAGAAGATTGAACTCTAGATTCAAGCGAGCTCTGATGTTCCAATACATAAGAAAATACAGTCCACAACTAATTATATTACAGGAGACACATTTAATGGGAAAAAAAACCAACAACGTTAAAAAAAGCCTGGATACAAAAGGAATATCATGCCACTTATTCATCTTATGCCAGAGGGGTATCAGTGTTAGTTAACCACTTAACGACCGCCCACCGCCGATTTACGTCGGCAGAATGGCACGGACAGGCAGAATCACGTAGATCTACGTGATCGCCTTTGTGCAGTTGGGGGGTCCATCCGGACCCCCCTTCACTGCAGTGAGCGGCCGTTAAGTGTTCGGGAGCGATCAGGCATGAGGGGGCGGCCGCTCGATTCCGCCCCCCCCTCGCGATCGCTCCCGGCCAATGAAAATGCTTCCTCCGCCATGTGATGTAAACAAGGCTGGAGGAAGTGATGTCATCTCCCTCGCCGCGGTCTTTTCGTTCCCGGCGCCGAGCAGAGAAGAAGCAGGTTAGTGCACCAACAGTCCACTGACACGTAGGTACACATAGGCACACAAATCACCCCCCAGTCACCCCCAGATCACCCCCAGGTCACCCCAAAGCCCCCAATCACAGTGTCACTGATTACAGTGATCATTTATTTTACTGATCACTGCATTTAGTGTCATCTGTGATTGTAAAAAGTTGCAGGGCAGTTAGGATTAGGCCCCTTTAGGTCCAGGGTAGCCCCCTAACCCCCCCCTAATAAAGGTTTAACCCCTTGATCACCCCCCCAGGTAACCCTTTCACCCCCTAACTTCAGCGTCACTAAGCGATTGTTTTTCCGATCGCTGTATTTGTGTCGCTGGTGTTTTAGATTATTAGTTATTTTTTTTAGGTTCGCCGCAGGTTTTTATTAGTGTCAGGTACCCCCATATATTATTTTAACCCCCTGATTGCCCCTAGAGTTAACCCTTTCACCAGTGATCGCCGTATAAGCGTCACTGGTGTCACTGGTTAGCCAGTAAGTTATTTAGTTATTTAGGTTACCCGTCAGGTTTTTATATAGTGTCAGGTACCCCCATATTTAACCTAATAAAGGTTTTAACCCCCTGATTGCCCCTAGTTAACCCTTTCACCAGTGATCACCATATAAAGGTTACGGGTGACGCTGGTTGATTAGTTTGCTTTTTATAGCATCAGGGCACCCGCCGTATATAACCCAATAAAGGTTTACCCCCCCTGATCGCCCGGCGGGTGAGATCAATTAGGTTTTAGCGCCAGAAAGGGTCTGCGTCGCCCCAGGCAGTGTTAGGTTAGTGCCAGTAACGCTAACACCCACGCGCAAAGCATACACCCCCCTTAGTGGTATAGTATCTGATCAGATCTATACTAGCATCCCCAGCGGTTTAGGGTTCCCAAAAACGCAGTGTTAGCGGGATCAGCCCAGATACCTGCTAGCGCCTGCGTTTAGCCCCTCCGCCCAGCCCAGCCCAGCCCAACCAAGTGCAGTATCGATCGATCACTGTCACTTACCAAACACAACACACATAACTGCAGCGTTCGCAGAGACAGGCCTGATCCATATCAACCAGTCCATAGCAAACGTCCATAGCAACCAGTCCATAGCAACCGTCCATAGCAACCATCCATAGCAACCAGTCTATAGCAACTGTTCATAGCAACCATCCATTGCAACCAGTCCATAGCAACCGTCCATAGCAACTGTCCATAGCAACCATTCATAGCAACTATCCATAGCATCCAGTCCATAGCAACTGTCCATGGCAACCAATCCATAGCAACCGTCCATAACAACCAATCCGTAGCAACCGTCCATAGCAACTGTCCATAGCAACCGTCCATAGCAACCAGTCCATAGCAACCATCAATATCAACCAGTCCAAGGTGAATGTTTTGAACACTACCACTCAAAAGTGAAGTTTTAGCGTAGGGTACAGCATTTCACAGACAAGGACACACTTACACAGGGTCTCCCAAGATGCCATTACATTTTGAGAGACCCGAACTATTACAGTTGTAAAGTTACAAAAAAAGTGTAAAAAAGAAAAAAAAAAACGTAAAAAACAAAACACAAAAAATATATAAAATAAAAAAAACAAAAATAGTTGTCGTTTTATTGTTCTCTCTCTCTCTATTTTCTCTCTATTGTTCTGCTCTTTTTTACTGTATTCTATTCTGCAATGTTTTATCATGCTTGCTTTTCAGGTATGTAATTTTTTGTTTTCAGGTGCGCCATTCAACTGCAGCGCGGAATTATTTATCTTGACAGCAACAGCGTTTGCTCCCACGATACATAAAGCCGTGACACCACAGTTAAAAAAAAGAGCATATATGCCGAAGCATGGGGGCAGCAGGGGCGGAGGAGCGATTTTGCTCCTAATGCCGCGTACATACGGTCAAAATTCCGACGGAGGCCTGCCCGTGGAAAATTCCGACCGTGTGTACGCGGCATAACTTTTTTGCGGGAGGATGCCCCCATGCTTCGGCATATATATATTTTAGGCACAGGTTGCGTTAAAACGTTTTTTTATTTTTTACTAGGTTTTGTTTTGGTATTTGCTTTGCAGGTATGGCATGGTAAGGTCTTACTGTTGTACTGTAATGTTACTTTGTTTTAATGTTAACCACCATTTGCTTAGCAGGTACGCCATTCAGTTGCAGCGCGGATCTATTTATCTTGACAGCCGTGACTCCAACGCTGTAGGAGGTGATTTCACCACCACAGTTAAAAAAAAAGAGCATATATGCCGAAGCATGGGGGCAGCAGGGGTGGAGGAGCGATTTTGCTCCTAATGCCGCGTATATACGGTCGAAATTCCAACGGAGGCTTGCCCGTGGAAAAGTCCGACCGTGTGTACGCGGCATAACCTTTTATGCCGCGTACATACGGTCGAAATTCCGACGAAGGCTTGACCGTGTGTACGCGGCATAACTTTTTTGCGGGAGGATGCCCCCATGCTTCGGCATATATGCCCATCATTAGAAGTGGGTGGATGAAGGGAGGTATTCTAATGGTGGGCATACCCACCAATCAATCTCTTTTTTTCATTCAGCCAATAGGCTGTATGAAAAAAAAGATTACAATACATGTCCAACAAGGACCAGCAACGTACTGGTATGTTGCTGGACTTTGAATGTTTATACCAGAATGATGCCTGCGGGTTTAGGTATCATCTTGGTATCATTCTTTTCAGCCAGCAGCCGGCTTTCATGTAAAAGCAATTCTAGCAGGTAATTAGCCTCTAGACTGCTTTTACAAGCAGTGGGAGGGAATGTCCCCCCCCCGGATATAAAAAGCGCCATTGGGAAATTGGGAAAGCATTTTATCACACCGATCTTGGTGTGGTCAGATGCTTTGAGGGCAGAGGAAAGATCTAGGGTCTAACCCCCCAATTTTTTTCAAAAAAAGAGTACCTGTCACTACTTATTGCTATCATAGGGGATATTTACATTCCCTGAGATAACGATAAAAATGGTAAAAAAATAAAATATGGAAGGCACAGTTTAAAAATAAAATAAAAAAGCCAAATAAATAATAAAAAAATAAAAAAAAAAAGCACCGCTGTCCCCCCCCTGCTCTTGCGCAAAGGCGAACGCAAGCGTCGGTCTAGCGTCATATGTAAACAGCAATTGCATCATGCATGTGAGGTATCACCGCGAAGGTCAGATCGAGGGCAGTCATTTTAGCAGTAGACCTCCTCTGTAAATCTAACGTGGTAACCTGTAAAGGCTTTTAAATGCTTTTAAAAATGAATGTAGTTTGTCGCCGCTGCGCGTTTGTGCGCAATTTTAAAGCATGTCGTGTTTGGTATCCATGTACTCGGCCTATGATCATCTTTTTTATTTCATCAAACATTTGGGCAATATAGTGTTTTTTAGTGCATTAAAAATAAAAAAAGTGTGTTTTTCCCCCAAAAAATGTGTTTGAAAAATCGCTGCGCAAATACTGTGTGGAAAAAAAAATGCAACACCCACTATTTTAATCTGTAGGGCCTTTGCTTTAAAAAAATATATAATGTTTGGGGGTTCAACATAATTTTCTTGCAAAAAAAATGTTTTTTTCATGTAAATAAAAAGTGTCAGAAAGGGCTTTGTCTTCAAGTGGTTAGAAGAGTGGATGATGTGTGACATAAGCTTCCTAATGTTGTGCATAAAATGCCAGGACAGTTCAAACCCCCCCCCCAAATGACCCCATTTTGTAAAGTAGACACCTCAAGCTATTTGCTGAGAGGCATGTTGAGCCCATTGAATATTTTTTTTTTGTCCCAAGTGATTGAATAATGACCAAAAAAAAAAAAATGTACAAAAAGTTGTCACTAAATTATATATTGCTCAAACATGCCATGGGCATATGTGGAATTACACCCCAAAATACATTCTGTTGCTTCTCCTGAGTACGGTGATACCACATGTGTGGGACTTTTTGGGAGCCTAGTCGCGTACGGGACCCCAAAAACCAAGCACCGCCTTCAGGATTTCTATGGGTGTAAATTTTTGATTTCACTCCTCACTGCCTATCACAGTTTCGGAGGCCATGGAATGCCCAGATGGCACAAAACCCCCCCAAATGACCCCATTTTGGAAAGTAGACACCCCAAGCTATTTGCTGAGAGGTATGTTGAGTATTTTGCAGATCTCGCTTTTTGTCACAAAGTTTTGAAAATGTAAAAAAAGAAAAAAAAAAAGAAAAAAAAATGTCTTTCTTAATTTTCAAAAACAAATGAGAGCTGTAAAATACTCACCATGCCTCTCAGCAAATAGCTTGGGGTGTCTACTTTCCAAAATGGGGTCATTTGTGGGGGTTTTGGGCTATTTTGACATTTTATGGCCTTCAAAACTGTGATAGGTAGTGAGGAGTGAAATCAAAAATTTATGCCCTTAGAAACCTTGAAGGCGGTGCTTGGTTTTTGGGGTCCCGTACGCGGCTAGGCTCCCAAAAAGTCCCACACATGTGGTATCCCCGTACTCAGGAGAAGCAGCAGAATGTATTTTGGGGTGTAATTTCACATATAACCATGGCATGTGTGAGCAATATATCATTTAGTGACAACTTTTTGTACATTTTTTATTTCTTTTTGTCATTATTCAATCATTTGGGACAAAAAAAAATATTCAATGGGCTCAACATGCCTCTCAGCAAATAGCTTGGGGTGTCTACTTTCCAAAATGGGGTCATTTTAGGGGGTTTTGTGCCATCTTGGCATTTTATGGCCTTCAAAACTGTGATAGGTAGTGAGGAGCGAAATCAAAAATTTATGCCCTTAGAAACCTTGAAGGCGGTGCTTGGTTTTGGGGTCCCGTACGCGGCTAGGCTCCCAAAAAGTCCCACACATGTGGTATCCCCATACTCAGGAGAAGCAGCAGAATGTATTTTGGGGTGTAATTTCACATATGCCCATGGCATGTGTGAGCAATATATCATTTAGTGACAACTTTGTGCAAAAAAAAAAAAGTTTGTCATATTCCCGCAACCTGTGGCAAAATATAAAATATTCCATGGACTCAACATGCCTCTCAGCAAATAGCTTGGGGTGTCTACTTTCCAAAATGGGGTCATTTGGGGGGGTTTTGTGCTATTTTGGCATTTTATGGCCTTCGAAACTGTGATAGGTAGTGAGGAGTGAAATCAAAAATTTGCGCCCTTAGAAATCCTGAAGGCGGTGCTTGGTTTCCGGGGTCCCGTACGTGGCTAGGCTCCTAAAAAGTCCCACACATGTGGTATCCCCGTACTCAGGAGAAGCAGCAGAATGTATTTTGGGGTGCAATTCCACATATAACCATGGCATGTGTGAGCAATATATCATTTAGTGACAACTTTTTGTAATTTTTTTTTTTGTCATTATTCAATCACTTGGGACAAAAAAAAAAAAATATTCAATGGGCTCAACATGCCTCTCAGCAATTTCCTTCGGGTGTCTACTTTCCAAAATGGGGTCATTTGGGGGGGTTTTGTACTGCCCTGCCATTTTAGCACCTCAAGAAATGAGATAGGCAGTCATAAATTTAAAGCTGTGTAAATTTCAGAAAATGTACCCTAGTTTGTAAACGCTATAACTTTTGCGCAAACCAATAAATATACGCTTATTGACATTTTTTTTACTAAAGACATGTGGCTGAATACATTTTGGCCTAAATGTATGACTAAAATTGAGTTTATTCGATTTTTCTTATAACAAAAAGTAGAAAATATCATTTTTTTTCAAAATTTTCGGTCTTTTTCTGTTTATATCGCAAAAAATAAAAATCGCAGAGGCAATCAAATACCATTAAAAGAAAGCTCTATTTGTGAGAAGAAAAGGACGCAAATTTCATTTGGGTACAACATTGCATGTCCGCACAATTTACAGTTAAAGCAGCACAGTGCCGAATCCCAAAAACAGGCCTGGTCCTAATGGCCCGAAATGGTCCGGGGCTTAAGTGGTTAATAAATCCTTTCCTGGAAAGGTGGAAAAAGCCCACATAGATCCACAGGGAAAATATGTGATTTTATTATATAGAATCGGGCAACAAAGATGCATTATGGTGGCAATATATATTCCTCCTCCTTTTACGGTTGAGATTTTAAATGAGATAATGGAAAAAATTATTCAATATCTTCCAGCAAAACTGATGTTTATTGGAGATTTCAATTCAGTGATGTCCGCTGAATTGGATAGACCAAAACCCTCAAAGAACCACTCAACTGATTTATATAATTGGGCACAAGCGACGGGGGTAACAGAAATATGGAGATGGAAAAATCCAGAAAAAAGAAGGTACTCTTGTTATTCTACATCTTATAAAATGGCATCTAGAATAGATCTGGCATTTGCGAACTCTGCAATGTTAACAGACATTATAGATGCCGAGTACTTACCTAGTGGCCTGTCAGACCGTGCCCCCTTGCGGGTGTCAATACGCATTCCCATATTTAGGGATACAGCATTGTGGAGGTTGCCCCCACAATGGGTGACATACCCAGAGATATCAGAAATAATGACAACCATAATAAAGGAATATTGGGAAGACAATGAGGGATCGTCCTCAGTGAATATAGTATGGGATGCGTTCAAGGCATGTCTACGAGGACAATATATCTCAAATATTGCAGCAGTAAACAAAAAACAGAAGGCCAAGGTACAGGAACTACAAATACAGGTAGAGAGTAGTAAGGAAAAATATAGTCAAGACCCAAGTAACTTTCATTTTGATTTAATGATGGCCACGCAAAGAGAATTACAACTACATATGGAGGAGATAACAAGGCTAGAACTATACAAAAAGAGGCAAAATATTTTTGAACTAGGGGACAAAATTTAGTTCTTAGCGAGACTGGCACAACAGGAATACCAACCTACAATCATAGCAGAAATAGAAACGTCAGAGGGAAGAAAGGTAAAAGAACCAGATGAGATTTTGAGGACCTTTTTGCGAGTACTATGCAGGATTATATGCCTCTTCTCTCCCCTCCGGTCTCCACCCGGGAGCCATGTCAGACTTATTGGACCGGGTGGCCCTCGGGTGGTTATCGGATAGGGAGAGGGAGGCATTGGTGGACCCAATTACAAGTGAAGAAATAATAAAGGCCATAAATACATTTCCAGGAGAAAAAACACCAGGCCCAGATGGAATTCCTGTCGAATTCTATAAAAAATATAAAGATCTACTAGCTCCAAAATTATAAAAAGTATATTCGGCGGGATTGCTGAAGGGGGTATTGCCAGACTCAATGAGAAAGGCACATATAACCCTAATATATAAAGAGGGTAAAGACCCAAAACTATGCCCCTCATATAGGCCAATAGCATTACTGAATATAGATTTCAAAATATTAACAAAAATATTAACATCTAGACTACAGCCTTTATTAAAATCCATTATAGACTCAGATCAGATGGGATTCATGCCACAGAGAACAACAGATGTAAATTTGCGTAGATTATTCACGAATATACATGCACATCATAACTGTGAAGGATCTAGGACGGTAGCATCCCTGGATATAGAAAAGGCTTTTGATACTATAGAATGGCCCTTTCTATGGGAAGTACTTAGAAGAATGGGGTTTCCTCTAAAATGTATTAATTGGGTTCAAACAATATATAGAGAGCCTATGTCAGGGGTTAAACTCGGAGGAAAGCTGTCATCCTTCTTTCAGCTATACAGAGGAACAAGACAGGGCTGCCCTCTCTCTCCAGCACTCTTCGCAGTGGCAATAGAGCCAGTGGCAGAGGCTCTGAGGATGTCACAAGAGATTCAGGGACTTCGAATAGGAGGGCTGGAGGAGAGGGTAGCTCTGTACGTGGATGATATGCTGTTGTTTCTGAGGGATGCAGGTCCGTCATTGAATGGGGCGTTGGAGATATTAAATACTTATTCACTGTACACAGGACTTAAAGTAAACTGGGGTAAATCATTGTTTTTTGCTATAGATCAAGGAGCACAGGATACAATGACCCCAGACTTGCCACTGAAATGGGTAACAGAATTTAAATATTTGGGCATAGTGATATCGCGACAAGCTGAAAGATTTAAAACGTTGAATCTAGATCCAGTATTACAGGAAAATAAGAAAAAAATTTAAATATGGGAAAAGCTTCCCCTGTCCTTATTAGGACGTATAAATCTAATAAAGATGAAGATTCTCCCCCAGCTGTTATATTTGTTTAGAAATTCACCACAATGGTTACCAAAAAGTTTTTTTATACAGCTACATAGTATGTTTTCTTCATTTATATGGCAAAATAAACTGGCTAGAATAAAATTAGATACACTTATGCGCCCGGTATCACAGGGGGGATTGGCCTTTCCGGACTTATACAGGTATTACCTAGCAGCACAGTTGGTAACAGTGGGAAGGTGGTTGAATCCTGATAGATACAATCCAGCTACAATGGTGGAGGCTGCAGTAGCCAAGTCTCTGGAGGCGCTGCAGGCACTACCATTTCGCGGGTTGAAATAACCACCAATAATAATGACAGTAAAAGCGTGGAAAGCTGGCATGATCAGAGAGAGCAACCCAAAAACAGGGATCTCTCCAAATACCCCATTATGGAGAAATCCTGAGTTTGGACATTTGGCTTCTATTCCGGATCCTAGAGCATAGGTTAAAAAGATATCACAAGTAATACACGAGGGAAAAATATCCTCATTTGCAGATATGAGAAGGAACTGGAAAATTCCCGAGAGCTATCTCTTTAGATATATACAGCTAGTCCATGCGCTGTCAGCCCAGTTTCCACAGGGTATCCCTCAGTTAATAGAAACAGGCTTAGAGAAAATGGTGAGAAAGAGAAGAGAAAAAGGGATGATCTCAATTCTATATAATCATTTATTTAAGATAGAACTATCAGATACAAACAAATTGTGGGAATGTTGGTTAAGAGACATTCCAAGACTATCAACAGAAAATTGGGGAAAGATATATAAATTTCCATTTCAGATTTTAATTTCAATTAGAGATAAACTAATTAAATTTAAGATAACACATAGAAGCTATTTTACACCATATAAATTATCTAAAATAGCAACATCTAATTCTCAAAACTGTTGGAGATGTGAAGGTACACCTGGAAACTTTATCCATATCTTCTGGACTTGTCCGAAGATAAGGCTATTCTGGAGAAAGATTTTGAGAATAATTGATAAAGTGACATCAGTTAAGCTTAACCCAGAGGCAGAGATCTGCCTACTGGGATTTGTTGAGGAAAATACGCTCTCTATAGAAAGAAGAACACAACTTGGCCTTCTTCTCTTTTATGCACGGAAGGCAATAGTCCTGAACTGGAAAAAGGCCGAAGCTCCCCCATTGGCACAATGGAAAAATCTAGTAAATAGTAACCTAATACTGTATAAGGAGACATATTGCAATAGAGGAAAGGAGGAGAAATATGGAAAAGTCTGGGCAAATTGGATAGAGAGTACCATGACTGCTGCAGGGGAGGGGGATGGGGAATTGAGATAGAACTACACCAATGGAGGAAAGGGTTATGGAACACACAAACCTATTCTTGTGAATGTTAGGATGGATGGGATAAACTTTTTCTGCTTGTTTTTTTTTTTTGTTGTTTTTTCCTGTGTGTGAAATGTAGGATGTAAAATGTATAATTTAATAGGATGTATAAGATGTAAAATGTATGATGTAATGTGAGAAAGAAAAAAATAATAATAAAGAGAATTAAAAAAAAAGAATTGATTTATATTTTTAAGAATTTTTATGTGAACTTGTACAGTTCCAAAACCTCTAATATTGACAGCAAATTGGAGAAATTTATCAGTAGGATTTATATTCATTGTTTAGCTTCTACTGTAGCTGGAAGAACTCCCAACTGGCTATCGTATATTCCTCCAATAGAGATGGGCGAACAGTTTGGCCTGAGCATGAATTCGGGCCGAACATTGGCTGTTCACCCGTTTGACGAACACCCAAATTATCGGGTCGTTCGACCATTTGTTCGGCCTGCCGAACGACCACAATTCACTATGCTGCACAGTGCATTTAAATCCCTGATTGGCTGAAGCAATGAACGCTTTTCCCAATAAGGGCACAGAGCACTGTCAGAGCCATGATTGGACGCTGTCATGATGACTCTATCCAATCATGGCTCATTGCTCTTAGTCCTGCCCCACACTAAATAATAATCTTTCAATAGCAGCCATTTTTAGTGTGATATCGGCGTGGAGAGAGATAGAACAGGGCTCTGTTCACTGCTACTAGACAGTTAGTGTGCTATAGTGTGCTATTCCGATTCTATTGTCAGTGTAGGATATCAGTTTAGTGTGAATATAGTGAATATAGTGAATATAGTGATAGTTCAGTCAGTGTGAGTGTAGTGACCACCATTCATCTTTACATTAGTGTGAATCTAGTAATAGTTCAGTCAGTGTGAGTGTAGTGAGTGACCATTCATTTGACATTAGTGTCACTTTAGTGTGAATCTAGTGATAGTTCAGTCAGTGTGAGTGTAGTGACCGTTTAACACAGTATATTTCAGTGCATTACTGTGGGTTTAACGCTGTATAGTTCAGGTGCATTATTGCAAGTTTACCGCCGTATATTTCAGTGCATTGCGTGCCATTGCGTGCCATTTAACTAAGTAAATTTCTGTGTGTTAGTGCACTTTTTTGTTTTCAAAACAAAGGGGGGAAGGAGCGGGACTTTGAATGAAGCAAGCAGTCATCAATGGAGGATCAAGACACAATACATTTATTACATACCATACAAGTTCATACAATTCAATAAATAATGTCACGGTATAATTAATCTATATACAAAAAGGAACATGATAATACATGACAGTGGAAGGGGATCGACCCTGCACAACCTGAGAACTTCCTATTGCACAAACCAATTAAAACTCGTGATCATGTAAATTTGTACATATGAATCATGTTGACAACATAGTCGGTGTAAAGTGTTTCGTGAAGTGTTTATATTCACTCATCAGGAGCAGCAATGTCATTGTCTGAAATAAAACATATGGGATTATAGGTCACTACCATGGAGAAAGGATCAAACATAAACATATGTGTCCATAAAAATGTAGATAGAAAAAGTACCCTTATTTAAAGAATACTCACAACCGCCATGTTGCAGTGCAGCATTAGAGAGCTGGAGATACCCCTAAAGGCAGTATTTTCTGGGAGTTTTGGCGGCATAAGGCGTGAAAAAAAGGCCCCCACATGACCGCATCAGGGGAGAACACAGCAATGGTGGTCTATCAAGTATGGTAAAAATGGTAAGTAGGGACGTCATAAGGGATTTCTGTAGAAAATGCAAATATGTGTAATAAGCATAAAGCCAAGTAATCTGTACTTGATTGAAAGCAGAAAACTAGAACTGGAGTAAAAGACTAACTATTTTACCTATAGCCTTACCATCTTAAGCCGCATTGTGAGGTGTAGAATGTTTGGCCATGATGTGAGGGAGGACCAAAGCAATGAGTGAACTGCCCGAGATGCGATCTATAAGGGTCCACACGTCAATGCCCCCAAACGTCACGCTGACGTGCATGGTGGGGGGGGAAAGAGCCAGTACCGGGACGGGAATGCCCGGTGTTTGGCGCCAAAAAGAACCCCCACGAGCCGCCGGATGGTATACGCAGACGGCGTGGTGGCACTCAGGAGGACACCGCAGGCACGCTGCGTGTACCGTGACGTTGATGCACAGTGCGGAAGTATCCACCCACTTGCGAAGGAAGGGGGGAGGAGACCTCGCAGTGTGCCTCGAACTCCCGGACATGACGCGTGCCGAAGGGGAGTATAATACCAATGAGTCAATAATTTAATAGCTGTTTCCCTGACCGTCAATGATTTAGTACATTTATGCATGTTTTGCCAGCCCTTCACCCAGTCTAAATCTTCTTCTCCCAGGTGAAGGTCCTGCTCCCACTGGGATCTATATTTCAATGTGGGCTTCTCGTTAACTGATTCTAATGATTTATAAACTCCCAAAATGAGGACTTTTAGTCTAGGGGCTGAGTGGCATATGCCCAAAAAAATGTATTAGAACCAGATACTAGTCCAACATAGTGCTGTGGAAAAAAAATCGGATTTGGAGGAAGTGGTAAAATTCCCCCGCAGGGATATGATAACAAGTTTGTAAATAGGAGAATGTGACACATTTCGTATCAAGTAAGAAGTCATCCAACGTGGTCAAATCTTGGTCAACCCAGATCTGAAAAGATTGCGGGTGATTATACGCTGGGGGGAATCTGTAATCCCCAAGGAATGAGGCTCCTAGGGGGGTCTGCGTTATAAGATTATATTTTACCTTATAGTGATCCCACAGCTTCAGTCCTACTGCCACTATTAAGTTCTTAGAACCCAGATTTGATTTAGAGGGATTTGAGGACCACAAAAGTCCAGGAAGGTATAGGGGAGTGATAGAATCCCGTTCAAACCTGACCCAAGGGACTTTGGAATCCTTAATATTCCATTGAGCCTGTTGAGTATATCTACTAGCTAAATAGTAAAGCCATATCAGGGGGACCCCCAGGCCACCTCTTATGGAAGAGCGGTACAAAACATCTCTGGCAAATCTTCCAAGTCTATCCTGCCAAATAAATCTATTAAAGTGGGCCTGGATGTTAAGCAGATATATTTTGGAGAGTCTAACTGGTAGGGAGCGGAATAGGTAAAGTAACTTGGGGAGAATCGACATTTTGAGGGCTGTAGCTCTACCAAGGAATGAAATATGGAGTGGGGACCAGAGTTTGAGCAATTGTTTTAGTTTAGATATCATTGGAGGATAGTTGGCATTGAAAAGTTTGCAAAAGTCACCGGTCAGGTTAATACCCAAACATGGGAGGTAAGACCCAGCCCCAAGTAAAAGAGAAGGATTGTTTAAGGTGGTGTAGTTCCACGGGCGAGAAACCCACTGGAAGGGCCACTGATTTTGAAACATTTACTGAAAGGCCAGAGACCTTTGCAAAACTCGATAGGGTCTGTAGAAGATTCGGCAACGTGATTAAGGGATTGGTGAGGAACATCAGCACGTCGTCAGCGTACATGCAAAATTTATAAGTTGAGGAGCCTTTACAATACCCAGTGATGTCCGGATTACATAGTATAGCAATGGCCAAGGGCTCAAGTGCCAGAGAAAAAATGAGTGGAGAAAGCGGGCACCCTTGTCTGGTACCCCTGCCCAGGCTGAAAAACTCTGAACTACACCCTGAGATCTTGACTCATGTCTTAGGGTTTCGTTAAAGGGCCTGGAAGGCCTGTAGGAATTTGCCCTGAAAGCCCATGCGTTGTAGAAGGGTGGACACATAGCTTCAAGACACACTGTCTAAAGCCTTATGAATATCTAGGCTAAGCATAAAAAGTTTCCGGGAGAATAGATTAGCATCCTGAATTATATCCGTGGCAAGACGTATGTTGTCTGTAATGAGTCTGTGGGGAATGAAACCCGATTGGTAGGGAGTTATAAGGGAAGAGATTATTCCTGCCAATCTGTCAGCTAAAATTCTACTGAAGATTTTAAAATCATTGTTTATGACCGATATAGGCCTATAATTATGAGGAAGCGTATGATTTTTGTTAGGCTTAGGGATCAAAGACATGTTTGCCAATAACATCTCTTCTGGGAAGTTACCCCCCTGCAACACCGAGTTGAAAAGCTGAACCAGTCTAGAGGATAAGGGAGTGGAAAATTTCTTATAGTATAAAGCTGAGAAGCCATCTGGGCCTTGAGCGGAACCTGTCTTTAAGGCTTTGATCACATTCAGGACCTCCGACTGTGTGATAGGGGAGTTACCGTATATACTTGAGTATAAGCCGAGTTTTTCAGCACATTTTTTTGTGCTGAAAATGCCCCCTTCGGCTTATACTCGAGTCACCTTTTTGTGCCTGATCTCCTGGACTTTGGGGACCCGGTACCGGCCAGGCGTAGGTTCCCTGGACCCCAAACTTGGCACACATATAGCCCCACTCTTTTTTTACATGTGTGAAAAGTTTGTTGTCCGGAGGACCTACGGCCGGGGAGCACCAATTTTTCAAATCCGGGCACCCCTTCCATAGACTCCCATGTTAAACAGTAATTTCTCTGGTGACTTTGGGGACCCGGTTCCAGCCGGTCATAGGTTACCTGGAACCGACACTTGGTACACATGTATCCCCACTCTTTCTCTATAAGTGTGCAAAGTTTTTTGTCTAGGGGATATACGGCCGGGGAACAACGATTTTTCAAAGCCAGGCACCCCTTCCATAGATTCCCATGTTAAACATCAGTCTAGTCATGGGCACAGTGAGGCATTGGCACAGTGAGGCATGGAAACAGTGAGGCATGCAGATGGACACCCTAGGCTTATACTCGAGTCAATACGTTTTCCCATTTTTTTTGTGGTAAAATTAGCTGCCTCGGCTTATATTCGGGTCGGCTTATACTGGAGTATATACGGTAAGTTTCTCCAATTGTGAGGGGGAGAGAGTTGGCACGGGGATGGCCTGAAACCAGGCCTCTTCCTCTGGTGAGGGTTCTGACTGCATTGGTGCCAGCAGAGCGGAATAGAACTGCTCAAACACTTTAAGAACTTCCTGCGGGGGAGAAGTAGTCAGACCAGAGGGAGTAGCCAATTTGTAGACATGAGGGGGACGGGTAGACTGGTTTAACTTTCTAGCAAACATGTGTAGCGCTACCCCCAGTTAAGAGAGTCGCTGGATTTTGTTTCGGGCCCTGTCTACAGCACCGCCAACCCCCGGCAATTTACTCGAACCACTCTGGCACAGTTAGTCTAGGGGTTTCTCTAGTATCACAATCTAACAGTATATGCACACAATCTATCTGTATTGCATGGGTAACCTCTTTCCATAAAGGCAACACACTGATAGCAAGAGATAAAATATAACGTTTCTTTACTTCGGGTAAAAGGGCATAAGGTTAACACATAACACATATATACCTGCAGAGTACTGCAGCAGAAAATCTAACACAGGTGACTACCCGCCAAGTACTACTATCTCTATCTATGCACCCTCATGGCGCAGAAACTTAAGCTCTGACTACAGATCAGGCCTGATCCAGATTTTCTAACTCAGTCTCTAGAAGAACAGTTTCTTCGCATGCAACTTGACTGGTGGTGCACAACAGGAACAGTTATTTGTAATCCAAAGGGTAGGAAAATAAAAAGGACAGAATGAACCACTCACAGGAGACTACTCACTCAGTTCTGCCACTAGTCTCCTGTGGGACAGGAAAAATAGAACCAGGAGGGCCAAGGCAGTCTCTAGGCCTAGTCAAAGTACTGTTTATATGAATGAGCAGGTGCTTGCTCACCACTCCGGACGCGATCCCAGTCCGGGACTTCCACCTACTGTGTCTCCGCACACAGTGTCTGCAACGGCCGGGTCTCCGGTCCAACTGATGTCCAAACTCGATAAAGTCAGGTGCCACCCAGGCTCCGCAGTGGGGTGGAAGGCTCTCTGGAAGTTGTGCAAGGCCCTGGCTTCAGGCCCTGCACTGCAGCAGATCCGCACAGGAAGACCTGTTGATAGCAGCGCGGTGTCCAAAGAGACAGAATAAACCCTGCCTCCCCTTTATATAGTCTGCCCCAGCAGTCTTTGCAGGGGGCAATGCACCCTGGGTGCTGCAAGATGTACTGGGAGATGTAGTCTCTCGTGATTAAAGGGGCATACCCCGCTACACATGGTTGAAGAGTGAAGTAAGAATTTGGCTTTAGACCATCTAAGAGCTTTTTCCACCTTAGCAGAGAGTAGTGAGTCTAATTCTAGGCGCTTCTGGTCAATAGAAAGTCTAGTGGGCTCTAAATTAAATGAACCAATATTTTTATATAGTTGATCTAGCTGAAATGTGAGAGACAGTATTTTTTGTCTGTTAATTTTGTTACGGGCTGAGACTATACTAATAAATTTGTCCCTCAATACCACCTTATGGGCAGTCCATACTGTAGAAAGAGGGGTTTCCGGTAGGGCATTGAGGGCAAAGTATTCGTCCATGGCTAGTGCTATCTCTGATTCTACTGCCAAGTCAGAGAGGAGTGACTCGTTTAGTCTCCACATATAAGGGGTGGGAGCTAATCTAATAAATTTGGTCGTAAAGGAGGTTACATGATGGTCCGACCATACACATGGCTGGATTGATGCTTTTGTGGAGTTAGCTAGAATAATAGGGGAGGAGTAGATATAATCCAATCTAGCATAACTATTGTGTGGATGGGAGTAAAAAGTATATTCCCTGGCTCCCATATTATGTGCTCTGCAAGTATCCACTAATTGATGTTCAAGTAGACCACGGGAGAGGGATATGGGGAAGGCCTTTGCTGTAGCCGCCAAGGTGCATCTGTCAAGTGTGGAGCCACCATATTAAAATCCCCACCTATGATCATGTGAGAGGATTGGTACGTAGCTAGGTGATCAAAGAAGGATTTAAAAAAAAAAGAAGGGGAGTCCTTTGGGGCGTAGATACTAGCAATTGTAAGTTCTCTATTATGAATAATTCCCTTAATAATGACATATCTACTTTCCTTATCTCTATAAACCTGTTTCACCTCCATAGGAAAGGAGGAGTGTAGGAATATGGCAGCCATTAGTGCACTTTTAACGCAGTATTGTTCAGTGTGTTACTGCCAGTTTAACACCATATTTTTCAGTGGGTTACCTTCAGTTTAATGCAGTATAGTTCAGTGCGTTACTACAAGTTTAACGCCGTATATTTCAATGCGCTACCTTCCGTTTAACGCAGTATAGTACAGTGCGTTACAACGTGTTTAACGCCATATATTTCAGTGTGTTACTGCAAGTTTTTTAATGTCATATATTTCAGTGTGTTACCTTCCATTAAAAGCAGTATAGTTCAGGTGCATTAGTGTAAGTTTAACACCGTATATTTCAGTGCATCAGTGCAAGTTTAATGTCATATATTTCAGTGCGTTACGTGTCATTTAACAAGATTTATTTCTGTGCGTTAGTGCACGTTTAACGTAGTATATTTCAGTGCGTTACTGCAAGTTTAATGCTGTATATTTCAGTACGTTACTGCAGTTTTAACACCGTATATTTTGGTGTGTTACTGCAAGTTTAACGTATTATTTTTCAGTGTGTTACCTTCCGTTTAACGCAGTATAGTTCAGTGCATTACTGCAAGTTTAATGCTGTATATTTCAGTGCATTACTGCAAGTTTAACGCTGTGTATTTCAGTGTGTTACTACAAGTTTAACACCATATATTTCAGTGCATTACATGCCATTTAACACAGCATATTTCCGTGCGTTAGTGCATGTTTAGCAAAGTATATTTCAGTGCATTACTTGTAAGTTTAACGCTGTATATTTCAGTGTGTTACCTTCCGTTTAACGCAGTATAGTTCAGTGCATTACTGCAAGTTTAACATTGTGTATTTCAGTGCATTACATGCCATTTAACAAAGTATATGTTTGTTAGTTTATTGTAATGTGCGTTACTGCAAGTTTAACGCCATATATTTCAGTGCGTTACCTTCCGTTTAATGCAGTATAGTTCAGTGCATTACTGCAAGTTTAACGCCATCTTCTGTTTACCACGCAGTATAGTTCAGTGCCTTACTACACGTTTAACACCATATATTTCAGTGCGTTACTGTAATTTTAATGCCGTATATTTCAGAGTGTTACTGCAAGTTTAACGCTGTATATTTCAATGCGCTACCTTCCATTTAACTCAGTGTAGTTCAGTGCGTTACTGCAAGTTTAATGCTGTATATTTTTGGTGCGTTACATGTCATTTAACGCAGTATATTTTCTTGCATTTGTGCACGTTTAACAGTATATTTCAGTGCATTACCTTCCAATTAACTCAGTATATTTCAGTGCGTTAGTGCACATTTAACACAGTATATTTCTGTGCTTTACTGCATATTTTCCGCAATATATTTTAGTACATCAGTGCAGTTTTACTGCAGTATATTATAGTGTATCAGTGGAGTGTGTCTGTGTCGTGGGTACTGTCCGGCAAAATTTAAACTTCTACCATAAGCAAATAATTTCCTTGCGCTTAAAAGCACAAATATAGTTCTCTTGTATAATGCCGGGAAAATCACACTGGTATCTCCAAGTAACACAGCCACAGATGCTGGTATCACGTTGAGCTTAGCAGAATCCTGTCTTGAGATGGTCAGCTCTGTTTATTTATACTGTCAACATGAATAACAAAAGAAGGTGGTGGCTTCACAATCAGCCAATCAGACATTTGTATTCTTTCAAAAGAACCAATCACACACATGTATATATTCAAATAGAATACTAATAGTGACGTGTGCAAGCGGTCGTGTGCAGAGCCATGCGGCATGCTTTCTGTGAGACAAAGAGTGTCTAACAATTTGAACACTACAAAGATGGCTCTGAACATGGCCGTGTGCACACCATCCCACTGCTACCAATGACGCAAACCATACTACCAAACCTATTGCAACACTCTCATCAAAACCCTCTCATCCAAACCTCATCAACTATTTTCTACCCTTAATTCCTTACTTCAACCCCCACTTCCCCCACCCACCAACTTGCTTACCGCTCAACAGAACAACCATTTCAATAGCAAAATCGACACAATTCGCAAGGAGATATCCAGCATTCAAACTCCTCCCCTACCCAACACATCGGGTCCAACACCACACTCAATATTCTCCTCCTTTAGCCCAGTTACCACAGATGAAGTTGATAAACTCCTCTCCATGGCTCACCTCACTACCTGTCCCCTGGACCCTGTCCCCTCTCAATTACTGCGACCACCTTCCCGCTCTATCCTCAACTCCCTAACCCACATCTTCAACCTTCCCTCTTCTCCAGCACCTTTCCCTCCCTGCTCAAACATGCACTGGTTACCCCCATACTTAAAAAACCCTCACTAGACCTCACCTGTTTGAATAACTTAAGACCCATCTCCCTGCTCCCATTTTCCTCAAAGCTCATCGAACGCCTTGTCCATGAACGAATGAGTCGCTACCTCATGGATAGGGATGAGCCGAACACCCCCCGGTTCGGTTCGCACCAGAACCTGCGAACAGACCTAAAGCTCTCGCAAACTTTAGAACCCTATTAAATACAATGGACTCAAACGTTCAAAATCAAAAGTGCTAATTATCAAGGCTAATAAGCAAGTTATTGTCCTAAAAAAGGGTTTGGGGACCCGGGTCCTGCCCCAGGGGACATGTATCAATGCAAAAATAAGTTCAAAAAAGTCTGTTTTTTCGGGAGCAGTGATTTTATAAATGCTTAAAGTCAAACAATAAAAGTGAAATATTCATTTAAATTTCGTACCTGGGGGGGTGTGTATAGTATGTCTGTAAAGCAGCGCTTTTTTCCCGTGCTTAGAATTGTCCCTGCACAAAGTGTCATTTCTGAAGGAAAAAAAGTCATTTAAAAGCACTCGTGGCTATAATGAATTGTCGGCTCCCGGCAATACAGAGAAAAGTCATTGATAAAAAAAAAAAAATGCGTGGGGGTCCCCCCCAAATTCAATTACCAGGCCCTTCAAGTCTGGTATGGATTTCCCCCAAAAAATCCATACCAGACCTTTTATCCGAGCACGCAACCTGGCAGGCCGCAGGAAAAGAGGGGAGGACAAGAGAGCGCCCCCCCCTCCTGAACCGTACCAGGCCATATGCCCTCAACATAGGGAGGATGCTTTGGGGGTCTGTGACCCCTCAAAGCACCATGTCCCCATGTTGATGGGGACAAGGGCCTCATCCCCACAACCCTTGCCCAGTGGTTGTGGGGTCTGCGGCCGGGGGGCTTATCGGAATCTGGAAGACCCCTTTAACAAAGGGGACCCCCAGATCCAGGACCCCCCTATGTGAATTGGTAAGGGGTACATTGTACCCCTACCATTTCACAAAGAAAGTGTAAAAAAAAAAAACACACAGACACAGCTGGGAAAGTCCTTTATTAAAAAAAAACCCATTCCAGCGATGTAATCCAGTCTGTCCAGCATGGTTCTCTATGTCCTGCAGTTATCCGATGTCCAGCGCTGCAGTCTCCTTCAGTCTCCACTCCACACGAAACCCCCATGACATACGAGGGGATCCTGCCTACGTCATTGGCTATTCCCCGCAAGTGGGGAAAGCCGGGGCTTACCCCTATGATCTGATGGGTGACCCCGCCCCCTTGTACGTCAGACCCCGCCTACGTCATTGGCTGAGCGGACCTGATGGGGAACATGATTTGATTCCTCTGCAGTGTAATAAATGTATAGACCACGCTCCTTCTCACTTTCCCCTTCAGGTCCGCTCAGCCAATGACGTAGGGGGGCGGGGTCACCTTCACTGGGTGTAAGGCTGAGCGGACCTGATGGGGAACGTGAGAAGGGGCGGGTCTATTCATTTATTACACTGCAGAGGAATCAAATCACGTTCCCCATCAGGTCCGCTCAGCCAATGACGTAGGCGGGGTCTGACGTATGTTGCGGGGAATAGCCAATGACGTAGGCGGGATCCCGCCTATGTCATTGGCTATTCCCCGTCAAGTGGGGAAAGCTGGGGCTTACCCTATGATGTGATGGGTGACCCGCCCCCTTGTACGTTATGGGGGTTTTCGTGTGGAGTGGAGATTGGAGGAGACTGCAGCGCTGGACATCGGATCACCGCGGGACATAGAGAACAACGCTGGACAGACTTATTATCCCCTTAAAATCCATACCAGACCTGAAGGGTCTGGTATGGATATTTGGGGGGGAACCCCACGTAATTTTTTTTTTTATTTGACGCAGGGTTCCCCTTAATATCCATACCAGACCTGAAGGGCCTAGTAATTGAATTTGGGGGGACCCCCACGCATTTTTTTTTTATCAATGACTTTCAATGACTGTTCTCCGTATTGCCGGGAGCCGACAATTCATTATAGCCGCAAGTGCTTTTAAATGACTTTTTTTCCTTCAGAAATGACACTTTGTGCAGGGACAGTTCTAAGCACGGGAAACATGCGCTACTTTACAGGCATACTATACACACACCCTAGGTATGAAATTGAAAGGAATATTTCACTTTTATTGTTTCACTTTAAGCATTATTAAATTCACTGCTCCAGAAAAAACGGCCGTTTTAAAACTTTTTTTTGCATTGATACATGTCCCCAAACACTTTTTATGACTATAACATGCATATAAGCCTTTAAAATTAGCACTTTAGATTTCTCCCATAGACTTTTACAGGGTGTTTCGCGGCTTTTAGAATTTGCCACGAACACCCCAAATTGTTCACTGTTCGGCAAACGGGCGAACAGGCAATGTTCGAGTCGAACATGAGTTCGACTCGAACTCGAAGCTCATCCCTACTCACGGACAACAACCTTCTCGACCCCCTATAGTCTGGCTTCCGCCCACAACATTCTACTGAAACTGCCCTTCTAAAACTCACGAATGACCTACTAACTGCTAAAACCAATGGGCACTACTCCATACTCATACTTTTAGACCTCTCTGCTGCCTTTGACACAGTTGACCACCTGCTCCTCCTCAGCAAATTACACTCCCTTGGCCTCCGTGATTCTGCTTTATCCTGGTTCTCCTCATACTGTACCTATCTCAGCGCACTTTCAGTGTCACTTACAACTCCATCTCCTCCACTCCTTTTCCTCTTTCTGTTGGAGTACCCCAAAGCTCTGTCCTTGGGCCTCTCCTATTCTCACTCTATACCTCTTCCCTGGACCAGTTGATAACCTCCTATGGCTTCCAATACCACCTCTATGCCGACGACACCCAGATCTATCTCTCCACTCCTCAACTCACCCCCTCGATCTCTTCATGGATCTCAAACTTGCTGAATGACATATCGGTATGGATGTCACACCACTTTCTCAAACTTAATTTTTCTAAAACTGAGCTTGTTATATTTCCTCCTTCAAGGCCCCACCCTGTGACTTCACCATTAATATCAACAACACAACCATTGGTCCCTCCACACATGCCAGGGTCCTGGGTGTAATCCTTAACTCTGACCTCTCCTTCAGCCTCCATATCCAATCACTGGCTAAATCCTGCCACCTTAACCTCCACAACATCTCAAGAATTCGACCCTTCCTGACTAATGACACCACAAAGCAACTTATTCACTCCTTGATTATTTCCTTGACTACTGCAACTATCTCCTTAATGGCCTACCCTTAGGCCCCTTTCACACTGGTATACAAACAAGAAATGGCGCGCAATAACCACGTAGACATATATAACCCCAATTGAGTGCAATGAAAAATAGAAAATAGATGAGATAAGTTAAACATGAAAAAAAATAAAAATAATAAAAAAAAAATATAATATAATTATAAATGTAAAATTAATAGAAATAAATAAATGTGAAAATATGAAGAGATATATATAACAGAAAATAACATCAATAGGTTATGATACACAGTAAATGCTATGTGATATATAGGAATGGTCTAAGAAGAAGTCCATAAAATCTATCAACATACTATGGTGTATGTAGGAGAAGACAGGGATGCAGGGGATCCACTTTGCACAGGGCAGTCATCATAGATGAACAGAAACCATGTTCTGAGTAAGACTGAAAAGCAAGGAGAGAGGCGCCTCTAAGTGCAGCAGTACAAAAAAAATTTTTAATAGTAGATATAAAACACTCACATGGAGATGAGTTAGTACAGGCGTGTACAGAATGTCAGGATGACGGCCAGCAGCTGCAGATCACAGTACACAGTGATCCAGCTCAGCTATGTGCAACAGGAGTGCATTTTTCAGTGCATTACTGCAAGTTTAACGCTGTGTATTTCAGTGTGTTACTACAAGTTTAACACCATATATTTCAGTGCATTACATGCCATTTAACACAGCATATTTCCGTGCGTTAGTGCATGTTTAGCAAAGTATATTTCAGTGCATTACTTGTAAGTTTAACGCTGTATATTTCAGTGTGTTACCTTCCGTTTAACGCAGTATAGTTCAGTGCATTACTGCAAGTTTAACATTGTGTATTTCAGTGCATTACATGCCATTTAACAAAGTATATGTCTGTTAGTTTATTGTAATGTGCGTTACTGCAAGTTTAACGCCATATATTTCAGTGCGTTACCTTCCGTTTAATGCAGTATAGTTCAGTGCATTACTGCAAGTTTAACGCCATCTTCTGTTTACCACGCAGTATAGTTCAGTGCCTTACTACACGTTTAACACCATATATTTCAGTGCGTTACTGTAATTTTAATGCCGTATATTTCAGAGTGTTACTGCAAGTTTAACGCTGTATATTTCAATGCGCTACCTTCCATTTAACTCAGTGTAGTTCAGTGCGTTACTGCAAGTTTAATGCTGTATATTTTTGGTGCGTTACATGTCATTTAACGCAGTATATTTTCTTGCATTTGTGCACGTTTAACAGTATATTTCAGTGCATTACCTTCCAATTAACTCAGTATATTTCAGTGCGTTAGTGCACATTTAACACAGTATATTTCTGTGCTTTACTGCATATTTTCCGCAATATATTTTAGTACATCAGTGCAGTTTTACTGCAGTATATTATAGTGTATCAGTGGAGTGTGTCTGTGTCGTGGGTACTGTCCGGCAAAATTTAAACTTCTACCATAAGCAAATAATTTCCTTGCGCTTAAAAGCACAAATATAGTTCTCTTGTATAATGCCGGGAAAATCACACTGGTATCTCCAAGTAACACAGCCACAGATGCTGGTATCACGTTGAGCTTAGCAGAATCCTGTCTTGAGATGGTCAGCTCTGTTTATTTATACTGTCAACATGAATAACAAAAGAAGGTGGTGGCTTCACAATCAGCCAATCAGACATTTGTATTCTTTCAAAAGAACCAATCACACACATGTATATATTCAAATAGAATACTAATAGTGACGTGTGCAAGCGGTCGTGTGCAGAGCCATGCGGCATGCTTTCTGTGAGACAAAGAGTGTCTAACAATTTGAACACTACAAAGATGGCTCTGAACATGGCCGTGTGCACACCATCCCACTGCTACCAATGACGCAAACCATACTACCAAACCTATTGCAACACTCTCATCAAAACCCTCTCATCCAAACCTCATCAACTATTTTCTACCCTTAATTCCTAACTTCAACCCCCACTTCCCCCACCCACCAACTTGCTTACCGCTCAACAGAACAACCATTTCAATAGCAAAATCGACACAATTCGCAAGGAGATATCCAGCATTCAAACTCCTCCCCTACCCAACACATCGGGTCCAACACCACACTCAATATTCTCCTCCTTTAGCCCAGTTACCACAGATGAAGTTGATAAACTCCTCTCCATGGCTCACCTCACTACCTGTCCCCTGGACCCTGTCCCCTCTCAATTACTGCGACCACCTTCCCGCTCTATCCTCAACTCCCTAACCCACATCTTCAACCTTCCCTCTTCTCCAGCACCTTTCCCTCCCTGCTCAAACATGCACTGGTTACCCCCATACTTAAAAAACCCTCACTAGACCTCACCTGTTTGAATAACTTAAGACCCATCTCCCTGCTCCCATTTTCCTCAAAGCTCATCGAACGCCTTGTCCATGAACGAATGAGTCGCTACCTCATGGATAGGGATGAGCCGAACACCCCCCGGTTCGGTTCGCACCAGAACCTGCGAACAGACCTAAAGCTCGCGCAAACTTTAGAACCCTATTAAATACAATGGACTCAAACGTTCAAAATCAAAAGTGCTAATTATCAAGGCTAATAAGCAAGTTATTGTCCTAAAAAAGGGTTTGGGGACCCGGGTCCTGCCCCAGGGGACATGTATCAATGCAAAAATAAGTTCAAAAAAGTCTGTTTTTTCGGGAGCAGTGATTTTATAAATGCTTAAAGTCAAACAATAAAAGTGAAATATTCATTTAAATTTCGTACCTGGGGGGGTGTGTATAGTATGTCTGTAAAGCAGCGCTTTTTTCCCGTGCTTAGAATTGTCCCTGCACAAAGTGTCATTTCTGAAGGAAAAAAAGTCATTTAAAAGCACTTGTGGCTATAATGAATTGTCGGCTCCCGGCAATACAGAGAAAAGTCATTGATAAAAAAAAAAAATGCGTGGGGGTCCCCCCCAAATTCAATTACCAGGCCCTTCAAGTCTGGTATGGATTTCCCCCCAAAAATCCATACCAGACCTTTTATCCGAGCACGCAACCTGGCAGGCCGCAGGAAAAGAGGGGAGGACAAGAGAGCGCCCCCCCCTCCTGAACCGTACCAGGCCATATGCCCTCAACATAGGGAGGATGCTTTGGGGGTCTGTGACCCCTCAAAGCACCATGTCCCCATGTTGATGGGGACAAGGGCCTCATCCCCACAACCCTTGCCCAGTGGTTGTGGGGTCTGCGGCCGGGGGGCTTATCGGAATCTGGAAGACCCCTTTAACAAAGGGGACCCCCAGATCCAGGACTCCCCTATGTGAATTGGTAAGGGGTACATTGTACCCCTACCATTTCACAAAGAAAGTGTAAAAAAAAACAAACACACAGACACAGCTGGGAAAGTCCTTTATTAAAAAAAACCCCATTCCAGCGATGTAATCCAGTCTGTCCAGCATGGTTCTCTATGTCCTGCAGTTATCCGATGTCCAGCGCTGCAGTCTCCTTCAGTCTCCACTCCACACGAAACCCCCATGACATACGAGGGGATCCTGCCTACGTCATTGGCTATTCCCCGCAAGTGGGGAAAGCCGGGGCTTACCCCTATGATCTGATGGGTGACCCCGCCCCCTTGTACGTCAGACCCCGCCTACGTCATTGGCTGAGCGGACCTGATGGGGAACATGATTTGATTCCTCTGCAGTGTAATAAATGTATAGACCACGCTCCTTCTCACTTTCCCCTTCAGGTCCGCTCAGCCAATGACGTAGGGGGGCGGGGTCACCTTCACTGGGTGTAAGGCTGAGCGGACCTGATGGGGAACGTGAGAAGGGGCGGGTCTATTCATTTATTACACTGCAGAGGAATCAAATCACGTTCCCCATCAGGTCCGCTCAGCCAATGACGTAGGCGGGGTCTGACGTATGTTGCGGGGAATAGCCAATGACGTAGGCGGGATCCCGCCTATGTCATTGGCTATTCCCCGTCAAGTGGGGAAAGCTGGGGCTTACCCTATGATGTGATGGGTGACCCGCCCCCTTGTACGTTATGGGGGTTTTCGTGTGGAGTGGAGATTGGAGGAGACTGCAGCGCTGGACATCGGATCACCGCGGGACATAGAGAACAACGCTGGACAGACTTATTATCCCCTTAAAATCCATACCAGACCTGAAGGGTCTGGTATGGATATTTGGGGGGGAACCCCACGTAATTTTTTTTTTAATTTGACGCAGGGTTCCCCTTAATATCCATACCAGACCTGAAGGGCCTAGTAATTGAATTTGGGGGGACCCCCACGCATTTTTTTTTTATCAATGACTTTCAATGACTGTTCTCCGTATTGCCGGGAGCCGACAATTCATTATAGCCGCAAGTGCTTTTAAATGACTTTTTTTCCTTCAGAAATGACACTTTGTGCAGGGACAGTTCTAAGCACGGGAAACATGCGCTACTTTACAGGCATACTATACACACACCCTAGGTATGAAATTGAAAGGAATATTTCACTTTTATTGTTTCACTTTAAGCATTATTAAATTCACTGCTCCAGAAAAAACGGCCGTTTTAAAACTTTTTTTTGCATTGATACATGTCCCCAAACACTTTTTATGACTATAACATGCATATAAGCCTTTAAAATTAGCACTTTAGATTTCTCCCATAGACTTTTACAGGGTGTTTCGCGGCTTTTAGAATTTGCCACGAACACCCCAAATTGTTCACTGTTCGGCAAACGGGCGAACAGGCAATGTTCGAGTCGAACATGAGTTCGACTCGAACTCGAAGCTCATCCCTACTCACGGACAACAACCTTCTCGACCCCCTATAGTCTGGCTTCCGCCCACAACATTCTACTGAAACTGCCCTTCTAAAACTCACGAATGACCTACTAACTGCTAAAACCAATGGGCACTACTCCATACTCATACTTTTAGACCTCTCTGCTGCCTTTGACACAGTTGACCACCTGCTCCTCCTCAGCAAATTACACTCCCTTGGCCTCCGTGATTCTGCTTTATCCTGGTTCTCCTCATACTGTACCTATCTCAGCGCACTTTCAGTGTCACTTACAACTCCATCTCCTCCACTCCTTTTCCTCTTTCTGTTGGAGTACCCCAAAGCTCTGTCCTTGGGCCTCTCCTATTCTCACTCTATACCTCTTCCCTGGACCAGTTGATAACCTCCTATGGCTTCCAATACCACCTCTATGCCGACGACACCCAGATCTATCTCTCCACTCCTCAACTCACCCCCTCGATCTCTTCATGGATCTCAAACTTGCTGAATGACATATCGGTATGGATGTCACACCACTTTCTCAAACTTAATTTTTCTAAAACTGAGCTTGTTATATTTCCTCCTTCAAGGCCCCACCCTGTGACTTCACCATTAATATCAACAACACAACCATTGGTCCCTCCACACATGCCAGGGTCCTGGGTGTAATCCTTAACTCTGACCTCTCCTTCAGCCTCCATATCCAATCACTGGCTAAATCCTGCCACCTTAACCTCCACAACATCTCAAGAATTCGACCCTTCCTGACTAATGACACCACAAAGCAACTTATTCACTCCTTGATTATTTCCTTGACTACTGCAACTATCTCCTTAATGGCCTACCCTTAGGCCCCTTTCACACTGGTATACAAACAAGAAATGGCGCGCAATAACCACGTAGACATATATAACCCCAATTGAGTGCAATGAAAAATAGAAAATAGATGAGATAAGTTAAACATGAAAATAAATAAAAATAATAAAAAAAAAAAAATAATATAATTATAAATGTAAAATTAATAAAAATAAATAAATGTGAAAATATGAAGAGATATATATAACAGAAAATAACATCAATAGGTTATGATACACAGTAAATGCTATGTGATATATAGGAATGGTCTAAGAAGAAGTCCATAAAATCTATCAACATACTATGGTGTATGTAGGAGAAGACAGGGATGCAGGGGATCCACTTTGCACAGGGCAGCCATCATAGATGAACAGAAACCATGTTCTGAGTAAGACTGAAAAGCAAGGAGAGAGGCGCCTCTAAGTGCAGCAGTACAAAAAATTTTTTTAATAGTAGATATAAAACACTCACATGGAGATGAGTTAGTACAGGCGTGTACAGAATGTCAGGATGACGGCCAGCAGCTGCAGATCACAGTACACAGTGATCCAGCTCAGCTATGTGCAACAGGAGTGCATTTTTCAGTGCATTACTGCAAGTTTAACGCTGTGTATTTCAGTGTGTTACTACAAGTTTAACACCATATATTTCAGTGCATTACATGCCATTTAACACAGCATATTTCCGTGCGTTAGTGCATGTTTAGCAAAGTATATTTCAGTGCATTACTTGTAAGTTTAACGCTGTATATTTCAGTGTGTTACCTTCCGTTTAACGCAGTATAGTTCAGTGCATTACTGCAAGTTTAACATTGTGTATTTCAGTGCATTACATGCCATTTAACAAAGTATATGTCTGTTAGTTTATTGTAATGTGCGTTACTGCAAGTTTAACGCCATATATTTCAGTGCGTTACCTTCCGTTTAATGCAGTATAGTTCAGTGCATTACTGCAAGTTTAACGCCATCTTCTGTTTACCACGCAGTATAGTTCAGTGCCTTACTACACGTTTAACACCATATATTTCAGTGCGTTACTGTAATTTTAATGCCGTATATTTCAGAGTGTTACTGCAAGTTTAACGCTGTATATTTCAATGCGCTACCTTCCATTTAACTCAGTGTAGTTCAGTGCGTTACTGCAAGTTTAATGCTGTATATTTTTGGTGCGTTACATGTCATTTAACGCAGTATATTTTCTTGCATTTGTGCACGTTTAACAGTATATTTCAGTGCATTACCTTCCAATTAACTCAGTATATTTCAGTGCGTTAGTGCACATTTAACACAGTATATTTCTGTGCTTTACTGCATATTTTCCGCAATATATTTTAGTACATCAGTGCAGTTTTACTGCAGTATATTATAGTGTATCAGTGGAGTGTGTCTGTGTCGTGGGTACTGTCCGGCAAAATTTAAACTTCTACCATAAGCAAATAATTTCCTTGCGCTTAAAAGCACAAATATAGTTCTCTTGTATAATGCCGGGAAAATCACACTGGTATCTCCAAGTAACACAGCCACAGATGCTGGTATCACGTTGAGCTTAGCAGAATCCTGTCTTGAGATGGTCAGCTCTGTTTATTTATACTGTCAACATGAATAACAAAAGAAGGTGGTGGCTTCACAATCAGCCAATCAGACATTTGTATTCTTTCAAAAGAACCAATCACACACATGTATATATTCAAATAGAATACTAATAGTGACGTGTGCAAGCGGTCGTGTGCAGAGCCATGCGGCATGCTTTCTGTGAGACAAAGAGTGTCTAACAATTTGAACACTACAAAGATGGCTCTGAACATGGCCGTGTGCACACCATCCCACTGCTACCAATGACGCAAACCATACTACCAAACCTATTGCAACACTCTCATCAAAACCCTCTCATCCAAACCTCATCAACTATTTTCTACCCTTAATTCCTAACTTCAACCCCCACTTCCCCCACCCACCAACTTGCTTACCGCTCAACAGAACAACCATTTCAATAGCAAAATCGACACAATTCGCAAGGAGATATCCAGCATTCAAACTCCTCCCCTACCCAACACATCGGGTCCAACACCACACTCAATATTCTCCTCCTTTAGCCCAGTTACCACAGATGAAGTTGATAAACTCCTCTCCATGGCTCACCTCACTACCTGTCCCCTGGACCCTGTCCCCTCTCAATTACTGCGACCACCTTCCCGCTCTATCCTCAACTCCCTAACCCACATCTTCAACCTTCCCTCTTCTCCAGCACCTTTCCCTCCCTGCTCAAACATGCACTGGTTACCCCCATACTTAAGAAAACCCTCACTAGACCTCACCTGTTTGAATAACTTAAGACCCATCTCCCTGCTCCCATTTTCCTCAAAGCTCATCGAACGCCTTGTCCATGAACGAATGAGTCGCTACCTCATGGATAGGGATGAGCCGAACACCCCCCGGTTCGGTTCGCACCAGAACCTGCGAACAGACCTAAAGCTCGCGCAAACTTTAGAACCCTATTAAATACAATGGACTCAAACGTTCAAAATCAAAAGTGCTAATTATCAAGGCTAATAAGCAAGTTATTGTCCTAAAAAAGGGTTTGGGGACCCGGGTCCTGCCCCAGGGGACATGTATCAATGCAAAAATAAGTTCAAAAAAGTCTGTTTTTTCGGGAGCAGTGATTTTATAAATGCTTAAAGTCAAACAATAAAAGTGAAATATTCATTTAAATTTCGTACCTGGGGGGGTGTGTATAGTATGTCTGTAAAGCAGCGCTTTTTTCCCGTGCTTAGAATTGTCCCTGCACAAAGTGTCATTTCTGAAGGAAAAAAAGTCATTTAAAAGCACTCGTGGCTATAATGAATTGTCGGCTCCCGGCAATACAGAGAAAAGTCATTGATAAAAAAAAAAAAATGCGTGGGGGTCCCCCCCAAATTCAATTACCAGGCCCTTCAAGTCTGGTATGGATTTCCCCCCAAAAATCCATACCAGACCTTTTATCCGAGCACGCAACCTGGCAGGCCGCAGGAAAAGAGGGGAGGACAAGAGAGCGCCCCCCCCTCCTGAACCGTACCAGGCCATATGCCCTCAACATAGGGAGGATGCTTTGGGGGTCTGTGACCCCTCAAAGCACCATGTCCCCATGTTGATGGGGACAAGGGCCTCATCCCCACAACCCTTGCCCAGTGGTTGTGGGGTCTGCGGCCGGGGGCTTATCGGAATCTGGAAGACCCCTTTAACAAAGGGGACCCCCAGATCCAGGACCCCCCTATGTGAATTGGTAAGGGGTACATTGTACCCCTACCATTTCACAAAGAAAGTGTAAAAAAAAACAAACACACAGACACAGCTGGGAAAGTCCTTTATTAAAAAAAACCCCATTCCAGCGATGTAATCCAGTCTGTCCAGCATGGTTCTCTATGTCCTGCAGTTATCCGATGTCCAGCGCTGCAGTCTCCTTCAGTCTCCACTCCACACGAAACCCCCATGACATACGAGGGGATCCTGCCTACGTCATTGGCTATTCCCCGCAAGTGGGGAAAGCCGGGGCTTACCCCTATGATCTGATGGGTGACCCCGCCCCCTTGTACGTCAGACCCCACCTACGTCATTGGCTGAGCGGACCTGATGGGGAACATGATTTGATTCCTCTGCAGTGTAATAAATGTATAGACCACGCTCCTTCTCACTTTCCCCTTCAGGTCCGCTCAGCCAATGACGTAGGGGGGCGGGGTCACCTTCACTGGGTGTAAGGCTGAGCGGACCTGATGGGGAACGTGAGAAGGGGCGGGTCTATTTATTTATTACACTGCAGAGGAATCAAATCACGTTCCCCATCAGGTCCGCTCAGCCAATGACGTAGGCGGGGTCTGACGTATGTTGCGGGGAATAGCCAATGACGTAGGCGGGATCCCGCCTATGTCATTGGCTATTCCCCGTCAAGTGGGGAAAGCTGGGGCTTACCCTATGATGTGATGGGTGACCCGCCCCCTTGTACGTTATGGGGGTTTTCGTGTGGAGTGGAGATTGGAGGAGACTGCAGCGCTGGACATCGGATCACCGCGGGACATAGAGAACAACGCTGGACAGACTTATTATCCCCTTAAAATCCATACCAGACCTGAAGGGTCTGGTATGGATATTTGGGGGGGAACCCCACGTAATTTTTTTTTTAATTTGACGCAGGGTTCCCCTTAATATCCATACCAGACCTGAAGGGCCTAGTAATTGAATTTGGGGGGACCCCCACGCATTTTTTTTTTATCAATGACTTTCAATGACTGTTCTCCGTATTGCCGGGAGCCGACAATTCATTATAGCCGCAAGTGCTTTTAAATGACTTTTTTTCCTTCAGAAATGACACTTTGTGCAGGGACAGTTCTAAGCACGGGAAACATGCGCTACTTTACAGGCATACTATACACACACCCTAGGTATGAAATTGAAAGGAATATTTCACTTTTATTGTTTCACTTTAAGCATTATTAAATTCACTGCTCCAGAAAAAACGGCCGTTTTAAAACTTTTTTTTGCATTGATACATGTCCCCAAACACTTTTTATGACTATAACATGCATATAAGCCTTTAAAATTAGCACTTTAGATTTCTCCCATAGACTTTTACAGGGTGTTTCGCGGCTTTTAGAATTTGCCACGAACACCCCAAATTGTTCACTGTTCGGCAAACGGGCGAACAGGCAATGTTCGAGTCGAACATGAGTTCGACTCGAACTCGAAGCTCATCCCTACTCACGGACAACAACCTTCTCGACCCCCTATAGTCTGGCTTCCGCCCACAACATTCTACTGAAACTGCCCTTCTAAAACTCACGAATGACCTACTAACTGCTAAAACCAATGGACACTACTCCATACTCATACTTTTAGACCTCTCTGCTGCCTTTGACACAGTTGACCACCTGCTCCTCCTCAGCAAATTACACTCCCTTGGCCTCCGTGATTCTGCTTTATCCTGGTTCTCCTCATACTGTACCTATCTCAGCGCACTTTCAGTGTCACTTACAACTCCATCTCCTCCACTCCTTTTCCTCTTTCTGTTGGAGTACCCCAAAGCTCTGTCCTTGGGCCTCTCCTATTCTCACTCTATACCTCTTCCCTGGACCAGTTGATAACCTCCTATGGCTTCCAATACCACCTCTATGCCGACGACACCCAGATCTATCTCTCCACTCCTCAACTCACCCCCTCGATCTCTTCATGGATCTCAAACTTGCTGAATGACATATCGGTATGGATGTCACACCACTTTCTCAAACTTAATTTTTCTAAAACTGAGCTTGTTATATTTCCTCCTTCAAGGCCCCACCCTGTGACTTCACCATTAATATCAACAACACAACCATTGGTCCCTCCACACATGCCAGGGTCCTGGGTGTAATCCTTAACTCTGACCTCTCCTTCAGCCTCCATATCCAATCACTGGCTAAATCCTGCCACCTTAACCTCCACAACATCTCAAGAATTCGACCCTTCCTGACTAATGACACCACAAAGCAACTTATTCACTCCTTGATTATTTCCTTGACTACTGCAACTATCTCCTTAATGGCCTACCCTTAGGCCCCTTTCACACTGGTATACAAACAAGAAATGGCGCGCAATAACCACGTAGACATATATAACCCCAATTGAGTGCAATGAAAAATAGAAAATAGATGAGATAAGTTAAACATGAAAAAAAATAAAAATAATAAAAAAAAAAAAATAATATAATTATAAATGTAAAATTAATAAAAATAAATAAATGTGAAAATATGAAGAGATATATATAACAGAAAATAACATCAATAGGTTATGATACACAGTAAATGCTATGTGATATATAGGAATGGTCTAAGAAGAAGTCCATAAAATCTATCAACATACTATGGTGTATGTAGGAGAAGACAGGGATGCAGGGGATCCACTTTGCACAGGGCAGCCATCATAGATGAACAGAAACCATGTTCTGAGTAAGACTGAAAAGCAAGGAGAGAGGCGCCTCTAAGTGCAGCAGTACAAAAAAATTTTTTAATAGTAGATATAAAACACTCACATGGAGATGAGTTAGTACAGGCGTGTACAGAATGTCAGGATGACGGCCAGCAGCTGCAGATCACAGTACACAGTGATCCAGCTCAGCTATGTGCAACAGGAGTGTCTCTAATAGATGGATAAGCCGGCTCCAGGGACAGCAGTCCTGTTGGATGTTTCAAAAGCGAGACTTGGAGTACACCAGTGGCTGGATGGCAGGGAGTGACGTCATCAGAGATGGACGCGTTTCATGAGCGTGCAGGCTAGCGATGTCCTGGCAAGCCGCGCTCCTTTTTCAACATGACATGAGGGCGGAAGTATGTAGACGCCAGTTATAGAGGAAAGAGGAATTGGGTGGCGCTGGGGGAAGGTAGTAGCCAATTGAAGGAGGGAAAGGGAGGTCATGTGATAAGAATCACAGAGAGAAGAAACTGGAGTGAAAGTAAACAGAATACGTAAAAAAATAAAGGAAAAAAGAAAAGGGAAAAAGGAAATAGGAAAAAAATATAGGGGGAGCTGTGACTACAGGGCTAAATAAGATAAATATATAACAATGGTTTCATAAAATAATAAGGATATGAATATAAATAGTTAGTCATTTAAATAAAAGCAAGCCAAATTGAGTAGAAATAAAATGACCATAAACTAATGACACAGAACACAAGCGAAAAATTGTGGCTGTGCAAAAGAATATATATATATATATATATATATATATATATATATATATATATTGTGAGGGGGTTAGCTCGGCAGCGGGTGTGTGTGACTCCCCACACAAAAACAGGCCCAGCAAACGGAGGTTGTGGTTTTCAAAATCAAAAAGGTGCGGTTTATTTTCTATTTACAGTGACAAAACACAGCAAAGCAAAAGAAACATAAACAAAATAAATCCTGGTCAACTTGACCTCTGACTAAACATACAGGTTTCCTAACTAACAACTGGGATCAGCCTAGTGCTGTCCTAGTCCCTAAGTCCCTGGTTTTGAATGTCCAAGCAAATAGCCACACAGGCTTTGTCTCACCGCACAGGGGTTCACTCTCCCTAGACAGTCCACACAGGTCTGGTTCCAGGCATGAGCTAACATCTAATGAAGCTGGGAGTTCTTATAGAGGCCTAAATGAGCTGACAAGCTTCAGCTGGTCTCATCAACTCCCTGTCTGCACGACGCCCCACACTCTCCCTAGAGGTATGAGTCATCCATGAGCCCACTAGCCTTAGCTGGGCTTATACAACTCTCCACCTAGTTGTATAAGTCGGCGTAAAGCCTGAATCTGGGCGAAATATATCTACCCCCCTGGATGCAACCAGGTGACTTTACCTTCCTGCTGTCACAATATATATATATATATATAATAGATAAGTAAATGGGATCACTATTATCAATAAAACGGGGATATACAGGAGAAAAATATCTCCTTATGAATGCTAATAGGGAAATGAATGGGGAAAAAAGAAAAATAGAAGGAAGGAATAGGAGTGACACAGGGAATGTCACTACAGTAACATGGGGAAGGAGAAAAAAAAAAAAAAAAGGGGGGAGAAGGGGGGGGAAGAAGGGAGAGGGGAAAAAAAAGAACGAATGGCACAGAATTCTACAGAAGGGAAATGGGTTATTAGGTAACACTAGGATTGGGAAAGAAATATAGAAGAAAATATATATTTTTGTCATATGGATAGACATAAAATATAATATAAATATAAAAGGACATAGGGATATTAACACAGATGTGAGGATATATAAGTACCTATACAGGACTAGTGAGATAAGTTCATCAGACTGAGTACAGTGATATGTACTGTGTCCACTGTCCTGATGCCCAGAGAAACATATATATATATAAATTGGACTGAGAGCACCTATAGTCACATTAAACATATACACAAAGTATAATAATCAGTAATATGACAATATAATCAAGAAAAAATATAAAAAATTATTTAAAAATACACATATAGGTATATATTGGTATACATAAAAAAGATCACACATACATGCCTAAATATACATGTGTAAACACATACACATTTACGTACATATACACATACATATACACACCCATATAAAAAATATATATATGTAGAATATATGAAAATTATCATATTAAAATTATAAAATATAAAATATCTACAAATAAATGGAGGCCCATGTACAATAATATCAAGTGGGTGGAAATCAAGGTGAGAGAGTACAGTTCAAAGATATATGTAAAATAATTTATAAAATGGTGGAGATCTCAATTCCTTTGTTTATACCGCCAGGTGAGAGAACATCCAAAGTATAGATCCAAAAAGTTTCCCTAGCACATAATTTTTTGAATCGTTCTGCCGCTGTAAATGAGCTGGGGATCTGTTCGATCACCCAGACTTTTAAGCCACTGGTGGATTTTTTGTGGGCTGCACAGAAGTGTCTGGGGACACTGTGGGGATCAGTGCCTCCTTCTATTAACCTCCTATGTTCCCCAAACCTGACTCGTAGAGCTCGTATAGTGCGGCCGATGTACATAAGGCCGCAAGGGCAACTTAGGCCGTACACTACAAAATTAGATGAGCAGTTGTAAAACTCCTTAAGTGGGAAGGTTTTACCCTTAGTGGTAAAGGATTTTGCTCCATGATGGACAAAATGACAAGTTTTGCATAGACTTTTTTTGCATTTGTACATGCCAACTAGTGGTATGAGAACTAATGGTGTAGTGGTACAGGCACGATAACGGAGCTTGCTAGGAGCCAGTTTACTTTTAAGGTTTGGTGCTCTGCGATACGTCACTTTAGGGCGTACAGGAATGATTAATTTAAGGGCTGGATCCTGCAAAAGGATCTTCCAATGGTTGGCAAGGATGCCTTCCATTTTCTTGTATTCAGAATGGAAGGTGGTGGTGAAACGGAGTGAGTGATTCTCTGTCTCACGAACCATCTTGGCAGGTTTGCCCTTGAGGTAAAAGAGGAAAGCCTTTTCAATAAGATCATCCGGGTACCCTTTCTCACTGAATTTTTTCTTCAGGAGCTCACTTTGGCTGATGTAATCAGAATCTCTAGTACAGTTCTGTCTGAGTCGGCAGAACTGTCCTTTTGGAATGTTATTGATCCATTTGGGGAAATGGCAGCTCTTATGGTGAAGGTAAGAGTTGCCAGCAGTGGGCTTAATATAATTTTTAGAGATAATGGCCATGGTTTCTCGATTAAAGGCTAACTCCAAATCCAAAAAAGGAAGAGAGGTAGGGTTGCTGACATAAGTAAAAGATAGGCCAAAGGAATTACTATTACAATGGTCTACAAATGATGGAATAGTGTCTACAGAACCGTCCCAAATAACAATAAGGTCGTCAATATAGCGACCGTAAAAAATAATATTTTTGGAGAAGGGATTGTTATTATTGTAAATATACTCTCTCTCCCAAAATCCCATCGCTAAGTTAGCATATGAGGGTGCAAAATTGGCGCCCATTGCAGTTCCCTGTAACTGTAAATAAAAATCGTCATCAAATTTAAAATAGTTGTGAGTGAGACAAAAAGTGGTGGCATCTATGATGAATGAAGCTTGACGGGGGTTAATCAGAGGATCGTGCGAGAGGAAAAACTCCAGAGCCCGGAGACCGAAAGCATGGGGGATGGAGGTGTATAGGGAATTGACATCAAGTGAGAGCCAAAGGTAAGTGTGTTCCCATTGGTACACGGAAAGTGATTCCATCAAGTGGCTCCCGTCTTTAATATATGAGTCTAATTGTTGGACTATGGGCTGAAGGAATTGATCCACGTATAAACTGAGCCCCGTGGTGATGCTGTCCATCGCAGCCACTATCGGTCTCCCTGGAGGATTATCCAGACTTTTGTGCACTTTGGGAAGGTGATAAAAGTAGGGGATGTGATAAAAGTTCTTTAAAAGGAAGGATTTTTCTATTTTACTGTGTATTTTTAAATAATTTTTTATATTTTTTCTTGATTATATTGTCATATTACTGATTATTATACTTTGTGTATATGTTTAATGTGACTATAGGTGCTCTCAGTCCAATTTATATATATATATGTTTCTCTGGGCATCAGGACAGTGGACACAGTACATATCACTGTACTCAGTCTGATGAACTTATCTCACTAGTCCTGTATAGGTACTTATATATCCTCACATCTGTGTTAATATCCCTATGTCCTTTTATATTTATATTATATTTTATGTCTATCCATATGACAAAAATATATATTTTCTTCTATATTTCTTTCCCAATCCTAGTGTTACCTAATAACCCATTTCCCTTCTGTAGAATTCTGTGCCATTCGTTCTTTTTTCCCCCTCTCCCTCTCCCTTCTTCCCCCCCCTTCCCTCCCCCCCCTTCTCCCCCCCCTTTTTTTTTTTTTCTCCTTCCCCATGTTACTGTAGTGACATTCCCTGTGTCACTCCTATTCCTTCCTTCTATTTTTCTTTTTTCCCCATTCATTTCCCTATTAGCATTCATAAGGAGATATTTTTCTCCTGTATATCCCCGTTTTATTGATTATAGTGATCCCATTTACTTATCTATTATATATATATACATATATATATATATATTCTTTTGCACAGCCACAATTTTTCGCTTGTGTTCTGTGTCATTAGTTTATGGTCATTTTATTTCTACTCAATTTGGCTTGCTTTTATTTAAATGACTAACTATTTATATTCATATCCTTATTATTTTATGAAACCATTGTTATATATTTATCTTATTTAGCCCTGTAGTCACAGCTCCCCCTATATTTTTTTCCTATTTCCTTTTTCCCTTTTCTTTTTTCCTTTTTTTTTTTACGTATTCTGTTTACTTTCACTCCAGTTTCTTCTCTCTGTGATTCTTATCACATGACCTCCCTTTCCCTCCTTCAATTGGCTACTACCTTCCCCCAGCGCCACCCAATCAACTTCCTCTTTCCTCTATAACTGGCGTCTACATACTTCCGCCCTCATGTCATGTTGAAAAAGGAGCGCGGCTTGCCAGGACATCGCTAGCCTGCACGCTCATGAAACGCGTCCATCTCTGATGACGTCACTCCCTGCCATCCAGCCACTGGTGTACTCCAAGTCTCGCTTTTGAAACATCCAACAGGACTGCTGTCCCTGGAGCCGGCTTATCCATCTATTAGAGACACTCCTGTTGCACATAGCTGAGCTGGATCACTGTGTACTGTGATCTGCAGCTGCTGGCCGTCATCCTGACATTCTGTACACGCCTGTACTAACTCATCTCCATGTGAGTGTTTTATATCTACTATTAAATTTTTTTTTGTACTGCTGCACTTAGAGGCGCCTCTCTCCTTGCTTTTTTTCCCTTTCACACTGGGGTGGTGGGTGTGGTAGCGGTATAGCGCCGCTATTTTTAGCGGCGCTATACCGTCGAAATTGCTGCGGAATTGCGGCGGTATTCGGCCGCTAGCGGTGCGGTATTAACCCCCGCTAGCGGACGAAAAAGGTTTAATACCGCCCGCAATGCGCCTCTGCGGTATTACCGCCGTTTACCATTACTTTCAATCGGAAGGAGCGGTAAACACACCACTCCTCTCACTGCTCCAAAGATGCTGCTAGCAGGACTTTTGGAGTGATCCTGCTAGCGCACCACCTCAGTGTGAAAGCCCTCGGGCTTTCACATTGAGACTGCAGGGGCAGGAGTTTTCAGGCGGTATTTAGGTGCTATTTTTAGCGCTAAACCGCCTGAAAAACTCCTCAGTGTGAAAGGGATCTTAAGCAGGCTATCCCTCCTTCAGTCTATTACAGTGGTTCTCAACTCCTGTCCTCAGGGCCCACTAACAGGCCAGGTTTGCAAGATAACTGAAATACATCACAGGTGATATCATTTGCTGCTCAGAGATTGCAGTATTCTAGTCTGCATCTCCCCAAAGTAATACTTAAAATCCGGCCTGTTAGTGGGTCCCGGGGACTGGAGTTGAGAACCACTGGTCTATTATGAATTCTGCTGCTAGACTAATACACCTCACTAACCAATCCGTGACTGCTTCTCCTCTTTGCCAATCCCTTCACTGGCTTCCCCTACCCCACCGTGTAAAATTCTAAATACTAACCATAACACACAAGGCTATTCACAACATCACCCCCATCTACATCACCAACCTCATCTGCAGATATCGCCCAAATCGTCCCCTCCGCTCCTCCCAGGACCTCCTGCTCTCTAGCTCCCTTGTTACCTCCTCCCATGCTCGCCTTCAGGACTTCTCCAGAGCCTCTCCCATCCTCTGGAACTTCCTGCCCCAGTATGTCTGATCAGCCCCTTAGGAGATCCCTGAAAACTCATTTGTTCAGGGAAGTCTATCCCACACCCACCTAACAACTGTCCCCGAGCCACCCCCATCAAATCATTCTCTGCAGCTATTCTAGACATGTGAACTGCCGAAAAATTCGGTTTTTTTTGCATTTTTGTTTCATTCGTTTTTTTGCTTTTTTCGGAAATTCGGAAATTCAAAAAAATCCGTTGTTTTCGTTTTATTCATTTTTTTGCTTTTTTTGGGAAATTCGGATATTCGGAAATTCGGGAAATTCTAAAATTCGGAATTCGGAAATTCGGAAATTCCGAATTCCGAATTTCCAAATTTCCGAATTCCCGAAAAAGCAAAAAAACAAATAAAACGAAAACAAATTTTTCAAATTTTTCGAATTTTCCGAATTTCTGAAAAAAAGCAAAAAAACGAATGAAACTAAAACGAAAAAAAAATATTTCCGAATTTCGAAAATTCGGAAATTCTAAAAATTCGGAATTCAGAAATTCGAAAATTCGGAAATTCAACTTTCAAATTTCCCATTTTCGAATTTTATATTTTCGAATTTTGCAATTTCGATTTTTCGAATCTCGAATTTTCGAAATTTCCAATTTTCAAATTTTTGAAATTCCGAATTTCCGAATTTCCGAAATTCCGAATTTCTGAATTTCCGAAATTTGGAAATTTGAAAATTTGAAAATTCGAGAGTTCGGAAATTCGAAAAATCGGAAATTCTAAATTTCGGAAATTCGGAAATTAAAAATTTCGGAAATCCGAAAATCCAAAAATTTGGAAATTGAAAAATTTGGAAATTCTGAAATTTCAGAATTTCAAAATTTCAGAATTTCAGAAATTCGGAAATTCAAAAATTCGGAAATTCGAGATTTCGGAAATTCGGAAATTCGAGATTTCGGAAATCTGACAACATACATTAATACAAATTTCCACAATAGTACTCAAGTTAAAGTGCACAAACACCACTTTCTATTGATTAAAGTACATCCGTGTACACATTGCCACATCTTTATTACATTTTGTTAATAAGCATCCCCCTGATCATGTCTGGGAGGACAAGGAGAGGCAGATGTTCCCATGGCACAGTGGGGGGACCAGCAGTGTATGTTTCCACAGGATAAGGTGGATGTGGTCAGTCCACAAGTGGGGAATAATTTCCTCTGTTTAGTGATTTTGCCTGTGTTATCCAGCCACAGCATGCAGAGGAGGTGGTGGACTGGCTTACTCAACAATCCTCATCCTCAGTTGCCCAAGCAGAGACTAGCGCACAGTCAACTACAGCTGCCAGAGTGGCTAAACCTGCCTCCTTGTCCACAGCTATTCCTGCCATAGCCCCAGCATCAGGCATGGAGGAGTTAGATGAGGTATTTGAACACAGCGTCAGCCACTTGCCCCTTGACAATGCACAGTCATTACTTGATTCAGATGTTGGTTCTGAGGTTGAGGAAGGCAGGAACACAAGCCTTCAGAGAGGGGAGAACGCTGGTACACAAATTGGCAGTCATGTTCCCCCAGCCACAGCGTATTGCCAAGTTGTCTCCAGTGGTAATGCGGATGGGGGAGAAGATGATGATGAGGTCACTGATGTGACTTGGGTGCCAGATAGAGCAGAGGAGGAAAATGAGGATGAGGGTGAGGCACAACTGCAATGAGGAAGCCATCATTAAAGAGTAGATAGCAGCCACCCTATTCCATCACATTGTAGAGCTGTAATCTACCGGGCCCACTTCCCACAGCTCAGCCGTCTGGGCCTTTTTTAGCACATGTGCAGCCGATCGCACTTGCAAACTTTGTCTCAAGCACATCAAGCATGGCAAAGACACCAACCATTTGAGTACCACATAGTTGACAAGGCATTTAACCTCCAACCACTCAGCCCATTGGCAAGAGCACCTGAAAGCCACACAGAAGGGGTGCAATTTTGTTCCTCCTCCTTACTCGCCTCAGTCTGCCCAGCTATACATCATGAACTCTCAGCAGCCTCCACTGATAGGGTTGATGGTATAGTACAGGGTGTCCCAGGTCCTTGCAGCACATCTGCCAGTAGCACACCACCAGCTGTAGACTATAGCAAATTTCTCTGCCCCATCTGCTGCAGCGGAAAATAAATACAGTCACTGCCACCCACATGTCCAGCGTCTAAATGCAAGCTTGTCAAAGCTGCTGGATCTGCCTTTCCGTTTGGTGGATTCTGCCCCCTTCAGTGAATTTTCAGAATGTGCTGTACCACAATGGCAGGTTCTCAGTCGCAATTTTTTTTCACGTAAGGCCATTCCATACCCCTGTTGTGGGTATCATCTCTTTGTTCCTATTTTTCTTATTTTTTATACTATATCATATGTAGACCATTTGTGGTCTACTACGGTCTATGTATTCTTCCCTACATTCGTGAGGTGTTGCCACCCCTCATGATACTTATTTTTTATATTTTTTGATATTTTGCCTATAGTTCCAATATTTCTATTAATTATTTCAGGTCAATTTACATTTGCCTTTTATGCACAGATGCAGTTTCATATGACTAGGGATTGTTTGCATATTACAATACTCTGTAAAAGTCTGTGTCGCTTTTCACACAATCTCACTTTAGTCTATTGTTTTAATTTTACTTTCTTTGCTCTGATCTGCACGTATGACGCAAAGGTAAGGTGTTGGATGGCACTGTTCTGGTGTTTTAGTCTGTACGGCATACTTCAGAACTACGTGCCCCAGCATTCTTTGCGTCCCATTTCTATTGTCACGTGATGTTCAGACGATGCTTTGAGACACGCGTGGTCACGCTGGAAGGCGGAACCTTGGAATTCAGCCTGCACAGCATATTCCGGAACTACGCACCCCAGCATGCCTCGCTGGCTATTCCGATGGTCACGGGGTACTGCAGTTGAACTTTGAGACATGCACTGTCACGCTGGTGGGCGGAACCCTGGAATCTAGCCTGCACGGCATAATCCACAACTACGCGCCCCAGCATGCCTTGCGGGCTATCCCGATGGTCATGTGATATTTCCAGTTGAGCATTGATTGGTGCCCCAAGTCGAGATTTTGTAATGATTAGGGCGGACCACTATGTCCGTCCACGTCAAGTATACAATGTTCTGTTTTACGATTAAGACTTAGTATGCATAGGTTTATTAGCTGATACACACATGTGACCCTATTGACGTCACTACGGCCTTAACGTGCAACTAGACCCCGGAAGCGGGATTTGTGACAGGACACACATGCTTACGATTAAGTTATTTCTTCTCCTATATAAGCGCAGGGGGTGGTGGGCTAGCATGTACCCCAGTCAAAGTCTTTGTAGACAAAACGCCGTTGGGTCTATATGCTGGCCTAAACACTGCGCTTTTTTATGATTTGATTGCAATTTTTTTTAATATATTCATTTGTTTGAATATTTTTAAAGTTTTCAATAAATACTCAAACTACTCTTTGGATTTACACTGTGGAGGTCCTCTCTTTTTTTCCTTTTTATAAACTAACCCTTGGTGGAGTCACGGTCTGGATATTGGATCGTTCAACATCCAGTTTTCCCTCATTCCCCGGAGTTATTAGCCCCTTTGGACATACTGTCAGCAGAAGGAGGAGATTACCGGAGGATCTACATTTCTGATTCCACTACCGGTGGATACAAGCCTGATAGGCCCACCGCCGTATGGTGAGTTTGGTCCACATCTGCGGGTAAGAGTATTCATTTCTCCCCCCATTATCCAAAGGTTGAAAGCACTACTGAGTGACCATCTATGCTGTACATCTCACCTATTTTGCAAGATTTTGATCATTGTGGTGTGTCATCTTCCCATTCTATGGACTGTGACCTTATTTAAATGGACTACCTAGTTACCATCTGTAGTAGTCTTGGGACTGCCATTCTAGTTAATTGCCTATTGGAAGCTAATCACTTTTTAGACATATTTTTTATTCACTCTCCTTAATTGTCACTTACAGGTGTACTGTTTGTCTTCACAGGATTTTTTAGTCACATGTATGTGATAATTCACAATTTTGTATACATTTTGATATAGCTTTCATAGCTCATCTTCGCTGGTTGTCACCTGGGACTTTGTATCTGTATTAACTACACTCCACACAAGTGTGTGGTTTCCCTGTTTGTATTTTTATTCATTCACTTCACTGGTGTTTTTTGGATTAAGTTTCATTATTCATTTTTGAGTGGTATCATCCACTCAACATATCATCAGCGCCACACTTTAAATTGTATGTTTTGTTCACAATTTTTTCTAGTTGTTTTGTTGGCAGCTTATATTATTCTTTATATATTTTGGTTGGCACGGTATATTATCCTATATATTTGCTGTACCATCACGTGGAATCAGGGCAGGGTGGTGGGGGGCCCTGGGCTTGAGTCACTTTCAGACCCTACCTTCTATACATTACAAAAAATGGGCGTGGTTCACGCAAAATAGTGGTCATGGCTCAAATGGGCGTGGCTCGGAAGGGGGTGTGGTTAGAGTCTGAGATGAATGAGGGATGGAGGGAGAAAAAAAGGAAGAAAGAAAGAGGGAGAGAAAGAGAGAAAGAAAGAAAGGAGAGAAAGTGGGAGAGAGAGAGAGAGAAAGAGAGATGGAGGGACAGCAGGTCCAGATCCTACACCACAATAAAAATATGTGTATCTATCTATCTATCGATCTATCAATTCAGCTATCCATCTTAAACATATAACAAGCTCTTTAACGCCTATTTACTACCCCCTGCACACCAATGACTCTGCCGCCGCTAAAATATCCACAACCAATATTTCTTGGTCCGAAAAGAAACAAAAGGCCCACTTGTGCACTCACCAGAGTCTTTGGGAAAATGAGAGCTAAATAATAAAAATAATTCATTAGTCATTACAAAAATATTCCCTTTTCCCTATGATTCACGTCCTAGTAATTACCATCTGACCAGCCTAATAAAAACCGCGACAAAACAAAGGTCAACTAGCAGCGACAAGTGTTCATTATACAATAATTACATTGTGATTGTGCAGACAGAGCCTTGAAACTGGTTTACCTTTCAACAGCCTCCGGTGTTCTGCCGAATAAGTTCCCCCGGCGGATAAGGACCCCCCTGTACTGCGCAGGCGCGGGGCGCGGCTTGCCGTCTAGAGCTGACTCCATCTCAGCTCTACGTGTACGGCTATTTTCGGAGGCTCAGTTCAGGTTTGTACTGCGCAAATGTGCCGCGCTGCGCCTGCGCAGTACAGGGGGGGTCCTTATCTGCCGAGGGAACTTTTTGGCAGGACACCGGGGAACTTTTTCGGCAGGACACACGGTCAGCATCAGACAGTCAATAGCTCAGGGTGGGCGCTACCTATTTACATCACGTGTATGGAATAGGACACGAGGGGGAGGCGGGGGCCCTGAGTATATTGTGGGGGCCCTATTCAGCTTGTGTAGCAAGCATATAGGGCGGATCGGCCCTGGGAATGTGACTCAGTGGACGGGAAGTGCATGCGCTGGAGAAATAATCAAATAAAAAAGTAAGGAGACTTTAACAGGCAGGGGCCCCCTATTGGGCGGGCCCATGGGCTTGAGCCCAGTCAAGCCCAATGGTAAGTCCGGCCCTGCGTGGAATACAATGTTCTGGCATCGTTGGTCAAGGCAGTCAGCCACAAAGTCCACGTTACTGCTGACACGTGGTCCAGCAATCATGGTCAGGGACAATATATTTCATTCACAGCACACTGGAAAACTCTGTTTTCAACTCAGAAGGATGCAGGACAGGGCTCAGTGCTGCAGCTTGTTGTGCCCCCACATCTCCATACAGCTATTAGTATTGATGCAAGATATGTCAGCTCTACCCCCGCCTCCTCCTCCATGCTCTCCTCTGCTGAATTGTCCTATGAACCACAAGTACCCTCTAAGCGTTCAAGGGGCTATTCAACGATCAGGCTAAAAGGTGCCATGCAGTGCTTCAGCTGGTGTGTCTAGGTGACAGGAACCACACCAGTGCAGAGATTTTTGCAGCTTTGCAGGGGCAGGCTCAGAGGTGGGTCACATCATGCCAGCTGGAGCCAAGAATGGTGGTCTGTGATAATGGCACAAACCACCTGTCCACCCTTAGACAGAGAAAGTTAACAAGATGCCATGCCTGGCACATGTCCTCAATTTGGTGGTGCAGCATTTTCTAAATAGGTACCCATGGTTGGGAGATCTGCTAAAGCAGGCCAGAAGAGTCTCCTAGCGGTCATACACAGCCAGTGCGTGGTTGACTGAAATTCAGTGGGAATTCCACCTGCCCATAAACCGCCTGATTTGTGACATGCCCACCAGGTGGAATTCAACTTTGGCAATGCTGCAGCGGCTGCACATGCAGCAGAGGGCCATCAACAAGCACCTGTGTGAGTATGGCAGGCTCAGGAAAATGGCTGCTCATAAAAAATTCATTGATTGTACTGTCACCATTTGAGGAGGCCACACGGATGGTGAGCTGTGACAATGCATGCATCAGTGACACAATCCCTGTTGTGTTCCTGCTGAAGCAGACTCTATGTGGCATTATGAACAGGGCACTTGAGGCAGAGCAGCAGGAGGAAGAGGAGGACTTCCTTTCCTCTCAAAGCCCACTTTATGTAGACACCATTGTTCCTACACCACAGAACACACAAGAGGAGAGGGAGGAGGAGGATTCTGGCAGTTTTGGAGGCATTGAAGCAAAGGAAGACATTTGTCAAACAGTAATAGATGGTTTTCCATCCCCAGAACCCTTGGGAGTAGTACTTGCCTGGGAGGAGGCAACCCTCCTTGACCACCGTTACAAGGGGAAAGTCTCAGAACTCATCCCTTCCCCACAGAGAGTGCAGAAGATGAAATCTCTTAAAAACACTTTAAATATGAATTATAGGAGATTTTCCCGACTGGTAGGTTACAGTGTCATGGAAAACGTAGTTTTGAGGCTTCTGTTGGTCAAGAGAGGAGCGGTGGAGAAAGCAGCCAGCTAAGTGATGCAGTTCACAATTTTTTTAGTCCTCGTCGCCCAGGGCTATCAGCTTCCACATCCCATCGGCAGCATCTGCATCACATAGACATATTATCTAGGGGTGAAAACAGAGATGGAGAGCTTTCCAGTCAATGATCCGCTGGCTTACTGAGGCATGAGAATAGAATACTGGCCAGAACTTGACCAGTATGGAATTGAGCTGCTGGGCTGCTTTGCATCCAGCGTGCTTTCTGAACAGGCATTCAGTGCTGCTGGAGGTTTTGTTCCTGATAATAGAACGCGTCTATTCACAGACTCCGTGGACCATCTGACATTTATCAAAATGAATCAGTCCTGGATTACCAGCAACTATGAAGCCCCTGATGCTGATGTCGCTGATTAAGTGTTTTGGGATGTGGAATCTCTGTAGGACTTCTAGGCTGTCTAGCATTGTGGGTGTTGATTTCATCTGTAAGTTTTTTTTTGGTGTCGGTATCGTGGGCACAATTAACACCCAAAGACCAATTTTTCCGCACCTGTTTGACAGGTGCATAGCATTGCAATTTTTTTTTTTATATATATTAACCAAAGTTTATTTTGTACTTATATCACACAACAAGTAAACAGGACAAAATACATCCTAATAAACCTCTAAATCCACTGCTGTAGTTCTATTTTTTTTAAACTTACAATGCAATGTTCTGCTTTCAAATAAAAAAGTCTCCCTACAGGAGATAACTAGTTGATAATGTTGTACATCACACAACTAAAAGAAACACATTAGGTTGAATATACAAAAACACGCTTCAAAGCATAGGATGTTGTCCACATCAACCAGAGTCCAGTTGTCCATTTTCGGATAATCTTTTTAGAAATTGTTCAGCTTTCACCACTCTGTCATGTGTGTAATACATACTGTAAAGTCAGGATTATTATTTTTGTTCTGCTACTTTCCTTAGTGCATTTTGCAGGGACTTCTTCATAAATGTCTGGTTAGCGTTAAGTGCACTAGTTAAAGGTCCAAGATGAGCCAACTGAATCAGGTTAGGTTTGCTAGTCAGGAGAACCAATAACAATTTGGAAAAAGTCACAGACTTTGAAAACTTCTCAGCAGCTTCACATAGATAGTTTAAAAATGGGTCAAACTCTGACGGACAGAATTTATCCTTTTTGTCAATCAATAAGTGCAGGATAATGATTGCAACTTCAGTACATGATGTATCAAGAATCGGACTAAAACACAGATGCAGCTGATGTGGCTGAATACATTCAGAAACCATTCGACAAAGAAAATCATCATACACAGTGCCTGGTTCTGCTTGAATTAATATAGGGCCAATAAGACTACTGCAGGCAGAATAGGCATACTTGTTGCAAAACATAGTAAGTGCTGCAGTGAGTGTATGGGATGCTGGTGAAGTGAGTGAGAGCACCCTATCCAGGAAGAGGCTTTTGGCTAGTGACTTGGCATGGGCATAACTAATGTCCGGTGATACTGTATCAAGGTGAACACAGAGCTGAAATAGGCACTTTAGGGAGAGTTGTGCAATGCCCACATAAGAGAAGAGAGTTTCCAGCTGTAACGGGCTACACACATCAAATAGTTTGTTCAGCTCTGCTAGAAATTCATGGTCCAGTGACTCAGTCTCCATGTTAAGGTAAAGGAACTGCTTTAGCTTAGGCACATGAGCCTCAATAGATGCAGGTAAAACAGCCATCTCTTCTGGGGCTTCTGTATGCGCTTCTTGCAGAGAGCTCAGTGGCTGTGAGTCCATAAACAATTTGTTTGTGTTATCATTTACATGATATGTTTCTTTGTCTTCTATCTGTGGTCTGCTCTCAATATCCATAGGCTGCTCATCTTCCATGGAGACACAGCGATTTTTATACCAGCCTAATTTAAAATGCCCATGTGGTGTCTGATTTAGCTGCTTGCAGAGAGTATACAGACTTTGTGCCACCTCAGCACTTTGTAAAGGAGTCTGAATGCTGCTATCTGTCAGAAAATTTTGCCTCATGTAAAACAACCAGGCGTCTGAGAAGTCATTTTCTACACTGATGGTCTGCAACCAAAGCTGGATGGCTGGTGCAGGCAGCCGGGAATACATAAGGTCCAGTAGCCTAAATAAGTTCCTTTGTGTTTGCAGGGGAAGCAAGACAAGTTTTGGTTTTATTATCATTTCTCCAGTTGATTCATCCACTGTGGCACTTTCATGCACAAATTCTCCATTGTACTTATCCAGGGAAAAGGTCCAGGAAAGCACTGCAGAACCCTATGAGCTGCCAAAAAGCCATTTTGGTCATTGCTCAGAGCCTGTAGTAATAGAACAATAGCTCTATCAGGGTCATGGAGGGGGGTTCCTGCCATTGCCTGCTTATAGTTGTTGATCTCACGCACACAGACATGCAATATGCAATGGGTTTCTTTTTAATGTGTCTCCACTGTTCAATCATTGTTGTATCTTTACTGCATGTTGCAGCCTTGTCTTCAGTCCTCCAGACATCCTCTATTTAGTCTGGCTTCCTGTTCTGCACAACAGCACTACTTCCGGTCTGTGCAACACCAATACTCGCACAGCCACTTCCACCCGGACAAGTCCAAGTCCGTTTCCTCCGCCGATTCGTCTGGGAACAGAAATCCACCGACATCCAAGTCTTCAATCCTTCTGGTGTACTGCAGCAAGGAGGAGAAGATGTCTCTAAGGCTCTGCTAGGCTGGCAGAGGGGCTCTTTGGAAAAGAGCACAAGGCCCAGGCTTCAGGCCTTGTGCATACAGCAGTTCAGCACAGAGATCCTCTTGCTAGGAGAGGGGGTGTCCAAAAGAGCAGCATTGCAATTTTTTACAGCAAGGCCAATTCTTGCTTTCATCAAGAGTACCTCTTATAGGGTTACGGTGTGAAGGCACCACCGACACCCAAAGACCAATTTTTTCACACCTGTTTGACAGGTGCATATCATTTCAGTTTTTGACAGCAAGGCCAATTCTTGCTTTCATCAAGAGTACCTCTATAAGGTTACAGTGTGAAGGCACCGCCGACACCCAGAGACCAATTTTATCGCACCTTTTACTTTTATCCAAAGTCTGTGGAAGAGACCACAGAATTTATCCAAAAAATCTCTAATCTTGTTCCTAGTGCACTACATTGTGGCCTCATCATACAGACTGGCTCCCCAAGCCATCGCTTACAAAATAAAGAAAGCTTGCAGGGAAAATGTAGTTTTTTGGGCTTTATAAATTCAACTATTGCTGCAGCAGATACATAGTATAAATGTGCAACTTTACAGGTAGACTAAGGGGACCCCCAGACACTATATTAAAAGGATTTTTTTCATTTTTCTGTTTTCACTTTAGGCATCAATAAATCACTGCTCATTTAAACAAATATGTTTTTTACAAACTTTTTTCATTGATACATATCCCCCAGGACAGTACCCGGACCCCCATAACCACCATATGCCCAATTACTTGCATATAAGCTTTCAAAATGGGCACTTTTAATTTTTCCTGTTTGGGTAGCATAGACTTCAATTGGGTTCGTTATTCGGTTCCAAACTTTTGCAATGTTCGAAAGTTCTGGTGCGAACTGAACAGGGGGTCGTTCATCCCATCCCTGTTCTCCAATCATACATTTCTGGGTCATGATGGCCTTCAGGTAGAAATGTATAAACATTATAGTGAGGTTTTACTACCTGACTTGCTACAAGTTTTGGAATGGGCATTTGAGGCTGGCACTTTACTCTATATGTGAACTAATGATCATAGTTCTACTCATGGCAGGTGTCACGTACCTTACAGCGGAGCCAAGGAAGTGGGGGCGGCCTCTCGCACGATCCCGGTCCCTGAACCCCCTGGAGGTGAGGACAGGGAAATGCAGGGGCACGAGAAGGTGCAGGTGCCTGTTGATGCAGATGGAGTCTCTGGGAGATACTGGAAACCTCTTAGAACACAGGTGTTGCAGGAACCATGCGTCAGATCCGTGCAGGGAAGATCCAAGAGAATAAACAGGTGAAGGCAGGAGTCAGCAGCGGGCTAGCGGAGAGGTACCAAATCAAGAGACAGGTTCGTGGTCAAAGTTCAGGCCATTGGTCAGTAAAACAGGCAGAGGTAGGAGAACAGGTAAGGAAGATCGGAGAAGGGTAGTCAAACAAGCCAGGTATCTTCAGGAGCAGGTCAATCCAATAACATGTTTACACAGGAGCACAGGTACTAGCTGAAAAGACAATCCAGCACTGACACTCAGGTGATCCAGGTTTAAATAGTGCGGCGTGCGCCGCTATTGGAAGGGGCGCGCGCATACGCATGGGCGCGCGCATTGCACACCCGGTCTGAGTCCTAGACGGCCCATTCTAGGTGTCCGCGCTTGCGTATTAGCATTTGCAGAACGGGCATTCCTTGCTGACACCCGGAAGTGAGTGTTTGCATCACTGGGTCTCTGACAGCAGGGAAAGATCCTTTGTAACTTCCTTCTAATAAACCTCTTTCCCTGCTTTGTATTGATATTAAGCCACTAGGTCATGTTCTTGCATTCAGACTCAGTATGGTAATAGCCAAATTGTTTAATCCAGATCAATCTGGGTTCATTCTAAATATAGCTACCTCTATAAATAACTGACAGGTTTTTTGAACCTTCAGATCCCTATGAATAGGGTGGGAGACAGAGCTGTCCTTTTCCTTGATACTGCCAAAGCTTTTGACAGTGATGAGTGTAAATATCTTTGGCTGGTGTTATCAGAATTTAACCTTGGCCCAAATTTCCTAAAATGGGTTCAACTTACAGCATCTCACAAAAGTAAGTACATCCCTAACATTTTTGGAAATATATTGTTATCTTTTCATGTCACACAATGAAGAAATTACACTTTGCTACAATGTAAATTAGTGCATTTCCAGCTTTTATAACAGTGTAAATTTGCTGTCCCTTCAAAATAACTCAACACACAGCCATTATTGTCTAAACCGCTGGCAACAAAAGTGAGTACACCCCTAAGTCAAAATGTCCAAATTGGGCCCAATTAGCCATTTTCCCTCCCCAGTGTCATGTGACCCATTTGTGTTACAAGGTCTCAGGTGTGAGTGGGGAGCAGGTGTGTTAAATTTGGTGTTAACGCTCTCACTCTCTTAGAGTGGTCACTGGAAGTTTAACATTGCACCTCATGGCAAAGAACTCTCTGAAGATCTAAAAAAATAATTGTTGCTCTACATAAAGATGGCCTAGGCTATAAGAAGACCCTGCAACTGAGCCGCAGCACAGTGGCTAAGACCATACAGCGGTAAAAAAATGCCAGGTTCCACTCAGAACAGGCCTTGCCATGGTCGACCAAAGAAGTCTAGTGCACATGCTCAGTGTCATATAAAGAGGTCGTCTTTGGAAAATAGACGTATGAGTGCTGCCAGCATTGATGCAAAGGTTGAAGGGGTGGGTGGTCAGCCTGTCAGTGCTCAGACCATATGCCGCACACTGCATCAAATTGGTCTGCATGGCTATTGTCCAAAAAGGAAGCCTCTTCTAAAGATGGTGCACAAGAAAGCCCACAAACAGTTTGCTGAAGACAAGCAGACTAAGGACATGGATTACTGGAACCTTGCCCCGTGGTCTGATGAGACCAAAGTAAACTTATTTGGTTCAGATGGTGTCAAGCGTGTGTGGCGGAAACCAGGTGAGGAGTACAAAGAAAAGTGTGTCTTGCCTACAGTCAAGCATGGTGGTTGAAGTGTCATGGTCTGGGGCTGCATGAGTGCTGCTGGCACTGGCTAGCTACAGTTTATTGAGGGAACCATGAATGCCAACCTGTACCGTGACATACTGAAGCAGAGCATTATCCCATTCAGAGACTGGGCCGCAGGACAGTATTCCAACATGATAACGACCGCAAACACACCTCCAAGAAGACCACTGCCTTGTTAAAGAAGCTGAGGGTAAAGGTGATGGGCTGGCCAAGCATGTCTCCAGACCTAAACCCTTTTGAGCATCTGTGGGGCATTCTCAAATGGAAGGTGGAGGAGTGCAAGGTCTCTAACATCCACCTACTCTGAAATGTCATCATGGAGGAATGGAAGAGGACTCCAGTGGCAACCTGTGAAGTTCTGGTGAACTCCATGCCTAAGAGGGTTAAGGCAGTGCTGGAAAATAATGATGGCCACACAAAATATTGACACTTTGGGTCCAATTTGGACATTTTCACTTAGGGGTGTACTCACTTTTGTTGTCAGTGGTTCAGACATTAATGGCTGTGTGTTGAGTTATTTTAAAAGGACAGCAAATTTACACTGTTATACAAACTCTACACTCACTACTTTACATTATAGCAAAGTGTAATTTGTTCAGTGTTGTCACATGAAAAGATATAATAAAATATTTACAAAAATGTGAGGGGTTTACTCACTTTTGTGAGATACTGTATGTATGCTTCTCCAAGGCCTGCATCAGGGCAAACAAAATTATTATTATTTTTTTCTGGGCATTAGGGATGAGACAAATGTGTTCTTTGTCCCCCCGTCTCTTTACTCTGGTGATTGAACCATTAATAATTGCTATTTAACCACTTAAGCCCTGGACCATTTGGCTGGCCAAAGACCAGGCCATTTTTTGCGATTCTGCACTGCGTCACTTTAACTGACAATTGCGCGGCCGTGCAACGTGGCTCCCAAACAAAATTGGTGTCCTTTTTTTATATATAAATATATATGTAGCGACCTCACCTCTCACTCCCTCCTTCCTTGTCAATGTCAATGGCTCTCGTCTAGGGGACCAGGGAGGAGAGTGTGACGCACCACCAACTCACATCCTCCATTGTGTAGAGGTGTGAGCTATACCCAATTACCTTTGGGTCTGTGCCCCGTCCAGAGCCAAAACTCCCCTTGAGGATGATCCTTTAACTCCCAGAAAGCCAAGTTCCACACCATTGAAAGTCCAACACTTATTTATTCTTTTAGAGCAATAAATAGTCCTTTTAGAGCAGACTGGTTAGACACGAACAGACAAGGTGGTGAGGAAGGTCCAGGCACAAACATGAACTTGTTACTCTCCTGTTTCGGTGTGCGCAAACAGGCTTGGCGCACGGTCGCTGCCACCGACCGTGAGGGTGGTCGCTGCCACCGACCGGGTGAATTGGACTTGAGGTCTCTGCCACCGACCTGGGTTTCAGTTGGGTCGCTGCCACTTACCATGAGAACGTGGAATACCTTCTTGAGATGCGGCCCCTGTCAGGGCAGTCATCCATCTGGACGGTCACCAGAGGCTTCCACCGTCACCAGCCAATGCTGCGCTAGATCTTCGGGAAGGTCACCTCTCTGGTCCCCCTCGCCCTAGATTTGGGTGTCCAATACCGGAGGACACCCTAGGAATCCTCCATCCCTTGCGGGACCCAGTCGAAGGTACTGGGCCCCAGGCCTCCAGAGAGTACCTCACCCCAGACTAAAGGTGTCTGGGTGGAATCGCAGCTCCATCCCCGGGCCGAGGGCGTGGACCCTGAGCGGAAGGTGTCTGCCCCTTTTATCCCCTCTCCCAGCATGCACAGCAGGTTCCCCCGCTGTACTACTGCTGCGAGATGACAAAAAGGGTACAGACTTGCAATGGTGTTTCAACCCCGGCCTATGGCGACAGCGCCACCTACAGGCCGCAGGGAACTGGGCACCCTTGCATCCTCCACTGGCATAAATGGGTCCATGAACCCTAACAATTGCTGCATCTGAGTCATTTATCACTCAGATGCCTCCCCTAAATGTAACCACCCGCTACATATAATTTGTATTTTTTTCCTCAGTATAGGCCGATATGTATTCTTCTACATATTTTTGTTAAAAAAAATCGCAATAAGCGTTTATTGATTGGTTTGCGCAAAAGTTATAGCGTCTACAAAATAGATTTATGGCATTTTTATTGTTATTATTATTTTACTAGTAATGGCGGCGATCGCGATTTTTATCGTGACTGCGACTTTATGGCGGACACATCAGACACTTTTGACACTATTTTGGAACCATTGTCATTTTTACAGCGATTGGTGCTATAAAAATGCACTGATTACTGTAAAAATTACACTGGCAGTGAAGGGGTTAACCAGGAGGGGCGCTGAAGGGGTTAAGTGTGTCCTAGGGACTAACTGTAGGGGGCGTGACTACGTGTGACACGACACTGATCGCCGCTCCCGATCACAGGGAGCTGTGATCAGTGTCCTGTCACTAGGAAGAATGGGGAAATGCTTGTTTACATCGGGGTATCCCCGCGGCATCGAGTCCGCGGGACCCGGGATCACACTCACGGAGTTCCCGGCGGGCACGCCCGCCAACAATGCCGCATCTTGAAGGTGACGTACAGGTACGTTAATCTGCCTGTACGTGCCATTCTGCTGACGTATATCGGCGTGAGCTGGTCGTTAAGCAGTTATTCCACAGAATATATTGCAGGATACTGTAGAGGTTTACAGGGGGAAAAACAAACTTTATAAATTGATGATGCATTGCTGTTGCTAGGAGATACACAAGACTCTTTGGCCACAGTGATATCTCTGATTTTACATTTTGGGTTGTTCTCAGGTCTCATCATTAATTCAGACAAATTTACTCCACTCCCAGTAGACCTATTGGGTCAAAGGATGCAAGCCTCAGGCTGGAGTACACAAGGTCACTGTTACTGGTTGCAAGCAGAAGTGCAGAGGATCGCACTGGAGTGGTTTTCACACTGGAGAGAAGAGGTATTCATAAGTTCTGAATACAAGCTGGAGAAATGAAGAGAACATTGTGGATTGCTGGAGGCACACAGGATCTGGAGGTACAGAGATCACACTAGAAGACACCCAGGGACACTTGAGAAATCACTGGGAACACAGGGAGTCAGGCTGAAAGTATACTCACATGCTAGCCCTTTAGGATGGTGCCCCCTCTGTGATTGACTGTGTTGCCTGCGGAGGCAGGAAGCAGGTTGTGAGACACACAGAGAAAAACCTGGTACTGGAGTGTGGAACAGGTGAGCGTGATAGCTTACCTGCATAGTCAAATCACTTCATTCCACTAACATTGTAGGAGAAGTAAATGGTCATAGAGGGTATCCTACTGCCATCAATCAGTAGCCACTGGCAGTAAATATGTAAACATGCACATATCATTAAGCTATGAAAGAAAATTTTGCTAGAGACACACCATTTCATAATGTTTCAGCATGTGTATGGAATCACTATCTGTCTGCACATGTGAATTCCTAAAACCCATAGATAAACATAACAATCCCTGCCCTCTGTTCCTGCAGCCATTACTATCCATCATAAATGGGGGAGCTGCTCTAATACATAACAAGAAAATGAACCCAATGTCACAGAGAATTCCCAGAGTCCTTTACTATCTGTCCCCATCAACAAAATGCTAGCTGCTTGAACTGGTTGTACATATATGAGAGTTGGGCACATTGGACATATGATAGCTGTGATAAAATTATGTATACATACACACACCAATGAAGCAGAAAGCTTTAGGAGCTGGCAATCAGAAGTAGCAATGCATGTCCAAATACTCTTACATGAAGTTATGTTGCATTCATTTTTTATTTACTGTTTTGCTTTTACCAGTGTGTAGAATATAATACATTTTTAAATTTATTCAGTATTTGGTAGTTCTTTTGGCACCTTAAAAGTCCCATTTATCGACATAATTGTTTGTCTCTGAAGTTTAAAGGAATACGGTATTGGTGATTACCCACCAATACCACCCACCTAAAGATGTCATCACGATAAAACACATCAGCCGGGGCTACAGGAAGTGTCGTCATCATGCAAACTGAACCCGGAAGTGACGCGTGTGCACTTGGAAGTTCTGGGAGTGAAGACCAAGCTTACACCATGGATGGTGGAGCAGGTCCTCAGCAGATTTTAAGTGCTTTTACCCGGGTGCATGCTCTAATGCACCTCCTAATGTGGGTGTTTTATTGGCTTTGTTTTTATGATGTAATTTTAATAAAGGGTTTTACACTATGATGATTTTTTTTTCTCCTGTGGTCTGTGATTCTTATAACTGAGGGGGATTTAGAGAAGCTGTAGCATATATCCTGGATGTGGTTTCCCGAAAGGGACAAGGCACTTATTGACTCACTAAATATAGAGGGTCATGGATGTCTGGTGAGTTTTCCAGAGTGTTTGTGGTGGCACAATGCTGAAGTGGCACACTTGAAGATATTTGGTAGTGAAAATTTGCACAAGATTTTAAGAAGTATAATTGAGCACTTATTTGCTTTGCAGAAGAAGCACTTTTATTTGGAAACACCTTATATTTATTAAGGGCATTTCATGAATGCACTGTATTTTTATTTTTTTTGGTTCATTGTTTGTTTTGGTTAGTTGTTTCTAGGATCTGAAATTGGAAGTACTGTTGCAAAACTGGCATACTGATATGAGTGATGTAGGATTGCTAGAGGTGTGGTTACAGAAAGATTAGAAAACAGAGATTACGGTACATTCGTTTCACAGAGTGAATCACATTTAGACACTCTAATAAACCAACATATTTTATGTAAGAAATAAGTAATCTGCTAAATAATTGTAATGTTATATAGTGTATTGTGTCTGGAAAAAAAGAGCTTTCAGATAAGAAACATTTCATTGTTTTTCCTTGACATAGTTCCAGTGAGGTTTGCAAACAGCAAATGTCGTTCTGGTGATACATTACATTACATTATTCTTGTTTCACACAGCTCAGTGGAATGTTTATTTAATCTCAGAACTGACATCTAGGCCCTGTGACAGTATTTCTCCAAACATGTTCACTTAGAATTGACACTGATTAATATTAATTTGTCTAAAAGCAAAGTGGCCACTAGCTTTTTTGTATCGTGTTTAATATCTGCAATTATATTTAAGGTTAAACAAATCAGAAGGTCAGATTGTATGTGCCTTCTTCATGAAACGCTAGACCCATGTGATATATTTAGTCACCATGGCAACAGGACTTAGCATTTGAAAAGATTTAATATAGTTAAATTGACAATTTAAATGACTATTTCTTTCAAAATGAGACAGCTTGCTCAACTTTTATTCCTAGGGCATAATTCTATTTAGAAAACAATTACATGAACGAGAAAACATACCCTATTGCAAAATATTTAAGCACTGCCTTAAAGTGTGGACATAAGTTGCAATATTGTTGTGAGAATCTGATATAATATATTAGTTCTCTGTTTTAGGAATGGATGTTGACTGCTCATTAATTCGAGAAATTACTTCATATCCACAGAAATACATTCTCTGTCAGCTTACATAAATCATATAAATTTGGCACAATTGTAAGAGTACATAATGTTAGCACCACATATTTTTATTGAGGTTATTTTATTCCTAGTTTCTAACTTTTTTTTTCAAATAAATATGTAAAACATATAAGACACCACAAAGCTTTCAGTGTTTCTAATTAATTTGCGCTCATAGACAAAAAGATGTTAAATGTTGAAATGTGTGTATGATTCAGAAACTTTTCTGCTGAGATCAGACCTTACAGCCTTAATGTAAAGGACAAAAATCTCTAAAATGAATGAAAGAGCTTATACAGTATCTCACACCTTTACATTTTTGTAAATATTTTATTATATCTTTTCATGTGACAACACTGAAGAAATTACACTTTGCTACAATGTAAAGTAGCAAGTGTACAGCTTGTATAACAGTGTACATTTGCTGTCCCCTCAAAATACCTCAACACACAGTCATTAATGTCTAAACCGCTGGCAACAAAAGTGAGTACACTCCTAAGTGAAAATGTCCAAATTGGGCCCAAAGTGTCAATATTTTGTGTGGCCACCATTATTTTCCAGCACTGCCTTAATCCTCTTGAGCATGGAGTTCACCAGAGCTTCACTGGTTGCCACTGGAGTCCTCTTCCACTCCTCCATGATGACAACACTGGCTGATAGATGTTAGAGACCTTGTGCTCCTCCACCTTCCGTTTGAGGATGTCCCAAAGATGCTCATTAGGGTTTAGGTCTGGAGACATGCTTGGCCAGTCCATCACCTTTACCCTCAGCTTCTTAAGCAAGGCAGTGGTCGCCTTGGAGGTGTGTTTTGGGTCGTTATTATGTTGGAATACTGCCCTGCGGCCCAGTCTTCGAAGGGATGGGATCATGCTCTGCTTCAGTATGTCACAGTTCATGTTAACATTCATGGTTCCCTCAATGAACTGTAGCTTCCCAGTGCCAGCAGCACTCGTGCAGCCCCAGACCATGACACTCCCATCACCATGCTTTACAGTAGGCAAGACATACTTGTCTTTGTACTCCTCACCTGGTTTCCACCACAGACACTTGACACCATCTGAACCAAATAAGTTTATCTTGGTCTCATCAGACCACAGGACTTAGTTTCAGTAATCCATGTCCTTAGTCTGCTTGTCTTTAGCAAACTGTTTGTGGGCTTTCTTGTGCATCATCTTTAGAAGAGGCTTCCTTCTGGGACGACAGCCATGCAGACCAATTTGATGCAGTGTGCGGTGTATGGTCTGATCACCAACAGGCTGACCCCCCCCACCCCTTCAACCTCTGCAGCAATGCTGGCAGCACTCATGCATCTATTTCCCAAAGACAACCTCTGGATTTGACGCTGAGCATGTGCACTCAACTTCTTTGGTCGACCATGTCGAGGCCTGTTCTGAGTGAAACCTGTTCAGTTAAACCACCATATGGTCTTGGCCACCATGCTGAAGCTCAATTTCAGGGTCTTGGCAATCTTCTTAGCCTAGGCCATCTTTATGTAGAGCAACAATTCTTTTTTTCAGATCCTCAGAGAGTTATTTGCCATGAGGTGCCATGTTGAGCTTCCAGTGACCAGTATGAGGGAGTGAGAGAAATAACACCAAATTTAACACACCTGCACCCCATTCACACCTGAGACCTTGTAACACTAACCAGTTACATGATACCGGGAAGGGAAAATGGCTAATTTGGCCCAATTTGGACATTTTCCTTTAGGGGTGTACTCACTTTTGTTGACAGCGGTTTTGACATTAATGGCTGTGTGTTGAGGTTTTTTGAGGGGACAGCAAATTTATACTGTTATACAAGCTGTAGACTCACTACTTTACATTGTAGCAAAGTGCAATTTCTTCAGTGCTGTCACATGAAAAGATATAATAAAATATTTACAAAAATGTGTGGGGGTGTACTCACTTCTGTGAGATACTGTATAGTGAATGATCTTTAAGGCCAAGTCCTTGAATGTCATTACTTTCGTGAAAATTATATACACATTCAAAATAAAATATTCTAAAATATTACAATATACTGTATATTAGTTATTATGGATGAGCTCGCTGTTCGAGTCGAACGCATGTTTGTCTTGAACAACGGCAGTTTGCTTGTTCGGCGAAGCCAGAACTTTGTGGGTCGTTTGCGCCATATTCGTGTGGCACGAATGGGCCACAATGCACTGCGCCATCGCAGTGCATTGTTGGCTGATGATTGGCCAAGCATGCACTGTGACCCCGCATGCTTGGCCAATCACAGCTCCGGCAGCGAGGAGAGCCATAATTGGCCACAGGCAGCATGCATGTGACCAATTATAGCTCAGGGGGGTTTAGTACACGCCCCACACTATATAAGGCCACCAGCGCGGCGGCCTTGTGTAGTGTGTTGGCATGCAGGGAGAGAGCAGGATAGGCAGGGACAGTGTCAGTGTCATCTTTGCTTAACCTAGCGCAGTTACAGTGAGTGTAGTGTGTTGGCGTGCAGGGAGAGAGCAGGATAGGCAGGGACAGTATCAGTGTCATCTTTGCTTAACCTAGCGCAGTTACAGTGAGTGTAGTGTGTTGGCATGCAGGGAGAGAGCAGGATAGGCAGGGACAGTGTCAGTGTCATCTTTGCTTGTTAACCTGCAGCAGTTACAGTGGGTGTAGTGTGCCTCCCTCACAGTATACACTTGAAGCTACCCCTTATTGCTGGTGTTGGTGTTGTTCTGTTGTGTAACACAGGCATCTGCAAGCAGTTACTGTGGGTGTAGTGGGCCTCCTGCACAGTATACACCTGAAGCTACCCCTTATTGCTGGTATTGGTGTTGTTCTTGTCAGGGTCACCTGTGGCCAGGTGACAGATGCACACCGTAGGGGGACAGGAGTGCACCGCGAGGTAGTGAACCCTATGGCTGGCTTCTGCGGATAGGAAACTGGGTGGTTGTGGAAAGCGGGACCAGAGGAGCACAACCGGGATCCAAACGGAAGCTAGAGCCAAGATTCCCCAGGGCGCGGAGTCTAAGACCCAGCTGGTCTTCTCCAGGGCCTCTAGTGGTGAGGATGTTAGCTGCAGGCTGGGACCAGGTCGCGGCCCCTGGAGTTTCCTAGCTCACGCCCCGTAGGATAAGGGGAAAAGAGGGGAAGCAGCAGCACAAGATGAGAGAGATCCGAATAACAAGCTGAAGGTCAGGGGCCACAAGCAGACAAGGATAACGAAGAACGAGCCGAAGGTCAAGGGTCACGAGCAAGACAGGGATAGTCGGAGACAAGCCAATAACGTAACAGAGAGACAGACGTAGCACACGGCAGGCAGGAACCCAAACACACAATGCCTAACAAACACGTTGATCAGCAAAGCAGGCTTGCAGTGCACAGGTTAATAAAGTGTTCAGTGATAGGGCCTGAGGTGGAGTCAGGCTGGGAGGAGATTATAAAGGAAGCCAGGTGAAAGGGCTCAGGCCTCTAAGATGAACACATGGGAAGGAAGGTAAGCTGACAGACAAACACTACTGCATATCCATGACAGTACCCTCCCTCTTATGGGCCCTCCCCCGCCTGGACCCAGGCTTAAAGGGAAATCTCTGATGAAACCTTCTCAACAGATGAGGTGCAGCGACATCAGATGCAGCGATCCAAGACGCCTCCTCAGGACCAAAACCTCTCCAATGCACAAGGTACTGAAGAATGCCTCTGCAGAGCCGAGAATCCAGAACTTGTCTAACCTCGTACTTAAGATTATCCTCAGAGACCGAAAACGAGGTAGGGAGATGACAAGAAGATCTATTGAGGACCAAAGGCTCTCTAGGAATAAGCAAGGGCATGAGAGGATCAACAGGAATCTGAGGAGGGTCCCCTAGACCCTTAAAGGGGAACTGGTCATCTTGCACAGGACCATCAGACTGGGCAGATGTCAGTGGAACCCTGAAGTCAGGTTGGTTAGAAGGTGACATGTCGCCGGAGTCAAGCTGAATGGCTGAAGGACAAGCAGAATGTCCCAAACAAGAAAAAGTAGGAGGCTCACTGGGCATGGGCTGGACTGGCATAACTAGTACAGAGGCAGAGTGAATAGCTGAGTCAGGTGTAGCGACTACCTGAATCGCATTGCAAGACGTAGAGACTGCAGGACTTGTAGACAAGCTAGCCTGGCTGTGCGTCCAAGGGTGGTTAGGGACAGAGAAATGTAAATGGTTATGCAACCCGGAATGAATGACCGGCTCAGATTCACAGGGGGCAACCTTGGGTAGGCAGGACGAGGAACAGGAGGGACCCCAAGCCAGGATCTGTCCAGTAGTCCAGTCCACATGAGGAGAATGGAGCTGTAACCATGGGAGACCCAAAATTATAGGCGTTGAGGCCTTGGGTAAGATAAGGAAGGATATCCACTCCTGGTGGAGTGTCCCTACCGACATCTTAACAGGGAGGGTCTGGAAGCGGATAGGTCCCCCTGGGAGAACAGTACCATCAATCGCCAAGACCACCAATGGCGTGGTGAGGGGCAAAAGAGTAAGTCTCATGGACGATGCGATTTCCCAGTCCATGAAATTACCAGCGGCTCCGGAATCCAGATATGCTGAGACCGAATGAGAAGAAGCACCAACATGAAGGAACACAGAAAGCAGAAGACGAGAAGGGGAAGGTGATATTTCTGGGTCCAATACTCCACTTTCCAGATGAAGTGGACCCGGAAGTTTTTCTGGACAAAGAGAGCAAGTGTCACGAAAATGACCTTTGCCCCCACAGTAAAGACACAGACCAAGAGTTCTGCGCCTAGCACGTTCCTCGGGGGATAGCCTGGTCCGACCCAGCTGCATGGGTTCCTCAGCTGGTAGGAGATGCTCTACGGGTCGAAGAGAGGGGAGCTCAGGCTGACTAAGAACTAAGGAGTGCTGGCGTTGCTTTTCTAAGGTCCTCTCCTGAAAGCGAATATCGATCTGGTTACACAAGGAGATAACGCCGGCCAGATCAGTGGGGATGGTTCTTCCTGCTAATTCATCCTTCACTCTATCAGACAGGCCATGCAAAAAGGTTGCGACTAAGGCCTCATTGTTCCAGCTCAACTCAGCCGACAGTATGCGGAAATGAAGGGCATACTGTCCCACAGAAGCAGACTCTTGGCGGAGACGTAAAAGGGCGCTGGCCGCTGAAGAGACACGAGCCGGTTCTTCGAAGATATTCCGAAAAAGTTTCAAGAAGCCAGACAGGCTAGAAACCACTGGATCATTCAGTTCCCACAGAGGGGCTGCCCAGGCTAAAGCTTCACCAGAGAGGAGGGAAATGATATAGGCTACCTTAGCCCGATCAGACAGGAAGTTTTGGGGCTGGAGCTCAAAATGAATTGTGCATTGACTAAGGAACCCCCTGCAAGCCTTGGAGTCCCCAGAGAAACGGGACGGAGCTGGCAGTTGTAGTGAGTGTGTGGCTGCGACTGGTGCAATAGGTGCAGCCGCTGGTTGTATTTGAGGTTGCGGATTCAGGGTCCCCAAGGAGGCCTGAAGCTGCTCAAAGCGAGAAGCCAGATCCTGGAGGAATCGCATCACCTGAGTCTGATTCGATTCCTGGGTTTCAAGTCTGCAAACTATGCCCTGCAACGGATCATCCACGGGTAACGGGATGTCAGCCGGGTTCATGGCTGATCAAACTGTCAGGGTCACCTGTGGCCAGGTGACAGATGCACACCGTAGGGGGACAGGAGTGCACCGCGAGGTAGTGAACCCTATGGCTGGCTTCTGCGGATAGGAAACTGGGTGGTTGTGGAAAGCGGGACCAGAGGAGCACAACCGGGATCCAAACGGAAGCTAGAGCCAAGATTCCCCAGGGCGCGGAGTCTAAGACCCAGCTGGTCTTCTCCAGGGCCTCTAGTGGTGAGGATGTTAGCTGCAGGCTGGGACCAGGTCGCGGCCCCTGGAGTTTCCTAGCTCACGCCCCGTAGGATAAGGGGAAAAGAGGGGAAGCAGCAGCACAAGATGAGAGAGATCCGAATAACAAGCTGAAGGTCAGGGGCCACAAGCAGACAAGGATAACGAAGAACGAGCCGAAGGTCAAGGGTCACGAGCAAGACAGGGATAGTCGGAGACAAGCCAATAACGTAACAGAGAGACAGACGTAGCACACGGCAGGCAGGAACCCAAACACACAATGCCTAACAAACACGTTGATCAGCAAAGCAGGCTTGCAGTGCACAGGTTAATATAGTGTTCAGTGATAGGGCCTGAGGTGGAGTCAGGCTGGGAGGAGATTATAAAGGAAGCCAGGTGAAAGGGCTCAGGCCTCTAAGATGAACACATGGGAAGGAAGGTAAGCTGACAGACAAACACTACTGCATATCCATGACAGTTCTGTTGTGTAACACAGGCATCTGCAGCAATTACAGTGGGTGTAGTGTGCCTCCTGCACAGTATACACCTGAAGCTACCCCTTATTGCTGGTGTTGGTGTTGTTCTGTTGTGTAACACAGGCATCTGCAAGCAGTTACAGTGGGTGTAGTGTGCCTCCTGCACAGTATGCACCTGAAGCTATCCCTTATTGCTGGTGTTGGTGTTGTTCTGTTGTGTAACACAGGCATCTGCAAGCAGTTACAGTGGGTGTAGTGTGTCTCCTGCACAGTATACACCTGAAGCTACCCCTTATTGCTGGTGTTGTTCTGTTGTGTAACACAGGCATCTGCAGCAGTTACAGTGGGTGTGGTGTGCCTCCTGCACAGTATACGCCGCCCCCCCCCATGAAGCTGCGTGACGTTGATGGTCACCATTGGTTCATGGTTGGTATTTATACCCTGCTTGCACCGCGCCAATACCTTGGGTTGTTTTCATTCTCTCATTACACGTCGGCACCTCCTGGACCAATTCCTCCTTTATACCCTTGCAGATACTTATGGTTTAACCCCCTTATCACCATTTTTACACTTTCACCTTGGTATCCACTAATGTCTTCTTTTGATATGTTAAATATACTATCTATCATGTTTTAATTAACCCCTCTTTCTTACTTTCACGTGTACTCTCCTTCCAGTTCATCAGCTGTTAAACAACTTATTATTTACCAATTGATTTCCACAGATACCTCTGGGATTTCACTATATAAGGAATTACATATGAGTATATCTATCCCAGCTGTTACTGGCTACTTCACTTCCACATCACCCTGGCTGCTGTTGCCACCGCTGTGTCCCAGGTGTCACCGTCTCAACTCCCGGGGAGGATGCTTCTCATAGCTGCCCTCCATTTACCATTGATACCATGCTACAAACCTACCCATATACTACAGAGTGACTGGGACTTTTTTTGTTCCCCCTCTTCCTTCTATACTCTATATTTTTATCTAAAATATTTTACTATCGTAATATTTTGGCATCTTTTATTTTATTATAGACACCCCCATACTGCGTATCTGCTCCTGACGAGTGGTATATTAACCACGAAACGTGTAGAGCTCTTCTATGATGATACGTCACAGTGTACATGCATATTATCTGTATCTTACTATCCCATTTTAATGAACCAATTATTATTATTATTTTGTCTACATGCTACCCCTACAATTGCGGTTCACATACCCAAGGCTTTATACTGTTATGTTATCTTGTGAGATTTATGTCTTATTATGGTCTGTCTAGAATTCATTTACTGAGACTTGTGATTATCATGCATTACCATGTATGTTACGTTGGAACACTATGTACAATCATGTAATATCTAGACTCCAATTATTGCTACCTATCAATACTATTTTACCATCCTTTATGTGTATGCCATGCCCCTTTGTAAAGAATAAACTATGCTTAATATAATTTGGTCCATATAATTCAGTAGTGTGCTTCATATAAAGTCCCACCATCTAGTTTCTTGTTTCATGATATCGGGGATGGAGGTGTATGTAGTCATTACCTCATATAAAGTCCCAACCCTAGACTTAGGTTTATTTCTGTCCTGCACAGTATACACCTGAAGCTACCCCTTATTGCTGGTGTTGTTCTGTTGTGTAACACAGGCATCTGCAGAAGTTACAGTGGGTGTAGTGTGCCTCCTGCACAGTATACACCTGAAGCTACCCCTTATTGCTGATGTTGGTGTTGTTCTGTTGTGTAACACAGGCATCTGCAAGCAGTTACAGTGGGTGTAGTGTGCCTCCTGCACAGTATACACCTGAAGCTACCCCTTATTGCTGGTGTTGTTCTGTTGTGTAACACAGGCATCTGCAGCAGTTACAGTGGGTGTAGTTTGCCTCCTGCACAGTATACACCTGAAGCTACCCCTTATTGCTGGTGTTGGTGTTGTTCTGTTGTGTAACACAGGCATCTGCAAGCAGTTACAGTGGGTGTAGTGTGCCTCCTGTACAGTATACACTTAAAGCTACCCCTTATTGCTGGTGTTGTTCTGTTGTGTAACACAGGCATCTGCAGCAGTTACAGTGGGTGTAGTGTGCCTCCTGCACAGTATGCACCTGAAGCTACCCCTTATTGCTGGTGTTGTTCTGTTGTGTAACACAAGCATCTGCAAGCAGTTACAGTGGGTGTAGTGTGCCTCCTTCTCAGTATACTCCTGAAGCTACCCCTTATAGCTGGTGTTTTTTCTGTTGTGTAACACAGGCATCTGCAAGCAGTTACAGTGTGTGTAGTGTGCCTCCTGCACAGTATACACCTGAAGCTACCCCTTATTTCTGGTGTTGTTCTGTTGTGTAACACAGGCATCTGCAGCAGTTACAGTAGGTGTAGTGTGCCTCCTGCACAGTATACACCTGAAGCTACCCCTTATTGCTGGTGTTGTTCTGTTGTGTAACACAGGCATCAGCAGCAGTTACAGTGGGTGTAGAGTGCCTCCTGCACAGTATACACCTGAAGCTACCCCTTATTGCTGGTGTTGTTCTGTTGTGTAACACAGGCATCTGCAAGCAGTTACAGTGGGCGTAGTGTGCCTCCTGCACAGTATACACCTGAAGCTACCCCTTATTGCTGGTGTGGGTGTTGTTCTGTTGTGTAACACAGGCATCTGCAAGCAGTTACAGTGGGTGTAGTGTGCCTCCTGCACAGTATTCACCTGAAGCTACTCCTTATTGCTGGTGTTATTCTGTTGTGTAACACAGGCATCTGCAGCAGTTGAAGTGGGTGTAGGTGCCTCCTGCACAGTATACACCTGAATGCTACCCCTTATTGCTGGTTTTCCCATCTCCCTGCAGGCCATTAGTATGTCTGGAAGGCCGACAAGGAGAGGCAGACAGTCACAAGCCAATAAAAGAGAGCAAGCAGGCTCTGTGTCTAGGGGCAACAGTGCTGGTCGTGGACGCGGTGCATCGTCATCAGCACGTGGCCATGGGACACGCTTGTCCTTATTTTTGGCAGCTGGACGTGTTGAGCCGCATCATGCCGAAGACTTGGTAGAGTGGATGACCAAGCCCTCCTCATCCTCCTCATCCTCTCTCACCCAGGCTCAGGGTACTGGCAAAGCAGCTGCCAACGCGTCCTCTTCCCTCGTATCAATGTCATCAGTTACTCCTTCCCTAGACCCACCATGTCCTCCTGAGGAGTCCCCCGAACTGTTTGAGCACAGTGTTGGGTACATGCTCCAGGAGGATGCCCAGCGTTTTGAAGGCTCTGATGATGATACCCAGCTAGAGGAAGGCAGTAACTTGAGCGCAGAGAGAGGGGATGCTCAAGAAGGACAGCAATCTGGCAGTCATGTTCCACCAGCTGCAGCATACTGCCAGGTTTGCTCCAGTGATCAAGAGGGAGGGGATGATGAGGTCACTGACTCCACGTGGGTGCCTGATAGGAGAGAGGAGGAGGAGAAGGAGGCACATCTCCAACGAGGCAGGATGCCCTCTGGGGGCCAGCTTAAGGGCAGCACACTGACTGATTCACACCGCAGAGCTCCGCCTGTGCAGGGCGCTGCCTCTGCGCGTTATTCCAAAAGTTCTTTGGTGTGAGCCTTTTTTGAGTCGAGTGCATCAGATTGCACCGCTGCTTTTTGCAACATATGTCTCAATCGTATCTCACGTGGCCAAAACATCAGCCGCTTGGGCACCACATGCTTGACCAGGCATATGTTGACCTGCCATGCAGCTCGTTGGCAAGCGTACATTAAAGACCCACACCAAAGAACAAAGCGGACCTCTCCTTGCTCCTCATCAGCTGGGATCTCCAACCCCACTATACCTTCAGTCCTCTCTGAAACCTGCACTGAGAGGAATGAAGGTGTAAAATTAGTAGGCTTGTGCACAACGGAAAAATTCGGTTAGTTTCGGTTCGTTTCTTTTCGGTCCTGTTGATTCGTAATCATTCGTAATTTTGCTAGACGGGATTTTTCGTGTTCGGACTAATTCGTATTTTCGCAAGCGACATTTTTCGTTGAATTTTTAGTTGATTTATAATTCGTACTTTCGGTAGAGTACATTGTTTTTCGTTGATTCTGGACACAACTCCTACTTTCGTAACTTTTTTTGGGTTCGTTGATTCGTAATTTTCTGTGTCTCTCTCACGACGACACTGCCTATTATGCCTAATGTGCTTCGAATGGATTTGTACTTTTCTAAATACATAGCGGTTATTTGTAACGATTCGAAATCTCGTATTTTACTTTCGTTTTTTACATGCGGCTATAGCCTCCGCCCCTGTACACCATTTTGAGAGGGTTCAGCACGGTGAGGGAGAAGCAGAGAGCAGAGCAGAGTGTTATTGTGCTTCGAATGGATTCGAAATCTCGTATTTTACTTTCGTTTTTTACATGCGGCTATAGCCTCCGCCCCTGTACACCATTTTGAGAGGGAGTTCAGCACGGTGTGGGAGAAGCAGAGAGCAGAGCAGAGTGAGTGTTATTGTGCTTCGTATGGATTCGTACATTCGTAACTTTTTCATAACGAATTATGCCGAAGACATTCGGGCATTCGCTATTTGCGGTATAATTTATTTCGGATTCGGTCTTATTCGTAATTGCTTTGTTCGGAAATTCGAATGCTTCCGAATGTCCGAAAGTTGCTAAATTCGGACAAATTTCGATTCGTTACGAAACGAATTGCACAAGCCTAAAAATTAGGTTTGTCACAGCCAAGTACTTGCGGGCACTCTGCTAGCAGTACACCGACGTCCGATTGTAGCAGGCAAATTAACCTGCCCCAGCTGCTGGAACGTCTAAATAAGTTCATTCCCAGCCATCCACATGCCCAGCTGTTGAATGCTAGCTTGGCTAAATTGCTAGCACTTCAACTGCTGCCTTTTCAGTTGGTAGACTCTGCCCCCTTCCGTGAGTTTGTGCAATGTGCGGTTCCTCAGTGGCAGGTTCCCAAACGCCACTTTTTCTCACTGAAGGCGATTCTGGCTCTCTACCGGCATGTGGAAGGCATGCCTCGCTGGACAGGGCGGTCAACGGTAAGGTGCATATTATCGCTGACTCATGGTCCAGCAGGCATGGACAGGGACATTACCTATCTTTCACGGCCCATTGGGTCTCTCTTTTGGCAGCTGGGAAGGATGCAGGACAAGGTGCAGTAGTGTTGGAGGTTGTTCCGCCACCACGCCTAAAAAATGCTACTACTGGTTGTGACACACCTCTCTCCTCCACCCCCTCCCCTTCTTCTTCCTCCATGGCCTCTTCCTGTGCTTTGTCCTCGGAACCAGCGGTGCTCCGTATGTGTTCAATGTGCTACGCAAGTACGCAGGCAAAAATATGCCATGCTGTGCTTGCGCTGGTGTGTTTGGGGGACAGGAGCCACACTGGGGCAGAGGTTCTGTCAGCTCTGCAGGGACAAGCCGAGAGGTGGTTGACGCCACGCCAGCTTAGGCCGGGAATGGTGCTTTGCGACTGTAACGGGTGGGCCCGTGGAACCCAGAAGTTCTTAGAAAGTATGAGCCAGGAAATAATGGACATTGAGAATATGTCTTGGATTGCTTTAAAATGGATCTTTAATATTTATCCACCATATTCCCCAGGATATCTATAAATAACTATTTACTGTTTGTTGATCCTAAACTCAACAGGTTAATTGAAAGGGCTGATGTGTTCAACTTCAATCACCTGTCTGCCTGTTGTAATGTTAATGAATCCCAACTATTCTAAAGATCTTTTCATTGTGGATTGTGATAATTAACTCTGTAATTGTGTGTATTGTAAATTAGCAGACAGACAGTCTAGGACACGGAAAGGTCATGTGTCTGAGTCATTAGCTGTAGTTAATTAGCTCATGTAAATTAGGTCTGGTCAAAGGTGTATTGTCAGAGGAAAATGAGGAGAATGTAAGAACCTCCTCTATTGGTGTATAAAATTTGTAGTTTTTCAATAAAGATTCATTCCTGCTTGAACCTCATACAGAGCGTTTGTCTCGTATTTGGGGGAGAATCATTCGTATGGGGTCTTATTCGGCTGGTTGGGAGTGTCTGGTGGCTGTCGTGTGTTCAGAAAGGGAATATCCTAACGGCGTTAACCCCTTTCATACTTGGGGTGTCGTTACAGTGACAATGGCACCAACCTCCTCTCCGCCCTCCGACAGGGACAACTGACCCATGTGCCCTGTGTGGCTCACGTCCTTAACCTGGTGGTGCAGCGGTTCTTGGGCAGGTACCCGGGCTTACAGTATGTCCTGAGGCAGGCCAGGAAAGTCTGTGTGCATTTCCGCCCATCATATAATGCCAGTGCTCGGCTGGCTGAGCTGCAAAAGGAGTTGAACCTGCCCAAGAACCGCCTTATATGTGAAATGCCCACCAGGTGGAACTCAACGTTGGCCATGCTGCAGTGGCTGCACACACAGCAGAGGGCCATCAATGAGTACCTGTGCGACTACGGCACCAGGACAGGGTCAGGAGAGCTCGTTTTTTTTTTCACCACGCCAGTGGGGCATGATTAGGGATGCATGCACTGTCCTGGCACCATTTGAGGAGGCCACGAAGATGGTGAGCAGTGACAGTGCATGCATCAGTGACACTGTACCTCTTGTCCACCTGTTGGAGCATACGCTGCATGGAATAATGGACAGGGCACTTGAGGCAGAACAGAGGCAGGAAGAGAAAGACTTCCTTGCCTCTCAAGGCCCCCTTTATCCAGCCAGTGTTCCTTCTGTCCCACCCATCACACAGGAAGAGGAGGAGGAGGATTGTGTCAGCATGGAGGTGGAGCCTGGCACTCAGCATCAGCAGCAGCAGTCTTTTAGGGATGATTTACAGTCCCAAGAAACCCGTGGACTTGTACATGGCTGGGAGGAGGTGGCTGCGGATCATGTCGTCCTTAGTGACCCAGAGGACTCCGGACCGAATGCCTCAGCTAACCTACGTTGCATGGCCTCCCTGATACTGCAAAGCCTGCGGAAGGATCCTCGTATTCTTCGGATCAAGGAGAGGGACCATTACTGGCTGGCCACTCTCCTTGATCCACAGTACAAGGGTAAGGTTGCTGACTATATCTTGCCGTCGTAGAGGGAGCAGAGGATGAGACATCTCCGGGAGGCCTTGCAGAAAGGTCTATGCAAAGCGTTCCCAGAGACTGGGAGATTACAAACTCCTGGTCCTGGACAACGAGTTGCTGAGGCTTCGGTCAGTCACAGAAGGAGCGGTGGAGAAGGTGGCCGTCTGACCGATGCGTTCAGACAATTTTTTAGTCCGCAGCTCCAAGGTATGATCGGTTCCAGCAACCATCGCCAGCGTCTGATTTACATGGTGCAGGAATACCTAGGGGAAAGGTCAGACTTGGACACCTTTCCCACCGAAAATCCTTTGGCTTACTGGGTCTTGAGGATAGATCACTGGCCAGAGCTTGCACAGTATGCAATTGAGCTACTGGCCTGTCCTGCATCCAGCGTTCTTTCGGAACGCACATTCAGTGGTGCTGTAGGCTTTGTAACCGATCACAGGGTGCGCCTGTCCACCGACTTGGTTAATCGACTGACCTTCATAAAGATGAATCAGTTTTGGATCACCACCAGCTACCAAGCACCTGAAGCTGATGTAACCGAATATTTTTTTTTTAAATGTCACATCCCTTCAAGACTGCCTATGCTGATGCTGAGTGACTGTCCTGTTATGTTGACTGACTATCCTCTTCCTCCTCAATGATCCTGCTGATAGCTTGAAAGAACATTTTTGCCGCCACCAGTGGCTAAGGCCCAATTTTTCAGCCCCTGTTTAACAGGGGCATGTAATTACAATTTTTGATGCGATGCTTTGCAGCAGGGCTCATTCCTGCACTCCAACTAGAGTATCTGGGAGAAGTTGCAGTATCGTGGCACCAGCACCAGTGCCTAAGGCCCAATTTTTCAGCCCCTGTTTAACAGGGGCGTGTATTTACAATTTGTTATGCAATACTTTGCAGCAGGGCTCATTGCTGTGCTCCAAGTACAGTATCTGTGAGGGGTTGCAGTGTTTTGGCACCAGTGCCTAAGGCCCAATTTTTCTGCCCCTGTTTAACAGGGGCATGTAATTACAATTCTTGATCTAATACTTTGCAACAGGGCTCATTGCTGCAATCTAAGTACAGTATCTGTGAGGGGTTGCAGTGTTGTTGCACCAGTGCCTAAGGCCCAATTTTTTTGCCCCTGTTCAACAGGTGCATGTAATAACAATTCTTGATCTAATATTTCACAGCTGGGCCCATTCCTGCGCCCACCAAGGGTAACTGTGAGGACTTACAGTCTTGTGGCACCAGTACCACCGCCACCACCACCAAAGGCCCAATTTTTCAGCCCCTGCTCAACAGGGGCATGCAATTACAATTCTTGATCTAATAATTCACAGCAGGGCCCATTCATGCGCCCACCAAGAGTAACTGTGAGGGCTTACAGTGTTGTGGCACCAGAACCACCATCAAAGGCCTAATTTTTCCTACCACTGTTCAACAATGACATGTAATTACAATTCCTGATATAATAGTTCACAGCAGGGCGTTCCAGTGCCCACCAAGAGTAACTGTGAGGGCTTACAGTGTTGTGGCAACACCAACACCTAAGGGGCAAATTTCTGCAGAGTATATACAGCAGGCCCCTACTTTCAAACATCCAACTTACAAACAACTCCTACTTGCAAACGGAAGGAGACAACAGTGAGAGGAAATCTACCCCTAGGAAGGGAAATTCTCTCCTGTAAGAGTTAATATGGGAAAAAGGTGTCTCCTCTCTATTGATGCTTTATCACCAATCCTTGTTTCAATAAAAAAAAAACAAATTTTCCAAAAACATTTGTCATTGGGACGGAAAGTGATGTGAAATGTTCTGAACAGGTGCACAGACAGCAAAACAAATGTTACAGGGGTGTTAACCCTTCCCTATGTTCTCCAAAAAGCTTAAAAATTGATTTTTTGGCTAGAGCTACACTTAAAAAATGGACCTGTTCCAAATTACAAACAGATTCTACTTAAAGGGGTTGTAAAGGTTTGTTTTTTATTTTCTAAATAGGTTCCTTTAAGCTAGTGCATTGTTGGTTCACTTACCTTTTTCTTTGATTTACCTTCTAAATGTTTTTTTTCTTTGTCTGAATCTCTCACTTCCTGTTTCTCCTCAGTAAACTTCACACCATCATCCGAGTGGTGTTGAGTCAGCCAGAACAGCTTACTGAACAGCTTACTGAGGAGGAACAGGAAGTGAGAAATTCAGACAAAGAAAACAAAGAAAAAAAACATTAAATCAAAGGAAAAGGTAAGTGAACCAACAATGCACTAGCTTAAAGGAACTTATTTAGAAAATAAAAAACAAACCTTTACAACCCCTTTAAGAACAAACCTACAGTCCGTGTCTTGTTTGCACCGCCTGTATACTGCTGTTCAGAGTATATAGGGCCTTTTTTTATTTTGGGTGCGGGGTTCCCCTTAATATCCATACAAGACCCAAAGAGGCTGGTAATGAGCTGGGGTAGGGGGGTGATGGGGTGACCATGCCATTTTTCTCAATGATTTTCATCCATATTGCCGGGACCAGACATTACATTAAAGCCGCAAGCAGTTTTAAATGGCTTTTTTTCTTTTAGAAATGTCATTTTGTGCAGGGACAGCTCTAAACACGGGAAACACGTGCCACTTCACAGGCATACTTTAGACACCCCCCAGGTACGATATTTAAAGGAATATTTCACTTTTTTTTTCACTTTATGCATCATTAACCACTTCCCGCCCAGTCAATAGGAGATTGACGTCCGGGAAGTGGTTGCTTTATCCACACTGGACATCTATTGACGTCCTGCAGGATAATGCCTTGCGCGCGCCCATGGGGGCGCGCAGCGCGGTGATCGGGGACGCGTGTGTCCCTCGGACACAGCGCTTCTCTGATCATGGTAAACAGCCAATTTCATTAGCTGTTTACCATGTGATCCGCTGTGTCAAAGTCACAGCGGATCACATGTCACAACAAACGTGGCAGCGTGCTCCGTGCGCGCCGCCAGAGGCTTGCAGAGCGGGGATCGGGGAAGGCGAGTGTCCCTTGGACACAGCACATCCCCGATCAGGGTAAACAGCCAATGAAATTGTCCAATCCCAGCCGGTCACAAATGTAAACAAACCGCAGGAGTTACTACCTGATCCCTGCTCTCTCCTCACACCGATCTGTGAGGAGAGAGCAGAGATCAGTAAGTGAGATCAGTGTAGTTTGTCTACATTAGTTTACTGTGCACAACACGCCCCCCCCCCCAATAAAGAGGACCTGTCACACAGCCCAGCACATAAATCAGCCCATCTGTCAATCAGCCCAGCCAATCAGCCCATCTGTCAATCAATCAGCGCATCTGTCAATAAATCAATCAGCCCATCTGTCAATAAATCAATCAGCCCATCTGTCACAGGCCCACCTCCATCGGTACCGCCATTGGTACCGCCACACAGGCTACCAGTACCGCCATCGGTACCACTACCAGTACCGCCACTAGTACTGCCACCAGTACCGCCACTAGTACCGCCATCAGGCCCAGCATCTATACTTCCAGGCCCGTTACCAGTATCGCCACTAGTACCGCCATCTGTACCACCACCCGTACCACCGTCGGTAGTGCCACCACCACCTGTACCACCACCTGTACCACCATCGATACCACCACCACCCGTACCGCTATCGGTACCACCACCAGCTGTACCGCCATCGGTACCACCACCACATGTACCGCCATCGGTACCGCCACCACCACCACCCGTACCACCATCGGTACCACCACCACCTGTACCGCCATCGGTACCACCACCACCCGTACCGCCACCTGTACCGCTATCGGTACCGCCACCACCACCACCCGTACCGCCATCGGTACCACCACCACCACCTGTACCGCCATTGGTACCACCACCACCCATACCGCCATCGGTACCACCACACAGGCCCACCACTAATACCTCCATCGGTACCACCACGCAGACCGCCACCACTACCACCAGCAGTACCATTACACAGGCCCACCAATAAGCACTGCCATAATGTCCCAAAGGGTTTACACACCTGAGGAGGCATATGCCATTCTTGCCATGTCGGATGAGGAGAGCAGCGGGGAGCTCCCATTTTACGATTCTGGTTCGGAATGCGAGCCAGTGGAGGATAGTGGCTCAGAGTCCGAGTCCCCAGAGGAAACCGTCCCTCCCAAAAGAATGTGATAAGGACCAAGATCAGGACCAAGATCAGGAGAACTGCCCACCACCAGCAGCGCCATACCCCTGGAATAGGAGCCCAGTACAAGTAATGGAAATACACACCCAACCAAAAGAATCCAGCCCCAGTCCTACCTTCCCGATGCCCTGGCAAACCCCTTATGGTTGCCTGCCAACTCAGGATCCGCTATCATCCCCCCTTTTACCCTACAGCCAGGTGTGCAGCCGGACACTACAAATTTTTCTAAATTTGATTATTTTTGTTTATTTTTCCCACAAGATTTGCTGCAGAATATAGTGGATCAAACTAATCTGTGTGCATCCCAATTTATTGCTGCCAACCCCAATTCTTCCTACGCCCGCATGTTCCAGTGGTGGCGTCTAACATTGGACGAATTTAAATTGTTTTTGGGCCTTACGTTCAATATGGGGCTTACAAAAAAGAACGAAGTCCATGCATATTGGTCTAAACGCCCCATCCAACACATGCCCATATACTGTATTCCGCTGTCATGTCCAGGAAAAGATACGACATGATTATGCGTTTTCTCCACTTCAATGACAATTCACACTGCCCTCCCCAAGATCATCCCAACTATGACAAATTGTACAAGATACGCCCCCTAATCAATGCCTTTTCCCAGCGATTTCAATAAGTTTTCATCCCAGACCAAAAAATTTGTGTGGACGAGTCCCTCATACATTTTACTGTCCGACTGCAGTTCAAGCAGTATATACCAAGCAAGAGAGCCAGGTATGAGTTAAAATTAAATAAATTATGTGATCGAGCCACTGGATACGTCTTCACATTCAGGATCTACGAAGGCAAAGACTCCCAGCTCCAGCCCCGTGATTGCCCCACATATATTGGAACCAGTGGGAAAATTGTCTGGGAGTTGGCATACCCCCTGTTCGGAAAAGGTTACCATTTATATGTTGACAATTACTATACCAGCCTGCCCCTTTTTCGCCACCTTTACAGTAAGCAAACCCCGCCCTGCGGTACCTTAAAAAAAAAACGGAAGGGATTCCCACAAAATTTATTGACCAAAAAATTGCGACCTGGAGAATCGGCATTCATGAGGAACGAGGAGGTGTTGGCCATGAAGTGGAGGGACAAGAAAGATGTCCACATCCTCTCTACAATCCACAATGACACAGTGGTGGAGATCCAAAGAAGACACAGCCCATTTGTAAAGCCCGAATGTGTCCACGACTACAATTTGTACATGGGGGGGTGGATTTCAACGACCAGATGCTACAGCCCTACTTATCAACAAGAAAGTCCCGTTATTGGCACAAAAAAGTTGCGTTACATCTGTTTCACATGCCCTTTTTAATTGGTTTGTCTGCTACCAAAAAGCAACTCAAAATCAACAACTCCCCTACCTCCATTATATCGAAGATATCATTGATGCCCTCATTTACCAACAAGATCCCGCCCCAGGAAGCATTCGCTCTGATAGTGTGAGTCGGCTTCACGAGCGACACTATCCCTTTAGCATCCCCCCCACAGAATCTGGAAGAAGACGCCAAAAGAAATGCCGTGTATGCAGCAGAGGAGGAGTAAGAAGAGACACCACCTATTATTGTCCCGATTGTCCCTCCCAACCTGGCCTGTGCATCGGAAATTTCTTCAAAAATTATCATACATCCATTAGTTCCCCTTATTATTAACAGACTGCCATTTCCCTATTTGCCTGCTACCATGTTACTAACTACCTTCCATGTTAATTAAATGACCCTGGCCTGTTTACCGACGATTTCTTTGCTTGCCGATTTAAACCACGTTTCTGACCTCCACGTGCACCAACCTCAACCTGTTTAATGACGATGCCTCTGCCTGCCGATTTAAACCACGTTTCTGAATTCCACGTGTACCGACCTTGGCCTGTTAATCGACCATGTTTTTGCCTGCCACTTGGACTGATCTTTTGGCCATCTACTTTTAGTACACAGGGGTCTCACATATGTGAGGGGCTTCAGAATAGCGTTCTGAGTAGAGAAAAACAGTTTTTTGTTTTCTGTGCTCCAAGAACAGGGTCTGATTGCCCGGAGGCTTCAAAGCGATTTGGGTGGGAGAAGCCTCTACCCCTGTCCCCCTGGCCCAAAGCTTGATGGTCCTTCCTGCTGCCTGGACCAATACTTTGGCTGTGCTGACCATATTACTGCCTGCAATGACCCATGATATTATGGACCATGTTTCTTCCTGCTGCTTGGACCAATACTTTGGCTGTGTTGACCATATATCTGCCTGCTGCCTCTACTGACTTTGGACAGCATTTCTGCCGGGACACCTCTGCCTGCTACCTGGACCTGTGCTTTGGCTGTGCTTTGGCTGTGCTGACAGTATCTCTGCCTGTACGAACTATGGACAGTATTCCTGCCTGCTGCCTGGATGATTGCTTTTACTGTCGCTGACCTCATCCCTGCCTGCTGCCTGGACCGATGCTCTCCTCTGTGGACCACTGCACTTCTAAAACCACAGGTAATCTTTTGTTATTTGGTATGCACCTGCTATGTGTTAGATATATGAAGGGCCTTCAAAAATGTGATCGGTAGTCAGAAAATTATATGTGCAATTTATGCTGCTAGAATGCCTGGAGGTGCTACTTGGATGTTGGGCGTCTGTATGTGGCCAGGCTGTAAAAAAGTCTCACACATGTGGTATCACCATACTCAGGAGGAGTAGCAGAATGCATTTTGGGTTGTCATTCTTTGCTATGTACATGCTATGTGTTAGAAATATCTTATAAATGGACAACTTTGTGTAAAAAAAATGCATTTGAATTTTTCCCACATTTTCCAAAACCTTCTGGAAAAAAATGAACCATTCAAAAGGCTCATTATGCCTCATAGATTATACGTTGGGGTGTGTGCTTTCCAAAATGGGTTAATTTTGTGGAAAATTCCATTGTCCTGGTGCTCCATGGCTTTTAAAATTGTAATAGGTGGTTGAGAAAGTATATGTGTGATTTATGCTTGTAGAACGCCTGAAAGTGCTACTTCAATGTTGGGCCTCTGTATATGGCCAGGCTGTGTAAAAGTCTTACACATGTGGTATAGCTATACTCAGGAGGAGTAGCGGAATGCATTTTGGTGTGTCATTTTTGCTATGTATATGCTATGCGTTAGAAATATCTTATAAATGGACAACTTTGTGTAAAAAAAATGCGTTTTCATTTTTCTCAACATTTTCCAAAACCTTCTGGAAAAAAATGAACTGTTCAAAAGACTCATAATGCTTCATAGATTATACGTTGGGGTGTGTGCTTTCCAAAATGGGGTCATTTTGTGGACAATTCCATTGTACTGGTGCTCCAGGGCCTTCAAAATTGTAATAGGTGGTTGAGAAAGGATATGTTCAATCTATGCTTATAGAACGCCTGAAAGTGCTACTTCAATGTTGGGCCTCTGTATATGGCCAGACTGTGTAAAAGTCTCACACATGTGGTATCGATACACTCAGGAGGAGTAGCAGAATGTATTTTGGGGTATAGTTGCAATTATGCATATGCTGTGTGAGAGAAAAAAAATTATAATATGACCAGTTTGTGTAAAAAAAAAAAAAATAAGAAAAAAAAGAAAAATCCAAAATTTCCCAAGAATTGTGGGAAAAAAATACAACTTAAAAAAACTCACCATGCCTCTTAGTAAATACCTTGGACTGTCTACTTTCCAAAAAGGGGTAATTTGGGGGTATTTGTACTTTCCTGGCTTGTTAGTGTCTCAAGAAATGAGATATGCCTTCAGTACATCAGGCGTGATCAGATGTGATCAATTTTCAGTGATTGGCACCATAGTTTGTAGACTCTATAACTTTCACAAAGACCAAATAATATACACTAATTTGGGTTATTTTTACCAAAGGTATGTAGCAGTATACATTTTGGCACAAATTTATGAAGAAAAATTACTTATTTGCTAAATTTTACAATAGAAACAAAAAAAAGTGTTTTTTTTTTTAAAAAAAATGCTGTTTTTTTGCTTATATCGCAAAAAATAAAAAACCCAGTGGCGATTAAATACCACCAAAAGAAAGCTCTATTTGTGAGAAGAAAATGATAAAAATTTTGTTTGGATACAGTGTAGCATGACTGAGTAATTGTCATTCAAAGTATGAGAGTTCTGAAAGCTGAAAATTGGTCTGGGCGGGAAGGTGCATAAGTGCCTGGTATTGAAGTGGTTAAAATCACTGCTCCCGAAAAAACTACAGTTTTTAAAACTTCTTTTTGCATTGATACATGTCCCCTGGGGCAGGACCGGGGTCCCCAAACTCTTTTTAGGACAATAACATGCATATTAGCCGTTATAATTAGCACTTTAGATTTCAAACGTTTGTGCCCATTGTATTTTTTTTTTCCATAAATGATTTTATTGAAAGAAAAGTAAGGTTGCATGTACATACAAGACATACAGGCTCATGGACATTTCAAGATTAACCAACGTTAACACAGAGCAATAACCAGTAACTGAAAGAGAGCAAGTAAACCCTTGTAAGAGTGCAAGGACCCACCATAGGCCAATATCAGCAGGCCTATACGGGGTCATGGTAAAACTTCTGAAATCGGAAACTGCACTGGTCGTATAGGTATTGGGAGCCCCTAGCAAGGCTCCAGGCTATCCTTTGGTCGGTTAATTCGTTATTGGGAAAGACAAATAGAGAAAAATAACAATCATATCGGGGGGGGGGGGAGGAAGAAAAAAAAAAAAGAGGGGGGGAGGGGGGGGGGCAGAGAAGAGGTTTACATTGACATAGATGTGTTAAAGGGGTAAAAGGAGAAGAAGAAAGGTAGGTAGAGGGAAGCAGTTAAGAATAGAAAATAGAGAGAAGTGGGGAGAAATGAGAAGTGTGAGGTGGGGGGTGGTGGGGGCCGCTCTCCATCCCAGGCCCCCGCACCAGATCAAAACGCAGGAAAGATTGCTGTGTGAACTGTTTTTACTTCAAATACTTCAGGACAGCATTCTAGAAGAAGGACTTATAGTAATCCGTAGTCCTAAAATGCGTCCAACAGGACCAGGTCAAACTAAACTTCTGTAAGCGGTCATGGGCTGTGTGTATCAATTCCTCCATCTCCTCTATCTTAGCGACTCTGATCAACCATTCTCGAATGGTCGGGATATCCTTTGAACGCCAATGCGTAGGAATGCATAGCCTGGCTGCATTAACCATATGCATAGCCAATGATTTTTGGTAATTTCGTTTGGGTAGAGTAGTATGGTGTAGAAGGTATTGAGCAGGAGTGTAGTCTAGAGTGAAAGTGGTGACCCGTTTAATGGTGGAGTGGACCTCCCTCCAAAAAGGTTGGAGCAAGGTACAATCCCACCAAATGTGGATCATAGATCCTACCTCTTCTGTACACCTCCAACATGTATCCGGAATAGAGGGTGAGAATTTATGTAGACGAGATGGGGTCCTATACCATTTCGTGATAATTTTATAACCGTTTTCTTGAATCACAACGTTCATTGAGCCTTTATGCGCAAGAGTGAATATGGATTCCCAGTCATCGTCCTCAAGTGTGATTTGCAGGTCCCTTTCCCAAGAAGCACGTATATTCTGCATCATGGGAGTACCAGGGACATCCTGTAATAGGGCGTAAATGTGTGACACGAGGTGTCGTTGTGGTGTATTGCGTGAACAAAGTACTTCAAATGGTGTAAGTTGTCTATCCCACGTGACCTTCGCATCTTTGGAGGTAAGAAAGTGAGTCAGCTGTCTAAAAGACCAGAAAGGAAAAGTGTTAGTACGTGATTCAGAGGTAAGCTCCTCATAGGTTCGTCTTCGGCCTTTATGAAAGAAATGACACGCCAGAACCTCCTCGTGTGGCCATTCCGTGTGGAGGAATGAATTAGAATCTCCCGGAGGGAACTCAGGGTTGCCTCTCAGAGGGGTTAGTGGACCCGGTTGTGAGGAGAGGTTAAAGAGAGCGACCGCTTTCCTAAAGGCCGATAGGGAAGGTGCAATGAGCGGGTGTGTCTTGAGGATCAGGGGCCAGCATCGAGGTGACAGCCAAGGTAATGTGGCAATCGGAGTTTGCGTGAGAGAATTTTCTAGCGTCACCCATGCTTTCCTTAGTTTGTGAAGTTTCCAGTCCACCACTCTAGTTAGGTGGCAGGCCAGGTAATATTTATAAAGGTCTGGTAAACCAATCCCACCGGTTGTTTTGGAGCATGTCAGCCGTGAGTATTTAATTCGTGGGGCATTATTCTTCCAAATGAAGCTAGTGCAGGCTTTTTTATATGCCGCAAAGAATGAGGGGGCTAAGTGAATCGGGATTGTCTGCATTAAATATAATAGGCGGGGGAGAACAACCATCTTAATGAGGGCCGAGTGCCCAAACCAAGAAACGTTAAGGTTGTCCCAATCCTTCAAATTTGCCTGGAGCTTAGAGAGGGTGTGGAGGAAGTTGTGGCTATAAAGATCCGTTATGTTCTTAGTGATCTGGATGCCTAAATAGGTAATGGCTGTCTTCTGCCAATGAAAGGGAAAGGATTCCTGACAATGTGTGACTTCATGAGAGGTAAGGGATACATTTAGGGCATGCGATTTGGAATAATTGATTTTGAGATTTGATAACTCGCCAAAGTGTTTTATGTCTTTCAAAAGATTGGGTAGCGATATCCGAGGGGATTGCAAGGACAATAGGATATCGTCAGCAAAGGCCGCAACTTTAAATTCTCTGTGGGCAATGGAGATTCCCTTGATATCCGTGTTGGACCTCAGTCTGTTTAGTAGGGGCTCCAGAGTCAAAACAAAGATCAGGGGAGATAACGGGCAGCCCTGACGGGTACCATTGCTAATTGAGAAGGCGTCTGACAGGAGGCCATTAGCCCTCACCCTCGCGGAGGGGTTAGTATAGAGGGCAGTGATATGTGCAAGCATACGTGGCAGGAGGCCTATGCCTTCCAAGACAGCCCGCATGTAATCCCATGACACCCTGTCAAACGCCTTCTCAGCATCAAGGGAGAGGAGGAATCCCTTGGTCTTCGATGAGGCCAGCCAATGCTGCAGGTTTAAAGTGCGGATAGTATTGTCCCTAGCCTCCCTACCCGGGATAAAGCCCACCTGATCAGATGATATGAGGCCAGGGATCAAGGGGAGTAACCTATTTGCTAGCATCTTAGCGTATATTTTTATATCCACGTTAAGCAGGGAGATCGGCCTATAGTTAGAAACTTGTGTGGTATCTTTCCCATCTTTCGGGATAACTGCTATATGGGCTTCCAGTAATCTGCCTAGGGAAGTGTGGGGGGACGAAAGGGAGTTAAATGTGTTTAGCATTTTGGGAGTAAGGTCCTCCTGAAAGCATTTGTAGTACAACAGCGGGAGGCCATCGGGGCCTGGGCTTTTCCCCACCTTCATCTGTTTGATTGCTAAGTGAAGTTCTTCCATGGAGAAAGAGCTCTCCATGGCTTCAGCCTGTTGGGGGGTGATAGGTTTGGGGCAGTAGTCCGCCAAGAAGTCCGATATTTGAGAGGAACGCCTGGCCATATTGGTCACCCCTCCCCCATCTTGCGCCAAATTGTACAATTTGGAGTAGAATTTTTCAAAGTGTTTGGTTATTTCTTCGTTCTTTGAAAGGAGTGTATCTTGGCTGTCACGAATATGATGAATCACTGACGAGACCTTATCTGCCTGTATCATGCGAGCCAACAGTCTCCCACTTTTGTTGCCGTGTTCGTAGAACACTTTCTGTCTGAGGACGTATCGCCTTCTAGTGCGCTTCCCCAACTCACCCACCAGATCAGAACGCACCTGCAAAAGCTCCTGCAGTGTAGCTTGCATGGATGACTGTTTATGGGCTCTTTCCAGGCGGTTTATTTTTTCAATTAATGATTTAACGTCTTCCTGGTGCCTTTTTTTGGCTATCGTGGCTAAAGAGATTAATTTTCCCCTTAGGACACATTTGTGTGCTTCCCAAAGTGTTATGGGAGAGACATCTGGGGTAGAGTTTTCTTGAAAGTACAATTGAATTCGGGTACGCACTTGTCTAACATTTTCAGGGTCTTTGAATAGCGTTGGATTCAGTCTCCAGGTTTTCGTTGTCTTATGGACGTCAGGAAACGTAAGAGTTACTGTTATAGGGTGGTGGTCTGATAAGAACATTGGCTCTACAGTGGCCTGCGAGAGAAAGGATAGGTCAGTCTGCGAGAGAAAAAAGTAATCTATCCTAGAGTATTTCTGGTGGGGTGGAGAGAAAAAAGTGTAATCTTTATCGGTAGGATACATGGTACGCCATGTGTCATGGAGCTTTAGGTATTGCATTTGGAGTCTAATCTGGCGAAGTGCCCGGTGTGTGAGGATGGATGTGCCAGTAGAGGAGTCTATAGTTGGGTTTAATGGAACATTGAAGTCCCCTCCCAAGAGTGCAATACCCTCCTGGAATGTGGCAAGCAGGTCACAGACTTTCCTAAAGAACGACACTTGGTGTTCGCTTGGGCAGTACACATTGGCTAGTGTGAATGGTTTAGAGGCAAAGGTACCTTTAATAAAAATGTACCTGCCCTCCGGATCGATTATCGAGTCCGACAATCGAAAATCAGCGCGTTTGGATATCAGTATGGAAACTCCCTTTGTCTTGGACTCTGGGTTCGTAGAATGTATTACCTGCTTGTAAATATGGTTCCCCAATTTGGGGATTGCATCAGATCTAAAATGAGTTTCTTGGAGCATAAGAAAGTAAGCATTGTGTTTAGTCAATGCTGACAGTACCTGTGTTCTCTTTTCAGGGAGATTTAGGCCTTTGACATTGAGTGAGAGACATTTCAATGACAGCTGTTGTTTAATTATATTCTCCTTCTGCATGGTGTAATCCAACGGAGAATATAATATGTATGAGCGAAGTCTGATTGTTAGTGCGGTGATCAGGAGCTACCGCACTGTCCCTGACAGGAGAGAGGAAAGAAGAGCGGCCCCCACGAAAATGAAGAAAAGAAAGGAGAGAGAAAAAAAAAAAAAAGGGGGGAAGGGGGGGTGGGGGGGAGGGGACAAGTAGGATCTAGAGAAAGATGGGAGGGAGTAAGTAAGGAAGTCAGGAAGCAGGGGGGAGGGGAAACGCACGGAGAAGAACAATGCACTAACGCTGGGAGGATCTACTAATAAGGGAAAATCCGGAGTGTCAGCTTCCCGCCAAGTGGGAGGCTGTGGAGGGGTAGAAAGACCAGGACGGGACACTGGAATCCCGCACAACGGTGGACGTAAGGAGATAAAACAGGTGCTTAAAAGACAATGGATGGCGTAAATGAGAATCATGGGATTAAAAACGAAAAGTACAAAAGGGAATCGAGAAAGAATAAATGAATATTGAGACGTGGAATTCCCCTGCACAGGTTGTTACTTCGGGATACACTGTTGCATAATGATAACAGGGGCGGTCCAAAAGCCTATCCGAGTTATATGATAGACCTGTCTAAACCTATTGTGACCGGAATCTAAACGGACCCCCTACCTAGGGCTTAGGATGGGCAATATTCATCCTTAAACATTATCACACATTTGTGGAGATCGGTGTGTCCCTGAGCCCACAAATATGTAGGCCCCTGAACCCACCGATCCAGAACCATAGAAACAGATAAACAAATAAACAAACAGGCATTGAAACATTGCTGCTCCCCCCACCCGCCCCCCAAGGAGCTCGGACTGTGTGTCAATCCAGTTGGGCCTCAATCTGAAAATTCATTGTCCAGGTCTAGGACCAGTCTCAGGAGATACCCCAGGGTTGTGTTCAAGGTAAGAGTATACTCTTCCCCTGAGACCCAATGACATCCCGCTTAAACATGGGCGTAGTTCAAGTTAGGTCTTATTGTGAAAGAAGTAAATGCCTAGCATGGAGAGCTTATCACAAGCTACAGAATAAGTGCAGGTTCAACCCATAAAAAATCAAAAACGGGAAAGTGGAGGAGTGAACTCGGCCCCACTGTGAAAAACGGTAATCTGGTTTGGCGATTCCCTTAGCATAATCCTACAACAGGGGCCAATATAAAAGACAATATGTCTAGATTGTAGAGACATTCCTCAAGCTGTCAGGAGCCGAGTCCACCTCCCCAAAGTAATCAGCAGGCATAAAAACAAAGCGGTCTAAGTAGGCAAAGGCATATCCCTGGCAAACCATGCGTGTGAGCATCTGTTACCTTCTCGGTAGTATACATCACCTAGACCCTGGAAGGAATGGACCCCGAGAAGGCCCCCCGGAAAAACTGTAGGAGCAAATCAGAGTTAGTCATGTCTGGAAGAGAAAAAAAAAAAGGGGGGGCACCAAATGCTTTTGGCGCTTTGGAGGGCATCAAAGGGCCACAGCTTAGAAATAACCGTCTAGGTGAAGGTGAAAACTCAATTGGCTGGAATCAAAGGGGGCAGTAAGTTCCAATCGGGCTTGGGGGGTGAGGTCAGCAAAGAGAGAAAAAAAAACCATTTTCCCCTCTCTCCTCCTTCCCCCCCTCCCCCATGCCGGAACCGAAAACAAATTTAAACAGCAACAGAACGTTTCTGTGTAATCTCAACTAGGTAGTGTAGAGGCTTGATGTAGAAAGGAGCAGAGTTAAGCATCTTGAAGTCCCCCTCTCGGGGTTCCAGCCGGGTCCGGATGTTGCAGGAGGTTGTCACGGCGGGCATAGCGGTCTCCTGGTGATGTCGGGTCCAATCTACGGCGCCTGGAGTGTTGTCGCTGAGCTTTTGGTGATGAGTTGTGCGAGACAGGTTTCCAAGGCTCCGTGGGAAAGTAGAAAGAGTACCAGTCAGGCAGGTCAATCAATGGTATGTCTAGTTGTTCGCAGAATACAGGCAAATCTTCCGGGGTCCGTAAGAAGGCTGTACGGCCCCTGGTGGACGCTGAGAGGCAAAACGGGAACTTCCACCTATACTGTATATTGCGGGCCCGCAGTGTATCCAACAGGGGACGCAGAGTGCGCCTATTCTGCAAAGTTATTTGAGAGAGATCTTGGAATAATTTAATGTCTGTGCCATTAAACAAAATTCGGCCTCTATCTCTTGCCTTCCTCAGTATCTCCTCTTTGAGGGGAAAATTTACGATACAGCACACAATGTCCCTGGGGGGCTCAGAATCTCGGGGAGGGGGTCTCAGGGCCCGATGCAGTCTTTCCATCTCGATGGGGGAGTCAGCCGGGCGGCCCAAGAGGTCGTTGAAAATGGAGCAGACCGTTTGTGGTAGTGTACCCGGGTCTATACCCTCGGGGACCCCCCGCACCCTAACATTATGTCTGTGACCCCTGTTATCTAAATCCTCCACATGTCTGTGGAGTTCAAACATGTGAGACAGTTGTGAGTCATAAGTCTTTTGTACTTGCCTGATTGCTACTGCCTGAGTTTGGGTGGTTTCTTCCACCTCGGTAACGCGATGGTTCATTGTGTGAATGTCCGACTTCAGATCCGCAATGGCCGTTGTTAGAGTATGTTTGATGTCTAGTGCCACTCTCTGCAGATCTCTTTGGAGGTCGAGTAGGCTCGGGTTAGGGTCTGTGGCTGATCTCAGACCAGCTGTGTTTTCAAGCGGGATCAAGGATGAGGCCTGTGAGCTCTGTGAATTCTGCATCTCCCCGTGGTCCCCTGAGGGCCGATTCTTGAACATCTCCGGAATATTGTTGCTCAATTGTGCCCCTGAGTCTTTGAGAGTGCGTGGTGTGGAGGAACTTCTAGTGGATTTCCCCATGATTCAGCTGATTGTGGTGTCTAAAGAAAGCGTTTCACATCCCCGTTATGCAGAAGTCCTATCTTCATGCCGCCATCCCGGCCGCCGTCTGAGCAGATCCCCACCTAAATAAGTCTTCTAGCATAGCAGAGCATAGCAGCCCGGTTCACCCCTCTTGCAGGTGGGGTGTCAGGATTAAGCCTTGATGTTAGTGCAGGGGAGGACGGAGAGGCTGTGTGTAGGCCTGAGGTGTAGCAAGATGGCCGCCGTTCCCCTGCTTTAAACAGCACTATTGGGTGCCTCCACCGGCCTTCTGAACTCCCCCTCTCCAGCCTGACTGTCCAGGAGAGGTGGGATAGCTGTGGCCAGAGATGTTCCCCGTAGCCGCCTTACCCGAGTCCCGGGGATTCGGAGGGCCCGCAGGCCTCAAGATGGCGGCGGATCTCACGTGGATGGGATCAGCCCAAAAAGTTCTTCAAGTGCCCCCGGCACAGACAGGGCCCAGGATGGGGGACCGGGCGGGTGCCGAGTGTAGGATCTGGCCCCCAGAGACGGATCGGGTCGGCCTCACTGCGCTCTCGCGGGGGTGCAGTCCGCAGGAAAGACCTGGGATTCAAGGCCTCACAAGGCCGCACGGAGTCACGGCCACCACAGATGGCTCCGAGAGTCGGCTCTGTCTTCGGGCTGTTCCAGGTAGGAGGATGGGTGGCGGGTGGGGATGGATGGTGGTCTCTCACCTCCAAGAATGCCAGGGTCTGGCTCCTCCGGGAGGCCTTGGGCCTACAAGATGGTGGCGGCTGCAGAAGCTGGCGGCTACGGATCTCGGGCTTCCCCCGGTCGAATCGCTCCGCAATAACGGCCCAGGACACTGCGGTGGGGCAAGGTGAACAGGCTGGGATGAGATTGGGACGTGGATGGTCTTTTTAGCAACCCGGATGGCGGTGGATGGAGTTCGGGAGTCCAGGAGCTCCCCTCGTGCCCATTGTATTTAATAGGGTTCGAAAGTTCGCGCAAACTTTCGGTCCGTCCGCAGGTTCTGGTGTGAACCGAGCTGGGGGGTGTTCGGCTCATCCCTATTAGTTATGCTATCTCTGCTTAGCTGAAAATAAAATGCTTACTAGATGTGATGGTACACCTAAACCTTTACATACAAAAATTGTTAAACAATATTAAGCTTTGTTTATGTGTAATTATTACTTTTATTGTGGCTTTCCTAACATTTAAAATTGTATTAAATTCATTAATATTTTAGAAATCATTAACAATTACAGTACAAAATACAACAAAAAACAGCACATACATAATCTGATCTTAATTAGAAAGCGATATAGATAACATTGTTTACACTAACCGGTGCAAAAAATAAAGGGTAATTAATTAGACAATTTTCTATTTTTATTAATGTGAGATAAACAAACATGAATTTACCTGTATCATGCTCATTTGATCAGTGCAGGTATCTCTTAACCAAAAGGTTTGTGCATTTTAATTTTTGGTTAATTTCAGAGTGCTTCCAGGGCTATCTTGCCTATTTTATTGCCTTCATTATTGATTGTTAGATATGGGTCCTTTAGCATCATTTTATTAGCATAAATGTATATCTTCCCAACATTTTTCATACCAACTTGTAATTTATCCTCTGATGAAGCCATGTGATGCGTGGCGTAACACACTGAGGCGGAGCAGGTGACATTGTCTTTCCTTAGCACATCTCACATGGGTTGTAAACAGAAGTCTTATTTCCAATCCAATCAGGCTGCACCCAATATACAGTACATTTGCTAGGTATAGAAAGGAGAGGGGGATATAATGCATTGTTACCAAGCTGTGAAATCTTTGTCCTAGGGACACACAAGCACTTAGTATGAACAGACCTAAAGCTGAGAGGTAAACTAACTTCATACCTGTACTTTACATTGAATTGTAAAGATGGTTTTGTGTGACATTTGTTAATATCATGTAACCTAATACTTATACTGTACATTGTTTTGTAAATACTGTTTAAGAACCTTGTCAAGAATACTGTCAAGAACCTTGACACATGATGTGCAAAGAGGGTTACGTGGGACAGCCAGTTGTGGGAAATATAGAAAAATGATGGCTTCCTGCGGATGTTTTTGAAGCATGAACTGAGTGGCAATGGGGGAGACCACCTGCAATACGGTTGTTACTCTTTATATGGAGCTGGCAGAATCACAAAGCAATCACAACCTTATAATGAATAGTAAAAATAATAATTTTATAGCTTATGATGACTTTTCATCTTTTAGGTTTACTGACACTTTAACTAGTTTCAAACCTTGACCATAGAAGTTATGCCTAAAAAATGGCAACAAAGTTCCAAGGTCGTATGTCTTTTATATATATTGTGACAGCAGGAAGGTAAAGTCACCTGGTTGCATCCAGGGGGGTAGATATATTTCTCCCAGATTCAGGCTTTATGCTGACTTATACAACTAGGGAGGGAGTTGATGAAGCCCAGCTGAGGCTGGTGGGCTCATGGATGACTCATACCTCTAGGGAGAGGGCTGGGCGTCGTGCAGGCAGGGAGTTGATGAGACCAGCTGAAGCCTGTCAGTTCGTTTAAGGCCTCTATAAAAACTCCCAGCTTCATTAGATGTTAGCTCATGCCTGGACCCAGACCTGTGTGGACTGTCTAGGGAGAGTGAACCCCTGTGCGGTGAGGCAAAGCCTGTGTGGCTATTTGTTTGGACTTTTACTAAACCAGGGACTTAGGGACTAGGACAGCACCAGGCTGATCCCAGTTGTTAGTTTAGGAAACCTGCATGTTTAGTCAGAGGTCAAACTGACCAGGATTTATTTTGTTTATGTTTCTTTTTGGCTTTGCTGTGTTTTTGTCACTGTACATAGAGAAATAAACCGCACCTTTTGATTTTGAAAACCACAACCTCCATCTGCTGGCCCTGTTTTTGTGTGGGGAGCCCAACCAGGGGGTCACACACACCCGCTACTGAGTTAACCCCCTCACAGTTGGTGGAGAACCAGTGGCAGTTTTTTTTAAGCCAGCATGGAGGAGATACTGAAACAGCTGGCTCTAGCAAATGCCAATCAACAGCAGACAAATGCAGGTTTGCAAAGGAGCCTTGCAGCCCAGCAGCAAGCTCATCAACAAGCCCAGCAGCAATCTGAGGCCCGCTTCATAGACCTGTTACAGAAGCAAGAGCAGAGACTACAACAAATGGAAGCAGTAATGCAGCAACGTCCGCAGACCAGTGAGGAAAGCCGTCCCACTAATACCGCGTCCTTTGGGGTGAGTCGTTTATTGACAAAAATGACTGGAGAGGATGATCCAGAGGTATTTTTGACCACATTTGAAAGGACTGCTGAAAGAGAAAAGTGGCCTGAGGAGCAGTGGGCTGGACTGGTGGCTCCTCTGTTAACTGGTGAATCGCAGAAGGCTTACTATGACCTAGAGCCTGACCAAGCAAAAGACTATGTGATGCTAAAAGCTGAAATATTGGCAAGGCTGGGTGTCACCCTGGCTGTCCGGGCTCAGCGTGTGCATAACTGGACTTTCCAGCTTGGAAAACCCCCCAGGTCTCAAATGTATGATCTCATTCACCTGAGCAGGAAGTGGCTACAGCCAGAGACTTTGTCCGCACCAGAGATTGTGGAACGTGTTGTAATGGATCGGTTTTTGAGAGCTCTTCCTACTGCCATCCAAAAGTGGGTAAGCCATGGAGACCCAGAGACGGCCGGTGGTCTTGTGGATCGTGTAGAGAAATACTTGGCTACAGAGAACCTGACGGCCTCTTCCAGAGACTCTCGGACTTTCCACCCTAAGACCAGACCATCCCCAGGGGCGGATAAGAGGATTCCAAGGGGTGAGGGTGGAGAGAGTGAGAGGGTGGGAGCTCTACCCAAAGTTTGGCGAGAACAGCCTGGGAAGTCAGGGGCTCAAGAGGCAGCCAAAAGGATTGTTTGCTACCGCTGCCGGCAAGCGGGACATATTGCAGCAAATTGCCCGGTTGTGGAGGAACCCATGCAATGTGACTTTCTGACGGACAGACGTCAGTCGCTGTGTGCGACAGTCGCATGCACTGCCATTCGGGGAACTGAGAAACATTTATGCAAAATGTGTATTAATGGTAGAAATGTTGTGGTATTACTGGATTCAGGTAGCCTTGTGACCCTGATAAAGGCTGAATTAGTTAAAACAGAGGTCTCTGGGAATAGCAAGGTAGCTGTTATTTGTGTGCATGGGGACACCCGAGAGTATCCAGTGACTACAGTGTGTTTCGAGACCCCCAAAGGTACCCTCTCTCATCCAGTGGGGTTAGTATCTCAATTACCGCATGATGCCATTGTGGGAAGAGATTTTCCGAAGTTCTGGGAACTGTGGGATGATCCTGAGCCCCCCACTGGTGCCCCTATGTACCAGGAATGTGATAGCCAGAACTCCTCTGAGAGTGGTGAGGACTCTCCAGAATTTCCCTTGTCAGTATTGGCAGGGGAGACTCAAGAAACTGGAGAGGAGCCCACCTCCTCAGACGAAAACCTACCGTCTGTGGAGTTTTCTGATCTGGAGGTTCACAGGGAAAATTTTGCCACAGAACAGTTAAAAGACCCCGCCCTAATAAAGGCACGGGAAAACGTAGTGGAAATAGATGGCGAGTTAGTGAACCCAGATAATACCTGCACTTACCCATACTTCAGCGTAGAGAAGGACCTACTGTATCGGGTGGCAAAAAGGGCAGAAGAAACCGTTGAGCAGCTTGTGGTGCCCAAACCTTACAGGAAGTTGGTGTTGGAGTTGGCCCATGGGCACATTCTTGGAGGTCATCTGGGGACAGAGAAAACCCGAGAGAGGGTATTACAGAGATTCTATTGGCCTGGGGTGATGAAGGACATAGAAAATTATTGTTCCTCCTGCCCTGTGTGTCAGAGGTCGGCCCCGATGCCACATTTCCGTAGCCCGCTGGTCCCTCTACCCATCATTGAGGTCCCGTTTGAGAGAATCGCAATGGATTTGGTAGGTCCTATAATCAAGTCCGCTAGGGGGCACCAGTACATATTGGTTATAATGGACTATGCCACCCGTTATCCAGAAGCGATCCCTCTCAGAAATACCTCGGCCAAAACCATAGCCAAAGAGCTATCTCTTGTTTTTAGCCGGGTGGGTATTTGTAAAGAACTGCTTACGGACCAAGGTACACCCTTTATGTCCCGGGTTATGAAAGAGCTGTGTAAATTGTTCAAAGTGACGCAATTGCGTACATCTGTGTATCACCCCCAAACCGATGGGCTGGTTGAAAGATTCAACAAAACCCTAAAACAAATGTTGAAGAAAGTGGTGGATAGAGATGGAAAGGATTGGGACTGTCTACTTCCTTATTTGATGTTTGCTATTAGGGAGGTGCCCCAATCCTCTACGGGATTCTCCACCTTTGAGTTACTGTATGGGAGACACCCAAGAGGGCTGTTGGATATTGCCAAGGAAACTTGGGAAAGTGAGAGTTCTCCCCACAGGAGTGTGATTGAGCATGTCGCCCTGATGCAAGATCGAATTGCACAGGTAATGCCCATCGTGAAGGAACATTTGGCCCAAGCGCAGTTGGCACAGCAGAGAGTGTACAACCGTGGAGCAAAGACCCGTACCTTTTCCCCGGGTTATAGGATATTGGTACTTGTCCCTACGGTTGAAAGTAAATTCCTTGCCAAATGGCAAGGCCCCTACGAGATAATGGAAAAAGTGAGCGAAGTGAATTACAAGGTCAGACAACCAGGAAGGCGAAAGCCCGAACAGATATATCACGTTAATCTGTTGAAAGCCTGGAGGGATAGAGAGTCCCTAGTCGCAGAAACTTGGTCACCAGCTCAAACTGGTTGCGTGATTCCGGAGGTTGGAATAGCAGCCACCTTGTCACAACCCCAACAACAGGAGGTTAAGGAGTTTGTGCTTCGCAACAAGGAGGTGTTCTCTGAGCTGCCGGGACAAACATCTGGGGTAGAGCATGATATTATTACCCCGCCCGGTGAAAGGGTGAAGTTAAAACCCTATCGGATCCCAGAGGCCCGACGGGAGGCAATACGGGAGGAAGTACAGAAAATGCTGAACTTAGGGGTGATAGAGGAGTCCCAAAGTGATTGGTCTAGTCCCATTGTGTTGGTGCCTAAACCGGATGGGAGCTGGCGATTTTGTAACGATTTTCGTCAGTTGAACAAAGTTACAAAATTTGACACCTACCCCATGCCACGTATAGATGAGTTGATCGACCGGCTGGGAACAGCCCGATACATGACGACTCTTGACCTCACAAAAGGGTATTGGCAAATTCCCCTGGCCAAGTCGGCCAAAGAGAAAACCGCATTTGTAACCCCAGACGGGGCGTTCCAATATAAGAGAATGCCGTTCGGGTTACAGAATGCGCCGGCCACATTCCAGCGGAAAATGGACCAGATACTGAGGCCCCATCGGAAGTATGCTGCGGCTTACCTGGATGACGTAATTGTCCATAGCACAGATTGGGCCTCACATCTGCCAAAAGTGCAAGCAGTCCTAGACTCTATCCGGGAAGCGGGGTTTACGGCTAACCCCAAGAAGTGTACCATTGGGCAGGAGGAGGCCAAATATCTTGGGTACACCATTGGCAGGGGAGTGATAAAACCCCAACTCAACAAAGTCGAGGCCATCCAGAGTTGGCCACGTCCCAACAGCAAGAAGCAGGTACGGGCCTTTCTGGGAATCGCGGGTTATTATCGGCGCTTCATTCCCCACTTTGCTTCTAAGGCTGTGCCCCTAACCAACCTGACGAAAGGGAAAGGGTCGGTCATGATTAAATGGACCCCCGAGGCTGAGGCAGCATTCCAATTCTTGAAACAAGCCTTATGTAGCCAGCCAGTGTTGTACTCACCCGACTTCTCTAAAGACTTTGTCGTACAAAGTGATGCGTCAGATGTGGGGTTAGGAGCAGTATTGTCCCAGGTCTGGAACGGGGAAGAGCACCCAGTCATTTACCTCAGCAGGAAGTTGAAGTCCCATGAGGTAAATTACGCCACGGTTGAAAAGGAGTGTTTAGCGGTGAAGTGGGCTCTAGATTCCCTTCGGTACTATCTGCTAGGTAGGCACTTTGACATTACGGATCACGCTCCGTTAAAGTGGATGGCTCAAAACAAGGAGACAAATAGAAGAGTGAATAGGTGGTTCCTGGCCCTACAGGAATTCAACTTCACAGTAAAGCATCGCCCTGGCGTTCAAATGGGGAATGTGGATGCTTTGTCTCGAGTACATGAATGCCTGATTGCTGGTGTTCCAACCCCAAGGTTAAAACAAGAGGGGGGGGGGGTATGTGACAGCAGGAAGGTAAAGTCACCTGGTTGCATCCAGGGGGTAGATATATTTCTCCCAGATTCAGGCTTTATGCTGACTTATACAACTAGGGAGGGAGTTGATGAAGCCCAGCTGAGGCTAGTGGGCTCATGGATGACTCATACCTCTAGGGAGAGGGCTGGGCGTCGTGCAGGCAGGGAGTTGATGAGACCAGCTGAAGCCTGTCAGTTCGTTTAAGGCCTCTATAAAAACTCCCAGCTTCATTAGATGTTAGCTCATGCCTGGACCCAGACCTGTGTGGACTGTCTAGGGAGAGTGAACCCCTGTGCGGTGAGGCAAAGCCTGTGTGGCTATTTGTTTGGACTTTTACTAAACCAGGGACTTAGGGACTAGGACAGCACCAGGCTGATCCCAGTTGTTAGTTTAGGAAACCTGCATGTTTAGTCAGAGGTCAAACTGACCAGGATTTATTTTGTTTATGTTTCTTTTTGGCTTTGCTGTGTTTTTGTCACTGTACATAGAGAAATAAACCACACCTTTTGATTTTGAAAACCACAACCTCCGTCTGCTGTCCCTGTTTTTGTGTGGGGAGCCCAACCAGGGGGTCACACACACCCGCTACTGAGTTAACCCCCTCACAATATATATATATATATATATATATATATATATATATATATATATATATATAATGGAATTGGCTGTGGCTGCTCCTGTGTAAAATAGCACTTACATATAGTGGCTGGAAGGGTTTTCGAGAAAAATTATGTAACAACAATATTTTACATAGTTTCATTGATGTGTAGAACAAAAGGGTAAACTTTCTTTCATCTGCACATGCACATGACATCAGTCATCAAACATTAGAATCATAGAAACCTTCCAATTAAAAAAAGTTTTTTTTTTTTTTTATTAAAAAACAATTGCTCTTTGTTAACCTCCTATTAACCTTTTGTTAGTCAAAGTCGGTCCTAACTAACCAATTCTCAATTTTTTTTATCATTAATATTTAAACTTATTTAATTTTCATTCATTTGTTTGTTATTTTTTGCATTAAAAATAAATAAAAATGATTTAATTAACTGTGCAATATTTTGCATGGTGCCATCAGTTAAGAGACAAATTATATAAGAAAACGTGACATTATTGCCAAAAAAATAACATATTTTTCCAAAAAATTGCAAATTCATTACTTTGTTTCTAGCAATGTATTACAATAAATGAAACAATAAAAATGAAAAAGTCAGAGGCTCATGCGCAGTAGCCCCCAAGATGGCCACTTAAGCTGGGAGCTCCACACCGCCCCGGCTGTTCCGCACACCCCATGGCCAATCAAAACCCACAGGATGAGCGATACCAGCAACTCTTGATAGGGGAAGACTCCTCGCATTGGCACGTGTCCAGGGGGTCAGCCCGAAGGGACCTATGGCCACAGTTCTCCTCCAGCACTGTCCCGACCTAATGCAATATGGCGTCCGAAGCTCAGCCACATGCACAAATGGAGGAAGAGTAGGGACCCTCTCTGGCATCCGCTTTGCTGCTTCTGTCCCCAGGCATGCATGTGAGTAGCAATACAAAAAACACAGTCACTTCCAGCGCTAATAGGTCTTCCAAGGTGTGGCGTAACAGATGTCAGATAAAATGGTGGTGTGAAAGGTATATATAGTATCCCAAAACTAGGTGGATGCTGCCTTCCTCAGATGGGGTAATCTGAAAGGAACCACAAGAAAAACAGAAATGGAAGGCGCGCACACCTAGTGCATTACCAGAGATAATTTAATAATAATATATTTTTGTATAGAAGTGGGTACTCACAAAATGCAACTGAGAAAAGGCCATAAACACAGTGCATGGACATGCACAGAACACAGGGTACAGCTAATGCGTTTCGGGGCACACTCCCTTCCTCAGAGCTATGCATGTGAGTAGCCACCAGAATATAGCTTCCTGTCCTGCTTCCACTAAATCACTCATTGGGCACACTTTTGAGGACTTTATGATATCACCTTTGGGAGTCAATACTGCTTACCCAGACACAGCTGGCTAGCCAGGGGGTCTCAGCCTGGACATGTATCTAAATACTGCAGACCTATTCCAAAAATTTACTGGACAGGGGTTTGGCCCACATGGCTGCTAAAATAACAGGGAACATTAGAGCAGACTTCCAGGACCTTGGCTCATGAATGGAAGCAATTGAACATAAACTGGATGTTACAGTCTCAAGAGCTAATCAGAATACAGACCTTCAAGACAAGCTTGACACAGCACTCTCCAGAATCAATGACTTTGAGAACAGTTTACAAAGATATAACTTTAGAACTAGAGGCCTCCCGGAGTCAATTACAGACATCCCAGTCACGGTTCAAGAGTTCATTAAAGAACTTATTCCTGATATTTCATTGCACCAGTTAGAACTAGATTGGGTGCTCTGGGGCTCCCCTAGACCTGATGGATCACCAAGAGATGTGGTGGTCAAGCCCCATTTTTTCATGGTAAAGGAGGAAATCATGAAAAAGTCACTCACACAGCCTCAGCTTGTATATGAAGAAAGGAATGGCCAAACACCACAACAAAGTCAAAATATTCAAAGCTCTTTATTGTCACCATGCCAGAAAAAAGACAGGAACCTTGTTGATGCATTTCACAAAGATAATTTGTGCTTACTCATAACACAGATATGGCCCAGACCTCTGATTTTTAAGGCGGAGTTCCACCCAATTTTTATACTTTTTTATATTCCACTCCTCACCCCCTTACATGCCACATTTGGCATGTAATTTTTTTGGGGGGGGAGTGGGGGCTTCAGTAGGAGTGGGACTTCCTGTCCCACTTCCTCCTTCCGCCCTGGAGCCGCCTAGGCGATACGTCATATCGCCTTGTGGCGGCTCCTCCCTGTAGGCGATCACCTGGGACGTGACAGGTCCCAGGCGATCACCTGTCCACTCACAGAGCGCTGCACCGTTCGCGCATGCGCAGTGAGTGCCCGGCCGTGAAGCCGAAAGCTGTCACGGCCGGGTGCCCACACTGTGAATGGACGCACCGGCGGAGGAGGGGGGAGAGGAGCGGAGCTCCAGGCGGTGCATCGCTGGACAGTGGAACAGGTAAGTGTATGTTTATTAAAAGCCAGCAGCTACACTTTTTGTAGCTGCTGACTTTTAATAAACATACAAAAAGGGTGGAACTCCGCTTTAAGTGTACACCCAACACGAAATACACTCAAAATTGCTAAGGTAATTGACTGGGCAGTGCAGTCCTGTACTCCTGTACTCCCACTGCTGAAAGATCTCCAGAATGATGGCAGGTAAAGTGGCGTGCAACATTAATGGATTGATTTTTCTCAATATTAAACAGATGTTCATAAAATCTATCTCTCAGGTGTCTCATTGTGCGTCCTATGTATTGTATTGTATTTTTTTTTACTAGTAATGGCGGTGATCTGCGATTTTTAGCAGAACTGGGACAGATTGGAGATTTTTGACACTTTTTTTGGGACCATTGGCATTTATATAGCGAACAGTGCTATAAAAATGCACTGATTACTGTGTAAATGTCACTGGCAGGGAAGGGGCTAACACTAGGGGGTGATCAAAGGGTTAAATTTCTGTTCCCTCAGCATGTTCTAACTGTGTGGGGATGTGAGTGACTAGGAGAGAAGCCATATTGTTTTTCCTACTTTGTAGGAAGAAACAATATGAACACTTTTTTTAGTATTGAGAAAAATCAATCCACTAATGTTGCACGCCACTTTAACCACCATCATGCTGGGGATCTTTCAGTGTTGGGAGTACAGGTTCTAGAGAAAATCACCACACCTAAGGGGGGGTGACTTCTCTGTAAAAGGGAAGTCTTTTGGATTTTTCAGTTTAGGACATGTATACCTTATGGCCTAAATTTTGAATGGGATATACAGTAACTAATTTTTATGACTTAATTAGGAACTGTTTACCCCCCTGCTCTATGTATATCTTCATATATTTTTGGGCTTTACCATAGTGACATCTTTCCACTTGTCTTGTCCCTATTTTGTCTTTTGCAATATTGAGAAAGTTCCACCTGATGGGTGGCCATATGGGGAACTATTTAAAGCAGCACTGGAGGAAGTGCTTCACCATTCTGGCTGAGCAATTTCCCTGGAAGACACAACACTCCTACCTCATCTTTGGCTGTGTAAGTTTCTTATGGAGACACTGTTCCTGTGGCTATCTGCTTGGGCCTATACCTCTCATTTTTATTAGCTCTATGTGCAACCAATGATTTAGTGTATCAGTGGCTCCTTTGGTGCCACTAGGATTGGACAACCAGCTACTTTTAATTGCCAATATTCACTATTTCAATTCCAATCTACTTTCCTTTGTTTCCTGAATATAGAGACTCAGGGACACTAACATTTTGCATAAACATGCACTCTGTGTATTTATGGCTAGCTTTGTCTTTCCTATGTTCCTCCAGGATATATCCCTTGGAGTAGATAAATTGGCTATATACAGTATATGCATATGTGCATAGTTTCCTGTATGTATGCATCTGTACGGAGTTTCTGCTTGAGGAACAACTACTTTCTTTAACTGCACACACATCACGCATCACCTTGGTCAGTGACATCTCCTTGAATATGATTGTCACATATAAGTCAAATTACAGCATATACTGTATATGTATATACACATATATATTTATATGTTTTGCCTTCCAGACCACAGATATGCTACTAAAGATTTGAGGCTCCTTCTATGTACTCTTATACTTTGGCCCTTACTGCCCAGGATTGTCTTCTGGGTGCAGGTAGGCCATCTCATATTCACTTGTTGAAAGTTTATGATCTATATATTCCTTCTCTATCTTGACTTAGCTGTCATGAAAATACCTTCTCTTTATAGGATTAAGTCTTCTAGGCCTCAGTGATACCTGTTTTCCCTCCTGTGGATGAGGCCCCCTCAACACTAGTCCTCAAGAACAATGCTTTAACTCCAAAGATGGGGCAGATGAGCAGAATCTTTCAGACTTTGTTTTTTAATAAAACATGGAATGTTTATTTATTACACTACTCGATTGTTTGTAAGTCTGAGATGCAAAAATGTCTAAATTGTACATTCATGATTAGCATTTTTATGTTTATATTTTAGATAAATGATACCTCTTATACCCCTGATGAATAAGGGGTACATATACATTCTCTGAAATGCGTCAGGTGGAGGAAACCTCATTGTATCATCATCATCTCGCACAGTTGGTGTATTAATAACTATACATACCATGTATACACTGGTGTTTTTTTACCCAGTAATGTATAAATAAAAATCTATTTTTATGAAACGATCTTCAATATATATTTTGTGATCCTGATGCCTAAAAAGTCCCACCAACAGGGGATTTGTGGTTTTTTTGTACTATAAAAAAAATAACAGTCAAAAAAACAACTTTTAATAAACAGTTAAGAAGCATTTGTAAGTAGTGAAAGGTACTTTGTGTAAACAGGTGAGAAATCTGCTCTGGGATAGTTTCCTCATCCCCAGTTGTGAATCAAATTCAATACCGTCTTTCAGTAATTATGATAGTACATACAAAGTGAGCTCCATAATAATAAGATTGGGCACCCAAAAGCTTAGAAGGTGGCATGAATAAGAAAAATGATCAACTGGTGCGTTTATTGTGCTGTGCAGAGGATCTGCTTGGATGTCAGGGAAATAAACAGCTTCTATCTGTTCAGCGTGTCACATGACATCCTGGCTGCCTGTCAGGGAAATAAACAGCTCAATCTGTTCAGCGTGTCACATGACATCCTTGCTGCCTATAAAAGCTGAGCAAATCCCCAAGCAAATTGCTGTTTTGACTTCAGCTTCCTGTGACTCAAGTCCCTGTTTCCTGCCTGCCTGATCTTCTGCTGTGACCCGGATTGCCTTTGACTACCCTGATCTCTCCTGGCCTGACCCCTGGCTTGCTTATTGGACTCCGCTGCTATCTCCTGTGTTTGACCCCCTGCTTGTGACCCGGACTTTGCTGCCAGCTTCCTGCACCTGACCTTTTTGCCTGTGACCCGGATTGTCTCCAGTCTCCAGTATTTGACCCTTGCTTGTCTTTGGACTTTTCCTCCTTTTGGGTGTTTGACCCCCGGCCTGATCTGAACTTTCTGCACAACCACACCAGCTGAGTTCTGATCTCCATCAGTTCCTGTACCTGTCTTCTGAGACCTGCACGCAAGTCCTGCTCAGCCTACTGGTAGCTTGGGCCTCTTGGTGCCATCCACCCTCTGTCCCATCTCCAGGGGGTGGAGTGTGCTTAGTCGCAAGAGTGAGCCGCTCTCAGCATCTCTGCCTCGGTAAGTACCCTTTTCTGACATTGGAGATCTTTTAGAGTAGTGTAATTATTCTGTAGAAATAAGGAGATCATATTGCCTAGCCAGACGCATACCTTTGTCAATGGACGTGACAGTGTGAAAAGTACCTTTCTTGGTGATTAATAATTTGGTGGGAAATCCCCACTTGTACGGGAGATCAGTAGCTTATGGGCCAAAATACAATAATTTGCAAAATACTATGGGTTGGCCAGAGGTAGAGTAATTTTTCTTAGGATCATTGAATTCTCTATTATCCAGTACACTGTTATCAATGCTCTGATCTCCATTATCATCTGGTACAGTGTTCTGCCTTACCTTGGAATTTTCTGGGCTAGTGAAAGGAGAAGCTATGTTACTTGCCTGGTTGTTATGTGCATATCTGTCTCCTTTTTGTCTCCTTTTGATGCAGTGCCGCTCTTATCTCTGTTGGGAAAGCCGCTGTGAGAGCAAGCAGGCAATCTTCCTGTCTTGGTGCTATCTTATCTAGGAGAAACTCTGGCTGCGATGAAGAAGTCAGTGAGCGTGTGGGGCCCCTCCCGCATATGCTGCTCAATTTCTCTACCTCACTGTGGAACGTGTGGCAGTTTATTCTTCCCTTGTCACCGTTAGCCTGGGTTTGTAAGACTCCCCCGATAGCTGAATTAAACTGCAACAATCTTCCCAGCTTCTGGTCATGCCCCCCCGATTTGTTACTCTTTAAAGGCAATATTAAACTAACAGTTCCCATTTTAAAAAGAGCACATACCTGCAAATCACTCAGAGAGCAAACTTTTTAAGTTTAACGTAAAAGAAGATAAATCATTGCTAATGATATTTAGAGCTCCTGGCACACATGTTTTTAGAGTAAAAAAATTGCCTCCCACCTGCATTTATTTTCTGCCATGTGTTGTAAAAAAGATGCTATATGCAACAGCAAACATTATAGCTTTAGGGGCAGGTTTCTACCAAAAGTGTAGATTGTTCTCTATTCTCCATTTTGATCTTTGTTAAGCACACCTACAGCCTAAAGTGGGTGTAAATTGAACATGTCCTACTTCTTCAGGTAATCAACTCCAGTGTATGCAGCAACCGATATATTTCCATGTACAGTACTTAACACCATTACTATCTATGAATAGGGTTGAGCGGACACCTGGATGTTCGGGTTCGACGGGTTCTGCCGAACTTCGGAAAAAAGTTTGAGTTCGGGACCCGAACTTGACCCGAACTTGACCCCGAACCCGAACCCCATTGAAGTCAATGGGGACCCGAACTTTTGAGGACTAAAATGGCTCTAAAATAGTAATGGAAAGGACTAGAGGGCTGCAAATGGCAGCAAAGTGTTGTTAAGAACATGGCAAGTGCTTTGCAAACAAATTTGGATAGGGAAATAATAACTTAAAATAACATAAAATACATAAAAATAAAAAAATAATAATCTTGACCTAGGAGGACGAGGTCCATATGGAGTAGGAGGTTGAGGTGGCGGTGGATGTGGCAGTGTAGGTGGAAGCGGCGGTGTAGGAGGACGAGGTAGCCAACACTGGTTTTTGTTTTTAATTCTTTTTTTTTTAATTAGGGTACACCCCCAAAAAAGTGAGAGAGATCAAAAATACAACAATGGCTGGGTAAGGCCGGTATACATGTCTATTCGGCACAAGGTACGGCCAAGTCCTGTGGGATCCATGCCTGGTTAATTTTAATGAACGTGAGCATGTCCACATTGGCTCTGCACAGGCAGCTGCGCTTGTCTGTGATAACGCCCCCTGCCGTGCTAAATACACATTCAGATAATACACTGGCTGCAGGGCAGGCCAGCACCTCCAAGGCGTAAAGGGCAAGTTTAGGCCATGTGCCCAATTTGGAGACGTAGAAGTTGAAGGGGGCAGACCCATCATTCAGTACGTGTAGGCGTGTGCACACATACTGATCCACCATGTTGGTGAAATGCTGCCTCCTGCTAAGACGTTCCATATCAGCTGGTGGTGCTGGTTGTTGTGGCGTGCTGACAAAGCTTTTCCACATTTCGGCCATGCCAACCCTGCCTTCTGAGGTGCTGGCGGTGCCCCGGCTGCATTGACAACCTCTTCCTCCTCCTCTGCCTTCACCTTGTGCTTCCACTGTGCCCCCGCTGTCAGGTGGGAATGCCACCAGCAGCGCGTCTACCAGCGTGCGCTTGTACTCGCGCATCTTAAAAGGGAATTAAGGACGGTACGTTGTCCTTGTAATGGGGATCCAGCAGCGTGGCCACCCAGTAATCAGCACATGTTAGAATGTGGGCAACTCGGCGGTCGTTGTTGAGACACTGCAGCATGTAATCGCTCATGTGTGCTAGGCTGCCCAGAGGCAAAGAAAAGCTGTCCTCTGTGGGCGGTGTATTGTCTGTGTCCGCTGTATCCCCCCAGCAACGCACCAGTGATGGCCATGAGCTGGTCTGGGTGCCACCCTGCTGTGAACATGGTTCCTCCTCCTCCATCTCCTCCTCCTCATCCTCAACCTCGTCATCCTCCAGAACTGTGCCCTTGGACAATTGTGTACCTGGCGTTTGTTGGTACAGGAACCCACCCTCGGAGCCACTTGTGAATGACTGCCCTGAAAGCCTTGGAAATGATCCCTCTTACTCCTCCTCCTCCTCCTCCTCCTGTGACACATCCTCTTCCATCATCGCCTGAAGCGTTTTTTTCAAGGAGGCATAGAACTGGGATAGTAACGCTGAGAACGGCGTCATCCGCACTGGTTATGTTGGTGGAGTACTCTAAACAGCGCAAAGGCACACAGGTCTCGCATGGAGGCCCAGTTATTGGTGGTGAAGTGGTGCTGTTCCGCAGAGTGACTCACGCGTGCATGCTGCAGCTGAAGCTCCACTATCGTCTGCTGATGCTCGCACAGTCTGGCCAGCATGTGCAAGGTGGAGTTCCACCTTGTGGGCACGTCACATATGAGGCGCTGAGAGGGAACGCCAAAGTTATGCTGCAGTGCTGACAGGCGAGCAACAGCAGGGTGAGAACTCCGAAAGTGCACACAGACAGCCCGCACTTTCTGCAGCAGCTCTGGCATATCGGGGTAATTTTTAAGGAACCCCTGCACCACCAAATTCAGCACATGCGCCAGGCAAGGGATGTGCGTCAAACCGGCTAGGCCCAGAGCTGCTACAAGATTTCGCCCATTATCGCACACCACCAGGACGAGCTTGAGGCTCACTGCCACCAACCACTCATCGGTCTGTTGTTCCATGTCCCTCCACAACTCCTGCGCGGTGTGGCGTTTTCCCCCAAACAGGAAAGTTTTAAAACTGCCTGCTGTCGTTTACCCCTGGCTATGCTGAAGTTGGTGGTGAAGGTGTTACACTGACCAAATGAGGAGGCGGTAGAGGATGAGGAAGCGGAGTAGGAGGAGTTAGCAACAGGAGGCAAACTGAAGCACCCTGCAGTCCTTGGTGGTGGAAGGACATGCGCCAAACTGCTATCCGCCTCAGGCCCAGCCGCTACTGCATTTACCCAGTGTGCTGTTAGGGAGATATAACGTCCCTGACCGTGCTTACTGGTCCACATATCCGTAGTTAGGTGGACCTTGCCAAAGATGGCGTTGCGCAGTGCACACCTGATTGTGTCCCCCACTTGGTTGTGCAGGGAAGGGATGGCTCACCTGGAAAAGTAGTGGCGGCTGGGCACGACGTACTGTGGGACAGCCAATGCCATCAGGCTTTTAAAACTCTGCATCTCCACGAGACGGAATGACATCATTTAAAAGGCCAGGAATTTTGCAATGCTGGCATTCAGGGCCAGGGTTCACAGGTGGGTAGGGGGGCACTTCCTCTTCCGCTCCAGTGTTTGAGAGATATAGAGCTGAACGCTTCCATGGGACATTGTGGAGATGGTTGGTGACCCAGGTGGTAGTGTTGCTGACAGATCCTCTGTTTGCGGGGTGGCAGGTACCACTGTCACTACAGAGGTGGATGAAGACACAGAGACTGCAGCAGAAGAGGAAGCAGGAGGAGCCAGAGATCTTTCTTGGTTTTTGAGGTATCTACTCCACTGCAGCTCGTGCTTTGCACTTAGATGCCTGGTCATGCAGGTTGCGCTCATGTTGAGAACGTTTATGCCTCGCTTCAGGCTCTGATTGCACAGCGTGCAAACCACTCGTGTCTTGTCATCAGCACATTGTCTGAAGAACTGCCATGCTAGGGAACTCCTTGTACCTGGCTTTGGTGTGCTCGGTCCCTTGCTGCGTTGGGCAGTAGCAGGCGTACTGTCTAGGGAATGGACACTCCGCTTTTGCACCCTGCTCCCTCTTCTGCTGCGCTGGTGGCTCTGTGCGACCACCGCCTCTTCCTCCAAACTACACAGGTTACCTGCATGACATTGATTCCATGTGGGGTCGAGGACCTCATTGTCCTTCACATCATCTTCCACCCAGTCTTCACCCCTGCCCTCCTTGTTTGTCTGCACAATTGCGAAAGCAGCAGCAGTTGGCACCTGTGTTTCTTCATCATCCAAGACGTGCTGCGATGGTCCTCCCGTGTACTCATCTTGAAACATAAGAGGTTGGCCATCGGTGCACGCAATCTCTTCCACTTCTGGGGCAAGGCTAGGTGGATGGCCCTGGGAAACCCTGCTAACAGAGTCATCAAAAAGCAGAAGAGACTGCTGCATGACTTGGGGCTCAGACTGCTTGGCTGATTTGCAAGGGGGTGAGGTGAAAGACTGATGGACATCAGCTGCAGGTGCCAACTCTGATCTTTCAGCAGTAGACTGGGTGGGAGACAATGTGAAGGAACTGGAGGCACTGTTAGCAACCCATTCTATTATCGCCTGTACTTGTCCTGGGCCTGGCCTCAACATTCGTAGAGCCGCATTAGGCCCGACCAAATACCACTGCAGGCTCTGTCGCCTACTCGCACCTGAGGAAGGTGTTTCACTTGTGCATGTAGCTGGCACAGATCGACCACATCCTCTCCCTGCAACAGGAGCTCCACCAGCAGCACCACGACCGGGGCCACGTCCCTTATTTTTTTGCCCAGAAAACGCACCAAATTTATTTTTTCCCTAAATTATTATATTTTTTGAAGATCAGAATAGGAGAACAGTATCTAAAGTGTGTATCTCACACGTACAGATATGCAGAAAATGCAACAAAAAAAATTTTGGGCAGAAAACGCAACAAAAATATTTTTTTGGGCAGAAAACGCACTAAAAAAATTTTTTTGCCCCTAAATTATTACTTTTTTTGAAGAGCAAAATAGGAGAACAGTATCTAAAGTGTGTATCTCACACGTACTGATATGAAGAAAATGCACCAAAATAAATTTTTATGGCAGAAAACGCACCAGAAAAAATCTTTTTGCCCTAAATTATTATATTTTTGAAAAGCAGAATAGGAGAACAGTATCTAAAGTGTCTATCTCACATGTACAGATATGCAGAAAATGCACCAATTTTTTTTTTTCCCCTATTTTTTTTTTTCGTTTTTTAATAGCAGTATAGGAGAACAGTATCTAAAGGGTGTATCTCACAGTAACATATGCAGTGCTGGTGCACTGAGCTTGCATAAAATGCCCGCCGAAGCCAACCTACCTAACAGATGGAAAAAAGTTATCTTTTCTCTGGCACTGGGCTCAGGGCAGGATAAAAAGATTGTGCACTGCACCCACACAACAAAAGCAAGGTAGATCGCTCAGTAATTTGATTTCAGAATCTTGACAGGACACCTATTTAATTCTCTCCCTCAAAGCAGCAGCAGCAACCTTTCCCTACACTAACTGAAGCAGAGTGACGTGCTGTGCTATGTGCCTCTAGCTTATATAGAGTCTGCGTCACATGCTGCACTGGCCAATCACAGCCCTGCCATTAGTAGGCATGGCTGTGATGGCTTCTAAGGGCACACAAGTTAAACAAATGTTGATTGGCTGCCCTGCAGCTTTTTAAAATGCGCCATTACATTGCCGAACACCGAACCCGAACCCGAAAATCCAGTAAATTGTTCGGGTTCGGGTCCGGGTACCAAAAACCCAAAAGTCAGGTACGAACCCGAACTTTACAGTTCGGGTTCGCTCAACCCTATCTATGAATATGTGTACAAGATCTAGAGGTGGTATATTCATTTTGACTGAACTTTATCCACAGACAGGCTTTCAAAATATATAGTATGAAGAGGTATGTATAGTCAATTAGAATGCTGAATGGCCATAGTCAATGTGTGCTTGCAAAGAATATGAACATTTAAAAAAGTGTAAGATTTAAAACATTCATTAAAAAGAAAGATATCTTTTATTTATTTTTTTAATTAGTATGTTTTCTCATGACAATAACATTTAAAAAAATATATATATTTTTGGTGCTTATCACAGTAAATACTAATGCCGCGTACACACGATCATTATTCACGGCGGTTAAAAAACCGCCGTGAATAATGACAGGAAAAACGAGGGAACCGCTTGGTTCCCTACACACGGTCGTTTTTCCCGTCATTTTTTCTCTTGACGAGAAAAACGACCGTCTGTGGGCTCCGCGGCAGTGTCTCCCTATGGGAAAACTGCCGCGGAAAAAAATGCTGGAAAAAACGATGAGAAAATTTAGAACATGTTCTAATTTTTCTTGTCGTTTTTTATGTCGTTTTTCTCAACGAGAAAAACGACATAAAGCCCACAGACGATCGTTTTTCTCGGCGAAAAAAAAAATGCTGTTTTTCTCGTCGAGAAAAGCGGTCGTGTGTACGCGGCATAATGCATAAAAAAATTAAACAATATTAGATTTTAAAAACAAACAAACATTTATTTAGTGTATTTCTAGCACTGTACTTGTCAATAAAAAGGCAATAGTTTACATGCAAAGCATTTTTTCTCACCAATATAATTTTTCCTTTTACATCACATAGATGTCACCAATGACTACTTTTAAACTTCTCATACCAATGTTTGTAAATTGTTAAGTTCTCCAGTGAGCTTGGAACACAGAAATGAATTTCACTGACACTCTATTTTTGCAGCCTTGCTATTTCATCTTTCAAAAGACGCCTTCTTTACTGAATTTGAAGAGCATTTTCTGTAAAACAGATCACAGTCTTAAAGTTTTATTGTCAAAGAAACTCTCCAGAGGGCTATTTTCCTGAGCCTGATGCTATTTTTACCACTTTTACTACCCCTACGCCAAAAAACAGCGTGGGGGTCCCCCCAAAATCCATACCAGACCCTTATCCGGGCACGCAGCCCGGCCGGTCAGGAAAGGGGGTGGGGACAAGTGAGCGCCCCCTCCTGAACCGTACCAGGCCGCATGCCCTCAACATGGGGGGGTGCTTTGGGACAGAGGGGCCCTGTGCCCCCCCACCCCAAAGCATCTTGTCCTCATTTGGATGAGGACAAGGGCCCCTACCCGACAACCCTGGCCGTTGGTTGTCGGGGTCTGTGGGCGGGGGGCTTATCGGAATCTGGGAGCCCCCTTTAACTAGGGGGTCTCTTCCAACTTCTCCGCTCTCTTCTCTGCACTCTCCGGTTCTCCTCCCGCTGTCCGGTCGTCTTCTGCCGGGTTCTTCTGCTCTTTTGCCCGCTCTTTTGTTAGCTCTTGCTCGGTCTTCTCCGTCATCTTCTTCCCTCTTCTCTTCTTCCGATGTTGACACAATGCTCTCTCCCGCTGTAATGCCGTGTGGGCGTGATCACTGGGTTATGTCATCCGGTGACCCCACCCTCTTATGATGTTACCTCCCCATCATGCCCCGGGCAGTGATGTAATAAGAGGGCGGGGTCACCGGATGACATCACCTCAGTACTGTACCTCAGCCAATCAGGCATTACAGCGGGAGAGAGCGTCGTGTCAACATCGGAAGAAGAGAAGAGGGAAGAAGACGACGGAGAAGACCAGGCAAGAGCTAGCAAAAGAGCGGGGTGTTTCGGTTTATACAGCAAAAAAAAACCACATAATAAACAGAAAATACTTTACAGCTGGATGTACCGCAAAATCTTACAATTAAAGTGATTGTAAAGCCTTATTTTTTTTTCTATGAAATTAACAAACGTGTTGTACTTACCTGCTCTGTGCAGTGGATTTGCAAGGAGCAGCCCTGATCCTCCTTTTCTCTGGCTGGAGCTCCTGGCCCCTCCTTCCTGTCGAGTGCCCCCACAGCAAGCAGCTTGCTATGGGGGCACCGGAGCCGAGTCACAGCTCCCGGTGTCCATTCAGACACGGAGCTGTGTCTCGGTCCCACCCCAGCCGCCCCCTCTCTCTCCTAATTGACTATCTGACTTTGAATGACAGTAGCGAGAGCCAATGGCACCACTGCTGTATCTCAGCCAATCAGGAGAGAGAGTCTCAGATGGCCGAGACACTCGTGGACATCGCTGGAAAGGGATGGGGCTCAGGTAAGTATTAGGGGGGCTGCTGCACACAGAAGGATTTTTATCTTTTAATATACAAAACCTTCTGACTTTACAACCCCTATAAGCTGCAACAAGCATATATGTAGGCTAAGGCACACCTTATGTCAAAATCATGCCGCTCTTAACAAATAAATATACAACCATACCAGCAAATTAACACACATAAAAATAAAAACATAAAATCTGATGTGCAAATAAGTTATACATCTTCAGAAGCTAACCTAAAAATTGGCCATGCAACAGCAGTAATGAACAGTCCTGTCCAACACCAGAGAAGATAGATCCTTATAATCAGGCAGAAATGTCCATGGCTTCAAAGGTGAAACACCCAGTGCTCATTCCCAACATCACACATGTTAGAATGTATGTGACTCTCAGTGCATAAAGAGTCAAAACACACTTGCAAGCATATGACCACCCAGCAGCGGTGCAAAAACATCCACTGTCACTCCCCAGCTCACATGCACCTCAGCTCAGTTGTAAATGCTGCCTTAAAGTGTGAATCCAGTTGCACAATCCAGTTGTGGGTAATATTTTTTGTACAACTGGATTCTCATTTTAAGGCTGCATTTACACCTGAGCTGATGAACATGTGAGCTGGGAAGTGATGGTGGATCTCAACGTCCTGATGCTGGGTAGTCGTATGCGTGCAAGCATGATTATATAAAATATTAGAAATGCATTTCACCTCAGTATTACTTATACTATATTATGATATGTGGACAGGAGGGGATTATTTGAATACAGGAAAATAAGCTTATATATAAAGGTTTTGGCTAAGAAAGAAAAGGATTTAATACAACCGTGGTTGTATCATCAAATTTCTTTAATTATATAAAGAATTTTTGTAGAATGACTCACTTTAATTTCATCTACTTTAATATCACAGGCTCAGGCTGGATATGGTAAACTGTCTCAAAAATATATAAAATGTTGGCAACTCTTGAATATGAGAAAAACAATCCAAGTAAAGAATTTGATAACAATTGATGCTTAAAAGGCATTTAACAATATGGACCTGGCCTGATTAGTTCAAGTTCTGCAAAATATGGTGATTTCAAGGACAGTTTATGGACTTCCTATTAATTATGTCTAAACCCCCAGTTGCTAGAGTATATACCCAAGGTTTTATCTCTTTCACGTTTCGCTTTCTTTTTTTTTTACTTGGAAAAACCAACTTTATTAATTAAAATCACAGATTACATGACAGTCATGCACATTCGTCAATAAAAGTACAGTTTTGAAATGCGCGATCATTTTGCTTACCTAGATACCGCTAATCATACATTCACATGTTCACAAGGACAAAGAAGCATTTTAATGTAGAACAACCTCTGGGTAAGGCAGAATCAGACACATGTTTCTCCTTCTTCTAGCCATCTGTCCCATACCTTGGAATACTTTTGTGTGGAATCCCTGTGTGTGTAAATCATCTTTTTGAATGGTAAAGTCTCATTAACAGCCTTTTTCCACATCTGTAGTGTGGGGGGCAAATCCTGCATCCATCTCTGGGCGATCACTTTACGTGTTAAAAATAATGTTTCAAATAGGAAAATTGTGTGATATTTATCCACCTCTATGTCAGGCAATAGCCCCAGAATACACAACTTAGGGTCAAGTACCACAGGGGATCCCATATTGTCATGCAGAAAGCGGACAACCTGCATGGGCTCGCACAAAGGGACTTTAATGAGTAGAAAAACACATTCATAAGAACAAATATATATTTATTAAAATATCTTCTTTGGATTACAAATGGCCACGGTGTATCCAAGGGGTAACCTCATAATAATTTATTTAAAATAAATATGTAAAGCCATCCTGGCTAATAACTAAAATTCAGATTAAACGGTGTCCATCCAGACATGCTGACAACTACACCCCCACTGGACAACACCATGACTTTAAGGGTAGGGAGGGAGGGTGGGCGTCTTGGTCCGGTCTAAACGGTCTGCAGAGCCCCTCACGCAGCATCTTATATAAGCTTTTTCCGCGCGGGCTTTCTCATTTGCCGCAGACCCACCAATCAGCTGCTGTTATAGATAACCAATCCCACGGCTGTTACTGCCCAGGGAAACCGCTACTTTTATGTTAGATCTGAAAAATAAAGCACAAACAAGTCTGCAGCCCCCCTTTGAGCTCTCCCATGTTGGTCCAGCATATTGCTAAGACCTTTCATGGGCTCGCACAAGGGGACTTTAACCACTTAAGCCCCGGACCATTTGGTAGCTAAAGGACCAGAGGTGAATTCAGAATTTTGCACTGCGCTGCTTTAACTGTAAATTGTGCGGACATGCAATGTTGTACCCAAACGAAATTTGCGTCCTTTTCTTCCCACAAATAGAGCTTTCTTTTAATGGTATTTGATTGCCTCTGCGATTTTTATTTTTTGCGATATAAACGGAAAAAGACCGAAAATTTAGAAAAAAAATGATATTTCCTACTTTTTGTTATAAGAAAAATCGAATAAACTCAATTTTAGTCATACATTTAGGCCAAAATGTATTCAGCCACATGTCTTTAGTAAAAAAAATGTCAATAAGCGTATATTTATCGGTTTGCGCAAAAGTTATAGCGTTTACAAACTAGGGTACATTTTCTGGAATTTACACAGCTTTTAATTTATGACTGCCTATCTCATTTCTTGAGGTGCTAAAATGACAGGGCAGTACAAAACCCCCCCAAATGACCCCATTTTAGAAAGTAGACACCCCAAGGAAATTGCTGAGAGGCATGTTGAGCCCATTGAATATTTTTTTTTTTGTCCCAAGTGATTGAATAATGACAAAAAAAAATTACAAAAAGTTGTCACTAAATGATATATTGCTCACACATGCCATGGTTATATGTGGAATTGCACCCCAAAATACATTCTGCTGCTTCTCCTGAGTACGGGGATACCACATGTGTGGGACTTTTTAGGAGCCTAGCCACGTATGGGACCCCGGAAACCAAGCACCGCCTTCAGGATTTCTAAGGGCGCAAATTTTTGATTTCACTCCTCACTACCTATCACAGTTTTGAAGGCCATAAAATGCCAAAATAGCACAAACCCCCCCCCCCAAATGACCCCATTTTAGAAAGTAGACACCCCAAGGAAATTGCTGAGAGGCCTGTTGAGCCCATTGAATATTTTTTTTTTTTGTCCCAAGTGATTGAATAATGACAAAAAAAAAAAAAATTACAAAAAGTTGTCACTAAATGATATATTGCTCACACATGTCATGGTTATATGTGGAATTGCACCCCAAAATACATTCCGCTGCTTCTCCTGAGTACGGGGATACCACATGTGTGGGACTTTTTAGGAGCCTAGCCACGTACGGGACCCCGGAAACCAAGCACCGCCTCCAGGATTTCTAAGGGCGCAAATTTTTGATTTCACTCCTCACTACCTATCACAGTTTTGAAGGCCATAAAATGCCAAAATAGCAGAAAACCCCCCCAAATGACCCCATTTTGGAAAGTAGACACCCCAAGCTGTTTGCTGAGAGGCATGGTGAGTATTTTACAGCTCTCATTTGTTTTTGAAAATGAAGAAAGAACATTTTTTTTTTTTTCTTTTTTTTTTCAATTTTCAAAACTTTGTGACAAAAAGCGAGATCTGCAAAATACTCACAATACCTCTCAGAAAATAGCTTGGGGTGTCTACTTTCCAAAATGGGGTCATTTGGGGGGGGTTTTGTGCCATCTGGGCATTCCATGGCCTCCGAAACTGTGATAGGCAGTGAGAAGTGAAATCAAAAATTGACACCCTTAGAAGGCCTGAAGGCGGTGCTTGGTTTTTGGGGTCCCGTACGCGGCTAGGCTCCCAAAAAGTCTCACACATGTGGTATCCCCGTACTCAGGAGAAGCAACAGAATGTATTTTGGGGTGTAATTCCACATATGCCCATGGCATGTTTGAGCAATATATCATTTAGTGACAACTTTGTGCAAAAATTTTTTAAAAAAAAAATATTTTTTCCGCAACTTGTGTCAACATATAAAATATTCCATGGACTCGACATGCCTCTCAGTATATAGCTTGGGGTGTCTACTTTCCAAAATGGGGTCATTTGGGGGGGTTTTGAACTGTTCTGGCATTTTATACACAACATTAGGAAGCTTACATCCACTCTTCTAACCACTTGAAGACAAAGCCCTTTTTGACACTTTTTGTTTACATGAAAACATATTTTTTTTTGCAAGAAAATTATGTTGAACCCCCAAACATTATATATTTTTTAAAGCAAAGGCCCTACAGAATAAAATGGTGGGTGTTGCATTTTTTTTTCTACACAGTATTTGTGCAGCGATTTTTCAAACGCATTTTTTTGGGAAAAAATACACTTTTTTCAATTTTAATGCACTAAAACACACTATATTGCCCAAATGTTTGATGAAATAAAAAAGATGATCTTAGGCCGAGTACATAGATACCAAACACGACATGCTTTAAAATTTCGCACAAACGCGCATTGGCGACAAACTACATACATTTTTAAAAGCCTTTAAAAGCATTTACAGGTTACCCCGTTAGATTTACAGAGGAGGTCTACTGCTAAAATTACTGCCCTCGATCTGACCTTCGCGGTGATACCTCACATGCATGGTGCAATTGCTGTTTACATATGACGCCAGACCGACGCTTGCGTTCGCCATTGGGCAAGAGCAGGGCAGGACAGGGGTGCTTTTTCTTTTTTTTTTTTTTTTATTATTAATTTTGCTTTTTTATTTTATTTTTAAACTGTTGCTTCCATATTTATTTATTTTTATCACTTTTATTGTTATCTCAGGGAATGTAAATATCCCCTATGATAGCAATAGGTAATGACAGGTACTCTTTTTTGAAAAAACTGGGGTCTATTGGACCCTAGATCTTTCCTCTGCCCTCAAAGCATCTGACCACACCAAGATCGGTGTGATAAAATGCTTTCCCAATTTCCCAATGGCGCTTTTTATATCCGGGGGGACATTCCCTCCCACTGCTTGTAAAAGCAGTCCAGAGGCTAATTAGCCACTAGGATTGCTTTTACATGAAAGCCGGCCGCTGGCTGAAAAGAATGATACCAAGATGATACCTAAACCCGCAGGCATCATTCTGGTATAAACATTCAAAGTCCAGCAACATACCAGTACGTTGCTGGTCCTTGTTGGACATGTATTGTAATCTTTTTTTTCATGCAGCCTGTTGGCTGAACGAAAAAAAAAGATTGATCGGTGGGTATGCCCACCATTAGAATACCGCCCTTCATCCACCCACTTCTAATGATGGGCATACATGCACCATTTATATATGCCGAAGCATGGGGGCATCTTCTCGCAAAAGTTATGCCGCGTACATATGGTCAGACTTTTCCACGGGCAAGCCTCCGTCGGAATTTCGACCGTATATACGCGGCATTAGGAGCAAAATCGCTCCTCCGCTCCTGCTGCCCCAATGCTTCGGCATATATGCTTTTTTTTTTTAACTGTGGTGGTGAAATTACCTCCTACAGCACTGGAGTCGCAGGGATCAGGCCTGTCTCTGCAAACGCTGCAGTTATGTGTGTTGTGTTTTGCAAGTGACAGTGATCGATCGATACTGCACTTGGGTGGCCTGGGCTGGACGGAGGGGCAAAACGCAGGTGCTAGCAGGTATCTGGGCTGATCCCGCTAACACTGCGTTTTTGGGAACCCTAAACTGCTGGGGACGCTAGTATAGATCTGATCAGATCAGATATTGAGCTGATCAGATACTATACCACTAAGGGTAGTGTATGCTTCACGTGTGGGTGTTAGCGCTACTGGCACTAACCTGACGCTGCCTGGGGTGTGACGCAGACCCTCTCTGACGCTAAAACCTAACTGATATCACCCGCCGGGCGATCAGGGGGTTAAACCTTTATTGGGTTATATACGGCGGGTGCCCTGACACTATAAAAAGCAAACTAACTAACCAGCGTCACCCGTAACACTTATATGATGATCACTGGTGAAAGGGTTAACTAGGGGCAATTAGGGGGTTAAAACCTTTATTAGGTAATATATGGGGGTACCTGACGCTATATAAAAACCTGACGGCGAACCTAAAAAAACAACAACGATCAACAACAAAGACAACGATCATAAAAACGATTGCTTAGCGACAGTGGTGATAGGGGGTGAAAGGGTTACCTGGGGGGCGATCAGGGGGTTAAACCTTTATTAGATAATATATGGGGGTACCTGACGCTATAAAAACCTGCGGCGAACCTAAAAAAAATTACTGGCTACCGATCAGCATCACCGAGAGGGATGTACTGCTAATTTCTGGCGAAAGTTTTCATCATACGCATACCAGGCAGTACCGCCAAAATGCCGAAAGGCTTCTGAAATGATATCCACATGTTGGAACAAGCCAGAACATTTGTTAGGGAAGCGTTCTCCCATTACAGCTGCAAAAATGCAGAAGGCCTGCAGCCAGTTTTGAAATGTTTTGGGAATAGCTCTTCTCCTCTCCTCTTCAGACCTATCACCTGACTGCTTGTCACTTTTTACCAAGAATTCTTTTGAAGCAGGCAGCAGAGATAATAGATCTATGAATTCACCCCTCCAAATTTTTTCTTTCACTGATTTTGATAAGTGAAAGCCCAAAGGTGACAACATACAAGGAAGGGGTTCTTTAAAAGAGGATTCACCAACCAAAGTGGCTGAAGGTCTGAGAGGCAAATCTGAGGTAATAGACTGTAAAGGGTTAACATCATTAGCTTTAGGTAGCAGCGCAGTATTCATTTCCTGCAAGGGCTGATCACTTATGCCCTGCCACACAGAACCAACTTCAGCATAATTCAAGTCACCTAAAGCACCATATGTATGTGCACCTGAATCTAACTTATGTAAATCATGCCTATAACCACAGCCAGCACCAGTGACCTGTGCCCCCTTATGCTCTCTGGCAACCTTAGTATTAGACTGCAGAAAATTCTGCTCACCAGGGACTTGGCCCAATAATTCATTTATAACAGATAAATTTGTTTTTGCACCAGAGACCTGTGCTCCCTGCTCCATAACAGCACCATGTGAATGTGCCCCTTCTACTTTCCTGAAAACATTAGAAAGTGAGGTAAATAACGCTGACATGTCAGCCATTGACACAGAACACTGCTCACCTTCAGTTGTCTGCCCACCGCTGGCTGCCTCTGAGGGAAGCTGAGTGGCACCTTTACCATTTTGTTGCGGTTTCGACCCGCTGGCTCTCTCCTCTTCAGGTACTTGAGGAGAAGCAACTGACCTCAGTTTTTTCTTTGCTCTTCCCGGCTGCTTGCGCGGCCCGCTGATTGTTTCTGTTGATGTGAGGGCCGCCTCCGCAGGCGAGGCTGAACCGTGACCTTCCTCCAGACACCGCAGAAGCCACTCCTCACCGCCCTGTCCCTCCGCCTTCTCTAACAGGCGGCATAAGAGGGATTCGCGATTCCCAGGAGAGCGGCGCTTCATGCTGCGTCTTGGTCCGGTCTAAACGGTCTGCAGAGCCCCTCACGCAGCATCTTATATAAGCTTCTTCCGCACGGGCTTTCTCATTTGCCGCAGACCCACCAATCAGCTGCTGTTATAGATAACCAATCCCACGGCTGTTACTGCCCAGTGTGAGAGGGTTAGCTCGGCAGCGGGTGTGTGTGACCCCCGGGATGGGCTCCCCACACAAAAACAGGCCCAGCAAACGGAGGTTGTGGTTTTCAAAATCAAAAAGGTGCGGTTTATTTTCTATTTACAGTGACAAAACACAGCAAAGCAAAAGAAACATAAACAAAATAAATCCTGGTCAACTTGACCTCTGACTAAACATACAGGTTTCCTAACTAACAACTGGGATCAGCCTAGTGCTGTCCTAGTCCCTAAGTCCCTGGTTTTAAATGTCCAAGCAAATAGCCACACAGGCTTTGTCTCACCGCACAGGAGTTCACTCTCCCTAGACAGTCCACACAGGTCTGGGTCCAGGCATGAGCTAACATCTAATGAAGCTGGGAGTTCTTATAGAGGCCTAAATGAGCTGACAAGCTTCAGCTGGTCTCATCAACTCCCTGTCTGCACGACGCCCCACACTCTCCCTAGAGGTATGAGTCATCCATGAGCCCACTAGCCCCAGCTGGGCTTATACAACTCTCCACCTAGTTGTATAAGTCGGCGTAAAGCCTGAATCTGGGCGAAATATATCTACCCCCCTGGATGCAACCAGGTGACTTTACCTTCCTGCTGTCACATACCCCCCCCTCTTGTTTTAACCTCGGGGTTGGAACACCAGCAATCAGGCATTCATGTACTCGAGACAAAGCATCCACATTCCCCATTTGAACGCCAGGGCGATGCTTTACTGTGAAGTTGAATTCCTGGAGGGCCAGGAACCACCTATTCACTCTTCTATTTGTTTCCTTGTTTTGAGCCATCCACTTTAACGGAGCGTGATCCGTAACCAAGTCAAAGTGCCTACCTAGCAGGTAGTACCGAAGGGAATCTAGAGCCCACTTCACCGCTAAACACTCCTTTTCAACGGTGGCGTAATTTACCTCATGGGACTTCAACTTCCTGCTGAGGTAAATGACTGGGTGCTCTTCCCCATTCCAGACCTGGGACAATACTGCTCCTAACCCCACATCTGACGCATCACTTTGTACGACAAAGTCTTTAGAGAAGTCGGGTGAGTACAACACTGGCTGGCTACATAAGGCTTGTTTCAAGAACTGGAATGCTGCCTCAGCCTCGGGGGTCCATTTAATCATGACCGACCCTTTCCCCTTCGTCAGGTTGGTTAGGGGCACAGCCTTAGAAGCAAAGTGGGGAATGAATCGCCGATAATACCCAGCGATTCCCAGAAAGGCTCGTACCTGCTTCTTGCTGTTGGGACGTGGCCAACTCTGGATGGCCTCGACTTTGTTGAGTTGGGGTTTTATTACTCCCCTCCCAATGGTGTACCCAAGATATTTGGCCTCTTCCTGCCCAATGGTACACTTCTTGGGGTTAGCCGTAAACCCCGCTTCCCGAACAGAGTCCAGGACTGCTTGCACTTTTGGCAGATGTGAGGCCCAATCTGTGCTATGGACAATTACGTCATCCAGGTAAGCCGCAGCATACTTCCGATGGGGCCTCAGCATCTGGTCCATTTTCCGCTGGAATGTGGCCGGCGCATTCTGTAACCCGAACGGCATTCTTTTATATTGGAACGCCCCGTCTGGGGTTACAAATGCGGTTTTCTCTTTGGCCGACTTGGCCAGGGGGATTTTCCAATACCCTTTTGTGAGGTCAAGAGTCATCATGTATCGGGCTGTTCCCAGCCGGTCGATCAACTCATCTATACGTGGCATGGGGTAGGTGTCAAATTTTGTAACTTTGTTCAACTGACGAAAATCATTACAAAATCGCCAGCTCCCATCCGGTTTAGGCACCAACACAATGGGACTAGACCAATCACTTTGGGACTCCTCTATCACCCCTAAGTTCAGCATTTTCTGTACTTCCTCCCGTATTGCCTCCCGTCGGGCCTCTGGGATCCGATAGGGTTTTAACTTCACCCTTTCACCGGGCGGGGTAATGATGTCATGCTCTACCCCAGATGTTTGTCCCGGCAGCTCAGAGAATACCTCCTTGTTGCGAAGCACAAACTCCTTAACCTCCTGTTGTTGGGGTTGTGACAAGGTGGCTGCTATTCCAACCTCAGGAATCACGCAACCAGTTTGAGCTGGTGACCAAGTGTCTGCGACTAGGGACTCTCTATCCCTCCAGGCTTTCAACAGATTAACGTGATAGATCTGTTCGGGCTTTCGCCTTCCTGGTTGTCTGACCTTGTAATTCACTTCGCTCACTTTTTCCATTATCTCGTAGGGGCCTTGCCATTTGGCAAGGAATTTACTTTCAACCGTAGGGACAAGTACCAGTATCCTGTCCCCCGGGGAAAAGGTACGGGTCTTGGCTCCACGGTTGTACACTCTCTGCTGTGCTAACTGCGCTTGGGCCAAATGTTCCTTCACGATGGGCATTACCTGTGCAATTCGGTCTTGCATCAGGGCGACATGCTCAATCACACTCCTGTGGGGAGAACTCTCACTTTCCCAAGTTTCCTTGGCAATATCCAACAGCCCTCTTGGGTGTCTCCCATACAGTAACTCAAAGGGGGAGAATCCCGTAGAGGATTGGGGCACCTCCCTAATAGCAAACATCAGATAAGGAAGTAGACAGTCCCAATCCTTTCCATCTCTATCCACCACTTTCTTCAACATTTGTTTTAGGGTTTTGTTGAATCTTTCAACCAGCCCATCGGTTTGGGGGTGATACACAGATGTACGTAATTGCGTCACTTTGAACAATTTACACAGCTCCTTCATAACCCGGGACATAAAGGGTGTACCTTGGTCCGTAAGCAGTTCTTTACAAATACCCACCCGGCTAAACACAAGAGATAGCTCTTTGGCTATGGTTTTGGCCGAGGTATTTCGGAGAGGGATCGCTTCTGGATAACGGGTGGCATAGTCCATTATAACTAATATGTACTGGTGCCCCCTAGCGGACTTGATTATAGGACCTACCAAATCCATGGCGATCCTCTCAAACGGGACCTCAATGATGGGTAGAGGGACCAGCGGGCTACGGAAATGTGGCATCGGGGCCGACCTCTGACACACAGGGCAGGAGGAACAATAATTTTCTATGTCCTTCATCACCCCCGGCCAATAGAATCTCTGTAATACCCTCTCTCGGGTTTTCTCTGACCCCAGATGACCTCCAAGAATGTGCCCATGGGCCAACTCCAACACCAACTTCCTGTAAGGTTTGGGCACAACAAGCTGCTCAACGGTTTCTTCTGCCCTTTTTGCCACCCGATACAGTAGGTCCTTCTCTACGCTGAAGTATGGGTAAGTGCAGGTATTATCTGGGTTCACTAACTCGCCATCTATTTTCACTACGTTTTCCCGTGCCTTTATTAGGGCGGGGTCTTTCAACTGTTCTGTGGCAAAGTTTTCCCTGTGAACCTCAAGATCAGAAAACTCCACAGACGGTAGGTTTTCGTCTGAGGAGGTGGGCTCCTCTCCAGTTTCTTGAGTCTCCCCTGCCAATACTGATAAGGGAAATTCCGGAGAGTCCTCACCACTCTCAGGGGAGTTCTGGCTATCACATTCCTGGTACATAGGGGCACCAGTGGGGGGCTCAGGATCATCCCACAGTTCCCAGAACTTCGGAAAATCCCTTCCCACAATGGCGTCATGCGGTAACTGAGATACTAAGCCCACTGGATGAAAGAGGGTACCTTTGGGGGTCTCGAAACACACTGTAGTCACTGGATACTCTCGGGTGTCCCCATGCACACAAATAACAGCTACCTTGCTATTCCCAGAGACCTCTGTTTTAACTAACTCAGCCTTTATCAGGGTCACAAGGCTACCTGAATCCAGCAATACCACAACATTTCTACCATTAACACACATTTTGCATAAATGTTTCTCAGTTCCTCGAATGGCAGTGCATGCGACTGTCGCACACAGCGACTGACGTCTGCCCGTCAGAAAGTCACACTGCATGGGTTCCTCCACAACCGGGCAATTGGCTGCAATATGTCCCGCTTGCCGGCAGCGGTAGCAAACGATCCTTCTTGCCGCCTCTTGAGCCGCTGATTTCCCAGGCTGTTCTCGCCAAACTTGGGGTAGAGCTCCCACCCTCTCACTCTCTCCACCCTCACCCCTTGGAATCCTCTTATCCGCCCCTGGGGATGGTCTGGTCTTAGGGTGGAAAGTCCGAGTGTCTCTGGAAGAGGCCGTCAGGTTCTCTGTAGCCAAGTATTTCTCCACACGATCCACAAGACCATCGGCCGTCTCTGGGTCTCCATGGCTTACCCACTTTTGGATGGCAGTAGGAAGAGCTCTCAAAAACCGATCCATTACAACACGTTCCACAATCTTTGGTGCGGACAAAGTCTCTGGCTGTAGCCACTTTCTGCTCAGGTGAATGAGATCATACATTTGAGACCTGGGGGGTTTTCCAAGCTGGAAAGTCCAGTTATGCACACGCTGAGCCCGGACAGCCAGGGTGACACCCAGCCTTGCCAATATTTCAGCTTTTAGCATCACATAGTCTTTTGCTTGGTTAGGCTCTAGGTCATAGTAAGCTTTCTGCGATTCACCAGTTAACAGAGGAGCCACCAGTCCAGCCCACTGCTCCTCAGGCCACTTTTCTCTTTCAGCGGTCCTTTCAAATGTGGTCAAAAATACCTCTGGATCATCCTCTCCAGTCATTTTTGTCAATAAACGACTCACCCCAAAGGACGCGGTATTAGTGGGACGGCTTTCCTCACTGGTCTGCGGACGTTGCTGCATTACTGCTTCCATCTGTTGTTGTAGTCCCTGCTCTTGCTTCTGCAACAGGTCTATGAAGCGGGCCTCAGATTGCTGCTGGGCTTGTTGCTGAGCCTCCAGACTCTGTTGCAAAGTTGCGTTTGTCTGCTGCTGGGCTGCAAGGCTCTGTTGATGAGCTTGCTGCTGGGCTGCAAGGCTCTGTTGATGAGCTTGCTGCTGGGCTGCGAAGTTCTGTTGTTGAGCTGCAAGGCTCTGTTGATGAGCTGCAAGGCTCTTTTGCAAACCTGCATTTGTCTGCTGTTGATTGGCATTTGCTAGAGCCAGCTGTTTCAGTATCTCCTCCATGCTGGCTTAAAAAAAAACTGCCCGCATTCTCCACCAACTGTGAGAGGGTTAGCTCGGCAGCGGGTGTGTGTGACCCCCGGGATGGGCTCCCCACACAAAAACAGGCCCAGCAAACGGAGGTTGTGGTTTTCAAAATCAAAAAGGTGCGGTTTATTTTCTATTTACAGTGACAAAACACAGCAAAGCAAAAGAAACATAAACAAAATAAATCCTGGTCAACTTGACCTCTGACTAAACATACAGGTTTCCTAACTAACAACTGGGATCAGCCTAGTGCTGTCCTAGTCCCTAAGTCCCTGGTTTTAAATGTCCAAGCAAATAGCCACACAGGCTTTGTCTCACCGCACAGGAGTTCACTCTCCCTAGACAATCCACACAGGTCTGGGTCCAGGCATGAGCTAACATCTAATGAAGCTGGGAGTTCTTATAGAGGCCTAAATGAGCTGACAAGCTTCAGCTGGTCTCATCAACTCCCTGCCTGCACGACGCCCCACACTCTCCCTAGAGGTATGAGTCATCCATGAGCCCACTAGCCCCAGCTGGGCTTATACAACTCTCCACCTAGTTGTATAAGTCGGCGTAAAGCCTGAATCTGGGCGAAATATATCTACCCCCCTGGATGCAACCAGGTGACTTTACCTTCCTGCTTTCACACCAGGGAAACCGCTACTTTTATGTTAGATCTGAAAAATAAAGCACAAACAAGTCTGCAGCCCCCCTTTGAGCTCTCCCATGTTGGTCCAGCATATTGCTAAGAGCTTTCATCCAGTAAGTCTGAATATTTGGACAGCTGCAAATGAGATAGTAAAACGTGCCAAGCGAGGACTGACACAGACGACAGGTCGGATTGGATGTGTGTTGGAATTTGGCCATTCTCAGTGGTGTTAGGAAGGCTCTGTGAACAATGTAAAGTTGCATCAGTCTGACAGTTTAGGGGACGTAGTCTTGGTTCCCTTAAGTATTTCGTCCCAGACTGCTCTTCTATTGGGCCTACGTCCTGTTCCCAAGCCGAGTCGGGAATCTCCGCTAGTTCTGGCATATGGCTGTTAAGCCACAATGGGGTATGAGAATAAAATTTCCCAACATTCTGTTTTTTTAAGGGATATTTCCCAAATCCGTTGGTGATGCATTAACATCCCTGAGTTATGCCTTAAGGCCTGCTTATGTGTTTGTTTCCCGCGGAGGATAGCCTGAAGGGGCGTGTGCGTCGGGGGCCCGGGTTTATCGCAAACTAAAGACCTATAGCGTTGGAGTTCCAAGGTATTGAAGTGGTATAGGTGAGAGAGCTGTGAGGCCAAGTAATTGTCATGGAGGTCTGGGAGGGAAATACCTCCCATATCCGTTGGGTTCTTTAAAATGTGCAAAGATAGTTTGTGTCTACCATTCCCTCAAACGAATGAATTCAGAATAGCTTCCATTCGTTTGAAGATTTTTAAGGGAATATATAAAGGGGCATGCCACACGATGTACAGAATTTTGGGCAAAATAATAATTTTTATAATATTAATGCGCCCCATCACCCCTAAGGGTAATCTAGCCCACGTCTGCGTTTTGAGTTTGATCATGTCAAGAAGTGGTGCCACATTCAGGGGTGTATAGTCTGTCAAACTCCTGGTAACCTCAACTCCTAGGTGTCTAATCCTGGACACTCTGGAGAGTTGTAGCGGAGGGGTCACCATGGGGGGGGAGACATCTATGGGGAGAATTTGGAACTTGTCCCAATTAATGCACAGTCCCGAATAGCCACCCATTTGATCAATAATTCGTAGCACAGTTTGCAGTGACGGTCCCTGGTCCGCTAGGTATAGGATAGTGTCATCCACGTATAGGCCTATCTTATCAACTGTGTTACCCCGACGCAAACCCTGAATATCAGGGTGTGCTCTGATGGCGATAGCCAGTGGTTCAGCGGCCAAGGCATATAGCAATGGGGAGAGGGGACATCCCTGACGAGTACCCCTCTACAGAGTAAACTGCTCCGAGAGCCATCCATTGACAAAGATTCTCGCCCTGGGAGTCTGATATAGGAGTTGCACCCATTTTATGAAATGCGGTCCAAAGCCATAATTATGTAGACATTCCCACAGGTAGGGCCACTCAACTGAATCAAAGGCTTTGGCCGTGTCTAGCGCCACCACCACCCTGGTTCCTGAGTTATCATGCCGCACCTGGATATTCATGTACAGTCGTCTAATGTTCATAGCAGTAATCTTCCCCGGCATGAACCCCATTTGGTCCATGTGAATAAGTGACAATATGTGTCACGTACCTGAATCGTGAGCCTGATGTGTAGAGGCGAGCCTCTCTTGCCGCACCGGCTTGTGGGACCCTGAGGTTGAGACAGTAGCCACAGAAGCACGGTGACGCAGGAGTGCCTAGGATCAGTCCAGTATTTGGTATGGCTGGATGTTCGTAGATGGTGATGCAACAGGCAGACCAGCAGGGCTGGGTAGACCAGAGCTGTGGCAGGCTGGATCGCAGAAGAGACAGGAACTGGTGTGATTCGCAGAGCAGAGCTGCAGCAGGCAGAGAAGCAGATGCAGAGTCAGGCAGGCCGGGTCGGTAGCGTTCAGGTGGATCAGGCAGAGCAGCAGGCAGAAGAGAAGTCCAAAACAAGCCGAAGTAAGGGTATCAAGCAGACAAGGTTAGTGAGAGCAAGCCGGGTTCAAGATCAGAAGTCAGCACAGGCAACAGGTTTTAGACACACAAAAACTGCAGACAAAACAGCAAAGAGTCTTTGGTGCACTCACTTTAAATAGCCCCTTTGGCGCCAATGTTGGTGACAGGCACACGTGTTGCACGCAGGTGCGCGTGAGCGGGCGCTGACATCCCGTGAATGCGCGTGTCTGGTGTGCAATTCCTGCTGGACGGCTATGCCTTTCCTGACAATATGGCAGCATTTAACCTAGATGCTAATATTTTAGGTAAGATTTTAATATCCACCTGCAGTAAAGAAATATGCCGATAAGATTCAGGGTAGCGGGGGTCCTTACCAGGTTTGGGGAGTACTATAATTTGAGCTTCCTGCATAGACTTAGGGAGTACGTTCGTATTAAAGATAGATTGATACAGGGCCTTTAGTTTGAGAACAAGTATATCAGAGTAGGTAGGATAAAATTCCAAAGGGAGTCCATTCAGTCCTGGTGCTTTAGATTTGGCCAATTGAGCAATCGCCTCAGCAATAACAAGTTCCATAATAGGCACATCTAATAGTTTAACCTGCTCTTGGTTAAGCTGAGGAAACTGAATTGTGGCCAAATAGGACTGCAGTTCCCCATGTGTGTAGGTACCCTGGGATTTATAGAGGGTACTATAGAATTGTTAAAATTTAGCTGCAACTTGGCTCAGGTCAGTAATACTATGTCCATCAGGGTCACTAAGCAAAACCACAACCAGAGGCTTATCATCCAAATGAGTCAGATAGGCCAGCAGTTTCCACGCTCTCTCCTCCTGCTCATATACTCTCTGCCTGCAGAAAAAAAAAACACTGTTTAGCTTTCTCTGTGTGCATTTGCTTAACCATACAGGACTGGAGTTTGACTCTGTTAAGGTTTTCAGGGGACGGGCTAGCAGTATATGTGGCTTCTAAAGCCTCGTACACGCGGTCGGATTTCAAACAAACTTTTCTGGTGGATTTTTTTCGAAGGGAGTTGGCATACACACGCTCTGACTTTTTCGGCAACAAACACGAACGTAGTGACGTTTCAACGTACTGACGAAACTTCAAAAGAGGAAGTTCAATTCTCCGGCATCACCCTTTGGGCACCTTCAGCTAATCTCGAGTTAGTAGAAGTTTGGTCAGTGTTGATTCGCGATTTTCATTTTCACTAGAACACAAATCCTTTGTAAATACGTTTGTCATTTCTCTGTATCATCAGCAAAGCACCTTTATTATTATCCCATTATTAAAGAAGAAGAGAATGTGTGCTGCATTTCTAGATTTCATAACTTGCCACGTCACGAATGTAATATCTCCATTACGAACGCTAGTTTTACAAGACAGAACGCTTCCGGCTGGTCCTTGCTTCTGATCATGCGTGTTTGTACTTCGGACTAAAGTCCGATGGATTTCTGTACACACGATAGGACTTTGCACCGTAGGACTTTTGTTGCCGAAAAAGTTCGTCCACACGGTCGGATTTTTTTGAAAACCTGCTCATTTTGAAGTTTGTGTCAAAAAGTCAGATCGTGTGTATGGGGCTTAAGTCTCAAAGTTTGTCAGAGGTTAAAAGGAGTATAGTAGTAGAATCACGTTTACGCCTATTTATTCTGGTGGATAATAGCCTGCGGGCATGCGCTTTAAAGCCATCCCAGTGTGAGTTGAGGGTAGGGGGCCCCTGCAGTCTATCAAAAAAGAAAAGCATTTCCCTTGCTATGGAATCATGGTCTGTGAGGACCGACAACCAATGGGGATTAAGTCTCCACAGTCGTGCTGGGGAGGCAACTCGAACAGACACCATCAGCCAGCATAGGGAGTGGTCTGACAGGATCCTGGGAGCAAACCCTGAACCCGTAACCTTAGGCAACAGGGTCCTGGAAACAAGAATAAAATTAATCCTGGACATGGTGTTGTGGCTTGTTGAATGACATGTGTATGCTCTGGTCATGGGGTTATTATGTCTCCAGACATCAATAAGGGCAAACTCCGTCAGTGTACGACATAGTCTAGTGTGTAATGGCTCGCCTGGTCCAGGGTCAGCTTGTACTGGGGGGTCTAGTGTCGGGGTCATTGTATTGTTGAAGTCCCCCATCCACACCACTGGTAGTGATGGGTACTGTGCCATGTAAGCAAGGCCCTCCGTCACCACATCTGACCTGTAAGGAGGGGGGATGTAGCTAGCTAGAATCAATATAGGGGCACCCCCCACAATATCATTCATAAAGAGGTATAAACCCTGCCGATCCAACACCACAGACACCAGTTCAAAAGGAGTAGATTTTGCAACTAGCACTGTAACCCCCCATAGACATGTTGGTATAAGTGCTATGGTATGCCCACCCCACCCAGGGGCGTTTCAAGGCTGCCTGTAAATGACCCGTGACATGCGTTTCTACCAAGGCGATGATATCTGCCTTGTGACCCTTGAGATAGTCCAATACAGCCGTACGTTTGATTTTATACCGCATTCCCCGCACATTCCATAGTAGGAATTTAACATCTGCCATACTGCTTAGAGGTATAGTCTGTGTGCACGGATCTGCAGGGTATCATCTCTATCAAAGTAGGGTTTCAAGTTCATCATGCAAAGAACTATACATTTTACAAGCAGTACACGTGCTGATTTGTTTCTACCAGTCACACAACTAAACATAATTGGTGCATATATGGTAAGTGCTCGTTTAAAATTATTCCAAGTAAATAACAAGTGCACAACGGTGCTAACCTTCCCAATGCTCTGATCAAGGGATCCAGCATTTTCCTTCCCTCCCAGCTTCTCACCTCCCCAACTTGGTGGAAGCATGCAATCCCTTGCAACCTTTATATGAATTAGCTTCCAGCCATCAACATTAGCTGGAGGTACAGTACTTAGGAAATAGTGAGCAGAAAGGTACAAAATAATGAGGAAAAAATAGGGGTTGCAAACATAACGAGGGCGATTATTCACTGTGTAGCGCAAGCTTAGGGCACTAAGCATGTCCTATGCGTCTCTTTCTCTTTCTGAGTGAGACTCACGCTGAAAGGATACATAGTCATCTTTGTATACTAAAGTTCTTGGGGCCTTAGCCCTATGGTATCTCCATGAAAGTGCTGTGGGGGCAGTAGAAAGCATAGGGTGTTAATCTCTGTGGTCCAAGCAGCTCCAGGCCAAGAGCCGAGTGTCCAGGAGTATCAATAAGCTGAGTCCCTTCTCCCAGGGGAGCTTGAGGGTCGGGCCCCCTAACCCCAGTAGGGGGAGGGCTCCAAACACATATTAAGTAATGTGTGGGTTAAGAAGATGGGGGGGGAAAGAAGCAAATGGGGGGAGCTTGTGTGCGAAAAAAACAAAAATGGTGAGATGAAACTACCCACCCACAGCAGAGGGGACACTTAAGGCCCGTACACATGGTCAGACTTTTTGCCAGCAAACTTCAAAATGAACAAGTTTTAAAAAAAATCTGACCGTGTGTACACTCTATTGGACAAACTTTTTCGGTTTTCATCGGACAAAAGTTCGCTCTGCAAACAGACAAACTTTTCGGCAACAAAAGTCCGATGGTGCATAGTCCGACCGTGTGTACAGAAATCCATCTGACTTTTGTCCGAAGTACAAATACGCATGCTCAGAACCAATGTTAAAATCAACCAACAATAGCAGAAGTTGACCAAAGGGTGGCAGTAAAGAGCAGAAAAACCACTTGATGTTGGGAAAGTTTTGGGAAAGTTTTCAGAAAAGTCCTGCCGTGTGTATGCTATGGGTGTGGCCGGCCAACTCCCTTCGGACAAAAATCCACGGAAAAGTTTGTTTGAAGTCCGACCGTGTGTACGAGGCTTTAGAAGAAGAGGGGGGCCTGACATTATCTGGCAATGGCAACAGTACTCACCGCCGCTTAACATCTTGGAACTGTGCACGCTTTCTTTGGACTTCATTAGAGAAGTCAGGGAACACTGCGACATGGCCTTTGCCCAGGGCGATGTTGCCTTTCTCTCTAGTCAACCAAAGGATTTTATCTCTGTTTCTGAAATTAAGAAACTTGGCGATAAAGGTCCTGGGGGGGCTCCCGCAGGTGGAGGTTTAGCTGGGATGCGGTGGGCCCGTTCCACTGCGAACATAACAGAAAAGGCCTCTCTTCCAAAATGTTGGATCAGGAGGGATTACAAGTATTTAGCAGGGTTGGTACCTTCAGCCTTTTCAGGTAGACCGATGAACCGGAGGTTGCAGCGTCTCAAATATGGTTCTCCATATCATCCTGGTGAGCGTGCAGCTGGTAGATCTGGCGCTGCAGGTCCTCCGTGGTGTGGCTTAGGGGGTGCAGGATGTCCTCTGTCGCTCCGATGCGTGTCTTGGCCTCAGTGACTCTGTCTTTTACCTTACATAGGTCCTGGCGCAAGAGGGAAATGTCAATCTTGACCTCATCTATTTCCCTGCAGCGACGCAATGGCATCCAGGACCTTAGCTGTATCTGTGCCCTGATTGACCGCTGCCGAGCACGTGTCGTCTCCATCTTTGGCCTGCGGCTCTTGATCCTGATGGCTGTATTTTGCCAGCTTATCCACCGCCTCAGAGGCCCTTTTCGGCGGAGACATGGTCTCTCCCTGCTCCGGAATGTGGATGACTAGGCCGTCGCCAAGTGGAGCAAGATGGCCGCTGTTCCGGGAGTTAGGCCAGAGCCACGGACCGTCCCCAAAGCAGATGCAGGACATGGATGTATTGCGGTAGTGGCCTCAGGCAGACCAGAGGCCGTTCTAGGAGGTGATGTACCCCAGGACAATCATAGAGGCCAGGAAAACTTACCCAGGCCGCTGCCGGGGGGGCAAGATGGCCGCCGCTCTGGGAAGTAGGCTGAAGCCGCGGCCCGTCCTGAGACACAGGCAGGGTGTGGATGTGCAGCGGCGGCGGCCTCAGGTCGGCCGGGTGCTGTTTCAGGAGGGGATTGAGTACTTAGCCGCCAGGGAGGTCAGGAGAGTGTGCTGGAGGCCACCGCCGGGTGGACCAAGATGGCCACCAAGATGGCCACCACTCCGGGAACTAGGCCGAAGCCGCGGCCTTTCCTAGGGCAAATGCGGGACCGGAGAGTCTTTCAACGGCGGCCTCGGGCGGCATTCTAATGAGCCAGCAGGCTCCAGGGACAGCAGATGAGGCAGAGCAGGTCCCTAGGATGGCATCAAATGAGCAGGATACAGGCAGGATGGTAGTAAAAGGAGTATGGGCAAGCGAAGCTCTCTCTAAATGCGACCTACTCCATTGCTCTCCAGGCCACGCCCCCCCACATTTCTCTTTCTAAAGGAACTAGACAGAATTGCCCATTGTCACAGTTTCTATTTAATTTGAGGTCGGGTGGGCCGAAAGCCCAGTGCTAACGCCCATTGCCCGATCCTGGGTCGACAGTGGCTCTCTCATTGAGTTTTTAATGTTGTTTTCGCTGTCATATTGTTCTTATTGGATAGGGATGAGCCGAACACCCCCCTGTTCGGTTCGCACCAGAACCTGCGAATAGACAGAAAGATTGCGCAAACTTTAGAACCCTATTAAATACAATGGACTCAAACGTTCGAAATCAAAAGTGCTAATAATAAAGGCTAATATGCAAGTTATTGTCCTAAAAAGTGTTTGGGGACCCGGGTCCTGCCCCAGGGGACATGTATCAATGCAAAAAAAAGTTTTAAAAACTGACGTTTTTTCGGGAGGAGTGAATTTAATAATGTTTAAAGTGAAACAATAAAAATTAAATATTCCTTTAACCACTTAACGACCGCCCACCGCCGATTTACGTCGGCAGAATGGCACCGACAGGCAGAATCACGTAGATCTACGTGATCGCCTTTGTGCAGTTGGGGGGTCCATCCGGACCCCCCTTCACTGCAGTGAGCGGCCGTTAAGTGTTCGGGAGCGATCAGGCATGAGGGGGCGGCCGCTCGATTCCGCCCCCCCCCTCGCGATCGCTCCCGGCGAATGAAATTGCTTCCTCCTGCCTGAAATGTAAACACAGGCTGGAGGAAGTGATGTCATCTCCCTCGCCGCGGTCTTTTCGTTCCCGGCGCCGAGAAGAGAAGAAGCAGGTTAGTGCACCAACAGTCCACTGACACGTAGGTACTAGGGATGAGCTTCGAGTTCGAGTCGAACTCATGTTCGACTCGAACATTGCCTGTTCGCCCGTTCGCCGAACAGCGAACAAATTGGGGTGTTCGCGGCAAATTCGAAAAATCTATGGGAGAAATCTAAAGTGCTAATTATAAAGGCTTATATGCAAGTTATTGTCCTAAAAAGTGTTTGGGGACCTGGGTCCTGCCCCAGGGGACATGTATCAATGCAAAAAGAAGTTTTAAAAACGGCAGTTTTTTCGGGAGCAGTGATTTTAATAATGCTTAAAATGAAAAAATAAAAGTGAAATATTCCTTTAAATTTCGTACCTGGGGGGTGTGTATGATATGCATGTAAAGTGGCGCATGTTTCCCGTGCTTAGAACTGTCCCTGCAAAAAATGTCATTTTTGAAAGAAAAAAATGCATTTAAAACTGACTCGCGGCTATTAATGAATTGTCGGCTCCCGGCAATACATACAAAAGTCATTGATAAAAAAAAAAAAAAAAGCGTGGGGGTTCCCCAGAATTCAATTACCAGGCCCTTCAGGTCTGGAATGGATATTAAGGGGAACCCCGCCGCAAATTTTAAAAAAAATTGACGTGGGGTTCCCCCAAATATCCATTCCAGGCCCTTCAGATCTGGCATGGATTTTAAGGGGAACTCCAACCCAAATTTAAAAAAAAAATGGCGTGGAGTCCCCCTAAAAATCCATACCAGACCCCTTATCCGAGCACGCAACCTGGCCGGCCGCAGGGGAAAAGGGGGGGACGAGAGAGCGGCCCCCCCTCCCTCCTGAACTGTACCAAGCCACATGCCCTCAACATGGGGAGGATGTCCCCATGTTGATGGGGACAAGGGCCTCATCCCCACAACCCTTGCCCGGTGGTTGTGGGGGTCTGCGGGCGGGGGGCTTATCGGAATCTGGAAGACCCCTTTAACAAAGGGGACCCCCAGATCCCGCCCCCCCTATGTGAATTGGTAAGGGGTACATTGTACCCCTACCATTTCACGAAGAAAGCGTAAAAAAATGTTTAAAAAAACACACAAACACCTTGAAAAAGTCCTTTATTAAAAAAAAAAAAAAAAAACATTCCAGCGGTGAAATCCAGTGTCCCGCGGCGATCCCGATGTCCAGCGCTGTCCTTCATTGGTTGTGCCTGAGCGGACCTGATGGGGAACTCCCTCTCAGTATTTTAAAGTTATAGACCCGCCCCTTCTAAAGTTCCCCATCAGGTCCGCTCAGCGGACCAGATGCGGAACATGAGAAGGGGCGGGTCTATACATGTATTACCAAAGTGAGAGCAGTTCCCCATCAGGTCCGCCCCCTCGGTATGTCGGACCCGCCTACGTCATTGGCTTGAGCGGGAACTTCCTTCACTGTGTAATTTAAATTTACATAGTGAAGGAAGTTCCCCGCTCAAGCCAATGACGTAGGCGGGTCCGACATACCGAGGGGGCGGACCTGATGGGGGACTGCTCTCACTTTGGTAATACATGTATAGACCCGCCCCTTCTCATGTTCCGCATCTCGTCTGCTGAGCAGACCTGATGGGGAACTTTAGAAGGGGCGGGTCTTTACATTTAAAATACTGAGAGGGAGTTCCCCATCAGGTCCGCTCAGGCACAACCAATGAAGGACAGCGCTGGACATCGGGATCGCCGCGGGACACTGGATTTCATCGCTGGAATGTTTTGTTTTTTTGTTTTTTTAAATAAAGGACTTTTTCAAGGTGTTTGTGTGTTTTTTTAAACATTTTTTTACGCTTTCTTCGTGAAATGGTAGGGGTACAATGTACCCCTTACCAATTCACATAGGGGGGGGGGCCGGGATCTGGGGGTCCCCTTTGTTAAAGGGGTCTTCCAGATTCCGATAAGCCCCCCGTCCGCAAACCCCCACAACCACCGGGCAAGGGTTGTGGGGATGAGGCCCTTGTCCCCATCAACATGGGGACATCCTCCCCATGTTGAGGGCATGTGGCTTGGTACGGTTCAGGAGGGAGGGGGGGCCGCTCTCTCGTCCCCCCCTTTTCCCCTGCGGCCGGCCAGGTTGCGTGCTCGGATAAGGGGTCTGGTATGGATTTTTAGGGGGACTCCACGCCATTTTTTTTAAATTTGGGGTGGAGTTCCCCTTAAAATCCATGCCAGATCTGAAGGGCCTGGAATGGATATTTGGGGGAACCCCACGTCAATTTTTTTTTTAATTTGCGGCGGGGTTCCCCTTAATATCCATTCCAGACCTGAAGGGCCTGGTAATTGAATTCTGGGGAACCCCCACGCTTTTTTTTTTTTTTTTATCAATGACTTTTGTATGTATTGCCGGGAGCCGACAATTCATTAATAGCCGCGAGTCAGTTTTAAATGCATTTTTTTCTTTCAAAAATGACATTTTGTGCAGGGACAGTTCTAAGCACGGGAAACATGCGCCACTTCACATGCATATCATACACACCCCCCAGGTACGAAATTTAAAGGAATATTTCACTTTTATTTTTTCATTTTAAGCATTATTAAAATCACTGCTCCCGAAAAAACTGCCGTTTTTAAAACTTCTTTTTGCATTGATACATGTCCCATGGGGCAGGACCCAGGTCCCCAAACACTTTTTAGGACAATAACTTGCATATCATCCTTTATAATTAACACTTTAGATTTCGAACGTTCGAGTCCATTGTATTTAATAGGGTTCTAAAGTTTACACGAACATTTTGTCTGTTCGCAGGTTCTGGTGCGAACCGAACAGGGGGGTGTTCGGCTCATCCCTGGTAGGTACACATAGGCACACAAATCACCCCCCAGTCACCCCCAGATCACCCCCCAGGTCACCCCAAAGCCCCCAATCACAGTGTCACTGATTGCAGTGATCATTTATTTTACTGATCACTGCATTTAGTGTCATCTGTGATTGTAAAAAGTTGCAGGGCAGTTAGGATTAGGCCCCTTTAGGTCCAGGGTAGCCCCCTAACCCCCCTAATAAAGGTTTAACCCCTTGATCACCCCCCAGGTAACCCTTTCACCCCCTAACTTCAGCATCACTAAGCGATTGTTTTTCCGATCGCTGTATTCGTGTCGCTGGTGTTTTAGATAGGCAGTTATTTTTTTTTAGGTTCGCCGCAGGTTTTTATTAGTGTCAGGTACCCCCATATATTATTTTAACCCCCTGATTGCCCCTAGAGTTAACCCTTTCACCAGTGATCGCCGTATAAGCGTCACTGGTGTCACTGGTTAGCCAGTAAGTTATTTAGTTATTTAGGTTACCCGTCAGGTTTTTATATAGTGTCAGGTACCCCCATATTTAACCTAATAAAGGTTTTAACCCCCTGATTGCCCCTAGTTAACCCTTTCACCAGTGATCACCATATAAAGGTTACGGGTGACGCTGGTTGATTAGTTTGCTTTTTATAGCATCAGGGCACCCGCCGTATATAACCCAATAAAGGTTTAACCCCCCTGATCGCCCGGCGGGTGAGATCAATTAGGTTTTAGCGCCAGAGAGGGTCTGCGTTGCCCCAGGCAGTGTTAGGTTAGTGCCAGTAACGCTAACACCCACGCGCAAAGCATACACCCCCCTTAGTGGTATAGTATCTGATCAGATCTATACTAGCATCCCCAGCGGTTTAGGGTTCCCAAAAACGCAGTGTTAGCGGGATCAGCCCAGATATCTGCTAGCGCCTGCGTTTAGCCCCTCCGCCCAGCCCAGCCCAGCCCAGCCCACCCAAGTGCAGTATCGATCGATCACTGTCACTTACCAAACACAACACACATAACTGCAGCGTTCGCAGAGACAGGCCTGATCCCTGCGATCGCTAACAGTTTTTTTGTAGCGTTTGATATATTTGCTGACGACAGTCAGGTGCTTTTTTTCCTGTGAATCTTACTAGTGTACCCCTAAATTTAGAGCCCAAAATGGCAAGACGAAGGTACACTAGTAAAGAGGCCTACGAGATTCTGAGCATGACAGATAGTGAAGAGGAGGTCACGTATCTGTCAGATTCAGGCTCAGAATATCTTCCCGTAGAAGACAGTGACGTCAGCGGCCCCACGTCAGATAGCTCTGACGACGAAGTTGAGGTCCCTGCTAAGGTCAGGTGTACCCGATCCCGATCTTCTGAGGTTGTTGAGGAGCAAGAACCGCAGGTCTCTCGTATCATGGAGCAGAGTAGTACTAGCGCCGCTATTCCTTCTGGTGAACTGGCAAGCACCAGCGGCCTAGTACAGCCTGGACGTACATCCAGCACTGCAGTAACACTTGGTGACGTGGCGAGTCCCATAAGTGCAGTTCAAGCTGGCGAGGTGGCAAGCACAAGTAGTGTCACGCTGCCACCAAGAAGACAAAGGCAGGCCCGTCGTGCCCATACTGCCCTTCCTGCAGAATTCGCCTATCCTGATTGGGTCCCCACCACTTCTGCAGAACCCGTACTTCCCCCATTCACTGCCCAACCCGGTATTCAGGTGGAAACAGCTGATTTTATTCCAATTGATTTTTATTCGCTGTTTTTCACGGAAGATCTCTATAGATCTATTGTGGACCAGAGTAATTTATATGCTGGTCAATTTATCGCCGCTAACCCCCAGTTGCCTAAAATTGCCAGAAATTGGAAACCAATTACGGTTTCCGAATTTAAGACCTTTCTGGGCCTTTCCCTCAACATGGGCACACATAAATTTCCGTCATTGCGTGCTTATTGGTCCACGCACCCAATTGACCACATGCCCGTGTTCTCTGCCTCCATGTCCAGGGCACGATACAAGCAGATTTTGCGGTTCATGCACTTCAACGACAATGAACTTTGTCGTCCACGTGGGGACCCTGAATACGACCGGCTCTATAAAATTCGGCCCCTCATAAACCACTTCAACGAACGTTTTGCAGTCTTGTTTACTCCCGATCAAGTTGTCTGCGTTGATGAGTCCCTGATTAAATTTTCTGGCCGCTTGTCTTTCAAGCAGTACCTTCCCAGCAAGCGTGCCAGATACGGGGTCAAGCTCTACAAGTTCTGTGACAGGGCAACAGGCTATGTAGTGAACTTTACGGTTTATGAGGGAAAAGATAGTCAGATTGAGTCGGTCAACTGCCCGGATTACATAGGGAGCGCTGGCAAGATAGTGTGGAACTTGGTGTCACCCTTATTCGGAAAGGGGTACCACTTGTATGTGGACAATTATTACACGAGCGTGCCACTGTTTAGTCACTTGTTTGATCATCAGATTGGAGCATGTGGCACCGTGCGACCTAATCGCCGGGGCTTTCCCCAGCGGCTTGTAGATGCCCGTCTTAGGCTGGGGGAGAGAGCCTGTTTGAAGTGTAATAACTTGCTCGCTATGAAGTGGAGGGACAATAAGAATGTTTTCCTTCTTACCTCCCTTCATGCAGACACGACAGTCCAAATTCGTACGGCGACTGGTGTTGTGGAGAAACCCCTCTGTGTCCACGAATATAACCAAAATATGGGAGGGGTGGACCTCAACGACCAGTTGATGGCGCCGTATCTAATTGACCGTAAGGCGAGACGCTGGTACAAAAAAGTGTCTCTATCATTATTCCAATTGGCTTTGCTGAACGCTCATGTGCTATACAGAGCTTCAGGCGGGACGTTATCTCTTCTAAAATTCCAGAATGAGATAGTCACAGAACTCCTGTATCCAGGCGGTTCTGCACCTCACCATCCCCTACCAAATGCAGTAAGCCGGCTGCATGAGAGGCATTATTCGTATGTCCTCCCTAGTACCCCTACCCAAAGCCACCCCCAAAAAAGATGTCGTGTCTGTAGCAAGCGCGGATTTAGGCGTGACACCCGTAGTTTTTGTCCACTCTGTCCTGACAAGCCTGGTCTTTGCCAAGGTGAATGTTTTGAACGCTACCACTCAAAAGTGAAGTTTTAGCGTAGGGTACAGCATTTCACAGACAAGGACACACTTACACAGGGTCTCCCAAGATGCCATTACATTTTGAGAGACCCGAACCATTACAGTTGTAAAGTTACAAAAAAAGTGTAAAAAAGAAAAAAAAAAACGTAAAAAACAAAACACAAAAAAAATATAAAATAAAAAAACCAAAAATAGTTGTCGTTTTATTGTTCTCTCTCTCTCTATTTTCTCTCTATTGTTCTGCTCTTTTTTACTGTATTCTATTCTGCAATGTTTTATCATGCTTGCTTTTCAGGTATGTAATTTTTTGTTTTCAGGTGCGCCATTCAACTGCAGCGCGGAATTATTTACCTTGACAGCAACAGCGTTTGCTCCCACGATACATAAAGCCGTGATTCCAGTGCTGTAGGAGGTGATTTCACCACCACAGTTAAAAAAAAGAGCATATATGCCGAAGCATGGGGGCAGCAGGGGCGGAGGAGCGATTTTGCTCCTAATGCCGCGTACATACGGTCGAAATTCCGACGGAGGCCTGCGCGTGGAAAATTCCGACCGTGTGTACGCGGCATAACTTTTTTGCGGGAGGATGCCCCCATGCTTCGGCATATATATATTTTAGGCACAGGTTGCGTTAAAACATTTTTTTATTTTTTACTAGGTTTTGTTTTGGTATTTGCTTTGCAGGTATGGCATGGTAAGGTCTTACTGTTGTACTGTAATGTTACTTTGTTTTAATGTTAACCACCATTTGCTTAGCAGGTACGCCATTCAGTTGCAGCGCGGATCTATTTATCTTAACAGCAACAGCGTTTTCTCCCACGATACATAAAGCCGTGACTCCAACGCTGTAGGAGGTGATTTCACCACCACAGTTAAAAAAAAGAGCATATATGCCGAAGCATGGGGGCAGCAGGGGCGGAGGAGCGATTTTGCTCCTAATGCCGCGTATATACGGTCGAAATTCCAACGGAGGCTTGCCCGTGGAAAAGTCCAACCGTGTGTACGCGGCATAACCTTTTATGCCGCGTACATACGGTCGAAATTCCGACGAAGGCTTGACCGTGTGTACGCGGCATAACTTTTTTGCGGGAGGATGCCCCCATGCTTCGGCATATATGCCCATCATTAGAAGTGGGTGGATGAAGGGAGGTATTCTAATGGTGGGCATACCCACCAATCAATCTCTTTTTTTCGTTCAGCCAATAGGCTGTATGAAAAAAAAGATTACAATACATGTCCAACAAGGACCAGCAACGTACTGGTATGTTGCTGGACTTTGAATGTTTATACCAGAATGATGCCTGTGGGTTTAGGTATCATCTTGGTATCATTCTTTTCAGCCAGCAGCCGGCTTTCATGTAAAAGCAATTCTAGCAGATAATTAGCCTCTAGACTGGTTTTACAAGCAGTGGGAGGGAATGTCCCCCCCCCCGGATATAAAAAGCGCCATTGGGAAATTGGGAAAGCATTTTATCACACCGATCTTGGTGTGGTCAGATGCTTTGAGGGCAGAGGAAAGATCTAGGGTCTAACCCCCCAATTTTTTTCAAAAAAAGAGTACCTGTCACTACTTATTGCTATCATAGGGGATATTTACATTCCCTGAGATAACGATAAAAATGGTAAAAAAATAAAATATGGAAGGCACAGTTTAAAAATAAAATAAAAAAAGCCAAATAAATAATAAAAAAAAAAAAAAAAAGCACCGCTGTCCCCCCCTGCTCTTGCGCAAAGGCGAACGCAAGCGTCGGTCTAGCGTCATATGTAAACAGCAATTGCATCATGCATGTGAGGTATCACCGCGAAGGTCAGATCGAGGGCAGTCATTTTAGCAGTAGACCTCCTCTGTAAATCTAACGTCGTAACCTGTAAAGGCTTTTAAATGCTTTTAAAAATAAATGTAGTTTGTCGCCGCTGCGCGTTTGTGCGCAATTTTAAAGCATGTCGTGTTTGGTATCCATGTACTCGGCCTATGATCATCTTTTTTATTTCATCAAACATTTGGGCAATATAGTGTTTTTTAGTGCATTAAAAATAAAAAAAAGTGTGTTTTTCCCCAAAAAAATGTGTTTGAAAAATCGCTGCGCAAATACTGTGTGGAAAAAAAATGCAACACCCACTATTTTAATCTGTAGGGCCTTTGCTTTAAAAAAATATATAATGTTTGGGGGTTCAACATAATTTTCTTGCAAAAAAATTTTTTTTTCATGTAAAAAAAAAGTGTCAGAAAGGGCTTTGTCTTCAAGTGGTTAGAACAGTGGATGATGTGTGACATAAGCTTCCTAATGTTGTGCATAAAATGCCAGGACAGTTCAAAACCCCCCCAAATGACCCCATTTTGTAAAGTAGACACCTCAAGCTATTTGCTGAGAGGCATGTTGAGCCCATTGAAATTTTTTTTTTTGTCCCAAGTGATTGAATAATGACCAAAAAAAAAATGTACAAAAAGTTGTCACTAAATTATATATTGCTCAAACATGCCATGGGCATATGTGGAATTACACCCCAAAATACATTCTGTTGCTTCTCCTGAGTACGGGGATGCCACATGTGTGGGACTTTTTGGGAGCCTAGTCGCATACGGGACCCCAAAAACCAAGCACCGCCTTCAGGATTTCTATGGGTGTAAATTTTTGATTTCACTCCTCACTGCCTATCACAGTTTCGGAGCCCATTGAATGCCCAGATGGCACAAACCCCCCCCCCCAAATGACCCCATTTTGGAAAGTAGACACCCCAAGCTATTTGCTGAGAGGTATGTTGAGTATTTTGCAGATCTCGCTTTTTGTCACAAAGTTTTGAAAATTTAAAAAAAGAAAAAAAAGAAAAAAAAATGTCTTTCTTAATTTTCAAAAACAAATGAGAGCTGTAAAATACTCACCATGCCTCTCAGCAAATAGCTTGGGGTGTCTACTTTCCAAAATGGGGTAATTTGTGGGGGTTTTGGGCTATTTTGACATTTTATGGCCTTCAAAACTGTGATAGGTAGTGAGGAGTGAAATCAAAAATTTATGCCCTTAGAAACCTTGAAGGCGGTGCTTGGTTTTTGGGGTCCCGTACGCAGCTAGGCTCCCAAAAAGTCCAACACATGTGGTATCCCCGTACTCAGGAGAAGCAGCAGAATGTATTTTGGGGTGTAATTTCACATATAACCATGGCATGTGTGAGCAATATATCATTTAGTGACAACTTTTTGTACATTTTTTTTTTCTTTTTGTCATTATTCAATCATTTGGGACAAAAAAAAATATTCAATGGGCTCAACATGCCTCTCAGCAAATAGCTTGGGGTGTCTACTTTCCAAAATGGGGTCATTTGGGGGGTTTTGTGCCATCTTGGCATTTTATGGCCTTCAAAACTGTGATAGGTAGTGAGGAGCGAAATCAAAAATTTATGCCCTTAGAAACCTTGAAGGCGGTGCTTGGTTTTTGGGGTCCCGTACGCGGCTAGGCTCCCAAAAAGTCCCACACATGTGGTATCCTCGTACTCAGGAGAAGCAGCAGAATGTATTTTGGGGTGTAATTTCACATATGCCCATGGCATGTGTGAGCAATATATCATTTAGTGACAACTTTGTGCAAAAAAAAAGAAAAAGTTTGTCATATTCCCGCAACCTGTGGCAAAATATAAAATATTCCATGGACTCAACATGCCTCTCAGCAAATAGCTTGGGGTGTCTACTTTCCAAAATGGGGTAATTTGGGGGGGTTTTGTGCTATTTTGGCATTTTATGGCCTTCGAAACTGTGATAGGTAGTGAGGAGTAAAATCAAAAATTTACGCCCTTAGAAATCCTGAAGGCGGTGCTTGGTTTTTGGGGCCCTGTACGCGGCTAGGCTCCCAAAAAGTCCCACACATGTGGTATCCCCGTACTCAGGAAAAGCAGCAGAATGTATTTTGGGGTGCAATTCCACATATAACCATGGCATGTGTGAGCAATATATCATTTAGTGACAACTTTTTGTACATTTTTTTTCTTTTTGTCATTATTCAATCATTTGGGACAAAAAAAAAATATTCAATGGGGTCAACATGCCTCTCAGCAAATAGCTTGGGGTGTCTACTTTCCAAAATGGGGTCATTTGGGGGGGTTTTGTGCCATCTTGGCATTTTATGGCCTTCAAAACTGTGATAGGTAGTGAGGAGTGAAATCAAAAATTTATGCCCTTAGAAACCTTGAAGGCGGTGCTTGGTTTTTGGGGTCCCGTACGCGGCTAGGCTCCCAAAAAGTCCCACACATGTGGTATCCCCGTACTCAGGAGAAGCAGCAGAATGTATTTTGGGGTGCAATTTCACATATGCCCATGGCATGTGTGAGCAATATATCATTTAGTGACAACTTTGTGCAAAAAAAAAAAAGTTTGTCATATTCCCGCAACTTGTGGCAAAATATAAAATATTCCATGGACTGAACATGCCTCTCAGTAAATAGCTTGGGGTGTCTACTTTCCAAAATGGGGTCATTTGGGGGGGGTTTTGTGCTATTTTGGCATTTTATGGCCTTCGAAACTGTGATAGGTAGTGAGGAGTGAAATCAAAAATTTGCGCCCTTAGAAATCCTGAAGGCGGTGCTTGGTTTCTGGGGTCCCGTACGTGGCTAGGCTCCTAAAAAGTCCCACACATGTGGTATCCCCGTACTCAGGAGAAGCAGCAGAATGTATTTTGGGGTGCAATTCCACATATAACCATGGCATGTGTGAGCAATATATCATTTAGTGACAACTTTTTGTAATTTTTTTTTTGTCATTATTCAATCACTTGGGACAAAAAAAATAATATTCAATGGGCTCAACATGCCTCTCAGCAATTTCCTTGGGGTGTCTACTTTCCAAAATGGGGTCATTTGGGGGGGGGTTTTGTACTGCCCTGCCATTTTAGCACCTCAAGAAATGAGATAGGCAGTCATAAATTTAAAGCTGTGTAAATTTCAGAAAATGTACCCTAGTTTGTAAACGCTATAACTTTTGTGCAAACCAATAGATATACGCTTATTGACATTTTTTTTACTAAAGACATGTGGCTGAATACATTTTGGCCTAAATGTATGACTAAAATTGAGTTTATTCGATTTTTTTTATAACAAAAAGTAGAAAATATCATTTTTTTTCAAAATTTTCGGTCTTTTTCTGTTTATATCGCAAAAAATAAAAATCGCAGAGGCAATCAAATACCATTAAAAGAAAGCTCTATTTGTGGGAAGAAAAGGACTCAAATTTCATTTGGGTACAACATTGCATGTCCGCACAATTTACAGTTAAAGCAGCGCAGTGCCGAATCCCAAAAACAGGCCTGGTCCTAATGGCCCGAAATGGTCCGGGGCTTAAGTGGTTAAATTTCGTACCTAGGGTGTGTGTATAGTATGCCTGTAAATTTGCGCTTGTTTCCTGTGCTTAGAACTGTCCCTGCACAAAGTGTAATTTCTGAAGGAAAAAAAGTCATTTAAAACTCACTCGCGGCTATAATGAATTGTCGGCTCCTGGCAATACATAGAAAAGTCATTGGTAAAAAAAAAAATGCGTGGGGGTCCCCCCAAATTCAAGTACCAGGCCCTTCAGGTCTGGTATGGATATTAAGGGGAACCCTGTAACAAATTTTAAAAAAATGTGTGGGGTTCCCCCAAATATCCATACCAGGCCCTTCAAGTCAGATGAGGGCATGTGGCCTGGTACAGTTCGGGGGGACGCTCTCTCGTCCCCCCTCTTTTCCTGCGGCCTGCCAGGTTGCGTGCTCGGATAAAGGGTCTGGTATGGATTTTTTGGGGGAACTCCACGCCATTTTTTTTTTATTTGGGGTGGAGTTCCCCTTAAAATCCATACCAGACCTGAAGGGCCTGGTATGGATATTCGGGGGGAACCCCACGTATTTAAAAAAAAAATTGCGGCAGGGTTCCCCTTAATATTGATACCAGACCTGAAGGGCCTGGTAATTGAATTTGGGGGGACCCCCACGCATTTTTTTTTTCTCAATGACTTTTCTCTATATTGCCCACAATTCATTATAGCCGCGAGTGAGTTTTAAATTACTTTTTTTCCTTCAGAAATTACATTTTGTGCAGGGACAGTTCTAAGCAGGGGAAACAAGCGCGACTTTACAGGCATACTATACACACACCCTAGGTACGAAATTAAAAGGAATATTTCACTTTTATTATTTCACTTTAAGCATTTTGAAAATCACTGCTCCCGAAAAAACGTCAGTTTTTAAAACTTTTTTTTGCATTGATACATGTCCCCTGGGGAAGGACCCGGGTCCCCAAACACTTTTTATGACAATAACTTGCATATAAGCCTTTAAAATTAGCAGAACTGAAAAGAAAGAGAAAAGAAACTGCGCTCGGATAACTTCAGACAAATCATGTGACTGAATTGTCTACATAAGGGAAGCAGCAACTAAACTGAAAACAAACATCAGTGTGCAAAGTAAAATAATATATAAATAGTTGCGCTAATCTTAGATTTGTAAACCAAAGATCGAATAATAAAACCAATGAGAGGTCAAATGACCAATTGAAAGTGCATCAGTGTAAAATATTTGTTACATGCTACTGTAAATGAAAAACAATAAACAAATCAATAGTGAAGTGAACACCAAAACAATATTGTGTATAAAGTCCACTATTTTGAAAAAGAAGACCAAAAAAACAAAGGTCAGATAAAGTCCATATAGTGTAGTCCAAAGGAAACAACACCCGTGCAGATATCCAAAGAAAGGCCCTCCAATCTTCATTAGAGGCTGGTAACCAAACGTGAGATCCACCACCACTAATTGATGGTATAAGCATAAAAACATACTCACATTGAGCAGATTAAAAGACAGCCTTAAATTATATCAACGCCGGCCGGTCAGGTGCTAACACAAAGATCCGTCCGTGTAGACCGAGCAGTGGAGGGTGACGTCAGCACGCCGCTCGTGCCGCCCTACGCGTTTCGTGAAAATTCACGTCGTCTCGGGGCACGGGCGGCGGGCTGAGTCACCCCCTCTTTATAGGGAACATCTTAGGGGAATAGCCAATTGATCATCGGATGCGCGTGCACGCCTCGCTGCGAGGTAACCAAGCCTCGTTTTCGGCGACGCCACGGTCACGGCATCACGTGTAACCACGCCGCAGTAACCATGGAAGCAACAACACACCAGCAGAAAGAAAGACCAGACGGAAGGTCACGGCATAATGTGCGACCACGCCGCCGTAACCATGGAAGCGTCAGGAAGCCAGCGGAACATGATGGCAAACGTCAGAGAGAGCGCGCGCACCGCATGAAGAGGATCAACCCATGCAAGGCCGGCCTGCTTCCGCCACTTTCCCCCAGTATAAAACCGGAAGTGAGAAGCAGAGCAAGGGCCGGCTGGCATTGCTAAATTCTAAAATAAAATAAAAAATAAAAATGGTCAAACCATAAATGGAAATGGGAAGACCTGAGCCGCCCCCGTTAATCCCAAAATCTTAATAACAAGGGTAGATGGAACAGCTCACAGTCAGCAAAGATCCAAAAATGTGATCCCCTGAGTGGCCTCCACATTTAGCCACATCACTTGATCACACAGTAGTTATAAATGGGTAACAATAAGCTCAAATACAGGGGCTTCCAAATAAATTGGAAAACCGGGACAATCAGGAAGATTGGCCCTGTATTATCACCAAAAATATTGAACATGTAAAAATACAAGGCAATGTTCGAGTCGAACATGAGTTCAACTCGAACTCGAAGCTCATCCCTATTATTGGATGACTGGCTATGTTCTACAATAAACCTTTATTTAAACTACTACACCAACACTGGCTTTCTGTTGGCTCCTTGGTGAGCTCTATCTGTTCCTGTGCAAGTTGTCTTTTGCTGCTGCCTGAGGAGTGAGTCCAGAGTGGAAGTACATATACTAAAGCCTCATACACACGATCGGACTTCAAACAAACTTTTCCTTGGATTTTTGTCTGAAGGGAGTTGGCCGGGAACACCCATAGCATACACACGGCAGGACTTTCCCAAAACTTTCCCAACATCACGTGGTTTTTCTGCTCTTTTCTGGGCATGCGTATTTGTACTTCGGACAAAAGTCCGATGGATTTCTGAACCATAGGACTTTTGTTGCCGAAAAGTTTATCCGTTTGTAGAGCGAACTTTTGTCCGATGAAAACTGAAAACACAAGGCAATGTTCGAGTCGAACATGAGTTCAACTCGAACTCGAAGCTCATCCCTATTATTGGATGACTGGCTATGTTCTACAATAAACCTTTATTTAAACGACTACACCAACACTGGCTTTCTGTTGGCTCCTTGGTGAGCTCTATCTGTTCCTGTGCAAGTTGTCTTTTGCTGCTGCCTGAGGAGTGAGTCCAGAGTGGAAGTACATATACTAAAGCCTCATACACACGATCGGACTTCAAACAAACTTTTCCTTGGATTTTTGTCTGAAGGGAGTTGGCCGGGAACACCCATAGCATACACACGGCAGGACTTTCCCAAAACTTTCCCAACATCACGTGGTTTTTCTGCTCTTTTCTGGGCATGCGTATTTGTACTTCGGACAAAAGTCCGATGGATTTCTGAACCATAGGACTTTTGTTGCCGAAAAGTTTATCCGTTTGTAGAGCGAACTTTTGTCCGATGAAAACTGAAAAAGTTTGTCCGATGGAGCGTACACACAGTAGGATTTTTTTGAAAACTTGCTCATTTTGAAGTTTGTTGTCAAAAAGTCCTACCGTGTGTATAGGTCTTTAGTAAAGATCTGTGCCTGAGAAACATGCTGTGTTTGCTGTACCTGTTACAGTTTATGGTCTGGTGAGTGTGTATTTGATTAAGGTGGTGGTATTCAATATTTTTTTTACACAACAAGTTGGAGCTGGATGGTGGAAGATCTTTTTTATCTGAATATCTATTGTGACAAGTTTTTTTTTTAGCTAATTGGTAGTGCCAAATAGTGAGTTTACTCCACTTCAGAAGTATGTTTTCAGGGCTTTTTTTCCCAACTTTATTTAAAACAAAGCAAAAGTTCACAAATAAATATCTTGCCACGCAAGGTTTTTGTCATCAATGCAACAAAACATAGGATTCAGCCTCTATGCCCTTTATCAGCCCTGTGAATCAGGCCTCGTTCCTCGGCCCTCCTGACCGTCAAATGAGTCCCAGTGTTTGTGTACAGACTCTGTACCCCCAATGACATCTGCACCGCAAATGCCATCTCTGTTTACCTCTGAACCTCTGCCTTGCTTTTACACCTAAACCCCCTTCTCTGTTAAACTCTGCATCCCAAACCCCTCCACCCTGCTAACCTCTGTTCCCCAAACCCCCCTCTCTGATCATCTCTGCACCCCGTTCTTGGATCCAGGGCGAAAGGTTAAATGGAAAACGAAACGTGAAAAGAACAGTGCCCATCTGGCCTGTCGGGGTCTTAGTCGTCTTGCAGTTCTTAAGTATTCCAAGTTTTTATTGTCTGTGAAAATAAGAATAGGGTGAGCAGCCCCTTCCAACAAATAGCGCCATTCCTCCAGGGCAGTTTTAATGGCTAATAGTTCTCGATCCCCGACATGATAGTTTCTTTCGGAAGAGCTTAGTTTCCTGGAGAAGAAGACAATAGGATGGAGTAAGGACTTTGTCTATGAGATAGTATAGCCCCAACTGTATTTTCAGAAGCGTCAACTTCGAGTAAGTTGGCAAGAGCAGGGTCAGGGTGTTTTAGAATGGGGGCAGAAGTGAATAAAGTCTTTAGTTGTTCAAAAGCGCCTTGCGCCTCAGGAGTCCATTTGAATGGGGCATGCTGCTTGGTGAACTGAGTAATTGGTGCAATGATACCGGAAAAGTTCTTCATAAACTTTCTATAAAAATTAGCGAACCCCACAAAGCGTTATATGGCCTTCCGGAGCAGGCCATTCAAGTATAGCAGCCACTTTCTGCGGATCCATAGAGATGCCCTCTGTAGAAATGACGAGTCCCAGGAATTGGAAAAGTCGGTCTTTCAAATTCGCATTTCTCGGCTTTTGTATAGAGATGGTGTTGCTGAAGTCTATCAATTACCCTCTTTACATGACCCTGTGAAGATCAAGAGAACTTGAGAATACGAGGATGTCATCCATATAGACAGTGAATAAATCAAGAAAGTCCCTAAATATGTCATTGAACAGATGTGGTGGGGGCGTTGCAGAGATCGAACGGCATAACAAGATATTCGTAATGTCCAAAGAGCGTTTGGAATACAGTCTTCCATTCGTCTCCTTCACAAATTCTGACCAAGTTGTATGCACCCTTCAAGTCAAGTTTAGAGAATACATGTGCCCCTCGCAACCTCTGGAAAAGTTCAGGAATCAGGAGAAGAGGGTATCGGTTTTTGACTGTTATTTTGTTAAGGTCACGATTAGGGATGAGCCGAACACCCCCCGGTTCGGTTCACACCAGAACCTGCGAACGGACCGAAAGTTTTTGCGATCTTTCGAACCCCGTTAAAGTCTATGGGACTCGAACATGAGAAATCAAAAGTGTGAATTTTAAAGGCTAATATGCAAGTTATTGTCCTAAAAAAGGTTTGGGGACCCGGGTCCAGCCCCAGGGTACATGTATCAATGCAAAAAAAAGTTTTGAAAACTGACGTTTTTTCGGGAGCAGTGATTTAAATGATGCTTAAAGTGAAAAAATAAAAGTGAAATATTCCTTTAAATATCGTACCTGGGGGTGTCTATAGTATGTCTGTGAAGTGGTTCCCGTGTTTAGAACAGTTCCTGCACAAAATTACAATTCTAAAGGAATAAAAGTCATTTAAAACTGCTTGCGGCTTTAATGTAATGTCCGGTCCTGGCAATATGGATGAAAATCATTGAGAAAAACGGCATGGCCATTACCAGCCCCTTTGGGTCTTGTCTTGTATGGATATTAAGGGGAACCCCACACCCAAATTAAAAAAAGGAAAGGCCCTCTACTCTGAACAGCAGTATACAGGCGGTGCAAACAAGACAGGGACTGTAGGTTTGTTCTTAACTCGCCTAGCGGTATTCCCGAGTCTGGCTCGGGGTAAGATTTCAGTACCTAAAGCGGTAACCCCGAGCCCGACTCAGGATCACATTGCAGGATACAGGGAAAGTGACTTACCTTGTTCCCTGGATCCTGCGATGTGTTCCCGCTGTGTGTGCGAGCCGTCATCTCACTCGATCGACACTGCCGAGTGCCGCCGAGCTCAGTTCCCTGCGACGTTGCGGCGCACGGGGGGCGGAGATCGGCACCAAATTCAAAAAGTGAAACACACAATACACATACAGTATACTGTAATCTTACAGATTACAGTACTGTATCAAATAATTACACACCCCCATTGTCCCTAGTGGTCTGCCCAGTGTCCTGCATGCACTTTTATATTATAAAAACTGTTCTTTCTGCCTGGAAACTGGAGATTGTCCATAGCAACCAAAAAGTGTCCCTTTACATCAAAAGTGGTTTTAGACCAGCTAGAAAACAGCGATAATAAATTAGAATCACTTGCAGAATTGAGCGATATCGATTTGTGGGGAAATTTGTCATCAAACACTGAAAAACACTTTTATTATTATTATATTATTATTTGTTATAATTATTTTATAGTTATTTATTATATTATAAATTATGATTTTGTTTTTTTAACTTTATCATACCCGGGATGTCTACTAGACTCTGGTTTGGACAGATTTAAGTGAGTTATTCCTAAGAATTACAGGCCTACAAAATAAAACGCCAAATTTTCATGCAGAATAATGGTGCCGCTTTCAGCACCTAAAATCTGACAGAATCATACCGCCAGGAAGGTTAAGTAGAATCTGTTTGTAATTTTGAACTGGTACATTTTTAAAGTGTAGCTCCAGCCAAAAAATAAATTTTTAAGCTTTTTGGAAAACATCGGGAAGGGTTATGACCCCTGTAACATTTGTTTTGCTGTCTGTGCACCTGTTCAGAAGATTTCATCTCACTTTCTGTCCCAATGACAATTGGATTTAGAAAATTTGGGGTTTTTAGTGAAACAAGGAACTCTTACAGGAGAGAATTTCCCTTCCAAGGGGTAGATTTCTTCTCACTTCCTGTTGTCTCCTTCTATTTACAAGTAGGAGTCGTTTGTAATTCGGATGTTTGAAAGTAGGGGCCTGCCCTATATACTCTGCAGAAATTTGGGCCTTAGGTGTTGGTGTTGCCACAACACTGTGAGCCCTCACAGTTACTCTTGGTGGGCGCTGGAACGCCCTGCTGTGAACTATTATGTCAGGAATTGTAATTACATGCCATTGTTGAACAGTGGTAGGAAAAATTGGGCCTTTGGTGGTGGTGCTGGTGCTACAACACTGTCAGCCCTCACAGTTACTCTTGGTGGGCGCATGAATGGGCCCTGCTGTAAATTATTAGATCAAGAATTGTAATTGCATGCCCCTGTTGAAGAGGGGCAGAAAAATTGGGCCTTTGGTGGTGGTGGTGGTGGTGGTGTTGCCACAACACTGTAAGCCCTCACAGTTACTCTTGGTGGGCGCAGGAATGGGCCCTGCTGTGAAATATTAGATCAAGAATTGTAATTACATGATCCAGTTGAACAGGGGCAGAAAAATTGGGCCTTTGGTGGTGGACAGTGTGGTGGTGTTGCCACAACATTGTAAGGCCTTACAGTTACTCTTGGTGGGCGCAGGAATGGGCCCTGCTGTGAAATATTAGATCACAAATTATAATTACATGCCCCTGTTGAACAGGGGCAGAAAAATTGGGCCTTTGGTGGTGGACGGTGTGCTGGTGTTGCCTCAACACTGTAAGGTCTCACAGTTACTCTTGGTGGGCGCAGGAATGGGCCCTGCTGTGAAATATTAGATCAAAAATTGTAATTACATGCCCCTGTTAAACAGGGGCTGAAAAATTGGGTCTTAGGCACTGGTACTGGTGCCACAACACTGCAACCCCTCACAGATACTCTAGTTGGAGCGCAGGAATGAGCCCTGCTGCAAAGTATAGCAGCAAAAATTGTAATTACACAACCCTGTTAAACAGGGGCAGAAAAATTGGGCCTTAGGCACTGGTGCTGGTGCCACAACACTGCAACCCCTCACGGAAACCCTAGTTGGAGTGTAGGAATGAGCCCTGCTGCAAAATATAGCAGCAAAAATTGTAATTACACACCCCTGTTAAACAGGGGCAGAAAAATTGGGCATTAGGCACTGGTGCTGGTGCCACAACACTGCAACCCCTCACAGAAACTCTAGTTGGAGCGCAGGAATGAGCCCTGCTGCAAAGTATTGCAGCAAAAATTGTAATTACACGCCCCTGTTAAACTGGGGGAGAAAAATTGGGCCTTAGGCGCTGGTACCATAACACTGCAACCCCTCACAGAAACTCTAGTTGGAGCGCAGGAATGAGCCCTGCTGCAAAGTATTGCAGTAAAAATTGTAATTACATGCCCCTGTTCTTACAAGTTATCACCATGATCATTGAGGAGGAAGAGGATAGTCACTCAGCATAACAGGATAGTCACTCAGCATCAGCATAGGCAGTCTTGAAGGGATCTGACATTCAAAAAAAATATTCGGTTACATCAGAATCAGGTGCTTGGTAGCTGGTGGTGATCCAACACTGATTCATTTTTATGAAGGTCAGCCGATCGACCGAGTCGGTAGACAGGCGCACCCTGTGATCGGTTACAAAGCCTCCAGCAGCACTGAATGTGCGTTCCGATATAACGCTGGATGCAGGACAGGCCAGTAGCTCAATTGCATACTGTGCAAGCTCTGGCCAGTGATCCATCCTCAAAACCCAGTAACCCAGAGGATTTTCGGTGGGAAAGGTGTCCAAGTCTGATCTTGCCCCTAGGTATTCCTGCACCATGTAAAACAGACGTTGGCGATGGTTGCTGGAACCGATCATACTATGGGGCTGCAGACTAAAAAATTGTCTGAACGCATCGGTCAGACGGCCACCTTCTCCACCGCTCCTTCTGTGACTGACCAAAGCCTCCGCAACACGTTGTCCAGGACAAGGAATTTGTAACCTCCCAGGCTCTGGGAACGCGTTGCACAAACATTTCTGCAAGGCCTCCCGAAGATGTTTCATCTTCTGCTCCCTCTGCGACGGCAAGATGAGGTCTGCACCTTACCCTTATAATGTGGATCAAGGAGGGTTGCCAGCCAGTAATGATCCCTTTCCTTGATACCACAAATATGAGGATCCTTCTGCAGGCTTTGCAGGATCAGGGAGGCCATGCAGCGTAGGTTTGCTGAGGCATTCTGTCCAAAGTCCTCTGGGTCACTAAGGAACTATCATTGCCACCTAGCAGTGCCACTTCTCAATGCCCACCAGTGCCAACTAGCAATGCCACCTCTCAGTGCCCACCCTTGCCACCTTATCGGTGCCCATCAGTGCAGTCTCATCAGTGTGCATCAATGAAGGAGAAAAATTTAATTTTTTCAAAATTTTCAAACTAAATATTAACCACTTTCCTACCGCCCACCGTCAAATGACGTCCTTGGATTTGTGCGGTGACATCTGAATGATGCCTGCCGTTGCAGGCATCATTCAGATATCATTCTTTTCAGCCGGCGATTCTGTGCACGAGAAAAATGATCAGTTCCGCCGCTTGATCGTTCTCATAGGCGGCGGGAGGGGACGTTCCCTCCCTCCCGCCGCCATCCGGTGCTTCTCCGGGCTCTCCCGTGCCATCTGGGGATCGGAGAATGAATTGGCCGGTGCCGGATGGGAAGCATAGAGATGACTGGTGACCAGATGGTCGCCAGTCATCTCTATGACCGTCGGAGGCCCGGGCGCGATGTTATGACGTCACGCCGGGTTCCCGTATGTAAACAAAGCCGTGATCTTGGCTGTCAGCATGAGATCGGTGAATTTTTTTTTCCGATCTCATGCTTACCAGCCTGGAGGAGAGATGTGGGGTCTTATTAACCCTGCATCTCTCCATAAAGAGGACCTGTCACAATAGATTCCTATTACAAGGGATGTTTACATTCCTTGTAATAGGAATAAAAGTGATCAAAAAAACTAAAAAATTTAAAAAGAGTAAAAAAATTTAAAAAGTAAAAAACAAAAAAATAATAAAAATAAAATAAAACGCCCATGTGCCCGGTAGCTCGCGTTCAGAAGCGAACACACACGTAAGTCCCGCCCACATATGTAAACGCCTTTCAAACCACACATGTGAGGTATTGCTGCGTGCGCTAGAATGACTGCAACAATTCTAGCACTAGACCTCCTCTGTAATGCGAAAATGGTAACGTGTTAAAAAAAAATAATGCATCGCCTATGGAGATTTTTAAGTACTGAAGTTTGGTGTCATTCCATGAGTGTGCGCAATTTTAAAGCGTGACATGTTAGGTATCTATTTACTCAGCATAACAACATATTTCACATTATACAAAAAAATTGGGCTAACTTTACTGTTTTGTAATTTTTTAATTCCTGAAACCATTTTTTTTCCCAAAAAAAGGCGTTTGAAAATTTATTGCGCAAATACCGAGCGAGATAAAAATTTGCAATGACCGCCATTTTATTCCCTAGGGTGTCTGCTAAAAAAATATATATAATGTTTGGGGTTTCTAAGTAATTTTATAGCCATAAAATTATGATTTTTACATGAAGGAGAGAAGTGCCAGAATAGGCCCGGTGCTGAAGTGGTTAAAATATTAAAAAATTTTTTTTTTTAGTCGGTCTTTTGTATTTATAGAAAAAAAAAACACAGAGGTGATCAAATAGCACCAAAAGAAAGCCCTATTTGTGTGCAAAAAAATTATTAATTTTCATTGGGTTACAGTGTTGTATGAGTGCATCAGCGCTGAAAGTTGAAAATTGGTCTGGGCAGGAAGGGGGTTTAAGTGGGCAGTAAGCAAGTAGTTAATATAAGGCTACATGCACACGGACGTTTTTCCAGCCGCTTGTTTGAGCGTTTTTTGCAGCTTAAAAACGTCTCTCCATGTTAGCCTATGGCCTCATGCCCACCATGGCGTTTTTGAGCTGTAAATGGCATAGCCATTTTTAGGCCCCATGTACACGGGACGCTAGTGAAAAGTCTTCAGAACTAAGGTTGAAAGCGCCATTTAGAAAGGCGCGCTTTATAGCGTTTGCATGCCGCGTTTTACCACATTTGCGTCTATTTGCGTTTAGTTAGGAAACATCATAAGGAGCCGCCCTAAGCTCCAAAAACAGTATTATTAACCATTTCAGCTATTTTGTGAGACCAGAGTGAGTAGCAGCAGCTGAGAGAGCAGCAGTGTAGTTGTATTTAGCGTGTCACTTGCCACATCACCTGCCACAAGTTGTGGATTGTCCACTTGCCACGTCACCTGCCCCAAGTTGTGGATTGTCCACTTGCCACGTCACCTGCCCCAAGTTGTGGATTGTCCACAATGCAATGGAAGCAATTACATATTTATATATATATATATATATATTTAATGTTTTTTCATCATTTGCCATAATTTTTGAGTTTTTCAATGTAAAAAAATAGATCACCTTTAAAAATGCTTCTAAAGGAAAACGCAACTAAACGCCGGTGTGACAGGGGGGTCACTTTGGATACAGGGTGAGCCAGGAAATAATGGACATTAAGAAATATATCTTGGACTACCTAAAATGGGTCTGTAATATTTATCCACCATATTCCCAAGGATATCTGTAAAGGACTATTTACTGATTCGGAACTCAACAGGTTAATTGAGAGATACTAAGGTGTTCAGCCTCAATCCCCTGTCTGCCTAGTGTAATGCTAATCCAAGCTTCTAAAAGACCTGTTCATTGTTTGTGGTGATGTGGATTGGGGAAATTAAGTCTGTCCTTGTGTGTATTGTAAAGTAACAGACAGTCTGTTGAATATAAAGGTCATGCATAGTTATTTAAACATAAAGGGATTAGCTTTTGCCTTCTAAGAGATGGGTAGTGGGAGGCAAAAGCTAGCCTACTGTCAAATGTGTATTGGGTCTTGTTATGTTGTGGGTGGAGCTGGACCATTGTTCATTTTAGATTAATGCAGTATTGGATGTGTATAAAGGTTTCAATGTTTTTGGCAATAAAGTCAGTCTATCCCTGAAAGATACAGAGTGCGTCTCGTTCTTTCAGAAGGATTAATTCCTATGGGAAGTGGTCGTCTGGCTGTAGAGGATCGGCAGTGAATTTGTGTCTAGGAGAGGGAAGAGATCTAAACGGCGTTCCCCCCTTTCGTATTTGGGGTGCCGTTACATTGGTTGGCAGCTGTGGGATTTTCCCTCCAGTTCCTGGGACACTTCAAACCCCCACAGTGAAGGACCAGCTATACAGCCTGCAGGAAAGCCACACTGAAAGACCTACTTGAGAGCCGAGATGGACCAGAGGGTTGGTGATGCAGGACCCCGGTCAGTTGAAGACTTGTTTCAGCAACGAGTTCGAGAGCGGTTTGCATTATATGGCGCTAACCCATCAGAGACCGCCATACAGGAAGCCATTAAAGGCATCCAGCTGCAGGATGCGCGACGAGAGAGAGAACGAGAGCGACAAGAGAGAGAACGAGAGCGACAAGAGAGAGAACGAGAGCGACAAAAGAGAGAACTAGAGCGGCAACATGAGCGGAGAATGGCGGAAATACGGCAATCGGAGATCACCTACAGACAGCTGCTAGAATCTGCTCAGCAGCAGGGTGGGGTTACCCTTGCCTGGGACGATCAGGAAATACTAGTGGACAACTCTGAAATCCTGGCGGGAGAATCGGCAGTGGAAAATCTGAAGATTGCCATCCCTAAAGCCGAAGTGGATGATATGGAGTTCCAGGGAGCTAGCCTAGCTGAAGAATCGGCAGTGGAAAACCTGAAGATTGCCATCCCTAAAGCCGAAGTGGATGATATGGAGTTCCAGGGAGCTAGCCTGGCTGAAGAATCGGCAGTGGAAAATCTGAAGATTGCCATCCCTAAAGCCGAAGTGGATGATATGGAGTTCCAGGGAGCTAGGGCAGTTGGCTCATCTCCCCAGCCACAGATTACAGAAGGTATGGACTTAAGGGACTGTTCAGAGGATGTTATGGATTATGCATCGCCTGCCCAAGTACTGGCAGCAGGACAGAGTACTGCAGACCCCTGCTCTACACCCGTGGCAGTTTTGGAGGCCCGAGGTGAGAAGGTGATGGTTCCTCTTTCCCAGGGGAGTTCAGAGATGCAGGGGGGAGAAGCAGCCCTTTTCCCTCCCCAACAGTTAGCCAGAGCAGATGGTGTGGAGCCCCCAGCAGAGGTGCTGGCAACAGAGCAGAGTGCTAGCAACCTCTGCCCAGCACCGGAAACAACTGTGGAGTTTCAGGGAGCCGGGGCAGTTGGCCCCCCTCTCCAGCAACAAGCTGAGGTGGTAAAACTTTTACCCCCAGCTGAATCACTGGCAGCAGGGCAGAATACTACTGGCCACTGCACACAACTGCAACTTGAGCTGATGTCAGTGGATGGGACTACGGTCTACACTCACAGCAACCCAGCGGAAGAGCTGGCAACAGAGCAGAGTGCTGCGGGCCTCTGCTCTCAAATAACAGAAGAGGGAGTTCCTGTGGGACTGGATGGGACTTCGATCCTCACTGACACAACCCCAGAAAATGGTGTGACACTGGGACAGGAGGATGTCAGCCTTGCTTTGCAAGCACTGGGAGAATTTCACCTACCACAAGTGGATGGGACTTCAGTCTCCACTTGTATACCTCAGGGATGCTGGGCAGTCAGCCCAGATCCCCGACAGCATGAAAGACTGAGCCCAGTCACCCTGTCTTCTCCCCAGCGGCGGGTATGTTCTCTGAGAGAGGCAGAGGTTGGCTGGGTAAATAATGCTCTGCTTGGAGCAATTTATTTGGGGTACTGTGTCGATACCGGCATTAGAAGAATGGACCTATGGACTAACTTCGGAGTCAACCCATCTGGGGTCACCCCCTGTGTTAGTCTCCTGTCGAAAGGGGAGATGTGTGACAGGGGGGTCACTTTGGACACAGGGTGAGCCAGGAAATAATGGACATTAAGAAATATATCTTGGACTACCAAAAATGGGTCTGTAATATTTATCCACCATATTCCCAAGGATATCTGTAAAGGACTATTTACTGATTCGGAACTCAACAGGTTAATTGAGAGATACTGAGGTGTTCAGCCTCAATCACCTGTCTGCCTAATGCTAATCCCAGCTTCTAAAAGACCTGTTCATTGTTTGTGGTGATGTAGATTGGGGAAATTAAGTCTGTCCTTGTGCGTATTGTAAAGTAACAGACAGTCTGGTGAATATAAAGGTCATGCATAGTTACTTAAACATAAAGGGATTAGATTTTGCCTTCTAAGAGATGGGTAGTGGGAGACAAAAGCTAGCCTACTGTCAAATGTGTATTGGGTCTTGTTATGTTGTGGTCCATGAACTCCTCCTCACCCTGTTCATGGACTGAGCTTGGGTCAAAGTATTAAATGCAACACCAAGCGCGTACACAACACGAGCTCTACGATGAGAACGTACTTCCAACATGGCTTTAAACCGGTCGGCTGGTCAGAACGAACTTAAACAGAACGCACTGAGGAACAGCAAGTCCTATGAAGAACGACCTGAAAACCAGTAAACGAGCAGACAAGAACGCACTGAAAAACAGATATGACCTGACTACACGCACTGAAAGACAGATACGAACCCACAAGCACAAACTGAACACCAGAAAACGATCTGAAAAGCACGGAGACTGAAAAGCAAAAATCGGCTCTCACCAAACTTTTACTAACACACAGTAACACGAAATCAGCAAAAACAGCCCAAAGGGTGGCGCCGTTGGATTTGAACTTCCCCTTTATAGTGCCGTCGTATGTGTTGTACGTCACAGCGTTTTGGACGGTCGGAATTTTGACTGATGGTGTGTAGGCAAGACTGATGAAAGTCAGCTTCATTGGAATTCCGATGGAAAAATCCATCAGATTTTATTCCATCGGAAATCCGATCGTGTGTACAGGGCATAACAGGTTTTCTTCTAAGATTGCCCTATGTTTGGCTCCATCAATCTTTCCATTAGACTTGTGCACAACGGAAAAATTCGTTCCGTTTCGGTTCGTTTCTTTCCGGTCCTGTTGATTCGTAATCATTCGTAATTTTGCTAGACGGGATTTTTCGTGTTCGGACTCATTCGTATTTTTGCAAGCGACATTTTTCGTTGAATTTTTTGTTGCTTTATAATTCGTACTTTCGGTAGAGTACGTTGTTTTTCGTTGATTCTGGACACAACTCCTACTTTCGTAACTTTTTTTGGGTTCGTTGATTCGTAATTTTCCGTGTCTCTCTCACAACGACGCTGCCTATTATGCCTAATGTGCTTCGAATGGATTTGTACTTTTCTAAATACATTGCGGTTATTTGTAACGATTCGAAATCTCGTATTTTACTTTCGTTTTTAACATGCGGCTATAGGCTCCGCCCCTGTACACCATTTTGAGAGGGTTCAGCACGGTGAGGGAGAAGCAGAGAGCAGAGCAGAGTGTTATTGTGCTTCGAATGGATTCGAAATCTCGTATTTTACTTTCGTTTTTTACATGCGGCTATAACCTCCGCCCCTGTACACCATTTTGAGAGGGAGTTCAGCACGGTGTGGGAGAAGCAGAGAGCAGAGCAGAGTGAGTGTTATTGTGCTTCGTATGGATTCGTACATTCGTAACTTTTTCATAACGAATTATGCCGAAGACATTCGGGCATTCGCTATTTGCGGTATAATTTATTTCGGATTCGGTCTTATTCGTAATTGCTTTGTTCGGAAATTCGAATGCTTCCGAATGTCCGAAAGTTGCTAAATTCGGACGAATTTCAATTCGTTACGAAACGAATTGCACAAGCCTACTTTCCATCAACTCTGACTAGTTTCCTGGTCCCTTCTGAAGAAAAGTATCCCCACATCATGATGCTGCCACCACTATGTTTCTCGTGGGGATGGTGTGTTCAGGGTGATGTGCAGTTTTAGTTTTCTACCACACATAGCGTTTTGCTTTTAGGTCAAAAAGTTAAATTTGGTCTCATCTGACCAGAGCACCTTCTTCCACATGTTTGCTGTGTCCCCCACATGGCTTCTCGCAAACTGCAAACTGGACTTCTTATGGCTTTCTTTCAACAATGGCTTTCTTCTTGCAACTCTTCCATAAAGGCCAGATTTGTGGAGTGCATGACTAATAGTTGTTCTGTAGACAGATTCTCCCACCTTAGCTGTGGATCTCTGCAGCTCCTCCAGAGTTAGCATGGGCCTCTTGACTGCTTCTCTGAATAATTCTCTCCTTGCCCAGTCTGTCAGTTTAGGTGGACGGCCATGTCTTAATAGGTTTGCAGCTGTGCAATACTCTTTCCATTTTCGGATGATGGATTGAACAGTGCTCTGTGAGATGTTCAAAGCTTGGGATATTTTTTTATAACCTAACCCTGCTTTAAACTTCTCCATAACTTTATCCCTGACCTGTCTGGTGTGTTCCTTGGCCTTCATCATGCTGTTTGTTCACTGATGTTCTCTCACAAACCTCTGATTGCTTCACAGAACAGCTGTATTTATATTGAGAGTAAATTACAGGTGGACTCTATTTACTAGTTAGGTGACTTCTGAAGGCAATGATTGCACTATATTTTAGTTAGGGGTATTAGAGTAAAGGGGGCTGAATACAAATGCACGCCACACTTTTTACATATTTATTTGTAAAAAATGTTGAATTTTTTTTTTCCTTCCACTTCACAATTATTTGCCACTTTGTGTTGGTCTATCACATAAAATCTCAATAAAATAACATTTTATGCCCCTAGAAAGCCTTAAGGTGCTTTTGGGTCCCTCTATGCGAGTAGGCTGTAAAAAAAATCACACATATCCATACATAGGAGCAATAGTAGAATATGTTTTGGGGTGTAAGCATGCCCATGATGTGTGTTAGAAATATCTTATTAATTGACAATTTTGTATAAAAAAAATGACATTTCAATTTCTTTCCTCATTTTGCGAAAATTTGTGGCAAAATTTTTTTTTTTTTCAAAAGACTTCACATGCCTCTCAGAGAATATCTTGAAGGGTTTTCTTTCCCAAATGTGGTCATTTTGTGGGTGTTGCTACTGTCCTGGTGCTCCGTGGCCTCCAAAAAGGTAATTGATAGTCAGGAAATTAGATGCTTAATATATGACCAAGAAAGCCAGACGGGGGTGCTTTGATTTTGTGCACTCTTTGCATTTAGTCTGTAAAAATGTCTCACGCATGTGGTATCCCCATGATTGGGAAGAGTAGCAGAATGTTTTGGGGTGTACATATGTTGTAAGTAAGTAATTATAAGCATGCCTACTGTATGTTGTGTGTGAAAAATAACTTGTGAAATGCCATCTTTTGTGGGAAAAAAAATTGATTTACTTTTATAAATTTCCAAAGAACTTTAGCAAAAGATTACAATTAAAAAATTCACCATACCTCTTACTAAATACCGTATATACTCAAGTATAAGCCGAGTTTTTCAGCACATTTTTTGTGCTAAAAAATGCTCCCCTTGGCTTATACTCCTCGATAAGAGTCTGTGTCCATCTTCAACTTTGTACGCCTGATCACGGCTAGCCGTAGGTCCCCTGGACCCCAAACTTGGCACACATGTAGCCCCACTCTTCCTCTACAAGTGTGCAAAGTTGTTGCCTGGGGGACCTACGGCCGGGGAGCACCGATTTTTCAAACCCGGGCACCCCTTCCATAGACTCCCATGTTAAAAGGTAATTTCTCCAGTGATTTTGGGGACCCGGTACTGGCCAACCCATAGACTCCCATGTTAAACGTCAGTCTAGTCACACAGCGTCGGAGATCAGGTAGGGAGATTGGGCACAGTGAGACATGGACACAGTGAGGCATGGGCACAGTGACAGTGGGGCATGGGCACAGTGAGGCATGGGCACAGTGAGGCATGGACACAGTGAGGCATGGGCACAGTAAGTCACAGAGAGGCATGGACACAGTGAGGCACAGTGAGGAATGCACATGGACACAGTGAGGCGAAGTGAGGCACATTGAGGCATGCAGATTGACACCCAAGGCTTATACTCGGCTTATACTCGAGTATATATGGTACATTGGACTGTCTAAAAAAAAGGATAATTTTGTGGGTATGTGAACTGTCCTGTCATTTTAGGGTCTCAAGAATTGAAATTGGCAATCAGAACATCAAGATTGATCAATTTTCAAATATACATACCATAGTTTGCAAATTTCACACAGGGTGAATAATGTATATCAATTTGTTTTTAGCCAAAGAAATGTAGCAGAAAATATTTGAGCCACTTTTTTTTTTTTTGTAATTGTATGTTTATTGAGATTTTTCAACAAAACAAGAAAAGGCAGACACATTACAGAGAAGTGCCACAATCATCTTATACAGAAAAAGAGAGGCATTTCTTAGTGAATGATATCATAATCAGAGGGAACAAGAGAAAAGTCAAGAAGAACAAGGGAGGGGAGGGTACACCATGGATCTTGACACAATATATATAAAATAGTAGTATGTATAGTAACAATAGTCTTTAAGCTAATCATTCAAACAAGAAGGGACAAGTTGCCTGCAGGATATTTGGTAGCAGTTTGGGATAGAGATTCTGGATTGAAAGAGGAGTTGTCCCAGGGATCCCATATTTTTGAGAATTGAGGCAGAGTATCGTGAATCACTGCTGTCATATGCTCCATTCTACGTATCTGTGCTACGGCTAGTATCAATTGGGATTGCGTGGGGGTGTTGGGAGATAACCAATGAGTAGGTATTACTCTTTTGGCGGCCAAGAGAATATATGATATCAACTTTTTGGCGTGTTTAGGTATTCCAGGGATTGGGAGGCCTAACAAGTAGTGGGCCGGATCTCTAGGGATGACCATCGCCAACACAGACTGAAGTACAGTACTGATTGGACTGAGAACCAAAAAGGCAAAATTAACGGGCATTCCCAAAAGATATGGCAGTGCGTTCCTATATCTTGCAAGCATCTCCAGCATTTCCGGGATATAGAGGGATCATATTTATGGATGACCTCTGGGGTCCTATACCAGAACATGAGGACTTTATAAGCTGTCTCTCTCTGCTCCACGCATCTGGATACTTTAGATATGGAAGACCAGATCTCCTGCCATTGAGGAAAAGATATAGGGGTTGGAAGTACCTTGGCCCATCTCTGCATGTACACATGAGATTCTAGCGTAGGTAGATTTGAGTCATGGAGGATCTTATATATAGAAGATATGAGACCGGGTTGGTATGGGCCCTGGGCACATAAAGCTTCAAAGGCATTGGGTTTTTCTAAGGCCAAGGCAGGTGATATAGAATGGAAGTAGTGTTTAAATTGAAGATAAGAAAAAAAAGCTTTATGGGTATATCAAATTTCTTTTGAAGATCTTGGAAGGAGAACAGTTTGCGGGTTATAGGATGTACTAGGTGGCGGAGCTGAAAAATGCCCGCCTGTAACCATGGGTACATGTTATTGTAGGATAGGCTATCCGGAATATCCGGGTTGAAGATAATGTTTAAGAGAGGTGGGCATGGAGAAGAGAGAGAGAACCTCTTGTTACATTTTTTCCAGATAGAAAAAGTAAATAGCATTGGTCCTAGACATATATGTCTGAGCTGAGATATGGAGGAAGTTAAGTCGGCCCAGAGCATTGAGCAAGGATGCACAGGGCTAGTAACACTGATTTCTAACTCTGACCATCTACTTGTTGCAAAGCGTGACGACCAAGAGATGGTCGCTGCAAGATGGGTAGCAAAGTAGTATTTACTGATATCGGGTGCTCCCAAGCCACCTTGAGATCGGGGAGCAAACACCACTTTGCTAGCAAACCTGTGTGCTTTATTTCCCCAGATAAATTTAGTGAAGGCCCGTTGAATGTTTCGAAGTTGTAGCATAGGGATTGCAATTGGCAATGTTTCAAAAAGATATAAAAACTTCGGGAGTATAGCCATCTTGAGGACATTTATCCTTCCTAGAAGAGACAGAGGACATTCCGTCCATTTACGGAGTAAGCCATGTGTTTCTGAGATTAGGGAGGGGAAGTTAGCTTGATACAAAGTGGGATAAGATGCCGTTAGGTGTATACCAAGATATTTAATGGAAGCAGAGCACCAGTGGTAGGGGAAGTTACTTTGTAATGAGGTAAGGAGCATGGGGGGGATATGTATAGGTAGAGCTTCTGTTTTGGCCGTATTAACTTCATAACCAGATAATTTACTAAATGTGTCTAATAATGCGTGGAGGTTGGGAAGAGAAACATGTGGCTTAGTTAAAGTAAGCAAGATATCATCTGCGAAAAGAGACAGTTTGTACTCTCTGTCGCAGGGAGACCCCACTTATGTCCGGGTGCATGCGGATGGCTTCAGCTAGGGGTTCAAGTCATAATATAAATAATAAGGGGGAGAGGGGGCACCCCTGTCTAGTCCCATTGCTGTGCAAAAAGGGTGGGGATACAAAAGACGCCAGATGTACTTGGGAAGTGGGCCGGGAATATAAGGCCTGAAGAGCTGACATAAAAGAACCTGTGAATCCAAAGCGCGTAAGCGTGGCAAACATATATGGCCAGCCGAGTCTGTCGAACGCTTTCTGAGCATCTAAGCTCAAGATAAGGGCAGAGCGGGATGTTTTGTCGAGTAAATCTATCAGGTCAATAGTGCGTCTAGTGTTGTCCCCTGCACGCCTACCTGAGACAAAGCCCACTTGATCGTTATGAATAAGGCTAGGTATAATGGAGGAAAGTCTGTTGGCTATGATTTTTGTAAAGATTTTATAATCCGAATTGAGCAGGGCTATGGGCCTGTAGTTATCTGGTAATGACGGGGATTTGCCAGGTTTTGGGAGAACTGTAATGTGGGCATGTAAAAATTGAGGGTGAGGGACAGTGCCCTTCTGTAGGGAAGTAAAAAGGTCTATTAGATATGGGCTTAGAATTGGGAGAAAGGTTTTGTAATAAAGATAAGGTAAACCATCTGGTCCCGGTGACTTGTGCAAAGGCAGCTCTTTAACAACCTCAGCTAATTCTTCTGGTGTGATGGCAGCGTTAAGGGTAGCTGTTTGTGATGATGACAGTTTGGGCAGTTTTAAAGAGTCACAAAAGGAGTTAAATTCATCCTGGGAGAATAGGTGTTTGGGGTTTGTGTTTATACAATTGTATAGCTTACTATAAAATGTCCCAAAGACCTTGGACATTGTTTGCGGACAGTGAGTTGGGGTTCCATCAGCCTGGGTGAGAAATTCGGGGTAAGAGTGAAACGGACGCGGTTTGAGCCTATTCACCAGCATCCTATGCGGCTTGTTAGCGAATTTGTAGAATTTCTGTTTAGCCCAGAGTAAGGATTTGGAGCATCCGTTCATGTCAATAGACTTTAACCTTTCGCGTAAAGAGGTGACTATGTGCAGACGCGTCACCGTAGGGGAGGCTAGTAGCAGACTGTCTGCTTTTTGTAGCCGGGAGAGAATATCATGCCTCTGAGCTGCAGAGTCCCTCTTTAAGCGGGAGCCAGCTGAGATACATGAGCCTCTAAAGTATGCTTTATGGGCCTCCCATAGGGTGGACACATCCGCCACGGAGTTGTCATTCAGTTAGAAGAATTCAGTTAAATTTTGAGATAATTGAGTTTCAGTGATAGGGTTGCGGAGGAGAGAGTCATTCAGTCTCCAATGGCAAGTTTTAGGTGTAGATGAGGAGAGTGTGAGATCGACCTGAACAGATGCATGGTCAGACAGAGTCATAGGGTTCAATTCTGAAGCCACAGAGGATGTCAGCAAAGGGGCCGTGACAAAAAGATAATCTAATCTGGAGTACATCTTATGTGGGGGGGAAAAGAAAGAATACTGTTTGTGCGTGGGGTGTTTGATTCTCCAGATGTCTAGTAGATTATGAGATCTAATGAGTCTTCGAAAAGAGGCAGATTGGCGTTCTATTTTAGCTGAAGGGTTGGTGGAGAATAGCGTGCGTCTGTCCCTTCTAGGGGACAAGGTCATATTGAAGTCACCCCCAACTATCATAAAGGGTTGAGCATATTTGCCCATTTTCCGAAATACATCAGTGAGAAATTGGATTTGACCTGAGTTAGGGACATAAACATTGATCAAAGTGAAAGAGCGTGAGAGACAATCGCAGTCCAGGAAAATATACCGACCCCGAGGGTCCATGAATGAGGTTTTTACTCTCAAGGGGCAGGATTTTCTAATCAATATGGCAACTCCCGCTTTGCCAGAGGGATCAGAAGCTATGAATGAAACAGGAAAATGTTTTGCAGCAAATTTAAAGGATCCCCCCGAGCGGAAATGTGTCTCCTGGACTAGGATTATATCCGCAGCTGAAGATTTGAACTCTTTTAAGGCTAACCAGCGCTTATGAACAGAATTCAAACCCTTCACATTATAAGTAAGAACCCGTAGAGCCATCCCGATGGAACAAGATTACGCTATGATAACCATAATAAAAAAGAAGAAACAGCCATGTAAACATAAACAGACAAAATTGGCAAAAAAGTCCATGGTGTATCCTGTGAAGGAAAAACATGAAATAGTATTCAACATTAGTAAGGAGTGATGATGGAAAAACACGCAAGCAAAACAAGCAAAAAGTGAAAAATAGGTCAAAAAAGGACCTATAAAAACAAAGAAAAATCGAAGTATAGCCTGGGGGGTACACACCGCCCAGGAGTCCACAGCCGTGGATCAAAAGGAGGCACACGAGGGGCCCCAACATATCTGGGGTGATCCCTGCCGTCTTCCAACAAAATTTCAAGAAACTTGGTAGAAAAATTGAACCATATTCTATAAGAGAAACGTCCCATGTGTATGAGTGTGAACTTCCCAAACTAGGGGAAATTCGGTGGGGCTAGGGCCGAAGCCAAGTTGAACAAACTGCAGGAGAGACACCTCTCAAGGTGGGAGTCTAGGGAAAGGGTGTCGCTGGGGTGTAGAGTAGCCCTTCTGTGGTTTCTGGCGGGCAGGGGTCCAAATCCGGCCTGGAATGGATGCAGGTTTGGGTGTCATCGGGAGCGATGTGGGGTCCTCATCTGGCAGCGGCGGAAGACCTAGATTGCGTATGAATGCCTCACTCTCCTGGAGATCTCTCATGGAGTATTGGATACCTTTTTTCGAGACAGACAAGCGGAAGGGAAATCCCCAGCGGTATGGAAGATGATGGTTTTGCAAGTGGGTGGTTACTGGGCGAAGGCTGCGGCGTTTAGCAAGGGTTATAGGAGACAGATCGCTAAAAATTTGTATTTTAGCCCGCTTGAATTCCAGCCAGGGTTTGTTGCGAGTAGCCATGGTCAAAGCTTCCTTGCTGTCGTAGTAGTGAAAGCGCACTATAATGTCTCTTGGGTTTGCTCCAGCAGGGGGTTTAGGGGCCAGTGACCTATGTGCTCTATCTAGTCTCCAGTCTATGTCCGGTATCAGAGGGGCCACGGTATTAAAGAGGCTTAGTAGATATGGTCGGATCTCTCCGTCTCCTATGGTTTCAGGGACACCTCTGATACGCAGATTTTGGCGACGTTCCCTGTTTTCCAAATCCTCCTGTTGGGAATGGAGCTGGGAGATGGATTGTTTTAAACCAGCATTGTCTTCTTCCAGGACATGAACGTATTGTATCAAGTCATCAAATTTTGTTTCTAAAACATTGGTGCGTTCACCAATATGAGCAATCTCCCCCCTCAATTCGTGCGCAAGCTTTCCCATTTCCCTGGAGACATTGCTGGTCAAATCCTGTAAGAGAGCTTGCAACTTATTGTCCAATATGTCCACTGTAACGGGAGATGACATTTCTGTGGATGGGAAGGGCATAAAGATCTGAGGAGTGTCTCTTGCCTCACCGCGAGCATCCGCGAGTGCCGACGCGGTGCCGGGCATAGTCGGGGCTGGGGATTCGGGCCTGCTCAGAAAACGGTCCAGTGTCTGTATAGGCCTCAGCTCTGGTGTGTGGGATTGAGCAGATTGCTTCGGCCCGTATTTCACCATGGGGTGCTTGGACAGGTTATTGGTCAATTGCGGTGTCTCCCGTGGCTGATGTAGTAGTCGTACCCTGTGCGGGAGCAATGGAATGCTGCAGGGATCAGAATGAAGGAGTTACATGCCCTTCAGCATTGGGCGTCCCGCATGTGTCCCCTGTAATGACATCCGCATTGTGGGGAGCATAGGAAGGAGCGGAAGTTTGTGAGAGGTGGAGGCCTTAATAGTCCAGCAAACAGAGGCTCATGAGATGTGGAGGCCTAGGTAGTCCAGCAAAAAGGGATCAATTAGGGATTTGAGAAACTTTGGAATAGCGTGGATCACAGGGAAGCTGTAGGAATCGTGGGTGTAGCATACAGGTGGGGACCAAAGATTGGTTAGAGATCTGTGTTTAACACTATATATACCTAAGAGGCTAGTAGACCGATCTCCCCCTTGTGATGTGAGGAAAGAGAATGAGGTGACCCAGAGGCTGGAAACATGAGCAGGCCAGGAGTCGGGGTGTAGCAAAATGGCCGCCGAGCTCCAGGACTAGGCCGAAGCCGCGGCCTTTCCTGAAACGGCCGCCGTGTGGAGAAGCGGCGATCTGTCTGGGCCACAGCTCTCCTTCAAGGGAATGATCGCCTGCAACTGCCGCGGGGGTGGTCTGCCTCTGCTAGGGATGCTGGCGCTGGTTAAGGAATGCGATATGGCCTATGGAGCCCTGTACCTGGATGGGGAGGCCCCGGCTGGCTCCGTAGGCCTCAGGCTGCCGATGGCGGGTCGCGGGCAGACGCCCAGATCTTTCGGCTGGTTCTCTCTGGCGTCTGCTCTGTCTGTCCTCCTCGAGAGATGCGGCCACAAGGGGTTGAGGCGACCGTTTGTCCCGCGGGTTGCAGCACTTGAGAGTGGAGGACTCCGAAGGCTCCGCAGGCCCCAAGATGGCGGCGGATGCTTGGAGATGTCCGCAGGCCAAGCGAAGCCACCGCCAGCCAGCGCCCCCAATATACAGCTAAGCCGAGGTAGAGGATGCCTGGGAACGATTGGGGCTCGTTTGGAGGCTCACCAGGGTGGATTTTGCAGAGGATGGCCGTGGATTGTGAGTGGGTCTGCAGAGCTCCATCCAAACACGTCCTCCTCGGCTCACGTCCGGACACGCCCCCCTGAGCCACTTTTTTTGTTGTTTTCAAACAATTCTTTTTAAAATATTCAACCAATACAAACTTAAAGCCATAAAATGACCAAAGAGTGCAAAGGGCACAAAATACAGGATATGTTTAGCCACAGCAACATTGCAATAGCAATATAATAGTGTTGCAATCTGTCATCCATCTTCTCATGTAAGGAAGGGGATCAGAGAAACAGATTCCAATACAAAAGTTATATACGGTAAATTGGCTATAAGATCTTTACCTCTAGGCGAGTCACTGCAGTGTTTTTCATAAAAGGGGAATAAGGAATAATGTGTTGCATAAAAATGTCTTATTTGGGGAGCGTGGCCGACCAGGAACTCAAATGGCCGCATAAGGCTGCTGCTCCTGCTCTGATGGAGAAACTAACGGCCAGCATCGGCTATTCAGAGCCACAACACACTCGCCATTAGTGCGATCCGCACCACCGGTCCACTGGGAACATGTTCAAGAAGAGGAAGGAAAAAAGAGGGCCGCAGTAACTAACAGCCTTCTTCGTCCAACATCAGCGTGGAGCAAGGCAAGATGGTGCCAGTTTCTCTCCATCAGCGGCTGCACGTTCTCCTACACAGACTCAATCCGAGTCACCAGAGGGCTGCAGCAACAATAAACCAAGAGCCCAGATGTCTTACAGCTTCACACCAATGTCAGGAAGCCTGGAAAAAGCTAGATTCAGGCTAAATGGAGACCATGGACAACAAGTGGGGAGTCCTAATGGGGACACAGGGGAGGACACAAGAGACAGCATGTCATGTCTTCCCCATCATCTCCAATGACTCCAGAGGCAGCCGGAGTTGGTGGGCGGAGCTGGGGGTGTGGCTGCCCCCTCCACTCCTCCCACAGGCTCGTTCACTCTGGCTGATTCCACAGCTGAAGGAGAAAGAAACGAGGACACAGCAGCCAGAGTATCTTCATCTCCAGGCATGCTGTAAGTTACTGCACTGCTGCACATGTCACTACATAGAGACCTAACCTGGCACCATACCACCCCAATGTAAAAGGAAAAAAGAGGGCGCACCGACCTAGTGCATTACCAATGGCTAGGTTTATTAAAAGTAAGTTAAAAGATTACAAATACTCACAATACTCACAAAGCAAGTATAATAGTAGGCACATAACCATTCCATCAAAGGGGATTGCCTCCTGCTGGAACCAGATGACCAGAGAGTCCAGACGACAGATATTACAGCTACGGCTGACGCGTTGCGAGGGCGCACCCTCTTCCTCAGAGCCAAAAAGTTAGGAAGAGGGTGCGCCCTCACAACGCGTCAGCCGTAGCTGTAATATCTGTCGTCTGGACTCTCTGGTCATCTGGTTCCAGCAGGAGGCAATCCCCTTTGATGGAATGGTTATGTGCCTACTATTATACTTGCTTTGTGAGTATTTGTAATCTTTTAACTTACTTTTAATAAACCTAGCCATTGGTAATGCACTAGGTCGGTGCGCCCTCTTTTTTCCTTTTACATTTTAGTCTTAAAGAATACCAATTATTCTGAGGAGGGCAGCAAGATTCCTGGTCATTTCCTTTCCTACGGAACACTCTGGTTGTGTCACTAAGAGACCAAACTTCCAAGCGCAGGAGACTGTTTTTGTGTGACCATACCACCCCAACCTGCCCTATGCGTGCCACCCCAACCTGCCTTATGCCACCGCACCCTGCTCTATGCCACCGCAACCTGCCTTATGCCACCACAACCTGCCCTATACCACCCCAGCCTCCCCTTTGCCACCGCAAACTGCCCTATGCCACCGCAACCTGCCCTATGCCACCGCAACTTGCCCTATGCCACCACAACCTGCCCTATGCCACCACAAACTGCTCTTTACCACCCCAATCTGCCCTATGCCACCGCAAACTGCTCTATACCACCCCAACCTGCCCTATGCCACCGCAACCTGCCCTATGCCACCACAAACTGCTCTATACCACCCCAACCTGCCCTATGCCACCACAAACTGCTCTATACCACCCCAACCTGCCCTATGCCACCTCAACCTGCTCTATGCCACCACACCCTGCCCTATATCACCCCAACCTGCCCTCAGCCACCTAGCCTGCCATATACCACCGCAAAGTGCCCTATACCACCCAAACCTGCTCTATACCACCCCAGCCTGCCCTATATCACCGCAACCTGCCCTATATTACCCCAACCTGCCCTATATCACCCCAGCCGGCCCAAAACCACCCTATACTTTAATTTACAGGGGTCATTTGGGGGTGTGCCTCGTGACCATGCGCTGCCTGCAGGGCGTTGGGCAGGATAGACAGGAGGAGGGTGACACCATATTTTGCCGCACCAGGTGACACCAACCCTAGTGACGCCATTTCCCCAGTGCACTCTCAGCTGTGAGTCAGAGCCGCACTCGAGTGACAGTGACACCCAACGGCACATCAGGGGGCCGGGACCCGCAACAATCCCCTTCTCTCTGGCAAGGTGGCCGCGGCACTGATGATCTGATCAGTCTCGGCTCGGCTGTCTCACACAGCCGAGCAGGGTGAAGCCACCTCCCCCTCCTCCTTTATGTCCACACAGGGGGAGGGGACCCAACATGCAGTCCTGCGCTGATCTGAGGTACATTATGGGTCTGAAGGGGGGTCTGTATTGTAGGGGGTTCTATATTGTAGGGGTGGTCTGAAATGTAGGGGGGTTCTGTATTGTAGGGGGGTCTGTAATGTAGGGGGGTTCTGTATTGTAGGGGGGTCTGAAATGTAGGGGGTTCTGTATTGTAGGGGGGTTCTGTATTGTAGGGGAGTCTGTAATGTAGCTGGGTTCTGTATTGTAGGGGGGTCTGAAATGTAGGGGGGTTCTGTATTGTAGGGGGGTCTTAAATGTAGGGGGGTTCTGTATTGAAGGGGGGTCTGTAATGTAGGGGGGTTATGTATTGTAGGGGGGTCTGAAATGTAGGTGGGTTCTGTATTGTAGGGGGTCTGTAATGTAGGGGGGTCTGTATTGTAGGGGGATCTGTATTGTAGGGGGCTGTAATGTAGGGGGGTTCTGTATTGAAGGGGGGTCTGTATTGTAGGGGGGTCTGTATTGTAGGGGGGTCTGAAATGTAGGGGGGTTCTGTATTGTAGGGTGGGTCTGAAATTTAGGGGGGTCTGAAATGTAGGGGGGTTCTGTATTGTAAGGGGTCTGTAATGTAGGGGGGTTCTGTATTGTAGGGGGTCTGGAATGTAGGGGGTCTGTATTTTAGGGGGGTCTAAAATGTAGGGGGGTCTGTATTGTAGGGGGTCTGTATTGTAGGGGGGTCTGTATTATAGGGGGGATTCTGTATTGTAGGGGGGTTCTGTATTGTAGGGGGGTCTGTATTGTAGAGGGGGGTCTGTAATGTAGGGGGGTCTGTATTGTAGGGGGGTCTGTAATGTAGCTGGGGTCTGTACTGTAGGGAGGGGGTCTGTACTGTAGGGAGGGGGTCTTTAATGTAGGGGGGTCTGTATTGTAGGGGGTCTGTATTGTAGAGGGGGTCTGTACTGTAGGGGGGTCTGTACTGTAGGGAGGGGGTCTGTACTGTAGGGAGGGGGTCTGCACTGTAGGGAGGGGGACTGTACTGTAGGGAGGGGTTCTGTACTGTAGGGAGGTCTGTGTTACATGCAGGGGGTCCAGAACTGTTAGGGGGTGCCTGTGTAGCAAACTGTGGGGGGCTGTGTAATGTAAAGGGGTTCAGAGGTGCGGTGCTATGTAATGTAAAGGGGTCCAGAGGTGCAGGGTGCTGTGTAATGTAAAAGGGTCCAGAGGTGCAGGGTGCTGTGTAATGTAAAGGGGTCCAGAGGTGCAGGGTGCTGTGTAATGTAAAGGGATCCAGAGGTGCAGGATGCTGTGTAATGTAAAGGGGCCCAGACGTGCAGGGTGCTGTGTAATGTAAAAGGGTCCAGAGGTGCAGTGCTATGTAATGTAAAGGGGTGCAGGTTGCTGTGTAATGTAAAGGGGTCCAGAGGTGCAAGGTGCTGTGTAATGTAAAGGGGCCCAGACGTGCAGGGTGCTGTGTAATATAAAAGGGTCCAGAGGTGCAGTGCTATGTAATGTAAAGGGGTGCAGGTTGCTGTGTAATGTAAAGGGGTCCAGAGGTGCAAGGTGCTGTGTAATGTAAAGGGGTCCAGAGGTGCAGGGTGCTGTGTAATGTAAAGGGGTCCAGAGGTACAAGGTGCTGGAACCCCACATCCCATCATTAACCACCGCCTCGAAGCACCACCGCTGCGCCCCCCCCCCCCCCTGGCTGCTCAGTCTAAAATGCCTGGGCCTATTTTTCGACCTAGTCCCAGCCTGATTCACACGATGAAAGAAATTAAGACATGGAGCGGGTTAAAGCCAAATTAGCCAATATCGAAGATAGATCGAGGCACAATAACCTCAAAATCAAGGAGTCCCAGAGAGAATATAGCAGGAAAATCTCTGCTCATATGGGACTACCATGTTTAAAGAAATCCTACCTGATGTTACAGATCTCAATGTCACAATAGATAGGATTCACCGCTTGCCAAAACCCTCCTACCTCCCAGAAAAAATACCTAGGGACATGATCCTACGCCTGCACTTCTTTCATATTAAAGAAAGGATTATGTCAGCAGCACGTACCAAATATAAATTCCCATATCAATACTCAGAACTTGAGTTCTACGCAGATCTTTCTCAGAACATATTTCAAAAAGAAGAAGAAACCCCAACACCATTACCAAATCGCTTCGCAACCACAACATCAGCTATAGATGGGGATACCCAATCAAGATCACTGTCACACATGAAGGATCCACACATGTGGTTGATTCCTTAGAAAAAGGCTTTTCCTTTCTAAAAACCTTGAATATCCTTCCTGAATAGGGATGAGCTTCGAGTTCGAGTCAAACTCATGTTCGACTCGAACATTGCCTGTTCGCCCATTCGCCGAACAGCGAACAATTTGGGGTGTTCGTGGCAAATTCGAAAAGTCTATAGGAGAAATCTAAAGTGCTAATTTTAAAGGCTTATATGCAAGTTATTGTCATAAAAAGTGTTTGGGGACCTGGGTCCTGCCCCAGGGGACATGTATCAATGCAAAAAAAAGGTTTAAAAACTGCAGTTTTTTCGGGAGCAGTGATTTTAATAATGCTTAAAGTGAAACAATAAAAGTGAAATATTCCTTTAAATTTCGTACCTAGGGTGTGTGTATAGTATGCCTGTAAAGTCGCGCTTGTTTCCCGTGCTTAGAACTGTCCCTGCACAAAGTGTCATTTCTGAAGGAAAAAAAGTAATTTAAAACTCACTCGCGGCTATAATGAATTGTCGGGGGCGGATGCGCGGCGCAAGTCTGGAAGGTCGCATCTGAGCGGAGCTCCGTACACGGCGGGGACCTTACCGCCTTCCCTGGGGCCATCGAACACGCAAATCGCTCCCTTTCTTACATACACCCCCGGGGGATACAGCGGTGCATGCCGTCCTCACGGTCTCGTCGCGGGAAACCAGCGCAGAAGACCCTTACAAATTACCTCCTCAGAGTCCGGGAGATGTCGGGGAAGTCCCAAGATGGCGCCGAGCCAAAACGTGCTCAGATCGCCGCTCACAACCCGGAGGCATCCCCAGCACACTAGTCAGTGGATGGTGAGTACAGTTTACAACTCACCAAGGCAGACCTGGATGACAGTCTTGCCGCCATGTATACAAAGCTTACAGAAAAGTTCCAAACCGAACTCCATAAATCCACTAATACTCTGCAGCAAGAGATAGCGGCGCTGGGTGGCAGAACTGATCTCTTAGAAGCTAAGCATGATGAGCTCCAACTTGCTTTCTCTGACCTCCGTAGTGATCATGAATCCCTAACTGACACTGTGTCCCAGCTCCAGTCCCAGTTGGAGGATTTAGACAACAGGAACAGGAGGAGCAATTTAAGGATCAGAGGGGTCCCTGAGGTGATCACGGAGCTCATCCCTGCTGTCCACAGGCTGTTCCAGTCCCTGCTTCCTGCCTCCCCTGTGACCGCCTTTGCCTGTGATAGGATCCACAGGGCCCTTCGCCCTAAACCACCTGAAGATAAACCCCCCAGGGATATTGTTTTATGCCTCAAAGATTTCCTGGTTAAGGAAGAGATCCTGAGGGCCTCTCGCAATACCCCTAACATTGTACTGGACGGTACCAGGCTGCAAATCTTCCCGGATATTTCTCCAGCCACCCTGGATAAACGTTGCAGGTTTAAGGAGATTACCACTACTCTCCAGGAGGCTGGAATTAGGTACAGATGGGGATTTCCCTTCAAGCTGCAGGTCCCACACCAGGGGTCTACCTACACAGTGGTCACCATCCAAGAAGGGAAGGAACTCCTGGTTAAACTATGTCTTATGGCAAAAGAGGATCTTCCTAGGATGCCCTCCACCCCCCGCCCGTCGGCCATATGGTCCACCCCGTCGCCGCGCAGAGATCGCAGGAGCCGGAGGCAAGATCTCAGGGAACGCCTGAACTGAGCCTATGCTTCTTCCTACCTCTCCCGGACCCGCTCCCCGTGTTGATTCTTTTCTCTTTTTTTACTGTCCTGCTGTTTGATGGAGGGTCTTTTCCGGACGGCTGAGGAGAATCAATGACTGGGGTAGGTGATACATGTCTGACTCTTTTTCGCAACAGGGTCCCCTCCCTCCCCCCTGGTAATTTGCTAACTCCTCTCTGCACCATCGTTCACTCAGTTTGGTCCCCGCTGTGTAGTCTTAAGCAGTGCCCGTTTGGTTGTCCCCCCACTCTTGTGGTTACGCCCACGAACTAGGTTGTCAAGAGTGCTGGACTTTTTTTTGGTCCTTTGGGTCAGGAAGTTTTTAGCCTGACTGGTTATTACTGTAGCCTTCTGTCGGGAAGGTCTTTCCCCTCCCGACCCCGATCGTTCATATGTGTTTTTTTTTGTTGTTATTTTTTCTTAAATGGTTTATGGTTTCAGGTTGCGGGACTATTTTTGCAGACTCCTATATTTTGGCTGTATTCTATATAATTGCCCATACGGCTTATGATTTATCAAAATGCAGGGTGATATTTGTTTTTCCTCAGGTCAACCCGACTGTACCCGCCCGGTTGAGGCGGTGGACAGAGGTAGCCGACTCCTCGGGACCCTCCCCCAGCGTTAAGGGCCTATTAACCCTCCTATATGCAGAATGGGCATTAGATTAATTTCCCATAATGTCCGGGGATTCAATTCCCCCCAAAAGCGGAAAAAAGCTTTTAATGCCTACAAACGCCTGCAGGCGGATATAATTCTACTACAGGAGACACACTTCTCCGTTAATAATCATCCCACTTATTTTGATCGATTATTTGGCCCAGGGTATTTTACGACATTTGGGTCCAGGTCCCGAGGGGTGGCGATATTTATAAAAAGAACCTTGTTGTTTGACGTGGAGAATGTCTATAGAGACCCAGCTAGCAGATTTATTATCTTGCAGGGTTCATTACAGGGGAAGAAGGTCACGATTGCTAATGTATATGCCCCCAATGACTCTCAGGCAACCTTCTTCAGGAATTTTTTCCAGGTCTTAGACAGGTTTGGCTCTCCGCATTTGTTGCTGGGGGGTGATTTCAACTTGGTGGCACATTCGGCTCTTGACAGAAGTAGGGCTGGCAGCGCCTCCAATGCTTTCCCCAAAACTGTGAAAACTCTGCTGCATGCTCACAGTCTGGTTGATTCCTGGAGGGCACATAATGTGGGGGCCCGAGAGTACACATTTTATTCCCACCCCCACGATAGCTACTCCAGGTTAGACTATCTGTTTTGCTCCCCCGTACTCCTAGCAAACTCCACCTCTGCAGCCATTCATTCATGCCCATGGTCGGACCACCAGATGGTCTCCTTGGACATTTCCCACTTAGGCCTCAGACCCTCAGTGGCTGGTTGGAGACTAAATGAGTCTCTCCTAACTGATCCTATCGTAGTTTCACAGCTTTCTAAACATTTAACTGAATACTTTGCCACTAATGACACAGACGACGTCTCCCCCTCAATCCTCTGGGCTGCGCACAAGGTGGTGATTAGAGGACACCTTATCCAAATAGCGGCGGAAAGAAAAAAACAGAGATTGATTGATATTACCAGGCTCACTACTGAATTAGATAAACTGTACCACAAACATTCTCAAACCCATAGTACGGACCTGCTTAAAAGAATTAATGACATTAGACTGGATCTGGACAAAATCCTCTCTGAACAGACGGAAAGATCCCTTAGATGGTATAAGGCCAAGTTCCTGCTGCACAGTAATTCGGCCTCAACCATGTTCGCCAGAAAGTTAAATCAATCGCTACAACCCCCTCACACATACAAATTGAGAAATCCTAGCGGCAATTTAATTTCCCACCCTACGGAGGTTTTAAAAATATTTTCTAATTATTATGCAGAACTTCTTTCCCCTCCTTCCTCCCCCCCTGACCCTACCCTTATGTCATGGTTGGAGGATTTACCTCTTCCGGCCCTGACCCCAGAACACTTACAAGAGTTAAATGCCCCTTGCTCAGAAATTGAAATCATGGCAGTTATCAAGTCATTGAAACCGTCCAAAACCCCGGGCCCTGATGGGTACTCAGCCCCCTACTATAAGAAATTCAAGGACACTTTAATCCCACACCTAAAATCACTCTTCAACCATGTTCTAGAAGGCAATGTTTTCCCCGTTGACATGCTTCTTGCAAATATGTCCCTGATCCCAAAACCCAATAAGGACCACTCCCTACCTCAGAACTATAGACCAATTTCGGTCATCAATAATGATCTGAAGATCTTTGGTCGTATTCTGTTGGACAGACTTTCGAACATTATTACTACCCTAATTTCCCCTGATCAGACTGGTTTTATTCCTTCTAGACAAATTACAGACAACATTAGGCTGGCCTCTAATATCATTCAGGACGCTGACCTACACGCTCGCAGGGTGCTACTCCTTGGCCTGGATATACACAAGGCTTTTGATAGCGTTCTGTGGCCGTACCTGGAGCTAACATTAGCAAAATTTGGCTTCTCGGGGGCCTTTGTCCACGGATTTAGAGCACTATATAACTCCCCGCGCACCCGTATTAAACTCCCAGGATGTAACTCTGACTACTTCACACTAGGTAGGGGTACTAGACAGGGTTGCCCGTTATCCCCTCTTCTATTCGCCCTCGCCATCGAACCCCTGGCCCGGTCAATCAGCTTAGACCCCAATATTAAGGGATACAGTAAAGGGGATCAGGAGTTTAAACTTAGCCTATATGCGGATGACGTCCTTTTATTCCTATCAGACCCAATTGTTTTGATCCCCAATCTCATATCCTCCTTAGGCACATTCCAGGACATTTCGGGCCTAGGGGTTAACCTCTCTAAATGCTCCGCCCTCCCCATAAATCTTCCTCAGCACATTATTACCTCTCTCCAAAATGACTTTGACTTCAATATAGAGGCACAGACATTGTCATATTTGGGGATTAAGTTGGCCCCCTCGCTTCATAAAATATACCTCGCCAATTACCTGCCCGCTTTTGTACGCATTAAACAGCTATTACACACTTGGGGCCCATACCATATCACCTTCTTGGGCAGGATACAGGCGGGGAAGATGTCCGTACTCCCCAAACTTTTATTCTTCTTTAGGGCCTTACCTAACTATGTGTCTCGTCATACGATTGACCTCCTGCAGAGGGATGTGAACAAATTTGTCTGGCACTATAAAAAGCCTTGTTTGGGTAAGCAAATGATATATAGACCAAGGGCTTTGGGGGGTTTGGGCCTGCCTAACCTTTGGCTTTATTATGTTTCCTCCAGACTTCTGCAAATGGCACAATGACATTCCCCCTCACGCAGAATCCCCTGGCTCCGCTTTGAGCGAACTTCTATAACCCCGTATTACCTCCAGGGTTTGCTCTGGACCAGGTCAGTTAGCCCCAGGGTTGTCTCCACCCTGAATTTGGTTGTGGGCCAATCTCTACAGCTTTGGTCCATATACAGGGATAGGCTCTCCCTACTACCTCCCAACCCCGGATTGGCCTCCTTTATAGGGGACCCCTCATTTCCCGCAGCTTTTCCTAGCACAAACAATTTTGGCCTGGATCGCAAATGACTTAGTCACCCTGAACTCGTTGCAGAAGGATGGGGTGATTCGCTCATTTCAATCCCTACAATCCTCTCACTCCCTCCCCAGGTCAGAATTCTATAAGTATTTGCAAATCAGGCATTACTTTGACTCACTATACACAGGAGCCACAACTACTCCCAGGAATACATTCGAAGGTCTTTGTGGCCCTACCTCCAGAGATAAAGGGAATATTTCCCGGTTGTACGACTCCCTAAGTGGTCTTGGCCTCTCGGATAAATCCACAGCCATCCTCGGGTGGGAGCGAGAAACCGGTGAGGTTGCTTCTCCGGAGGAATGGACTGACCGGATCTCAAATATGCACAAATGCACGAGATCTGAGGCGGTCAAGGAAACGGTGGTGAAGTTACACACCAGGTGGTATTACACCCCTGCCAAATTACACAAATTCTCCCCTGGGGTTTCCGAGCTTTGCTTCAGGGGTTGTCCGGAGAAGGGGACTCATCTTCACATCTTTTGGAGCTGTACAGCCTTAAAGGAACTTTGGAGGAGGGTGGCTAATAAGGTAGCGGAGATCATAGGGGTTTTACCTACTCTTACACATCAGATGTGCCTATTCTTTGCAGACATCCCTGGGGCCACCCCCCCAGAACAAAAACTGGCACACACACTCTTTAGTGCGGTACATTGGTCCATTGCCCTGTTTTCGCGTACCCCTGGAGTCCCCTGGGATCAGGTCCTCAAGCGTATGGCGGCTATTCAGATCATGGAGAGGGTCTTCCACACCATCATGGATACCATGCCCATTTATGATCTGAAGTGGGAGCTCTGGTCCCCTTGAACATATACTTACTGCATAGGTCAATACCTGCATTCATCTGTGTTTCACATTGTATTGATATTTGCACCTTTAGGAATGTCTTCCCGTAACCTGGTCTGTTTTGCTTCTTGCAATTTGAATTACTTATCCTTTTTCTTTCTTTGTGCTCTGCTGTATTTTTTTACTTTTACTTTTATTTTTCTTTGCTGGTTAGTATATTATTCTCTTTATGAGTCGCTGCTGCAAAATGATAGTGGAGTGGCCTGGAAAGCCCCTAGTTTACAGGACTTTGCTCTCTCAATGGCTATCTCCAAATGTTATTCAATGCATGTTTGCTGACACTGTGTGCTCTGTACTGGCCGTTTCCTTTTGTGTTCATTCCTTACTTATCTCAATAAAAACGTTTTGTATTAAAAAAATATAATGAATTGTTGGCTCCCGGTAATACATAGAAAAATCATTGAGAAAAAAAAGCGTGGGGGTCCCCCCCAAATTCTATTACCAGGCCCTTCAGGTCTGGTATGGATATTAAGGGGAACTCCACCCCAAATAAAAAAAAATGGCGTGGAGTTCCCCCAAAAATCCATACCAGACCCTTTATCCGAGCACGCAACCTGGCAGGCCGCAGGAAAAGAGGGGGGACGAGAGAGCCCCCCTCCTGAACCGTACCAGGCCACATGCCCTCAACATGGGGAGGATGTCCCCATGTTGATGGGGACAAGGGCCTCATCCCCACAACCCTTGCCCGGTGGTTGTGGGGGATCTACGGGCAGGGGGCTTATCGGAATCTGGAAGACCCCTTTAACAAAGGGGACCCCCAGATCTCGCCCCCCTATGTGAATTGGTAAGGGGTACATTGTACCCCTACCATTTCATGAAGAAAGTGTAAAAAAATAAAAAAAAAAAACACACAGACACCTTGGAAAAGTCCTTTATTAAAAAAAAAAAAAAAAAAAAAAAAAAAAACATTCGTAGGTGTAAGGCGGACCAGATGCGGAACATGAGAAGGGGCGGGTCTATTCATTTATTACACTGCGGAGGCAGCTCCCCATCAGGTCCTCTCAGCCAATGATGTAGGCGGGGTCTGACATACGAGGGGGCGGACCTGATGGGGAACTTCCTCCACAGTGTAATAAATGAATAGACCCGCCCCTTCTCACGTTCCGCATCTGGTCCGCTTAGCCTTAGGCTGATTTCACACTGGGGCGGTGGGTGCGGTGGTGCAGTGGCGGTATAGCGCCGCAATTTTTAGCGGCGCTATACCGTCAGAATTGCGGAGGTATTCGGCCGCTAGCGCACCGCTCCAGTGTGAAAGCCCTCGGGCTTTCACACTGGAGAAACAGCAGCCGCTGTTTAGGGACGCTTTGCAGGCGCTATTCTTAGCAAAATAGCGCCTGAAAACCGCCCCAGTGTGAGAGGGGCCTTACACCTACATCATTGGCTGAGCGGACCTGATGGGGAACTTTAGAAGTACAGATGACCCATTTTCTCACTTATACAGTATGGGAGACCATAACCGTTCTATCGTTTTATGTTACTGTTCCTTTTTTCTTGTTTTTCTTATTTTCTTTGTCAAAGTCCTCAACTAGATCGAAGAAGACAATTTGGAAGCCCTATAACTTGGCCACCTTCACTCTGGAAAGAATTGTGGAAGTCCATACTAAACTTGACCACTAGGGGACACTCTCGGCTAACTGTAAGTGAATAGTGTTGAGCGAACCAGAACTGTAAAGTTCGGGTCCGTACCGAACTTTAGCTTTTTCCCGAACCCGGACTTTGCGCAAAAGTCCGGGTTCGGGTTCGGGAATCTAATTACGCAGTTAGAAATGCTTCAGGGGCCAGCCAATCACCTTTTGATTAGCTGGTGTGCCCTTAGAAGCCATCATAGCCATGCCTACTAATGGCATGGCTGTGATTGGTCAGTGCAACATGTGACCCAGCTTCTATATAAGCTAGAGGCACACAGCACACACGTCACTCTGCTTCAGAATAGATAGGGAGAGGATCTTGTCTGCTGCTGCTGCTTTTAGGGAGAGATAGAAAAATACATGAGTAAGTCCTGATTCTGGAATCTGAGGGAAAAGATAGAGAGACAGTGTAGTGTAGGGCCAGGTTCCTGTTTTTTGCTTTTAGGGAGAGAGATATATTATATAGGAATAGGAGTCCAGATTCAGAGATATAACTCAGCGATCTGCATAGGTTTACCTGTTTGTGTTGCAGTGCAGTCTTTTTACACTGCCATGAGCCCAGTGTCAGAGAAAATCTACCTTTTATCTGCAAGCTCAGTGCACCAGCACTGCATATATTACATTGAGAGATACACCGTTTCCATACTGTGGGTGTATTCTGCTCTTGGAAAAAGATCCATTTAGGACAAAAAAAAAAAAAGGCACTTTATTGTGCTCTTTTCCAAAAGACCCATTGGGCAAACAAAAAAAAATTCAATTTTATTTTGCTCGTGCAAAAAAAGACCCGTTTAGGGCAAGGAAAAAATAAAATAAAAATTTGCACTTTAATATACGCTTGCAAAAAGAGCCATTTAGGGCCACAAAAAATATTTTGCAGTGTGTTATACATATGTGGAGGTGTGTGAAATAAACAATTTCTAAATAGTTTTCTTCTACTGTGCTATACTAAAAAAACAACTTTTTTTTTTAATAGCATTTTCTGCAGTTCTGTAGCTGTGCGATTCAGCGGTTACGTACTGTGGTTGTATTGTGGTCTTCCAAAAAACGCCATTTAGGGCCACAAAAAATATTTTGCAGTGTGTTATACATATGTGGAGGTGTGTGAAATAAAAAATTTCTAAATAGTTTTCTTCTACTGTGCTATACTAAAAAAAAAAACATTTTGAGGGGCGCGGCTTGCCAGCAGCACGGATGGCTGCCTGATCTGAATGCTCCGCACTAAACCCGGCTATTAGCGACTCCACAGCGCGAGGAACGGGTTAAAACACACCCGATCATCCCCACAGTGAGTATCGTTACGCCTAGGAACGATGCTGAAGAGGAGAAAGCAGCTGAACATGCCACAAAAGCTGACGGACTTTTTTCAGCTGGCCGGAGCGGGCCGCGAGCAAGATGGTGCTGGCTACACACACAGCCCTGCAGATCAGCTCTCTCCTCACGCTGGCGGCGGCGGACTACAACGCCCAGGACTACCCACACTGACAAACTGTGAGTACTCCCCACCCCGCTCACCTTCCTCAGCCTCTCCACTCAAGTCTAAGCCCAGACGAGAATATGACATCCCAGGACAAAGCCCCAGTATACCCTTCACCTTGCCTCCTCCTAATACACAGCATCCATCAGCCATAGATAATTTCCCTGCCTCAGACCAGCCCATTTCTGAGCAATCAATGAAGAACATGCTAATCTCCCTTAAACAGACACTGTACTCTGACCTATCAGCTGCAGTGTCCTCGCTGGCTACTGTAGTGCACCATCAGGATCAGCGTCTCCACCACGTTGAAAACAAAATGTCTGATCTCCTCACTGCCCATAATGATATAGTGGAAGTATGCACTGTACATGAAGATGAGATGCAGATGATCAACCTTAAACTCGCAGATCTCGAAGATCGTTCTCGCAGGAACAATATTAAATTCCGCAACATACCTGAATCGGTTCAACAACCTGAACTGGTGCGATTCCTGCAATCCCTAATACGAGCGCTGGTACCTGAACTGACCGACAGAGATCTAGAAATAGATAGGGCCCATAGGCTGCCAAAACCGTCTCATCTCCCAGCAGAAAAACCTAGAGATGTGTTAGCGCGCATTCATTTCTACAATGCTAAAGAAAGAGTGATGTTCGCCGCAAAGCGAGCCTCAAACCTCCCTGACCCTTTCACTGCTATTGCGCTATACACTGACCTCTCCAAAACCACGATGGAGAATCGTCGGCAACTATCCACGATCACAAAAGCACTCCAGAACCACCACATACCATACAAGTGGGGGTTTCCCACCAAGTTGATGGTTACGTTCCAGAGTAAAACCCATACTGTGCGCACACTCCAGGCTGGCCTCCAACTACTGAGTCTATGGCGCATAATTCCTGAGGAAAGTCCACGACCACCCCCATCTCCACCTTCCCAAATGGAAGCTGACTGGTCACTTCAAGACGCCTGATATACCCTGTCCTCGCACATGACCCCAATCTATTTATAGCCGGACTATAGCGGATCACTGCCTATTCCAAGCCTTCCTTTCGATCCACTGGCTCCAAGTTCCTGGACACCACTGGAGGAAATCCCCCCTGTTTGGAAATTGTCAGCAGTAACTCTGCACATTGAACCTGTATTGTTCACGGGATCACTCTTTTTACTTCCCCCTCCCTGCCCTCCACCAGCCTCCAACTGAACCAGATCCCGTCTCCTCAGCTCACTTCTCTACTGAACAGTCTGATCTGATCACCTACGTCCATAATCTTCTGTTCTTTGCCACTCCCAGCAGGAGTCTTCCCACGCTCACCACCACTGACTTGTCATTCAAAGTCACTCCAACTGCCTTGGCATGCCTATAAAGCTTACCTCCTTAAACGTGAAGGGCCTGAACAGCCCGCACAAACGTGCTAACTTACAAAGGGAAATATCCAAACAGAAAGCGGACATTGTATTCATACAGGAGACACACTTTGCAGAATCAAAAACCCCTAATTTCAAAATCAAAGGGTATAGCACCGTCTATCTCGCATCCGGCCCACAGAAGAAGAATGGAATATTGACGGCCATTCGTGATACCCTTCAGTTCCAACACCTCCACACCTATGCTGATCCACAGGGCCGATACCTTATAACCATTTGCACCATCGCGCACACCACATACACCCTGGTGAATACCTATGGCCCAAACTCCAGGCAACTCCGCTTTTTTCGACGCCTCTACAAGAAGGTTGAAAGCCTGCGCCAAGGAAATGTGGTCCTGGGTGGCGACCTTAATATTGTTGGCGATCCACACATGGACACCTCCACTAATAAAAGTCAACACCGACAGGCTCTGAACCCACTACTCCATGACATAGATCTCTTTGACGTATGGAGAGCACAACATGGCTCGGAACGAGACTACACATACTTCTCACACTCACAGCTATCCTATTCACGCATTGATTCCTTCCTGGTGGATAAATGGACCCTTCAAAACGTTGTGCAATCTGACATTGGTCTCATCTCGTGGTCAGACCACGCCCCAATCTCCATAACCCTGGGAGACCTACGACCTGGCCCTCCGAGACTATGGAGACTAGACTCCTCCTTGTTGGATGACCCCAAAGTCCAAAGGGAAATTGAAACTGAGCACTAATCCTTCTTTGATAATAATGAACTGCCTGATACTGATAAATTTACACTCTGGTCAACTTACAAAGCTTACCTAAGAGGAATTTTCATAAAGCTGAGTAAAAGAGCGAGGCGCCAGAGGACCCAGCAGATTGATGAGGTTATGTCCCAAATATCCTCCTTAGAACAACTAAACAAATCCTCTCCCTCTCCTGCACAAACCATCCAACTCCTAGAGCTGAGACAGAAATTACGTACCCTCCTGCTCCACAAATTCGAACGTAACTTTAAATTCTCCAAGGCCTCTTTTTATGCATTAGGCAACAGAGCCGGGTCACTTTTAGCAAAACAAGTCAAAGCCCAACGCACAAAAACAAAAATTCTATCTCTCCACCACCCGATTTCACAACAACTCTTAACCAACCCTCAAGAAATTGCTAATGCATTTAGTGATTACTATGCATCCCTTTATAACCTCAAACGCGACCCTCTCACTCCCCAGCCTACAGCAGAGCAGATACATAGCTTTCTTACCCAAATTAACCTGCCCAAAATCTCAGAGATCCAATTTGACTATATATCTAAACCATTCACAAAGGAAGAAATCCTCAGAGCAATTAAAGCTCTCCCACTGCATAAGTCCCCAGGAGAAGATGGCTTCTCTAATGGGTTTTACAAAAAATTTGCTGACATTTTAGCCCCTAGACTGACGGACCTCTTCAATGCTGCTGGCTCCTCGGGCTCCTTGCCTACAGATATGTTACGTTCTATCATAACTACCATCCCAAAACCTGGAAAGGATGCCTCTGTTGCCTCTAACTACAGACCGATCTCTCTCTTGAACACTGACATCAGGCTACTTGCCAAAGTTATTGCTAACAGATTGATGATGTTTATACCTGAGTTAATACACCCGGACCAGGTTGGATTTGTCCCAGGTAGACAAGCCCCAGACGCAACCAGAAGAGTACTCAACCTCATCCACCATGCTGCGCGCTCTCAAACGCCTTCTCTGCTACTATCCCTTGACGCAGAGAAGGCGTTTGATAGAGTCCACTGGTCATTTCTTCAAGAAGTGCTGACTAAATTTGGTATTACGGGGTGGTTCCAAGATGTAATTCTCTCCTTATACTCCAACCCATCAGCTAAGGTACTCTCGGGAGGGACCCTTTCCACCCCTTTTGAGATCTCTAACGGTACTCGACAGGGATGCCCCCTATCCCCGCTCATCTTTGCCCTCCTGATGGAACCTTTGGCCTCTAAAATCAGATCAGACTCATGCATATCAGGCATTCCCTGCAATGGTGTAGACCACAAAATTAGCCTATTTGCTGACGACGTGGTTCTGATGGTCACTAACCCCGCCCAATCCCTGCAAGCCATTCAGGATACCCTACACCAATTTAGCTCTGTATCTTACTATAAACTGAATACCACAAAATCCACAATCCTTCCCATACATCTCCCCCCAAAAATGGCAGCTCAGCTGAAATTCGAAATACCCTACATGTGGGCGAATACATCTATCCCATACTTGGGAGTTCGGATTACCCCCAACACAAAACAACTGATTGACTTGAATTACCTAACCTTCTCCCGAAATTTACCCACCCTACTGAAATCTCTACGCAGCACAGGCCTCTCTACTCTTGGCCGTATTGCTACCGTCAAAATGATAGTACTACCTAAGCTCCTATACCTGTTTCGGACACTTATCCTGCCCCTCCCTCGGTCCCTCCTTACCTCTATTCAGAGACAAATAACTAACTATATTTGGAACTCTAAACCACCTAGATGTGCTAGCTACATACTCACTAGGCCCCACAGACACGGCGGAGTAGGATTGCCCCATATAGGCAACTACTACTACGCCTCAATTTTGGACCAACTTTACTTTTGGTGGCACCCTACGCAGGAAAAAATATGGTCCACCATAGAAGCCTCATACCCACAGCCTGCCACCCTACTGGACCACCTCTTACTAACAACTGCAGGAGGCTCTCCATCCCTGCCAAAGCATAACCCCATGATCTCAACCTCAATATTGGCATGAAAAAAAATTCTAAGTCTATATCCCCAAAACTCACCTAGTAGGTCGATACCGATACCTCTGAGAGCTCTATCGTCCTGCATTCATGATTTGAACCTCTCTCAATGGCACTCCGCAGGTATCTTAACCTTTGATGACATGATGAACCAAGACCAGATGCACACATTTAAATATCTCCAAAATAAGTTTAAACTCCCATGTTCAGAGATCTTCACTTACACGAGAATCTCCCACTTCTTCAGAGCATCTACACTGCCCTCCAGAGTAAAAATCCCTGTACCGATATACCAATACTACTCCTCTACCCCCTACCCTAATAGGGGTATCTCTCTGATGTACGCATGCCTTAGCGACAATCGACCCTGCTCCCAAGTACACTCCTTAGCTAAGTGGGCTGAAGAATTGAATGCTCCCTTCACCCAAACCCAATGGCAACGGGCATTTACGGAAACCTTTAAAGCTTCTCACTGCTCCAACCACTGGGAATCCTACCAAAAGAATATCCATAGATGGTACTTAACACCCTATCGCTTATCTAAAATGTACCCGGGTCACTCTCCATCCTGCTGGAGAAGCTGCGGCAGTATTGGCTCCATCGCACATACCCTTTGGTACTGCAAATCCTTGACTTCCTTCTGGAAACAAGTATTCGCTCTGATCTCATCTATTGCTGGGGCGCCTTGGTCCCCGAATCTTGCACTGGCCCTGCTACATATTGGCATAGAAAAAATTCCACCACAATCTAGATATGCAGTCCTTCACTTACTCTATGCAGCCAAATTGAACATTACTAGATTATGGAAAACTACTACAATCCCCTCCATTTCAGGCACTGTCGCTGATCTCAATATCCAGTGTGAAATGGAATGAATTGTAGCTAAGAAAAACCTACACTTAGAGAAATTTATGGTTATGTGGTCGACATGGTAACACCACCCAAAATGCACTGTTCAAGTATAACTATACTGAAATGTTAATTACTCACCTTGCTCCCTATCTCAGGCTCGCTGGTGCCCTCTTTGTCATCCTTCCTTCTACCCCTACCCCTTACCCCCTCCTTCCCGCCCTTTCTCCATCTAGGACCTCTTTTCAATCGGCTATCCAAGTTTACCCACCCTCGTTAGCATTTCATTGTTTACTGTAATAAGATAATGCTTATCAAAAGAGCTTGTCTCTAGTTGGAACATCTGTTACTGTTCGTATTGATGTTATGGCTATAACATGTATGTATCTTTGAAACTCTAATAAAGAACAAATTATTTAAAAAAACAAAAAAAAAAAACAACATTTTTTTTGAATAGCATTTTCTGCAGTTCTGTAGCTGTGCGATTCAGCGGTTACGTACTGTGGGTGTATTGTGCTCTTCCAAAAAATGCCATTTAGGGCCACAAAAAATATTTTGCAGTGTGTTATACATATGTGGAGGTGTGTGAAATAAACAATTTATATATAGTTTTCTTCTACTGTGCTATACTAAAAAAAAACTTTTTTTTTGAATAGCATTTTCTGCAGTTCTGTAGCTGTGCGATTCAGCGGTTACGTACTGTGGGTGTATTGTGGTCTTCCAAAAAACGCCATTTAGGGCCACCAAAAATATTTTGCAGTGTGTTATACATATGTGGAGGTGTGTGAAATAAACAATTTATATATACTTTTCTTCTACTGTGCTATACTAAAAAAAAAAAAAATTTTTTGAATAGCATTTCCTGCAGTTCTGTAGCTGTGCGATTCAGCGGTTACGTACTGTGGGTGTGTTCTGCTCTTCCAAAAACACCCATTTAGGGCAAAATCCTAAATTTGGAAAATATGAGGAGAAGGTCAAAGGGACGTGGTGGCCCCGGTCGTGGTGCTGCTGGTGGAGCTCCTGTTGCAGGGAGAGGACATGGTGGATCTGTGCCAGATACACGCACAAGTGAAACACCTTCCTCAGGTGCGAGTAGGCGACCGAGCCTGCGGCGGTATTTTGTCGCGCCTAATGAGGCTGTACGAATGTTTAGGCCAGGACAAGTACAGGCGATAGTAGATTGGGTTGCTGACAGTGCCTCGGGTTCCTTCACATTGTCTCCCACCCACTCTTCTGATGAAAGATCAGAGTTGGCACCTGAAACCCATGTCCATCAGTCTTTCAACTCACCCCCTTGCAAATCAGCCAAGCAGTCTGAGCCCCAAATCATGCAGCAGTCTCTTCTGCTTTTCGATGACTCTGTTAGCAGGGTTTCCCAGGGCCATCCACCTAGCCCTGCCCCAGAAGTGGAAGAGATTGAGTGCACCGATGCCCAACCACTTATGTTTCATGATGAGTACATGGGAGGACCATCGCAGCACGTCTCGGATGATGACGAAACACAGGTGCCAACTGCTGCTGCTTTTGCAATTGTGCAGACAGACAAGGAGGGCAGGGGTGAAGACTGGGTGGAAGATGATGTGGAGGACGATGAGGTCCTCGACCGCACATGGAATCAACGTTATGCAGGATGATTCTCACCTCTACTGTAGGTAGAGGCAAGTCCTTTAATTCCCAGTAAAGTCAATGTCCACTCCAGCTGAAATTACAACTCTTATTCTCCCATGGCAAAATAAACTCTACTCGGATAGAAAAGGTTAGAGCAAAGAAACAGGACAGCTTAAGTTGTGGAGGAGGTCCAGGCACAAACGTAGCACATTCACTTCACTGCTTAGGTTTCTCAAACAGTTTTAGGTGCACGGTCTCTGCCACAGACCTTGAGGTTGGTCTCTGCCACAGACCGGGTGTACAAGGCCCCTGCCACGGACCTGGAGAACTTTGGTCTCTGCCACAGACCAGGGTGTATAAGGCCCCTGCCACAGGCTGGGTGAATAAGGCCTCTGATACAGTCAAGATGACCTTGAGCTTCTCCTTCTACGAACCTAGCCCATATCAAGGGGAAGACATCTCTCCAGAGAGTCAACAGACCCTTCCTTCACCGTGACTCCCGCATCGGTCCATCAGAATGATCCTCCCTTCCCTGGAACATGGTCCCCTACACGAGGCGGCACCCTAAGACTCCTCGACCCTTAGCGGACTCCAGACGAAGGCTCTGGACTCCAGGCTTTACTCCCGCACCTAGGCCTCCATACCCAGGGCAGCAGGAACTCCAGGATAGTACCTCACCCCGGGCTAAAGGTACCCGAGATGGAACAGGAACACATGCACCCAGGCCGAAGGCACCTGGGCGTGGACCCCACTGGACATCAGCCCCCAGGCCAAAGGTCTGCCCCTTTTATATGCTCTCCCGGCATGCACAGCAGGTTCCCCGCCCCGCTGTACTACTGCCAAGAGGGGACACAAAAGGCACAGCACTGTATCGGCGGTTCAACCCTAGCCTACCATGGCAGCGCCACCTGTAGGCCGCAGGGAACTGCACACCAATACTGTCCCCCGAGGACAAAATGGTCCATGAATCCTACAGAATTAGGGTGTTTGAGCCTATTTACCACTCAAACATTTCCCTTAAATTTAGCACCCCGCTACATTTTTATTTCAAAGTATTTTATTTTCCCACTAGCTTAGCCATTAAATTGAATAATTTATTCCAGAAAGGGCGTATTCTGGGGCATTCCCACCATATGTGTGGCATCGTGCCGTTGAGTTTCTGAGGTTCTTAATGACTTCCCGTACCTCTTCTGCTGAAAAGGGGGCCTCCAGCATATTTTTTTATTTTTTTATTTTTTTTATGTTATTTTAAGTTATTTCCCTATCCACATTTGTTTGCAGAGCACTTGCCATGCTCTTAACAACATGTTGCTGCCATTTGCAGCCCTCTAGCCCTTTCCATTACTTTTTTAGAGCCTTTTTAGTCCTTAGAAGTCCGGGTCCCCATTGACTTCAATGGGGTTGGAGTTCGGGTTTCGGGTTCTGGTTAAAGTTTGGTCCCGAACCCGAACTTTTTTCCGAAGTTCGGCCGAACCCGTCGAACCCGAACATCCAGGTGTCCGCTCAACTCTATAAGTGAATATAAGCACTTTTGCAACTTATCAAATCACCACACAACCTCATTATGCTTATCACTTTCCTGACAATTAATGCTAAGGGTCTAAATCACCCCGCCAAGCGTAAAACTGTCTGTCAAGAAGCGTTACAATATAAATGCGACCTCTTCTGTGTGCAGGAGACACATTTCTCCACTAGGGATGAGCCCGACGTTCGAGTCTAACGTAAGTTCGAGTCGAACATCGGGTGTTTGCTGAATAACGAACAATTTGGGGTGTTCGTGGCAAATTCGAAAGCCACGGAACACCCTTAAAAGTCTATGGGAAAAATTAAAAGTGCTAATTTTAAAGGCTAATATGCAAGTTATTGTCATAAAAAGTGTTTGGGGACCTGCGTCCTGCCCCAGGGGACATGTATCAATGCAAAAAAAAGTTTTAAAAATGGCAGTTTTTTCGGGAGCAGTGGTTTTGATAATGCTTAAAGTGAAACAATAAAAGTGAAATATTCATTTAAATTTCATACCTGGGGGGTGACTATAGTATGCCTGTAAAGTGGCACATTTTTCCTGTGTTTAGAACAGTCCCTGCACAAAATTACATTTCTAAAGGAAAAAAGTCATTTAAAACTACTCGCGGCTATAATGAATTGTCGGGTCCTGCAATACAGATAAAAGTCATTGAAAAAAACCGCATGGGTTCCCCCCCAGTCCATTACCAGGCCCTTTAGGTCTGGTATGAATAATAAGGGGAACCCCGAACCAAAATTTAAAACAAAAATTGCGTTGGGGTCCCCCAAATTCCATACCAGGCCCTTCAGGTCTGGTATGGATATTAAGGGGAACCATGTTCCGACTTTTTAAAAAAAATGGCGTAGGGGTCCCCCTCAAAATCCATACCAGACCCTTCAGGTCTGGTATGGATTTTAAAGGGAACCTTGTGCCAAAATAAAAAAAATGGCGTGGGGGTCCCCCCAAAAATCCATACCAGACCCTTATCCGAGCACGCAACCTGGCAGGCCGCAGTAATCCATTCTCAACCTGGGATACGGGCCTCCATGGGAGGCGCCCGCCGAATGACGCTACACCCGCTGTGACAGCTCTTAAATAGTCACGTGCGTGGGTTGCCCCGCCCCCTCTGACGCAATGGGGGTTTCCAGGGGTTTCCCCGTGGCGTCACGGGTGACCCCGCCCCCTCTGACGCCATGGGAAACCCCCGTGGTGTCAGAAGGTGCGGGGTCACCCGTACATATCACTGGGTAACCCCGCGGCATTTCCCCGTTGCGTCAGAGGGGGGGCGGGGTCACCCGTGCACGTCACAGGTGGCCCTGCCCTCAGCTATTTAAGAGCTGTCATGGCGGGTGTAGCGTCATTCAGCGGGCGCCTCCCATGGAGGCAGAATCGGATTGTGGCGGCATGTTTTTCCATATCCCGGGTCGAGAATGGATTACATTGCTGGAATGTTTTTTTATTTTTTAATAAAGCATTTGTCCCAAGCTGTTTCTTGTGTTTTTTTAAAAATTTTTTACACTTTTTTGGTGAAATGGTAGGGGTACAATGTACCCCGTTACCAATTCACATAGGGGGGCCGGGATCTGGGGGTCCCCTTTGTTAAAGGGGGCTTCCAGATTCCGATAAGCCCCCCGCCCGCATACCCCCACAACCACCGGGCAAGGGTTGTGGGGATGAGGCCCTTGTCCCCATCAACATGGGGACATCCTCCCCATGTTGAGGGCATGTGGCCTGGTATGGTTTAGGAGGGGGGCGCTCTCTCGTCCCCCCTCTTTTCCTGCGGCCTGACAGGTTGCGTGCTCAGGTAAGGGTCGTGTGGATTTTTATTTTGGCGCAGGGTTCCTCTTAATATCCATACCAAACCCAAAGGGCCTGGTATGGAATTTGGGGGACCCACACGCAATTTTTTTGAAATTTTGGTTCGGGGTTCTCCTTAATATTCATACCAGACCCAAAAGGCCTGGTAATGGACTGGGGGGAACCCATGCTGTTTTTTTCAATGACTTGTATCAGTATTTTTGGGTCCCCACAAAGCATTATAGCCGCAAATAGTTTTAAATTACTTTTTTCCTTTAGAAATGTCATTTTGTGCAGGGACTGTTCTAAACACGGGAAAAATTCACCACTTTACAGGCATACTATAGACACCCCCCAGGTATGAAATTTAAAGGAATATTTCACTTTTATTGTTTCACTTTAAGCATTATTAAAACCACTGCTCCCGGAAAAACTGACGTTTTTAAAACTTTTTTTTGCATTGATACATGTTCCCTGGGGCAGGACCCAGGTTCCCAAACACTTTTTATGACAATAACTTGCATATTAACCTTTAAAATTAGCACTTTTGATTTTTCCCGTTCATGTCCTATAGATTTTAACGGTGTTCGCGTGTTCAAACAATTTTTTTGCCTGTTCGCATGTTCTGCTGCAAGCTCCTCCGAGATGTACACATAAGAATTTCCACTACATATATACCACGAATGCTGAATCCAAAAAAAGGGGAGTCTTAATGGTTATCAAGCATACAGTTTCTTTTAATCACATTAAAGAAATTAAAGATACATGAGGTTGTTATCTCATCCTCATATGTGAAATTAAGTCTTCTGTCTACACCTTTGTGAACGTATATGCACCTAATGTGCATCACTTGCGATTCCTCAACAAATTACTACGAATAGCTTGCAGAGAGTAGAAAGGCTCACTGTTGATATGTGGGGACTTCAACCTTGCACCGGACCCTACCTTTGACACTACCTCGTCCCCTAAAAGAAACCCTATATCACTACAACACTTTATCTACCACCAGAAATTATATTATGGGTGGAGATATCTCAACGCCAATGAAAGAGACTATAGTTTATTCTCTCCACCACACAACAGCTATAGAAGAATAGACTTATTTTTAATTGACTGCAAGCTATTGATAAAAACATCATCTTTATCAATTCACATTACGTGGTCAGACCACGCATCAGTCTCATTATCTCTAGAAGACTCCCTATCCTCCAACACCACCTACGTCTGGAGATCAAATCCAAAGCTCCTTCAGCAACCAGAACCCAAAGCTGAATTAGAGGAATGCTTGATTGACTTTTTTCAAATCAACTATCCCTAGTAGAAGACCCTTTCCTTCTTTGGAATGCCCATAAGGCTTTTATTGGGGGAATTTTCATTAAACTGGGGGCTCGGCTGAAAAGGCAGTGGCTTAAACATATAGATGACCTCACAGCAGAAATTCATACAGAATAAAATTAAACCGTCTTTACATTTGTCACAAAAATTTACTTATGTGAGACATGAACTTTGCACACTCCTCCTGGACAGCTTCTAAAAAATGTCCAGGAGGTTAAAAATGTCTTACTATGCCAATGGCAATAAAGCAGGAAAACTTCTATCTCAGCATCTGAGGGGGGTTAGATACAAAACCACACTAAATCACTCTAAACCCTCGTACACACGGCCGAGATTCTCGTTGAAAAAAACATGTCGTTTTTTTCGACGAGATTCTTGGACAAGAAACTTGTCCCGGCCGAGTGTACACACGCTCGTTTCAAAGAACCCGCGGTTCTTTGAATGGAGCGTACGCGGTGACGTCATCGACTACGACGAGCATGCGCTCGTCACATTCGATGCCGTCGCCGCCATCTTGGTATACCCTACGTATGCCTAGGAAGCTACCGCGCATGCGTCGAATTCATTTCGAACATGCGCGGGCTTCCGGGAGGACAGGTAAGTGTACACACACTCACTTTTCTTGTCGAGAAACATGCCGAGGAGAATCTCGACGAGAAAATAGAGAGCAGGTTCTCTATTTTCTCGTCGAGGTTTCTTGTCGGTTTTCTCGACGAGAAACCCGATAGCCGCGTACACACGACCGATTTACTCGGCAAGACCTCTCTGCCAGCAAGTTTCTTGCTGGTTCTTGCCGAGAAAATCGGCCGTGTGTACGAGGCCTAAATCTAAAACAAATGAAAAACTCTATCACCCACAAGTGGTAGCAAACGCTTTCAGTGATTACTATGGCTCAACCTCAAATCAGACGCTGATACAATTCAACCCACTCCAGAAATTAACAACTTTTTTGAGACAATTAAAAATCCCTCAAATACCTTCTAATGCCACGTACACACGGTCGGATTTTCCGACAACAAATGTTCGATGTGAGCTTTCCATCGGAAATTCTGACCGTGTGTAGGCTCCATTGGACATTTGCTGTCGGAATTTCCGGCAACAAATGATTGAGAGCAGGTTCTCTATTTTTCCGACGGCAAAAGTTCTTATCAGAAATTCTGACCGTGTGTAGCCATTTCAAAAAGTGCTGCGCATGCTCGGAATCAATTTGACGCATGCTCGAAATCATTGTACTTAACTTTTCTGGGCTCGTCGTAGTGTTGTACATCTCCGCGTTCTTGCCATCGGAATTTTCGAGCAACATTTGTGCGACCGTGTGTGTGCAAGACAAGTTTGAGCCAACATCCGACGAAAAAACCAACCACGGTTTTGTTGTCGGAAACTCAGATCGTGTGTACGCGGCATAAGACCCTTGAATTTCTGAACTCACCCTTTACACTTCCCAAAATGACCAAGGTTATAGATTCATTACCCACCAACAAATCTCCGGGCTTGATGGATTCACGGGAGAGTACTATAAAACCTTCAAACATACCCTGACTTCTCATATAGCAAAAGCTGCTGCTTCTTCTTCTTTCCCGCCTGAAATTCTCAAAGCAACAATAGTGACATTGCCCAAGCCAGGGAAAGATCCTATCTATCCACAAAATTTCCATCCCATATCGTTATTGAATAATGACTAGAGTTGAGCGGACACCTGGATGTTCTGGTTCGACGGGTTCGGCCGAACTTCGGAAAAAAGTTCGAGTTCGGGACCGAACTTGACTCCAAACCCGAACCCCATTGAAGTCAATGGGGACCCGAACTTCTGAGGACTATTCGTGCTTGTTTCCCGTGCTTAGAACTCTCCATGCACAAAGTGTAATTTCTGAAGGAAAAAAAGTCATTTAAAACTCACTCGTGGCTATAATGAATTGTTGGCTCCCGGCAATACATAGAAAAGTCATTGATAAAAAATGAAAAAAAGCGTGGGGGTTCCCCCAAATTCAATTACCAGGCCCTCCAGGTCTGGTATGGATATTAAGGGGAACCCTGCCGCAAATTTTTAAAAAAATGCGTGCGGTTCCACCAAATATCCATATCAGGCCCTTCTTATGTGAATTGGTAATGAGGTAGAGTATAAAAAATTGTAAAAAAAAAAATACACAGACACCCAGACACCGTTGGGAAAGTCCTTTTTTAAAAATAAAAAAAATAAAAAATAAAAAAAAACATTCCAGCGATGAAATCCAGTGTCCCGCGGCGATCCCGATGTCCAGCGCTGTCCACACGAAACGTCATTGGCTGAGCCTGAGCGGACCTGATGGGGAACTTCCTCTGCAGTGTAATAAATGAATAGACCCGCCCCTTCTAAAGTTTCCCATCAGGTCCGCTCAGCCAATGACATAGGTATAAGGCTGAGGACCTGATGCGGAACGTGAGAAGGGGCGGGACTATTCATTTATTATACTGGAGGAAGTTGCCCATCAGGTCCGCTCATCCAATGACGTAGGCGGGGTCTGACATATGAGGGGGCAAACCTGATTGGGAACTTCCTCCACAGTGTAATACATGAATAGACCCGCCCCTTCTCACGTTCCGCATCAGGTCCTCAGCCTTATACCTACGTCATTGGCTGAGCGGACCTAATGGGGAACTTTAGGAGGGGCGGGTGTATTCATTTATTAATAATAAATGAATACACCCGCCCCTTCTAAAGTTCCCCATCAGGTCCGCTCAGCCAATGACGTAGGTGTAAGGCTGAGGACCTGATGCGGAACGTGAGAAGGGGCGGGTCTATTCATGTATTAAACTGTGGAGGAAGTTCCCCATCAGGTCCGCCCCCTCGTATTTTAGACCCCGCCTACGTCATTGGATGAGCAGACCTGATGGGAAACTTCCTCCGCAGTATAATAAATGAATAGACCCGCCCCTTCTCACGTTCCGCATCAGGTCCTCAGCCTTACACCTACGTCATGATGGGGAACTTTAGAAGGGGCGGGTCTATTCATTTATTACACTGCGGAGGAAGTTCCCCATCAGGTCCGCTCAGGCTCAGCCTAATTACTCTGCCATAATGGCACTTTATACATCACCAACTGCCCAAGAGTTTACTTTAGGAGCTCTATCTAACCTGTTTCCAAAAAAAAAACGGTACACGACAGGGATGCCCTCTTTCCCCTCTTATTTTCAATCTGTTGATGGAACCTTTGGCAATATATAAACATGCTCACCCTAATAGCTCTGGTTTCCTGGTCAATAATAGAAAGCATACTATTACCGGTAGTTTATTTGCAGGTGACATCATATTGATGCTAACTGACGTGGTCAAATCTCTGGCTTCGGTACATAATGCATTAACTCTATTTAATCGAGTGTCTTATTTGAAAATTAATTATTAAAAATCCTACAGTACATATTAGATCTGGGTATTTCTAAGACTATCAAAAAAAAAATGAATACATCTTTTCCTTATGTGTGGAAGCAAACAGGAATCAAATACCTGGGTATTACTCTCACCCCTCATACAAAAGACACAGTGGCAGCCAACTACCTTCCTTTCCTCAACATCCTAAAATCAAAATTTTATAAACCTAGCAAAACTGGAATTGACTTGGTCTGGAAGACTAGCATCCTTTAAAATGCTATTGCTTCCCCAACTTCTCTACTTATTAAAGAACCTTACCAATCACGGTTCCTAACACCTTTTTTCCAAAAGCACAGCCCCTACTTAATTGTTATCTCTGGCAAGGGAGGAAAGCGAGATGCGCTTTCAGTAAAATTATTCTGACTAGAAAGTAGGCTTGTGCAATTCGTTTCGTAACGAATTGAAATTCGTCCGAATTTAGCAACTTTCGGACATTCGGAAGCATTCGAATTTCCGAACAAAGCAATTACGAATAAGACCGAATCCGAAATAAATTATACCGCAAATAGCGAATGCCCGAATGTCTTCGTCATAATTCGTTATGAAAAAGTTACGAATGTACGAATCCATACGAAGCACAATAACACTCACTCTGCTCTGCTCTCTGCTTCTCCCACACCGTGCTGAACTCCCTCTCAAAATGGTGTACAGGGGCGGAGCCTATAGCCGCATGTTAAAAACAAAAGTAAAATACGAGATTTCGAATCGTTACAAATAACCGCAATGTATTTAGAAAAGTACAAATCCATTCGAAGCACATTAGGCATAATAGGCAGCGTCGTTGTGAGAGAGACACGGAAAATTACGAATCAACGAACCCAAAAAAAGTTACGAAAGTAGGAGTTGTGTCCAGAATCAACGAAAAACAACGTACTCTACCGAAAGTACGAACCCAAAAAAAGTTACGAAAGTAGGAGTTGTGTCCAGAATCAACGAAAAACAACGTACTCTACCGAAAGTACGAATTATAAAGCAACAAAAAATTCAACGAAAAATGTCGCTTGCAAAAATACGAATGAGTCCGAACACGAAAAATCCCGTCTAGCAAAATTACGAATGATTACGAATCAACAGGACCGGAAAGAAACGAACCGAAACGGAACAAATTTTTCCGTTGTGCACAAGTCTACTAGAAAGGCAGAAGGAATAGGACATGTAATTAACCACTTCAATACAGGGCTTTTATACACCCTTCCTTACCAGACCAATTTGTAGCTTTCAGCGCTCTCACACTTTGAATGACAATTACTCAGTCATGCTACAGTACACTGTACCCAAACCAAATTTTTATCATTTTTTCCTCACAAACAGAGCTTTTTTTTGGTGGTATTTAGTCACCGCTGGGTTTTTTATTTTTTGCAATATAAGCAAAAAAATCGAGATTTAAAAAAAAAAACAAAACTTTTTTTAAGTTTCTATTGTAAAATTTTGCAAATAAGTCCTTTTTCTTCATAAAATTGGGCTACAATGTATACTGCTACATATCTTTGGTAAAAACAACCAAAAAAAGTGTATATTATTTGGTCTCTGTGAAAGTTATAGAGTCTACAAGCTATGGTGCAAATCATTGAAAAATGATCACATCTGATCACACCTGATGTACTGAAGGCCTATCTCCTTTCTTGAGACCCTAACAAGCCAGGAAAGTACAAATACCCCCCAAATTACCCCTTTTTGGAAAGCAGACATTCCAATGTATTTAGTAAGAGGCATGGTGAGTTTTTTGAAGTTGTATTTTTTTCCCACAATCCTTGGGAAATTTTTGAAATTTTTATTTTTTGCACAAAATTGTCATAATAACAAGTTATTTCTCTCACACAGCACATGCATACTTGCAATTACACCCCAAAATACATTATTCTACTCCTCCTGAGTATAGTGATACCACATGTGTGAGACTTTTACACAGCCTGACCACATATAGAGGTCTAACATCCAAGGAGCACCGTCAGGCGTTCTACGAGAATAAATTGCACATCTCATTTGATGACAACCTATCACACTTTTGAAGGCCCTGGAGCACCAGGACAATGGAAACGCCCACAAAATGACCCCATTTTGGAAAGCTAACACCCCAACGCAATATCTATGAGGCATAATGAGTCTTTTGAATGGTTCATTTTTTTCCAAAAGTTTTTGGAATATGTGGGAAAAAAATGAAAACGCATTTTTTTTATACAAAGTTGTCCATTTATAAGATATTACCAACACATAGCATGTACATATCAAAAATTACACCCCAAAATACATTCTGCTACTCCTCCTGAGTATGGCGATACCAAATGTTTAAAACTTTTACACAGCCTGGCCAAATACAGAGGCCCAACATTGAAATAGCACCTTCAGGCATTCTAGGAGCATAAATTACACATCTCATTTCTCAACCACCTATTACAGTTTTGAAGACCCTGGAGCACCAGGACAATGGAAACGCCCATAAAATGACCCCATTTTTAAAAGCTAACACCCCAATGTATATTCTATGAGGCATAATGAGTCTTTTGAACGGTTCATTTTTTTCCAGAAGTTTTTGGAATATGTGGGAAAAAAATGAAAACGCATTTTTTTTATACAAAGTTGTCCATTTATAAGATATTACCAACACATAGCATGTACATAGCAAAAATGACACCCCAAAATACATTCTTCTACTCCTTCTGAGTATGGCGATACCAAATATGTGAGACTTTTACACATCCTGACCAAATACAGAGGCCCAACATTGAAATAGCACCTTCAGGCATTCTAGGAGCATAAATTGCACATCTCATTTGATGACAACCTATCACAATTTTGAAGGCCCTGGAGCACCAGGACAATGGAAACGCCCACAAAATGACCCCATTTTGGAAAGCTAACACCCCAACGTATAATCTATGAGGCATAATGAGTCTTTTGAACGGTTCATTTTTTTCCAGAAGTTTTTGGAATATGTGGGAAAAAATGAAAACACATTTTTTTTATACAAAGTTGTCCATTTATAAGATATTAGCAACACATAGCATGTACTTAGCAAAAGTGACACCCCAAAATACATTCTGCTACTCCTTCTGAGTATGACGATACCAAATGTTTAAGACTTTTACACTGCCTGGCCAAATACAGAGGCCCAACATTGAAATAGCACCTTCAGGCATTCTAGGAGCATAAATTACACATCTCATTTCTCAACCACCTATTACAGTTTTGAAGACCCTGGAGCACCAGGACAATGGAAACGCCCATAAAATGACCCCATTTTGAAAAGCTAACACCCCAATGTATATTCTATGAGGCATAATGAGTCTTTTGAACGGTTCATTTTTTTCCAGAAGTTTTTGGAATATGTGGGAAAAAAATGAAAACGCATTTTTTTTATACAAAGTTGTCCATTTATAAGATATTACCAACACATAGCATGTACATAGCAAAAATGACACCCCAAAATACATTTTTCTACTCCTTCTGAGTATGGCGATACCAAATATGTGAGACTTTTACACATCCTGACCAAATACAGAGGCCCAACATTGAAATAGCACCTTCAGGCATTCTAGGAGCATAAATTGCACATCTCATTTGATGACAACCTATCACAATTTTGAAGGCCCTGGAGCACCAGGACAATGGAAACACCCACAAAATGACCCCATTTTGGAAAGCTAACACCCCAACGTATAATCTATGAGGCATAATGAGTCTTTTGAACGGTTCATTTTTTTCCAGAAGTTTTTGGAATATGTGGGAAAAAATTAAAACACATTTTTTTTATGCAAAGTTGTCCATTTATAAGATATTAGCAACACATAGCATGTACTTAGCAAAAGTGACACCCCAAAATACATTCTGCTACTCCTTCTGAGTATGACGATACCAAATGTTTAAGACTTTTACACTGCCTGGCCAAATACAGAGGCCCAACATTGAAATAGCACCTTCAGGCATTCTAGGAGCATAAATTACACATCTCATTTCTCAACCACCTATTACAGTTTTGAAGACCCTGGAGCACCAGGACAATGGAAACGCCCATAAAATGACCCCATTTTGAAAAGCTAACACCCCAATGTATAATCTACGAGGCATAATGAGTCTTTTGAACGGTTCATTTTTTTCCAGAAGTTTTTGAAATATGTGGGAAAAAAATGAAAACGCATTTTTTTTATACAAAGTTGTCCATTTATAAGATATTACCAACACATAGCATGTACATAGCAAAAATGACACCCCAAAATACATTCTTCTACTCCTTCTGAGTATGGCGATACCAAATATGTGAGACTTTTACACATCCTGACCAAATACAGAGGCCCAACATTGAAATAGCACCTTCAGGCATTCTAGGAGCATAAATTACACATCTCATTTCTCAACCACCTATTACAGTTTTGAAGACCCTGGAGCACCAGGACAATGGAAACGCCCATAAAATTACCCCATTTTGGAAAGCTAACACCCCAACGTATAATCTATGAGGCATAATGAGTCTTTTGAATGGTTCATTTTTTTCCAGAAGTTTTTGGAATATATGGGAAAAAATGAAAACGCATTTTTTTTAATACAAAGTTGTCCATTTATAAGATATTACCAACACATAGCATGTACATAGCAAAAAGGACACCCCAAAATACATTCTGCTACTCCTCCTGAGTATGGCAATACCACATGTGTGAGACTTTTACACAGCCTGGCCACATACAGAGGCCTAACATCTAAGTAGCACCGTCACGTGTTCTAGGAGCATAAATTACACACATAAATTCCTGACAACCTATCACATTGTTGAAGGCCCTTCATATTTCTAACACATAGCATGTACTGTACATACCAATTATAAACCAAAATACATTCTTCTGAGAAAAGGGTAAAGAAAAGATTACCTGCGGTTTTAGTAGTGCAGTGGTCCAAAGAGGAGAGCATCGGTCCAGGCAGCAGGAAGGAACATGGACAGCGACAGCAAAACAGGCAGCAGGCAGGATTGTCAGTACAGGTAGAGATGATGTCAGCACAGCCAAAGCATTGGTCCAGATAGCAGGCAAGGATGTGGTTAGCAGCAGCAAAAGGAACAAAGGATCATCCATGCAGCAGGCAGGAATACTGTCCATAGTTAGTACATGCAGCAGGCAGAGGTATGATCAGCACAGCCAGAGTATTTGTCCAGGGAGCAGGCAGGGCCATCAAGCTTAGGGCATCGGTCAGGAAAGAATGGGGACAGGGGTAGAGGCTTCTCCCACCCAAATCGCTTTGAAGCCTCCGGACAACCAGACCCTGTTCTGGGAACACAGAAAACCAAAAACTGGTTTTCTGAACTCAGAACACTAATCTGGAGCCTCTCACATATGTGAGACCCCTGTGTAGCAGGGTGAAAGATCAGTCCAAGGGGGCAGGCAAAAACATGGTCAACAGACCGAGGTCAGTGCAGGTAAAAGGCAGAAATAAACAATAGGCAGAGGCATAGTCAATACAGTCCAGGGTCAGTTCACGTGAAAGGCAGAAACATGGCGGATAAACAATGCAGACGGTAGGCAGAGGCATAGTCGAGAAACAGGCCAGGGTTAGTTCACATGGAAGACAATGATATGGTTGGTTGAGGCAGGGAAATATTCAGGACAAATTGAAAACGGGGAAATAGCAGTATTAGAAATATGGGCTAATAGTTTTAGAGAGTGTGATATTGCTTGAAGCATTCTCCGATGCAAAGGCCAGGTTGGGAGGGACAGTCGGGACAATGGAAGCTGGTGTCTTTCCTAATTCCTCTTCTGGTGCACACCCGACATTTTTTTTTGCGCCGTCTTCCGGATCCTGATGGTGGAATACGGTCTGAAAAATGGCGTTCATGTAGTCTGCTGACACAATCTGAGTGAATGCTTTCTGGGGGGGATGTTTGTTGGTAGACAATGTCTTGAATAAACCTCATGAAGGTGGTGGGTCTTTCTGTTGATTTTTGGTAGATTATGAAAGAATTTAACAGGGCCAAATGAAAAAAGTAAATTGCAAATTTTTTATACCAGAAGAGGGATTTTCGGGTTGAAAGATAGGGCTGCAACATTTGGTCATTTAAATCCACACCACCCATGAATTTATTGTACTCATTGATGCAGGAAGGCTTGCGAACGGTACAGCGTCTTCTGTGAAGTTCCACCGAGGTGTCATCGTGGATGGTGGACATGATGTACACGTCTTTCCTATCCCTCCACTTCACAGCCAACACTTCCTCATTCCTCAAGCTTGCAGATTCCCCCTTTTGAATGGTTGTGGTGACAAGACGCTGTGGGAAGCCCTTTCTGTTTTTTCTTGTTGTACCACAGGTCAGAGTTTTTTTAGGTAGAGGTGGCGGAGAAGGGGCAGGCTGGTATAATAGTTGTCCATGTAAATATGATACCCCTTTTGGAGGAGTGGGAATGCCAACTCCCAAACAATTTTTCCACTTATTCCCATGTACGATGGACACTCAGGGGGCTGGAGCTGGGAATCTTTGCCTTCGTACACACGGAATGAGTGCACATAACCAGTGGCGCTTTCACAGAGCTTGTTGAGCTTCAAGCCGTACCTCGCCCGCTTACTGGGGATATATTGCTTGATTCCCAGCCGGCCTGTTAAATGCACCAGGGATTCGTCCACAGAAATGTTTTTATCAGGGACATAAAGTTCGGCAAACTTCTTGGAATTTTTTTTTATTAGGGGGCGAATTTTATATAATTTGTCAAAGTTTGGGTGATTTCGTGGGGGGGGGGGGGCACTGTGAATTGTCACTGAAATGCAGGAACCGCATTATAAGTTCGTATCGGGACCTGGACATGGCCGATGTAAAAATTGGCATATGGTGAATGGGTTTCTTCGACCAATACCTATTCATTTCATTTTTTTTGTAAGCCCCATGTTAAACGTTAGGCCTAAAAACAATCTTAACTCCACCACTGTTAGGGGTCTCCATTCGAAAGGGCGGGCATAGCTGGAGCTGGGGTTGTTTTCAATAAATTGTTGAGCAAAAAGGTTAGTTTGGTCCACAATGCCTTGAAGCAATTCATGAGGGAAAAATAAATACAAAAAATCAAGTTTGGAAAAACCTGCAGTGTTGACCTGCACACCTGGCTGTGCTGTAAAAGGGGGGATTGTGGCTGACCCTTAGGTAGAAGGCAGCCGCAATGGGTTTGCCAAGCCACCTGGAAGCAGGGTTCGGGTCCTACTTCTTTGGCATGCACTTGCACTGGGCCTTTCCTCCTGGGGTCTAGCAGCGCTTGTACTGGGCCTCTCCTCCTGGGGTCTAGCAGCGCTTGTATTGGGCCTCGCTTCCTGGGGTCTACCGCCGTTGGCACTGCTGGTAGCTGCCTGGTGTTCAGACCGTCTTCTTTTTAGATGGACTGTGTCCTCCTCTAATTTGGATTCAGATGTGCTGCCTTCGGGGGGCTCATATTCTGAACCAGAATCGGAATCAGAACTGAGCGGTGAGAGCTCCCCGTTGCTCTCATCGGTCAGACTGAGTTTTTGGTATGCTTCTTCTGGGGTGTACACCTTTCTGGACATAGTGGCTGTATGTACTCTGGTGGCGGGTACTCTGGTGAGGTGGCAGGTACTCTGGTGGCGGGTACTTTGGTGAGGTGGCGGGTACTTTGGTGAGGTGGCGAGTACTCTTGTGGACAGGTACTCTGATGGACAGGTACTCCTGATGGACTGGTGGCGGGTACTTTGGTGAGGTGGCGGGTACTCTGGTGGACAGGTACTCTGATAAACAGGTACTCTTGATGGACTGGTGGCGGGTACTCTGGTGAGGTGGCGGGTACTCTGATGGACAGGTACTCCTTATGGACTGGTGACTGGTGGCGGGTACTCTGGTGAGGTGGCAGGTACTCTGTTGAGGTGGTAGGTATTCCTGATGGACAGGTACTCCTGATGGACTGGTGGCGGGTACTCTGGTTAAGTGGCGGATACTCTGGTGAGGTGGACGGTACTCCTGGTGGATAGGTACTCCTGATGGACAGGTACTCCTGATGGACTGGTGGCGGGTACTCTGGTAAGGTGGCGGGTACTCCTGATGGACAGGTACTCCTGATGGACTGGTGGCAGGTACTTTGGTGAGGTGGCGAGTATTCTGGTGACGTGGCGCGTACTCCTGGTGGACAGGTACTCCTGATGGACAGGTACTCCTGATGGACTGGTGGCGGGTAGTGTTGAGCGAACCCGAACTGTAAAGTTCGGGTCCGTACCGAACTTTAGCTTTTTCCCGAACCCGAACCCGGACTTTGCGCAAAAGTCCGGGTTCGGGTTCGGCAATCTAATTACGCAGTTAGAAATGCTTCAGGGGCCAGCCAATCACCTTTTGATTAGCAGGTGTGCCCTTAGAAGCCATCATAGCCATGCCTACTAATAGCATGGCTGTGATTGGTCAGTGCAACATGTGACCCAGCTTCTATATAAGCTAGAGGCACACAGCACGCACGTCACTCTGCTTCAGAATAGATAGGGAGAGGATCTTGGCTGCTGCTGTTGCTAATAGGGAGAGATTGTAAAATACATGAGGTAGTCCTGATTCTGCAATCTGAGGGAAAAGATAGAGAGATAGTGTAGTGTAGGGCCAGGTTCCTGTTGGTGCTTTCAGGAAGAGAGATATATTATATAGGAGTCCAGATTCAGAGATTAAAATCAGCGATCTGCATAGGTTTACCTGTTTGTGTTGCAGTGCACAGTCTTTTTACACTGCCATGAGCCCAGTGTCAGAGAAAATCTAACTTTTATCTGCAAGCTCAGTGCACCAGCACTGCATATACAGTGCCTTGCGAAAGTATTCGGCCCCCTTGAACTTTTCATCCTTTTGCCACATTTCAGGCTTCAAACATAAAGATATAAAATTTTAATTTTTTGTGAAGAATCACCAACAAGTGGGACACAATTGTGAAGTGGAATGAAATCTATTGGATATTTTAAACTTTTTTAGCAAATAAAAAACTGAAAAGTGTTGCGTGCAAAATTATTCGGCCCCTTTACTTTCAGTGCAGCAAACTCACTCCAGAAGTTCAGCGAGGATCTCTTAATGATCCAATGTTGTCCTAAATGACTGATGGTGATAAATAGAATCCACCTGTGTGTAATCAAGTCTCTGTATAAATGCACCTGCTCTGTGATAGTCTCAGGGTTCTGTTGAAAGCGCAGAGAGCATCATGAAGACCAAGGAACACACCAGGCAGGTCCGTAATACTGTTGTGGAGAAGTTTAAAGCCGGATTTGGATACAAAAAGATTTCCCAAGCTTTAAACATCCCAAGGAGCACTGTGCAAGCGATCATTTTGAAATGGAAGGAGTATCAGACCACTGCAAATCTACCAAGACCTGGCTGTCCCTCTAAACTTTCAGCTCAGACAAGGAGAAGACTGATCAGAGATGCAGCCAAGAGGCCCATGATCACTCTGGATGAACTGCAGAGAACTACAGCTGAGGTGGGAGAGTCTGTCCACAGGACAACAATCAGTCGTACACTGCACAAATCTGGCCTTTATGGAAGAGTGGCAAGAAGAAAGCCATTTCTCAAAGATATCCATAAAAAGTCTCGTCTAAAGTTTGCCACAAGCCACCTGGGAGACACACCAAACATGTGGAAGAAGGTGCTCTGGCCCGATGAAACCAAAATCGAACTTTTTGGCGACAATGCAAAACGATATGTTTGGCGTAAAAGCAACACAGCTCATCACCCTCAACACACCATCCCCACTGTCAAACATGGTGGCAGCATCATGGTTTGGGCCTGCTTTTCTTCAGCAGGGACAGGGAAGATGGTTAAAATTGAGGGGAAGATGGATGCAGCCAAATACAGGACCATTCTGGATGAAAACCTGTTGGAGTCTGCAAAAGACCTGAGACCGGGACCGAGATTTATCTTCCAACAAGACAATGATCCCAAACATACAGCAAAATCTACAAAGGAATGGTTCACAAATAAACGTATCCAGGTGTTAGAATGGCCAAGTCAAAGTCCAGACCTGAATCCAATCGAGAATCTGTGGAAAGAGCTGAAAACTGCTGTTCACAAACGCTCTCCATCCAACCTCACTGAGCTTGAGCTGTTTTGCAAGGAAGATTGGGCAAGAATTTCAGTCTCTCGATATGCAAAACTGATAGAGACATACCCCAAGCGACTTGCAGCTGTAATCGCAGCAAAAGGTGGCTCTAAAAAGTATTAACGCAAGGGGGCCGAATAATTTTGCACGCCCCACTTTTCATTTTTTTCTTAGTTAAAAAAGTTTCAAAAATCCAATAGATTTCGTTCCACTTCACAATTGTGTCCCACTTGTTGGTGATTCGTCACAAAAAATTTAAATTTTATATCTTTATGTTTGAAGTCTGAAATGTGGCAAAAGGATGAAAAGTTCAAGGGGGCCGAATACTTTCGCACGGCACTGTATTACGTTGAGAGATACACTGTTTCCATACTGTGGGTGTATTCTGCTCTTTTAAAAAGATCCATTTAGGGGGGAAAAAAAGGCACTTTATTGTGCTCTTTTCCAAAAGACCCATAGGGAAAAAAATAAAAATAAAATTGCATTTTATTTTGCTCGTGCAAAAAAAGACCCGTTTAGGGCAAAAAAATAAAAAAATAAAAATAAATTTGCACTTTAATTGTACGCTTGCAAAAAGAGCCATTCAGGGCCACAAAAAATAGTTTGCAGTGTGTTATACATATGTGGAGGTGTGTGAAATAAACAATTTCTATATAGTTTTCTCCTACTGTGCTATACTAAAAAAAAATAAAAAAATTTAATAGCATTTTCTGCAGTTCTGTAGCTGTGCAATTCAGCGGTTACGTACTGTGGGTGTGTTCTGCTCTTCCAAAAAACGCAGTTTAGGGGCACAAAAAATAGTTTGCAGTGTGTTATACATATGTGGAGGTGTGTGAAATAAACAATTTCTATATAGTTTTCTCCTACTGTGCTATACTAAAAAAACAACATTTTTTTTTAATAGCATTTTCTGCAGTTCTGTAGCTGTGCGATTCAGCGGTTACGTACTGTGGGTGTGTTCTGCTCTTCCAAAAACACCCATTTAGGGCAAGATCCTAAATTTGGAAAATATGAGGAGAAGGTCAAAGGGACGTGGTGGCCCCGGTCGTGGTGCTGCTGGTGGAGCTCCTGTTGCAGGGAGAGGACGTGGTGGATCTGTGCCAGATACACGCACAAGTGAAACACCTTCCTCAGGTGCGAGTAGGCGACCGAGCCTGCGGTGGTATTTTGTCGCGCCTAATGAGGCTGTACGAATGTTTAGGCCAGGACAAGTACAGGCGATAGTAGATTGGGTTGCTGACAGTGCCTCGGGTTCCTTCACATTGTCTCCCACCCACTCTTCTGATGAAAGATCAGAGTTGGCACCTGAAACCCATGTCCATCAGTCTTTCACCTCACCCCCTTGCAAATCAGCCAAGCAGTCTGAGCCCCAAATCATGCAGCAGTCTCTTTTGCTTTTTGATGACTCTGTTAGCAGGGTTTCCCAGGGCCATCCACCTAGCCCTGCCCCAGAAGTGGAAGAGATTGAGTGCACCGATGCCCAACCACTTATGTTTCATGATGAGTACATGGGAGGACCATCGCAGTACGTCTCGGATGATGACGAAACACAGGTGCCAACTGCTGCTGCTTTTGCAATTGTGCAGACAGACAAGGAGGGCAGGGGTGAAGACTGGGTGGAAGATGATGTGGAGGACGATGAGGTCCTTAACCCCACATGGAATCAACGTTATGCAGGTGACCAGTGTAGTTTGGAGGAAGAGGCGGTGGTCGCACAGAGCCACCAGCACAGCAGAAGAGGGAGCAGGGTGCAAAAGCGGAGCGTCCATCCCCTAGACAGTATGTCTGCCACTGCCCAACGCAGCAAGGGACCAAGCACACCAAAGCCAGGTCCAAGGAGTTCCCTAGTGTGGCAGTTCTTCACACAATGTGCTGATGACAAGACACGAGTGGTTTGCACGCTGTGCAATCAGAGCCTGAAGCGAGGCATAAACGTTCTCATCCTGAGCACAACCTGCATGACCAGGCATCTAAGTGCAAAGCACGAGCTGCAGTGGAGTAGACACCTCAAAAACCAAGAAAGGTCTCTGGCTCCTCCTGCTTCCTCTTCTGCTGCAGTCTCGGCCTCTTCATCCACCTCTGTAGTGACAGTGGCACCTGCCACCCCGCAAACAGAGGATCTGCCAGCAACACTACCACCTGGGTCACCAACCATCTCCACAATGTCCCATGGAAGCGTTCAGCTCTCTATCTCCCAAACATTGGAGCGGAAGAGGAAGTACCCCCCTAGCCACCCACGATCCCTGGCCCTGAATGCCAGCATTTCAAAACTCCTGGCCTTTGAAATGCTGTCATTCCGTCTGGTGGAGACGCAGAGTTTTAAAAGCCTGATGGCATTGGCTGTCCCACAGTACGTCGTGCCCAGCCGCCACTACTTTTCCAGGCAAGCCATCCCTTCCCTGCACAACCAAGTGGGGGACAAAATCAGGTGTGCACTGCGCAACGCCATCTGTGGCAAGGTCCACCTAACTACGGATGCGTGGACCAGTAAGCACGGTCAGGGACGTTATATCTCCCTAACAGCACACTGGGTAAATGCAGTGGCGGCTGGGCCTGAGGCAGATAGCAGTTTGGCGCATGTCCTTCCACCACCGAGGATTGCAGGGCGCTTCAGTTTGCCTCCTGTTGCTAACTCCTCCTACTCCGCTTCCTCATCCTCTACCGCCTCCTCATCCGGTCAGCGTAACACCTTCACCACCAACTTCAGCACAGCCAGGGGTAAACGACAGCAGGCAGTTTTAAAACTTTCCTGTTTGGGGGAAAAACCCCACACCGCGCAGGAGTTGTGGAGGGACATGGAACAACAGACCAATGAGTGGTTGCTGTCAGTGAGCCTCAAGCCCGGCCTGGTGGTGTGCGATAATGGGCGAAATCTCGTAGCAGCTCTGGGCCTAGCCGGTTTGCCTGGCGCATGTGCTGAACTTGGTGGTCCAGAGGTTCCTTAAAAATTACCCCAATATGCCAGAGCTGCTGCAGAAAGTGCGGGCTGTGTGTGCGCACTTTCGGCGTTCTCACCCTGCTGCTGCTCGCCTGTCAGCGCTGCAGCGTAACTTCGGCCTTCCCGCTCACCGCCTCATATGTGACGTGCCCACAAGGTGGAACTCCACCTTGCACATGCTGGCCAGACTGTGCGAGCAGCAGCAGGCGATAGTGGAGTTTCAGCTGCAGCAATCACGCGTGAGTCACTCTGCGGAACAGCACCACTTCACCACCAATAACTGGGCCTCCATGCGAGACCTGTGTGCCTTGTTGCGCTGTTTCGAGTACTCCACCAACATGTCCAGTGCCAATGACGCCGTTCTCAGCATTACTATCCCAGTTCTATGCCTCCTTGAAAAAACGCTTCGGGCGATGATGGAAGAGGATGTGGCACAGGAGGATGAGGAGGAGGAGGAGGAAGCGGGATCATTTCAAAGGCTTTCAGGGCAGTCTTTCACAAGTGGCTACGAGGGTGGGTTCCTGCACCAACAAACGCCAGGTACACAATTGTCCGGCAGAAAGGGCACAGTTCTGGAGGATGACGAGGTGGAGGAGGAGATGGAGGAGGAGGAGGAGGAGCCATTTTCACAGCAGGGTGGCACCCAGACCAGCTCGTGGCCATCACTGGTGCGTGGCTGCAGGGATACAGAGGACACAGACGATACACCTCCCACAGAGGACAGCTTTTCTTTGCCTCTGGGCAGCCTGGCACACATGAGCGATTACATGCTGCAGTGTTTCCGCAATGACCGCCGCGTTGCCCACATTTTAACTGGTGCTGATTACTGGGTGGCCACCCTGCTGGATCCCCGTTACAAGGACAACGTACCGTCCTTAATTCCCTCACTGGAGCGGGATCGTAAGATGCGCGAGTACAAGCGCACGCTGGTAGACGCGCTGCTGGTGGCATTCCCACCTGACAGCGGGCGTACGGTGGAAGCACAAGGCGAAGGCAAAGGAGGAGGAAGAGGTCGCCAACGCAGCCGGGGCACCGGCAGCACCTCAGAAGGCAGGGTTAGCATGGCTGAAATGTGGAAAAGCTTTGTCAGCACGCCACAACAACCAGCACCACCAGCTGAGATGGAACGTCTTAGCAGGAGGCAGCATTTCACCAACATGGTTGAGCAGTATGTGTCCACAGGCCTACACGTACTGGATGACGGGTCTGCCCCCTTTAACTTCTGGGTCTCCAAATTGGGCACATGGCCTGAGCTTGCCCTTTATGCCTTGGAGGTGCTGGCCTGCCCTGCAGCCAGTGTATTATCTGAACGTGTATTTAGCACGGCAGGGGGCGTTATCACAGACAAGCGCAGCCGCCTGTCCAGAGCCAATGTGGACAAGCTCACGTTCATTAAAATGAACCAGGCATGGATCCCACAGGACTTGTCCGTACCTTGTGCAGAATAGACATGTATACCGGTGTTGTGACAAAAACTGTCCGGCCATCGGATTGTGTCCGGCCCATACTGCGAAGGCGCAGCGCTTGCGCAGTACAGAGGACAAGGAGATTCACAAAATCTCCGAAGATGAACGGCGCCTGCGCCGTGAGTGCAGGTTCAAGCCCCACCATCCAAGTGGACATACGGTAGCACATAGTAACAGGGCCCCTCACGGGCTCGGTTCGATCGCCACGCTTCGGGCACGGCCTCACTTGGCTCGGCTTGAACCACGGACGGTGTGGCCTTCACCTGAACTCACCACGCAGGCGCCGTTCGTCTTGGGAGATTTTCGAAATCCCCTTGTCCTACATACTGAGCAAGCGCAGTACAGGGTGGACAAAATTTGACGGGGGACAGAATTCGACACATCACCGGCCTTACCCAGCCATTGTTGTATTTTTGAACCAGTGTTGGCTACCTCGTCCTCCTCCACCGCCACTTCCACCTACACAGCCACATCCACCGCCACCTCAACCTCCTACTCCATATGGACCTCGTTCTCCTAGGTCAAGATTATAATTTTTATTTTATTTTTTTGTAGTGCACAGATCCTTTCCCCCTTACCTGCCTTTATGTTGTTGGCTCCTCGCAGGAGGGAGAAAGGCACACCGCACTACCAGCCCGTACCCTTCTATATAAAGAGGTTGAGCGGTGTACTTGACGGGCCGTGTCCACAGCCGGAGTCAAAACTCCTCCAGAGAATGATTCTCACCTCTACTGTAGGTAGAGGCAAGTCCTTTAATTCCCAGTAAAGTCAATGTCCACACCAGCTGAAATTACAACTCTTATTCTCTCATGGCAAAATAAACTCTACTCGGATAGAAAAGGTTAGAGCAAAGAAACAGGACAGCTTAAGGTGTGGAGGAGGTCCAGGCACAAACGTAGCACATTCACTTCACTGCTTAGGTTTCTCAAACAGTTTTAGGTGCACGGTCTCTGCCACAGACCTTGAGGTTGGTCTCTGCCACAGACCGGGTGTACAAGGCCCCTGCCACGGACCTGGAGAACTTTGGTCTCTGCCACAGACCAGGGTGTATAAGGCCCCTGCCACGGGCCGGGTGAATAAGGCCTCTGATACAGTCAAGATGACCTTGAGCTTCTCCTTCTACGAACCTAGCCCATATCAAGGGGAAGACATCTCTCCAGGGAGTCAACAGACCCTTCCTTCACCGTGACTCCCGAATCGGTCCATCAGAATGATCCTCCCTTCCCTGGAACATGGTCCCCTACACGAGGCGGCACCCTAAGACTCCTCGACCCTTAGCGGACTCCAGACGAAGGCTCTGGACTCCAGGCTTTACTCCTGCACCTAGGCCTCCATACCCAGGGCAGCAGGAACTCCAGGATAGTACCTCACCCCGGGCTAAAGGTACCCGAGATGGAACAGGAACATATGCACCCAGGCCGAAGGCACCTGGGCGTGGACCCCACTGGACATCAGCCCCCAGGCCAAAGGTCTGCCCCTTTTATATGCTCTCCCGGCATGCACAGCAGGTTCCCCGCCCCGCTGTACTACTGCCAAGAGGGGACACAAAAGGCACAGCACTGTATCGGCGGTTCAACCCTAGCCTACCATGGCAGCGCCACCTGTAGGCCGCAGGGAACTGCACACCAATACTGTCCCCCGAGGACAAAATGGTCCATGAATCCTACAGAATTAGGGTGTTTGAGCCTATTTACCACTCAAACACTTCCCTTAAATTTAGCACCTCGCTACATTTTTATTTCAAAGTATTTTATTTTCCCACTAGCTTATCCATTAAATTGAATAATTTATTCCAGAAAGGGCGTATTCTGGGGCATTCCCACCATATGTGTGGCATTGTGCCGTTGAGTTTCTGAGGTTCTTAATGACTTCCCGTACCTCTTCTGCTGAAAAGGGGGCCTCCAGCATATTTTTATTTATTTTATTTTTTTTAATGTTATTTTAAGTTATTTCCCTATCCACATTTGTTTGCAGAGCACTTGCCATGCTCTTAACAACATTTTGCTGCCATTTGCAGCCCTCTAGCCCTTTCCATTACTTTTTTAGAGCCTTTTTAGTCCTTAGAAGTCCGGGTCCCCATTGACTTCAATGGGGTTCGGGTTCGGGTCCGGGTTCGGGTTAAAGTTCGGTCCCGAACCCGAACTTTTTTCCGAAGTTCGGCCGAACCCGTCGAACCCGAACATCCAGGTGTCCGCTCAACTCTAGTGGCGGGTACTTTGGTGAGGTGGCGGGTATTCTGGTGAGGTGGCGGGTATTCTGGTGAGGTGGTGGGTACTCCTGGTGGAGAGGTACTCCTGATGGACAGGTACTTATGAATGGACGGGTACTCTGGTGGCAGGTACTAGATGACAGGTACTCTTTATTTAGGGGGGACAATCTGGGCACAGTGGTACATATGTAGTGTGTAACTCACTGTTAGCTGATCTCCTCCTCACACTGGATCGGTGTGTGAAGAGGAGAATCCAGCAACAGTAAGTTACACATATCAGTGTGTTTTGTTTACATTTAGTGACCGGCTGTGATTGGACATGTGGTAAAGAGCCAATTTCATTGGGTCTTTACTCTGATCGGGGCTGGGCTGTATCCAAGGGAAAAGCCTCAGCCCCGATCACCGCGCTGCGCGCCCCTGGGGGCGCGCGGGCGCCGTGCATGCTGCTGCGCAGCTCTGCATCATCGAATCCGGTAAGTAATACCGGAATCTCCGCCGCCACATTCTTCGCATCGGGGATCGGCTGTGTCCAGAGGGACACACCGGATCCCTGATCGCCGCGCTGCAGCTCTGCATATAGGAGCCGGTAAGCCGCACGGGAAGCTCCGCTGCCCGCCGCCGCCGCTCCGCTGCCGCTTCTTTACCCCCATCGGGGAATGGCTGTGTCCTCAGGGACACAAAGGTACCCCGATCGCCGCTCTGCGGGCCCCTGGGGGCCCGCAGTAGCGGCAGAAAGCCGAGGACGTCATATGATGTCCACCCAGGATGGGAGATCCCATCTGTGGATGTCATTTGACTATGGCTGGGTAAGGAAGTGGTTAAAGACTATCACAAAGCAGTAATTCTCACCCAACTAAAAACTTGGTTCCCCTCTACCACTACTACATTGTGGAAGGAACTAGAATTCTCTCAAACTGGGCACAGTGGTACATATGTAGTGTGTAACTCACTGTTAGCTGATCTCCTCCTCACACTGGATCGGTGTGTGAAGAGGAGAATCCAGCAACAGTAAGTTACACATATCAGTGTGTTTCGTTTACATTTAGTGACCGGCTGTGATTGGACACGTGGTAAAGAGCCAATTTCTTTGGGTCTTTACTCTGATCGGGGCTGGGCTGTATCCAAGGGAAAAGCCTCAGCCCCGATCACCGCGCTGCGCGCCCCTGGGGGCGCGCGGGCGCCGTGCACGCCGCTGCGCAGCTCTGCATCATCGAATCCGGTAAGTAATACCGGAATCTCCGCCGCCACATTCTTCCCATCGGGGATCGGCTGTGTCCAGAGGGACACACTGGATCCCCGATCGCCGCGCTGCAGCTCTGCATATAGGAGCCGGTAAGCCGCACGGGAAGCTCCGCTGTCCGCCGCCGCCGCTCCGCTGCCACTTCTTTACCCCCATCGGGGAATGGCTGTGTCCTCAGGAACACAAAGGTACCCCGATCGCCGCTCTGCGGGCCCCTGGGGGACCGCAGTAGCGGCAGAAAGCCGAGGACGTCATATGACGTCCACCCAGGATGGGAGATCCCATCTGTGGATGTCATTTGACTATGGCTGGGTAAGGAAGTGGTTAAAGACTATCACAAAGCAGTAATTCTCACCCAACTAAAAACTTGGTTCCCCTCTACCACTACTACATTGTGGAAGGAACTAGAATTCTCTCAAACACCAGGTGACAACCTATACAACTTCCTACTAGCTAGTTGTTTCACCCCATACCCACATTCCTCATTCTCACCTACCATCAGAGCTGCATTGGCAACATGGCAACAACTACCAAACTTACAAAGTGGGGATTCGCCCCACACACAAAAATACCTCTTCCTGTTCTTAGTTTATCTAATATTATACCTGACCTTATTATTACAGCTTGGCCATCTAGAGGCCTAATAACAGTAGAAGATCTATTAATAGGCCCAACCACAAAAACTTTTCGATCCCTACAAATTGAATATGATATCCCAAGACTACTACAAGTGCCTACAGATCCACAATTTCTTACAAAATAATAAAAACACAACTTTAATGCTACCCTGGTGTATTGTTCAATTTTATAAGATGACTACCAACAAAATAAAAGGTATATCTCTATTCTACTCCATGCTTAACTGTAAAGACACCTTTATTAAAAATACTCCATTCAAACAATGGAAAAAATAGATTTTGGAGTGACATACCCAGCCTCTGCTTGACAAAAGGCCCTCTCTTTCACATATGCAGCAACCAGAAGTTCGAATCTCTGGGAACTAACCCTGAAATTGGCCCTAAAGTGGTACTTAAAGAGGAAGTAAACCCTTGTGTATATATATATATATATATATATTTTAAATAACCTGCAAGAGAAAGGCATAATGAGCTAGTATGCACAGCATACTAGCTCATTATGTGTCACTTACCTGAGATCGAAGCCCCCGGAGTCTGCCTCGGTCCCATCCACCGCCACCGCCATGTCCCCTCGTCGCTAGTTCCTGTTTACTTTACTTGACCTATGTTAACTCTTCTTGATACATACTTTTTATGTTTGTTTTTCTCGTTTTCATAGTTACATTTATCTTACTTCATTCTATGCTTTGAAACCTGCTGTGTAATTTACGGTACAACACACTGTGCCTTGGAAGAATACTTATTGTGTTCCCTCAGATACACTGTTATGAAGTATAGAGCTATTTACCTTATGCCCAGGTTCACACTGAGCTGCAGGAATGAAGCTGTGCGAGTTAAACTGAACTCGCACAATTTCACTCCCGCGTGTCAGTCCCGATTTCGGGCGCGATTTCAGAGACATCTGTGCAGGAAATCGCAAACATTAGTACAGAAAGTACTTTTTGAAATCGGTGCAGTGCCGCAAATGCGGCATCGCACTGATTAGGATGGTGCCATTGTCGGCAAATAGTAAATTCAAACTTAGGAGGGGCAGGGAGGCCTTCTAGGTAGTCAAAGGATACAAAGTCAGAACCCACCTGAAGGGAAGCCAGAATAAATAATTTATGCCTGTGCCACCAGAAAAACCCCAATGAAGAAGAGAATGCTAGCAGAAAATGTGGGTCCCCCAAATAGCAGGTCCCTGGTGGGGCCGAGGTGATAAGTCCAAATTTGGATTTATAAAGAGACCATAGCTGTAAAGGGTATGCCTTCAAGGTATTTAGAAGAACCAGAGCCCAGAAAGGTATGGTAAAGTATACCTTCACATAAGACCAGGCAGATAATAGCGGCGTATGGAGCCAGTCTCAAACCTAATCCATGGGACTGTAGCATTAAATAAATTCCATAGGGCCATTTGGGAGAACCTGGCAGCTAAATAATAGTACCAGAAGTTGGGAAGACCAAGACTTCATGTGGCCTGAGATTTATATAGGGCATGTTTAGACAGTCTAGGTCATTATCAAGCCAGATAAATGTATTTATTTTGGTTCGGAATTTATCTATGAAAGATTTAGAGAAGGCAATAGGTAGAGTTCTGAATAAATATAACAATTTAGGAAGAATACACATTTTTACTGCCATGGCTCTACCTAGAAGTAAAATATGGTATGAGGGACATACTTTAAGAACCTGATGGAGATGAGGCACATTTAGGCACAAACAGGGAGGAGAATTGAGGAGTGAGCTGAACACCTAGAAAGGAGATAGTATCTTTCATTCACTTAACCCTTTCGCTGCCAGGCCCTGTGCTCCATTTTTACACCTCAGATGGCAAGGCCATTTTTGCAATTTTTCCATTGCTTTATTATTTTTCCCTTGCAGCTTTCTGAGTTTGTTAAAGACCCCCAAACCATATATTTTCTGAACGCACATGACCAGTATAATACAAATAAGGTGCCAGCGATTATTAGGGCACAATGATATTTGCGCAAATGTTTATCAAAATGTTTGTTAAAAATACACTAAAATCATTATTAGCAGATAAAAACACAGCAAATTTTACAATATACCTAATAAATATAAAATCGTAACCTGTATTGAATTAATAAATAACAAATATTTGTAACTTTTAAATTGTGCCTTTTTGTAAAATGGTGAAAATTGGACATACGCACAAATGTAAATATCCAAATTTCTCAAAAAACCTGAAGGTTTAATTTTTCCCTTTACAGCTTTCAGAATTTGTGAAAGACCCCCAAAAAACATATTTTTTCTGAAAGCATATGATCTCTAGAATAAAAAGAAGGTGCTACAGATTTTTTAGATCCCGTGGTATCTGCACAAATGTTTATCAGAACAATATATTTGCAAAAAATACACTAAAACCATTATTAGAAGATAAAAACATAACTAATTTGACAAAATTCCTACTAAATCCCTAATAAATATAAAATCTTAACCTGTATGGAGTTAATAAATAACAAAAAAATGAAATTTTTACATTGTGCCTTTTTGCAAAATGGTGAAAATCGAACGTACGCAAAATTGTAAATATCCAAATTTCTCAAAAAATCTGAAGGTTTTAATTTTTCCCTTACAGCTTTTAGAATTTGTGAAAGACCCCCAAAACCATATATTTCCTGAAAGCATATGACCTCTAGAAAAAAAAGACAGAGCTACTGATTTTTTAGGCCCAGCAGTATTTGTACAAATGTTTATCAAAACAATATTGTCGCTAAAAATACACTAAAACCATTATTAGCAGATAAAAACACACAATTTTACAACATTTCTGCTAAATTCCTGCTAAATATGAAAACGTATCCAGTGTTGAGTTAATAAATAACAAATATTTGTAAATTTAAATTGCGCCTTTTTGAAAAATGTTGAAAATCTAACGTACCCAAAAAGTTCCCTAAAAATCTGGAGGTTTTCATTTTTCACTTATAGCTTTAAGAGTTTGTAAAGAACCACCCAAACCATATATTTTATGAAAGCATATGACCTCTGGAATAAAAAGAAGGTGCTCCTGATATTTTAGGCGCTGTATTTGCGCAAATGTTTATTAAAACAATATTTTCGCAAAAAATAGCAGATAGAAACACAGCTAATTTTGCAAAATTCATGCTAAATTCCAGTTAAATATAAAAGCTTAACCTGTATGGAGTTAATAAATAACAAATATTTGTAATTTTTACGCCTTTTTACAAAATGGTTAAAATCGAACATATGCAAAAATGTAAATATCCAAATTTTTCTAAAAATCTGAAGGTTTTCATTTTTCCCTTACAGCAGTCAGATTTTGTGAAAGACCCCTCAATCCATATATTTTCTGAAAGCACATGACCAGTAGAAACAAATAAGGTGTTTACCAGCCCCTCCTGACACACTGCACTCGCCAATCTCCCGGGCAGCAGCTGCCGAGAATGCCCCAGCTTGAAGAGCTGCATGGAGGGGCCACCAGGGATCGGTGAGAAAGGGGGGGCACTGAAGGGCGTGCCAGTGGAGGGGGGCATCATTCAAGAAAAAAAAGTTTAATACTACAATTTCCGGCAGGAGTGGCAGCGGAGGGAGCCGGAAATTGCAATGGATTTATAGAGATCGGTGCTAGGGGGAGTGGGGGCACTAAAGGTAGTGCCAGCAGAGGGGGACATAATTCAAGAAAAAAAAGTTTAACACTGCAATTGCCGGCAGGAGTGGCAGAGGAGGGAGCCGGCAATTGAAACGGACCACAGAGATCCATGCTAGCTGGGGGGCGCTGAAGCTGGGGGCTAAAAAATTTTGCTGGCGGGACAGATGTAGTGGGCAGAGGACAGTGTTGGGGGGACAGAGCAGGCATTTTAGGAAGTGCAGGAGGGGAGGAAGCAGTGGGTGACAGGTAGATAGGCGGCAGCGGAGGGGGGGTGTCATTTTAGCTGAGTAACTCTGATCAGTGGCTTATTAGCCGCTAATGAGAGCTATTTTTTATTCAGCAGAGCCTGCTGAACATTTCTAATATAAGTTTATGGTCACTGAAGTGACCATGAGCTTATAACAGAGCAGGAATATAGGTCTCTACGGCATACGGACTTGGCCACCTGCAAGCACTTCTGTAGGTCTGTACGGCGTAAAGACCTGGCAGTGAAAGGGTCTATTCATTTATTACACTGTGGAGGAAGTTCCTCATCAGGTCCGCCCCCTCGTATGTCAGACCCCGCCTACGTCATTGGCTGAGCGGACCTGATGGGGAACTGCCTCCGCAGTGTAATAAATGAATAGACCCGCCCCTTCTCATGTTCCGCATCTGATCCGCTTAGCCTTACACCTACGTCATTGGCTGAGCGGACCTGATGGGGAACTTTAGAAGGGGCGGGTCTATTCATTTAATACACTGCGGAGGAAGTTTCCCATCATGTCCGCTCAGGCTCAGCCAATGACGTTTCATGTGGACAGCGCTGGACATCGGATCGCCGCGGGATGTAGCCTTGCCGAGCATCTATACAATCTAGTTAGTATTTTATAGTTCTTTTCTTTTATGTAAGTCAAGAGCTAGATTTGAAGGTTAGCCAGAAAGCTTTCTTCCATTCTTCTATGGAAATCAGATGGCCCAATTCTCTCTCCCAGTCTTTGTTATAGTACAGGCTTAAAGGAAATGCATGGGATAAAAGTATACCAAAAAGCGTTGAGATGCTAGAACATCCTATAGGTCCACTACAAACAGAGACTCAAACGGCGTTAAATCCCTATGAAGTGAGGTCATTTTAGATAGTAGTCTATAATAATGTTGGAGCTGGAGACAGTGAAACCACTGACCCACATAATTGCATTCAGTAGCCATTATTGTGTTCAGTGCCTGAAGTCTTTTTAATGACAGGGCTTTTGTAATCAGAGAGGGAGTCGGCAGTATCCATCTTAAAAATCTATCTGACGACAAGCCAGGTAAAAATTCTGGATTACCCATTATTGGGGTTAATGGGTCTGGTACTGAAAAGAGACATTCCACTTTCGAACAGTCTGATCCCAGACATTTATTAAAGACTGGGTCAAAGGTGAAAGTGTTTGTCTGGGTGGACGAAATTTAGGTACGATCCACGGAAAAGAGACCAGAGGGAGCTTTATTATTTGTTGTTCAATGGCTACCCATTTTTTTGTTCTACCACAATGGAACCAGTCCAGTATTCTAGTCAATACTGAAGCTATATAATAAAGTTCCATCTGCGGTAAACCTGCTCCCCCCTGTCTTCCGCTTTACTAAGATATCGTAGCGAAGCCATAAATACACAATTTAGGTGAACTAAAACTTTTACACAAAAAATTGTGAACAATGATAATAGTGTCCAAAAATAATGTCCTCTAAGAGGGCATAACATTGATATATGAAACAGCCAATGAAGGCGTTCCATCAAATAAACAATATATTAATGAAAGTGTTCAAAACGTGATTCAAAATAATCAAAAATGTATCACAAAATCTGTGATATTTTATTTTGAATAGTCCTTTTACAAGTTGACTTATACAGCAACTCCATGCCTCGTATAGTTTCTTGTTCTACTCATTATTGTTAGTATAGGTCAGGGATATGCAATTAGCGGACCTCCAGCTGTTGCCAAACTACAAGTCCCATGAGGCATAGCGAGACTCTGCCTCTGGGTTACATGCTTAATGCTGTCAGAGGCATGATGGGACTTGTAGTTTGGCAACAGCTGGAGGTCCGCTAATTGCATATCCCTGATATAGGTGAACGATTCATCCATTAAAGCTGACCTCCGCTTCTCGTTATAGAGATTAGAGGTCCTTTTGTGTTTTTGTTTTTGTTTAAATTGTATTTTCACAATGAGATGAGAATTTCTACATTATAATTGATAGTGAGGCTTGGTCATTTGAGTTCCTGAGTGCTGTCTGCCTACTTCCTTAAGTATATGACGACATTTCCTGTTTATGCATTTTCTTTAAAGTGAGGTTTGAGCCATATGCGGCCTCTCTGCACGCTGAGACGCCACTTCCGGTCCTTTCGGAATGAGGCTTGTCCCGCAGATAGCATCTTTACATGTGACGACGTCATTTCCGGTTTCGGACCTTTCAAAATGAGGCTTGAACCGCACTTTTTGCGGTTTCCCAAAAGTAAACACTATTACACACAATTATCACTGTGGAGCTGCAGTTCATTATGGGGGTACCTATTTACTATATAAGCACAGTGGCAACATTGGATTAGCACTCCAGATGAAGTCTTCTGAGATGAAACGCATTGGGACGCTCTGCTGAAGCCACTGATTTTATCACAAGCGCTTTTTATCTACTAAAATGTGAGTACAATTCCTTTTTTTATAAAAAATATTTTACGGTTTCAAAACGGAATTGCACTGTGCTTTCCTTCTTCTTTTTTATAATTACATTACTCTGTATTAATCACCCATCCGGTTTTCTACTTCAAAACGAATCCCATTGAGGTCCACCATCTGAATTTACCGTCTACCCGGAAGTCGTATCTGCAGAGGCAGCCTTCCCTGGGTGTATTACACCATAAGCCCGATTGACTCATTAGATGTATACCTGTTTGAGTTCAATCTCTCTGGTAAGCCTTTGGGTTTTCTGGTGGTGGATCATCTATCAGCAAGTTTTCTGCCACATTTCTTTGTCTTCAATTCACACTGATGTTCAGTCTACTTTTGATTATTTTGAATCACGTTTTGGACGCTTTCATTAATATATAGTTTTTTTGATGGAACGCCTTCATTGACTGTTTCATATATCAATTTTATGCCCTCTTAGACATTATCTTTGGACATTATTATCATTGTTCACAATTTTTTGTGTAAAAGTTTTAGTTCACCTAAATTGTGTATATATAATTCACATACACTTTCCAGTCTCTGTTTACTCTGAGACCTCTCATTGGTCTCACCGATCTACTTATTTTCACATTACACATTTTGCAATTGATCCCCTGCTGTGCTGGCTTCTATTTTATTATCTTAAAGAGACAGCACAGTATATTTGCTTTGTTTTCTATTAAAGAGGGTATCACAGTTTGTAAACGTGTAGCCAACAATTTAGCGTCGATTTTTAGGTCCTCATTTATGAAGGAACTGGGTCTATAGCTAAAACACTGAGTGGGATCTTTTTCAGATTTTGCTATATGAGTGATATGTGTCTCCTGTGTCTGTTTAGTAAATGGACAATCTATTTTAATTTCATTATATACAGTGGGGAGAACAAGAATTTGATACACCGCCGATTTTGCAGGATTTCCTACTTACAAAGCATGTAGAGGTCTGTAATATTTATCATAGGTACTCTTCAACTGTGAGAGACTGAATTTAAAATTCCAGAAAATCACATTGTATGATTTTTAAGTAATTAATTTGCATTTTGTTGCATGACATAAGTATTTGATACATCAGAAAAGCAGAACTTAATATTTGGTACATAAACCTTTGTTTTCAATTAAAGAGATCGTACGTTTCCTGTAGTTCTTGACCAGGTTTGCACACACTGCAGGAGGGACTTTGGCCCACTCCTCCATCCAGAACTTCTCCAGATCCTTTAGGTTTCGGGGCTGTCATTGGGTAATATGGACTTTTAGCTCCCTCCAAAGATTTTCTATTGGGTTCAGGTCTGGAGACTGGCTAGGCCACTCCAGGACCTTGAGATGCTTCTTACGGAGCCACTCCTTAGTTGCCCTGGCTGTGTGTTTCGGGTTGTTGTCATGCTGGAAGACCCAGCCACGACCCATCTTCAATGCTTCAATGAGGGAAGGAGGTTGTTGGCCAAGATCTTGATCTTGTGATACATGGCCCCATCCATCATCCCCTCAATGTAGTGCAGTCGTCCTGTCCCCTTTGCAGAAAAGCATCCCCAAAGAATGATGTTTCCACCTCCATGCTTCACGGTTGGGGTGGTGTTCTTGGGGTAGAACTCATCCTTCTCCTTCCTCCAAACACGGCGAGTGGGGTTTAGACCAAAAACCTCTATTTTTGTCTCATCAGACCACATGCCCTTCTCCCATTCCTTCTCTAGATCATTCAGATGATCATTAGAAAACTTCAGACGGGCTTGGACATGCGCTGGCTTGAGCAGGGGGACCTTGCTTGCGCTTTAGGATATTAATCCATGACGACGTAGTGTGTTACTAATGGTTTTCTTTGAGACTGTGGTCCCAGCTCTCTTCAGGTCATTGACCAGGTACTGCTGTGTAGTTCTGGGCTGATCCCTCACCCTCCTCATGATCATTGATGCCCCACGAGCGGAGATCTTGCATGGAGCCCCAGACCGAGGGAGATAGACTGTCATTTTGAACTTCTTCCATTTTCTAATAATTGCACCAACAGTTGTTGCTTTCTCACCAAGCTGCTTGCTTATTGTCCTGTAGCCCATCCCAGCCTTGTGCAGATCTACAATTTTATCCCTGATGTCCTTACACAGCTCTCTGGTCTTGGCCATTGTGGAGAGGTTGGAGTCTGTTTGATTGAGTATGTGGACAGGTGTCTTTTATACAGGTAACGAGTTCAAACAGGTTCAGTTAATACAGGTAATGAGTGGAGAACAGGAGGGCTTCTTAAAGAACAAAATAACAGGTCTGTGAGAGACGTAATTCTTACTGGTTGGTAGGTGATTAAATACTTATGTCATGCAATAAAATGCAAAGTAATTATTTAAAAATCATACAATGTGATTTTCTGGATTTTTGTTTTAGATTCCATGTCTCACAGTTGAAGAGTACCTATGATAAAAATTACAGAGCTCTACATGCTTTGTTAGTAGGAAAACCTGCAAAATCGGCAGTGTATCAAATACTTGTTCTCCCCACTGTAGATTACACAGGACTGGGTTAAGAATATCTCCAAATTGCTTATAAAATATACCTTAAAATCTGTCAGGTCCCGGACTTTTACCTAATTTCAAACATTTGATGACCTGATTGACTTCTGCCAATGCGAAGGCAGTCAGAAGACTCTTTGCCTTCTCCTTCGACATACTTGGTAGGCCAGTGCTCTGAATATAGTCACAAAGTTGTGAATAACTAAATCTATCTGGTATTGTAACACTAGAATCTTTTAAGTTGTATAATGAAGAATAGTATTCATGGAAAGTTGAAGCTATTTGTTCTGTAGCACATACAAGGCCCTGCTGAGGACAACGCACCTTAGGAATATAACATCTGGACTGTGTTTTAGAAATTGAGCGTGCCGTTTAGATCTCTTCCCTCTCCTGGACGCAAATTCACTGTCGATCCTCCACAGCCAGAAGACCACTTCCCATAGGAATTAATCCTTCCAAAAGAACGAGACAACACGCTCTGTATCTTTCCAAAAATAGACTGCCTTTATTGCCAAAAACATTGAAACTCTTATACACATCCAATACTGCATTAACCTGAATGAACAATGGTCCAGCTCCACCCACAACATAACAAGCCCCAATACACATTATTTTGACGTCTGCTAGGAGACAACAGGTTTTAATCCCCTTTATGTTTAAATGACTATGCATGACCTTTATATTCACCAGACAGTCTGATACTTTACAATACACACAAGTACTGACTTAATTAACACAATGAAAGATCCTTAGACGCCATCCTAGATTCATTTACATCACACAGGCAGGTAACACATCTCCCAATTAACCTGTTGAGTTCAGGGTAAGTAAATAGTCCTTTACAGATATCCTTGGGAATATGGTGGATAAATAGTACAGACCCATTTTAGGTAGTCCAAGATATATTTCTTAATGTCCATTATTTCCTGGCTCACCCTGTGTCCAAAGTGACCCTCCTGTCACACATCTCCCCTTTCGGCAGGAGACTAACACAGGAGGTGACCCCAGACGGGTTGACTCCGAAGTTAGTCCATAGGTCCATTCTTCTAATGCCGGTATCCACACAGTACCCCAAATAAATTGCTCCAAACAGAGCATCACTTACCCAGCCAACCTCTGCCTCTCTCAGAGAACATACCCACCGCTGGGGAGAAGACAGGGTGACTGGGCTCAGTCCGTCATGCTGTTGGGGATCTGGGCCGACTGCCCAGCATCCCTGGGGTATACAAGTGGAGACTGAAGTCCCCTCCACTTGTGGTAGGTGAAAATCCCCCAGTGCTTGCAAAGCAAGGCTGACATCCTCCTGTCTCAGTGTCACACCATTTTCTGGGGTTGGGTCAGTGAGGACCGAAGTCCCATCCGGTACCACAGGAACTCCTTCTTCTGTTAGTTGAGAGCAGAGGCCCACGGCACTCTGCTCTGTTGCCAGCTCTTGTGCTGGGTTGCTGTGAGTGGAGACCGTAGTCCCATCCACCGATATCCGCTCAAGTGGCAGTTGTGTGCAGTGGCCAGTAGCATTCTGCCCTGCTGCCAGTGATTCAGCTGAGGGTAAAAGCTTTACCACCTCAGCTTGTTGCTGGAGAGACGGGCCAACTGCCCCGACTCCCTGAAACTCCACAGCTGTTTCCGGTGCTGGGCAGAGGTTGGTATCACTCTGCCCTGTTGCCAGCACTTCTGCTGGGGACTCCACACCATATGCTCTGGCTAACTGTTGGGGAGGGAAAAGAGCTGCTTCTCCCCCCTGCATCTCTGAAATCCCCTGGGAAAGAGGAACCATCACCTTCTCACCTCGGGCCTCCAAAACTGCCACGGGTGTAGAGCAGGGGTCTGCAGTACTCTGTCCTGCTGCCAGTACTTGGGAAGGCGATGCATAATCCCTAACATCCTCTGAACAGTACCTTAAGTCCATACCTTCTGTAATCTGTGGCTGGGGAGATGAGCCAACTGCCCTAGCTCCCTGGAACTCCATATCATCCACTTCGGCTTTAGGGCTGGCAATCTTTAGATTTTCCACTGCCGATTCTTCAGCCAGGCTAGCTGCCTGGAACTCCATATCATCCACTTCGGCTTTAGGGATGGCAATCTTCAGATTTTCCACAGCCGATTCTTCAGCCAGGCTAGCTCCCTGGAACTCCATATCATCCACTTCGGCTTTAGGGATGGCACTCTTCAGATTTTCCACTGCCGATTCTTCAGCCAGGATTTCAGAGTTGTCCACTGGTATTTCCTGATAGTCCCAGGCAAAGGTAGCACCACCCTGCTGCTGAGCAGATTCTAGCAGCTGTCTGTAGGCGATCTCAGATTGTCGTATTACCGCCATTCTCCACTCCTGTTGCCGCTCTAGTTCTCTCTTTTGTCGCGCATCCTGCAACTGGATGCCTCTAATGGCTTCCTGTATGGCGGTCTCTGATGGGTTAGCACCATATAATGCCAACCGCTGTCGCACTTGTTGCTGAAACAAATCTTCAACTGATCGGGGTCCTGCATCACCGTCTCTCTGGTCCATCTCGGCTAGCTCCCTGATCAAGGTGGCCTTGTTCTTTGTCCCACTAGTCCCTTCATGGCTCTCAAGTAGGTCCTTCAGCATGGCTTTCCTGCAGGCTGCATAGCTGGTCATTCACTGTGGTGGCTTGGAGTGTCCCAGGAACTGGAGGGGAAATCCCGCTGCTGCCAACCAATGTAACGGCACCCCAAATACGAAAGGGGGTAACGCGCCGTTTAGATCTCTTCCCTCTCCTGGACACAAATTCACTGTCGATCCTCCACAGCCAGAAGACCACTTCCCATTGGAATTAATCCTTCCAAAAGAACGAGACAACACGCTTTGTATCTTTCCAAAAATAGACTGCCTTTATTGCCAAAAACATTGAAACTCTTATACACATCCAATACTGCATTAACCTGAATGAACAATGGTCCAGCTCTACCCACAACATAACAAGCCCCAATACACATTATTTTGACATCTGCTAGGAGACAACAGGTTCTAATCCCCTTTATGTTTAAATGACTATGCATGACCTTTATTTTCACCAGACTGTCTGATACTTTACAATACACACAAGTACTGACTTAATTAACACAATGAAAGATCCTTAGACGCCATCCTAGATTCATTTACATCACACAGGCAGGTAACACATCTCCCACTTAACCTGTTGAGTTCAGGGTAAGTAAATAGTCCTTTACAGATATCCTTGGGAATATGGTGGATAAATAGTACAGACCCATTTTAGGTAGTCCAAGATATATTTCTTAATGTCCATTATTTCCTGGCTCACCCTGTGTCCAAAGTGACCCTCCTGTCACACACTTATTTCCATATTCGTAAAGAACATGTTGCACGCATTCCTTATGTTTCACAAAGGCCTGGTCAAGTAATGAATACAATTCAGATCTCTTTTGTTGGAGAGATTGAAAGGTAGAGGCCTCTAAATTTTGTTTATGCTTCAATTCAAGTTTATGAATCTCTTCCAACAGGGAAGCCATCATGGAAGCCCTTTCTCTCTTCAATCTCGTACCATGTCAGATTAATATTCCCCTCAGCACACACTTTAAAGCCTCCCACTTTATGGGTGGAGCTGTTGTAACATCTTTATGATCATTGAGGAATGCTGAAATTGTCTCTCCGCTGTCAGAGAGTCATTTAATAGATTCTCATTTAATCTCCATGAAAATTAAGTTTTTATAGCATTAAGAACCTTCACCGAGAAGTATAATGGAAAATGATCTGACCACTTTTGTACCCCTTTCTCGGACCACGGTTCCCAGTCCAAGAGGCGATGGGAAAACAAGAAATAATCTATCCTACTATACTCGTTATGGGTAGCGGAGTAGCACGTGTAATCTTTATCCCGAGAATGCAAGACACGCCAAACATCTACTAATTGGGAGGAATGAAGGGTCCGCTTAGCCTATTTAAGCAAACGTATGAGATATGTAAATCACCCATTGAAGTGTCCATGGCAGGGTCCAAAGTTAAATTTAGATCACCTTCTAAGACTAGAACTCCCTCCTGAAAATCTCTTTGTTTCCCTAAAATCGAGGTCAACATAATAGCTTGTCCTCGATTTGGTGCATATATATTAGCTAGTGTAAATAGTTGTTCAAAATTTTTACATTTAACACATAAGTATTTACCCTCAGGGTCAACCAGCTCTTGTACATCAGAGACTGGGATAGAGGAGTGTATACCTATCGCCACACCTTTTGATTTACTTTTTGGGTTGTGGCTCATAAAACATAAACCATACCTAGTGGACAATATGGGAGCCAATGAGGATTTAAAATGAGTTTGTCAGGGTGGTTAGCAATAGCCAGAGAAATTGGTTCAATGCCAAGGGCAAAAACAGTGGTGAAAGAGGACACCCCGGGTAAGTCCCTTTGCCCAGTGTGAAAAAGTCAGAATTACAACCTGGGAGCATAATACGAGTATGTGGAGAATGGTTTAACGCATGAAAGCCATGTAGAAAAGTGTCACTAAAGACATAGCGTTTCAGTAGGTAGAATAAATAGGACCATGTAACACTAAAGCCTCACTAAAATCAACACATAATAGTAACACCTGCTTAGAGTGTAAGCTAGCATCTTGAATAACGTTAAAGTGGAGGTCCACCCAGAAAAATGTTTTACTTTAAAAATCCTAAAAAAAAAAGAAAAATATTAATAGAATTTTTTTTTATACTCACCTAAAATGCCTGTTGCTATGCAGAAGTCCCCTAATCTGCATCTACTGTGCCTCTTCCTTGTCCTCGGATTGAGAACTTCCGTTTCCTCTTCTTGTGAATGGGGCGCGCTGCCTTCTGGGAACTGTGTGTATCCCATTCACAAAGTGCCGTGAGAGTGGCGCATGCACAATTGGAAACGGACAGTGAAGCCGTAAGGCTTCACTGCCTGTTTCCCTTAGTCAGGATGGAGGAGCCGTTACCTGCCAGCAGTGATCGATCGCCGTGGCGGGACCGACATCGCGGGCGAGTAGGACAGGTAAGTGTACTTATTAAAAGTCAGCAGCTACACTGTTAGTAGCTGCTGACTTTTTTTCTTTTTTTTTTTTAACTGGCTGCACCTCCGCTTTAATTACCAGTCTAATATTGTTCGTAATGAGGTAGTTTGGGATAAACCCTGATTGCTCAGAAGAAACCAGAGATAGGATAACCAGAGCCAGATAGTCAGCCAAGATCTTACTAAATATTTTAAGATCATTATTGAGAACAGAAATAGGCCTATAGTTATGTGGGAAGAGATGATCCTTAAGTATTTTTGGTAATAAGGACATATTGGCCAAAGGCAAATCATCAGGAAAATTATTCCACTGTAGAATATGGTTAAATAATGTTATCAGTTTAGTGGACAAAATTGAGGTATAAGCCCAATACACACTATCAGATTTTCTGCTGATTTTTTTCATCAGATTTACCAAAACCATGTAGTACAAGGGCCTGCCTGATTGCATCCAAATTGAAACTCTTAAGGTTTGACCTCATATTAGATGGTTTTGGTAAATCTGATGACAAAAATCAGCAGAAAATCTAATAGTGTGTATGGGGCTTTAGAGTTTATAATAGCTAGCTGAGTAACCATCCAAGCCAAGAGTTGTGGAGCATTTTAAGGATTTGATTACTCAAGTAACTTCAACCTCTGAACAAGGAGCATTGAGGGAGTCAGGTTGTGTAGAGGTCAGGTCAGGAAGAGGTATCGTGGTCAATCAACAGACGGCAATTTCTGAAGGTGGGGAAGATTGGGGTGCTAGTAAGAATAAAACAATTTCTTGAAATAACTGCACTACTTCTTTTTTTTTCAAAATTTTATTTTTATTGGGTTTTGAAAGAACAAATATAAAATTGTTACATAGTGCACAATACACAAGTATCGAAAAAAATAAAATAAAGAAATAGAAGGTACATATGAACAATGTCCATGAATACAGAGCACAGGGGTGTCCTGCAGAGCTTATCAAAACTCATAGGTAGGTAATAGAAGTAAAAAAAGAGAACAATCATAAACGTAAAAAAGACAAGGGTTTCCGTAGAGGGTATATGATAAGAAACATGAGATTCAGGAAGACACCAAATCGCATACATAGAAATAAGGGGGGGGAGGGAGGAGATATGATCAAAAACAATACAATGCTAGCATAATTTAAGATGTGACAGTTGGGACAGGGGTACCATATTCTGATAGATCCCAAGGTTCCCATACTTTGTCAAATTGGGGAATGGTATTATTAACAGAGGCCGTTAAATATTCCATCCTCCGAATCTCAGCCACCAGATGGAGAAATCTGGACCACAGAGGGGGTGTATTGGACAACCAGCACAAAGGAATAAGCCTTTTGGCAGCTAACAAAATATAAGAAATAAGCCAATTGACTTTTTTGGTTATGCCTGAGAAAGGGAGACCCAATAGATAATTTAAGGGATCGAGCGGAAGGGACACGCCCACCACCTTCTGTATTAGAAGCCTCACATCATTCCAAAAGGGTTGGATCATAGAACATTGCCAGAAGATATGAAATAAAGACCCTGTGTCAATCCCACATCGCCAACAGTGCGACGAGACTGAGGGGTCATATTTGTGAATGACTTCAGGGGTTTTGTACCAAAACATAAGGAGGAAGGCACGGCAGCTGGTAATGTTTCAAAGTGGTACAGTAATCTGGGTAAAATAGACATTTTTAGGACATTAATCCTACCCAGGCCCGGACTGGCCATAGGGCAGACAGGGCAAATGCGGACCACCGGACAGCATGTCTTGTCTTCCCCATCATCTCCAATGTCTCCGGAGGCAGCCGGAGTTGGTGGGCAGAGCTGGGGGTGTGGCTGCCCCCTCCACTCCTCTCACACACTCGTTCACTCTGGCTGATCCCACAGCTGAAGGAGAAAGAAACAAGGACACAGCAGCCAGAGTGTCTTCATCTCCAGACATGCTGTAAGTTACTGCACTGCTGCACATGTCACTACATAGAGTCCTAACCTGGCACCATACCACCCCAGACTGCCCTATGCCACTGCACCCTGCCCTATGCGTGCCACCCCAACCTGCCTTATGCCACCGCACCCTGCCCTATGCCACCGCAACCTGCCTTATGCCACCGCAACCAGCCCTATGCCACCACAACCTGCCCTATGCCACTGCAACCTGCCCTATGCCACTGCAAACTGCTCTATACCACCCCAACCTGCCATATGCCACCGAAAACTGCTCTATACCACCCCAACCTGCCCTATGCCACCGCAACCTGCCCTATACCACCACAAACTGCCCTATACCTCCCCAGCCTGCCCTATGCCACCGCAACCTGCCCTATGCCACCACAAACTGCTCTATACCACCCCAACCTGCCCTATGCCACCGCAAACTGCTCTATACCACCCCAACCTGCCCTATGCCACCTCAACCTGCTCTATGCCACCACACCCTGCCCTATATCACCCCAACCTGCCCTATGCCACCCAGCCTGCCATATACCACTGCAAACTGCCCTATACCACCCAAACCTGCTCTATACCACCCCAGCCTGCCCTATACAACCCCAACCTGCCCTATGCCACCCCAGCCTGCCCTATATCACCGCAACCTGCCCTATATTACCCCAACCTGCCCTATATCGCCCCAGCTGGCCCAATACCACCCTATACTTTAATTTACAGGGGTCATTTGGGGGTGCGCCTCGTGACCGTGCGCTGCCTGCAGGGAGCTGGGCAGGATAGACAGGAGGGGGGTGACACCATGTTTTGCCGCACCAGGTGACACCAACCCTAGTGACGCCACTGCCCCAGTGCACTCTCAGCTGCAAGTCGGAGCCGCACTCGAGTGACAGTGACACCCATCGGCACATCAGGAGGCCGGGACCCGCAACGATCCCCTTCTCTCTGGCAAGGTGGCCGCGGCACTGATGATCTGATCAGTCTCGGCTCGGCTGTCTCACACAGCCGAGCAGAGTGAAGCCACCGCCCCCTCCTCCTTTATGTCCACACAGGGGAAGGGGACCCAACATGCAGTCCAGCGCTGATCTGAGGTACACTATGGGTCTGAAGGGGGGTCTGTATTGTAGGGGGGTCTGTATTGTAGGGGGGTTCTGTATTGTAGGGGAGTCTGTAATGTAGGGGGGTTCTGTATTGTAGGGGGGGTCTGAAATGTAGGGGGTTCTGTATTGTAGGGGGGCCTGAAATGTAGGGGGTTCTGTATTGTAGGGGGGTCTGTAATGTAGGGGGGTCTGTATTGTAGGGAGGGTCTGAAATTTAGGGGGGTTCTGTATTGTAGGGAGGTCTGTAATGTAGGGGGGTTCTGTATTGTAGGGGGTCTGTATTCTAGGGGGGTCTGTAATGTAGGGGGGTCTGTATTGTAGGGGGTCTGTAATGTAGGGGGGTTCTGTATTGAAGGGGTCTGAAATGTAGGGGGGGTTCTGTAGTGTAGGGGGGTCTGAAATGCAGGGGGGTTCTGTATTGTAGGGGGGTTCTGAAATGTAGGGGGGTTCTGTATTGTAGGGGGTCTGTAATGTAGGGGGTTCTGTATTGTAGGGTGGTCTGAAATCTAGGGGTTCTGTATTTTAGGGGGTCTGAAATTTAGGGGGGTCTGTATTGTAGGGGGTCTGTATTGTAGGGGGGTCTGTAATGTAGGGGGGTCTGTATTGTAGGGGTGTTCTGTATTGTAGGGGGTTCTGTATTTTAGGGGGGTCTGTATTGTAGAGGGGGGTCTGTAATGTAGGGGGGTCTGTATTGTAGGGGGGTCTGTAATGTAGGGGGGTATGTACTGTAGGGAGGGGGTCTGTACTGTAGGGCGGGGGTCTGTAATGTAGGGGGGTCTGTAATGTAGGGGGGGTCTGTATTGTAGAGGGGGCTGTAATGTAGGGTGGTCTGTATTGTAGGTGGGTCTGTACTGTAGGGAGGGGGTCTGCACTGTAGGGAGGGGGTCTGTACTGTAGGGAGGGGGTCTGTACTGTAGGGAGGGCTGTGTAACATGCAGGGGGTTCAGAACTGTTAGGGGGTGCCTGTGTAACAAACTGTGGGGGCTGTGTAATGTAAAGGGGTCCAGAGGTGCAGTGCTATGTAACGTAAAGGGGTCCAGAGGTGCAGGGTGCTGTGTAATGTAAAAGGGTCCAGAGGTGCAGGGTGCTGTGTAATGTAAAGGGGTCCAGAGGTGCAGGGTGCTGTGTAATGTAAAGGGGTCCAGAGGTGCAGGGTGCTGTGTAATGTAAAGGGGTCCAGAGGTGCAGGGTGCTGTGTAATGTAAAGGGGTCCAGAGGTGCAGGGTGCTGTGTAATGTAAAGGGGCCCAGAGGTGCAGGGTGCTGTGTAATGTAAAAGGGTCCAGAGGTGCGGTGCTATGTAATGTAAAGGGGTCCAGGGTGCTGTGTAATGTAAATGGGTCCAGAGGTGCAAGGTGCTATGTAATGTAAAGGGGTCCAGAGGAGCAGGGTGCTGTGTAATGTAAAGGGGTCCAGAGGTACAAGGTGCTGGAACCCCACATCCCATCATTAACGGCAGTCTAAAATGCCCAGGCCTATTTTTTGTCCCAGTCTGGGCCTGATCCTACTCAACAGGGATATGGGATACTTTTTCCAGACCAACAGAGATTTATTAATGTCTAAAACCAAAGGGGGAAAATTAGCAGAACAAAGGGAAGAGTAAGAGGGGGTGATAAGGATGCCTAAATACTTGAGAGAGGTATTGCACCATTTATAAGGGTACGATTCTTTAAGCTGAGATAACAGGGATGATGCACTACTTCTTTAGGTAAGTAGATTATATTATCCTCAGGATTACAGAGCTTATAAACATGTGTAGGGCACACCCATTGGGAAAGCTTACAGGGAAACATTGTAGACAACAAATTACTGTGCAGTAAAAATTTTGCTTTGGACCATTGAAGGCTCAATCAGTCTTGGGTGACAGAAGAGCATCCAATTAAAGTGTCTTCTGAGATAATAATTGAACATGAGAAGGTAAAGGATCACCAACCTGAGATTTATATAAAACATCTAGTTCTTTTTTTTTGGGTACACTATATATGTCATGCCACCTTTTCCTATTCCTTGCCGCAGGTATGCAGATTAACTTCCCTCTAAGCACTGCTATAAGAACTGACCATAAAAAAGAGATAGATACTAGACATGTGCAATTTTTTTTCGGTTAAAATACAAATTCTGACAAATTTTTGATTATTCTGAGATTCGGATGTATCTGAATCTCCGAATGAAATAGTAACTAATAGTAACAAATTTTATTGAAATCCATTAAAAATTGTTTTGTTTATTAGTTTTCTAATGAATTCCAACTTTTCAGAAAGATTAGAATTCGGATTGGTCGATCCGTGGGCATGTGGCCTAGTATGGTTCAGGAGGGGGGGGGGGTTCGTTCATCCCCCCTTTCCTAACCTGCCAGGGTGCATGCTCAGGTAAGGGTCTGGTATGGATATTGGTGGGGACCCCACACAGTTTTTTTATTTTTAGGTTTTGGCCTTTTTTTTTTTTGTATTGCCGGGCAATTACCGGAATTCTTTTCTTTAAGAAGCCCGCTGACAGATGATGAGTTATGGTTGTTAAGGACGCAGGCAGCTGGCTTTCCGCCCACTGCTTAACAACCAGCTATTTCTTCACACAGAATTAAAATTGGTCTATCGTTTTTCAACCAATCCAAGTTTTAATTGTTTTGAAAAGTTGGAATTCGTTAGAACATTAATAAATTAAACAAATTTTAACAAAAGCAAAATGAAACAAAACAAAATGAATTCCAAAAACAAACTAAACAAATTCCATAACGCAACAAAATTAGTAACATAACAAATTTATCCGAAACTAACCAAAACAAATTTTTCCGTTCTGCACATGTCTAATACATACAGCCAAAGTAAAAAATATTCTTAAATAGCTATTTGAATCGTCAATAGTGTATTAGGGTCAACAAGAAGGGAGTCATTTAGTCACCAGGAGTAAGGTGTCTCCGCAAGACCGATAAGAGAAGTAGTGAAAAAAAACGACATGATCTGACCATGGACAGAAGTGGATATGGACTTTGGTGGAGTTGAACAATATTTTTTTTTTGTTGAAAAGTTTTTATTGATATCATCAACAGAATTACAGAAAAGCAAGAAATGTGGACACAGCCACAACAGTAAGCACATACGTAAAGTAATATAATCAGAAGATGTAAATTTAACATTACAGTAAATCAATAAATGCTTACGTAGCTACATCAATGAGCACATATGTATAATTATACAAATGTAAGGTGAAGTTTTTAATAAAAAAAAAAAAAACATTAGGTAACAGATCAAAATAAATTATGTAATTGATGATAAAATAAGCTTTAAAAAGGCATATAATTGCATTTGTATGTATTAAACATAAGATAAAGGTACCTGAGCAGGTAAATCACTTTTAAACTGTAAATTCTTGAGTCGATAATGACTGAATGGGGTTATCAGGGGTTAAAAGTGTCATTAGAAAGAGTGAGAGGAGTTGAACAATATAACTTGGGTACAGAAAATATCCAGTCCAAATCAAAATGAGTTACTGTATGCGGGTGAGAATAAAAAGTACAATCTCTAGCACCAGTATTATGGGCTCTCCAGGTATCACTCAATTGAGCCACATACAGTGGGGCAAAAAAGTATTTAGTCAGCCACCAATTGTGCAAGTTCTCCCACTTAAAAAGATGAGAGAGGCCTGTAATTGTCATCATAGGTATACCTCAACTATGAGAGACAAAATGATAAAACAAATCCAGACAATCACATTGTCTGATTTGGAAATATTTTTTTTTGCAAACTATAGTGGAAAATAAGTATTTGGTCAATATCAAAAGTTCATCTCAATACTTTGTTATATATCCTTAATTGGCAATGACAGAGGTCAAACGTTTTCTGTAAGTCTTCACAAGGTTGTCACACACTGTTGCTGGTATGTTGGCCCATTCCTCCATGCAGATCTCCTCTAGAGCAGTAATGTTTTGGGGCTGTCGCTGGGCAACACAGACTTTCAACTCCCTCCAATGGTTTTCTATGGGGTTGAGATCTGGAGACTGGCTAGGCCACTCCAGGACCTTGAAATGCTTCTTACAAAGCCACTCCTTCATTGCCCGGGCGGTGTGTTTGGGATCATTGTCATGCTGAAAGACCCAGCCACGTTTCATCTTCAATGCCCTTGCTGATGGGAGGAGGTTTGCACTCAAAATCTCACAATACATGGCCCCATTCATTCTTTCATGTACATGGATCAGTCGTCCTGTTCCCTTTGCAGAGAAACAGCCCCAAAGAATTATGTTGCCACTCCCATGCTTCACAGTAGGTATGGTGTTCTTTGGTTGCAACTCAGCATTCTCTCTCCTCCAAACACGACGAGTTGTGTTTCTACCAAACAGTTCTACTTTGGTTTCATCTGACCATATGACATTCTCCCAATCCTCTTCTGGATCAACCAAATGCTCTCTAGCAAACCTCAGATGGGCCCGGACATGTACTGGCTTAGGCAGGGGGACACGTCTGGCACTGCAGGATCTGAGTCCCTGGCGGCGTAGTGTGTTACTGATGGTAGCCTTTGTTACATTGGTCCCAGCTCTCTGCAGGTCACTCACTAGGTCCTCCTGTGTGGTTCTGGGATTTTTGCTCACCGTTCTTGTGATCATTTTGACCCCACGGGGTGAGATCTTGCGTGGAGCCCCAGATTGAGGGAGATTATCAGTGGTCTTGTATGTCTTCCATTTTCTAATTTTTGCTCCCACAGTTGATTTCTTAACACCAAGCTGCTTGACTATTGCAGATTCAGTCTTCCCAGCCTGGTGCAGGTCTACAATTTTGTTTCTGGTGTCCTTCGACAGCTCTTTGGTCTTCACTATAGTGGAGTTTGGAGTGTGACTGTTTGAGGTTGTGGACAGGTGTCTTTTATACTGATAACAAGTTAAAACAGGTGCTATTAATACAGGTAATGAGTGGAGGACAGTTGAGCCTATTAAAGAAGAAGATACAGGTCTGTGAGAGACAGAAATCTTGCTTGTTTGTAGGTGACCAAATACTTATTTTCCACCATAATTTGCAAAAAAAATATTTCCAAATCAGACAATGTGATTGTTGGTTGAGATTGAGGTATACCTATGATGACAATTACAGGCCTCTCTCATATTTTTAAGTGGGAGAACTTGCACAATTGGTGGCTGACTAAATACTTTTTTTCCCCACTGTAAAGGCTTTAGTAAGGGATTAGAGAATTGCATTGAAGAAGGAGGAAAGCCTACTCCTATCCATTTTTGAATGCACCACTAAATTATAGTAATCACCTATGTGCATGTGCAGTGCAGTCAAGATAGCAGTCCAGTGCAGCAAAGAATGAAGAAAATAAGGTGGCGTGAGATGAATTAGGGGTGTAAACATTAGCAATGGTAAGTTCATCGCCGGCTACAATACCCTTCAAGAGGTGTTCCGGCCCCTCCAAGAAATATGTAAAAACAGTAGCTACAAATAATGTAGCTGTTGACTTTTAATGCTAGGACACTTACCTGTCCAGGGTTCCCGCGATGTCGGCACCCCAGCCGATTTTCGGATTGGCTTTTGGGTGCTGCCGCCGCCATTCCTGTTAAGGGAAACCAGGCAGTGGAGTCTTTCAGCTTCACAGACGGTTCCCTACTGCACATGTGCTAAGTGCGCTGTGCTTTCTAATTGGCCCGGCAGTGGAGGAAGGAGGAGGGGGCCGAACTTACCCGTTCCCCCCTCCCCCCTAAAATGTGGCACCAGTAGGGGGGGTGAGACAGATAAGCAGAAGTTCCACTTTTGAGTGGAACTCCGCTTTAAGTATTATAAATATGCATTCCGGGTCGTTAAAGACATGCTGGACCTCCAAGGGGAGAGACTTGTAGAGAATTGTGAATAAATATAGCTACCCCTCTGCATTTAAAGGAATGTAATGTAGGAACGGTGGAAACATTTTGGATGACTGGAAACAGCAAAGTTGTTTTCTTGCAAAAGGATAATCTTAGCCCCCAGCTTCTTGTAACTCAAATGCCCCGTACACACAATCGTTTTTAATGTCATTTTTTAAACCAACGTTTTTCTCCTCGTTTTTTTTCATGTTTCCTCTCAAGCCTGCCTTGCGTACACACCATCATTAAAAAAAACGATCAAGCAAAGCGTAGTGACGTTCAACACATACGACGGCACTATAAAGGGGAAGTTCCGTTCGAATCACGCCACCCTTTGGGACGCTTTTGCTAATTCCGTGTTACCGCGTGTTAGTAAAAGTTTGGTGAGAGACGATTCGCGCTTTTCAGTCTTCGTGCTTTGAAGATCGTTTTCAGGAGTTCAGTTTGCGCCTGTGGGTTCGTATCTGTTTAGCACTGCTTGTAGTCAGTTCGTATCTGTTTATTCAGTGCGGCCTGCTCTGCACGTTCGTGTTTTTCAGCTTGTTCTTCATAGGCCTTGCTGTTCTTCCGTGCGTTCTTCTAGTTCGTTCTGTTCAGCCGACCGTTATCTAGCCATGTTGCGGCTACGTACTCGTCGTAGAGTTCATGCTGTAGTTGGAGCAGGGGTTCATGCTGTATCCCGACTCCATGCCATGAGCAGGGTCAGGAGGAGTTCATGGACCAAGAATTGGTTGCTCCAGCGGCACCAATTCTGTCACATGCCTTTGTTGCGGGAGATAAGGGAGAATAATCCTGATGATTTCAGGAATTTTCTCAGGATGTCTGACCCCGTATTTCAGCAGCTGTTGGCTTTGGTGTCCCCCTATATTACCAGGCAGGACACCGTTATGCGGGAAGCCATCAGTGCTGAGCAGAGGCTCATCGCCACGTTGCGATACCTGGCTACTGGGAGAAGCCTGCAGGACCTTAAGTTCTCCACAGGCATATCCCCCCAGGCTCTGGGGATCATTATACCAGAGACTTGTTCTGCCATCCTTCAAGTTTTGCAGGAGGACTATATTAAGGTAAGTGTTCTTCTTCAAAAATTCACATTGTATGGTTTTTATTTTTGGATATTTTTAATTTGCTTTATTTGCAGTCCCTAATTCACATGATTCTTAGCTGCAGGGAATGTCCCCTTTCTCCCCATGTTTTATTATTTAAAGTTTGGGGTTTGAGGCCTACCTGTAAATTTGGCTTACCTAACCTCTCCAGCATGCTATCCTGGGGCCATACCTACCTTGCCTAGTCATTTCCATGTTTTTTATTCTATGTTCCATCGTAGTGCTTTACCCAAAACGCACCCTAAATTTTGCCTAGGAATTTTTCATTTTTGTTAACTTCAATACAGAGTGCTACAGCCTTCATGTGTGATATTCCCAACTCATCTTCAACCCCCCCCCCTCCATAATTTTTTGGTTTGTTTGTTTTTTGTTGCTTCCAATTTTTTATGTTTTGAACAGTTTCTACCAATGTTGGCCATGAATGTGTGTATGAAATCAGCTTTCAATGTTTCTGGCTCCAAGTATTAATTTATTATTTCTTTAATTCCACAGTTCCCTTCTTCGCCACATGAATGGCAGAATGTGGCTTCCGAGTTTGCCCAGCGATGGAACTTTCCGAACTGTGGAGGAGCCATCGACGGCAAACATGTTCGGGTCGTCCCACCACCCTATTCGGGATCCTTTTATTATAATTATAAGGGGTTCCACAGCGTCGTGATGATGGCAGTGGTGTCGGCCACCTATGAGTTCCTCTATGTGGACGTTGGCAAGAATGGCAGGATGTCTGATGGAGGAGTTTTTGCCCAGACGGAGTTTGGGGAACGGCTCCTTTTGGATCTGCTGGCCTTGCCACCAGCGGAGCAGAATGTGGAGGGACTACCTTTTGTCTTTGTGGCGGATGAGGCGTTTGGCCTGGGACCCCATTTGATGAGGCCATTCCCGCAACGCACCCTCACCCCTGAGAGGAGGGTGTTCAATTATCGGCTGGCCAGAGCCAGAAGGGTGGTGGAAAATGCGTTTGGGATCATGGCCAGCCGATTTCGCCTCTTCCTTACCTCCATCCACCTTGCCCCATACAAATGGAACCATGTGGTTATGACGTGCTGTGTGCTGCATAATTTCCTAAGGGTGCATTCAACGAGTTATATATCTTTGAGTGGGCCTGAGGCCTCTTTACTCAATGCAGAAACTTTGGTGGCCCTGGAACCTGGCCGTCCTGGCTTGGCCCCCCAACCGGACGTGAGGTCCGTAACCAATATGTGGACTATTTTATGGGTAGGGGGGCCATTGAAATGCCAGACAATCTTTAATAATTTTATACCAAAAAAATAAAACTTTTTCTGGAGTAAAGATTGGTTTGGATTTTTTATTGTATAATGTTTGATGTTTCTGGTAGGTTTACCTAGTGCACTTGTTTTGCCATGTGGATTAAACAATCTTAATTAGCCTTCATTGTCAGTGTAAACACCAAACATTGATTAGTTCACTCAGCACCACATTTACATAATGAAGCCACAATTATTTGTTATGTAAAAATACCTTTATTTCTTTTTTTAGGTGGGAAACTTCCTTAGAAATGTGGATGTTCCCTTAATTTCGGGTGTATTAAAACGCATGACCAGCCATGCATAAACAAACTATATTCGTCAAAATTTTGAAAAAGCTAAATATGTGCTAGTCATTAAAGGGTAAAATAACAAAAATACTTATAAAACTCTGCAAGTAAAACGTTATTTGGTGTAAAAACATTAGACACGCCCAAGCACAGCCATGATATTTTGGAGCCTTTCCTCCACCCGCTTTGTATTTGCCCTGATCTCTAGCAAGTCTCCCTTAATTTTTTCGAGGTCACGACAGCAGACCATCAGGTATTGGATCAGGATCTGGGCACTGTGATGTGTCAACTTATTGGGGTCTTTGGCCAGAACTGCACCTAAATGTAAAAAGAAATATGTAGGATAGAATATGTAGGCCTACATCTATTTAACATGCATGTGTCTGGTTTCTCTCTGACCTGTGGTGGTGCCACTTTCCACTTCCACAACATCACATTCCTCTCCATCCTGGGGTTCTGGGGGTATTGTTGTAGGTATTGCAATTCTCGTCTCATCTGAGGTAGCTTTTCGAATTCCTAGGGAGATTGAAATAAAAGGAATAGTTTCATTAGTAGCGACTCAATTTTGCTAAAATAAGAAACATGAAAAAATACTTTGTAATCATTCTTTTGAAGCATGCTCCATTTTAAATTTTACCCCCTGTGCCAACCGGGACAAATGATTGGATACATAGCCAAAACCAGAGCATATACATTTTGAACACAAATTTGACACATTGTAACACCCCAAAGTATCTACACAGGATCACCTGTGTGTGACACCCTCAAGCTTTTTGGCTTTAGGCCCACACTTGTACTACTGCGTTCAGATGTTTCATCAGCTGCTGAGCATTCACTCCCTTAACATTACCATGCATATCGTTTTTTCTAACGAACAAATGTCCTTTGGATTAGCACCCAAAAAATAAGTGAGGCCCAAATTTACTCCCCCAAATAAACCAAAATACATGGGTGTTCACACTGGATGATCCTAAAACATCGTTTGAGGAACTGTACGGAGAAAGAGGTTTAATACGTCCGTTTACTGTGCGGACGAACCTGAAAGATGGTATCTTTCAGTGTACTATATGAAAGTTAAAAATACACGACAGAATACAAGAAAATAATATGTACCATGGAAACTAAAAAAAAATTACTTACTTTTTACTATAACTTTCTTGATTCTTTTATATTGGTCGGCCTCCCGCAACTTCAGATCAGACCATCGTTTTCTGAGCTGTTCCTTCGTTCTGCACACCCCGAATTTTTTGTGAAGACTTTTGACCACTTTGCCCATAATTCTGGACTTGACCAGATTAGGCCTTTTATACGGACCATGCTTGGCATCATAATACTCCTTCTTTAAAATGGCGACCATCACCACCATTTCCTCGAATGACATGTTGGATGCCTTAGATCTCCTGGGTCTTGATTTGGGCTCCTCTGGAATTTCATCCTCTGTAGAGGTAATCTCAGCCACCTGTGTCTCCGCCATGTTTTGTTCAGCACTACGAGCGAGAAGGGGCGGAGAAAGTACAATATCGAACTTCAGGGGCGGGGAAAGCGTGCGGAGTTTCACGCATGCGCTGTGTATATCAAGTGAAGATCCATGTCTGGGAAATACGTTCATTTGTCGGGAGAGGGAGTTAGCAACGAACGTCGTAACGAAGGTACCTAACAATTTTACTTTTTGAGGTTCATCAGACGAGGAGATTTGTGTGCTCAAAATATGTAGACAATGCACAGTTGAGGAATGTTGCCTGAAATATATATTTTTTTGGTTTCTCGCTTTTACAGATATCATGAATACTTTTAAAAACCCAGACTTCATGGGGGAGTTCATCGACAAATGGCAAGAGCTCCCTATATTATGGCAAACAAAAAGTGGCGCTAATAAAAATAAAGACGCCAGGAAAGCAGCACTGGAGAGCCTGCTTGCATTTGTGCAAACAAAGATACCCACAACAACTCCCCAAGATGTCAAAACCAAAATTGCGACCTTTAGAGGGACATACAGGACCCAGAGGACTATGGTCCTGAGGTCCCAGAGGTCAGGTGCACCAGCAGATAAGGTTTATAAACCCAGTCTGTGGTACTACAGTAAGCTTGCTTTTCTGGATGACCAGCTGGAAGTGCGGGAATCTCTCTCCACCCTTCCCCCCAGAGGTCAATCCAGCCTTCCTTGTACCCAACCCTCCAGCCTTCCCTGCAGCCAGTCCTCCAGCCTTCCTGTCAACCCTGCTCTGGCTTCCTCTGAGGATCAAGATCAGGGCCTTGAGGAGGCAGATTTGGAGATATGGAGCCAGGTAAAGTATTGATATCTATATTTATATCTTACAAAATTGTAGAATTTAAATAGATGTTAGTATTGTTAAAGGTATGTACACTTCTACCAATAAAGTTTGTGAAGAGCAAGATACAGTAGTGGCCTAATTTTATGTGCACAAGACAACAAAACCAGGATGCGGAATCAATGAAAATGACATAACTTTTGGCATTGATTTCAACAATGTCTAGAGGTGAACAATGTCTGTGAATGATGATGTGGCAAAATAAATAATGTCCCTTTCTTTTTTTACAGCCAGAGCAGAGCCAGGAAGAGGGTGATGTTGGGGATCAGGAGGAGGCAGGGCCCAGTGGCACCCAGGAGGAGGCTGGGCCCAGTGGCACCCAGGAGGAGGCTGGGCCCAGCACAAGAGCCCATATGCCTCCCCTGGTAGTTAAACCACGAGGGCCAAGGAGAGGTAGGCAGGTGGAGGAGGAAACCAGGGCCTTCCTCAGAGAGGCAACAGCGGCCCTCAGAGAGGCACCCTCTGTTGATGAGGGATTTTGTCCTCGCCCACAAACTAGGGCAAATGGAGTTGCGGCAAAAAATTTACAGTGAGACCCTGCTATTGAAAGTCATCAATAAGGGCGTGCTGGGTGAACTCACTAGGTACACGGACATAACGGAGGTTGTCCCTACTCCTCCACCTCGTCCTCCTCCTCCTACTACTCCTCCTGCCACAACCTCTCCTCCTGATCCCCAGCCTCCAAGGAAGAAACCAACCAAGGCTGCAGAGAAGGCTGGAGAGAAGGCTACAAGGAAGAGGAGAAAATAATGCCTGCTGTAGTACCACAGACTGGGGACATATAGGACTTATCTGCAGTGGCTCCTGACCTCTGGGAGCTCAAGACAAAATTGGGCTCCTTTTTTTGGGGGATCTAATCTCTATTTTGGTTTGGACATCTTGGATGGTTGTTGTGGGGTCAAAGGGATGCACAAATGCAAGCAGGCTCTCCAGTGCTGCCTTCCACTTTAATTTGTAAATGTTCTGAAATAAAAAAAAATTTAGTGCCCTTAAAAAACTTGACTATGTGATTTGTATTTCAAAAGAGAGCTTGCTAGGGAGCAGGCAGGGACATCTCAAATTATATTATTGTTATTATCAGGGGACACAAACCTCCCTGAGGCCAAATGAGACACATTTGGAAGGTTGTTGTGGTAACTTTACACAAGAATAATTTAAGCCAAAATAATAAAAAAAAGGCCACAAAAAAAAAACACAATAGTAAAATATAATTTAAAGAAAAAAGGAGAATTACATTATTTTATTATTATTAGTATTATTTAGGAGGGAGGTCCGGCTTATAAATAATATTTTACTATCATTAGAGCAATTTGGAATTACTTTAGAAACAAGTTTGGCATAACTCTCAATGTCATTATCAAAAGAGGGTAATTTTAAATCATTATCAAAAGAAGAACAGAATGCGCAGCATTAAAACGATGCTATTAATTCCACCGTGACAAATGTGCCATCTCCATTTCCAACATTAGCTTTACCAAAACGAGCGCTCCCGTCTCATAGTTGCTTCTGAGCATGCGCATTTTTTTTCACGTCGTGAAAGCATACACACTATCGTTTTTCACGTCGTTAAAAAAAACGACATGAAAAACGACGTGAAAAAAGAGAGCATGTCCGGAATTTTTAATGGCCGTTTTTCACATCGTTAAAAATGCTCTGGAGCATACACACGATCATTTTTCAGGGCCATTTTTTAAAATGGCAGTTTTAACGGCATGAAAAACGATCATGTGTACGGGGCAAAATACTTTTCTACGTTACTGGGGTGCATTAAAACCTTGAACATTATGAGAAATGCACAGCCATCAGGTGATTGTAGGCATAAAGCTTACCAGATCGAGACACATAGATAAAGAAACTCCAGCATGGCTGTACCAGTCAAAGTGACAAGAGAAGGAACAAGCAGTAAAGCAGTAGGAGAGTATGGTAACCCAGAAGCAGCATGTCTCATGAGAAAACTGATATGCCACAGCATATCTGATACCACAGAAAAAATCTAAATGGTGCTGTGCTGCTAGTAAATCTTCAAAAAATTATTCTGAACAAAATAATAATGCTTGTCATTAACCAAACACAAAAGCATATATCCTATATCCATGAACAAATTATAAAAATTCCTCATAAACTGTACTTACTGTGCACTACAATTAAATAAGTGAACAAAAAGCTGTGCAGTCCATGATATTCATAACTCATTAAGTCTTTCATATAAATATTATATATATATATTCCTCCATAATGTGCATCCCCAAACCAATAAAATATATGCTTCTGTGCTTCTCCCAATATCCTCCGAATCACAACTGTACTCTCACCTCGATAGCTTATGAGTAAGCATACGTCTGTTGGGCTTCTCTGATTGCTAGTCCTCCAGCTCTTTCTGTCCACTAGGGACCCACTATATTACTCTCCAAATACTCTGGTGTAAATGAGGGTAGGGTATCTTTAAAACCCTCTAGTACTCATGCTGTGAAATCAGCCTTGGCCATAGCATGCAACGATACAAAATTGCCTCCCATAGTTTATAAAAACTTGCCAAATATTTGATTAATGATAGAAATGCAATTACACTTTTAAAACTTGTGATAAAGCAGTGGGTACTGGAAAAATGCTTTAGCCTACATCACTTCTGGTTTCACATCTGCCTCCACTCATTCCCTACGTGTTACATCATGGTGAAAAAGTCACGTCACCATCAGTACTGTAGTTTGGCTTAGGCTGACAAGGCCCAGGCCTTGGGTGGCACTTTGCAGGGGGGCAGCATTGATGGGCACTGGTGAGGCTGCATTGATGGGCACTGATGAGTCTGCATTGATGGGCACTGATGAGACTGTCTTTTAATGTACAGAGAGGACGAGGTGGAGCTATAAAAGGGAACTACGATACCCCCAGAAATGAATGAATCCAAAAATGTCAGACTTTTTTTGGAAGCCTTTAGCTCAATTAAAAATGATTAGGGTGGTCAGGATAAGTAGTCTTGAAGGACATATAGGCCCAACTTAATCCATGTTCTAAATAGGGTATGCAGTCAGATGGTTTTCTTTTGATATCATCTGATTGAAGTTGAATCTTAGGAAATTTCCCTTTTTATAAAAAAAAAAAAAAAAAAGACATATAAGGTAAAATCTGACTAGTGTATAATTGCTGAGAATCATTATTGTTAAGAATTGTTTTTGGTGTAATTGGTAATTTGGATATTTGTGTTGCAAGCTTTTTAGATGGGATTATGGGCCGCTTTATATATAGTGCAAAGTTCGGGGAATCAGCTAGAACACAGGCTTTTTTTTTTATACTTCATGTCTTTATTAAACCATTTTCCATTATACGTCAGGTTATTCAATCCCCCCTCCCTCCCTCCCCTGGAACATACAATACAAAAAGGACATAATATATCTTTAAAACCATCGGGAATTCCCCATCCCTAATAGTTTAGACTGTTCCTTCCAACCCCTTTTCCCTTATCTTCCCTCTAACTAGCCTTCCCTCCTCTATCAGTCGCATTTGTCCCAATTTCTCATCCATCCCTTTCATTCATCTTGTATTCCTTCTTAACCTTTGTTTCCTTAAATCATCTATTCCCTTCTCCCTCAGCTATTTCTTATATTTGGATACTACTTTTCTCCCGCCACAGTCTCCAGATCTTGTCAATTTTTTTTAGAGCGCCTTGTCTAATATAGGTAGCTCTTTCCTTCAATATTGTTATATTCATACTTTGTTCCCATTCTTTACTAGATGGTGGGAAAGCTGATTGCCCTCTCTGTCCAATCAACTTCCTTGCCTGAAATAATCAAGCTGGATATTACCAATTTTTCCCTCTCCCTCTACCCAGCCTAGTATGCATTGTATAGGTTCCATTTCCATGTGCACTTCAAAGGTCTGCTCAATAGTTCCCGCTACCTCCCTCAAATACTGAAATAGCTTTGGGCATCTCCAGAACATGTGGATCATATCCCCTTCTGTTCTTCCACATCTGGGGCAGCTAGCGTCTGTTCTACGGCCAAACCGAAAAAGCTTATACGGAGTGTAATACGCTCTATTTAGCAAAAACAAGTGAGACATCCTCTGAGAGGGAGATAGTGAGACCAATGGAGCAATTTCCAGGATTCTTTCCCACTGTATCTCAGTTATATTGCCAACATCTCTTTCCCACTTCTTCTTATGTATTGGGCCTTGTGTTCCTCTCATGCTCCCCTTGTATAAACTAGGGTATATTTTTGATATTAGACCCTTTGATGTTCTTGTATTAATAATTTTCCTGTAACAGGGGAATCTTACTCCATACCATTACCATTCCTTTATACTGTTCTGCAAGTGCGTGCCTGATCTGTAAGTATCTGTAGAAGGATTTATTTGGTAATGCATATTGTTCTCTTAGTGCCTGAAAAGTTTTTAATATACCATCTTGATACAGCTGAGTAATGTATTTTATTCCTTGTCTCTTCCATTCCCCGATTGTCCCCATCTTCTGTAATTCCCTTAAATTGTAATTTTCCCATAAGGGGGTGTAATCTGTGATGCCGTTATATCCCAATGCTGCTTTTGTTGCCTTCCATATTCTCATCATGAGATCTAAGGTAGGTAATTTCCGAGGAAAGGATCCTGCCTCCATAATTTCTACTAGGGAGCTATGTGTGGTATTCTGTAAGAGTATCCTCCTCTTTATTTCTCCCCCCTCGGTATTGCATATATTGAAGCTGTGCCGATAGGAAATAGCTAAACGGGTGTGGGAGTGCCACGCCCCCTTCCTGCTTTGATCTTTGTAGAGTATTTAATCAAATTCTTGCCACCCCTCCTTTCCAAATTAGTTCCCTGAAGATGGTATCTATCTTTTGGAACCCTTTTTAATATATCCGCACTGGGGAATTTTCTAAAACATAGAGAAGCTGCGGCATCCACACCATTTTTATTAGGTTACAGCGACCCGCCACTGATAGTGGGAGCCGTTTCCATACTTTAATTGTCCCCTTATATTTGTTGAGTAATGGGGCCATATTATCTGTAATATATTGATTAGGGTCCCTAGAAATGTTTATGCCTAAATATTTTATTTGGGTTGCTATTTGGATTTGTGCGGCCTCACGTGACAGGGGTTTTTCTAAAGGATTCACTGGTAACAGCATGGATTTTCCCCAGTTTATGGTAAGTCCTGAAAATTGGCCAAAGTTTTTGATTATTTCCATGGCTTTCATAAGAGAACTCTGCGTGTCTCCCAAGAACAGGAGGAGGTCGTCTGCATACAATACCACTTTCTCTTCTATCTCACCTCATATAAACCCTCTTATCTCAGGGGCTGATCTAAGGGCTATTGCTAAAGGTTCGATTGCGAGGCAAAAGAGGAGGGGGGACAACGGGCACCCCTGTCTCGTTCCCCTCTGCAATCAAAACAAAACAGAAATCAAAATGGGCGTTATTCACTTTTACTCTGGCTTCTGGTGTTTTGTATAGCATCTTTACCCAGTTCGTAAAGATCGGGCCGATTTGGAATTCTCCTAGGACTCTCCACAAATATTGCCATTCAAGACTATCGAAAGCCTTAGCAGCATCTAATGACACAATTGCTCTCCTCCCATCTTCGTCTGTTGGCATCTGAAGATTCAGGTATACTCGCCTTATGTTTATGTTGGCCCTGCCCGGTATAAATCCTGATTGGTCAGGATGTACCAATTTCTCTTTTACTTTGTTTAATCTAGCTGCTAGGACTTTCGACAGTATTTTTTATGTCTGAATTTAATAAGGATATGGGTCTACAGGTGGGCAGCATTGATGGGCACTGGTGAGGCTGCGCTGATGGGAACTGGGGAGGCTGCATTGATGGGCACTGATGAGTCTGCATTGATGGGCACTTATGAGGCTGCCCTTGGTACCCACTTTTAATGTACAGAGAGGGCGAGGTGGAGCTATAAAAGGAAAAGGTGGACCCTAAAGAGGAAGGAGTGTATTTTACAGATGACAAGGTGGGTCTTAAACATGAAGGGGTGTGACATTGACAGGAAGGAGTGGTTCATATTTAAATTAGGGGGTGCACAAGTTTAGTCAGGCCTAGGGCAGCAAAAAACCTAAATACACCACTGGTGACCATGATATGCCATAAAAAGCTTGCAAAACAAAAAAATACCCCTAAGGGGGTGGGGGGGGGGGACTGGAATAAAACACTCCTTCAGAGAGAACTAAGTTGGATTCACACCCTGGGAACTACGATACTCCCAGAAATGAATTAATCCAAAAATGTCAGACCTTTCTTGGAAGGCTTTAGCTCAATTAAAAACGATTAGGGTGGTCAGGATAAGTAGTCTTGAAGGACATATAGGCCCCACTTAATCCATGTTCTAAATAGGGTATGCAGTCAGACGGTTTTCTTTTGATATCATCTGATTGAAGTTGAATCTTAGGCAATTTCCCTTATTAAAAAAAAAAAGACATATAAGGTAAAATCTGACTAGTGTATATTTGCTGAGAATCATTATTGTTAAGAATTGTTTTTGGTGTAATTGGTAATTTGGATATTTGTGTTGCAAGCTTTTTAGATGGGATTATGGGCCGCTTTATATATAGTGCAAAGTTTGGGGAACCAGCTAGATTGCAGGACACAGGCTTTTCAGTCAAAATTTGGTTTATTTAAATAGCTTCACAGCAGCAAAAACAAAAGAAATAACAGTCTCATGACTTGCAGAGCTCAGAACTGCTGTCGCAGTTAAATAGTCCTTAATTTGTACCGCAGGTAACTTTCCCTGCTAGTAGGTTTCAAGGCAGGACACTGCCGTGCCCTTCCACAGCTATTCACCGTCCACCATCCACAGTCTCTACTATACTACTCCACACCCACCTATAACTTCCTGTCTTGTTTTAAACCCACTTCCTCTGACAGGTGAGTTAACCCCTTTGTTTCCTTAAAGGGACCACAATCCAAACAGAGGGGAAATATAGCGTCCTTCCAGGACTCAGCCATGGCGTCCTCTACAATAGCAATGTGCTCAGGCCATGCAGATGGTTTCGGTTCATTCTCCCTCTGGTCTTTCCATTAGGGGAAGCTGATGTATGGTTCTGTGTCAGCAGTTGTCTCTTAGTATGGCACCTTTTGGTCTCTAAGAAGTGGCACATTCAATCCCGGAAGTGTGTCAGATAGAGACCAGAAACACGTACGCATGGGGGCATGCATGCGTTGACATGCATAGAAGACACCAGGAGCCAATCCGGTGTCAGCCCTAATTGGAGACACCTGGTGACCCAATAGATGGGAGCCTTTATATTATGACCCTGAGGAGGGAATCTAGACATGGTTGGCCCAGGAGGAGAGAGGATTTTCTAAATGTAGCCCCATATGTGAGAGAAGTAAGTCACTTTGCTGCAATTATAGGGGATTATGCTTGTATGGATGATAATTAGCTTTCCCAATAGGATTAAGCTCTAAAATGCCCGATCACTTATATGACTCTCTATTTTTTCCCCCCACCCTTGTCATAATAGGGGTCTGTGGAAAGGTGGCATTATGAGTTGAGTGGTCTACAGATGATAATACGAAGAGGGCAGAGGTCCCCAATGTGTGGAGGGGGATCGGTTAGATTTGGGGTAGTATGATTGGATGAGTGGTTTATAGGTGTGAGTAGGCAAAGGGTTGAGGTCCCTGGAGGGGAATCAGTTTGCTTCTGGGATTAACTGTGGTTATGTGGTTGTGGGGGTGTTAGCATACAGCTGGATAATTTATGTATTGGAGGATTTTTAGAGGATAGGTGGGAGTGTGAGAGTGTGAGGTGGTGTAACTATGCATGTGAGATTGTGAGGATATGTGAGCATGTAGGTAAGTGTAGGTGGTGGGAGAGGGTGAGTGGGTTTTGCAAAACTGGATGGAATCGAGAGAATAGTGGCACCTGTAGGGTGAAAGGATGCTGGAAGGATAGAGGTGGAAGTGAAAAGGTAATAAGTGTAACCAACTATTATACTTGTATGTAGTTAATCATCCATGGCAAAGTAAAAGGGGCATTATAATGCCTTTCTTTATGTCATACAGATCTGGCAGTTGATATGTGGTCTTTTGGCGGCTCTGCTGTATTTAGTGAGGTCTCCCTCCTGAGTGGTGGGTCCACCTTTTGGGGTCCATGGCACTTTAACCACTTCAGTACAGGGAATTTTCACCCCCTTCCTGCCAATTTTTACTTTTCAGCCCTGTCGCACATTGAATTACAATTGCGTGGTCATGCAACACTGTACCCAAATGAAATTTTTATGATTTTGTTCCCCCACAAATAGAGCTTTCTTTTGGTGGTATTTGATCACCTCTGTGGTTTTTATTTTTTGCACTATAAACAAAAGAATAGTAACAAGTTTAAAAAAAGAAACACAATATTTTTTACTTTTTGCTATAATAAATATCCCATTTAAAAAAAATAATAATAATTTCCTCAGTTTAGGCCGATATGTATTCTTCTACATATTTTTGGTAAAAAAAAATCGGCATAAGCGTATATTGATTGGTTTGCGCAACAGTTATAGAGTCTACAAAATAGGGGATATATTTATGGCATTTAAATATTTTTTCTTTTTTTTACTAGTAATGGCGGCGATCTGCGATTTTTATTGCGACTGTGACACTTTTGACACTATTTTGGGACCATTCACATTTATACAGAGATCAGTGCTATAAAGATGCACTGATTACTGTATAAATGTGACTGGCAGGGTTAACACTAGGGGGCGATCAAGGGGTTAAATGTGTATCCTACGGAGTTATTCTAACTGTAGGGGGCGGGGACTCACAAAGGGAGGAGACGATTGGTGTTCCTCTGTACTGGGAACACACCATCGGTCTTCTCTCCTCTGACAGGACGTGGATCTGTGTGTTTACACGCCCAGATCCACGTCCTTGGCTGTGTCACCGGCAATCGCGGGTGTCCGGCGGACATCGCAGCCGCCGGGCACCAGCTCCCGAGTGAAGTGGCGAGCGTGCACCCCCTAGACGGCAGGGAAGCCCAGGACGTCATATGACGCCCGCCCATATGACTATAGCTGGGATGTGAAGTGGTTAATGAGCAGATTATGCTTGCTATTTTTGTAATTTAATAATTATCACTTTTTGTATTTTATAGAGTAATTTTAGTAGTATCGTTAGTGTCATCCCTGATGAAGAATACATTGTAATTAAGATTCAAAACGCGTTGGAAGTTGCCAGTTGTAAACATTTACTGTGAATTGACAACCTGCACAAGTAGACTGCAACTAGTCGTACCTTACAAGTGTAAAGTGCAAACAAAGTTCTATGTACAGTATATGTTGCTTAAACGTTTTAAACTTGCCACACATGTATGGCAGAGATTTTATTATATGAAAAAGTTTATTTTTGACTACTTTGGTATACTCTTTGGTTGCTGTTAACCACTTGCCGACCTGGCCATAGCCGAATGACGGCTACAGCGTGGTCGGATAACTCTGGGAGGGCGTACTATGACGTCCTCCAAAAATCACGCTCCCGCACGCCCCCCTGTGGCGCACATCTGGGAAAGCCTGTGACCGCCGGGTCCTCCGGACCCGGCGGGTCACAGAATAGGGTAAAAGGCCAATGACAGCGGCCCTTTACCACTTGTTCGCCCCGTCCAATGATGGAGCAATCAGATGTAAACAGACCGGAGCATTTCCACTTCAGCTCGGTGCAGTTTGCGAGGAGAGGAGGGAGCTGGTGTAGCAGCGCTGTGGGCTGGACCTGAAGTGCCCACAGCGTTGATCTGTGCCCATCCCTGGCTCATCCATGCTCCAGTCATACTCATCTATGCTCAGCCGTGCCCAGCCATGCTCATCCATGCTCAGCTGTGCCCTGCCATATCCATCCGTGCCCAGCCATACCCATCCATGCCGAGCCATGCTCTTCTGTGCTCACCCGTGCCCAGCCATGCTCATCCTTAATTTTGAGATGAACTCTTTAATTCCTAAAATAAATTGTCCTTGCTGGGCTTTTATGTTGCTTTTTCTTCCTTTTTTTTAACAATGCTAGTAATGTGTAATGTTTTCATGTTTTTGGAACAGATATTATTCTCTCTCTCTCTCTACATATACTATATATATATATATATATATATATATATATATTGTGACAGCAGGCAGGTAAAATCATCAGGTTGCATCCAGGATGGAAGGTATATATGTCCTAGATTCAGGCTTTATGCCGATTATACCACTAGGGGGAGTGCTGGGAGTCTTGCAGAGGAAGAGTTAATGAGCCCAGCTGAATCAAGTGGCTCATTGAGGCCTCTACAAGAACTCCCAGCATGCTAAGGGAGATGCTCCAACCTGGAACCAGATCTGTGTGAATAGTCTGGGGAGTGTGATCTCTGTGCGGTGAGCCAAAGCCTGTGTGGTTATTGTAAGAACTTCAAAAAATCAGGGAGCTAGGGACTGGGACAGCACAAGGCTGTACCCAGTTGTTAGTTAGGGACACCAACGTGTGTAGTGAGCGGTCAAGTTGACCAGGATTTCTTTTCATGTTTCTTTTTGTTTTGCTGTTTTTCCCTTGTAAATAGTTTGAATCAACTGCACCTTTCGTTCTTGCAACTACAAACTCTGTCTGCTGTGCCTGTTTTGTGTGGTGAACCCATCCAGGGGGTCACACACACCCGCTGCAGAGTTAACTCCCTCACAGTTGGTGGAGAATGCGGGCAGTTTTATTTTGTAAGGCCAGCATGGAGGAGATATTGAAACAGCTGGCTCTAGCAAATGCCAATCAGCAGCAGCAGCAGCAGCAGCAGTAGCCTTGTAGCTCAACAACAGAGCTTTGCATCTTACCAGCTAGCTTATCAACAGAGCCTTGCAGCCCAGCAGCAAGCTCACCAACAGAGTCTGGAAGCTCAGCAGCAGACAAATGCAACTTTGCAACAGAGTCTGGAAGCTCAGCAACAAGCCCAGCAGCAATCTGAGGCCCGCTTCATAGACCTGTTGCAGAAGAAAGAGCAGAGACTACAACAACAATTGGAAACAGTAATGCAGCAACGTCCGCAGACCAGTGAGGCAAGTATTTCCACTAATACCGCGTCCTTTGGGGTGAGTCGTTTATTGACAAAAATGACTGGAGAGGATGATCCAGAGGTGTTTTTGACCACATTTGAAAGGACTGCTGAAAGAGAAAAGTGGCCTAAGGAGCAGTGGGCTGGACTGGTGGCTCCTCTGTTAACTGTTGAATCGCAGAAAGCTTACTATGACCTAGAGCCTGACCAAGCAAAGGACTATGTGATGCTAAAAACTGAAATTTTGGCACGGCTGGGTGTCACCCTGGCTGTCCGGGCTCAGCGTGTGCATAACTGGACTTTCCGGCTTGGAAAACCCCCAAGGTCTCAAATGTATGATCTCATTCACCTGAGCAGGAAGTGGCTACAGCCAGAGACTTTGTCCGCACCAAAGATTGTGGAACGTGATCGTTTTTTGAGAGCTCTTCCTACTGCCATCCAAAGGTGGGTAAGCCATGGAGACCCAGAAACGGCCGATAATCTTGTGGATCGTGTAGAGAAGTACTTGGCTACGGAGAACCTGACTGCTTCTTCCAGAGACTCACGGACTTTCCACCCTAAGACCAGACCATCCCCAGTGGCGGGTAAGATGATTCCAAGGGGTGAGGGTGGAGAGAGTGAGAGGGTGGGAGTTCTACCCAAGGTTTGGCGAGAACAGCCTGGGAAGTCAGGGCCTCAAGAGGCAGCAAGAAGGATTGTTTGTTACCGCTGCCGACAAGAGGGACATATTGCAGCAAATTGCCCGGTTGTGGATGAACCCATGCAATGTGACTTTCTAACGGACAGACGTCAGTCGCTGTTTGCGACAGTCACATGCACTGCCATTCGGGGAACTGAGAAACATTTATGCAAAATGTGTGTTAATGGTAGAAATGTTGTTGTATTGCTGGATTCAGGTAGCCTCATGACACTGATAAAGGCTGAATTAGTTATTACAGAGGTTTCTGGGAATAGCAAGGTAGCGGTTATTTGTGTGCATGGGGACGCCCGAGAGTATCCAGTGACTACAGTATGTTTTGAGACCCCCAAAGGTACCCTCTCTCATCGGGTGGGGTTAGTGTCTCACTTACCTCATGATGCCATTGTGGGAAGGGATTTTCCAAAGTTCTGGGAACTATGGGATTATCCTGAGCCCCCCACTGGTGCCCCTATATACCAGGAATGTGATAGCCAGAATTCCTCTGAGAGTGGTGAGGACTCTCCAGAATTTCCCTTGTCGGTATTGGCAGGGGAGACCCGAGAAACTGGGGAGGAGCCAACATCCTCAGATGAAAACATGCCGTCTGTGGAGTTTTCTGATCTCGAGGTTCACAAGGAAAATTTTGCCACAGAACAGTTAAAAGACCCCACCCTAATAAAGGCACAGGAAAACGTAGTGAGAATAGATGGCGAGTTAGTGAACCCTGATGAGACCTGCACTTACCCATACTTCATCGTGGAAAAGGACCTACTGTATCAGGTGGCTAAAAGGGCAGAAGAAACCATTGAGCAGCTTGTGGTGCCCAAACCCTACAGGAAGTTGGTGTTAGAGTTGGCCCATGGGCACATTCTTGGAGGTCATCTGGGGTCAGAGAAAACCCGAGAGAGAGTGTTGCAGAGATTCTATTGGCCAGGGGTCATGAAGGAAACAGAAAATTATTGTTCCTCCTGCCCTGTGTGTCAGAGGTCGGCACCGATGCCACATTTCCGTAACCCGCTGGTACCTCTTCCCATTATTGAGGTCCCCTTTGAGAGGATCGCAATGGATTTGGTAGGTCCGATAATGAAGTCCGCTAGGGGGCACCAGTACATTTTGGTTATAATGGACTATGCCACCCGTTATCCGGAAGCGATTCCTCTCCGAAATACCTCGGCCAAAACCATAGCCAAAGAGCTATCTCTTGTTTTTAGCCATGTGGGTATTTGTAAAGAACTGCTTATGGACCAAGGTACACCCTTTATGTCCCGGGTTATGAAAGAGCTGTGTAAGTTGTTCAAAGTGACACAATTGCATGCATCTGTATTTCACCCCCAAACAGATGGGTTGGTTGAAAGATTCAACAAGACCCTAAAACAAATGTTGAAGAAAGTGGTGGATAGAGATGGAAAGGATTGGGACTGTCTAATTCCCTATTTAATGTTTGCTATTAGGGAGATACCCCAATCCTCTACGGGTTTTTCACCATTTGAGTTACTTTATGGGAGACACCCCAGAGGGCTGTTGGATATCGCCAAGGAAACCTGGGAGAGTGAGAGTTCTCCCCACCGGAGTGTGATTGAGCATGTCGCCCTGATGCAAGATAGAATTGCACAGGTAATGCCAATCGTAAAGGAACATTTGGCCCAAGCGCAGTTGGCACAGCAGAGAGTGTACAACCGTGGAGCCAAGACCCGTACCTTTTCCCCGGGGGATAGGGTATTGGTACTTGTCCCTATGGTTGAAAGCAAATTCCTCGCCAAATGGCAAGGCCCCTATGAGGTAATGGAAAAAGTGAGCGAAGTGAATTACAAGGTCAGACAACCAGGAAGGCGAAAGCCCGAACAGATCTATCACGTTAATCTGTTGAAAGCCTGGAGGGATAGGGAATCCCTAGTCGTGGAAACTTTGTCACCAGCTCACTTTGATTACGTGATTCCTGAGGTTGGAATAGCAGTCACCTTGTCAAAACCCCAACAACAGGAGGTTAAGGAGTTTGGGCTTCACAACAAGGAGGTTTTCTCTGAGCTGCCGGGACAAACGTCTGGGGTAGAGCATTATATTACTACCCCGCCCGGTGAAAGGGTGAAACTAAAACCCTATCGGATCCCGGAGGCCTGACGGGAGGCAATACGTGAGGAAGTACAGAAAATGCTTAAGTTAGGGGTGATAGAGGAGTCCCAAAGTGATTGGTCAAGTCCCATTGTGTTAGTGCCTAAACCGGATGGGAGCTGGCGATTTTGTAACGATTTTCGACAACTGAACAAAGTTACAAAATTTGACACCTACCCCATGCCACGTATAGATGAGTTGATCGACCGGCTGGGAACAGCCCGATACATGACAACTCATGATCTCACAAATGGGTATTGGCAAATTCCCCTGGCCAAGTCGGCCAAGGAGAAAACCGCATTTGTAACCCCAGACGGGGTATTCCAATATAAGAGAATGCCGTTTGGGTTACAGAATGCGCCAGCCACATTCCAGCGGAAAATGGACCAGATACTGAGGCCCCATCAGAAGTATGCTGCGGCTTACCTGGATGATGTAATTATCTATAGCACAGATTGGGCCTCACATCTGCCAAAAGTACAAGCAGTCCTAGACTCTATCCGGGAAGCTGGGTTTACTGCCAACCCCAAGAAGTGTACCGTTGGGCAGGAGGAGGCCAAATATCTTGGGTACACCATTGGGAGGGGAGTAATAAAACCCCAAGTCAACAAAGTTGAGGCCATACAGAATTGGCCACGTCCCAACAGCAAGAAGCAGGTACAAGCCTTTCTAGGAATCGCTGGGTATTATCGGCGATTCATTCCCCACTTTGATTCTCAGGCTGTGCCCCTAACCAACCTGACAAAAGGGAAAGAATCGGTCATGGTTAAATGGACCCCAGAGGCTGAGGCAGAATTCCAATTCTTAAAAAAAGCCTTATGTAGCCAGCCAGTGTTGTACTCACCAGACTTCTCTAGGGACTTTGTCGTACAAAGTGATGCATCAGACGTTGGGTTAGGAGCAGTATTGTCCCAGGTCTGGAACGGGGAAGAGCACCCAGTCATTTACCTCAGCAGGAAATTGAAGTCCCATGAGGTAAATTACGCCACGATTGAGAAGGAGTGTTTAGCGGTGAAGTGGGCTCTAGATTCCCTTTGGTACTATCTGCTAGGTAGGCACTTTGACATGATTACTGATCACGCTCCTTTAACCACTTGACAACTGGGCACTTAAACCCCCTTCCTAACCAGACGAATTTTCAGCTTTCGGTGCTCTCACATTTTGAATGACAATTACTCAGTCATACAACACTGTACCCATATGAAATTTTTGTCCTTTTTTTCACACAAATAGAGCTTTCTTTTGGTGGTATTTAATCACTGTTGGGTTTTTTATTTTTTGCGCTATAAGAGAAAAAAGACTGAAAATGTTGTAAAAAAAATGATTTTTTCTTTGTTTCCGTTATAAAATTTTGCAAATTAGTATTTTTTCTTCATAAATTTTGGCCAAAATTTATACTGCTACATATCTTTGGTAAAAATAAGTACAAATTGGTGCATATTTTTTGGTCTTTGTGAAAGTTATAGAGTCCACAAGCTATGGTGCCAATACCTGAAAATTGATCACACCTGAAGTACTGACGGCCTATCTCATTTCTTGAGACCCTAACATGCCAGAAAAGTACAAATACCCCCCAAATTACCCCTTTTTGGAAAGAAGACATCCCAAGGTATTTAGAAAGAGGCATTGTGAGTTTTTTGAAGTTGACGTTTTTTCCCACAATTCTTTGCAAAATCAAGATTTTTTTTTTATTTTTATTTTTTTCACAAAATTGTCATATTAGGTTATTTCTCACACCTAGCATATGCATACCACAAATTACACCCCAAAACACATTCTGCTAATCCTCCCGAGTATGGCGATACCACATGTTTGAGACTTTTACACAGCGTGGCCACATACAGAGGCCCAACATGCAGGGAGCACCTTCAGGCGTTCTGGAGCACCCAGGCCAATTCTGACATTTCTCTCCTACATGTAAAAATCATCATTTGTTTGCTAGAAAATTACATAGAACCCCAAAACATTGTATATGTTTTTTTAGCAAAGACCTTAAAGAATATAATGGTGGTCGTTGCAACTTTTTATCTTGCACGGTATTTGCGCAGAAATTTTCTAACGCGTTTTTTACGGAAAAAAACAGTTTTGTGCTTAAATGAAAAAAAACAGTAAAGTTAGCCCAATGTTTTTGCATAATGTGAAAGATGAAGTTACGCCGAGTAAATAGATACCTAACATGTCACCTTTCAAAATTGCACACGCTCGTGGAATGGCGCCAAACTTTGCTACTTAAAAATCCCCATAGGCGACGCTTTAAATATTTTTACTGGTTACATGTTTTGAGTTACAGAGGAGGTCTAGGGCCAAAATTATTGCTCTCGCTCTAACGTTCGCAGAGATACCTCACATGTGTGGTTTGAACACCGTTTTCATATGTGGGCGGGGCTTACGTATGCGTTCACTTCTGCATGCGAGCTCGCGGGGGCAGGGGCGCTTTAACCACTTTGCGCCCAAGGACGTCCATGGACGTCCTTGACTTTGAGCCGGGATATCTGAATGATGCCTGCAGCTACAGGCATCATTCAGATATCGTTTTTTAGAGCCGGCGATTCTCTGTACCGTAAGAATGATCATAGCGGCTGTTCCGCCGCTTGATCGTTCTTACAGGCGGCGAGAGGGGACGTCCACCCCTCCCGCCGCCCTCCGGTGCTTCTACCGACTCACCTGAGCAATCGGTGAGTCGGTGACAGGATCCGCCGGCCCCGGCTTCTTACAATAGAGATTTCCGGCGGACCAGATGGTCGCCAGAGTCTCTATGATCGTTCGGAGGCCGGGCGCGATGTTATGACGTCACGCCCGGCCTCTGCATTCAAAAAAACGGCGCCGCTTCGGCTAGGAAGCGGTGATCGTTTTTGTTTTTTATTATTTCAGGCTTCCCAGCCTAGAGGTGAGATGTGGGATCTTATTGACCCCATATCTCACTGTAAAGAGGACCTGTCATGCTTATTCCTATTACAAGGGATGTTTACATTCCTTGTAATAGGAATAAAAGTGATCATTTTATTTTATTTTTTCTAACTGTCAAAGTAAAAAGTTAAGTGTAAAATGAACAATAAATAAACAAAAAAATTGTAAAGCGCCCCTGTCCCCGGTAGCTCGTACGCAGAAGCGAACGCATACGTAAGTCCCGCCCACATATTAAAACGGTGTTCAGAACACACATGTGAGGCATCGTAGCGAACGTTAGAGCGAGAGCAATAATTCTAGCCCTAGACCTCCTCTGTAACTCAAAACATGTAACCAATAAAAAATTTTAAAGCGTCGCCCATGAGGATTTTTAAGTACCGAAGTTTGGCGCCATTCCACGAGCGTGTACAGTTTTGAAGGGTGACATGTTAGGTATCTATTTACTCGGCGTAACTTCATCTTTCACATTATGCAAAAAAATTGGGCTAACTTTAATGTTTTAATATTTTTTAATTCATGAAACCGTTTTTTTTCCCAAAAAAATGCGTTTGAAAAATTATTGCGCAAATACCGTGCGAGATAAAAAGTTGCAATGACCGCCATTGTATTCTCTAGGGTCTTTGCTAAAAAAACATATATATATATTGTTTGGGGGTTATATGTAATTTTCTAGCAAAAAAATGAGGCTTTTTACATGTAGGAGCGAAGTGTCAGAATTGGCCCGGATGCGAAGTGGTTAAAAAATATTGTATATTTTATTGTTTATTTTACTTTATTTATTTTAGTTTGACATGTTTTTCCGCCCCAAATTTTTTTGATCACTTTTATTCCTATTACAAGGAACGTAAACATCCCTTGTAATAGGAATATGGCATGACAAGTCCTCTTTACAGTGAGATATGGGGTCAATAAGACCCCACATCTCACCTCTAGGCTGGGAAGCCTGAAAAAAAAACAAAAAAAAAAACAATCTTGGCTTTGATCGTAGCGGTGAGTCGGTAGAAGCACCGGAGGGCAGCGGGAGGGGGGCATCCCCTCTAACCTCCCGTAAGAGCGATCAAGCGGTGGAACAGCCGCTATGATCATTCTTATGGTGTAGGGAATCGCCAGCTGAAAAAGCGAATATCTGAATGATGCCTGTAGCTGCACCCATCATTCAGATATCCCCGCATAAAGTTAAGGACGTCATATGACGGCCGGCGGGCGGGAAGTGGTTATTTCGGAGTATGGCCGGGTATTGCGGAGTATGGCCGGGTATTGCGGAGTATGGCCGGGTATTGCGGAGTATGGCCGGGTATTGCGGAGTATTGCCGGGTATTGCGGAGTATTGCCGGGTATTGCGGAGTATTGCCGGGTATTGCAGAGTATTGCCGAGTACTGCCGGGTATTGAGGGGTATTGCCGGGTATTGAGGGGTATTGCTGGGTATTGAGGAGTATTGCCGGGTATTGAGGAGTATTGCAGGGTATTGAGGAGTATTGCGGAGTATTGAGGAGTATGGCAGGGTATTGCGGAATATGGCAGAGTATTGCACAGTATGGCAGGGTATTGCACAGTATGGGCAGAGTATTACAGAGTATTGCACAGTATGGGCAGGGTATTGCAGAGTATTGGCAGGGTATTGCAGAGTATTGGCAGGGTATTGCAGATTATTGGCAGGGTATTGCAGAGTATTGCACAGGGTATTGCAGAGTATTGCACAGGGTATTGCAGAGTATTGCACAGGGTATTGCACAGGGTATTGCAGAGTATTGCACAGGGTATTGTACAGGGTATTGCAGAGTATTGCACAGGGTATTGCACAGGGTATTGTACAGGGTATTGCAGAGTATTGCACAGGGTATTGTACAGGGATGGCTGAGTAGGGATGGATGGATGGCTGGATCTGTGACTGCAATTGTCACAGATCCAGCCCACAGCTGACATGGGGGAGGGAGCTGCCATGATCCGCTCCCTCCCCTCTCACACTGTACCGATCGGTACACAGAGGGGAGAGAGGAAACCGGTCTGTTCACATGACGCCGGTCTGTTTACAAGTGATCGTTCCGTCATTTGACGGAGCGATCACGTGGTAAATGGCCGCGATTAGCGGCCATCTACCGTGATCCGTGATGCGCCGGGTCTTCCAGACCCGGCGGTCACGGACATTTTCTGGAGCGCGCCCCAGGGGGCGCACGGGAGCAAGATTCTGTGAGGACGTCCCTGGGACGTCCACTCAGGATAACTCGACCGCGCTGTAGACGTCTTTCGTTCATGGCGCGGTCGGCAAGTGGTTAAAGTGGATGGCTCAAAACAAAGAGACAAATAGAAGAGTGAATAGGTGGTTCCTGGCCCTACAGGAATTCAACGTTACAGTAAAGCATAGCCCTGGCGTTCAAATGGGGAATGTGGATGCTTTGTCTCGAGTACATGCATGCCTGATTACATGTTTTATAATGTTAAAACAAGAGGGGGAGGTATGTGACAGCAGGCAGGTAAAATCACCAGGTTGCATCCAGGATGGAAGGTATATATGTTCTAGATTCAGGCTTTATTCCGATTTATACCACTAGGGGGAGTGCTGGGAGTCTTGCAGGGGAAGAGTTAATGAGCCCAGCTGAATCAAGTGGCTCATTGAGGCCTCTACAATAACAGCATGCTAAGGGAGATGCTCCAACCTGTAACCAGATCTGTGTGAATAGTCTGGGGAGTGTGATCTCTGTGCGGTGAGCCAAAGCCTGTGTGGTTATTGTAAGAACTTCAAAAAAGCAGGGAGCTAGGGACTGGGACAGCACAAGGCTGTACCCAGTTGTTAGTTAGGGACACCAACGTGTGTAGTGAGCGGTCAAGTTGACCAGGATTTCTTTTCATGTTTCTTTTTGTTTTGCTGTTTTTCCCTTGTAAATAGTTTGAATAAACCGCACCTTTCGTTTTTGCAACTACAAACTCTGTCTGCTGTGCCTGTTTTGTGTGGTGAACCCATCCAGGGGGTCACACACACCCGCTGCCGAGTTAACCCCCTCACATTATATATATATAGATATAGATATATATATATATATATATATATATATATATATATGTATATATATATATATATATATATATATATATATATGTGTGTGTGTGTGTATATACTGCCATGTGCATTGTGTATGCCCAGGGACTTTGCCATTTGTGAAATATATTTTGTTACACTGAGCATGCTCAGCCACTTTACCATTTGAGTCATATCTCTGGATACACTGAGCATGCTCATAGACTTAGCTGTTTGACATCTAATAAGTAAATGGAGATATTGCACTTGTTGCTCTCCATCTCAAATAAATCTAAACTAAAACTCTCACAGCTGTCTTCACAAACCACATACACAATGCCATTGCTGATGCAAATTTAAAATGAGTAACAATTCTGTGTATTCTTTAGTATTTCCAAATGATCATAATTTTCACTACAAAAATGTAATGCTGTGTTTTCCCGAAAACAAGCCTGGGTCTTATATTAATTTTGGCAACCAAAAACATACTAGGGCTTATTTTTGGGGTAGGGCTTGCCATTCAATGTGCTGTCTTCTCTCCCCCTCACTAATAATAGTAATCCTCACTATTACAGGATTATATAATGTAAAAGGTGTGTGTTGCTGTAATATAATTGTGCAAATACCTTCTTACAGCGCCTCCATGGCCCGTCCTGCGCTGTCGAAGAGGAGAGCAGCAGAGATCTGCTGAGCGCCATCAGAGGGAGTGGGGCCGAGATCCCCTGCTGACACCCGGGAAAAGAGGAGAGCAGCGGAGATCAGCTTAGCACCTGCAGAGGGAGGGGGCTGAGATCCCCATGACACCCGGGAGAAGAGGAGAGCAGCGGAGATCAGCTGAGCACCGCTCTGCACTTCCATGGCCCGCCCAGAGCTGTCTTTCCCGCTCTGAGCACTGCAGGGAGGGGAGCTAAGATCCCCCTCTGACAGCCAGGAGAAGAGGAGAAGAGATCAGCTGAGCGCCGAGCAGGGATGTACAGAAGTATTTGATACAACTACTGTATATTATACAAACACACACCTTTTACATTATAACCTACTGTAGGCGAGTAGATTCTAGCATTTACAACCACTTTAAACTAGGGCTTATTTTTGGGGTAGGGCTTATATTGCAGTCCTCCCCGAAAATCACAGTAGGTCTTATTTTCGGGGAAACACGGTATGTGTACCAGCATCATAAATCAAAGTGTCATTACTAAAATTTTGAAGGTAACACCACTATTCTACACCCACACACCAATAAACACCAAATATCACAGAATAAATCAAGAAACAGAACTCCTGCCTGATGTAATTCCACCACCTATAGGTAAATATTTCCTAAAGAAATGTCATATTTAGGTGTAGGAGGGTTCCACCACCTTTGCAAATCTTGCCATATGTGTTCCATGGGGAAGGACAAGAAGCAGCCTTGTGAATTCCACACCAGCATCAATTGTAGCCTCTTACCAGGCAAAAAGCCTCAAAATTAGAGATGGTCCTATAGCAGCATGCTGACAGTAATCAGCCATACCCAGCCTTGAAACCAGATGGCATATCACAGAAACAGGTTGGTCAATGTCACTCAGGACTTCCAGAATACATCTCCCTTGCAGCATCGGGGTCGTTGGTTTGAATCCCAAACATGCCACTATCTGGTTAGAGGTTTGTATGTTCTTCCTCTGTTGTGGTGTTATAGCTTCTTTTTCACAAGGGGCCATATTTCTGATGGGTTTCCAGACCACAAACAAATACAAGACTTTAATGAGACTAGATCCTGCCAGCCTCACAAATTAAACGTGGACTTTGAGACATTAAATCCCGACTCATGCATGATCTCTAACTATGGATATTGGGCCTCCCTCCCCTACCCAAGTGATGAGTCTGGGTGGTCCCATGTCGAGGAGGACAACTAATCAAAATACATATCATGAGTCTCAAACATATATTCTTCACTTTGCAATTATGTTTCTACCTAGAACACATGGTTCTGTTTATCGCGAAGACTGAGGATGTGATTTCACCTTCTTCCCTGTCCACCCCTCTTAATCTTTTCCTCCCTGACTCCCTTCTCCCATACCTTTCCATACACCCCATATACCCATTAGATTACCCTATACTATTCCCTTTCTCTCCATATGAACATCTCACAGCATCAGGTCGTACTAAATGAAACTCTCGCTACGTGAATGGAAGACCCATCCAGGACTCGACCCTTCTCCAACCACTCAGTTGGTTAGTCGTACTCATTCTCCCCTCAGGTTCTTCATTATCACAGAAATGAGGCTCCAGCATTACTCATTACCATTCATATTGATTTCTGTTATTGTCGAATCCATTCTAAAGCATTTATTATTGGTTCCATCTAGAAATTTAGACCGATGTCTGTTGAGGATGTTAATATATGCTTACCCTGTGATGCACTTAAAATGTGCTTTTCACTGTTGACCGATGTACTTACTGTATGTCAATACTGTGTATTGTTCTTTACTTACAATACAATATTGTTGGAAACAAAAAAGAAACTAGCAATTACACACAATGAAGCATGATGAAGCAGATATAGAAGAGAAACCCCAAACATAAGGGAATAGGGTGAGTTCTGTAAAAAAAAAAAGGTACAAAGAGCATAACTGTGAGGGGGGAGTGAAAGAGGGAATCAAATAGACCAGTGGGTTATACTTACCACCCGATAAGTGTTAGCCCCACCTACCTGCATCAATGCAGAAGATTGCCTAAAACGTAGCTGCTCATTCAGTTCTTTGGTAGCAAGGGTGTGTAAAATATCCTATCTATCTATCTATCTATCTATCTATCTATCTATCTATCTATCTATCTATCTATCTATCTTATAAAGGACCTAATCATAGCTCAGAGCTCCCATTAGTAGATACAGTGCCTTGCAAAAGTATTCAACCCCCTTGGCATTTTTCGTGTTTTGTTGCCTCACAACCAGGAATTAACATGGATTGTTTGAGTAATTGCATCATTTAATTCACAGAACATGCCCACAACTTTGAAGATGTTTTTTATTTTTTTTTACTGTGAAACAAACAAAAAATAGGACAAAATAACAGAAAAAGTCAACTTTTCACCCCCTAAAGTCAATACTTTGTAGAGCCACCTTTTTCGGCTATCACAGTTCCAAGTTGCTTTGGATAAGTCTCTATGAGCTTGCCACATCTTACCACTGGGATTTTTTCCAATTCCTCCTTGCAAAACTACTCCAGCTCCTTCAAGTTGGATGGTTTGCGCTTGTGAACAACAATCTTTAAGTCTGATTACAGATATTCTATTGGATTGAGGTCTGGCCTTTGACTAGGTCATTCCAACACATTTACATGTTTCCCCTTAAACCACTCAAGTGTTGCTTTAGCAGTGTGTTTGGGGTCATTCTCCTGCTGGAAGGTAAACCTCCATCCTAGCCTCAAATCATACACAGAGTGGTACAGGTTTTGCTCAAGAATATCCCTGTATTTAGCACCATCCATCTTTCCCTCAACTCTGACCAGTTTCCCAGTCCTGACTGCTGAAAAACATCCCCACAGCATGATGCTGCCACCACCATGTTTCACTGTGGGGATGGTGTTCTTTGGGTGATGTAATGTGTTGGCTTTGCGCCAGACATAGCGTTTTCTTTGATGGCCAAAAAGTTTAATTTTAGTCTCATTAGACCAAAGCACCTTCCTCCATACATTTTGGGAGTCTCCCACATACCTTTTCGCAAACTCAAAACATGCCATTTTGTTTTTTGCTCAAAGTAAATGGCTTTCTTCTGGCCTCTCTTCCACAAAGCCCAACTCTATGGAGCGTACGGCTTATTGTCGTCCTATGTACAGATACTTCAGTCTCTGCTGTGGAACTCTGTAGCTCCTCCAGGGTTACCTCAGGGCTCTGTGCTGCCTCTCTGATTAATGCCCTCCTTGCCCGGTCCGTGAGTTTTTGTGTGCGGCCGTCCCTTGGCAGGTTTTCTGTTGTGCCATGTTCTTTCCATTTGGTTATGATAGATTTGATGGTGCTCCAAGGGATCATCAACGATTTTGATATTTTTTTATAACCTAAGCCTGACTTGTACTTCTCAACAACATTGTCCCTTACTTGTTTGGCGAGTTCCTTGGTCTTCATGGCAGTGTTTGGTTAGTGGTGCCTCTTGCTTAGGTGTTGCAGCCCCTGGGGCCTTTCAAAAAGGTGTGTATATGTAATGACAGATCATGTGACACTTAGATTGCACACAGGTGGACATCACTTCACTAATTGTTTGACTTCTGAAGGTAATTGGTTGCACCAGAACTTTTTATGGGCTTCATAACAAAAGGGGAGAATACATACGCACATGACAATTATCAGTTTTTTATTTCTGAAAAATCGTTTTATGTATATATTTTTCTAATTTTACTTCACCAACTTAAACTATTGTGTTTTGATCAATCACATATAATTCAGATTAAAAAAACATTGCACTAAAGTCTAATTTAACAAAAAAACAGAAAAACAAAACAAGGCGCCTCTAAGTGCTGAAGTTTAAAACTTTTTAATATCCCCTGAAAAGGGTTAAAAACACTTACAAGATAGTAGTTAAAAACGGGCATGTAGTAAGTGCATCCAGGAGATGTTCCAGTGGCAAAGCAGTCCCAGTGTGTGATGGTAACACTTCCAATGAGATTCACAAGATGACAGCCGAATGGCGCTGTATATTTCCAGGAGACACACTAGCGCTGGAGCCTGGGGATGACATCAGCAGAAGTGGGACGAGGGCCAGCGTGGAACGCAAACAGGAAGTGGACAGGAAGTATGTCATAAAAGTGGGACGCGTTTCGGAACGGCTTATTGGTTCCTTCTTCAGCCAATGACAAGAGTTCCATAAGGGCTAGACTTCTTATAGTCTATGTGTTGTAATGGAGGCGGAGCTAACGGATGGCAATAAAATAGAGAGCAACGCAGTGTTTTAGCAGCAGGGGGCCGCCAAATGACTATACACTATTAACACACACATATATGAATGGGCAAACAAAATAAAAGGAAAATAAAAACCGAGCCTGGACAGCATGATAAGACAGAATCTACACACTACTTTTTGCACAGTCTGCACACTATTTTTAGGTCTATAAAAGGAGCATTAAAATTAAACATGATTTGTTTGGAAAAATCTATGTAAATTACAATTAAAACAGGGGAATTAAAGGGAAAGGGCTCTAACCAATTATCTATATTATGTTAATCTTACATAAAAGATGTTTTTATTATTAAAAAATATTTTTCATTTATATTATTAAAAGGGGAGGGGGGAGGGGGGGGAAAGAGTAGGGGGAGAGGAAAAATTATATTTAAAATATATACACATATGTATATGTATATGTACAACGTGTACACATACATCATATGTATAAACGTATGGAAAGCACATAATACATCAGACACAGGGGGAGATAGGGTTTATAGAGGATTGCTTTATAAAATGGCACTGATTTCAAAATCCTCATTTAACCCTCCAGGGGCCAAAACGTTTAAAGAGAAGATCCAGAACATTTCCCTACGACAAAGCTTGCGAAAGCGCTCAGCTGGTGGTAGGTCTCTAGGCATCGCCTCAATCACCCAAACCATGAGACCTTCAGTGGATTTTTGGTGGTTTTCAAGGTAATGCCTGGGAACACTGTGATTATCAAGACCATCAGTGATGAAACGGCGGTGTTCACCAAAACGTTTATGCAGTGGTCTAATTGTTCACTCTACATAGAACAAACCACAAGGACATGTCAAGCAGTAGACTACATGGTCAGAGGAGCATGTGTGGAAACCTTTGATGGGGTGCGTTTTTCCTTTTACGCAAAAGTCCTTCTGGCCATGTTTGACAAACCTACAGGTCTTACACAGAGGTTTTCGCCACTGATACATGCCTGAAATAGCTAAAAATTTAGGAATAGAGGAGCCTGGTGGTAAAGGTTTTGCTTTTAGCTTACTTGGTGCCACATTACCTTTTATGTTGGGTGCCTTTCTGTAGGCAAACTTAGGCATTTTTGGTAAAGCAGGGACAAGATGTTCGTCCTGCAACAATAGGGGCCAATGTTTCCGCACAATACCCTCCATCTGTCTGTGGCATGAATGGAATTGAGTAATGAACCGTATGTCATTTTTATTGTTATTGTCAACATGAGTCTTAGGATGTGATGGAATAGATGTATCTTTGTAAAAAGAATAAGCTGTTTTGACAATATCGGCTGGGAATTATTTGCAGAGAAAGCTAATTTTGCACCATCATACGGAAATATTACTATGGGATATTGTGGATCGTCCTACATTTGGCATAACAACCCCTTTTCATCTCACATTGTGTTTTACGGAAGGTATATAGACGATGTGATCATCATCTGGTATGGCAGTGTATCCTCCGTCAGAAAAACCATCAGAATTTTTTCCGACGGGAAAACCGATTGTGTGTACAGGGCATAAGACAGCTGAGACAACTAAGCTAGGGATTGAGGGAATCTGGAAGTCTCAGAGGAGTGAGAGAGAACAGGCTGTGAGGAGAACCCCTAACAAGAGGTTAGGGAGTGAACCCATGCAGTTAGGTGATGCAACTGAAATGGCTAAGAGAGCCAGGAGAGCTGAACTAGAGACACAGAAGCATGGAGGTACAGTGTGAGATGGTCTGACGGTAGGGTTGCCACTTCATCTCTTTATAACTGAATGCACATTAATTACACAGGTTCTGAGGCTAATTTAATGCAGATAAGGCACTAAATTAATTACATTTTCCACCTTAACCACTTGACCTCTGGAATATTTACCCTATTCATGACCAGGCCATTTTTTGCTATACAGCACTGAGTTAGTTTAACTGACAATTACCTGGTCATGCAACGCTATACCCCAAAAAAAAATATGTAGTATTTTCCCCACAAATAAAGCTTTCTTTTGGTGGTATTTGATCACCCCTGAGTTTTTTATTTTTTGTGCTATAAACATTATTTTGAAAAAAAAAACAAAAAAAACAAACAATATCTTTTACTTTCTGCTCTAAAACATATCCAATAATAATAATAATAAAAAAAAAATCACATATCTTTTTAAATGTAGGCCTATATGTATTCTGCTACATGTTTTTGATAAAAAAAACTCCCAATAGGCGTATATTGATTGGTTTACCCGAACGTTATAGCGTCTACAAACTGTGGTATATATTTATGGAAAATGTTGTTTATACTTGTAATGGAGGCATTCAGATGAATTATAGTGAGGACTGCGATATTATAGCAGAAAATCAGACACTAACTGACACTTTTGACACTTTGTGGGAACCAGTGACTCTAATACAGTGATCAGTGCTAAAAATATGCACTGTCACTGTACTAATGAAACTGGCTGGGAAGGGCTGATCTATACATCTATACATCCAGGGTGATCAAAGTGTTAACCATGTGCCTAGCCAGTGTTTTTGTGTACTGTGTCAGGTGCTTTTACTAGAGGAAGTGATGGATTTTGTTCCCTGCTTTGCAGCAACACAAAATCCATCCCTTCCTCCTTGTCAGAATGAAGATCTGCCTTGTTTACATAGTTAGATCTCCATTCTGTGTGTTTTACCGATGATCGGCGGGTGCCGGTGGACATCCAGTGCCCGGAACTGATGATTGGCTTCTGCTGTGATTAATCACAGCAGAAGTAGCCCACCGGCGGGGCTCGTTTGCTCCCCCTAGGCAGAAATGCATAATCACGTATATATATCTGTTAAACTTTGAGCTTGTTGTATTCAATCTATGTTTATTGAAAAACAATGTTATATATACATATAACTGTGAAACATTCCAGGTATACACATATCTGAAAAAACTATTCTCAAATCAGTAAGAAACACTGGAATATAAGAGTGTACATGATATTCAACATAAAAACACCCCACGGGAACCATTACGCCTGTATAATAGAAATGAATAACTAATACTAAAGGATAGGATGGGTCAGTGCACACAATGTCTTTCACAAAAAATATGTTTCACACTTTCACTGCTTGTCTTGAGAAAGAATTGGACACATCCCAGCCTCTCAATATCAGAAAAAAAATTATAGTACCTTGATCTTTAACATCCATCATCAAAACTGGGGGAGAGGGGGGTGAATAACACAATATAAAAGGGGGAAAGGAGGGGAAAAAAGGGGCAAAAGAGAAAACAAAAATAAAGGAGGGGTATATTACAAACAGGGGTGAACAACTAGATGTTGCTCCACACAAGGGAACCTTGGGCCAATTCTGGTCCTACAGTTGTCCCCCAAGAAGATTTCAAATTTCAAATTATTTCCTGAACAACTTCCAAGAGAGCCATGTTTGTTGAAATTGTCCGTAACGTATGCTTCCAATTCATATGCCAAAAGAGACTTCATCCTCTCAATATACTGTAGTCCATTTCTACAACCCACTAAATTAAAGGGGGAACATGTGCAATTCACCACTGGCGCAGTATAAATGACCTTGCTGTTGTCAGCCAATGTCTAAAGAGACCGTTTTAATGCATGTAAAAGAACTGGGTAGAATAGATAACAAAGTGATTTTTGGAGTGTTGGCAATGGTCACTCCAGTAACAGTATTGTAAAGCGGTAGTATCAAATCCCAAAAATCATGAATAGGTGGGCATTCCTACCAAATATGCAAAAGGGAGCCCTTGGCAGAATGACAGCACCAATATGTATCTGAAGCATCTGGGTTTATCCGGTGAAGCAGCATTGGACATCGATACCAACGGGAGAGATGTTTAAAATTAATTTCATGTGCCTTAATCGCCAATGACAAACAGTGGGTAAGGCTAACGGATTTAACCCACTCCTCTGTTGTGATTTGTACCTTCAAATCGAATGCCCATTTGACTGTATATTTCGGCAATCAAGGATGAAGTTTCATAAGAAGTACCTTATATACCACTTATGCCTTGTACACACGACCGGACTGTCCGTCAGAATAAAGTCCGACGGATTGTCCGACGGAGTTCAGACGGAATTCCGCTCAAGCTGTATTGCATACACACGGTCACACAAAAGTTTGACCGTCAAAAATGCGGTGACGTATAACATGTACGACAAGCCGAGATTAATGAAGTTCAATAGGCAGTTCGGCTCTTCTGCTTGATTCTGAGCATGTGTGGTTTTTAGTCTGTCGGAATTGCATATAGACGAACGGACTTTCCGATAGAAAAATTTGTTCGTCGGAAAAAAAGAGAACAAGTTTTCTATCTAAGTCCGACGGAATTTTAGCAGGAAAAAGTCCGATGGGGCATACACATGGATGGAATATCCGTTGAAAATAGCCCGTCTGACTTTTTCCATCGGAAAATCCGGTTGTGTGTACAGGCATAAAAGGACATGATTCTGTGCAGAGTCTTGAAAAAGCAAAGACTCAAAGATACCTGGTTCCTTTATCAATAAGTCTATTGAGGAAAAGGAGAAAAGAAATGACAGTAATTGGCAATATTCTAACCAATGCTTAATTGAATGCTGCTGTATAGGAATCAGGCGGGAGAGTTCCCCGACAAAAGATTTGAGATAGTCGACTGTGCGACTCCTTATTCCATGACAAAAAACATGCCCAGGCCACTGCAGGGGGCAATTGTGAGTTGCCGAACAAAGGGGTCATCAGGCCCACTTTAGGAGAAAGTCCAAGTCGTAATTACAGTTTATCCCAAATGTGCAATAGTTGGGATGTAAGAAGAGGTATCGATGAGGAAGGATATTGGAAAGATGGATCTATTTAAGGGAGCACCTGAAGATCGTAAGGAGCAATTTCCTGCTCTATAAACACCCATTGCTTAGTATGGGTGTGTTGGAACCAATTGACTAACCTGATTAAAACTGCTGCAGAATGATAGTAAAGATCTTCTGAAGAAGTCATGTGACATGACGACACGCGTTAAGGAATAGCACAGATACACAGACGGCTGCAGGAGAGGAGACGAGCTCGGCGCTCATATGAGATTGTCATTGTCTTTACACCATGAGATGTGAGTGTTTCCTATTGTTTTAATAAACGCCCCAGTGATTTTAGATCTACACTATGTGCACCCTATATATTTTTTCCACATGTCCCATGGTTACTCTGTGGTTGCTGGAAACCTAAGGACCGCATGATTGTCATCATCACAGTATGCAACACATACGAGCTCGGTGTTCGTAGGATTGATGTCCACGCTCACCAATTCCAAGTGAGTGTGAGACTACACCTTTGGCCATTTGTTTGCTGAATCCACAGAGTTACGCTATTTACTTTTTTTCCGTTTGTTTATTTTTATGCATCCATATGAGTGAGACCACACTTCTATGCAAGGCTGCTGCACTACCATCCATACTAGGAATCCCAGTTTATGCTGCTTCATCCCAGTGGGGAGGTAAGCTGCTTGTGAGCACTGGATGGATTTGCACCAAAGTTTCCTTCTTTTTCAAGCACTTCAACGGGTGATGGGACTTATTACACATTGGACTTTTTGTTATTATTTATAGCAACCATTTTTTGGACGTTTTCACTGTTTGCTTGTTGTTTTTTGTTATACATTCTGTGCCATATTTTTTGCCAGTGTAGAGACATATTGTCCGGATACACATATTATATGCACCATTTTTTCATTTATTGCTTTGAGTGACACATGATTTTGGTATACACCACCTTCAGGGTTTTCATCATTGTTTTCACCATCTGGCACTCACTTTTTGCCCCCACGTGTGGGTCACTTAGTACATGTAGCCTTACTTACTGCATCTGTTTGGTTTACATCTTTATTAGCTAGTTCCCCCTCCCAGAGCTTCCCTTTCACCATTCCTTCACTAGTGTAATCACAGCGCAGCCACCATTACTTTTTCTCACTTCATTCATCATTGTCTGTCTGGAACAGACTCCCCGGTGACTGCTGCAGTGCCCCATCCCGGTCTCTTTCCCCTTCCCTCATTCCCTCTCACTAGTTTAAATACCCAGCTTTTTATAAAAGATCTGGTGCACCTACTCCTCCTTTTGCTTTAGGGAGAGATAGGATTGTTCTATGTAATCTAGGTCTAATACCTACCCAATAAACTATGTAAAAGCAGATTTTAGAGTAACAAAGAAAGAACGGGGACCATAATAGATATAATTTGGGAGAGGAAAAGAAAATGAGGTAATATGTCAATTTTTAGGATATTAATCTTCCCAAACCACAAATATTGGGCACAATCATATTTTTTAAGGTCTTGTAATGTACGCTGTATCAGGGGATGATAATTTTCCAAATATAAATGAGTAAGATCAGATGGAATTCTGACACCCAAATATTTAAGCACAGAAGAACAAAATCTAAATGTAAAATTATTCATATGAACCTGAACTTGGTGTAGTAGAAGAGACACATTGAGGATTTCTGATTTCGATAGATTTACCTTAAAATTGCTCAAAGATCCCAAAAAATGGAACTCAAACAAAATGGAAGGCATAGACACAAATAGATTGATGACGTGGAGTAACAGGTCATAAGCGAATACTGCAAGTTTCCCCTCCTGCTTGTCTATTTATGCCAGTAATGGACAGGTTTTGTCTATTACTAAGGGTTTTTGCTAAATGTTCCATTATTACAACAAACAGGAGGGGGAGATAATGGATATCCCTGACGGGTACCATTTTAAATGGAAAAACTCTGATTCAGGGATCCATTAAGCCATATTTTGAGCATTAGGTTTAGAGTATTGTGCTAAGATTTTACGCAATATAATCACCCAAAGCACTATTTGCACTAATGTTTCCTCAAGGAAAGGCAAGCCAATGTGGTCAAAAGCCTTCCCTGCATCAACAGAGAGAAGGCAAGCCGGATTTTTTTCTGTTTGGGCTCCTTGCAAGGATTTACATAGAGGGACAATATTTTTTTATTTTTAATAAAGGACTGGTCAAAAATAGTTTTGTGTGTTTTTTACTTTTTGACACTTTTTGGTGAATGGGTACAGTTACGATGTACCTGATACCCATTAACATTGATATTCACTGGGTATTCACTGGGTACTCCATTCACTGGGATCTGGGGCCCCCTTCCAGATTTTGATAAGCCCACCTGCAGACCCCGACAACCACAGCCCAGGGTTGTCGGGAAGAGGCACTTGTACCCATCAACATTGGGACAAGGTGCTTTGGGGTGGGGGGGCAGAGCCTGCTCCAAAGCACCCATGCCCCATGTTGAGGGCATGTGGCCTGGTATTGCTCAGGAGGGGGAATGAGCGAGCTCCCTCTTTTCCTGACCTACTGAACTGCATGCCTGAATAAGGGTCTGGTATGGATTTTAGGGGGGACCCTACGACGTTAAAAAAAAAAAATGGCCTGGGGTTCCCATTAAAACCCATACCAGACCTAAAGGGCCTGGCTTGGACTGGTTGGGGCCCATGCCGTTTTTTCTTTAGTTTTTTTTTAAATAGCCGGGTGCTATTTCTTTCGAAATTTAATTTTTGCTGCAGCATGTGTTATACATGCTACAGATGCGCCAATTTGCAGACAGACTACGGGGACCCCCAGTCACTATATTTAAAGGCTTTATTTTATTTTTGTTGTATCACTTAAAGTGCGGCTACCGCCCCAAAGTACCCATCCCCCATGTTGAGGGCATGTGGCCTTGGATGGTTCAGGAGGGGGGGCACTCACCCGTCCACTACCCTTTCCTGACCTGCATGCCCGGGTAAGGGTCTGGTATGGATTTTGGGGGGCCTCAAGCCGTTTTATTTTTTAATTTTGGCGGGTTCCCCTGAAAATCCAGAACAGACCCAAATGGTCTGGTATTGACTGGGGGGGGACCCCACAGCATTTTTTCTCTTTATTTTTTCAATAGCCAGGTGCCGGCAATTGTAACCGGGAGTCATTTTAAATGGGATTTGACTCGTTTTTTTTTTTCTTTAGAAATTTCATTTTTGCTGTAGCATGTTTTATGCATGCCACAGATGCACCACAGGCAGAGACCTGGAAGTCGTGGGGAGAAGGCGATCTACCGTTTTTTCATATATCTAAATGCTAATATTCTATTATATTCTATTATCTATTATTATTAAAGAATATCTGTTAAAAAGCATATTACCCTATGAACCTATTCTTTTATATACCTTGTGTACTCGTTTGAAGTGGAGCTTGTCTAGTTATATCATGTTAAAGGCATATCACAAGTGAAGTTTAGCAGATTGGAGGCATACCAGACCAACAGTATAACATCCTAAAGGTGTTGCATGACCTGTAATGGCTCATGTAGGAAGGTGAGTTGGCACTTCACTCAGGTGTCTGGTGGTGGCATTTTGATATGTGGCTGTTTCTTCATGGATGGACACCACATCTTAACTTCCTATTACTTATTTTGTTCTTGAAGCAGACTTTAAGGTTTGTTTTGGAAGTTTATCATAACCCTGTCCTATGTGTATGGGGTATTACTAAGCAGATACCTCACGGACTACTACATGTGATTCAAGATGAGTACATTTGATATTTGTTGTTGATATATGGCACTAGTTAGTGTAATCTATTATATAACAGTAAAGGTTTTTTTTTTTATTTAACTTTTTTGAACAGCGCACCATTTTTCTTAACCCATAACGCATGACCTCCAACCAACTAACTGCATATCATTAAACCCTAGCTCTGTCCCAACTTGGTTATAGGGCCAGGGACATAATTGCTCTAAAGTAGTACAGCTGGCATACATGCTGCCAGCCCCCGTTAACCCCAGAGTATGACACCAACTTCTAATACACAATGAAATGCAATATATTTTAAGGAAAGCACGTACACAGAGGTTAACCTATACAGTTTCATCTAAGAAAAAAAAATATGGAGGGGGATGGATGTCTGGGCATGGAACATTCACACCCAAATAGGTCCAAACTGCACCAATTTGATTAGGTCAAAATAGTCATATCCCGAGTTTAATAAAATGGGCCATCAAGCCCTAAATAACAGTTCAGACACCATGGACTCTCTAAAAATGCTTTTACCACTGAGCTAGTTACCCCACTATCACAATATACTGTAGACAGTCTATAGCAAAGGTACACAATAGGGAACTATTTACCAGTAACAATCATCTAAGAAATTTAGTAAATATCTTTGTTGGTTCTTTATTGAGCTGTCAAAGGACCACTATTCAGCTGTTGTGATTTGCAGGGCCAGGGAGGTGTGTGAAACTAAGCATGTACTGGTGATGCCTCTGTCAGCTTACATCACTGAAATTTAGAGCAAGGCTCATGGATAATCACACTGCTGAGCTTATCTTTTGATTGACAGATCCCATTACACCATCTTGCCTCCATCTGTAGGAATACGTCTCAATCATACAGCAGAGGTGGAAACTGCATATGATTTCTAAGTATACATGCACAATTAGAAATCCTACAGCTGTATGTTAGTTACTTTGTTTTATCAATATCCACTAGACTACTGTGTGAGTAGATGACTGTAAGGCTCTTGCAGGATCTGGGGACAATCAGTAGATTATGGTACAGCTGCCTCTGACATGGGTAGCTTAGTGTTCATTAGACTGGGCACAGGTGTAAGTAGACAGGAACAACACTGAGCACAGGACCTGCTTGTTAATAGTGTGGTCAGCCTAAACCAGTAAGACAGTGAAACTGTCCGGATCACCAGGTATTGTATTAATTAACAATAACAAGCAGATGTAAAAAAATGGGTTAGCTTATAAATATGTTTTATATAAGTGACCCTTAAAAAAAAATGTGATATGGATTTACACACAATTAAATTTGTATGTATTTACAGCTGCAATGTTTATATATTGGAAACGCATTGGTAGCTATTAAACAAAAGTACACACAAGGATAATATGTGTTTAATATTCACTGATTTTCAAGGAACTTGACATTTTGTTGATTCTTTTTATCTCATTTATTTGGTTTTATTGCACAAAAGCCTAACATATCTGAGCTTCATTGCTGGTCTTTAAACAATGGTATGCTGGATTTGTAATTCATGTTAATGGTGTCTTACAAATAATGCATCATGATCTTAATTATTTGAACAATATAATAGTCTGTTTTCGATTCTGAATCTCTAAATAGGGGAAAAGCAGACACATGATTGATGATTTCTTGATTAGAATGGCATTTCTGTGTTTTAAAAATACAGCCCTTAGCCAAAGAAATGTAGATTTAGACGCTGACAAGTTAGATGCCAAGTGTAATAGGCATCATAATCTCAATCTGTATGCATAACTTTGCCATAAATCATTTTGAAGTCCATGGATATTAGATATTAATTCAAAATGCATTTGGAAACACAGTAAACTAGTTCTATATACATATGTTATTTTAAAAGTGGACTCTTTCCAATCTTAAATCCTTTGAACCAAGCAATCGATTTTCTGACAAAATTTAAAGGATTTCTAGGAAAGAGATGACTTAAATCATGTAAACTGTAAACAGGAGAGTTAAATGTCTCACAGCTAACGTAAGATTTAAAAATATGGCCTATTTCTGTCAATCAGACATCCGTGAAACTAAAAATACAAGTGCTTACATTTTAAGAAAACAGTATAATTATTTTTTCCACATGTTAAATAAAATTTGATGTAAATGATGATTTTACATCAATGTATTTGAGTTCTAATAATGATTATAGCAAATTTAGAAAGGCAAAAATGCCTCAGATCGATGATATCAGGCCAAAGAAGAGCTTCACCCTAATTTATATACAGTATAGAGATGGGCCGAACATCTCCCTGTTCAGTTCGCACGGAAATCCCGAACAGAGAAAAAGTTTGGCCCTGAGCCATGAACCCAAACATGAAAAATCAAAAGCCCCCATTTTGAAAGCTTATATGCAAGTAATTGGTCATAAACAGGGTATGGGGGCCTGGGAACTGCTTTAAAGGGACATGGATCAATGCAATTTCTTTTAATGATTGTTTTTAAAGGAGCAGTGATTTTAATGATGTTTAAAGTGAAGCAATAAAAAAAATAGGATTTTTATAACAGCTTACCTGTAAAATCCTTTTCTTTGCGTACATCACGGTGTCGTGGAGATTTTATGAAGATGTATTTAATAAGAATTGTCATAGTGTCTCCCAGTGTTAGTTCTCCCGCAACCCGCTCTAAAGAGCTGACTGGGGCACACTGACGTTGGTTGAGATAAAATTCCTGATTTGGAGAAGGGTGTTTGCAGAGTGAGGATGTCTGCCAGCAAAAGGGCCCCTGTGTGATGCACAGATGTTTGCCGGGGGGGGGGATGTTTCCTCTATGCAAACGCATTATCGGTTTAGCAGATATATGCTCTTGTCGCCTTGATTTGCCTGATCAACACTGAGGTGGTGACGTGAGCATACACCTGCAGATAAGCTCCCCTCATCAGGAACTGTGTTCATTGGTTATTGTATTATTATTGTATTGTATCCTTTAGCTGTATTTCTTGTGTTGTCAAATCCTTATATGGTCATTTTCTGTGTGGAGGGGACATCCTGTGATGTCCCCTCCAATGGAGGACGTGATTGGCTGCTGCAGCCATCACTTCCTGTTTGTGAGATCTTTTGTGATAATAAAAGGAGTCAATGGGGGGCTCTCCAGTCAGTGATGCTGGCCATGTGGAAATGAACATAACAGTCTTGTGATGTCTCTTGACTTGAATGAATGGGAAAGCAAACGAATAGTGAGTGAACTTTTAGCTTGAGATGCATTATATCATTAAGATGAAGGGTGTGCTTATTAGCACAAGGAGAAATGGCTGTGTGCTCTGCAAACAACCTATTTTTCCATGACATGTGGCGGGCCAGGACTTTAAGAGCAACTACGGCCTCCTTGAGCATCAGATCAGTAGAGAGGGAAAATGGATGCATATTCTGATGCGTAGGGAGGCAAATTTTCGTCTTTTTGAAATAATGCTGGAAGAGATCGTATGTGTATGTGTGATTTTGTCATGGATCGTTTGTCTGTTGTATGAGAGATGTAAGAGAGATGTCTGTTATGTGTGTGTTTCTATTGTATGAGAGATGTAAGAGATGACTGTTGTGTGTATGTGTGAATGTGTGAGTGTCTGTTGTATGAGAGATGTATGAGAGATGTCTGTTGTGTGTATTTGTAAGTGTGTGTGTGAATGTATGAATTTTGTATGGTGTTTAACTGTCTAGATTGAAGTTGTGTAGTGATAGCTGTTTGGAAAAGTTATGTATGGAACAAGTAAATTGCATGAGTCTTGTAGAGTGTGTAGAGAAGCTTAAAATGGCTGCTCCCATGTGTTTGAATGGGGGAGGGGCGACAAGTAACTGATTGTTTTGTGTTCCATGATGTTTTATGTTGGAGGGCGACACCCTGAGGGAAAGGAACTCTGATGTTCTGAGCAGGCATGCAGGCAGGATTGTACTGTGTGTGTGTGTGTGTGGAAGCTGATGCCACAGTGAGGATATGAACTTTTGTAAGTGCTCATGTGGTGTCTCAGGTATGTGGCTTTGTGGAGATGGAGAGCCTCTGTTTGATGCCTCCCAAGGTCCCCAGTGGTATGTAGAGGGAAATGTTTGTAAGTGTACATGTGGTGTCTCAAATGTGTAGTCGGTCTTTGTGGAGAAAGATTTTTGTTTTCTAGGAAAAAAATGCTGTTTTTGGAAGGAAAGACTGCATTTGTTGGCCATCTTGCGGTGGTCCACATTTAATCCACCATTTTGTTGTGGTCTGGCTTTTGTTGCTGTCTGCCATGCGGCCATGGTCGTCAGCGGCCATTTTGAGAGGCACAGTCTGTTTGGCCTGTGGGTCATCCTATATGGGAAGATGCAGCCACCTTTCCTTTGGGTGTGATACCATGTGACTGTGCTGTGGCATTCGTCGGCTATCTTGCTGGTGGAATTTCTCAGCCTTTGGGGCAGATTTCGATGTTTGGTGCGAATTGAGTAGTGCAGTATTTTCTGTGTTGGAATCTGGTGGACACCATTTTTGTTTTCCTTTGTGTGTGTAGTACGGTCTGTCCTGTTTAAAAAAGGTGATTTAGAGGCGAAGTTCTTGTTAGCGTTTCTATCCGGGAGAACCCACATTTTGTAGGATTTTTGTAAACAGCGGTGTGTGTTGTTTTTTTTTTTTTTTCTTTTAAATTTGTTTATTGAAATTTTGTTATAATTACAGTTAAGACAAAGAAGAAATAGTCCAAAGTAGCAATAATATGCAATAATTCTACATACAAAACCATGTAAAGTGTTGACCTTATTTTGTGAACCATCGTTTAACCCTTTCCATACAGGGCTTTTTATACCACTTCCATACCGGGCCTATTCTGGCACTTCTCTCCTACATGTACAAATCATCATTCTTTTGCTAGAAAATTACTCAGAACCCCAAAACATTATATATGTTTTTTTTAGCAGACATCCTAGGGAATAAAATGACGGTCGTTGCAACTTTTTATCTTGCCAAATAAACCAATTAAAAACCCATAGAATATCCTCATTTGGTTTGATCCAGTGTTTAGCTTGGTCTAGTATGGAAGCATTGTAGTAGCCCTGCAAATCTGGTAAACCAATACCACCATTCGCTCTCATCAATTGTAATGATGAAAGGGCAATTCTCAGATTTTTACTTTGCCAGATATATTTCCTTAATAGGGAGTTACATTTTGTGAAGAATGGGCTAGGGATAGGGATTGGGAGTGTTCTAAACAGGTAGAGTATCTTTAGGAGTACTTGCATTTTAAATGCAGCAGCTCTTCCTACCCAAGATAAGTGAGTCCTACTCATCCGTTTCAGATCTTCAGAGATGCTGGACAGTAGCGGGGTGAAATTAGCATCATAGAGCGAGTCAGTGGGATAAGAGAGCTGGATACCTAAATATGTGATGGATTTATCTCCCCATTTATATGGGAATACACTTTTTAATTGGTTTATTTGGCATTGAGACAGACCCATGGCCAGTATTTGACATTTATTAGAGTTTATCTTGTGGTAGGAAGCTTCCCCAAATTTCTCAATTAGTTGTTGTGTTCTATGTAGAGAATTGAGGGGATTCGATAATGACAATATGATATCGTCAGCGAACAAGCCTATTTTGTGTTCACTTCGACCCACTCACAGTCCCTGGATCAGAGGATCACTCCTGATTACTTCAGCAAAGTGTTTGATAGCAAGGGAGAAAATAATTGGAGAGAGGGGGAACCCCTGCCTCGTTCCATTCGAAAGATCGAATGGTCCAGACAGGGTGCCGTCAACATATACTCTCGCCGTAGGATTATTATATAATGTCATAATAGCTGAATATATTGTCCCAGACAACCCGAATTTAGATAGCACTTGTGACAAATATTCCCAGTGAACTCTGTTGAATGCCTTCTCCGCATCCAGAGCGAGGAGAAGAGAAGGCACTCGACAAGTCTCAGCATGATGTATTAGATTAATCATTCTTCTTGTACCGTCTGGAGCTTGCCTCCCCCTCACAAACCCTACTTGTTCTGGGCCTAGCGGGGGTGGGGTTAGATCTAAGAGTCTGTTAGCTAGCAGTTTGGAGTATATTTTTAAATCAGAATTTAGAAGCTATATGGGCCTGAAGTTTTGTGGGTGGTGTGGCTCTTTTCCAAGTTTTGGGAGAGTCACAATAACAGCTTCTGACATTTCCTTCGGGAAGCGACCTGTGAGGACAGCTTGATTAAATAGTTCAACCAGATAAGGGTTTAAATTTGGATTAAGGGCTCTATAATATTCTGAGGAGAGTCCATCTATTCCCGGCAATTTTCCCAGCGGAAATGGGGCTCCCCCTCCCCCTCCCTCTTCCTGTACATTGATGTGAAATAAACCAGTTTGGGGTTTTAAGAGCTGAGCAACAGGAAGTTCTTTTCAGCATTTTACGCATTCCACAGGAAGTTGATGGAAGGAGCTTGAGGTCTTCTGAAAGGTGAGCAATGAGATTTGTGCTTGGAAGGACAATGGGAAACACTGACGTTTGAAAGAGTGTTTTAAATTTTTAATTTCAGTTGTTTTTGTGAAGTTTTATACTGTAAATACAGTTTTGGGTGGAGAGAAAACAGGATGGCATCACCATTATTGTTGTAACATCTAGATGCAGGTAGAAAGAAGCCATAATATTGTTTTGAATAGTGGAAGATTTCATGGTGCTTTGTAGTTCATCTGACAAAACATGTTTACAGGGCTGCCGATAAGCGGTTGAAGAGCATGTAAATTGTGAGGGGTAGTACGGAAAAAAATTAGACTCCACACCAGTCAGACAGTTGCACCGCACATGAGGTCTGGGTTTGGGGCTCCGGACATGAGACCCCTAAAAGGATGACATATCTGGTCAGAGGGTACAGTAAGGTGTATTCTTTTGGAAGGTATCTTTGATTTCTGGAGGTACGAGGCCTCAGAATAAAAATACCTTGGAAGTAGTTCAGCTGTGGCTTCAGAAATCTGTAATGATGAGTGCATTGATGGATGTGTAGTACACGTTTTTGTGATTCTCAGAGGAGGAACGGTGGTTAAAATTCTCATGCCAGTTTGTTTGAACTTTGTATGGCTGGTCCATGCAAAGTTTTCGAGCTGCTCTCATGTTTTTCCCATTGTATTTTTTTCTATTGCTGAAAGAGTCAAGGTAGAATTCTGTCTGTTTTGTTTTTTCATTTTTGGTTTTGGAAACTATGAAGTATTTCCCCACATTTGTATCTGAATGTTTGTATGTAGTAACAGAAAATATGTTTGAACTTACCTTGGCGATCCTCCGACGCGTCACGGCTGTAATATTTTTGTAGGAACGGGAAAAGTAAGGGTTACAGAGGGTTTTCGTTGAATCGGTTTAAAAAAAAAAATGTCATCGATAATTTACCAATGTACAGGAATTTCATTTTTGTTTGCCATTCTTTGCAGGTTAACCACTTAAGCCCCGGACCATTTGGTAGCTAGAGGACCAGAGGTGAATTCAGAATGTTGCACTGCGCTGCTTTAACTGTAAATTGTGCGGACATGCAATGTTGTACCCAAACAAAATTTGCGTCCTTTTCTTCCCACAAATAGAGCTTTCTTTTAATGGTATTTGATTGCCTCTGCGATTTTTATTTTTTGCGATATAAACGGAAAAAGACCGAAAATTTTGAAAAAAAATGATATTTTCTACTTTTTGTTATAAGAAAAATCGAATAAACTCAATTGTAGTCATACATTTAGGCCAAAATGTATTCAGCCACATGTTTTTAGTAAAAAAAATGTCAATAAGCGTATATTTATTGGTTTGCGCAAAAGTTATAGAGTTTACAAACTAGGGTACATTTTCTGAAATTTACACAGCTTTAAATTTATGACTGCCTATCTCATTTCTTGAGGTGCTAAAATGACAGGGCAGTACAAAACCCCCCCAAATGACCCCATTTTGGAAAGTAGACACCCCAAGGAAATTGCTGAGAGGCATGTTGAGCCCATTGAATTTTTTATTTTTTTGTCCCAAGTGATTGAATAATGACTAAAAAAAAAAAAAAATTACAAAAAGTTGTCACTAAATGATATATTTCTCACACATGCCATGGTTATATGTGGAATTTCACCCCAAAATACATTTTGCTGCTTCTCCTGAGTACGGGGATACCACATGTGTGGGACTTTTTGGGAGCCTAGCCGCGTACGGGACCCCGGAAACCAAGCACCGCCTTCAGGATTTCTAAGGGCGCAAATTTTTGATTTCACTCCTCACTACCTATCACAGTTTCGAAGGCCATAAAATGCCAAAATAGCACAAAACCCCCCCCAAATGACCCCATTTTAGAAAGTAGACACCCCAAGGAAATTGCTGAGAGGCCTGTTGAGCCCATTGAATATATTTTTTTTTGTCCCAAGTGATTGAATAATGACAAAAAAAAAAAAAAATTACAAAAAGTTGTCACTAAATGATATATTGCTCACACATGCCATGGTTATATGTGGAATTACACCCCAAAATACATTTTTCTGCTTCTCCTGAGTACGGGGATACCATATGTGTGGGACTTTTTAGGAGCCTAGCCGCGTACGGGACCCCGAAAACCAAGCACCGCCTTCAGGATTTCTAGGCACAAATTTTTGATTTCACTCCTCACTACCTATCACAGTTTCGAAGGTAGTGATGAGCCGAACACCCCCGGGTTCGGTTCGCACCAGAACCCGCTGTGACAGCAGGAAGGTAAAGTCACCTGGTTGCATCCAGGGGGGTAGATATATTTCGCCCAGATTCAGGCTTTACGCCGACTTATACAACTAGGTGGAGAGTTGTATAAGCCCAGCTGAGGCTAGTGGGCTCATGGATGACTCATACCTCTAGGGAGAGTGTGGGGCGTCGTGCAGACAGGGAGTTGATGAGACCAGCTGAAGCTTGTCAGCTCATTTAGGCCTCTATAAGAACTCCCAGCTTCATTAGGGGTTAGCTCATGCCTGGACCCAGACCTGTGTGGACTGTCTAGGGAGAGTGAACCCCTGTGCGGTGAGACAAAGCCTGTGTGGCTATTTGTTTGGACATTTAAAACCAGGGACTTAGGGACTAGGACAGCACTAGGCTGATCCCAGTTGTTAGTTAGGAAACCTGTATGTTTAGTCAGAGGTCAAGTTGACCAGGATTTATTTTGTTTATGTTTCTTTTGCTTTGCTGTGTTTTGTCACTGTAAATAGAAAATAAACCGCACCTTTTTGATTTTGAAAACCACAACCTCCGTTTGCTGGGCCTGTTTTTGTGTGGGGAGCCCATCCCGGGGGTCACACACACCCGCTGCCGAGCTAACCCCCTCACAGTTGGTGGAGAATGCAGACAGTTTTTTTTTAAGCCAGCATGGAGGAGATACTGAAGCAGCTGGCTCTAGCAAATGCCAATCAACAGCAGACAAATGCAGGTTTGCAAAAGAGCCTTGCAGCTCATCAACAGAGCCTTGCAGCTCAACAACAGAACTTCGCAGCCCAGCAGCAAGCTCATCAACAGAGCCTTGCAGCCCAGCAGCAGACAAACGCAACTTTGCAACAGAGTCTGGAGGCTCAGCAACAAGCCCAGCAGCAATCTGAGGCCCGCTTCATAGACCTGTTGCAGAAGCAAGAGCAGAGACTACAACAACAGATGGAAGCAGTAATGCAGCAACGTCCGCAGACCAGTGAGGAAAGCCGTCCCACTAATACCGCGTCCTTTGGGGTGAGTCGTTTATTGACAAAAATGACTGGAGAGGATGATCCAGAGGTATTTTTGACCACATTTGAAAGGACCGCTGAAAGAGAAAAGTGGCCTGAGGAGCAGTGGGCTGGACTGGTGGCTCCTCTGTTAACTGGTGAATCGCAGAAAGCTTACTATGACCTAGAGCCTAACCAAGTAAAAGACTATGTGATGCTAAAAGCTGAAATTTTGGCAAGGCTGGGTGTCACCCAGGCTGTCCGGGCTCAGCGTGTGCATAACTGGACTTTCCAGCTTGGAAAACCCCCCAGGTCTCAAATGTATGATCTCATTCACCTGAGCAGAAAGTGGCTACAGCCAGAGACTTTGTCCGCACCAAAGATTGTGGAACGTGTTGTAATGGATCGGTTTTTGAGAGCTCTTCCTACTGCCATCCAAAAGTGGGTAAGCCATGGAGACCCAGAGACGGCCGATGGTCTTGTGGATCGTGTGGAGAAATACTTGGCTACAGAGAACCTGACGGCCTCTTCCAGAGACACTCGGACTTTCCACCCTAAGACCAGACCATCCCCAGGGGCGGATAAGAGGATTCCAAGGGGTGAGGGTGGAGAGAGTGAGAGGGTGGGAGCTCTACCCCAAGTTTGGCGAGAACAGCCTGGGAAATCAGCGGCTCAAGAGGCGGCAAGAAGGATCGTTTGCTACCGCTGCCGGCAAGCGGGACATATTGCAGCCAATTGCCCGGTTGTGGAGGAACCCATGCAGTGTGACTTTCTGACGGGCAGACGTCAGTCGCTGTGTGCGACAGTCGCATGCACTGCCATTCGAGGAACTGAGAAACATTTATGCAAAATGTGTGTTAATGGTAGAAATGTTGTGGTATTGCTGGATTCAGGTAGCCTTGTGACCCTGATAAAGGCTGAGTTAGTTAAAACAGAGGTCTCTGGGAATAGCAAGGTAGCTGTTATTTGTGTGCATGGGGACACCCGAGAGTATCCAGTGACTACAGTGTGTTTCGAGACCCCCAAAGGTACCCTCTCTCATCCAGTGGGCTTAGTATCTCAGTTACCGCATGACGCCATTGTGGGAAGGGATTTTCCGAAGTTCTGGGAACTGTGGGATGATCCTGAGCCCCCCACTGGTGCCCCTATGTACCAGGAATGTGATAGCCAGAACTCCCCTGAGAGTGGTGAGGACTCTCCGGAATTTCCCTTATCAGTATTGGCAGGGGAGACTCAAGAAACTGGAGAGGAGCCCACCTCCCCAGACGAAAACCTACCGTCTGTGGAGTTTTCTGATCTTGAGGTTCACAGGGAAAACTTTGCCACAGAACAGTTGAAAGACCCCGCCCTAATAAAGGCACGGGAAAACGTAGTGAAAATAGATGGCGAGTTAGTGAACCCAGATAATACCTGCACTTACCCATACTTCAGCGTAGAGAAGGACCTACTGTATCGGGTGGCAAAAAGGGCAGAAGAAACCGTTGAGCAGCTTGTGGTGCCCAAACCTTACAGGAAGTTGGTGTTGGAGTTGGCCCATGGGCACATTCTTGGAGGTCATCTGGGGACAGAGAAAACCAGAGAGAGGGTATTACAGAGATTCTATTGGCCGGGGGTGATGAAGGACATAGAAAATTATTGTTCCTCCTGCCCTGTGTGTCAGAGGTCGGCCCCGATGCCACATTTCCGTAGCCCGCTGGTCCCTCTACCCATCATTGAGGTCCCGTTTGAGAGGATCGCCATGGATTTGGTAGGTCCTATAATCAAGTCCGCTAGGGGGCACCAGTACATATTAGTTATAATGGACTATGCCACCCGTTATCCAGAAGCGATCCCTCTCCGAAATACCTCGGCCAAAACCATAGCCAAAGAGCTATCTCTTGTGTTTAGCCGGGTGGGTATTTGTAAAGAACTGCTTACGGACCAAGGTACACCCTTTATGTCCCGGGTTATGAAGGAGCTGTGTAAATTGTTCAAAGTGACGCAATTACGTACATCTGTGTATCACCCCCAAACCGATGGGCTGGTTGAAAGATTCAACAAAACCCTAAAACAAATGTTGAAGAAAGTGGTGGATAGAGATGGAAAGGATTGGGACTGTCTACTTCCTTATCTGATGTTTGCTATTAGGGAGGTGCCCCAATCCTCTACGGGATTCTCCCCCTTTGAGTTACTGTATGGGAGACACCCAAGAGGGCTGTTGGATATTGCCAAGGAAACTTGGGAAAGTGAGAGTTCTCCCCACAGGAGTGTGATTGAGCATGTCGCCCTGATGCAAGACCGAATTGCACAGGTAATGCCCATCATGAAGGAACATTTGGCCCAAGCGCAGTTAGCACAGCAGAGAGTGTACAACCATGGAGCCAAGACCCGTACCTTTTCCCCGGGGGATAGGATACTGGTACTTGTCCCTACGGTTGAAAGTAAATTCCTTGCCAAATGGCAAGGCCCCTATGAGATAATGGAAAAAGTGAGCGAAGTGAATTACAAGGTCAGACAACCAGGAAGGCGAAAGCCCGAACAGATCTATCACGTTAATCTGTTGAAAGCCTGGAGGGATAGAGAGTCCCTAGTCGCAGACACTTGGTCACCAGCTCAAACTGGTTGCATCATTCCTGAGGTTGGAATAGCAGCCACCTTGTCACAACCCCAACAACAGGAGGTTAAGGAGTTTGTGCTTCGCAACAAGGAGGTATTCTCTGAGCTGCCGGGACAAACATCTGGGGTAGAGCATGACATCATTACCCCGCCCGGTGAAAGGGTGAAGTTAAAACCCTATCGGATCCCAGAGGCCCGACGGGAGGCAATACGGGAGGAAGTACAGAAAATGCTGAACTTAGGGGTGATAGAGGAGTCCCAAAGTGATTGGTCTAGTCCCATTGTGTTGGTGCCTAAACCGGATGGGAGCTGGCGATTTTGTAACGATTTTCATCAGTTGAACAAAGTTACAAAATTTGACACCTACCCCATGCCACGTATAGATGAGTTGATCGACCGGCTGGGAACAGCCCGATACATGACGACTCTTGACCTCACAAAAGGGTATTGGCAAATCCCCCTGGCCAAGTCGGCCAAAGAGAAAACCGCATTTGTAACCCCAGACGGGGCGTTCCAATATAAAAGAATGCCGTTCGGGTTACAGAATGCGCCGGCCACATTCCAGCGGAAAATGGACCAGATGCTGAGGCCCCATCGGAAGTATGCTGCGGCTTACCTGGATGACGTAATTGTCCATAGCACAGATTGGGCCTCACATCTGCCAAAAGTGCAAGCAGTCCTGGACTCTGTTCGGGAAGCGGGGTTTACGGCTAACCCCAAGAAGTGTACCATTGGGCAGGAGGAGGCCAAATATCTTGGGTACACCATTGGGAGGGGAATAATAAAACCCCAACTCAACAAAGTCGAGGCCATCCAGAGTTGGCCACGTCCCAACAGCAAGAAGCAGGTACGAGCCTTTCTGGGAATCGCTGGGTATTATCGGCGATTCATTCCCCACTTTGCTTCTAAGGCTGTGCCCCTAACCAACCTGACGAAGGGGAAAGGGTCGGTCATGATTAAATGGACCCCCGAGGCTGAGGCAGCATTCCAATTCTTGAAACAAGCCTTATGTAGCCAGCCAGTGTTGTACTCACCCGACTTCTCTAAAGACTTTGTCGTACAAAGTGATGCGTCAGATGTGGGGTTAGGAGAAGTATTGTCCCAGGTCTGGAACGGGGATGAGCACCCAGTCATTTACCTCAGCAGGAAGTTGAAGTCCCATGAGGTAAATTACGCCACCGTTGAAAAGGAGTGTTTAGCGGTGAAGTGGGCTCTAGATTCCCTTCGGTACTACCTGCTAGGTAGGCACTTTGACATGGTTACGGATGACGCTCCGTTAAAGTGGATGGCTCAAAACAAGGAAACAAATAGAAGAGTGAATAGGTGGTTCCTGGCCCTCCAGGAATTCAACTTCACAGTAAAGCATCGCCCTGGCGTTCAAATGGGGAATGTGGATGCTTTGTCTCGAGTACATGAATGCCTGATTGCTGGTGTTCCAACCCCGAGGTTAAAACAAGAGGGGGGGGTATGTGACAGCAGGAAGGTAAAGTCACCTGGTTGCATCCAGGGGGGTAGATATATTTCGCCCAGATTCAGGCTTTACGCCGACTTATACAACTAGGTGGAGAGTTGTATAAGCCCAGCTGAGGCTAGTGGGCTCATGGATGACTCATACCTCTAGGGAGAGTGTGGGGCGTCGTGCAGACAGGGAGTTGATGAGACCAGCTGAAGCTTGTCAGCTCATTTAGGCCTCTATAAGAACTCCCAGCTTCATTAGGGGTTAGCTCATGCCTGGACCCAGACCTGTGTGGACTGTCTAGGGAGAGTGAACCCCTGTGCGGTGAGACAAAGCCTGTGTGGCTATTTGTTTGGACATTTAAAACCAGGGACTTAGGGACTAGGACAGCACTAGGCTGATCCCAGTTGTTAGTTAGGAAACCTGTATGTTTAGTCAGAGGTCAAGTTGACCAGGATTTATTTTGTTTATGTTTCTTTTGCTTTGCTGTGTTTTGTCACTGTAAATAGAAAATAAACCGCACCTTTTTGATTTTGAAAACCACAACCTCCGTTTGCTGGGCCTGTTTTTGTGTGGGGAGCCCATCCCGGGGGTCACACACACCCGCTGCCGAGCTAACCCCCTCACACCGCGAACGGACCGAAAGTTCGTACGAACATTAGAACCCTATTAAATACAATGGATGCGAACGTTCGAATTCTAAAGTGCTAATTATAACAACTATTATGCATGTTATTGTCCTAAAAAGGGTTTGGGAACCCGGGTTGTGCACCAGGGGACATGTATCAATGCAAAAAGAAGTTTTAAAAACGGTCGTTTTTTGGGAGCAGTCATTTTAATGATGCATAAAGTGAAAAAAAAAGTCAAATATTCCTTTAAATATCGTACCTGGGGGGTGTCTAAAGTATGCCTGTGAAGTGCCACGTGTTTCCCGTGTTTAGAACTGTCCCTGCACAAAATGACACTTTTAAAGGAAAAAAAAGCCATTTAAAACTGCTTGCGGCTTTAATGTAATGTCTGGTCCCGGTAATATGGATGAAAATCTTTAAGAAAAATGGCATAGCTACCCCATGACCCCCCCCCCCCTACCCCAGCCCATTACCAGCCCCTTTGGGTCTTGTATGGATATTAAGGGGAACCCCGCACATAAAATAAAAAAGGCCCTATATACTCTGAACAGCCGTATACAGGCGGTGCATACAAGACAGGGACTGTAGGTTTGTTCTTATGTAGAATCTGTTTGTAATTTTGAACAGGTACATTGTTGAAGTGTAGCTCCAGCCCAAAAATCTATTTTTAAACTTTTTGAAAAACATAGGTAAGGGTTATCACCCCTGTAACATTTGTTTTGCTGTCTGTGCCCCTGTTCAGAACATTTCACCTCACTTTCCGTCCCAATGACAACTGTTTTTGAAATGTGGTGTTTTTCTTGAAACAAGGATTGCTGATAAAGCATCAGTACAGAGGAGACACCTTTCTCCCATATTTATTCTTACAGGAGAGAATTTTCCTTCCTAGTGGTAGATTTCCTCTCACTTCCTGTTGTCTTCTTGCGTTTGCAAGTAGGAGTCGTTTGTAAGTTGGATGTTTGAAAGTAGGGACCTGCCGTATATACTCTGCAGAAATAGGCCCCTTAGTTGTTGGTGTTGGCACAACACTGTAAGCACTCACAGTTACTCTTGGTTGGTGCTGGAACGCCCTGCTGTCAACTATTATATCAGGAATTTTAATTACATATAATTGTTGAACAGTGGTAGTAAAAATTGGGCCTTTGATGGTGGTGCTGGTGCCACAACACTGTAAGCCCTGACAGTTACTCTTGGTGGGTGCAGCAATGGGCCCTGCTGTGAATTATTAGATCAAGAATTGTAATTGCATGCCCCTGTTGAACAGGGGCTGAAAAATTGGGCCTTTCGTGGTGGTGGTGGTGGTGGTGGTGTTGCCACAACACTGAAAAGCCCTCTGAGTTACTCTTGGTGGGTGCAGGAATGGGCCCTGCTGTGAATTATTAGATCAAGAATTGTAATTACATGCCCCTTTTGAACAGGGGCTGAAAAATTGGGCCTTTCGTGGTGGTGGTGGTGGTGGCGTTGCCACAACACTGTAAGCCCTCAGAGTTACTCTTGGTGGGTGCAGGAATGGGCCCTGCTGTGAATTATTAGATCAATAATTGTAATTACATGCCCCTTTTGAACAGGGGCTGAAAAATTGGGCCTTTCGTGGTGGTGGTGGTGGTGGCGTTGCCACAACACTGTAAGCCCTCAGAGTTACTCTTGGTGGGTGCAGCAATGGGCCCTGCTGTGAATTATTAGATCAAGAATTGTAATTACATGCCCCTTTTGAACAGGGGCTGAAAAATTGGGCCTTTCATGGTGGTGGTGGTGGTGGCGTTGCCACAACACTGTAAGCCCTCAGAGTTACTCTTGGTGGGTGCAGCAATGGGCCCTGCTGTGAATTATTAGATCAAGAATTGTAATTACATGCCCCTTTTGAACAGGGGCTGAAAAATTGGGCCTTTCGTGGTGGTGGTGGTGGTGGCGTTGCCACAACACTGTAAGCCCTCAGAGTTACTCTTGGTGGGTGCAGCAATGGGCCCTGCTGTGAATTATTAGATCAAGAATTGTAATTGCATGCCCCTGTTGAACAGGGGCTGAAAAATTGGGCCTTTCGTGGTGGTGGTGGTGGTGGTGGTGTTGCCACAACACTGTAAGCCCTCAGAGTTACTCTTGGTGGGTGCAGCAATGGGCCCTGCTGTGAATTATTAGATCAAGAATTGTAATTACATGCCCCTTTTGAACAGGGGCTGAAAAATTGGGCCTTTCGTGGTGGTGGTGGTGGTGGTGGTGGTGGCGTTGCCACAACACTGTAAGCCCTCAGAGTTACTCTTGGTGGGTGCAGCAATGGGCCCTGCTGTGAATTATTAGATCAAGAATTGTAATTGCATGCCCCTGTTGAACAGGGGCTGAAAAATTGGGCCTTAGGCACTGGTGGCACAACACTACAACCCCTCACAGATACTGTACTTGGAGCACAGCAATGAGCCCTGTTGCAAAGTATTGCTTCAAAAATTGTAATGACACGCCCCTGTTAAACAGGGGCTGAAAAATTGGGCCTTAGGCACTGGTGCCACAACACTCCAACCCCTCACAGATACTGTACTTGGAGCACAGCAATGAGCCCTATGGCAAATTATTGCTAAAAAAAATTGTAATTACACGCCCCTGTAAAACAGGGGCTGAAAAATTGGGCCTTAGCCACTGGTGGCGGCACCCATAAACAAAAATGATCTTCCAAGCTATCATCATCAATCGTATCATTGAGGACTCGGAGGAGGAGGATAGCCAGTCAACATAACAGCACAGGCACTCAGCATCAGCATCAGTCTTGAAGGGATGTGACATGTTAAAATCAATTAGTCTGTTATATCAGCATCAGGTGTGTGGTAGCTGGTGGTGATCCAAGACTGGTTCATCTTGATGAAAGTCAGTCTATCAACCGAGTCGGTGGACAGGCGCACCCTGTGATCCGTGACAAATCCTCCAGCAGCACTGAATGTGCGTTCCGAAAGAACGCTGGATGCAGGACAGGCCAGAAGCTCAATTGCATACTGTGCAAGCTCTGGCCAGTGATCCATCCTCAAGACCCAGTAAGCCAGAGGATTTTCGGTGGGGAAGGTGTCCAAGTCTGACCTTGCCCCTAGATATTCCTGCACCATGTTTATCAGACGCTGGCGATGGTTGCTGGAACCGATCATACTTTGGGGCTGCGGACTAAAGAATTGTCTGAACGCATCGGTCAGACGGCCACCTTCCCCACCGCTCCTTCTTTGACTGGCCGAAGCCTCAGCAACTCGTTGTCCAGGACCAGGAGTTTGTAACCTCCCAGTCTCTGGGAACGCATTGCACAGACCTTTCTGCAAGGCCTCCCGGAGTTGTCTCATCCTCTGCTCCCTCTGTGACGGTAACATAAGGTCCGCAACCTTACCCTTGTACCGTGGATCAAGGAGAGTGGCCAGCCAGTAATGGTCCCTCTCCTTGATCCGAAGAATACGAGGATCCTTCCGCAGACTTTGCAGGATCAGGGAGGCCATGCAGCGTAGGTTTGCTGAGGCATTCGCTCCGGAGTCCTCTGGGTCACTAAGGACGACATGATCCGCAGCCACCTCCTCCCAGCCACGTACAAGTCCACTGGTTTCTTGGGACTGTAAATCATCCCTAAAAGACTGCTGCTGATGATGCTGAGTGCCAGCCTCCACCTCCATGCTGACACAATCCTCCTCCTCCTCCCCCTCCTCCTCCTCCTCCTCTTCCTGTGCGATGGGTGGGACAGAAGGAACACTGTCTGGGTAAAGGGGGCCTTGAGAGGCAAGGAAGTCCTCCTCTTCCTGCCTCTGTTCTGCCTCAAGTGCCCTGTCCATTATTCCACGCAGCGTGTGCTCCAACAGGTGGACAAGAGGTACAGTGTCACTGATGCATGCACTGTCACTGCTCACCATCCTCGTGGCCTCCTCAAATGGTGCCAGGACAGTGCATGCATCCCTGATCATGCCCCACTGGCGTGGAGAAAAAAACCAAGCTCCCCTGACCCTGTCCTGGTGCCGTAGTCGCACAGGTACTCATTGATGGCCCTCTGCTGCGTGTGCAGCCGCTGCAGCATGGCCAACGTTGAGTTCCACCTGGTGGGCATGTCACATATAAGGCGGTTCTTGGGCAGGTTCAACTCCTTTTGCAGCTCAGCCAGGCGAGCACTGGCATTATAAGATCTGCGGAAATGCACACAGACTTTCCTGGCCTGCCTCAGGACATCCTGTAAGCCCGGGTACCTGCCCAAGAACCGCTGCACCACCAGGTTAAGGACGTGAGCCACACAGGGCACATGGGTCAGTTGTCCCTGTCGGAGGGCGGAGAGGAGGTTGGTGCCATTGTCGCAAACCACCATTCCTGGCTTAAGCTGGCGTGGCGTCAACCACCTCTCGGCCTGGCCCTGCAGAGCAGACAGGACCTCTGCCCCAGTGTGGCTTCTGTCCCCCAAACACACCAGCGCAAGCACGGCATGGCATCTTTTTGCCTGCGTACTTGCGTAGCCCCTTGAACGCCTACGGAGCACCGCTGGTTCCGAGGACAAACCACAGGAAGAGGCCATGGAGGAAGAAGAAGAGGAGGGGGTGGAGGAGAGAGGTGTGTCACAACCAGTAGTAGCATTTTGGAGGCGTGGCGGTGGAACAACCTCCAACACTACTGCACCTTGTCCTGCATCCTTCCCAGCTGCCAAAAGAGTGACCCAATGGGCCGTGAAAGAAAGGTAACGTCCCTGTCCATGCCTGCTGGACCATGAGTCAGCGGTAATATGCACCTTACCGCTGACCGCCCTGTCCAGCGAGGCCAAGACATTGCCTTCCACATGCCGGTAGAGAGCCGGAATAGCCTTCCGTGAGAAAAAGTGGCGTTTGGGAACCTGCCACTGAGGAACCGCACATTGCACAAACTCACGGAAGGGGGCCGAGTCTACCAACTGAAAAGGCAGCAGTTGAAGCGCTAGCAAATTAGCCAAGCTAGCATTCAACCGCTGGGCATGTGGATGGCTGGGAGTGAACTTCTTTCGACGGTCCAGCAGCTGGGGCAGGGAAATTTGCCTGCTAGAATCGGACGTCGGTGTACTGCTAGCAGAGTGGCCGCAAGTACTTGGCTGTGACACACCTAATTCTACACCTTCATTCCTCTCAGTGCATGTTTCAGAGAGGACTGAAGTTATAGTGGGGTTGGAGATCCCAGCTGATGCGGTGCAAGGAGAGGTCCGCTTTGTTCTTTGGTGTGGGTCTTTGAGGTAGGCTTGCCAACGAGCTGCATGGCAGGTCAACATATGTCTGGTCAGGCATGTGGTACCCAAGCGGCTGATGTTTTGGCCACGCGATATACGCTTGAGACATATGTTGCAAACAGCAGCTGTGCGATCTGATGCACTAGCCTCAAAAAAGGCCCACACCACAGAACTTTTTGAATGACGGGCAGAGGCAGCGCCCTGCACAGGCGGAGCTCTGCGGTGTGATTCCGTCGGTGTACTGCCCTTACGCTGGCCACCAAAGGGCATCCTGCCTAGTTGGAGGTGTGCCTCCTCCTCATCCTCCTCCTCCTCCTCTCTCCTATTAGGCACCCACGTGGAGTCAGTGACCTCATCATCCCCTCCCTCCTCATCACTGGAGCCAATCTGGCAGTATGCTGCAGCTGCTGGAACATGACTGCCAGATTGGTGTCCTTCTTGAGCATCCCCTCTGTCTGCTCTCACGCTACTGCCTTCCTGTAGCTGGGTTTCATCATCAGACCCTTCGAAACGCTGGGCATCCTCCTGGAGCATGTACCCAACACTGTGCTCAAACAGTTCGGGGGACTCCTCAGGAGGAGGACATGGTGGGTCTAGGGAAGGAGTGACTGATGATGAGTCTGACATTGATACCAGGGAAGAGGACGCTTTGGCAGCTGCTTTTCCAGTACCCTGAGCCTGGGTGAGAGAGGATGAGGAGGAGGAGGAGGGCTTGGTCATCCACTCTACCAAGTCTTCGGCATGATGTGGCTCAACATGTCCAGCTGCCGAAAATTAGGACAAGCGTGTCCCATGGCCATGTGCTGATGACAATGCACCGCGTCCACGACCAGCACTGTTGCCCCCAGACACAGAGCCTGCTTGCCCTCTTTTATTGCCTCCTGACTGTCTGCCTCTCCTTGTTTGCCTTCCAGACATTCTAATAGATGGCCTGCAGGGAGATGGGAAAAAAGCAATAAGGGCTACCTTCAGGTGTCCTTCTCTGTCCCTTTACTTAAGGATTTCTAAATATGGTTGAGGATGATTGCTTTTGCACAGAATAGCACAACGACAATTTCCCTGACTGTCCAAAAAAACAAGGATTTCAAAGATGGTTGATGAGGAATGCTTTAGCACACTATAGCACAAGGAGAATTTCCCTCACTGTCCTTCCCTGTCCCTAGAAACAAGGATTATCACAGTGAAAGAAACTGACACTCTTCCTACCTATAGTTTTCTGTCCCTAGAAAAAATGTTTTTTTAAAGCACACTATAGCACAAGGAGAATTTTCCTCACTGTCCTTCCCTGTCCCTAGAAACAAGGATTATCACAGTGAAAGAAACTGACACTCTTCCTACCTATAGTTTTCTGTCCCTAGAAAAAATGTTTTTTTAAAGCACACTATAGCACAAGGAGAATTTTCCTCACTGTCCTTCCCTGTCCCTAGAAACAAGGATTATCACAGTGAAAGAAACTGACACTCTTCCTACCTATAGTTTTCTGTCCCTAGAAAAAATGTTTTTTTAAAGCACACTATAGCACAAGGAGAATTTCCCTCACTTTCCTTCCCTGTCCCTAGAAACAAGGATTATCACAGTGAAAGAAACTGACACTCTTCCTACCTATAGTTTTCTGTCCCTAGAAAAAATGTTTTTTTAAAGCACACTATAGTACAAGGAGAATTTCCCTCACTTTACTTCTTTGTCCCTAGAAACAAGGATTATCACAGTGAAAGAAACTGACACTCTTCCTACCTATAGTTTTCTGCCCCTAGAAAAAATGTTTTTTTAAAGCACACTATAGCACAAGGAGAATTCCCTCACTGTCCTTCCCTGTCCCTAGAAACAAGGATTCGCACAGTAAAACACACTGACACTCTCCCTACCTATAGTTTTCTGTCCCTAGAAAAAATGTTTTTTTAAAGCACACTATAGCACAAGGAGAATTCCCTCACTGTCCTTCCCTGTCCCTAGAAACAAGGATTCGCACAGTAAAACACACTGACACTCTCCCTACCTATAGTTTTCTGTCCCTAGAAAAAATGTTTTTTTAAAGCACACTATAGCACAAGGAGAATTTCCCTCTCTTTCCTTCTTTGTCCCTAGAAACAAGGATTATCACAGTGAAAGAAACTGACACTCTTCCTACCTATAGTTTTCTGTCCCTAGAAAAAATGTTTTTTTAAAGCACACTATAGCACAAGGAGAATTCCCTCACTGTCCTTCCCTGTCCCTAGAAACAAGGATTCGCACAGTAAAACACACTGACACTCTCCCTACCTATAGTTTTCTGTCCCTAGAAAAAATGTTTTTTTAAAGCACACTATAGCACAAGGAGAATTCCCTCACTGTCCTTCCCTGTCCCTAGAAACAAGGATTCGCACAGTAAAACACACTGACACTCTCCCTACCTATAGTTTTCTGTCCTTAGAAAAAATGTTTTTTTAAAGCACACTATAGCACAAGGAGAATTCCCTCACTGTCCTTCCCTGTCCCTAGAAACAAGGATTCGCACAGTAAAACACACTGACACTCTCCCTACCTATAGTTTTCTGTCCCTAGAAAAAATGTTTTTTTAAAGCACACTATAGCACAAGGAGAATTCCCTCACTGTCCTTCCCTGTCCCTAGAAACAAGGATTCGCACAGTAAAACACACTGACACTCTCCCTACCTATAGTTTTCTGTCCCTAGAAAAAATGTTTTTTTAAAGCACACTATAGCACAAGGAGAATTTCCCTCACTTTCCTTCTTTGTCCCTAGAAACAAAGGATTATCACAGTGAAAGAAACTGACACTCTTCCTACCTATAGTTTTCTGTCCCTAGAAAAAATGTTTTTTTAAAGCACACTATAGCACAAGGAGAATTCCCTCACTGTCCTTCCCTGTCCCTAGAAACAAGGATTCGCACAGTAAAACACACTGACACTCTCCCTACCTATAGTTTTCTGTCCCTAGAAAAAATGTTTTTTAAAGCACACTATAGCACAAGGAGAATTCCCTCACTGTCCTTCCCTGTCCCTAGAAACAAGGATTCGCACAGTAAAACACACTGACACTCTCCCTACCTATAGTTTTCTGTCCCTAGAAAAAATGTTTTTTTAAAGCACACTATAGCACAAGGAGAATTCCCTCACTGTCCTTCCCTGTCCCTAGAAACAAGGATTCGCACAGTAAAACACACTGACACTCTCCCTAACTATAGTTTTCTGTCCCTAGAAAAAATGTTTTTTTAAAGCACACTATAGCACAAGGAGAATTCCCTCACTGTCCTTCCCTGTCCCTAGAAACAAGGATTCGCACAGTAAAACACACTGACACTCTCCCTACCTATCCTTCTCTTTCCCTAAACTAAAGGAATCCAGGTTAAGCAAGAAAAAAATAAATGTCACTGTCCCTGCCTATGCTTCTCTTTCCCTGCTCCGGAACACACTACACTAGGCCACCGTGCTGGCGGCCTTTTATAGTGTGGGGCGTGTACTAAACACCCTCAGCAATAATTGGCCACAGGCATCCTGCCTGTGGCCAATCATTGCTCTCCTCGCTGCCGGCGCTGTGATTGGCCAAGCATGCGGGGTCACAGTGCATGCTTGGCCAATCACAGCGCCTGGATGACACTGCGATGGCGTAGTGCATTGTGGGCCGTTCGCGTCACTCGAATTTGGCGCGAACGGCCCAAATCGTTCGATCTTCGTCGAACGATCGAACAGCCGATGTTCGAGTCGAACGTAAGTTCGACTCGAACACGGAGCTCATCCCTATTCGAAGGCCATAAAATACCAAAATCGCACAAAACCCCCCCAAATGACCCCATTTTGGAATATAGACACCCCAAGCTATTTGCTGAGAGGAATGGCGAGTATTTTACAGCTCTCATTTGTTTTTGAAAATGAAGAAAGAAAATATATATATATATATATTTTTTTTTCAATTTTCAAAACTTTGTGACAAAAAGCGAGATCTGCAAAATACTCACAATACCTCTCAGCAAATAGCTTGGGGTGTCTACTTTCCAAAATGGGGTCATTTGGGGGGGTTTTGTGCTATCTGGGCATTCCATGGCCTCCGAAACTGTGATAGGCAGTGAGAAGTGAAATCAAAAATTTACACCCTTAGAAAGCCTGAAGGCGGTGATTGGTTTTTGGGGTCCCGTACGTGGCTAGGCTCCCAAAAAGTCTCACACATGTGGTATCCCCGTACTCAGGAGAAGCAACAGAATGTATTTTGGGGTGTAATTCCACATATGCCCATGGCATGTTTGAGCAATATATCATTTAGTGACAACTTTGTGCAAAAAAAAAAAAATTGGTGTTTTTCCGCAACTTGTGTCAACATATAAAATATTCCATGGACTCGACATGCCTCTCAGTATATAGCTTGGGGTGTCTACTTTCCAAAATGGGGTCATTTGGGGGGGTTTTGAACTGTTCTGGCATTTTATACACAACATTAGGAAGCTTACATCCACTCTTCTAACCACTTGAAGACAAAGCCCTTTTTGACACTTTTTGTTTACATGAAAACATTTTTTTTTTTGCAAGAAAATTATGTTGAACCCCCAAACATTATATATATTTTTAAAGCAAAGGCCCTACAGATTAAAATGGTGGGTGTTGCATTTTTTTTTCTACACAGTATTTGCGCAGCGATTTTTCAAGCGCATTTTTTGGGTTAAAAAATACACTTTTTTTAATTTTAATGCACTAAAACACACTATATTGCCCAAATGTTTGATGAAATAAAAAAGATGATCTTAGGCCAAGTACATAGATACCAAACACGACATGCTTTAAAATTTCGCACAAACGCGCATTGGCGACAAACTACATACATTTTTAAAAGCCTTTAAAAGCCTTTACAGGTTACCCCAGTAGATTTACAGAGGAGTTCTACTGCTAAAATGATTGCCCTCGATCTGACCTTCGCGGTGATACCTCACATGCATGGTGCAATTGCTGTTTACATATGACGCCAGACCGACGCTTGCGTTCGCCATTGGGCAAGAGCAGGGCAGGACAGGGGTGCTTTTTTTTTTTTATTTTTTTTTTATTATTAATTCTGCTTTTTTATTTTATTTTTAAATTGTTCCTTCCAAGTATTTTTTTTTTTTTATCATTTTTATTGTTATCTCAGGGAATGTAAATATCCCCTATGATAGCAATAGGTAGTGACAGGTACTCTTTTTTTGAAAAAACTGGGGTCTTCTAGACCCTAGATTTTTCCTCTGCCCTCAAAGCATCTGACCACACCAAGATCGGTGTGATAAAATGCTTTCCCAATTTCCCAATGGCGCTTTTTATATCCGGGGGGGGGGCATTCCCTCCCACTGCTTGTAAAAGCAGTCCAGAGGCTAATTAGCCGCTAGGATTGCTTTTACATGAAAGCCGGCCGCAGGCTGAAAAGAATGATACCAAGATGATACCTAAACCCGCAGGCATCATTCTGGTATAAACATTCAAAGTTCAGCAACATACCAGTACGTTGCTGGTCCTTGTTGGACATGTATTGTAATCTTTTTTTTTCATGCAGCCAATTGGCTGAATGAAAAAAGAGATTGATCGGTGGGTATGCCCACCATTAGAATACCGCCCTTCATCCACCCACTTCCAATGATGGGCATACACGCACCATTTATATATGCCGAAGCATGGGGGCATCCTCCCGCAAAAAAGTTATGCCGCACACACATGGTCGGACTTTTCCACGGGCAAGCCTCCGTCGGAATTTCGACCGTATGTACGCGGCATTAGGAGCAAAATCGCTCCTCCGCCCCTGCTGCCCCAATGCTTCGGCATATTTGCTTTTTTTTTTAACTGTGGTGGTGAAATCACCTCCTACAGCACTGGAGTCGCAGGGATCAGGCCTGTCTCTGCGAACGCTGCAGTTATGTGTGTTTTTGTTTTGTAAGTGACAGTGATCGATCGATACTGCACTTGGGTGGCCTGGGCTGGACGGAGGGGCAAAACGCAGGTGCCAGCAGGTATCTGGGCTGATCCCGCTAACACTGCGTTTTTGGGAACCCTAAACTGCTGGGGACGCTAGTATAGATCAGATCAGATATTGATCTGTTCAGATACTATACCACTAAGGGGGGTGTATGCTTCACGCGTGGGTGTTAGCGTTACTGGCACTAACCTGACGCTGCCTGGGGTGTGACGCAGACCCTCTCTGACGCTAAAACCTAATTGATATCACCCGCCGGGCGATCAGGGGGTTAAACCTTTATTGGGTTATATACACGGCGGGTGCCCTGACACTATAAAAAGCAAACTAACTAACCAGCGTCACCCGTAACACTTATATGGTGATCACTGGTGAAAGGGTTAACTAGGGGCAATCAGGGGGTTAAAACCTTTATTAGATAATATATGGGGGTACCTGACGCTATAAAAACCTGCGGCGAACCTAAAAAAAATTACCAGCTACCGATCTGCATCACCGACACTAAGACAGCGTTTAGAAAACCGATTGCTTAGCGACAGTGGTGATGGGGGTGAAAGGGTTACCTGGGGGGGCAATCAAGGGGGTTAAACCTTTATTAGATAATATATTGGGGTACCTGACGCTATAAAAACATGCGGCGAACCTAAAAAAAATTACTGGCTACGATCTGCATCACCGACACTAAGACAGCGTTTAGAAAAACAATTGCTTAGCGACAGTGGTGATAGGGGGTGAAAGGGTTACCTGGGGGGCGATCAAGGGGGTTAAACCTTTATTAGATAATATATTGGGGTACCTGACGCTATAAAAACCTGCGGCGAACCTAAAAAAAATTACCGGCTACCGATCTGCATCACAGACGCTAAGACAGCGATCAGAAAAATGATCGCTAAGCGACAGTGGTGATAGGCGGTGAAAGGGTTATCTGGGGGGTGATCAGGGGGTTAAACCTTTATTAGGGGGGGTTAGGGGGCTACACTGGACCTAAGACTAAACTTTGGTGCCACTTTTACAGTCACAAATGTCACTGATTGCAGTGATCACTAAATAAATGGTCACTGCAATCAGTGACACTGTGACTGGGGGCTGGGGGGGTGATCTGGGGGGTGATATGGGGTGTCTGGGGGGGCCTGGGGGTTGATTTATGTCCCTATGTGTCCTGGTGTCAGTGTAGTGTTGTGTGCACTGACCTGATATCTTCTCTTGTACGGCGCTCGGTATATGTGAGCGCCGCACCAGAGATGACATCACTTCCTCCTGCTCGCTCTGTCTGACACAGACAGAGGGGGCATTTCCATTCGCCGGGAGCGATCGCGAGGGGGTGGCCAGAAACGAATGGCTGCCCACTCATCCCGGAACGCTCCCGGACACTTAGCCACCGCTCACTGTACAGAAGGGGCGTCCGATTGGACCCCCCAACTATACAAAGGCAATCACGTACACTCTACGTGATTGTGCCTGTCGGTGCCATTCTGCCGACGTATATATACAGTGAGCGGTCGTTAAGTGGTTAAATATGAGGGATAGAGTAATAATTTTGCTTGAGAGTATTTTTTCAGATCCAAGGAGTTTCTGAAAGTGTATGTACATAAAGAGCAGGTGTATGTAGACAGCTGTACACATGGATAAATACATGAGTCTAAGGAGGTAAAAGTATCATAAGCTATTTCATTGTTTCTTTTTTCCTGCACCACTCTAAATCCTGCATTTCTTCCTTCAGTCTGTAATGAGGAAGAAAATGGGGGGATAAATGATAAATAAGTTTGAAGTGGTGTGTACACGGTGGAAGCTGCCGTCAGTGGAGACTACCCCATATCTTAGGAGCACTTTTCTCACTGGACTCTGATATTCCTCCTGTCCTCTGGAACTACATATATATATATTTTCCTCTTATGGACTATCATAAGATAGAGTGGTCACGCTTGATTTGTAACAGCTAGAGCTGCTTTAGTAATCAACAAGTTTTAGTTTATTACTTGTTGTTGGTTTACTATTTTTATTTTTATGATAAATGATAAAAGTAAGAATGACAGTTTTTCAAACTAATAATGTTAATCTCTGTAATTCTAACCAAGTTTTTGCCAAGACTGTCTTTCTTTTATAGAATTTAAATCAAATTTGAATAGAATTTGAATCGGCAAGCAGCAGTCTGGTGAAGTAGGTTCCCATCCCAGATGCCAAGAACTTTTTTATCAATGGTTCCAGGTATTACACCCCAGATGGTAAGCCAAACCCAGGGTTGTACTTTCCTCATTAGCTGTCACTTACATTCTCAGCTGATGGGGTAGGTGAGGTCACTGTAACATGAACTTCAAAAGGTCTACCACAGGTTCATGAGTCCCTCCTGGACCCTGACACAATAACCAGTTTACATTCTTTAAAACCAGGTGACTGGGTCATTGTAAAAAGGTTGAGGGATGAGACCATGCCAGTCACAGCAAGAAGCGGCTCAACCACACCAAAGAATTGAGTAGTATCTTTGTTTATTTATATTTTTTTGTTTAGTAAATTTTAGCATGGGTAACGATGAAAAGCATCCCAAGTTATTATTTAAAGTGTATTCCCTGAATAGCTAAGAAAGCGAACAGGACCGATTGCTGGGTCTACTCTGAATCTCCACCGAGCTTTAGTACCCCAGCGATGACAGCGGTACATGCTATTTATGATGTTATTATGGGTATGAGGAGTTTTGACAAACTAGTAAAGACTCCGGACAGACACTTGTCAATGAAATTTAACGATACATTTTTAGAGGGTAAAATTGGTTATAGTTTTAATAGCTCTGCCTCTTGTCAGTTTGGGTATCGAGACAACTAGGTAGACCACCAGAGTGTTTGAACTTTAGTTTGGTGCTTATGCGGATCTACAGCTTATAAGGTAATTCCCCCCAATGCAAGAGGTTAATGCGTGATGGTGAAACTCGTCCCAGCATCTTATGTCCCGGCCAATCGCGAGGATCTGATGGCACAAGAGAAATTAAGAATGGCAGGGACAGCTAGAAGGGAATTGTTCACCAACCCTGACCAGGTCTGGGCATGGTTTCCTGCATGCACAAGGTGGGGGGGTTTGAGCTTATGATACGATTGAACAATTCTCATCCATTGATGATGGGATGTTTCATGTAACTGTTGAAGCCAGAGCTATAGCTAAGTAAAGTTGGAAGTCCTTTTAAGGGTCTGGGAATCTGAGGGGATTTAATTTTTTATTTTACAGCGGATCGTGGTTAAAGGAAGTAGGAATATATATACTCATGTTGTTTTTATTTCTATTCTTTCTATATGTCGTGATTAGGTGCTCCTGTTGTCTGATTGGACGCATGACCAGAGCCCAAGCAGATGACCACATCTTCCTTGATGAGACGCCCCGAAGCCCGACCCACGTACAAGACACAGAGGATCCCAGACCGACCGGTGATTACTACAGTTCAACATGTCATCTCTCCTGAAGAACAGAGTCTACATGTCAAGCTGTGTTTTCCTGTAAGGACTGATTCATTTCCAGGTGTAAGAAGACGATCAAGATTCGAGGGACACGTGGGTGCATATGACAAGAGGAGGAACTGTTTATGAAGATGTATTTAATATGTATTGTCATAGTGTCTCCCAGTGTTAGTTTTCCTGCAACCTGCTCTAAAGAGCCGACTGCGGTAGACTGACATTGGTTGAGATTAACGTCCTGATTTGGAGAAGGGTGTTTGCGGAGTGGGGATGTCTGCCGGCGAAAGGGCCCGTGTGATGCACAGGCGTTCGCTGGGGGGCAAACGCCCCTCTCTGCAAATGCATTATCGGTTTAGCGGATATATTCTCTTGTCGCATCGATATGCCTGATCAACACTGAGGTGGTGACATGAGCATACACCTGCAGATAGGCTCCCCTCATCAGGAACTGTGTTCATTGGTTATTGTATTATTATTGTATTGTATTGTATTGTATTATTATTGTATTGTATCCTTTAGCTGTATTTCTTGTGTTGTCAAATCCTTATAGAGTCAGATTCTTATATGGTCATTTTCTGTGTGGAGGGGACATCCTGTGATGTCCCTTCCCATGGAGGACGTGATTGGCTGCTGCAGCCATCACTTCCTGTTTGTGAGATCCTTTGTGATAATTAAAGGAGCCAGTGGGGGGCTCTGCAGTCAGTGATGCTGGCCGTGTGGAAATGAACAGTCTGGTGATGTCTCTTGACTTGATGAATGGGAAAGCGAACGAATGGTGAGGGAACTTTTAGCTTGAGATGCATTATATCATTAAGATGAAGGGTGTGCTTATTAGCACAAGGAGAAATGGATGTGTGCTCTGCAAACAACCTATTTTTCCCTGACAATGGGACACAGAGCACCATAGTCAAAACTATGTGGGTTACACGCCACCTTTAGGTAATGGACACTGGCACATCCAAAAGACAGGAAGTCCCCCTCCCTATATAACCCCTCCCATACAGGGAGTCCCTCAGTTTTTGTAGCAAAGCAATATATATATGTATTCCAATAAGAGGGGCGGGACCTCTGTGTCCCATGATGTACTCAAAGAAAAGGATTTTACAGGTAAGCAGTTATAAAAATCCTATTTTCTTTTTCGGACATCACAGGACACAGAGCACCATAGTCATAAGTCCCAAAGCAATGCAATTGGAGGGGAGGGAGACACAAAGCAAAATGGCCTCCGCCAGGCGTGAGGACCAATACTGCTGCCTGCAGCACACTGCGCCCGAAGGTGGCATCCTCCTGCCATCTTACATCCATCTGAGTTTTGTGAATGTATGAACTGACGACCAAGTAGCGGCCTTGCAAATCTGAGCCACAGAGGCTTGGTGATGCACTGCCCATGAAGCACTGACTGCCCTGGTAGAGTGCACTTTAACCTGAAAAGGTGGAACCGTTTCTTCAGACTATAAGCCTGACTAATCACCTGACAAATCCACTTAGCAATAGTTGATTATGATGCTGCCTGGCCCTTTCTGGGGCCCTCTGGCAGTCGCCTTCAGATAGGCCTTGACTGCTCTCACTACATCGAGAGAATGCAACAATCTTTCTTCTACAGGATGAGGTTCTGGAAAAAAGGAAGGAGGGAAACATCCTGGTTTAGATGAAAACCTGACACCACCTTAGGCAAAAAGGTTGGGTGAGGGTGCAACACCACCTTGTCCTTATGAATGACTAAGTATGGCTCTTTACACGAAAAAACAGCCAATTCTGACACTCTTCTTGCGAAGGTTACCGCAACTAAGAACACCAATTTCCTTGTCAAAAGAAGCAAAGGAATATTGTGTTTCGGCTCAAAGGGCTGTCTTTGCAAAACCGACAGAACTGGATTAAAATCCCATGGGCACAAGGGTGACCTGACTGGCGGACTTATCCGAGTTACCCCTTGTGTAAAGGCCAAGGCCAAAGAATACAAAGCAATTGGCCTTTGGAAAAATACTGCCAAGGCCGAGATCTGACCCTTGATCGTACTCAAGGCTAGCTTTATTTCTACCCCCAACTGTAGAAAGGCAAGAATTCTACCCATGACATACTTTCGAGGGTGCCAACACTTGGTTTCACACCAGGAGACATAGGTCCTCCAGACCCTATAATAAATGGTCCTAGAGGCCGGCATTCTAGCATTAATCAGGGTGGTAATCACTGACCCTGAAAGCCCTTGACTCTTTAGGATGTGGGCTTCAACAGCCAAACCGTCAAATTTAGCGACTGTAAGGTAGGATGGAATACCGGCCCTTGTGACAGCAGGTCTGGACAAGATGGAAGAGTCCAGGAATCCCCTACTGCCATCCTCATGATCTCTGCATACCACTATCCCCTGGAGCTACTAGAATTACCGGCTTCCCTTCTTCCTTGATCCTGTGAAGAAGTCGCGGTAGCAACTGAACTGGTGGGAATGCATAAATCAGAGAGAACAGATCCAACGGGGTCACTAACGCATCTGTCCGGAGTGCGAGTGGATCCCTTGTTCTTGACACAAAGTTGTCCAACTTTTTGTTGAATCTGGATGCCAACAAATCTACGTCCAGGGTACCCCATCTCTTGTATATGGCCAGAAAGACATTGGGACGTAGGGGCCACTCTCCCGGGAACAACTGTTGGTGGCTCAAGAAATCCGCCTGCCAATTCTCCACTCCTGGGATGAAGACTGCGCATAAGCAAGGAACATGTTCCTCTGTCCAAGCCAGAATATGCTTCACCTCCCTCTGGGCTGCGTAACTTCTGGCGCCCCCTTGGTGATTGATATAGGCCACTGCTGTGGCATTGTCGGACTGTATACTGATGGAACAATTCCGTAACCTGAACGTCCAGGCTATTAGAGCCAGACGTACTGCCCGAATCTCTAGGATGTTGATGGGCAAGGTTTTCTCGGACTCTGACCACTTCCCTTTGACAGTGGTCTCTTCTAGGACTGCTCCCCAGCCCCATAGGCGGGCATCCGTAGTTAATACCTTCCAGGTAACTGGACTGAAGGATTTCCCTTTCTGTAAATTCCTGGTCATTAACCACCAACTGAGACTCTGGCGCACTTTTGGGGCCAGATTCATTGGATAATCCAAAGCTTGGGTCTTCTTGTTCCAAGCAGACAGAATACTGTATTGCAACAGTCTTAAATGAAAATGGGCATAGGGAACTGCTTCGAATGAAGCCACCATCTTGCCTAGCAATCTCATGCAAAGGCGATTGGAAGGACTCTTCCTTGCCTTGACCACCTGGACCAGCTGTCTTATAACGCTGACTTTTGCCTGGGGCATAAACACTCTTTCTTGAGCTGTGTCTATGACCAGGCCTAAATACTACAGTCTCTTTACTGGTCATAGGATGATTTTACCAGGTTGAAAATCCAACCCACGTGTTCCAGATACTTGACTGTTCTGGACACCCCGTGGTTTAACCGTGCTACTGACTGATCTACCAGCAGCAGGTCATCTAGGTATGGTGTTACTGCTATACCCTGGCCTCTTAGCCTTGCTAGTACTGGGGCCAGAACTTTTGTAAATACCCGGGGAGCGGTGGCTAACCCGAAGGGCAAGGCCACGATCTGAAAGTGGCGATGTTCTACCGCAAAACGCAGAAACCTCTGGTGAGCGGGGAAAATTGGCACATGTAGATATACATCTTTGGTGTCTATTGATGCCAGAACATCTCCTCTACATAGGGTGGATACAACTGACCGGATTGACTCCATGCGAAAGGAGCGGATGTTTAGGAAGCAATTCAGATCTTTGAGATCTAAAATGGGTCTGACATCTCCATTCGGCTTTGGTACCCTGAAGAGATTTGAATAAAACCCCATGCCCTGCTCTTCTCAGGGGGCCTCTATTATCACTCCTTGAGACAACAATTGGTCTAGTGCCATAAGTAAAGATTTTCTCTTTACTGGGTCCTTGGGAACGTTTGATCTTAGAAAACGAAACGGTGGAACCTCTCAAAATTCTAGCTTGTAGCCTAGGGCTACCACAGAGATGACCCACTTGTCCTGGATCTCCTCCTGCCAAGTTTCTGAAAACCACCAAAGTTCCCCCCCCCACTCGATCGAGCAGGGTTTCCCCTTCATAAGGAAGCCTTGGGATTATGTTTTGTGAACTTCTGACTCCAGGACTTCTTCTGGCCTTGTGCTTGGCCATGAGGCTTACTTTTTGACCCTGATGGCGGAGACCGTCGCTACTGCCTGGAGGCTGTTGTCCCTGGCACCGGAGAGGAAGCACGTTTGAATGAAGGACGCCTACTCTTTCTCTTAACAGGCAGAAGGGTACTTTTACCGCTGGAAATTTTTTGGATGTATTTATCCAAATCTTCCCCAAACAACCTTTCTCCAAGAAAGGGAAAACCAGCCAAGAGCTTCTTGCATGGCAACTCGGCTGACCAATTCTTCAGCCACAGAATCCTATGCATGTGTACCAACATGAGCGCAAGGCGTGATGCTGGATGGTTTGAAATCCGTGATAGTGTCCACCGCAAAGCATAAGGCCCTAGGTAGCTCAGCTAAAACTTGGGCTTCGTCTCCTTGAGCAAGCACTTTCTTGATGACCTGCTTCATTTCAACCCTGAGAGATTTACAAATTCCTATTGCTGCTACAGCAGGTTGTGCTACTGCACCGGCTACAGCAAATGAGGCTTTAAGCAAAGATTCCAGCTTTTTATTGGCTGGATCTCTAAACACCTGGACATTGTACACTGGACAAGTTAAACTCCTGTTTATAGAGGAGATAGCAGCATCTACTGCTGGCAAACCCCACTTTTTTGTAAACTTTTCCTCCATAGCAAACTTCTTAGGAGGAAGAAAATGCTTATCTGGGTGATCCCAGTCAGCATAAATCAGCCTCTCCAGCAATGGGTGAACAGGGAAAGTATGAGAACCTTGTGGAGGTTTTAGCAAACCCAAAGTGGAAAAGGAAACAACATCCACCTCGGCTGGTGGCAACTTGTATCCAGAACGGACCAGCTCCGTAAGGGATTGAATCTGTAATTTTTGAGATTGCGAAGCAGAGAAAGGTTCTTCAGACACTGAGCTCTCAGAAGCGGAGTCATCCATAGGCCTTTCTGCCTGATCCCTCAAAAGTATCTCCATAGGCCCTGCCCACTCTGGTTCTGATACTGGGAGATCAAGGGCTGGAGAGGGGGATCTCCCATCCTGGGAGGAAGATGCGAGCATCTCAGCTATCTTTCTTTCCAAACCAGCCAGTGCTGAAGCTAAATCATCCTTAGTGATGTATGCAGAGGCTGGAATGTTGGAAGCAGCCACAACACCTGATAGGCCGTATTATGCCAACTGATGCCGCGTACACACAACAGTTTTTAATGTCATTGAAAAAAACTGCATTTTTCTCGACGTGATTTTTCGTGTTTCCTCTCAAGACTGCCTTGCCTACACACTATCGTGTAGCAGTGACGTCCAACACGTGCGACGGCACTATAAAGGGGAAGTTCCATTCGGATGGCGCCACTCTTCATGTTAGTAAAGTTTGTTGAACGATGATTCGCGCTTTTCAGCCTCGTGCTTTTCAGTCCGTTACAGCGTGACGAATGTGCTATCTCCATTACGCTAGTTTTACCATAACGAGCTCTCCCGTCTCATACTTTATTCTGAGCATGCACTTTTTTTTCACGTCGTTAAAGCCCACACACGGCCGTTTTTCATGATGAGAAAAACGACGATGTAAAAAACGACGTGAAAAATTAGAGCATGTTCCAATTTTTCTCGTCGTGATTCTCAGCGTTTTTCTCATCGGGAAAACTGCTGGAAAGCCCACACACGATAATTTTTAATGACCATTTAAAAAAATGTCATTTTTCTCGTCATTAAAAACGGTCGTGTGTACGGGCATGAGAGTCTAGGTGTCTCAGACTGACCAGTTGCCTTAGGTCCTTCAGGGGAGGATTGAACTGTGGACATGTGACTAGGAGCCTCAGACCCTGACCACAGCGACCTTACTCTCCCCCCTGCTATACTCCCTCTTTTATGGAAAGACATAGTCCTAAGCACAAAAAGCAGAGATACTAGTACAGTGCATCTACTGCCAAGCTTTAGTCCAGCAATGAGTATAATGCTGCTATAAATGCTCAGCCTAATGCTGAGTAGATGTGCCTTAGGAATGCATGTATCCAACAACCATATAGCTTACATGCCCTTGTGTGCTCTGTGTTCCACCATCAGCCAACCAGACGCTTCCAGAGTGAAAGGCTTTTAAAGCCAGTAAGCCTTGCGCCTGCGCCGTGTATCACGAAAAGGATGTTTGGACAGCCGCACTCCAGGAAAAAATTCCTTAAATGCCCTTTATTGGTAAAAATGGAATACACTACAATCCACAGCAAACAGAAAATCGAGACACACAGCTGATGTTTCGCACTGGTACTCAGTGCTTACTCATAGCTGTGGAGCACCCATGGTCTTCAGGAGGAGATTGATCAGCCAAGCACACCTATCTGGAGCGGTCACTTCCCTATCACGTGCACTCCATTTGCACATGCACGCTGGCGGTGTCTAAGACACGCCCCCATGTTCCCGTAAGCCCCCCTTTTTTTAAAGGAGAGCTCTTCGTGCGCGCGCGAACAGGCCGGTCCCAGAGCGGAAAAGGAGCAACGCTGTCCACAGGAGCGTTTGCTGACACTGATCCTGAACACAGGGGAAGCATGGTCTGTTAGATGCCAAGTACAGTATGTTTACATTTTACACCCTCTAGTGGCAACACACAGGCAAGACAGCGTCCACTCAAAATAAAAAATCCGTAAGTGAATCATTATGCGTGCCTTAGGACTTTTCTGACTTACCAGTCACGCTGCAGGATACTACTGAAAATCACAGACAGGCCCAATCTTCACCCATCACGGCGGGCCATGTTATGCCAGACCTTCAAGGACCGGGTCCTCCTTGTATATAGAGTCCACTCCCTTGGACCTGTATAGCACCCTACCAGAGCAACTCTTTGGTATAGTGACCAAGGTGCCGACATTACAGGCAGAAACTTCACTCTTCTTCTACGAGGCTCAGGTACCATCCATTTTGACTCTTTCATGCACTTTAGATGGATCCGATTGCATAGCCCCTTGATCCCGTCAGGAATTTCTTAGCGAAGCTCTTCTTAGCACTTCATTAACCGTGACCAACACCTTAGACACTGGTGAAAAAACTGAGGTACTCCCTGTATGGGAGGGGTTATATAGGGAGGGGGACTTCCCTTTAGGTGTCCATCACCTAAAGATGGCGTATAACCCACATAGTTATGACTATGGTGCTCTGTGTCCCGTGATTTATGAAAAATAAATTTAAATTCCTTTAAATATAGTGTCTGGGGCTAGGCTCTGTCGTTTGACAGTTCTTCAATAGGTAAGAGGCAGGACCACCTGGTGACATTACCGTTTTTTAATAAACGGTCTACTGTTTTGAAGGCTTGTATGCAAATTATTGGGCATACAAAGGGTATGGGGGTCCAGATACTGCCCTGAAGGACATGTATCAATGCAAAAAAAGTATTAAAAAATATAATTTTTAAATGAGCAGTGATTTAATGATAAAGACTAGAAATGGTTGCGCTCTAACTAAATAAGTAAGTGAAAAAATCCCAATATCAATTACTGTGATTAATCCTATGAATGAATGGTCATAAATAAATGTCAAATAGTGTATAAAAATATAATACCAAGCAAAGAATAAATTCTGTGGGAACAATTCCTGTATAAAATATATATATAATCATATAAATCCAAACTAAAAAAAGTTCTTTGGTGAGAAAAAAATATAATAAAGGTCCAATGATATGATAAACAGAAAAAAGAAAAATTGACAAACTTTCCTGTGGAAAAAATATTCATATATGTCCAAAGTAAAAAGTTCTTTGAAGAAAAAACTCAAGTGCAGAAGATGAATCTATAGGTGAATAACTCAAACTTCATGTGATTCATTAACCACTTAAAGACCGCCTCACGCCGATATACATCGGCAGAATGGCAGGGCTGGGCACATCCACGTACAGGTACGTTGCCCTTTAAGAGCCCAGCCATGGGTCGCGCACCGCCGGTCCTGAGCTCCGTGACCGTGCCCGCGGGACCCGCGGACCCGATTGCCGCCGGTGTCCCGCGATCGGCTCACAGAGCTGAAGAACGGGGAGAGGTAAGTGTAAACAAACCTCTCCCCGTGCGTCCTAGTGAGCCTGTCACTGATCGTCTGTTCCCTGTCATAGGGAATGACGATCAGTGATGTCACACGCCAAGCCACGCCCCCCTACAGTAAGAAACACACATTAGGTCACACTTAACCCCTTCAGCGCCCCTACAGGTTAACCCCTTCACTGCCAGTGTCATTTTCACAGTAATCAGTGCATTTTTATAGCACTGATTGCTGTAAAAATTACAATGGTCCCAAAATAGTGTCAAAAGTGTCCGATGTGTCCGCCATAATGTCACAGTCATGATAAAAATCGCTGATCGTCGCCATTACTAGTAAAAAAAAATTATTAGTAAAAATGCCATAAGACGATCCCCTATTTTCTAGACGCTATAACTTTTGCGCAAACCAATCAATAAACGCTTATTGTGATATTGTTTACTAAAAATATGTAGAAGAATACATATCGTATATATTTTTTGGGGATATTTATTATAACAAAAAGTACAAAATATAGATTTTTTTTCAAAATTGTCGCTCTATTTTTGTTTATAGCTGTCAGGAAAGACGTTTCTGCAACCTTCCCAGTAATCTGGGTATTAGAAGAATGCCCGTGTACAGAAGACCTGTTCGGCACACGCGCATGCGCAATAGACGCGTACCCGTTCGGTGCACGCGCATGCGCAATAGCGGTGCACGGGCTTGCGCGGGAACGCGCGCGCGCACCTAATGACGGCACTTGGCGCCAAGAAAGCCTATTTAAAGAGAACTGTCACTTTGCTGCCTTGCTGTCCGGTCTACAGTGTTCCTGAGACCCCTGCTACCTGTACTTCTGATTATTTGACTTGTTACCTGATCCGGCTCTCCCTTGACTACTCCTGCTTGCTGCCTGCCTTTGATCCCGGCTTGTCCTGACTACGCTCCTGCTTATCCTTTAAACCTGGTTGCTGCCCGCCTGATGAACTGACCCGGCCTGGACTTTGACAATTCTTTGGATCCTGCTTCTGCACCTGACCAGCCTGCCTGTGTTTGACCCGGCCTGTCCTCGCCTGCCAATCTCCTGATCCACGGGTGTCCCGCTGTGGACTACATTACACCTCCCTGCTGCTGTTTCCTGCTGTGGATTACAGTGCACCTCCCAGCTGCTGCACCTAGCCCTCTACACCAGCTTACCTGTCAGGCGCTTGTGCCCCTTTGCCCTTTCAAGCTCCTGTCTGCTCTACCAGGGGTTCTTGAGCCAGAGGATTACGAGAGGCCGCTCCCTGCACGTTGGGCTCCACTACCAGGTGTGTGACAGTACTGGACAGCCATGTCCGAGCCCACGCAGGGAGCCTCTCTCATGGAGGACTTATGCCGTCACCTAGATGGACTTACTACGGCCGTCAGAAACCTGCAGGAAGGCTATACCCGTCTGGAGGAGCGTGTCCAGACCCTGTCCACCACGGCTCCTGTAGCATCTGGAACTTCTCCTGCACCTTCAGTTGTGATGTTGCCGCCTGAGCCCAGGGTCTCCACTCCAGAAAGGTTTTCTGGGGACCGCAGCAAGTACAGAGCTTTTCGCAACGCCTGTGAACTTTTTTTCGCTTTACAGACCAGGACCTTCTCTCTTGAATCCACCAAGGTGGGGTTTGTTATCGCTCTATTATCAGGTGAACCTCAGACATGGGCCCACCGCCTCTTGGAACACAAGGGTGTCTGCCTCAACCTCCTGAGTACTTTCTTCCAAGCAATGGACCTCCTCTACGAGCATCCACAACAAGCAGCCACCGCAGAAGCAGCACTGTGTTCCCTGCAACAGGGTCGTTGGGCAGTAGAGGACTTAAGCCTTGTACACACGGCCGAGATTCTCATCAGGAAAAATGCAGAGAATCTTGACAAGAAACTTGTCCCGGCCGAGTGTACACACGTACGATTCAAAAGAACCGCTGTTTTTTTGAATGGCACGCACGCGGTGACGTCATCGACTACGACGAGCGTGCGCTCGTCACATTCGATGCCGTCGCTGCCATCTTGCTACACCCTATGCCTATGCCTAGGAAGCTACCGCAAATGCGTCAAAGTCATTTCAAGCATGCACGGGTTTCCACGGCGACAGGTAAGTGTACACACACTCGGGTTTCTCGTCGAGAAACAGGCCGACAAGATTCTCGACGAGAAAAAAGACTGCAGGTCTCGTCGGGGAATCTGGGCAGTTTTCTCGATGAGAAAACTGAAACCCACGTACACACAGCCGGTTTTCTCGGCAAGAAAACTCTCCCGGCAGTTTTCTTGTCGTTTTTTGCCGAGAAAACTGGTCGTGTGTACGCGGCCTATGTGTCTGAATTCGAAGTGGGGGAGAGACGTATATAAGGAGAGCGAATGGTGCTGCGCACCCCGGTAAAAGAAGAAACGCCCATGGTGTGAGGACAGAGAGAATCTCCGCCGCCCATTGGGCGTATTGGGAGCACAGGAACCTGTGCTCCTCCCCCTTGCCAGGAGGCCGCACCTGTGGGTGGTGCCAGCATCCCGAGACGACGGTCGGCAGGGAGGCCACGGACACCCCAAAAGGAACCAGCCCAAATGGAAGAGCCCATTAGGAAGCAGTATAGGATCACATAGTGCGTAAATTGGGCACAAATACTGGAGTGTAATTAAAGATTGAAAAATGGATAATGTACATAAGCCTTAATAAATAGAGAATGATGATTAGAAGTTCAATGCTATCTATTGGGCATGGGACACTCAAAGTATAATAATAATAAAGAACGTATAGATGTTTAGCAATTATTTACATTTCTAATGCCCCATACACACGATCGTTTTTCATGCCGTTAAAAATGCCATTAAAAAAAATGGCCATTAAGAATGATCGCGTGTAGGCTCCAGAGCATTTTTAACGACGTGAAAAACGGGCATTAAAAATTTCGAACATGCTCTCTTTTTTCACGTCGTTTTTCATGTCGTTTTTTTTAACGACGTGAAAAACGATAGTGTGTATGCTTTAACGACGTGAAAAAAAACGCGCATGCTCAGAATCAAGTATGAGACAGGAGCGCTCGTTCTGGTAAAACTAGCGTTCGTAATGGAGATAGCACATTCGTCACGCAGTCACGGACTGAAAAGCACGAGACTGAAAAGAGCGAATCGTCGCTCAACAAACTTTACTAACATGAAGGGTGGCGCCATTCGAACGGAACTTCCCCTTTATAGTGCCGTCGTACGTGTTGTACGTCACTGCCCTTTGCTTGATCGTTTTTTTAAATGATCGTGTGTACGCAAGACAGGCTTGAGAGGAAACATGAAAAAAAACGACGTGAAAAACGGCAAGAAAAAAAATGGCAAGAAAAACGATCGTGTGTATGGGGCATAAGACATTACTTAATTTAACTAGATGGAGCCCGGGCCATAGACGAATGACGGCCTCAAGGTGGCTCTAGATATCCGGGAGGCCGTCAATAGACGTCCTCGGCTCCTCCGGCCACTGGGGATGCGTGAGCGCCGCCGGCGGCGCGCGCGCGCCCGGCGCGTCACTGACATGCCGATGCGCGTGCCAGCCGGCCGCGATGTCCGCCGAGCACCCGCGATCGCCCGTTACACAGACAAGGACGTGGATCTCTGTGTGTAAACACAGAGATCCACATCCTGTCAGGGAGAGGAGACCGATGCTGTGTCCCTTGTACATAGGGACACAGATCGGTCACCTCCTCCAGTCAGTCCCCTCCCCCCACAGTAGTAAGCACTCCCAGGGCACACATTTAACCCCTTCCTCGCCCCCTAGTGTTAACCCCTTCACTGCCAGTGTCATTTTTACAGTAACCAGTGCATTTTTATAGCACTGATCGCTGTAAAAATGACAATGGTCCCAAAATGGTGTCAAAAGTGTCCGATGTGTCCGCCATAATGTCGCAGTCACAATAAAAATTGCTGATCGCCGCCATTACTAGTAAAAAAAAAATATTAATAAAAATGCTATAAAACTATGCCCTATTTTGAAGACGCTATAACTTTTGCGAAAAGCAATCAATAAACGCTTATTGCGATTTTTTTGACCAAAAATATGTAGAAGAATACGTATCGATCTAAACTGAGATTTTTTTTTTTTTATTGGGATATTTATTATAGCAAAAAGTAAAAAATATTGTGTTTTCTTCAAAATTGTCGCTCTTTTTTTGTTTATAGCACAAAAAATAAAAACCGCAGAGATGATCAAATACCACCAAAATAAAGCTCTATTTGTGGGAAAAAAAGGACGCCAATTTTGTTTGGGAGCCACGTCGCACAACCGCGCAATTGTCATTCAAAGCGTGACAGCGCTGAAAGCTGAAAATTGGCCTGGGCAGGAAGGGGGTTTAAGTGCCCAGTAAGCAAGTGGTTAAAGGGGGGGGGAAGAGTGGAATTGTGCTCCAACCCCCTATAGGGGGATCAGTGAAACTTTCTCAGCTCACTGGTCACTATGAAAATTGCTCATCATATAAGTAATGCGTATGTTTAAAAGAATGGAATGGCAAATGGATAAATCAGGGCATTACTTAGTTTAAAGGAGGGAGGATTGGATTGGACTCCAAACTGCCTAATGGTGACCAGTGGAAACTTTCTCAGCCCACTGGTCACTTTGGAAATTGCTCATCATGTATAAAAAATATATAACGTGCATGCCAAAAAATAGGGTAGCAGAAAAATCGTCAATTCTGGTGGCTCCAGTATTGGCTCTCAAGTCTCTGGAGGGGGAAAGTGTGTTTAACCACCCAAAATAAACTAGAAGTGGGGAAGAGACGTATATGAGGAGAGCGAATGGTGCTGCACACCACGGTAAATGAGGAATGGGAATGCCCCCCAATGGGGTTTTTAAGCAGCAATAATATACAAAAGTATGATAAAACATTTGTATTGCATCTGTACACAGGGTTATAAACAATTTAAAGCTCTGATGGAGTTTACACATACAGAATGTTTAAACACAACATAAATAGTACACAGCAATGCTATACAGCTATACATGTAGATATGCATCTGTATACGTACTGACACGTTTCGATCGCAAAGGATCTTCTTCAGAGGGTATATTGATTGCTACAAAAAATTATAAGGTAAGTATCACTTCATTAACTGGGTATGTACCCACAGGTAAGGGACACAAATTGTATAATTACCAATATGCTGTGTGTTAAAGCCTAGCTTTCAAACAGAGCTCCGCCAGAGGGCAGGCGCCTCCAGGGATCCAACAGCCCCCCAGCCACCCGACACCCCGGGGGCCGGCGCCACCAGGAATGGAATGCGACCTGCAGGGAGCCATACCGGAGGGGGGAAGCTCCACGCGGGGCGCACGGACAGGCGACCAGCACCTATAGAGGACATCAAAGACATCAATGTAGGATGCATAGGTGTTGCCTCCGTACAGTTTATGAATTATATGACATCTTATTATATGGGCAGATAGGAGGTCCATGTAGGTTGCCCTTACATTGTTAAATGTTAGGATGTTGGTATATTTATTAATGAATTCTAATAATATGGTGAGTACAGCAGTGACTAGGTATGTTGTGTGTGTGGTGGTGAAAGGGTGTGATGGGAGGGATCCCGCTGCGGACTACAGTACACATCCCTGCTGCTGCTTCCTGCTGCGGACTACAGTGCACCTCCCATCTGCTGCACCTAGCCCTCTACACCAGCTTACCTGTCAGGCGCTTGTACCCCTTTGCCCTCTTGAACTCCTGTCTGCTCTACCAGGGGTTCTTGAGCCAGAGGTTTACGAGAGGCCCCTCCCTGCACGTTGGGCTCCACTACCAGGTACGTGACAATAGCGCAAAAAATAAAAACCGCAGAGGTGATCAAATTGTGGGGAAAAAAACGGCAATTTTGTTTGGGAGCCAAGTCGCACGACCGCGCAATTGTCAGTTAAAGCGACGCAGTGCCGAATCGCAAAAAGGGGCCTGGTCCTTTAGCTGCAAAATGGTCTGTGGCTGAAGTGGTTAAACAGACACCGTGAATCCACCACCAATAGAAAATGCGCTCTTACCAGCTGCACAGACCAGTAAAGCCTGTGGCTATTACCCAGCTAGGATATTTTTTCCTCATAGTACTTCCATGGATTGGTCAGCTCACTCCACCCCAGGACGACGTCAGAATAGTGATGAAATGCGTCGGGTGGAGTGACGTGCTGATGTCACTGCGCGATACGTCCCGTTGTTTGTATGCACGGGCGTGTTTACTGCAGCCGGCTGGCCGCAATATTTTATACTTGTATACCCCTTGTTATTTACGCCTTGTTGGCGACTATGTTTTATTAAAAAACCCCACTATTTTTTACCTATGGCGATCCTTTGCATCCCTTCTTTTGAGACCCATTGCTATCTTTGAGCCATTGCGGGCTGGAGGAGAAGGACTGACCAGTTACCCTTCACCCCGACGAAAAATACTTTACTTTTTTTTCTGCCCCACATAATAAATACTCTAGAATCGATTATCTATTCCTATCTCAGGAAGATATCCCCTTTCTATCCACCGCCACCATTGAACCAATGCTGCTGTCAGACCACCACCCAATTACAATGACCCTGACATTCCCAGACAAGCACACTCCCAAGAACATTTGGCGCCTAGACTCGGCACTCCTTACTTCGGAAGAGGTCATCAAAGACATACACAAATGCATACACACATTTTTTCTAGAGAACGACACACCTATGGGAGGCCCATAAATGTGTCCCAACAACAAACAATTACAGACATACTCGACAAGATTAAAAACCTTGAACTTGCCCACAAACAATCACAAGCTCAGCAAATTTATCACAAGCTTACCCAAAACAGGAAACTTTTACGTGAAGAATTAAACCGTAAAACGCGACGCAAGTTTGTCCTACACCAAAAGCTCTTTATGAATTTGGCAACAAATGCGGAAAATATCTAGCTAAAGCTCTTCAGTCCAAGAAAGCACACACAAATATTCACACCATCAAAGATCCTCACGGAAAGTTCCATATCAACCCGACAGACATAGCAGCCCAATTTGAGACTTACTACTCTAATAGGGTTGAGCGGACACCTGGATGTTCGTGTTCGACGGGTTCGGCCAAACTTTGGAAAAAAGTTTGAGTTCGGGACCCGAACTTGACCCGAACTTGACCCCGACCCGAACCCCATTGAAGTCAACTGAGACCGAACTTTTAAAGACTAAAATGGCTCTAAAATAGAAATGGAAAGGGCTAGAGGGCTGCAAATGGCAGCAAAATGTTAAGAGCATGGCAAGTGCTCTGCAAACAAATGTGGATAGGGAAATAATAACTTCAAATAACATAAAATACATAAAAATTAAAAATAATAATCTTGACCTAGGAGGACGAGGTCCATATCGAGTAGGAGGTTGAGGTGGCGGTGGATGTGGCGGTGTAGGTGGAAGTGGCGGTGGAGGAGGACGAGGTAGCCAACACTGGTTTTTGTTTTTAATTTTATTTAAAAACAAAAAACCCAAAAGAGTGATAAAGATCCAAAAAAAACAATGGCTGGGTAAGGCCGGCATACATGTCTATTCTGCACAAGGTACGGACAAGTCCTGTGGGATCCATGCCTGGTTCATTTTAATGAACGTGAGCTTGTCCACATTGGCTCTGGACAGACAACTGCGCTTGTCTGTGATAACGCCCCCTGCCATTCTAAATACACATTCAGATAATACACTGGCTGCAGGGCAGGCCAGCACCTCCAAGGCGTAAAGGGAAAGCTCAGGCCATGTGCCCAATTTGGAGACCCAGAAGTTGAAGGGGGCAGACCCGTCATTCAGTACGTGTAGGCATGTGCACACATACTGCTCCACCATGTTGGTGAAATGCTGCCTCCTGCTAAGACGTTCCATATCAGCTGGTGGTGCTGGTTGTTGTGGCGTGCTGACAAAGCTTTTCCACATTTCGGCCATGCTAACCCTGCCTTCTGAGGTGCTGGCAGTGCCCCGGCTGCGTTGGCGACCTCTTCCTCCTCCTCTGCCTTCGCCTTGTGCTTCCATTGTGCCCCCGCTGTCAGGTGGGAATGCCACCAGCAGCACGTATACCAGAGTGCGCTTGTACTCGCGCATCTTACAATCACGCTCCAGTGAGGGAATTAAGGACGGTACGTTGTCCTTGTAACGGGGATCCAGCAGTGTGGCCACCCAGTAATCAGCACCTGTTAGAATGTGGGTAACTCAGCGGTCATTGCGGAGATTCTGCAGCATGTAATTGCTCATGTGTGCCAGGCTGCCCAGAGGCAACGAAAAGCTGTCCTCTGTGGGAGGTGTATCGTCTGTGTCCTCTGTATCCCCCCAGTCACGCACCAGTGATGGCCATGAGCTGGTCTGGGTGCCACCCTGCTGTGAACATGGTTCCTCCTCCTCCATCTCCTCCTCCTCATCCTCCACCTCGTCATCCTCCAGAAATGTGCCCTTGCTGGACAATTGTGTACCTGGCATTTTTTGGTGCAGAAACCCACCCTCGGAGCCACTTGTGAATGACTGCCCTGAAAGCCTTGGAAATGATCCCTCTTTCTCCTCCTCCTGTGCCACATCCTCTTCCATCATCGCCCGAAGCGTTTTTTCAAGGAGGCATAGAACTGGGATAGTAATGCTGAAATGGCGTCATCGGAACTGGCCATGTTGGTGGAGTACTCAAAACAGTACAACAAGGCACACAGGTGTCGCATGGAGGCCCAGTTATTGATGGTGAAGTGGTGCTGTTCCACAGAGTGACTCACGTGTGCGTGCTGCAGCTGAAACTCCACTATCGCCTGCTGCTGCTCGCACAGTCTGGCCAGCATGTACAAGGTGGAGTTCCACCTTGTGGGCACGTCACATATGAGGCGGTGAGCGGGAAGGCCGAAGTTACGCTGCAGCGCTGACAGGCGAGCAGCAGCAGGGTGAGAATGCCGAAAGTGCACACAGATGGCCCGCACTTTCTGCAGCAGCTCTAGCATATCGGGGTGATTTTTAAGGAACCCCTGCACCACCAAATTCAGCACATGCGCCAGGCAAGGGATGTGCGTCAAACCGGCTAGGCCCAGAGCTGCTACGAGATTTCGCCAATTATCGCACACCACCAGGCCGGGCTTGAGGCTCACTGCCACCAACCACTCATCGGTCTGTTGTTCCATGTCCCTCCACAACTCCTGCGCGGTGTGGCGTTTTTCCCCCAAACAGGAAAGTTTTAAAACTGCCTGCTGTCATTTACCCCTGGCTGTGCTGAAGTTGGTGGTGAAGGTGTTACGCTGACCGGATGAGGAGGCGGAAGAGGATGAGGAAGCGGAGTAGGAGGAGTTAGCAACAGGAGGCAAACTGAAGCGCCCTGCAATCCTTGGTGGTGGAAGGACATGCGCCAAACTGCTATCCGCCTCAGGCCCAGCTGCCACTGAATTTACCCAGTGTGCTGTTAGGGAGATATAACGTCCCTGACCGTGCTTACTGGTCCACGTACCTGTAGTTAGGTGGACCTTGTCACAGATGGCGTTGCGCAGTGCACACCTGATTGTGTCCCCCACTTGGTTGTGCAGGGAAGGGATGGCTCGTCTGGAAAAGTAGTGGCGGCTGGGCACGACGTACTGTGGGACAGCCAATGCCATCAGGCTTTTAAAACTCTGCGTCTCCACCAGACAGAATGACAGCATTTCAAAGGCCAGGAATTTTAAAATGCTGGCATTAAGGGCCAGGGATTGCGAGTGGGTAGGGGGTACTTCTTCTTCCGCTCCAGTGTTTGGAAGATAGAGAGCTGAACGCTTCCATGGGACATTGTGGAGATGGTTGGTGACCCAGGTGGTAGTGTTGCTGGCAGATATTCTGTTTGCGGGGTGGCAGGTGCCACTGTCACTACAGAGGTGGATGAAGAGGCCGAGACTGCAGCAGAAGAGGAAGCAGGAGGAGCCAGTGACCTTTCTTGGTTTTTGAGGTGTCTACTCCACTGCAGCTCGTGCTTCGCACCTAGATGCCTGGTCCTACAGGTTGTGCTCAGGTTGAGAACGTTTATGCCTCGCTTCAGGCTCTGATTGCACAGCGTGCAAACCACTTGTGTCTTGTCATCAGCACATTGTCTGAAGAACTGCCACGCTAGGGAACTCCTTGGACCTGGCTTTGGTGTGCTCGGTCCTTTCTTGCGTTGGGCAGTAGCAGGCGTAAAGTCTAGGGGACGGACGCTCCGCTTTTGCACCCTGCTCCCTCTTCTGATGTGCTGGTGGCTCTGTGCGACCACCGCCCCTTCCTCCGAACTACACAGGTCACCTGCATGACGTTGATTCCATGTGGGGTCGAGGACAGCATCGTCCTCCACATCATCTTCCACCCAGTCTTCACCCCTGCCCTCCTTGTCGGTCTACACAATTGCAAAAGCAGCAGCAGTTGGCACCTGTGTTTCTTCATCATCCAAGACGTGCTGCGATGGTCCTCCCATGTACTCATCTTGAAACATAAGTGGTTGGGCATCGGTGCACTCAATCTCTTCCACTTCTGGGGCAGGGCTAGGTGGATGGCCCTGGGAAACCCTGCTAACAGAGTCATCAAAAAGCAGAAGAGACTGCTGCATGACTTGGGGCTCAGACTGCTTGGCTGATTTGCAAGGGGGTGAGGTGAAAGACTGATGGACATTGGCTGCAGGTGCCAACTCTGATCTTTCAGCAGTAGACTGGGTGGGAGACAATGTGAAGGAACTGGAGGCACTGTCAGCAACCCAATCTACTATCGCCTGTACTTGTCCTGGGCCTGGCCTCAACTTTCGTAGAGCCGCATTAGGCCCGACCAAATACCGCTGCAGGCTCTGTCGCCTACTCGCACCTGAGGAAGGTGTTTCACTTGTGTGTTTAGCTGGCACAGATCGACCACGTCCTCTCCCTGCAACAGGAGCTCCACCAGCAGCACCACGACCGGGGCCACGTCCCTTATTTGACGGTCTCCTCATATTTTTTAAATTTAGGATCTTGCCCTAAATTATTATATTTTTTGAAGAACAGAATAGGAGAACAGTATCTAAAGTGTGTATCTCACATGTACAGATATAAAGAAAATGCATAAAAAATATTTTTGGACAGAAAACGCAGCAAAAAAATATTTTTGGGCAGAAAACGCACCAAGAAATGTTTTTTTTTGCCTTAAATTATTATATTTTTTGAAGATCAGAATAGGAGAACAGTATCTAAAGTGTCTATCTCACACACACAGATATGCAGAAAATGCACCAAAATAATTTTTTATGGCAGAAAACGCACCAAAAATTTTTTTTTGCCCTAAATTATTATATTTTTTGAAGATCAGAATAGGTGAACAGTATCTAAAGTGTCTATCTCACATGTACAGATATGCAGAAAATGCACCAAAATAATTTTTTATGGCAGAAAACGCACCAAAAATAAAATTTTGGACAGAAAACGCACCCAAAAATTTTTTGTTTCCCTTATTTATTATATTTTTTGAAGATAAGAATAGGAGAACAGTATCTAAAATGTCTATCTCACACGTACAGATATGCAGAAAATGCACCAAAACAAATTTTTATGGCAGAAAACTCACCAAAAAAAAAAATTGCCCTAAATTATTATATTTTTGGAACATCAGAATAGGAGAACTGTATCTAAAGTGTCTATTTCACCCGTACAGATATGCAGAAAATGCACCAAAATACATTTTGATGGCAGAAAACGCACCAAAAAATAATGTTTTGCCCTAAATTATTATATTTTTGGAAGATCAGAATAGGAGAATAGTATCTAAAGTGTCTATCTCACCCGTACAGATATGCAGAAAATGCATCAAAATTTTTTTTTATGGCAGAAAATGCACCAAAATTGTTTTTTTTGGCCTAAATTATTATATGTTTTGAAGATCAGAATAGGAGAACAGTATTTAACCACTTAAGCCCCGAACCAATACGGACCATAATGACCAGAGGTGATTACACAATTTGGCACTGCGCTGCTTTAACTGGAAATTGTGCGGACATGCAATGTTGCAACCAAACGAAATTTGTGTCCTTTTCTTCCCACAAATAGAGCTTTCTTTTAATGGTATTTGATTGCCTCTGCGATTATTTTTTTTTGCGATCTAAACGGAAAAACACTGAAAATTTTGAAATAAAATGATATTTTCTACTTTTTGTTATAAGAAAAATCGAATAAACTCAATTTTAGTCATACATTTAGGCCAAAATGTATTCAGCCACATGTCTTTAGTAAAAAAATGTCAATAAGCGTATATTTATTTGTTTGCGCAAAAGTTATAGCGTCTACAAACTAGGGTACATTTTCTGGAATTTACACAGCTTTTAATTTATGACTGCCTATCTCATTTCTTGAGGTGCTAAAATGGCAGGGCAGTACAAACCCCCCCCAAATGATCCTATTTTGGAAAGTACACACCAAGGAAATTGCTGAGAGGCATGTTGAGCCCATTGAATATTTATTTTTTTGTCCCAAGTGATTGAATAATGACAAAAAAAAAAAAATTCAAAAAGTTGTCACTAAATGATATATTGCTCACACATGCCATGGTTATATGTGGAATTGCACCCCAAAATACATTTTGCTGCTTCTCCTGAGTACGGGGATACCACATGTGTGGGACTTTTTAGGAGCCTAGCAGCGTACGGGCCCCCGAAAACCAAGCACCGCCTTCAGAATTTCTAAGGGCGCAAGTTTTTGATTTCACTCCTCACTACCTATCACAGTTTCGAAGGCCATAAAATGCTAAAATAGCACAAAACCCCCCCAAATGACCCCATTTTGGAAAGTAGACACCCCAAGCTATTTGCTGAGAGGCATGATGAGTCCATGGAATATTTTATATTTTGACACAAGTTGCGGGAATATGACAAACTTTTTTTTTTTTTTGCACAAAGATGTCACTAAATGATATATTGCCCACACATGCCATGGGCATATGTGAAATTACACCCCAAAATACATTCTGCTGCTTCTCCTGAGTATGGGGATACCACATGTGTGGGACTTTTTGGGAGCCTAGCCGCGTACGGGGCCCCAAAAACCAAGCACCGCCTTCAAGATTTCTAAGGGCATACATTTTTGATTTCACTCCTCACTACCTATCACTACCTATCACAGTTTTGAAGGCCATAAAATGCCAAGATGGCACAAAACTCCCCCAAATGACCCCATTTAGGAAAGTAGACACCCCAAGCTATTTGCTGAGAGGCATGTTGAGCCCATTGAATATTTTTTTTTGTCCCAAATGATTGAATAATGACAAAAAAAAAAGAAGTACAAAAAGTTGTCACTAAATGATATATTGCTCAAACATGCCATAGTTAAATGTGGAATTGCACCCCAAAATACATTTTGCTGCTGCTCCTGAGTACGGGGATACCACATGTGTGGGACTTTTTGGGAGCCTAGCCGCGTACGGGACCCCAAAAACCAAGCACCGCCTTCAAGATTTCTAAGGGCATAAATTTTTGATTTCACTCCTCACTACCTATCACTACATATCACAGATTTGAAGGCCATAAAATGCCAATATAGCACAAAACCCCCCCAAATGACCCCATTTTGGAAAGTAGACACCCCAAGATATTTGCTGAGAGGAATGTTGAGCCCATTGAATATTTTTTTTTTGTCCTAAGTGATTGAATAATGACAAAAAAAAAAAAATGTACAAAAAGTTGTGACTAAATGGTATATTGCTCAAACGTGCCATGGTTATATGTGGAATTGCACCCCACAATACATTTTGCTGCTTCTCCTGAGTACGGGGATACCACATGTGATGACCCCATTTTGGAAAGTAGACACCCCAAGCTATTTGCTGAGAGGCATGGTGAGTATTTTACAGCTCTCATTTATTTTTGAAAATTTCAAAACTTTGTGACAAAAAGCGAGATCTGCAAAATACTCAACATACCTCTCAGCAAATAGCTTGGGGTGTCTACTCTCCAAAATCATTTGGGGGGGTTTTGTGCCATCTGGGCATTCCATGGCCTCCGAAACTGTGATAGGCAGTGAGGAGTGAAATCAAAAATTTACACCCTTAGAAATCCTAAAGGCGGTGCTTGGTTTTCGGGGTCCTGTACGCGGCTAGGCTCCCAAAATGTCTCACACATGTGGTATTCCCATACTCAGGAGAAGCAACAGAATGTATTTTGGGGTGCAATTCCACATATAACCATGGTATGTTTGAGCAATATATCATTTAGTAACAACTTTTTGTACATTTTTTTTTTCTTTTTGTCATTATTCAATCACTTGGGACAAAGGCCCTACAGATTAAAATAGTTGGTGTTGCATTTTTTTTATACCCAGTATTTGCGCAGCGATTTTTCAAACACATTTTTTGGGGAAAAAACACACTTTTTTTATTTTTAATGCACTAAAACACACTATATTGCCCAAATGTTTGATGAAATAAAAAAGATGATCTTAGGCTGAGTACATGGATACCAAAAACGACATGCTTTAAAATTGCGCACAAACGCGCAGCGGCGACAAACTACATACATTTTTAATTTACAGGTTACCACATTAGATTTATAGAGGAGGTCTATGGCTAAAATTACTGCCCTCAATCTGACCTTCGTGGTGATACCTCACATGCATGGTGCAATTGCTGTTTACATATGACGCTAGACCGACGCTTGCGTTCGCCTTTGCGCAAGAGCAGGGGGGGACAGGGGTGCTTTTTTTTAATTATTACTTATTTTGCTTTTTTATTTTATTTTTAAACTGTTCCTTCCACATTTTTTTTTTTTTTTTACCATTTTTATTGTTATCTCTGGGAATGTAAATATCCCCCATGATAGCAATAGGTAGTGACAGGTACTCTTTTTTTGAAAAAAATTGGGGAGGTTAGACCCTAGATCTTTCCTCTGCCCTCAAAGCATCTGACCACACCAAGATCGGTGTTATAAAATGCTTTCCCAATTTCCCAATGGCGCTGTTTATATCCGGGGGGGGGGGACATTCCTTCCCACTGCTTGTAAAAGCAGTCTAGGGGCTAATTATCTGCTAGGATTGCTTTTACATGAAAGCCGGCCGCTGGCTGAAAAGAATGATACCAAAATGATACCTAAACCCACAGGTATCATTCTGGTATAAACATTCAAAATCCAGCAACATACCAGTACGTTGCTGGTCCTTGTTGGACATGTATTGTAATCTTTTTTTTCATGCAGTCTGTTGGCTAACCGAAAAAAATAGATTGATCGGTGGGTATGCCCACCATTAGAATACCTCCCTTCATCCACCCACTTCTAATGATGGGCATACATGCACCATTTATATATGCCAAAGCATGGGGGCATCCTCCCGCAAAAAAGTTATGCCGAGTACACACGGTCGGACTTTTCCACGGGCAAGCCTCCGTCGGAATTTCGAACGTATGTACGCAACATAAAAGGTTATGCCACGTACACATGGTCTCACTTTTCCACGGGCAAGCCTCCGTCGGAATTTCGACCGTATGTACGCGGCATTAGGAGCAAAATCGCACCTCCGCCCCTGCTGCCCCCATGCTTCGGCATATATGCTCTTTTTTTTTTGGACTGTCGTGTCTGCATGAAGGAAGGTAAGAAGGAAAACAGATCTTTATCCTGTATGAGCAGATCTTTATCCTGTATGGTGGAAGATGTATTCTCTGACCCTCAGGGTAAATATGTTCTTGTTGTGTTTTTGCTATGGGGCCAGAGATATATAATTGTTAGTGTGTATATACCACCTCCTTTTTTGGTGACCCCCTTATATAGTCTTGTGGAAAAAAATTATTTGTACGGTCCGGCTAAGTTACTGATAATGGGTGACGTTAATTCTATACTTGATCCTGTTTTGGATAGACCAACCCCTGCAAAAAAATTCTCTGCAGGGCTCCTTAATTGGGCCCAGATGGTAGATTTGGTAGAAGTTTGGCGATGGAAAAATCCACTAAGTAGAACGTATTCATGTTTTTCAACTTCTTATAAGACAGCTTCACGTATAGACTAATGCCCCATACACACAATCATTTTTAATGTAATTTTTAAAACTGACGTTTTTCTCGTCATTTTTTTTCTTGTTTCCTCTCAAGCCTGTCTTGCGTACACACCATCATTTTAAAAAATGTTCAAGAAAAGCGCAGTGACGTACACCACGTACGACGGCACTATAAAGGGGAAGTTCCGTTCGAATGGCGCCACCCTTCATGTTAGTAAAGTTTGTTGAGAGACGATTCGCTCTTTTCAGTCTAGTGCTTTTCAGTCCGTTACAGCATGACGAATGTGCTATCTCCATTACGAACGCTAGTTTTACCAGAACGAGCGCTCCCGTCTCATACTTGATTCTGAGAATGCGCATTTTTTTTCACGTCGTTAAAGCATACACACTATCGTTTTTCACGTCGTTAAAAAAAACGACATGAAAAACGACGTGAAAAAAGAGAGCATGTTCGAAATTTTTAATGCCCGTTTTTCACGTCGTTAAAAATGCTCTGGAGCATACACACGATCATTTTTAATGGCCATTTTTTTAAATGGCATTTTTAACGGCATGAAAAATGATCGTGTGTATGGGGCATTAGCCTTTGTCAATTCAGCGATATTAGCAGATATAGTAGATGCTAAATATTTGCCGAGTGGGTTATCCGATCATGCTCCGCTCATGCTTACACTCTGCATGCATCACCTTCGTGATGCAGCACAGTGGAGACTGGGCACGCATTGGATCTCACACTCAGACATAGTTAAAAAAATCCCGCCCCTTTTAGTAGAGTATTGGGAGTTTAATGTAGGATCATCCACTTCGGCAATATTATGGGATGCTTTTAAGGCATATGCAAGAGGACAATATATATCCGCTATTAAAGAGGTTAATAAGTCTCAACGAGCAAAAAATGACGCTTTGAAAGTTATAGTAGAGGAACAAACAGCCCAATATACCGCGGATCCCTCAGAATTAAATTTTAATGCCTTATTACATAGTAAACGGACCCTACATTTGCATATAACAGAGGCTACGAGGATAGATCTATATAAAAATAAACAGAAATCTTTTGAGCAGGGGGACCGTAATGGACGGTTTTTGGCCATGATGGCTAAACATGAACAATCTAGTACCCAGATTTTGGAAATACATACCACTTCTGGAGATACGGTCCGTACACAGCCTAAAATTTTTGAGACGTTTCGACAATTCTATCAGACATTATATACATCTCAGCTGCCTTCTAGTTTTCAGTCGACTGAGTTAGCGGAGTTACTGGACTCAGTCGCATTGGCATGGCTATCCGATAATGAGAGGGAGATGCTAGTACGTCCTATAACATCGGAGGAGGTCCTTTCTGTTATTGGCTCCTTTTCATTGGGGAAGTCACCAGGGCCTGATGGTCTTCCTATTGAATTCTATAGGGCTCATGGAGAGCTTTTATCTCCTGTACTGGCCTCTCTTTACTCAGATTGTCTGAAGGAGGGATCCATGCCAGACTCAATGAGTCAAGCTCATATAGTACTAATTTACAAGCATCCGAAAGACCCATCCTCCTGTGCTTCATATAGGCCTATTGCACTCTTGAATGTAGATTTCAAGATTTTGACAAAGTTAATTTCCCGACGATTACAACCGTTGATGTCTAATATCATTGATTCAGATCAGACTGGTTTCATGCCAGGCAGATCCACTGATGTGAACTTGAGGAGATTATATACCAATATTTATGCTTCACATCTTAATATGGGATCTAGGGTTATTGCCTCCCTGGACATTGAGAAGGCCTTTGATACCTTGGAGTGGCCCTTTCTGTGGGAAGTACTCTGCAGAATGGGCTTCCCAACGGTATTTATAAAATGGTTACAGGTCTTATATAAGAATCCCAGAGCTGCAGTAAAGATGGGAGGAGGGTTGTCAGCTTCCTTCTCACTATTTAGAGGAACCCGTCAGGGCTGCCCTCTCTCTCCAGCCCTTTTTGCAATTGCTATGGAACCGGTGGCTGAGGCTCTACGTACTTCACCTAATATTAGGGGATTGCGGATCGGTTGGCTGGAGGAGAGGGTAGCTCTGTATGCAGACGACCTCTTATTATTTTTAAATGATGCTGGCCCCTCGTTACAAGGGGCCTTGGATATACTGGATTCATTTTCAACGGTTACAGGGCTGAAGGTAAACTGGACTAAGTCATTGCTGTTTCCAATAGATATGGAGGCTCGCAGTACGGCTATGAAAGATACTCCACTGCAGTGGGTAGATAATTTTAAGTATTTAGGAGTGGTAATTTCTCGTCAATCTTCTGAATTTATGTCTCTGAATCTGACCCCAATTTTGGGAGATACTGAGTCTAAATTAAAAGTATGGAAGTCTCTACCGTTGTCTCTATTGGGGCGTATTAATCTTTTAAAAATGAAAATTATACCTAAATTCATGTACCTATTTAGACATTCTCCTCAATGGCTCCCTGTATCCTTTTTCAAAAGACTAAATCAGTTGTTTTCATCTTTTTTATGGGGGATAAAAAATCCTAGGTATAAATTAAGTACTCTGATGCGCCCTTGTGAAGAGGGAGGACTAGCTTTTCCGGATCTATACAAATATTTTTTGGCCACTCAGTTGGTTACGGCCGCATGGTGGTTAAACCCAGATCTATATAACTCTTCTACCCGGTTAGAAGCAGCAGTAGTAGGTTCCGTAGAAGCTCTTAAGGTTCTCTTATTTAGGGGCCGTAGAGCACTTCATCAGGCGACTATTCCTATGCTTAATACTATTCAAGCTTGGGAGGCCGGCCTTAGATGTGAGTGTTATCAAAAAGGGAGCAATTTCTCCAAATGTCCCTCTATGGCTAAACCCTACCCTTCCTCAATTCCTTAAAACACCAGAGCCTATTGCATGGACCAAATACAATATTAAATTACTTGTCCAAGTGGTTACTGATCAGAGGTTATCCACCTTCTCTACACTAACCTCAATGTTTAATCTTCCTAGCTCTTATCTATTTAGATACTACCAGCTTTCACATACTTTTCATGCAGAGTTTCCACAGAATAGTTTAACGATGATACAATCTACCTTGGAGTTAGTACTTAGGTCTGAGTGTCTGGATAAGCCTACCTCGAGACTCTATTCTCATCTTACTTTAATTTCTATCCTGCCATTAGAGAGTCTTCGAGCTAGGTGGATTTGAGATATACCAGATTTGAGTATGGAGGACTGGAGCTGTGTGTGGGATTTCCCTTTGAGATCTCTGGTCTCCTTGAGGGATCGTGTTATCCAATTTAAACTCATACACAGAGCATATATCACGCCATATAGACTTCAAAAGATAAATCCTGCTTGTTCCTCTAAGTGCTGGAGGTGCGGAGCAGCTCGAGGGGATTTCACACACATCTTCTGGACCTGTCCATATATAGTTACATTTTGGATGGAGGTAGTGGATCTATTAAACTCTATTACCTCTGCTCCTTTACCGTTTTCAATGTCAGTCTGTTTGCTGGGCTTAGTAGAGGATATTACCCCTATAGAGACCGAACAAATATTTATTAATACAACATTATTCTACGCAAGAAAATCTATTGCATTATATTGGAAGAAACCTCATCCTCCTCCGTTTATATATTGGAAACAATTGATTAATAATAATCTTCCATTGTACAGAGATACCTATAGGAATAGGGGTCGCCCTAGTAAGTATGATGAGGTTTGGGCAAAGTGGCTGGATAAGCCATATACGGCATCTAACATAGAGGGAGGTAACAACTCATAGAAGGGATGTTCCCTATATGGGATATTTGTGTTTAGAAATGATTGGAAATAATAGTGATAATCATAATTTCTTTATTTCTTGTTTTTTGCTATGCAAGGTGATGGGATCGTGTTATTTTACTAATATATTTTAGATTTAATGTGTATGATGTGTTGTCATGTTATGTTATGTTTTGTTTGTTTAAGAAATTAAATAAAAAGATTTATAAACAAGAAGGAAAACATTCTTATTATCCCTCCACTTCACAGTGAGCAAATTATTACACTTCAAGCAGGCTCTCTCCCCCAGCCTAAGATGGGAATCTACAAGCTAGATAGAAGAAAGGAAACAAGGGCGCACCAGCCTAGTGCATTATCGTTTAGGATAGATTTTATTAAAAAAGCATAGATACTACTTACAAGTGTAGCAGAAAAAAACTTGCAGTGCAATGATATTCCAAATAGATGGCAGCTGAGACATGAGCTCGAAACCATACTCCACAGACGCACCGCGCATATGAATGGAGCCACTGCCGGCTTACGCGTTTCAAAGTCATACACTTCTTCCTCAGAGCCCAGCAGAGCAGAGTAAGTACTACAGCGCCGCCAGCCCCATCAAATAGTAAGTGCCTGGAGGTGACCTTTTGTCACTTGGCTGCATCGCCTGCTGGTGACATCTGGACTACACCCTGTGCCCGCAGTCTGTGCCCATGCCCTTTATGTGGTTGCCATTTAGTGGTCCCTAATATCGATTAGAGCTGTGCTGATAAATGGAAGTATGGCCTGTATAGCAGTCTAGTCTGAGTATATGACTCAGGAGCACCCTGTGTCAGCACCCGATGTACTTTGATGGGGTTATCAATACCCAGTGGATGAGTACCATGTTTGGACAGCCCCTTTGCTACCATCTTGTGGGTCTAGTCTATCAGCTGTGTTGGTTATCTGTAGTGGGGTGGTAGGGGCTTGTTTCCCTTGGCCCGGGTGGGCCTGCCCTCTGATTGTGCTGGAGCTCTCATATCCATGTGTCTATAAATAGAGTGCTACATGAGGTGGAAGCACTGCTGGGCTCTGAGGAAGAAGTGTATGACTTTGAAACGCGTAAGCCGGCAGTGGCTCCATTCATATGTGCGGTGCGTCTGTGGAGTATGGTTTCGAGCTCATGTCTCAGCTGCCATCTATTTGGAATATCATTGCACTGCAAGTTTTTTCTGCTACACTTGTAAGTAGTATCTATGCTTTTTTAATAAAATCTATCCTAAACGATAATGCACTAGGCTGGTGCACCCTTGTTTCCTTTCTTCTATTCTGCACTAGGACGCCCCTGTCCATGAAGGGCTGCAAAGCCGGTGTTAGCATCGTGCAAGATTGACTGCTAGAGGATCCACTTGTGCGCAGGAGTTTTTGTGTGCGGGAATCTACAAGCCTCTGGGGAAAGCCCCGGCGATTAGGTCGCACGGTGCCACATGCTCCAATCTGATGATCAAACAAGTGACTAAACAGTGGCACACTCATGTAATAATTGTCCACATACAAGTGGTGCCCCTTTCCGAATAAGAGTGACACCAAGTTCCACACTATCTTGCCAGCGCTCCCTATGTAATCTGGGCAGTTGACCGGCTCAACCTGACTATCTTTTCCCTCATAAACCGTAAAGCTCCATACATAGCCTGTTGCCCTGTCACAGAACTTATAGAGCTTGACCCCGTATCTGGCACGCTTGCTGGGAAGGTACTGCTTTAAAGACAAGCGGCCAGAAAATTTAATCAGGGACTCATCAACGCAGACAACTCGATCGGGAATAAACAAGGCTGCAAAACGTTCGTTGAAGTGGTTTATGAGGGGCCGAATTTTGTAGAGCCGGTCGTATTCAGGGTCTCCACGTGGACGACAAAGTTCGTTGTCATTGAAATGCATGAACCGCAAGATCTGCTCGTATCGTTTCCTGGGCATGGAGGCAGAGAACACGGGCATGTGGTCAATTGGGTGCGTGGACCAATAAGCACGCAATTACGGGAATTTATGTGTGCCCATGTTGAGGGAAAGGCCCAGAAAGGTCTTAAATTTGGAAACCGTAATTGGTTTCCAATCTTTGGCAATGGAAGGCAACTGGGGATTAGCGGCGATGAATTGACCAGCATATACATTAATCTGGTCCACAATAGATCTATAGAGATCTTCCGTGAAAAACAGCGAATAAAAATCAATTGGCATAAAATCAGCTGTTTCCACCTGAATACCGTGTTGGCAGTGAATGGGGGAAGTACGGGTTCTGCAGAAGTGGTGGGGACCCAATCAGGATAGGCGAATTCTGCAGGAAGGGCACTATGGGCAGGACGGGCCTGCCTTTGTCTTCTTCTTGTTGGCAGCGGGACACTACTTGTGCTTGCCACCTCACCAGCTTGAACTGCACTTATGGGACTCGCCACATCACCACGTGATACTGCAGTGCTGGATGTACGCCCAGGCTGTACTAGGCCGTTGGTGCTTGCCAATTCACTAGAAGGAATAGCGGCGCTAGTACTACTCTGCTCCATGATACGAGAGCCCTGTGGTTCTTGCTCCTCAACATCTCAGAAGATCGGGATCGGGTACGCCTGACCTTAGCAGGGACCTCACCTTCGTCGTCAGAGCTATCTGACATGGAGCCGCTGACTTCACTGTCTTCTATGGGAAGATATTCTGAGCCTGAATCTGACAGATACGTGACCTCCTCTTCACTATCTGTCATGCTCAGAATCTCGTAGGCCTCTTTACTTGTGTACCTTCGATTTGCCATTTTGGGCTCTAAATTTAGGGGTACACTAGTAAGATTCACAGGTAAAAAGGCACCTGACTGTCAGCAAATGTATGAAACGCTTAAAAAAAAAAACTGTTAGCGATTGCAGGGATCAGGACTGTCTCTGCGAACGCTGCAGTTATGTGTGTTGTGTTTGGTAAGTGACAGTGATCGATCGATACTGCACTTGGGTGGGCTGGGCTGGGCTGGGCGGAGGGGCTAAACGCAGGTGCTAGCAGGTATCTGGGCTGATCCCGCTAACACTGCGCTTTTGGGAACCCTAAACCACTGGGGACGCTAGTATAGATCTGATCAGATCAGATATTTATCTGTTCAGATACTTTACCACTAAGGGAGGTGTATGCTTTGCGCGTGGGTGTTAGCGTTACTGGCACTAACCTAACGCTGCCTGGGGCAACGCAGACCCTCTCTGGTGCTAAAACCTAATTGATATCACCCGCCGGGCGTTTAGTGGGTTAAACCTTTATTGGGTTATATACGGCGGGTGCCCTGATGCTATAAAAAGCAAACTAACCAACCAGCGTCACCCGTAACACTTATATGGTGATCACTGGTGAAAGGGTTAACTAGGGGCAATCAGGGGGTTAAAACCTTTATTAGGTTATATATGGGGGTACCTGACGCTATATAAAAACCTGACGGGTAACCTAAACAACTAACTGGCTAACCAGTGTCACCAGCGACACTTATACAGTGATCACTGGTGAAAGGGTTAACTCTAGGGGCAATCAGGGGGTTAAAATAATATATGGGGGTACCTGACACTATAAAAACCTGCGGCAAACCTAAAAATAAATAACTGGCTATCTAGGGCACCACCGACACTAATACAGCGATCGGAAAAACGATTGCTTAGTGACGCTGGCATTAGGGGGTGAAAGGGTTACCTGGGGGGCGATCAAGGGGTTAAACCTTTATTAGGGGGGGTTAGGGGGCTACCCTGGACCTAAAGGGGCCTAAACCTAACTGCCCTGCAACTTTTTACTGTCACAAATGACACTGATTGCAGTGATCAGTAAAAAAATGACCACTGCAAACGGTGCACTGTGACTGGGGGTACTGGGGGTGATTTGGGGGGTGATCTGGGGGTGACTGGGGGGTGTAAGTGTGCCTACATGTACTGGTGTCAGTGTAGTGTTGGTGCACTTACTGTGAGATGTCTTCTCTCCTCGCGCCGGAACGAAAAGTCCGCCGCATGGAGAGAAGACATCACTTCCTCTGCCTGTGTTTACAATACACAGGCAGAGGAAGATTCTCATTCGCCGGGAGCGATCGCGAGGGGGTGGCCGGAAACAAATGGCCGTCCCCTCATCACGGATCGCTCCCGAACAGATAACCACCGCTCACTGTATAGAAGGGGGGTCCGATGGGACCCCCCAACTATACGAAGGCAGTCACGTACAGGTACGTGATTGTGCCTGTCCGTGCCATTCTGCCGACGTATATATACAGTGAGCGGTCGTTAAGTGGTTAAAGTGTCTATCTCACACGTACAAATATGCAGAAAATGCACCAAAAAATATTTTTTTGCCCTAATTTTCTTTTTTTCTTTTTTTTTATAGTACAATAGGAGAACAGTATCTAAAGTGTCCATCTCACACGTACAGATATGCAGAAAATGCACCAAAATAAATTTTTACGGCAGAAAACACACCAAAAAATTATGTTTTGCCCTAAATTATTATATTTTTGGAAGCTCAAAATAGGAGAACAGTATCTAAAGTGTCTATCTTACCCGTACAGATATGCAGAAAATGCACCAAAATAAATTTTTATGGCAGAAAACGCACCAAAAAATAATGTTTTGCCCTAAATTATTATATTTTTGGAAGATCAGAATAGGAGAACAGTATTTAAAGTGTCTATCTCACCCGTACAGATATGCAGAAAATGCACCAAATTTTTTTTTTATGGCAGAAAATGCACCAAAAAATTTTTTTTTGCCCTAAATTATTATATTTTTTGAAGATCAGAATAGGAGAACAGTATTTAAAGTGTCTATCTCACACGTACAAATATGCAGAAAATGCACCAAAAAATATTTTTTTGCCCTAATTTTTTATTTTATTTTTTATTTTATAGCAGAATAGGAGAACAATATCTAAAGTGTCTATCTCACACGTACAAATATGCAGAAAATGCACCAAAAAATATTTTTTTGCCCTAATTTTTATTTTAATTTTTTATAGCAGAATAGGAGAACAGTATCTAAAGGGTGTATCTCACAGTAACATATGCAGTGCTGGTGCACTGAGCTTGCATAAAATGCCCGCCGAAGCCAACCTAACATACGGATAAAAGTTAGCTTTTCTCTGGCACTGGGCTCAGGGCAGGATAAAAAGATTGTGCACTGCACCCACACAACAAAAGCAAGGTAGATCGCTGAGTAATTAGATTTCTGAATCAGGACAGGACTCCTATCTAATTTTCTCCCTCAAAGCAGCAGCAGCAGACTTTCCCTACACTAACTGAAGCAGAGTGACTGAAGCAGAGTGACGTGCTGTGCTATGTGCCTCTAGCTTATATAGAGGCTGGGTCACATGCTGCACTGGCCAATCACAGCCATGCCATTAGTAGGCATGGCTGTGATGGCTTCTAAGGGCACACAAGTTAAAAAAAAATGTTGATTGGCTGCCCTGCAGCTTTTTAAAATGCGCCATTAAATTGCCGAACACCGAAAGCGAATATATAGTAAATTGTTCAGGTTCGAGTCCGGGTACCAAAAACCCAAAAGTCCGGTACGAACCCGAAATTTACAGTTCAGGTTCGCTCAACCCTATACTCTAACCTATATAATCTCCCCAAACATACAACAAACCATACTAGATCTGAAACTTGACACACCTCAATCAATTCTTTCCTCAACAAATACTACCCCAAACACATAGACAAAGATGATGCCCTTCAGTTAGAAAACACTATTTCGGAAGAGGAACTCAAATCGGCAATCAAACAGCTTAAAAATGGTAAAAGCCCCGGCCCCAATGGGCTCACAGCTGCCTATTACAAGGCCTTTACAGACACTTTAGCCCCACATATTATTAAGACTTTTAACTCCTTAACATTGTCCACTCTCCCCTTCCATAGACTACTGGAAGCCCACATCACAGTGATCCCAAAAGAGGAGAAAGACCCTGCATCAGTTATTAATTACAGGCCGATATCCTTATTGAATGTCGATAAAAAGCTGTATTCCAAGATTTTAGCTTCCCGTCCGGTACCTTTCCTGCCATCCCTGATAGGGAGAGACCAAGTTGGCTTCATCCCTGGAAGAAAAGCCAGGGATAACACAATCAAAGCCCTGAATATACATAATTGGATTACAACACACAAACAGGAAGGATTCTTTCTATCACTGGATGCAGAGAAGGCATTCGACAGGCTAGCATAGGACTACCTGGGAGCAGTCCTGAGACATATTGGTCTCCAGGACCGGATGTTCAATACCATTATGTCCCTTTATACAGCTCCAACCGCCAGAGTTTGTGTAGACGGCCACCTGTCGAACGCCTTCTCCGTTAGTAACGGGACAAGACAGGGATGCCCACTTTCCGCAACTTTATTCGTCCTAACCCTTGAACCCTTCCTCCAATGTCTCAGATCCAACGACAATGTCAAAGGCTTTCTCATCACCGATCGTACTTATAAGATAGCTGCCATCACTGATGACATATTACTATTCCTGAAGGAACCACACATATCAATCCCAAATCTTCTAAAAGAATTTAATCTCTTTCATAGTATTTCCAACTTCAAGATTCATTTTACAAAATCCCAGGCCCCGAACATCTCCCTCTCACAGGAAACAGTAACACAATGTAAAAACAACTTCTCCTTTCAATGGAAACATGATCAGATTAAATATCTTGGGATACACCTAACGGCAAACCTTTCAGACATATTCTCCAAAAATTATCCACTCATCCTCAAAACCATCACAAACGACCTAAGTAAATGGAACAAACCCCATTTTTCCTGGTTTGGAAGGGCAGCAATTCTAAAGATTAGACATGTGCACAAAAAAAAATTGTTTTGTTTTGTTCATTTCATCTCGTTTCCGTAGGTTCGTAAAGATTCGTAATTTCGTAAGACGCGAGTTTTCATATTCGGACTCGTTCGTACTTTTGTAACAGTTTAATTTTTGTTGATTCTGAATGATTCGTAATTCTGTTTAATTTATTTTCGTTGATTCGAAATTCGTAATTTTGTTAGATAATAATTTTTGTTTATTCGGTACACTACTTGCCTTTTACGTTGATTCGTAACATTGTTTTGTTTTCGTTGATTCGTGTCTACTACCGTGCTTCGAATGGATTCGTACTTTCATAAATACATTGTGGTCATTCGCAATCTCGTATTTTAGTTTAGTTTTCAACATGCGGCTTCTAATAAGTCCTATACTTACTCCCAGTCCACTCCCTCAGTCACGAGACCTGACTCAGTCTCCTCCTCAACTGAATTTAAAAAGATTTGGGAATGCATTGTGACTCAGACACAAAAGAGATAAGCTAAGATATTATGTAAGATACATCACTCACTACACTGCCCATTCGAAAGAACGTTTCGAGAACATGAAATTACGAACAGACAAAGAAACAAATTTACGAACACAGAAATGAAATACAAACATACACAATTACGAACAAAGGATTGAAAATACGGAATGCAAATCATTCGTTATAGTTGTCATTTTCGTTCTTTTGCTTTTTCTGTGTTTCGTATTTTAGTCCAATCGTAACTTCGTATTTTCAAGCGTTCGTTCTTTTGCTTATTTGTAATTACGTAATTTTCGTATTTTGGTTCTTTCAGCTATTCGGATGTTCGAATTGGTCCGAATGTACGAATACTAACAAATTTGTATGAAAATCCATTCGTTACGAAACAAATCGCACATGTCTACTAAAGATGAACATACTTCCCCGCATTATAAATATCTTGCAAACCTTACCCATGAAGCTCCCGCCAACCTTCTTTCAATCATACAAACAACTGTGTACCAGGTTTCTATGGAGACAGAAAAGACCTAGGTTAGCAGACGAGCAACTGACGAAACCGAAAACAAAGGGGGGCATTGGTCTCCCAGACCTTAAGAAATATTATTGGGCTTGCCACCTCTCTAGAATTGTAGATTAGTCAGTACATAGCCACTGTAAAGACTGGGTCGCTCTTGAACACACATTTTCCCCCCTACCACTACGATCCCTGCCTTGGACCTTAACCAAGCACACCCCGAGGAATCTGAATGATCACCCTCTCATTGCCCCGGTTTCAAGGAAACCTGCCGAAAGCTACACATCTCCTCTCACCCTGGACCCCTTACTTCTATAAAACTCAATCCAGCATTCCCACCTGGTATGTCCACAAATTTTTGGGCAGAAACCTAGCAACACACAGAGGTTCTAGCCCACCACTTCTTCCGATTGTCAGGGCTGGGCTCAGCCCTTCCTTCTCTGTGCTGGCAGCTCAGTTGTAAGCCAATTGCCAGCTTCCATCTCTCCTCAGTGATCCACCTGTTGTTGATCTGCTCGTCAGTCCTGCCCACTTAAGCCTTCTAGTTAATTTGCTCTTCGCCTTCGCCTGTGTTACCATCACAAGAGACTTTTTCATGCGTTGCTGTTGAAGACCTGCTTGACTGACATCTCCGCTGGCTACAGATCCTGCTTGCTGAACTGCTACCTTTATCACTGGCTCTTGGACATTGGCTTGGCTGACTACCCGATCCGGTTACTGAACCCTGGCTATGTTTTGACTACGCTTACTCTGTTTACCTTTTTATTTTTATTATTAAACAAGTGTGATTTAACTCTACTTCTGTCTCAGTCTGATTCATGGTTCCTGACACCGATTAGGTATACTTCTGGAGCGTTCTTCCCTACCAGCTAACACAGACAACATTGCCTTTCCTCTCTGGACATATTTCCAGATCAGACATTTCCTAAAAGAAGCTGACTATGCATCCTCCGTCTCTCGTCTGCTCACAACATTTGAACAGCTATGCTCTCACTCTTCACCCCAGCAGCATACTGTTCTCTAAGATTTACAACATACTCTCCTCATATAGCTCAATGAAAACTAACAAAGCTTGTTTAAGCTGGGAAAGAGACCTACAAATATATATTACAGAGGCACAATGGGAACGCATATCTACAATAACACACAAGGGCTCCCTCAATGTCTCGATCCTGGAAAACAACTATAAAATCCTAATGCGCTGGTGCAGAACCCCAGTAATCCTCAACAAATATAATCCTGCCCTTTCTGAAAAATGCTGGAGATGTTTTAGGGATACAGGTACTTTAGAGCACATATGGTGGTCCTGTCCCCTAATCCAGCTGTTCTGGACCCAAATCCGGGAACTGACATCACAAATCTCTACATACACTCTATAACACACCCCAACACAGTTCCTCCTTCACCATTCGGACCTGCCGACACACCAATACTGCAAAACACTAATACCACCGCTAATAAATGCGGCCAAACTATGTATCCCTCTTCATTGGGGACCAACCCATGTTCCGACCATCCCTGAATGGCTCAAACGAGTGGAAAATTTTTTGGAAATTTAAGAACTAATCTCCATAGCCAAAGATTGTCCAACCAAATTTTCACACACATGGGCCTGTTGGACCCACTTCCGTACCACAGACAAATACAAATTATTAACAAGCCAAACTATTATGAACCACCCACCCCAAGACGACTGCAACCCTTATTGACTCTACTCCCACATTTCATAAGCTAACCTCATCAAAACATGAGACAATTGGCCTCCCTCCCCTAAACAAGGGAAGATTGAGGGAGGAGCCTTCTCAAACTATCTAAACAAACACCCAAATATCTTCAGACCAAGCTTCTTTACCCACCTTACTCCAATCCTTTGGGATTGGGGGCGGAGACTGGGAGGTATTCCAAACCCAACCCACTCTCCCCCCCTTCCTTTTTTTTTCTTCTTTCCCCTCCCCCCGAATCTTTTTATTTGGGGTTTTCACCCTGAACCAATCCCTTTATCCATCAGAGCTCTATTTCACCAAACACCGATAGTTAACCAACTTCAACTGCTTGGTTGTTGGAAGGAATTAATTACTCAAAGTTGGTTTTTACCTCATGAACTAGCAAATCCCCAACTCTATCCAAAAAACACACCCAAACATGATTTGGCATCAGACAGAAGTAATATTACTGTGATAAACATGGTTATTTAGCAGAATAACAATAACCGTACCTCATGTTTCAACCAATGTTCACTCTGTCGACTTAAGCTAAAAATTCTCTGAAACTATTATTGCATGCTAGTTCTGATCATCGCTGTTCTAAAACCTTTTGTATTGCTTCAGACACCTTGTTTAAATGCAATGTAAACCTTATTTTATTTACCAGTAAAATATTATGGAAAAAAAAAAAAGTTTTTTTTTTTTTTTTTATAAAAACAAATTATTTTTTGTTTAGTTGAGGACAAAATCATATAGAGGATTTCAAAAACAAAGCCAACCAATAATGATCCTTCTCCTTGTCAAATTTGTTTATTGATTTTGAAAATATAAACATTGGTAATAAAATATTGATTACATTAAATGGTAGCATTAGATGAATTTACATATCAAATCTTAGTATTACTTGTAGTTACAAGTAATTGAAGACATAAGTAGGCTATATGTTATTTGAAAGAATAAGGTGTTACAATCAATTTTAACAATTATATAATCAAGAGCAACAAAAAATTAAAACATTGTTAAACTTTTAACTTTTAGAGTAATATGTAATAAAGAAATAGTATTAATTACTACGAGATTCAGTTACTTATAATAGGACATTAGAGCTTACTAACTATTATTGTGTTATACTTGAACATTGTAAAAGTGAATGTTTCGCTACCATTTTGTTAAATAAAAATAAATAGGAGAAGACAGGATAGAATAAGGAGAAAAGAAAAGACTAAAAGAAAAGTAAAGATAAGAAAAAAAAAGTCTGGATTAGAAGAGGTTTCTGGGGTTTTCTTAGTAACAATATATACATAGTATCTATTCGGCAGTTATTCAAACCGAAGTTGAATAGTTACTAAGGTCTTAGTAAAGAAGTGTCAAAATTAGGAGAAACAAAGTGGGTCACCCAAGGATTCCATATTTTCTCAAATTTGTGTATGTTATCGTTGGATATGGCATCTGTTTACGAGAGGATCATGGCTTGATTTATTCTATTCGTAGTTTCAGAAAACATTAATGAGGAGGACTTCCACGCTTTGGGGATGGTCTGCTTTGCGGCTGTGGTAATTTGTAAAAGGAGTTTAAATTGGGTATAGGAGATTTGGGTAGGCTTTAAATTTAGAAGCGCAATTGTCAGATCTGGGATGATAGTTTTCTTGAATAATTTAGAGAGCATTGGGAATATTTCTTTCTAATAATTTTTTGCTACCTGGCAATCCCAAAAGATATAAAAATGCGTTCCTGGATCACCACAGCCGTGAAAGCAAAGTGGAGAGTATTGAAGAACATATTTCGCAATCCTAACAGGGACCAGATACCAACGCATAAGTACTTTATAGTTCGCCTCTAAGGCTACTACATTTTGAGAAGATGTTTTGGTATTGGCCCAGACTTTATCCCATTTGGATGAAAACCAAGATCACTCTCCCATTTTTCCACATAGGAGGGTGTTTTTGTATTAGGCAAAGTATTCAGGTGACTATATAATATTGATATGAGCCCTTTTAAGTGGGGGTAATTTTTACATATACGTTCAAAATGTGTTATGTAACATAGATTATGTCTACCTTGTACAAATGACATAATTTTGTTTTGATCTGTAGATAACAAAAGAGTTCTGAATCTGGAAATTGATGGCTTTCACATATTTCAGGAAATGTTTTAAGTGAAGTGGTTGTTATCAGGTCACAGAGTTGTGTTAAGTCAGCAGAAATCCATTTTTTTAAATGTTTTAAGAGATGTATGAGCCGGGTAGAAAAGTGGATTTCTAATAAATAATACAAGAGGTATATGCAGAGACTGTAGTCATTTGATTACTTTGAATCTATCCCATATAGCAATTGTATGTTTAGTAATCCTATTTTTAATTAGTTTATGGTCAGAAGAGGTAGACCATATTAGATTTGGTATGGAGATCGGATCACAGTCAACTGATTCAATCACTACCCAGAGGGGGACCTTGTGTTTCGTGTGATATTTAGGAATATGCGCTATTTGTGCTGCATGGAAATAATCAGTAAAATTAGGGAAACCTAATCCTCCTTTAAGTTTAGAAAGATAAAGAGTGTGGGAAGGTAAGCAATATTTTAAGGAGCTCCATATGAATGCTTGTGTTTTACGTTGTAGGTTCCTAAGGAAGTATGTCGGGATAGGAATGAGTAATACACAAAAGAGATATTTAGGTAGTACAGTCATTTTTATTACATTTATTTTACCAATCCATGATATTGGCAAAGAGGACCATTGTTTAAGAAAATTAGTAATTTTTCGTAGTAGTGGAGGATAGTTAGCAGAGAAGATATCAGATAGAATGGGGGTAAGAGTAATACCTAGATACTTGAAATGATATGTTGACCATGTAAAAGGGAGAGATGTTTGAGCTTGTTGTAGTGTTTGCTGAGGTAAAGAGTTTAAAGCTGTTGATTTTTGTGAGTTTATAATTAGTCCAGAAATTTGGGCAAAGTGATCTAGTTTGCTTATAAGATTGGGAGTAGAAATATGAGGGGAAGACATAAAAATGAATATATCATCAGCAAATAGACATAATTTATGTTGATGGCCTGCTAAATCTATGCCCTTGATTAAGGGGTCTGTACGGATAGCCTGGGCAAGAGGTTCAATGGGTAAGGAAAATAAGAGTGGAGAGAGAGGACAACCCTGAAGTGTTCCTCTATTGATGTCAAACAGGTCTGATTTGTATCCTGAAAATGTAACATATGCCTTGGGATTATTATAAAGTGAAGTGACCCAGCTTAGAAAATGAGGGCCAAAGCCCCATTTTTGTAGAGCAAAATGTAAGTAGGGCCACGTCACTGTATCAAATGCTTTTTTGATATCTAATGACAGGAGAAACAGAGGTATTCACCGTGTTTTAGCTGCTTGAATCAATAATGATGTTCTACTAACATTATCTGCTGCTTGGCGTAAAGGGATGAAACCTACTTGATCTTTGATAATTAATGAATCAATTCTATTATTGAGACGAGACACCGTTACTTTCACTAGTAGTTTTATATCTAGGTTTAATAAGGATATAGGTCTAAAGTTAGTACAAGATGAGTCATCAGACTGAGGTTGAGAGATCATTGAAATTATTGCTGTTAAAGTTTCCGGTCGGAAGGATTGTTTGTTAAGTAGGGAGTTAAATGCTTTTTTCAGCATGGGAGTAAGAATATGGGAACATTTTTTATAGTAGAGGGCTGAGAACCATCAGGGCCTGGTCGTTTATTTAACTTAAGTGATTTATTTGCTATTTCGATTTCTATAGGTTTAATAGGATTTTCAAGGTTATCGTAATGAACTTGAGAAATGGTCGGAAGTTGAATTTGTGAAAAAAATGATTCTGCTGAGGATTGGTCGAAGGATCCTTCTTTTTTGTATAAAGAAGTAAGATGTTTATGAAAGATGTGTAAGATCTTTACTGGGTTACTAGTGTATTTATCATTAGGGATGAGCTGAACACTCCCTTGTTCAGTTCGCAGCAGAACATGTGAACAGGCAAAACATTTTTTCAAACATGCGAACACCGTTAAAGTCTATGGTACACGAACGTGAAAAAAGTGCTAATTTTAAAGGTTAATATGTAAGTTATTGTCATAAAAAGTGTTTGGGGACCTGGGTCCTGCCCCAGGGGACATGTATCAATGCAAAAAAAAGTTTTACAAACAGCCGTTTTTTTCGGGAGCAGTGATTTTAATAATGCTTAAAGTGAAACAATAAAAGTGAAATATTCCTTTAAATTTTGTACCTGGAGGGTGTCTATAGTATGCCTGTAAAGTGGCACATTTTTCCCGTATTTATAACAGTCCCTGCGCAAAATGACATTTCTAACGGAAAAAAAGTAATTTAAAACTACTATAATGAATTCTCGGGTCCCGACAATACAGGTAAAAGTCATTGAAAAAAACGGCATTGCGTGGGGGTCCCCCCAAATTCCATACTAGGCCCTTCAGGTCTGATATGAATATTAAAAGGAACCCTGTGCCATTTTTTTTTAAATGGCGTAGGGGGTCCCCCTCAAAATCCATACCAGACCCTTATCTGAGCACGCAACCTGGCAGGCCGCAGGAAAATAGGGGAGATGAGAGAGCGCCCCCCCCTCCTGAATCGTACCAGGCCACATGCCCTCAACACGGGGAGAATGCTTTGGGGTCCAAAGCACCATGTCCCCATGTTGATGGGGACAAGGGCCTCATCCTCACAACCCTTGCCCGGTGGTTGTGGGGGGCTTATCGGAATCTGGAAGCCACCTTTAACAAAGGGGACCCCCAGATCCCGGCCCCCCATGTGAATTGGTAATGGGGTACATTGTACCCCTACCATTTCACAAAAAGAAGTGTCAAGAATGGTAAAAAACACAGGAGACAGCTTGGGATAAGTCCTTTATCAACCACTTGCTTACTGGGCACTTAAACCCCCTTCGTACCCAGACCAATTTTCAGCTTTCAGCGCTGACGCACTTTGAATGACAATTGCGCAGTCATACAGCGCTGTACCCAAATGATATTTTTATAATTTTTTTTCCCACAAATAGAGATTTCTTTTGGTGGTATTTGATCACCTCTGCGGTTTTTATTTTTTGCGCTATAAACATAAAAACACAGAAAATGTTGAAAAAAACCCCACAATTTCTTTTTACTTTTTGCTATAATAATATCCGTTTTTTTAAAAAATAACTATTTTTTTTCTCAGTTTAGGCCGTTACGTATTCTTCTATATATTTTTGGTAAAACAAATTGCAATAAGCGTATAGTGATTGGTTTGCGCAAAAGTTATAGCGCCTACAAAATAGGGGATAGATTTATGACATTTTTATTATATTTTTTTTTACTAGTAATGGCGGTTATCTGCGATTTTTGTCAGGCCTGCAATATTGCGGCAGACACATCGGACACTTGTGACACTATTTTGGAACCATTCACATTTATACAGCGAACAGTGTGCTATAAATATGCATTGATTACTGTATAAATGTGACTGGCAGGGAAAGGGGTTAACACTAGGGGGCGATCAAGGGGTTAAATATGTTCCCTGGAAGTGATTCTTACTGTGTGGGGGAGGGGACTGACTGGGGGAGGTGACCCATCTGTGTCATTATGTACAAGGGACACAGCATCGGTCTCCTCTCTCCCTGACAGGATGTGGATCTCTGTGTTTACACACAGAGATCCACGTCCTGCCTCTGTAACAGCCGATCGCGTGTACCTGGCGGACATCGCGGCCGCCAGACACGCGCATCGGCATCACGTGACACGGCGGGCACAGCTGTTCCCCGCCGCGTGCCCTCGGTGGCGTGCAGGGGGGATGAATACAGCAGGACGTCCAGGGACGTCCACCCGGCACTTGAGAGCCGCACTGCAGACGTCTTTCGTCTATAGCACGGGTCTCAAGTGGTTAAAAAAGAAAAAAAAATTCCAGCGATGTACATCCATTCTTGAGTGGAGGATTCGGAGAAAAAAAGAAAAAAAAACGCAGACAAGATCCGCCTACATGGGTGGTTCCCGTCGAATGACACTACACCCACCGTGACAGCTCTTAAATAGCTGAGGGTGGGGCCACCTGTCACATGCGCGGGTGACCCCGCCCCCTCTGACGCAACAGGGGTTTCCCGTGGCGTCAGAGGGGGGGTCACCCATAACGCCACGGGGAAACCACAGGAAACCCCCGTCTGTGGTCACTGAGGATTACAGTATCTAGAACTGCCACCTCCCAGCCATGTACTACTTCCAAGGGTTCTGGGAATGGAAAACCATCTCTTAAGGTTTTACGTATGTCTTCCTCTGCGTCAATGCCTCCAAAACGGACAGAATCCTCTGTGTTCTGTGGTATCGCAAGAATGGTGTCTACATAAAGCGGGCCTTGAGAGGAAACTAAGTCTTCCTCTTCCTCCCGCTGCTCTGCCTCGAGTGCCCTGTCCATAATGCCATGCAGAGTCTGCTCCAGCAGGAAAACAACAGTGACTGTATCTCTGATGCATGCATTGTCACAGCTCACTATCCTTGTGGCCTCCTCAAATGGTGACAGTACAGTGCATGCATCCTTTATCAACAGCCATTGGCATGGCACCCTGAGCCTGTCATTGTGCCATACTCACACAGGTACTCGTTGATGGCCCTCTTTTGCATGTGCAGCCACTGCAGCATAGTCAAAGTTGAGTATTACCTGATGGGCATGTCATAAATGAGGCGGTTTATGGGAAGGTGGAATTCCTGCTGAATTTCAACCAAACGGGTACTGTCTGTGTAGGACTGCCTGAAATGGCTACAGACTCTTCTGGCCTGCTTTAGCAGATCTTTCAACCCTGGGTACCTGCTTAAGAAACATTGCACCACCAAATTAAGGACATGTGCCAAGAAAAAAATATATAAATTTCCCTGCAAGCTTTTTTTACTTTATAAACAACGGCTTGGGGGGCCGATCTGTATGTTGAGGCCACAATTTAGTGTACTCAGAACAATATTATAGATTAGGGTTGTCCCGATAACGATACTAGTATCGGTATCTAGTATCGGTATCGGGACCAATACCGAGCATTTGTGCGAGTACTTGTACTCGCACAAATGCTCCCGATGCCTAATCCAATACCCGCAATCGGAAGTCGGCGGCTGAGAGGGCGGAGCGGAGATCGGTCTGGCAGCAGTAGAACTATGGATAAGCTGGCCAGGGCAGGGATGCAGGGTGCGCCGCATATTTTGTCCAAAACGGTGACCGGAGCTGTCACATTCGATAAAGGAAGTGATGTTCCATGTCTCCGTCGGAGGGTAAACATCACAACCCCCATCTTGGTACACCCTGCACTCGGCTGCAGTAAGCCAGCAGCGGACATCTTGTTACACCCAGCCCATATAGTTCGGGTTGGGTGTAACAAAATGTCCGCTGCTGGCTTACTGCAGCCAAGTGCAAGGTGTACCAAGATGGGCATTGCAGCAAAATTACTAGATGATAAATGATGATAAATGTTAAATGACATGAATGATGAGAGACAAGGAATGATTTTTCAATACTATATGCCATATAGCATTTCTTTCCTCTCATCATTCATGTAATGTATTATGAAATTTCCAATCAGTGCTGCATTTCAGTGCCCACCAGTGCCTGCCCATAAGTGCTGCCTATCAGTGCCACTTATCAGTGCCCATCAGTCAATGCCAGCCATCAATGCCAGCCATCACTGCCAGCCACCTATCAGAGCCCATCAGTCAGTGACATATATCAGTTCCCATAAGTGCCGCCTATAAGTGTCATCTATCAGTGCCCATAAGTGCTGCCTATAAGTGCCATCTATCAGTGCCCATCAGTCAGTGTCATCAATCCGTGCCAGTCATCAGTCAGTGAGACCTATCAGTGCCCATCAGTCAAACTGTCACGTGACATTAAAAAAAAAGTATCGGTAATCTGTATTGGCGAGTACTTGAAAAAAAATATTGGTACTTGTACTCGGCCTTAAAAAAGTGGTATCCGGACAACGCTATTAGAGATTCTTTGGATAAATTCTGGTGTCTGTTTTACAGACTTTGGATAGAAGTAACAGATTGGGCTTTGGGTGTTTGTGGTGCCTTCCCACCGTAACCCTATAGAGGTACTGTTGATGAAAGCAAAAATTGGCCTTGCTGTCAAAAAATTTAATTATATGCCTGGTAAAACAGTGGCAGAAAAATTGGGCTTTGAGTGTTGGTAGTGACTTCACACTGTAACCCTATAGAGGTAATCTTGATGAAAGCAAGAATTGGCCTTAAATTATATGCACCTGTCAAACCTGTGCAGAAAAATTGGTCTTTGGGTGTAACTTGTGCCCATGAAACCTATACCGAAAAAGTTCTTCCAGATAAAATCAACACTCACAAAGCTAGGCAGCCTAGACAGTTTTTCAGAGATTACACATCCCAAAAACACTCAATCAAAATTAATCAGTCCTGGATTAGCAGCAGCTATCAAGCCCCTAATGCCGATGTCACCAACTAAGTGGGCTGGGAGATAACAGCTCCACAATCTGATGGAATGGGGTAGATGCTCTCTACTCTTTCATGATGACTGCCTCTAGAGGACATCCTGCCTCGTTGGGGTTTTGCCTCACCCTCAGGTTCCTCCTCTGCTCTACTTTTCCATGCATGATGCTGGGGCTATGGCAGGAGTAGCTGTGGACAAAGAGGCAGAATAAGCCACTCTGGCAGCTGCGGTGGACTGCACACTAGTCTCTGCTTGGGTGATAAAGGATGAGGAGGATAAGGATGGTTTATTAAACCAGTCTACCACTTTCTCTGCATGCTGTGGGTGTGTAACGCCGAGCGCTCCGGGTGTCCCATCCATCCCGGAGTGCCCGCGGCGTCTGTCCCCCTGCAGCGCTCCGGTCGGCCCCTCTGACCGTGAGCGCTGCTCTGATGCTGGCGGGGATGCGATCCATGCGGCGGCACCTGTCCGCCCGCGGATCGCATCCCATCCTGCTCACCGGCCTCCTCCTCCTGCTCCGTCCCGGCGCGCGGTCCCGCTGCTCTCCAGGGCGCGCGCGCGCCGGTCTTCTTAAATTTAAAGGGCCAGTGCACCATTGATTGGTGCCTGGTCCAATTACTGTGTACACACCCAAAACACTTAAAAACCCACTCCCCCTTCCTGTCCTTGCCGGATCCTTGCCGGATCTTGTTGCCTTAGTGCCCTGAGAAAGCGTTTTGTAGTTGCCTTGCCAGTGTATCTGACCTTCTGCCGTTGCCCCTGACTACGAAACATTGCCGCCTGCCCTGACCTTCCGCTACGTCTGACCTTGCCTCTGCCTAGTCCCTGTGTACCGTGCCTATCTCAGCTGCCAGAGAAGTCGAGCCGCTACTGGGGGACACGACCTGGTTGCTACCGCCGCAGCAAGTCCATCCCGCTTTGCGGCGGGCTCTGGTGAAAACCGGTAGCTGCTTAGAACCGGTCCTCCAGTGCGACCCATGCCTTCGCTTCTCTGGCACAGAGGATCCACCTCCTGTGTCCTCACTAGCCACCAGTCCGGGCCTTGACAGTAGATCCGGCCATGGATCCCGCTGAGGTACCGCTGCCAAATCTCGCTGACCTCACTACCGTGGTTGCCCAGCAGTCGCAACAGATCGTCCAACAAGGACAGCAGCTGTCGCAGTTGACCGCCATGGTCCAGCAGCTTCTGCCGCCACAGCCTCCAGCATCTTCCCCTCTCCGAGCTGCCGCTACTACCTCGAGAATTCGCCTGTCTCTTCCGGAGAAATTTGACGGGGATTCTAGGATGTGCCGGGGATTCTTGTCCCAATGTTCCCTGCATCTTGAGATGATGTCTGACCAGTTTTCCACAGAACGGTCTAAAGTGGCATTCGTGGTCTCTCTGTTGTCTGGAAAGGCCTTGGCCTGGGCCACGCCACTCTGGGACCGCAACGACCCTGCTACAGCCACTGTTCAGTCCTTCTTTGCTGAGGTTCGCAGTGTTTTTGAGGAACCAGCCCGAGCCTCATCCGCTAAAACCTTGTCCAAGGAAACTCCTCTGTGGGCGAATATGCCATACAGTTCTGCACACTGGCCTCAGAGTTAGCCTGGAATGATGAGGCTCTCTGCGCGACCTTCAAGAAGGGTTTATCCGGCCACATCAAGGATTGTCTGGCCGCACGAGAGATACCCTCTTCCTTGACGGAACTCATCCCTTTAGCTACCCGCATCGATATGCGCTACGTCGAAAGACGCCAAGAGCTTCGCCAGGAGAAAGATCTCGTTCGCACCAGGCGTTATCCGCGCCTGGCTCCTCTCTTTCTGAATCCAATTCATCCTGTTACCGTGCCTCCCGCCGAGGAGGCCATGCAAGTGGACCGGTCTCACCTGACCCTACAAGAGAGGTCTCGCCGTAGGAACGAGATCTTATGCCTTTATTGTGCGAGCTCTGAACACTTCCTAAAAGACTGCCCTATTCGTCCTCCGCGTCAGGGAAACGCTCGCACCTAGTGAACGTGGGAGAGGCGTTACTAGGTGTGAATTCTTCCTCTCCACGTCTGACTATTCCTGTGTGGATTTCTCCTTCTGCTGGCTCCCTCTTCCCTGCGGTGGCCTTCCTGGACTCTGGTTCTGCAGGAAACTTTATTGAAGCCTCTTTTATCAACAGGTTCAACATTCCTGTTACCCGTCTCATCAAACCCTTCTTCATTTCCTCTGTAAATGGAGAGAATTTGGATTGTACCGTGCGTTACCGCACCGAACCCCTGCTCATGTCCGTTGGTGTTCTTCACTACGAAAAGATTGAATTCTTTGTTTTGCCGAACTGTACTTCTGACATCCTTCTTGGCCTACCCTGGCACCAGCGTCACACTCCTACCCTCGACTGGACCACTGGGGACATCAAATCCTGGGGTGACTCCTGTCACAAGCATTGCCTTAAGTCTGTACCGACCTGTCAAGTCCCCATCACTACTCCGTTGCCTGGCCTTCCAAAGGCCTATCAGGACTTTTCTGATGTCTTTTGCAAAAAACAGGCGGAGGTCTTACCACCACATAGACCCTACGACTACCCCATTGACTTGCTCCCAGGTACTACACCACCCCGTGGCAGAATTTTTGACGACATCCTAATCTTCTCTGCCAACCTTGAGGAACATCGGCTCCATGTTCGTCAAGTGCTCCAGCGCCTCCGCGTAAATCAACTTTATGCTAAATTTGAAAAATGCCTTTTTGAGCGCAGCAGTCTTCCTTTCCTAGGTTATCTGGTCTCTGGACAAGGTCTTCAAATGGACCCTGACAAACTCTCCGCAGTCTTGGGTTGGCCACGCCCCTCTGGACTTCGTGCTATCCAACGCTTCCTTGGATTCGCCAACTACTATCGTCAGTTCATACCCCACTTCTCCACCATCGTTGCTCCTATAGGGGCACTGACCAAAAAAGACGCGAATCCTAGGTCCTGGCCGCCTCAAGCGGAGGAAGCCTTTACTCGCCCTAAGACCGCCTTCTCCTCTGCACCTGTCCTGTCTCGGCCAGATCCTCTAAAGCCGTTCTTCCTTGAAGTTGACGCCTCCTCGGTAGGAGCCGGAGCTGTGCTTCTTCAAAAAAACGCTAAAGGGAAAAACGTCACTTGTGGTTTTTTCTCTAAAACTTTCTCCCCTCCGGAAAAAAACTATTCCATAGGTGACCGTGAACTGTTGGCCATCAAGTTGGCATTAGAAGAGTGGAGACATCTCCTGGAAGGATCCCTTCACCCTATCTCCATCTACACTGACCATAAAAATTTGTCCTACCTTCAGTCCGCTCAGCGCCTAAATCCTCGCCAGGCCAGGTGGTCATTGTTCTTTGCCCGCTTCAACTTCCAGATCCATTTTCCGCCATTTTCCGCTCGCTGACATAAATGTCAGGGCTGATGCCTTGTCCCGTTTCTCCGATACCTCTGAAACCGAGACTCCTCCTCAACACATCGTACCCACTGAGTGTCTGATTTCCTCTGCTCCTGCTTCTCTCGTGCCAATTCCTCCAGGAAAGACTTTCGTTCCTCCACGCCTTCGGCTTCAGATACTCAAGTGGGGCCATTCCTCCCATCTAGCCGGTCACGCTGGGATCAAAAAATCCATACAATTGATTGCCAGACACTATTGGTGGCCTACCCAGGAGAAAGATGTGACTGACTTTGTACGGGCCTGCACTATCTGTGCACGTGACAAGACTCCTCGCCAGAAGCCTGCAGGCCTTCTCCTTCCCCTACCTGTGCCTGAACAACCATGGTCCCACATCGCCATGGATTTCATCACGGACCTCCCTTTGTCTCGTAGTAACACTGTCATCTGGGTGGTCGTTGACCGCTTTTCTAAAATGGCTAATTTTGTCCCGCTCCCTGGTCTGCCTACTGCACCTCAGTTGGCGAAGCATTTTTTTCTTCAAATTTTCCGCCTCCATGGGCTGCCCTCACATATCGTCTCGGATAGAGGCGTTCAATTCATCTCAAAATTTTGGAGAGCTCTCTGTACTCAACTAAAGATTAAGTTGAATTTTTCTTCCGCTTATCACCCGCAGTCCAATGGACAGGTGGAGAGAGTTAACCAGGTCCTTGGCGACTACCTACGACATTTTGTCTCCGCCCGTCAAGACGATTGGGTCGACCTATTGCCCGGGGCAGAATTCTCATACAATTTCAAGAACTCTGAATCTTCCTCCAAGTCGCCTTTCTTTGTGGTCTACGGCCGTCACCCATTGCCCCCCCTCCCCATTCCCACGTCTTCTGGAGTTCCGGCCGTGGATGAATTAACTCAGGACTTTGCCTCTATCTGGAAAGAGACTCAAAAGTCGCTCTCACTGGCCTCAGCCCGCATGAAGAGACATGCAGATAAAAAAAGAAGAATCCCTCCTGTCTATGCCCCTGGTGACAAAGTGTGGCTCTCCTCCAAATATGTTCGGTTTCGGGTACCTAGCTACAAGCTGGGCCCTCGTTACCTCGGGCCATTTAAAATCAAAAACCAAATCAATTCTGTTTCTTACAAGCTCCACCTTCCTCCTTTTCTTCGTATTCCCAACTCTTTTCATGTGTCTCTTCTTAAACCCCTCATTCTTAACCGATTTTCCCCTAAGGTCACTGCTCCTGCTCCTGTCTCTGGTTCTTCTGATGTCTTCTCGGTGAAAGAGATCCTCGCCTCCAAGGTCATCCGAGGTAAAATATGTTTTTTAGTTGATTGGGAGAACTGTGGTCCTGAGGAAAGATCCTGGGAACCTGAGGCCAACATTTTAGATAAAGAGCTCATCCGTAGATTCTTGGTTTCCAAGAAGAGGGGGAGACCTAAGGGGGGGTGTACTGCAACGCCGAGCGCTCCGGGTGTCCCATCCATCCCGGAGCGCCCGCGGCGTCTGTCCCCCTGCAGCGCTCCGGTCGGCCCCTCTGACCGTGAGCGCTGCTCTGATGCTGGCGGGGATGCGATCCATGCGGCGGCACCTGTCCGCCCGCGGATCGCATCCCATCCTGCTCACCGGCCTCCTCCTCCTGCTCCGTCCCGGCATGCGCGGTCCCGCTGCTCTCCAGGGCGCGCGCGTGCCGGTCTTCTTAAATTTAAAGGGCCAGTGCACCATTGATTGGTGCCTGGTCCAATTACTGTGTACACACCCAAAACACTTAAAAACCCACTCCCCCTTCCTGTCCTTGCCGGATCTTGTTGCCTTAGTGCCCTGAGAAAGCGTTTTGGCCTGGGCCATTCAAACTCATGCATATACTTTGATCTAAACCAGTCCATTGTAGTTCTGGCTGTATGTTTAGGGTCGTTGTCCTGCTGGAAGGTGAACCTTCGCCCCAGTCTCAAGTCTTTTGCAGACTCTAATGCCCTGTACACACGATCGTTTTTTCCGATGAAAAAAGTCTGATGAACTTTTTTCATCGGAAAAAACGATTGTGTGTGGGCCCCATCGGACTTTTTTCCATCAATGTAAAAAATAGAACATGTTTTACATTTTTCCGCCGCAAAAAAAACCGATAGGAAATTCCGATCGTCTGTGTGGAACTCCAACGTAGAAAAAAAAACACGCATGCTCAGAATCAAGTCGATGCATGCTCAGAAGCATTGAACTTAATTTTTCTTGGCTCGTCGGAGTGTGTTACGTCACCGCGTTTTGGACGGTCAGAATTTTGTCTGATGGTGTGTAGGCAAGACTGATGGAAGTCAGCTTCATCGGAATTCTGACGGAAAATTCCATCAGATTTTATTCCATCAGAAATCCGATCGTGTGTACAGGGCATAACAGGTTTTCTTTCTAATGCCGCGTACACACGGTCGGAATTTCTGATGGAAAAAGTCAGACGGAATTTTGTCATAGGATATTACGACTGTGTGTATGCCCCATCTGACTTTTTCCGTCGGAAATTCCGATGGACTTAGATAGAGAACATGTTCTCTTTTTTTCCGACGGAAAAAATTTCTATCGAAAATTCAGTTTTGTATGTAATTCCGAATAAAAAAAAAACATGCATGCTCAGAATCAAGTACGAGACGGGAGCGCTCAGACTGGTAAAACTAGCGTTCGTAATGGAGATAGCACATTCGTCATGCTTCAAATTCTGGGATCTTTTATTGCAGCGCATTCCTTTGTTCTTTATAATGCTAGAATAATGAAGTTGTTTTGCTGCTGATATTCACACAGAGTTCTGACAAACATATTTCTTTATTATTTCTTGTGATCTCATGAATAATCTTTTTTTTTATTTTAAAGCCAGATCTCCATAATAATGTTTAGAATTTTTATTTTATATATTTTTTTATTATTTTAATCAAGATCTCCTTTTTTTTTTTTTATATTTTCTCGTGACCTCCATATTTTTTTTTATTCAAAAAAATTATTTACCCATTGTCTGGCATAGCAATGGCCCCCCTACCTGTAAAATACTCAACATATTTCTGACGAACTTCACGGGCGGTTTGGGGGGGCAAGCCAGGACGGTCAGATTCCAGGCCCATCAGGGGATTCCCAGAAAGTCCGGCCTCAGGTCCAACTGAGGCAATGTAATTTTTCCCTAAATAATTGTGCAATATGCAGCAGCATAATATTATGTGGTTAAGTTTGTACTCCACCATATTGATAGCTGTCAGAAAAAGGCGGAACCGGCTGGCCATTAACACAAAGGCATTCTCAACAACTCTTTGGGGTCTGGCCATCCGGTAGTTAAAAACCCTCCTCTCCGGGGTGAGGGTCCTCTGGGGGAATGGCCTCATCAGGTGATTGCCCAGACCGAAGGCTTCATCAGCAATAAAGACGAATTGAAGTCCTTCAATATTGTCTTCATCAGGTGGCAATGCCAGGCCACTAGTCTGGAGACATTGGGAAAACTCAGTCTGGACGAAGACTCCACCATCAGACCATCCTTCCCCACGTCTACATAGAGGAATTCATATTGTGCCGACACCACCGCCATCAACACTATACTATTAAACCCCTTGTAATTATAATAGTATGACCCCGAATGGGGTGGTGGCACTATGTAGACGTGCTTCCCATCTATAGCCCCTCCACAGTTAGGAAAGTCCCACCGCTGGGCAAAATGGGAGGCCACAGTCTGCCATTCCAGTGGTGTTGAAGGAAACTGTGGAGTCAAACCAGAAAAAAAAATATTAGTACTTTTGCACATAACATTGCAAGCAGATTATAAAAAAAACATTCTCGGCCAACATCATTATAACATTTATTTAAAGGAGTATTTAAAGACCAAAATATAAGGCCCACTTATCAATTCCTCACCACCTCTGATGGCCCATTTTAAACATTTTAGGGGGGTTCTAGCTGAGTTTATGACCCCCCAAAAAAAGCCTCTGACACTGTCTGAATTTAATGAGAACAAAAACATTTGTACACATTTTAGGGGGTTCTAGCTGAGTTTGGGACCCCCCCCCAAAAAATCCTCTGACACTCTGTCTGAATTTAATGAGAACAAATACATTTGTAGACATTTTAGGGGAGGTTTATGGTAAAGCACTACAATGGAGCTGACAAAATACATTGTTAAGTGACTAGGCTAGGTGTGTATGGGCAAAGGATAGCATGAAGGCAAATATGCATGTAGGCCAAAAAAGGAGCATTAAAAGCTTACAGCATGCATGAGGACAAAAGGGACATTCACAGCATATTACAATCATGGTAATTAGGGAATGATGAAATAAATCACAGGCGTGCGCAGGGGGTGTGCCGTGTGTGCCTGGGCACACCCCAGGGTTTTTTCACTGTCATAATGTGTGACAACTCCAGTTCGGGCCCCCTGCTAACTAATAGTGCTGCCAGTGACACTATTTATTAGATGAATGTAAAATTCCTGTCAGAACTGCAGCCACAGGCAGCGGAGTGAGCAAGCAGGCAGCCGCATTTTTCGATACTGTCTCTGTAGTCCCGGCTACAGAATCGCTGACAGCTGAATATCACTCCGCCACCTGCTATCAGGGATGCTGTATCTGCACTACAGAGACAGTATGGGATAACTCCTGACTGCTTACTACACAGGCTGGTGGCTGCAGTACTGACAGGAGTTAGTAGTTACCAGTGCCCACCATCCGATGCCTCCTGTTGCCACAAAAACAGCTTACAACAGGGAAAACTGTCTCTCTCCTCGGTATTCGTTTCTCTCAGCTCCAGTACAGGTGGGCGGAGCCGAAGCAGGAAGAGATCACAGTGCACCCTCAAACCCTTCCCTCCTGTCCAGCACACAGCACAGCTCTCCCTGGGGCAGAGTGAATATCTAAGAGGAATGATGGCAGCCTGCATCTTCTTCACATGTGAGTCCCAACCTTCTCTGCCTTTTTCACTGTGCTGTAAACCTGTCCTGCACCTTGCAGGGAAGATTTACTGAAAGAAAAGAGACATTCTTAAACAGGCTAGGAATTACTAGGACTTCTATGTATTGAACATGCACAATATATCTTATTAAAATCATTCTTTTTTAATAAGATATAATGTGTATGTTCAATACATCTATGTAGCATCTCAGAAGTCCCAGTAATTCTCAACCAACAAAAAATCAGAGCATTAACATCAAGGAATGGAATTCCATAATACATCTAAACTTCAGGAAAGTCAAAAAGTCCATCCTTAATATTTGTTTTACGGATTATATTAACCCTTCACCTAATGCCCTATAGACAATAGCTTAGTGTACTTTGACATTTATGCTATGTCATGTTTCTTTTTGTTTTGACCAGCTATCTGCATATGACTGTCGGTATACCTGCTGATTCAATGTATCAAACACATCACTGTTTTAGCCCAGGTTCACACTGAGCTGCAGGAGTGAAGCTGTGTGAGTTCAACTGAACTCACACGATTTCACTCCCGCTTGTCAGTCCCGATTTCGGCCATGATTACAGAGACATATGTGCAGGTTTCTGCACAGATGTCCCGAAATCGCAAAAAGTAGAACAGAAACTACTTTTTGAAATCAGTGCAGCGCCACAGATGCCGCGTCACACCGATTAGGACGGTGCCATTGCTGGCAAATGCCGCCGATTCGTCATGCGATTTGACATGTCAAATCGCACCAGTGTGAACCAGGGCCAACAAACGGATTCTGTATATGCTTAGTTAATTAATAAAACTTTTCTGTTTAAAAAAAAAAGTCCATCCTTACGTTGGGGGGAGGGGGAATATACTCTTTTACTTGATTCCAAGCTCTCTTTCTTCACTCAAAGCCGTGACATCATCACATGACATACAGGGACATTAACTCTGTATGGTATGATGGGGAGGCTGGAGTGTGAATACAGCCAGTAACCTGCAAAAAAGCTAAGGGGGCAGTCACAGCAATGGAAGGAGTGGAGCAAGGAAGAAGGTAAAGCTGGGTACACACAGATTGATATTTGTCCAGTTCACCAGGGACTGGATAAATTTAAATCTATGTGTAGCCTTCCCTGTAAGACAGAAGCCAATCATTAGATCAGCTTCTCTTGGACAGGACTACTGGAAACCTTGTTCTTGCAGCCAATCAGCTGTAACACATATCAGTGTATTCTGATGGTGGAGAGTCGCCGCTGTCAGAATACAATGTCCCAGTAAGGGGGATTCCTGCATCCATATCGCTTGTGTAGATGCAAGAAACCGTCAGCTAGCAATCTGAATAAAAAAAAAAACATGCACATGTACCAACTTAAAGCGGTTGTAACCCGCAGCAGTGAAAAAGGGAAAAAAAACACTTTCCCCTGTAAGGCAATTGCATAATGTGCTAGTATGCATCACATACTGACACATTATGAAATACTCACCTTATAACAAAGCCCTCTGACAGGGCATAAATCTTCCCCGGTCTTCCTTCCAGGTTCGCGGGCTCCGGCTGTATGAGTGGCCGGAGCCGCAATGATGTCACTCCAGCACATGCAGAGAGAATTTCAGAGGTGTTGAGGAGGGGTTGTATCGCCTCCATACAACCTGTGTTAACTCCTTGAACTCCACTTTGCACGCAGTTGCAGGCCGCTTGCAGGGTGCCGCCTTTCACTTAAATGGGTCACGGTCAGTGGGTGCCACACCTGCTGAAAGCAACAGGGAGTACAATTGCAGCTGCAGCATGTGAACATGCCCAGCCAATGCCTCAAAAGCTAAAGGATGGTGGTGTTGAGGGGCGGTAAAAGCACAGCTCAACAGCAGGGTTTTACTGCACCTCAACCGCTAGTGTGAACAATGAAATGTTTTAATAAATTGAAAAAAATTCAAGTTTCTTTTTTTTTTTTTTACATTTGATAAGTGTTTAAAACATACATAATGTTTGTTTACATTTATTTTTAAAAGTGCATGTGTGTGTATATATACACATACGCACGCCGCACGTGTGTTTGAGCCTTGGAGTGCACACCCTAATGCAATAGGCTGCGCACGCCTATGAAAGAAATACAATACATTAGCATACATTAAATACATAGAATGTGATGTTAAAGGAGAAAACTTACCTTAACCACTTGACCACTGGGCACTTAAACCCCCTTAATAACCAGACCAATTTTCAGCTTTCGGTGCTCTCACATTTTGAATGACAATTACTCAGTCATACAACACTGTACCCATATGAAATTTTTGTCCTTTTTTTCACACAAATAGAGCTTTCTTTTGGTGGTATTTAATCACTGTTGGGTTTTTTATTTTTTGCGCTATAAGAGAAAAAAGACTGAAAATTTTGTAAAAAAATGATTTTTTTTTAGTTTCTGTTATAAAATTTTGCAAATTACTATTTTTTCTTCATAAATTTTGGCCAAAATTTATACTGCTACATATCTTTGGTAAAAATAAGTACAAATTGGTGTATATTATTTGGTCTTTGTGAAAGTTATAGAGTCCACAAGCTATGGTGCCAATATCTGAAAATTGATCACACCTGAAGTACTGACGGCCTATCTCAATTCTTGAGACCCTAACATGCCAGAAAAGTACAAATACCCCCCAAATGACCCCTTTTTGGAAAGAAGACATTCCAAGGTATTCAGAAAGAGGCATTGTGAGTTTTTTGAAGTTGTCATTTTTTCCCACAATTCTTTGCAAAATCAAGATTTTTTTTTTCTCTTTTTTTTTTTCACAAAATTGTCATATTAGCAGGTTATTTCTCACACACAGCATATGCATTCCACAAATTACACCCCAAAACACATTCTGCTATTACTCCCGAGTATGGCGATACCACATGTGTGAGACTTTTACACAGCGTGGCCACATACAGAGGCCCAACATGCAGGGAGCACCTTCAGGCGTTCTGGAGCACCAAGGCCAATTCTGACATTTCTCTCCTACATGTAAAAATCATCATTTATTTGCTAGAAAATTACATAGAACCCCAAAACATTATATATGTTTTTTTAGCAAAGACCTTAGAGAATATAATGGTGGTTGTTGCAACTTTTTATCTCGCACGATATTTGCGCAGCAATTTTTTTAACACGTTTTTTACGGAAAAAAAATGTTTTGTGCTTAAAAAAAAAAAAAAACAGTAAAGTTAGCCCAATGTTTTTGCATAATGTGAAAGATGAAGTTACGCCGAGTAAATAGATACCTAACATGTCGCCCTTAAAAATTGCACACACTCGTGGAATGGCGCCAAACTTCGCTACTTAAAAAATCCCCATAGGCGACGCTTTAAATATTTTTACTGGTTACATGTTTTGAGTTACAGAGGAGGTCTAGGGCCAAAATGATTGCTCTCGCTCTAACGTTCGCAGAGATACCTCACATGTGTGGTTTGAAAACCGTTTTCATATGTGGGCGGGACTTACGTATGCGTTCGCTTCTGTATGCGAGCTCACGGGGACAGGGGCGCTTTAAAAAAAAAAAAATATATATATTCTTCATTTTACTTTATTTATTTTAGTTTGACATGTTTTTCCGCCCTAAACATTTTTTTGATCACTTTTATACCTATTACAAGGAACGTAAACATCCCTTGTAATAGGAATATGGCATGACAGGTCCTCTTTACAGTGAGATATGAGGGGGGGGGTGTCAATAAGACCCCACATCTCACCTCTAGGCTGGGAAGCCTGAAAAAAATACAAAAAAAAAAACAACAATCCTGGCTTTGATCGTAGCGGTGAGTCGGTAGAAGCACCGGAGGGCGGCGGGGGGGGGGACATCCCCTCTTGCCTCCCGTAAGAATGATCAAGCGGCGGAACAGCCGCTATGATTGTTCTTATGGTGTAGGGAATCGCCGGCTGAAAAAGCCGATATCTGAATGATGCCTGTAGCTGCTCCCATCATTCAGATATCCCCGCACAAAGTCAAGGACGTCATATGACGGCCGGAGGGCGGGAAGTGGTTATTGCAGAGTATTGCCGGGCATTGCGGAGTATTGCCGGGCATTGCGGAGTATTGCCGGGCATTGCGGAGTATTGCCGGGCATTGCGGAGTATTGCAGGGCATTGCGGAGTATTGCGGTGTATGGCAGGGTATTGCGGTGTATGGCAGGGTATTGCGGTGTATGGCAGGGTATTGCACGGGTATTGCACAGGGTATTGTGGAGGGTATTGCACAGGGTATTGTGGAGGGTATTGCAGAGTATTGTGGAGGGTATTGCAGAGTATTGTGGAGGGTATTGCAGAGTATTGTGGAGGGTATTGCAGAGTATTGTGCAGGGTATTGCAGAGTATTGTGCAGGGTATTGCAGAGTATTGTGCAGGGTATTGCAGAGTATTGTGCAGGGTATTGCAGAGTATTGTGCAGGGTATTGCAGAGTATTTTGCAGAGTATTGCGCAGGGTATTGCAGAGTATTTTGCAGGGTATTGCAGAGTATTTTGCAGGGTATTGCAGAGTATTGTGCAGGGTATTGCAGAGTATTGTGCAGGGTATTGCAGAGTATTGTGCAGGGTATTGCAGAGTATTGCACCAGGGTATTGCAGAGTATTGCACCAGGGTATTGCAGAGTATTGCACCAGGGTATTGCAGAGTATTGCACCAGGGTATTGCAGAGTATTTCGCAGGGTATTGCAGAGTATTTCACAGGGTATTGCAGAGTATTTCGCAGGGTATTGCAGAGTATTGCACCAGGGTATTGCAGAGTATTGCACCAGGGTATTGCAGAGTATTGCACCAGGGTATTGCAGAGTATTGCACCATGGTATTGCAGAGTATTGCACCAGGGTATTTTGCAGAGTATTGGCAGGGTGTATTGCAGAGTATTGGCAGGGTATAGCACAGGGATGGCTGAGCAGGGATGGATGGATGGATGGATCTGTGACTGCAATTGTCACAGATCCAGCCCACAGTGCTGCTGCTGCCATCCGCTCCCTCCCCCTCCCCTCTCACACTGTACCGATCGGTACAGAGAGGGGAGGGAGGAACCGGCGTCATCAAATGACGCCGGTCTGTTTACAAGTGATTGCTCCGTCATTTGACGGAGCGATCACGTGGTAAACGGCCGCTATCAGCGGCGATTTACCGCGATTCGTGATCCGCCGGGTCCTCTGGACCCGGCGGTCACGGAGTTTCCCGTGTGCGCGCCCCAGGGGGCGCGCGGGAGCGCGATTCTGGGAGGACGTTATATAACGTCCTCCCAGAGTTAAGCAACCACCCTGCCGCCGTTATTTGTCGGCAGGTGGTTGTTAAGTGGTTAATATAGTCCTTCTGCAGGACTTGGATGATGGCAGAACAGGTCTCTGGGATAATGATCCCCAGAGCCTGGGGGGAGATGCCTGTCGAGAACTTGAGGTCCTGCAGACTTCTCCCTGTCGCCAGGTATCTCAACGTGGCGACTAGCCTTTGCTCGGACGTGATGGCTTGCCGCATGCAGGCGTCCTGCTTCGTAAAAAAAGGGGACAGCAAAGCCAACAAATGGTGAAAAACGGGGTCCGTCATCCAGAGATAATTCCTAAAATCATCAGGATTCTTTTCCTGGATCTTCCGCAGCAAAGGCATGTGACAGAATTGGTCACGCTGGAGCAACCAATTCTTCGTCCATGAACACCTCCTCACCCTGTTCATGGCCTGAGCTTGGGCCAAGACAAGAACCCCAACACCAAGCCCATGCACAGCACGAACTCTAAGATGAGTACATACCGCAACATAGCTAGCAAACAGTCGACTGGTCAGAATGAACTAAACAGAACGCACTGAAGAACAGAAAGGCCTATGAAGAACAACCTGAAAATCAGAAACAAGTGGACAAGAACGCACTGAAAAACAGATACAAACACACTACACGCACTGAAAGACAGATACGAACCCACAAGCACCAACTGAACAGCAGAAAACGATCTGAAAAGCACGAACACTGAAAAGCGCGAATCATCTATCACCAAACTTTTACTAACACAAGATCAGCAAAAGCAGCCCAAAGGGTGGCGCCGTTGGAATGGAACTTCCGTTTTATACTGCCATCGTACGTGTTGTACGTCACCGCGTTTTTGACGGTCGGAATTTGGTGTGCCCGTGTGTATGCAAGACAGCTTGAGCGGAATTCCGTCTGAAAAACCCATCAGAGTTTATTCCGATGGGAAAACTGGTCGTCTGTATGCGGCATAAGATTGCCCTGTATTTGGCTCCATCCATCTTCCCATCAACTCCGACCAGCTTCCCTGTCCCTGCTGAAGAAAAGCATCCCCACAACATGATGCTTCTACAACATGTTTCACAGTAAGGGTGGTGTGTTCAGGGTGATGTGCAGTGTTAGTTGCTTGACAGGGCATGAAACCTCCCACCACTCAGCCTGTTGGTAAGAGCACTTAAAAGCCACACAAAAGGGGCACTAATCTGTCCCTTCTAATTACTCACCTCAGTCTGTCCCTGCTATACCTCATGGCCTCTCAGCAACCTCCACTGACAGGGATGATGGTCAGCAGCACACCACCAGCTGTAGACTATATCCGGCAAATTTCTCTGCCCCATCTGCTGCAGCAAAAAAAAATACAGTCCCTGCCATCCACATGCCCAGGCTCTAAATTCAAGCTTGTCAAAGCTGCTGGCTCTACAACTTCTGTCTTTCCACCTGGTGGATTCTGCCCCCTTCCGTGAATTTGCAGAATGTGCTGTACCACAATGGCAGGTTCCCAGTCTATTTATTTTCATGTAAGGCCATTCCTTCTCTTTACCATCACATGGAAGGCAATGTGGTGGCATTGTTAGGCAAGGCAGTCAGCCGCAAAGTCAGCGTTACTGCTGACATGTGGTCCAGCAAGCATGGACAGGGACAATATATTTCATTCACAGCCTGGCTAACTCTACTTGCAACTCGGAAGGATGCAGGACAGGGCTCAGTGCTGCAGCTTGTTGTGCCCCCACGTCTTCATACAGCTGGTGATGATGGCAGATTCATCAGCCCTCCCCCCTCTTCCTCCTCCATGCCCTCCTCTCCTGAATTGTCCTATGAACCTCAAGCGCTCAAAGGGCTATTCAATGAGTCAGGCTAAAAGGTGCCATGCAGTGCTTCAGCTTGTGTGTCTAGGGAACAGAAACCACACCAAAGCAGAGATTCTTGCAGCTCTGCAGGGACAGGCCCAGAGGTGGTTCCCGCCATGCCAGCTGGAGCCAGGAATGGTGGTGTGTGATAATGGCACAAACCTCCTGTCCGCCCTTAGACAGGGAAGTTGACACATGTGCCATGCCTGGCACATGTCCTCAATTTGGTGGTGCAGCATTTCCTAAATAGGTACCCAGGGTTGGAAGATCTACCAAAGCAGGCCAGAAGAATGTGTAGCCATTTTAGGTGGTCATACACAGCCAGCTCTCGGTTGGCTGAAATTCCACGTGCCCATAAACCGCCTGTTTTGCGACATGCCCACCAGATGAAATTTGACTTTAGCAATGCTGCAGTGGCTGCACATGCAGCAGAGGGCCATCAATGAGTACCTGTGTGAGTATGGCACAACAACATGCTTCACTTTCTTTCCCCACGCCAATGGCTGCTCATAAATGATGCATGCACTGTACTGTCACCATTTGAGGAGGCCACAAGGATGTTGAGCCATGACAATGCATGCATCAGTGACACAATCCCTGTTGAGTTCCTGCTGGAGCAGACTCTGCGTGGCATTATGAACAGGGCACTCAAGGCAGAGCAGCGGGATGAAGAGGAGGACTTCCCTTCCTCTCAAGGTCCACCAATTCACATAGGTGGGGTCCCCTTTGCTAAAGGGGTCTTCCAGATTCCGATAAGCCCCCTGCCCGCAGACCCCCACGACCACCGGGCAAGGCTTGTGGGGATGAGGCCCTTGTCCCCATCAACATGGGGACATCCTCCCCATGTTGAGGGCATGTGGCCTGGTACGGTTCAGGAGGGGGGGGCGCTCTCTCGTCCCCCCCTCTTTTCCTGCGACCTGCCAGGTTGCGTGCTTGGATAAAGGGTCTGGTATGGATTTTTGGGGGAACTCCACACCATTTTTTTTAAATTTGGGGTGGAGTTCCCCTTAAAATCCATACCAGACCTGAAGGGCTTGGTATGGTTATTTGGGGGAACCCCACGCATTTTTTTTTACATTTGCGGCAGGGTTCCCTTTAATATCCATACCAGACCTGAAGGGCCTGGTAAATGAATTTGGGGGGACCTCCACGTTTTTTTTTTTTTATCAATGACTTTTCTATGTATTGCCGGGAGCTGACAATTCATTATAGCCACGAGTGAGTTTTAAATGACTTTTTTTCCTTCAGAAATGACACTTTGTGCAGGGACAGTTCTAAGTACGGGAAACGAGCGCGACTTTACAGGCATACTATATACACACCCTAGGTATGAAATTTAAAGGAATATTCCACTTTATTGTTTCACTTTAAGCATTATTAAAATCACTGCTAACGAAAAAACGTCAGTTTTTAAAACTTTTATTTGCATTGATACATGTCCCATGGGGCAGGACCCGGGTCCACAAACACTTTTTATGACATTAACTTGCATATAAGCCTTTAAAATTAGCACTTTAGATTTCTCCCACAGACTTTTACAGGGTGTTCCGCGGCTTTTCGAATTTGCCGCAAACACCCCAAATTGTTCGCTGTTCAGCGAACATGCGAACAGGCAATGTTCGAGTCGAACATGAGTTCGACTCGAACTTGAAGCTCATCCCTTGTTCTAGCTAATGTTTTCCCTGTTTTATTTCCATGTTGATACCACTGTGTTTTGTTTTTATCCCTCATTCGGAGGGACTCTTCATCAAGCAAGGACTGTAACTGTATTTGTTTATCTTTTAGAGCTATTTTATCTCCAGCTTTAAGGCTCTGTTTGTGTTTATTTTCTAAGTTTGTAATTTCAATCATTAATTGAGATTTTTTTCTGTTCCTTTTCCATTTTTAGTCTTGATCCGTGCTTGATGAATAGTCCACACAAGTGTTTCCCATTGTATGGGAATTGAGGTGTCGTCCTTTTCATGGATTAACAAAAATTCTCTCACTGCTTGTCAAATATCTTTTTCGCATTCTTTGTTTTTAATTAAATTATCATTCAGTCTCTACGTCCCCCTTGGCTTTTTATATTAAATTATCCTAAGTTCCAAAAATATCGGGGCATGATCCGACCAGGAGAAGTTACCTATATCTGTTTAGAGAGTCATCATCAGACCAGATTGGTTGATAAAAAAATAATCTATTCTATGCTACATGGTTATAAACTAATAAAGAGAAATTGAAAACATTGCTAACATCCTTCTCAAAATGGTTATCTTTAGAGCCCATAGTGTGCAAAAAAAAGTAGGTGACAATAAGTGACAATAATGAATGGCATTCTCAACGCTTCCTTGATACAAATGTTTTTAAATACAATGACCAATTTTTTTAAATAGAGGTTTGACTATAGTGGAATATTTGTTCTTACTAGTTTTCAGAATCCTCATTTTACTAATGTGTAGTTGAAAATGTACTTTATTGATTTTAAGTCTTGTGTTGTACTCTGATATACGCTTATTATTTTAATTTTAACACTAATGATGGGGCTTTATATGGTTGTTTTGGGGGGGGGGGGGGGTTAGGGGTAGCTCAGGATTTTCCTGCTAATAAAATTTACCTAGTCACTATTAATTAATTAATTTTACAGTCTTAATCCATTAATCGTTTAAATAGAAAATAAATTGAGGGAAATTTTGCAGAGGGAAAGTAAACTAGACTAGGAATCTCCATACTACGGCCCTCCAGCTGTTGTGGAACTACACGTCCCATGAGGCATTGTAAAACTCTGACATTCACATACATGACTAGGCATGATGATAATTCTAGTTCATGAACAACTGGAGGGCCATAGTTTGGAGACCCCTGAACTAGACTATAGAGCTGGCCGTACAATTTATAATTTTATTGTTCAATTTCCTTTAGATCAGGGATATGCAATTAGCGGACCTCCAGCTGTTACAAAACTACCAATCCCATCATGCCTCTTCCTCTGGGTGTCATGCTTGTAGCTGTCAAGCGTCTTGCTATGCCTCATGGGGCTTGTAGTTGTGCAACAGCTGGAAGTCCGCTAATTGCATATTCCTGCTTTAGATTTACCTTCAACTATGTAATGTAAGGGCCTCCTTGATTGAATACAAATTGAAAGTGTTTAGGTTTGACATCATATTATATAGAAGAAAATTGTATGAGAAAATTGTATTATGTATGGCCAGCCTTAGGCTACATTTGCACGGGTGATTGCCTCTGGTGCAAATGACAGTAGGAATCTGTTAGTGTGGATCTATAATGGCATTTTATCTGAATTTATTGTAATTATTATGTATATTTACATACAATAAACATACATATTTTCATTAACAATTTTTGTTCTTGCAATTGGCAAATATATCAAAACATTCTTGTATGTTTACAGCTATTATTTACAACTATTGTTTATAATTTGAAACATTTAATAAGATGGGTAATAATACCAATTACAACATTAACTACACAGTGGACATATTTAACAAAATAATATACCTATTTGTGGCCACATTGCTGATTGATTGTACATTCAGTATGTGAAGATGCTCTTGGTTAAATTAAAATAGCACTGTGCAAAACGCAATGAAATATAAAAAATTGGATGTGTCAACCAGCCTGAATTAAGTTCCAACCGATTGGCTTAATCATACTCTGCAAAGTAAACTCGACGTGTAGGTCAGAAGTTCACAATGAAGAAATCCCTAGATATTTACCAAACCAAAATTAAATTACATTCTTAATTGTTTTGCAAATGCACTGGCCTACCTAATTAAACAGAAATGACTTTCAGATTTGATAGTGTAAAGAATTATGAAGCCTTTAGACCTCATTCCAAATTAGAAAGGAAGTGGACTATTTTTCCCTTGATAGGGTAGGTAAAATCATTTAACTGTTTGCTTGTGATTATAAGTCAAGCAGTTTTAGAACTATTTATTGTAACACGTTATATATAAAGGCCAAAAAAGATGTAAACTGCATAAATTTACATTATACATCACAGGAAATTATAAATTAATTACAAATTACAAATGACAAAACATTACACTAATCTACATATTTTATTGTTCCATTTCAAAATACTTTTTAATTACATTTTGATTCCAATAAATCTGGCAAATTTAATTTATAAATTAAGTTCAGTGAATACACTGATCACAAACATTTTATAATTACATCTAATAATGAATTTTCAGGTCTGTGCAGGTCAAATATATGAGTACTGGCTCTTATGATTTTTACTTTTCCTACAGCTAGCTTGCATAAATAGATTTCTGTTACAATACACAGTAAACGCATATACTGTATAAAAAAGGTAACTAGTAATTTGTATCACTACTGTTCATGCCATTTTTCAACTACAAAAGTATTTGTTTATGTACAATCTGTAGCATCACCTGTGACCCATGAAGTTTTTTACTTTTAGCAACAGCCGGGGTAATATGGGTACATCTCCTTATTAACCTCTTTCCGCCCGTATAACTTACTTATACGGTGGAAAATTACGTACCTAGTATTATACTAGTACTAGTGATTATGCACAGCAGGAGCTGATTGGCAAGTACCGCGGACTCAACGTCCGCTGGCACCCGCCTATCCTTCTGTACACAGGCAGAACGCCGGTCTGCCTATGTAAACAAGGCAGATCGCCGTTCTGTCAGGAGGGAAGGTTGATCCTGAGTTCCTGCAAAGCAGGAACATGGATCAATGCCTTCCCCTAGTAAAATAACCTCCCACACAGTACACAAGCACTGGCTAGGAACACATTAAACCCTTTGATTGCCCCTGATGTTAACCCCTTCCCAGCCAGTGTCATTAGTACAGTGACAGTGCATATTTTTTTAGCACTGATCACTGTAATAATGTCACTAGTCCCCAAAAAGTGTCAGTTTAGTTTCCAAATTGTCTGGCACAATATCGCAGTCACACTATAAGTCACTGATCATCGCCATTACTAGTAAAGAAAAAAAACATAACATCCCATAGTTTGTAAACGCTATAACTTTTGCGCAAACCAATCAATATACGCTTATTAGGATTTTTTACCAAAAATGTGTAGCAGAATACATATTAGCCTAAATTGATGACGAAAGTAGATTTAAATTTTTTTTTTATTGTATATATATATTTTTTTTTTTTCAAAATTGTTATTTTTTTGTTTATAGCACAAAAAATAAAAACCGCAGAGGTGATCAAATACCACCAAAATAAAGCTCTTTTTGTGGGGAAAAAAAGGACATACATTTATTTTGGGTACAGTGTCGCATAACCACACAATTATCAATTAAAGTAACGCAGTGCTGTATTGCAAAAAATGGTCATGAAGGGGGGGTAAGTCTTCCGGAGGTCAAGTGGTTAACCCTTTCACTGTCAACATCTTTTTTAATTTAAATTTTTGGCATACATGATGAAATGCACATTTTAGGCCTGATGGTTATTTAAAAAGGTAACTCCGTGGGAAATGTGGGAAACAAAATGGCCAATATGTTTTTTATTATAGTGCAAACAATTGCGACACAAGTCATATTGTAATTTAATGTTATTAACCACTTGCCGACCGCCTCATAACGATATACGTCGGCAGAATGGCACAGGTAGGCAGAGTAACGTATATATACGTTACTGCCCACCCACGGGCAGGGGGCGCTATCGAGCCCCCCCACCAATGCCCGAGGTGGTCGACTTTGTTCCAGGAGTGATCTGTCCTGAGGGGGAGGCCCCTGATTCCTGACCAATGAAACACTTTCTCTGCCTGTAAAAATGTGTAAACACAGGCAGAGGAAGTGAGGTCAGCTCTCCTCGTGCTTCCTTTTCGTTCGGGAGCCAAGGAGAGAAGACATCTCACAGTTAGTTGCACAACACTACACTAACACCAGTACACATAGGCACACAAATCACCCCCCAATCACCCCCCAGTTAACCCCTGCACCCCCTGTCACAGTGACACCAATAGCAGTTTTAATTTTTTTTACTGATCACTGCATTTGGTGTCATTTGTGACTGTTATAAGTGTTAAGGTAACTAGTGATAGGCCCGTTAGGTCTAGGGTACCCCCCTAACCCCCCATAATAAAGGTTTAACCCCTTGATTGCCCCCAGTTAACCCTTTCACCCCCTGTCGCCAGTGTCACTAATAGATCTTTTTTCTGATCGCCGTATTGGTGTCACGGGTGACGCTAGTTAGCCAATTAGTTATTTAGGTTCACCGTCAGGTTTTTATAGCATCAGGTACCCCCATACACTACCTAATAAAGGTTTTAACCCCCTGATTCCTCCCTAGTTAACCCTTTCACCCCCTGTCACCAGTGATCACCGTATAAGTGTCACGGGTGATGCTAGTTAGCCAGTTCGTTATTTAGGTTCACCGTCAGGTTTTTATAGCTTCAGGTACCCCCATATATTACCTAATAAAGGTTTTAACCCCCTGATTGCACCCTAGTTAACCCTTTCACCCCCTGTCACCAGTGATCACAGTATAAGTGTTACGGGTGATGCTGGTTAGTTATTTTGTTTCTTATAGCGTCAGTGCACCCACCGTTTATTACCCAATAAAGGTTTAACCCCCTGATCGCCCGCGGGTGATATCAGTTAGGTTTTAGTGTCAGATAGGGTTTGCGTCGCCCCAGGCAGCGTCACATTAGTGCCAGTAGCGCTAACACCCACGCACGCACCATACACCTCCCTTAGTAGTATAGTATCTGAACAGAACAATATCTGATCTGATCAGATCTATTCTAGCGTCCACAGCAGTTTAGGGTTCCCAAAAATGCAGTGTTAGCGGGATCAGCCCAGATACCTACTAGCACCTGTGTTTTGCCCCTCCGCCCAACCCAGCTCAGCTCACCCAAGTGCAATATCGATCAGTGTAACTTACAAAACACTAAACACATAACTGCAGTGTTGGCAGAGTCAGGCCTGATCCCTGCGATCTCTAACAGTTTGTTTGGTAGCGTTTGATACAGTTGCTGACAGTCTAGGAGCTTTTTTCCTGTGAGACTCACTAGTGTACCAGTAAATTTAGAGACCAAAATGGCAAATCGAAGGTACACTAGTGAAGAGGCCTACACGTTTCTGAGCATGACAGATAGTAAAGAGGAAGTTACTCATCTGTCAGATTCCGGCTCAGAATACGATCCTGTAGACAGATAGCTCTGATGACAGAGTTGTGGTCCCTGCCAAGGTCAGGCGTACCCGACCCCGTTCTTCTGCTGTTGTTGAGGTGCAAGAACTGCAGGGCTCTCGTATGGAGCAGAGCAGTACTAGTGCCTTCTGGTGAACTGGCAAGTACCAGCGGCCTAGTACACCTGTGTCCTACATCCAGGACTGCAGTAACACTTGGTGACGTGGCGAGTCCCATAAGTGCAGTTCAAGCTGGTGAGGTGGCAAGCACGAGTAGTGTCCCGCTGCCACCAAGAAGAAAACAAAGACAGGCCTGCAGAATTTACAGACAAAACGAAAAAGGGAACGGCGCCCTCTAAATGCAGCAAGTAAAAACAGTTTTTAATTAAAAGATTAAAATACACTCACATTTGAGCAGTGGTAATCGAGCGTGTCAGGGGTTGACAGAAACTTCATCCGCAGATCCTCAGGGGTGATGGTGGTTTCACGGGCAGTTGGGCTGGAGTCCTCGATCCTGTGTCTCTTCCTGCACTGGATAGTGACACTAGCCTGATGAAGGGACACGCATGTCCTGAACGCGAAGCACCTCCCGCATACCTCTGACCCGGAAGTGATGACCCCAGGACCCCATGGAGCACACACAGTCCAGATCCAAGTTTCCGGCCGGCGCTGCTCAACATCCAGTGCAGGAAGAGACACAGGATCGAGGACTCCAGCCCAACTGCCCGTGAAACCACCATCACCCCTGAGGATCTGCGGATGAAGTTTCTGTCAACCCCTGACACGCTCGATTACCACTGCTCAAATGTGAGTGTTTTTGAATCTTTTAATTAAAAACTGTTTTTACTTGCTGCATTTAGAGGGCGCCGTTCCCTTTTTCGTTTTGTCTGTTCCAGAGCCTCTTCTAGCTTCTAATCTGAACTGGCAGCCATCTAATCAATCTCAGCAATCTCGCCCTAAACTTTTCTTCCATACATGGACATACATATTTACTATTGAACTATTAATAACTGAGCCTTTACAACTCTACCCAGTGCATTACCCCTCCCCCCTCCTTTCCTTCGTTATAGACCTCTACACAGCCCTTTCCAAAGTGCGCCATACCAAACCAAACTTTTTCAGGCCTGCAGAATTTGCCAATCCTAATTGGGAGCCCACCCGTACTTCCCCCATTCACTGGCCAACCTGGAATTCAGGTGGAAACAGTTGATTTTACGTCACTTGATTTTTTTTTTGCAGTTTTTCACGGAAGATCTCTATAGATCTATTGTGGACAAAGCAATTTGTATGCTGGTCAATTTATCGCCGCTAATCCCCAATTGTCCTTTCTTGCCAGAGATTGGAAACCAATTATGGTTTAAGAATTTAAGACCTTTCTGGGCCAATCCCTCCTCATGGGTATAACTAAAAAGAGTGAGTCGCGGTCATACTGGTCCACTGACCCAGTTCACACATACAGTATGCCCCTGTTCTCTGCCTCCATGGCCAGGGCATGATACGAGCAGATCTTGCGGTTCATGCACTTCAACGACAATGAACTCTGTCGTCCTCGGGGAGACCCTGGATAAGATCGGCTCTACAAAATTCAGCCCCTCGTAAACCACTTTAATGAACGTTTTGCAGCCTTGTTTACTCCCGATCAAGTTGTTTGCATTGATGAGTCCCTGTTTAAATTTTCTGGCCGCTTGTCTTTCAAACAGTATCTTCCCAGCAAGCGTGCCAGATATGGGGTCAAGATGTATAAGCTCTGTGACAGGGCAACAGGCTATACTCATAGTTTTATGGTTTACGAGGGAAGAGATATTCACGTAGAGCCGAGGAACTGCCCAGACTACATAGGGAGCGCTGGCAGGATTGTGTGGAACTTGGTGTCACCCTTATTTGGAAAGGGGTACCACTTGTATGTGGACAATTATTACATGAGCGTGTCACTTTTTAGTCACTTGTTTGATCAATAGATTGGCGCATGTGGCACCGTAAGTTCTAATCACCGGGGCTTACCCCAGCTGCTTTTAGATTCCCGTCTTAGGCTGGGGGAGAGAGCCTGCTTGAAGTGTAATAATTTGCTCGCTGTGAAGTGGAGGGATAATTAGAATGTTTCCGTTCTGTCCTCCCTTCACGCAGACACGGCGACTGGTGTTGTGGAGAAACCCCTCTGTGTCCACAAATATAACCTTAATATAGGAGGGGTGGACCTCAACGACCAGTTGTTGGCGCCGTACCTAGTTGCCTGTAAGGCCACACACTGGTACAAAAAAGTGTCTGTATAATTATTTCAAGTGCTATACAGAGCTTCAGGACTGACTAGATCCTTCCTTAAATTCCAGGAAGAGATCGCCAGAGCCCTTCTGTTTCCGGACGGTGCTCCACCTCACCTTCCTAATCCAAATGCAGTAAGCCGGTTGCATGAGAGGCATTTTCCATATGTCCTCCCTGGTATCCCTACCCAACGAGCCCCCCAAAAAAGATGTAGTGTCTGTAGCACGGATATAGGCGTGACACCCGCTATTATTGTCCACGCTGTCCTGACAATACTGGTCTTTGCATTGGTGAATGTTTTGAACGCTACCATACACTAGTGGATTATTAGCGTAGGGTACAGTACTGCACAGAATAGGACACACTTTCACAGGGTCTCCCAAGATGCCATTGCATTTTAAGAGACCCAAACCTGGAACCGAACTGTTACAGATACAATTATGCCCCGTACACACGATCGTTTTTAATGTCATTTTTTAAACCAACGTTTTTCTCCTCGTTTTTTTTCATGTTTCCTCTCAAGCCTGCCTTGCGTACACACCATCATTAAAAAAAACGATCAAGCAAAGCGCAGTGACGTCCAACACGTACGACGGCACTATAAAGGGGAAGTTCCGTTCGAATGACGCCACCCTTTGGGACGCTTTTGCTAATTCCGTGTTTCCGCGTGTTAGTAAAAGTTTGGTGAGAGACGATTCGCGCTTTTCAGTCTTCGTGCTTTGATGATCGTTTTCGGGAGTTCAGTTTGCGCCTGTGGGTTCGTATCTGTTTAGCACTGCTTGTAGTCAGTTCGTATCTGTTTATTCAGTGCGGCCTGCTCTGCACGTTCGTGTTTTTCAGCTTGTTCTTCATAGGCCTTGCTGTTCTTCCGTGCGTTCTTCTAGTTCGTTCTGTTCAGCCGACCGTTATCTAGCCATGTTGCGGCTACGTACTCGTCGTAGAGTTTGTGCTGTAGTTGGTGCAGGGGTTCATGCTGTATCCCGACTCCATGCCATGAGCAGGGTCAGGAGGAGTTCATGGACCAAGAATTGGTTGCTCCAGCGGCACCAATTCTGTCACATGCCTTTGTTGCGGGAGATCAGGGAGAATAATCCTGATGATTTCAGGAATTTCCTCAGGATGTCTGACCCCGTATTTCAGCAGCTGTTGGCTTTGGTGTCCCCCTATATTACCAGGCAGGACACCGTTATGCGGGAAGCCATCAGTGCTGAGCAGAGGCTCATCGCCACGTTGCGATACCTGGCTACTGGGAGAAGCCTGCAGGACCTTAAGTTCTCCACAGGCATATCCCCCCAGGCTCTGGGGATCATTATGCCAGAGACTTGTTCTGCCATCCTTCAAGTTTTGCAGGAGGACTATATTAAGGTAAGTGTTCTTCTTCAAAAATTCACATTGTATGGTTTTTATTTTTGGATATTTTTAATTTGCTTTATTTGCAGTCCCTAATTCACATGATTCTTAGCTGCAGGGAATGTCCCCTTTCTCCCCATGTTTTATTATTTAAAGTTTGGGGTTTGAGGCCTACCTGTAAATTTGGCTTACCTAACCTCTCCAGCATGCTATCCTGGGGCCATACCTACCTTGCCTAGTCATTTCCATGTTTTTTATTATATGTTCCATCGTAGTGCTTTACCCAAAACGCACCCTAAATTTTGCCTAGGAATGTTTCATTTTTGTTAACTTCAATACAGAGTGCTACAGCCTTCATGTGTGATATTCCCAACTCATCTTCAACCCCCCCCCCATAATGATTTTTTTTTTTTTTCTTGCTTCCAATTTTTGATGTTTTGAACAGTTTCTACCAATGTTGGCCATGAATGTGTGTATGAAATCAGCTTTCAATGTTTCTGGCTCCAAGTATTAATTTGTTATTTCTTTAATTCCACAGTTCCCTTCTTCGCCACATGAATGGCAGAATGTGGCTTCCGAGTTTGCCCAGCGATGGAACTTTCCGAACTGTGGAGGAGCCATCGACGGCAAACATGTTCGGGTCGTCCCACCACCCCATTCCGGATCCTTTTATTATAATTATAAGGGGTTCCACAGCGTCGTGATGATGGCAGTGGTGTCGGCCACCTACGAGTTCCTCTATGTGGACGTTGGCAAGAATGGCAGGATGTCTGATGGAGAAGTTTTTGCCCAGACGGAGTTTGGAGAACGGCTCCTTTTGGATCTGCTGGCCTTGCCACCAGCGGAGCAGAATGTGGAGGGACTACCTTTTGTGTTTGTGGCGGATGAGGCGTTTGGCCTGGGACCCCATTTGATGAGGCCATTCCCGCAACGCAACCTCACCCCTGAGAGGAGGGTTTTCAATTATCGGCTGGCCAGAGCCAGAAGGGTGGTGGAAAATGCGTTTGGGATCATGGCCAGCCGATTTCGCCTCTTCCTTACCTCCATCCACCTTGCCCCATACAAATGGAACCATGTGGTTATGACGTGCTGTGTGCTGCATAATTTCCTAAGGGTGCATTCAACGAGTTATATATCTTTGAGTGGGCCTGAGGCCTCTTTAATCAATGCAGAAACTTTGGTGGCCCTGGAACCTGGCCGTCCTGGCTTGGCCCCCCCAACCGGACGTGAGGTCCGTAACCAATATGTGGACTATTTTATGGGTAGGGGGGCCATTGAAATGCCAGACAATCTATAATAATTTTAGACCAAAAAAATAAAACTTTTTCTTGAGTAAAGATTGGTTTGTATTTTTTATTGTATAATGTTTGATGTTTCTGGTAGGTTTACCTAGTGCACTTGTTTTGCCATGTGGATTAAACAATATTTTAATTAGCCTTCATTGTCAGTGTAAACACCAAACAATGATTAGTTCACTCAGCACCACATTTACATAATGAAGCCACAATGATTTGTTATGTAAAAATACCTTTATTTTTTTTGTTTAGGTGGGCAACTTCCTTAGAAATGTGGATGTTCCCTTAATTTCGGGTGTATTAAAACGCATGACCAGCCATGCATAAACAAACTATATTTGTCAAAATTTTGAAAAAGCTAAACATGTGCTAGTCATTAAAGGGTAAAATAACAAAAAAACATAGAAAACTCTGCAAGTAAAACGTTATTTGCTGTAAAAACATTAGACACGCCCAAGCACAGCCATGATATTTTGGAGCCTTTCCTCCACCCGCTTTGTATTTGCCCTGATCTCTAGCAAGTCTCCCTTAATTTTTTCGAGGTCACGACAGCAGACCATCAGGTATTGGATCAGGATCTGGGCACTGTGATGTGTCAACTTATTGGGGTCTTCGGCCAGAACTGCACCTAAATGTAAAAAGAAATATGTAGGATAGAATATGTAGGCCTACATCTATTTAACATGCATGTGTCTGGTTTCTCTCTGACCTGTGGTGGTGCCACTTTCCACTTCCACAACATCACATTCCTCTCCATCCTGGGGTTCTGGGGGTATTGTTGTAGGTATTGCAATTCTCGTCTCATCTGAGGTAGCTTTTCGAATCCCTAGGGAGATTGAAATAAAAGGAATAGTTTCATTAGTAGCGACTCAATTTTGCTAAAATAAGAAACATGAAAAAAAACTTTGTAATCATTCTTTTGAAGCATGCTCCATTTTAAATTTTACCCCCTGTGCCAACCGGGACAAATGATTGGATACATAGCCCAAAACAGAGCATATACATTTTGAACACAAATTTGAAACATTGTAACACCCCAAAGTATCTACACTGGATCACCTGTGTGTGACTCCCTCAAGCTTTTTGGCTTTAGGCCCACACTTGTACTACTGCGTTCAGATGTTTCATCAGCTGCTGAGCATTCACTCCCTTTAACATTACCATGCATATCGTTTTTTCAAATGAACAAATGTCCTTTGGATTAGCACACCAAAAATAAGTGTGGCCCAAATTTACTCCCCCAAATAAACCAAAATACATGGGTGTTCACACTGGATGATCCTAAAACATCGTTTGAGGAACTGTACAGAGAAAGAGGTTTAATACGTCCGTTTACTGTGCCTGAACCTGAAAGATGGTATCTTTCAGTGTACTATATGAAAGTTAAAAATACACGAGAGAATACAAGAAAATAATATGTACCATGGAAACTCAAAAAAAAAAACTTACTTTTTAATATGACTTTCTTGATTCTTTTATATTGGTCGGCCTCCCGCAACTTCAGATCTGACCATCGTTTTCTGAGCTGTTCCTTCGTTCTGCACACCCCGAATTTTTTGTGGAGACTTTTGACCACTTTGCCCATAATTCTGGACTTGACCAGATTAGGCCTTTTATACGGACCATGCTTGGCATCATAATCCTCCTTCTTTAAAATGGCGACCATCTCCACCATTTCCTCGAATGGCATGTTGGATGCCTTATATCTCCTGGGTCTTGATTTGGGCTCCTCTGTAATTTCATCCTCTGTAGAGGTAATCTCAGCCACCTGTGTCTCCGCCATGTTTTGTTCAGCACTACCAGCGAGAAGGGGCGGGGAAAGTACAATATCGAACGTCAGGGGCGGGGAAAGCGTGCGGAGTTTCACGCATGCGCTGTGTATATCAAGTGAAGATCCATGTCTGGGAAATACGTTCATTTGTCGGGAGAGGGAGTTAGCAACGAACGTCGTGACCAAGGTACCTAACAATTTTACTTTTTGAGGTTCATCAGACGAGGAGATTTGTGTGCTCAAAATATGTAGACAATGCACAGTTGAGGAATGTTGCCTGAAATATATATTTTTTTTGGTTTCTCGCTTTTACAGATATCATGAATACTTTTAAAAACCCAGACTTCATGGGGGAGTTCATCGACAAATGGCAAGAGCTCCCTATATTATGGCAAACAAAAAGTGGCGCTAATAAAAATAAAGACGCCAGGAAAGCAGCACTGGAGAGCCTGCTTGCATTTGTGCAAACAAAGATACCCACAACAACTCTCCAAGATGTCAAAAACAAAATTGCGACCATCAGAGGGACATACAGGACCCAGAGGACTATGGTCCTGAGGTCCCAGAGGTCAGGTGCACCAGCAGATAAGGTTTATAAACCCAGTCTGTGGTACTACAGTAAGCTTGCTTTTCTGGATGACCAGCTGGAAGTGCGGGAATCTCTCTCCACCCTTCCCCCCAGAGGTCAATCCAGCCTTCCTTGTACCCAACCCTCCAGCCTTCCCTGCAGCCAGTCCTCCAGCCTTCCTGTCAACCCTGCTCTGGCTTCCTCTGAGGATCAAGATCAGGGCCTTGAGGAGGCAGATTTGGAGATATGGAGCCAGGTAAAGTATTGATATCTATATTTATATCTTACAAAATTGTAGAATTTAAATAGATGTTAGTATTGTTAAAGGTATGTACACTTCTACCAATAAAGTTTGTGAAGAGCAAGATACAGTAGTGGCCTAATTTTATGTGCACAAGACAACAAAACCAGGATGCGGAATCAATGAAAATGACATAACTTTTGGCATTGATTTCAACAATGTCTAGAGGTGAACAATGTCTGTGAATGATGATGTGGCAAAATAAATAATGTCCCTTTCTTTTTTTACAGCCAGAGCAGAGCCAGGAAGAGGGTGATGTTGGGGATCAGGAGGAGGCAGGGCCCAGTGGCACCCAGGAGGAGGCAGGGCCCAGTGGCACCCAGGAGGAGGCTGGGCCCAGCACAAGAGCCCAGATGCCTCCCCTGGTAGTTAAACCACGAGGGCCAAGGAGAGGTAGTCAGGTGGAGGAGGAAACCAGGGCCTTCCTCAGAGAGGCAACAGCGGCCCTCAGAGAGGCACCCTCTGTTGATGAGGGATTTGCCGCAGTCCTCGCCCACAAACTAGGGCAAATGGAGTTGCAGCAAAAAAAATTCAGTGAGACCCTGCTATTGAATGTCATCAATAAGGGCGTGCTGGGTGAACTCACTAGGTACACGGACATAACGGAGGTTGTCCCTACTCCTCCACCTCCTCCTCCTCCTCCTACTACTCCTCCTGCCACAACCTCTCCTCCTGATCCCCAGCCTCCAAGGAAGAAACCAACCAAGGCTGCAGAGAAGGCTGGAGAGAAGGCTACAAGGAAGAGGAGAAAATAATGCCTGCTGTAGTACCACAGACTGGGGACATATAGGACTTATCTGCTGTGGCTCCTGACCTCTGGGAGCTCAAGACAAGATTGGGCTCATTTTTTTTGGGGATCTAATCTCTATTTTGGTTTGGACATCTTGTATGGTTGTTGTGGGGTCAAAGGGATGCACAAATGCAAGCAGGCTCTCCAGTGCTGCCTTCCACTTTAATTTGTTAATGTTCTGAAATAAAAAAAATTTGAGTGCCCTTAAAATACTTGACTATGTGATTTGTATTTCAAAAGAGAGCTTGCTAGGGAGCAGGCAGGGACATCTCAAATTATATTATTGTTATTATCAGGGGACACAAACCTCCCTGAGGCCAAATGAGACACATTTGGAAGGTTGTTGTGGTAACTTTACACAAGAATAATTTAAGCCAAAATAATAAAAAAAAGGCCACAAAAAAAAAAAAAAGTAAAATTAAATTTAAAGAAAAAAGGAGAATTACATTATTTTATTATTATCAGTATTATTTAGGAGGGAGGTGTGGCTTATAAATAATATTTTATAATCATTAGAGCAATTTGGAATTACTTTAGAAACAAGTTTGGCATAACTCTCAATGTCATTATCAAAAGAGGGTAATTTTAAAGCATTATCAAAAGAAGAACGGAATGCGCAGCATTAAAACGATGCTATTAATTCCACCGTGACGAATGTGCCATCTCCATTTCCAACATTAGCTTTACCAAAACGAGCGCTCCCGTCTCATAGTTGCTTCGGAGCATGCGCGTTTTTTTTCACGTCGTGAAAGCATACACACTATCGTTTTTCACGTCGTTAAAAAAAACGACATGAAAAACGACGTGAAAAAAGAGAGCATGTCCGGAATTTTTAATGGCCGTTTTTCACGTCGTTAAAAATGCTCTGGAGCCTACACACGATCATTTTTAATGGCCATTTTTTAAAATGGCATTTTTAACGGCATGAAAAACGATCGTGTGTATGGGGCATTACAGTTACAAATAAAAGTGTAAAAAAAATAAAAGTTAAATAAAATTTAAAAATAATATATATATATATATATATATATATATATATAAAATAGTTGTTGTTTTATTGTTCTCTCTGTCTATTCTCTCTCTATTGTTCTGCTCTTTTTTACTGTATTCTATGCCTAACTGCAATGTTTTATTGTTATTATGTTTTAACACGTTTGCTTTTCAGGTATGTAATTTTTTTATGCTTTACTGTTTACTGTGTTTTATTGTTAACCATTTTTTTGTTTTCAGGTACGCCATTCAGCTGCAGCGCGGATTTACACTATTTATCTTGACAGCAACAGCGTTTGCTCCCACGATACATAAAGCTTTGACTCCAGCGCTGTAGGAGGTGATTTCACCACAACAGTTAAAAAAAAGAGCATATATGCCGAAGCATGGGGGTAGGGGTGGAGGAGCGATTTGCTCCTAACTTTTGGGGCGGAATGCGCCCATGCTTCGGCATACAGTATATATATATTTTAGGCACGGATTGCGTTAAAAAATGTTTTCTTTTTTACTATGATTTTTTTGTATTTGCTTTGCAGGTCTTACTGTTATACTGTAATGTTAGTTTGTTTTATTGTTAACCATCATTTGCTTAGCAGGTACGCCATTCAGCTGCAGCACTGATTTATTTATCTTAACAGCAACAGCGTTTGCTCCCACGATACGTAAATCAGCGACTCCAGCGCTGTAGGAGGTGATTTCACCACCACAGTTAAAAACAAAATGGTGCATGTATGCCCATCATTAGAAGTGGGTGGATGAAGGGAGGTATTCTAATGGTGGGCATATACACAGATCAATCTCTTTTTTTCGTTCAGCCCACAAGCTGCATGAAAAAAGAAAATTGTACCATACTCACCGTAATTTTATTTTCCTGGTGCCTATCCATGGCAGCATACCTGTGACAAGCTCCACCTTGGCTCCTCCCTCAGGACTAGTGAATATTATAAAAGAGTTGGTTAGTACAGCCCCAGCATTCTCCGTAATATAGAATACCGAGGGTGGGATTGTATGCTGCCATGGATAGGCACCAGGAAAAGAAAATTACGGTAAGTATGGTACAATTTTCTTTTTTCCTGGTGCCTCCATGGCAGCATACCTGTGACAAATAACTACCTGAGATGGGTGGGATGATGCTCAGAGGTTTAAAAGAGATTATTATCATCATTTAGAAGAAGAAGCAAAGGCCGATTTTACCACCTGTCTGCAAACTCCACTGATGAGAGAGCTCCTGGGTCTACTCGGTAATGTTTCAGAAACGTATGTTGGAACGACCAAGTCGCTGCCCTGCAAATAGTTTCAATTGACACATTCTCTCTTGCCGCCCAAGAGGCAGAAACTGTTCTGGTGGAGTGCGCCCTGACTAGCGAGGGGGATCCCAGTCCTTTTGCCCTGTACACCTTGTGGATGAGTTTAACGAACCATGAGGCAATCGTTCTTGCTGACGCCTCCTTGCCTTTGATTATGAACAACCTAATAGAGTCCCTAAAGGATGCTGTAGCCTGCAGATAGCATCTCAAAGTGGAGGCAATGTCCAGCTCGTGAAGAGAACCTGAGTCTTGTTCTGAAAATGTTGAAAGTGCCCAAGGCTCCGACATGTTCGAGGATGATGTGACCTTGGGGCTAAATCCTCGCACCGCTCCGAGCTCTACTCTGTCAGGATAAAATATGACATGATGAAGATCTGCTCCTAAAGCTTGGAGCTCTGAAACCTGTCTGCCAGAAGTTATGGCAATCAAGGAAGATAGCTTCGTAGTTAGATTCCAAAGTGATGCTGACTCCAAAGAGGCAAGAGGTGGATTGGCTAAGGACTCTAGGATGATAGCAAGGTCCCAAGTGGGAAAAGATTGTTTAGTTGGTGGTCGGATCTTTTTGACAGCTTTGAAAAATTGGTTAATTAATGAATCCTCGGCCCATCTTTTACTGGTTGCCGCTGAAATCGTCGCTACCTGCACCTTTAGTGTACTTAATCAAGACCTAGGTCTAAGCCTGCCTGCAAGAGTTTGAGAATTTGAGAGGATGATGGAGAATCTGGATCACAGCTTCTGCCAATCATGAAAGCCCTGAATTTGTTCCACGCCTTATCGTATATACTGTTTGTGGATGGCTTTCTTGCCCTGAGCAGGGTTGCCATAACTTTGTTGGAACACCCTAGGGATTGGAACCTTTCCCTTTCAGCTGCCAGATGTGAAGATTCCACCTGCGGGAATCTGGATGGGTGTGACATCCCTGTGACAGGAGAAAAGGTATTATTGGAACCTTGACTGGAGGCTGGGTATTCAGGTACATTGCTGTGGGGAATCAAGGAAGTTTTGCCAGTACAGTAGGACCGCTATCACCGTCGTGGTTTCTACCATAAGCCTCAACAGGAGGTTTTTTTATTTTTTGGAATGAGAGGCCATGGAGAGAAGCCATAGGCCAGATTGCATGCCCAGGGGCTGAGAGAGCATCTACTGCCTCCGCCTGGGGATGAGAAAGTCTCGAGATGAACCTTGAAAACTTGGTATTTAATGCTGTTGTAAATAGGCCCATCCCAAGGGGACCCCACTGGTCCACTAACCAGTCGAAAACTTTTGGGTGCAGAGACTATTCGTTGGAATCTACGAACCTGCGAGTTAGGTGGTTGGCCCTTGAGTTGAGAAGACCAGGCAGATAGACTGTCCTTAGTTCTTTTAGATTCCTTTTTGCCCAAAGGATTATGGTTTCACTTCCCTCAGCAGGGACCTGCTGCGCGTCCCTCCTTGTCGGTGTATATAAGACACCGCAACCCTGTTGTTCAGAACTGGTTTGTCTGTAATCTTGAATTCTAGGGCTAGCAATGCAAAAGGTAGGCTGCCCGGACTTCCAGGATATTTGATACCAGGCCTGTTGTATGGAAGGACCATCATCCTTGCCCTGAGATCTGGTTGTAGTGTGATCCCCAACCTGCTTCACTGGCATCGGTAGTAATTTTGATCCAGTTGACATGTCCTAATGGACGTGATTTCATAGGCGCGTGTTTCTTCATCCACCAATGTAGACTTCTGAGCATCAGGGTCATCAGGTGTATGGGTTGGGATAGATACCGGCTGTTCCACAGCCTCAAGAACTCCAGCTGGAAATGTCTCAAATGCCAATGGGCCCAAGGGACCATAGGGATGCATGACGACATCCGGCCTATCAGGCTCTGACAGTTCGAGGCCGACAGGTTGGATCTCACACTGACTTTCTTCATCTGCCGAATAGTGGATGTCACCTTTTGAGGTGGGAGGGATACTGTACCGTTCTGTTTCACTAACTGGGCTGGATCCTTCGCCAGGAGATGAAGGTTGTCCAAGTAATGGTATACTCGAAGCCCTAATTCTCTTAGAGGGGCAATGATGGCAATTAGGGTTTTCGTAAAGACTCTTGGTGACGTGCAGAGGCCGAATGGGAGGCTCCAAAATTGAAGATGTACATGCCCCACTGCAAACCTCGGATATTTCTGGAAAGGAGGGAGTGTCGGCATATGCAGGTAAGCATCATGCAAATCTATTGATAACATCCAATCCCCTGGTTGGATTATACGCATAATAGTTTATAGCGACTCCATTTTGAATTTTTTAGGAAGATATAGTGATTTAGCCTCTTCAGGTCTATCACGGGTCTCCAACCTCCGCTTCTCTTGGGGACTAGAAACAGGGTGGAGTAAAAACCAAAAATATTTCTGATGGAGACACTGGAACCACTGCTTGCTGTTCCTGCAAGAGGAGAAGAAATTGCTTTAGTGCTTCCGCTTTTTTGGGGGGGACCTTGACACCCTTGTCGGAGAGAAGAAGTCTTTGGGGTGTTTGTCTAGAAACGTCCAGAAGTGACCGTATTTAATTGTGGAGACTACCCACGGATCCCTGTACTTTGTTCCCAGATCTTCGAGAAGTGTTTGAGTCTGGCCCCCACAGGGATCTCTTGGGATGGCCTGGCGTCCTGACCATAGTTTCAGCCACAAGGCCCATTTGGCCATAACTGTGTGGAGCATTGACCTTGCGGAGCATCGATCTGAATTGATTGCGGCTTCACCAATAGGATCTGCTGAGAGCTTTAGCTCATCTAAGGCCCTGATGATGTCCTCTTCTGGAATATCCTGTTGGATTGCCAACTCTATATCATCTGTCCAGACGCGTAGGGCGCTTGACACTGATGTCAGGGCTATCGCAGATTTACAGGCAATGCCCGCCATCTGGTGGGAGATCAAGATCCATCCTTCTGTCTGGTGGATCCTTAAACAAGGTGGAGTCTTCCATGGGCAATGTGACGTTCTTTGCCAACCTTACCATAGCTGCATCGACCACTGGAGGGCCCTCCAGTGTTGCGGAATCGGCCTTTGAGAGAGGGTATAACTTTCCCAGTCGATCAATGGAGAATCTTTTCTCCGTCTTCTTTCACTCTTCCTCAATCACACTCCTGATCTTGCCCATGAGAGGGGAAAAGGAAATCTGGCGTTTGAGAAAGGGGAAGTACGACTTAGACTTCTGTGTCAGTCTCTTCCTAGCTGATCGCTTGTTTTACCGCCTGCACATAAGGCTGGACCATGGCGAAAGCAAAAACCACAGGCATCTAGGTCATCAGAGAAGTCCCCTGAGATGGCATTCTCTTCCTGATGTTTAAAGGAAGAGGTAGGCGTCCAGCGAGAGATTTCACTTGAGGATGGCCCGGGTGTGGATGCCTCAGCCGTTTGCTCGTGAGTAGAGTTGAGCGGACACCTGGATGTTCGGGTTCGATGGGTTCGGCCGAACTTCGGAAAAAAGTTTGGGTTCGGGACCGAACTTTAACCCGAACCCGGATCCGAACCCGAACCCCATTGAAGTCAATGGGGACCCGGACTTCTAAGGACTAAAAAGGCTCTTAAAAAGTAATGGAAAGGGCTAGAGGGCTGCAAATGGCAGCAAAATGTTGTTAAGAGCATGGCAAGTGCTCTGCAAACAAATGTGGATAGGGAAATAACTTAAAATAACATAAAAAAAAAAAAAAAAATAATAATCTTGACCTAGTAGGAGGAGGAGGTCCATATGGAGTAGGAGGTTGAGGTGGCGGTGGATGTGGCTGTGTAGGTGGAAGCGGCGGTGGAGGAGGACGAGGTAGCCAACACTGATTCAAAAATACAACAATGGCTGGGTAAGGCCGGTGATGTGTCAAATTCTGTCCCCCGTCAAATAGTGTCCACCCTGTACTGCGCTTGCTCAGTATGTAGGACAAGGGGATTTCGAAAATCTCCCAAGACGAACGGCGCCTGCGTGGTGAGTTCAGGTGAAGGCCACACCATCCGTGGTTCAAGCCGAGCCAAGTGAGGCCGTGCCCGAAGCGTGGCGATCGAACCGAGCCCGTGAGGGGCCCTGTTACTATGTGCTACCGTATGTCCACTTGGATGGTGGGGCTTGAACCTGCACTCACAGCGCAGGCGCCGTTCATCTTCGGAAATTTTGTGAATCTCCTTGTCCTCTGTACTGCGCAAGCGCTGCGCCTTCGCAGTATGGGCCGGACACAATCCGATGGCCGGACAGTTTTTGTCACAACACCGGTATACATGTCTATTCTGCACAAGGTACGGACAAGTCCTGTGGGATCCATGCCTGGTTCATTTTAATGAACGTGAGCTTGTCCACATTGGCTCTGGACAGGCGGCTGCGCTTGTCTGTGATAACGCCCCCTGCCGTGCTAAATACACGTTCAGATAATACACTGGCTGCAGGGCAGGCCAGCACCTCCAAGGCATAAAGGGCAAGCTCAGGCCATGTGCCCAATTTGGAGACCCAGAAGTTAAAGGGGGCAGACCCGTCATCCAGTACGTGTAGGCCTGTGGACACATACTGCTCAACCATGTTGGTGAAATGCTGCCTCCTGCTAAGACGTTCCATCTCAGCTGGTGGTGCTGGTTGTTGTGGCGTGCTGACAAAGCTTTTCCACATTTCAGCCATGCTAACCCTGCCTCGGCTGCGTTGGCGACCTCTTCCTCCTCCTCTGCCTTCGCCTTGTGCTTCCACCGTACGCCCGCTGTCAGGTGGGAATGCCACCAGCAGCGTGTCTACCAGCGTGCGCTTGTACTCGCGCATCTTACGATCCCGCTCCAGTGAGGGAATTAAGGACGGTACGTTGTCCTTGTAACGGGGATCCAGCAGGGTGGCCACCCAGTAATCAGCACCAGTTAAAATGTGGGCAACTCGGCGGTCATTGCGGAAACACTGCAGCATGTAATCGCTCATGTGTGCCAGGCTGCCCAGAGGCAAAGAAAAGCTGTCCTCTGTGGGAGGTGTATCGTCTGTGTCCTCTGTATCCCCCCAGCCACGCACCAGTGATGGCCACGAGCTGGTCTGGGTGCCACCCTGCTGTGAAAATGGCTCCTCCTCCTCCTCCTCCTCCTCCATCTCCTCCTCCACCTCGTCATCCTCCAGAACTGTGCCCTTTCTGCCGGACAATTGTGTACCTGGCGTTTGTTGGTGCAGGAACCCACCCTCCTAGCCACTTGTGAAAGACTGCCCTGAAAGCCTTTGAAATTATCCCGCTTCCTCCTCCTCCTCCTCATCCTCCTGTGCCACATCCTCTTCCATCATCGCCCGAAGCGTTTTTTCAAGGAGGCATAGAACTGGGATAGTAACGCTAAGAACGGCGTCATTGGCACTGGACATGTTGGTGGAGTACTCGAAACAGCGCAACAAGGCACACAGGTCTCGCATGGAGGCCCAGTTATTGGTGGTGAAGTGGTGCTGTTCCGCAGAGCGACTCACGCGTGATTGCTGCAGCTGAAACTCCACTATCGCATGCTGCTGCTCGCACAGTCTGGCCAGCATGTGCAAGGTGGAGTTCCACCTTGTGGGCACGTCACATATGAGCGGGAAGGCCGAAGTTACGCTGCAGCACTGACAGGCGAGCAGCAGCAGGGTGAGAACGCCGAAAGTGCGCACACACAGCCCGCACTTTCTGCAGCAGCTCTGGCATATTGGGGTAATTTTTAAGGAACCTCTGGACCACCAAGTTCAGCACATGCGCCAGGCAAGGGATGTGCGTCAAACCGGCTAGGCCCAGAGCTGCTACGAGATTTCGCCCATTATCGCACACCACCAGGCCGGGCTTGAGGCTCACTGACAGCAACCACTCATTGGTCTGTTGTTCCATGTCCCTCCACAACTCCTGCGCGGTGTGGGGTTTTTTCCCCCAAACAGGAAAGTTTTAAAACTGCCTGCTGTCGTTTACCCCTGGCTGTGCTGAAGTTGGTGGTGAAGGTGTTACGCTGACCGGATGAGGAGGCGGTAGAGGATGAGGAAGTGGAGTAGGAGGAGTTAGCAACAAGAGGCAAACTGAAGCGCCCTGCAATCCTCGGTGGTGGAAGGACATACGCCAAACTGCTATCTGCCTCAGGCCCAGCCGCCACTGCATTTACCCAGTGTGCTGTTAGGGAGATATAACGTCCCTGACCGTGCTTACTGGTCCACGCATCCGTAGTTAGGTGGACCTTGCCACAGATGGCGTTGCGCAGTGCACACCTGATTTTGTCCCCCACTTGGTTGTGCAGGGAAGGGATGGCTCGCCTGGAAAAATAGTGGCGGCTGGGCACGACGTACTGTGGGACAGCCAATGCAATCAGGCTTTTAAAACTCTGCGTCTCCACCAGACGGAATGACAGCATTTCAAAGGCCAGGAGTTTTGAAATGCTGGCATTCAGGGCCAGGGATCGCGGGTGGCTAGGGGGATACTTCCTCTTCCGCTCCAATGTTTGGGAGATAGAGAGCTGAACGCTTCCATGGGACATTGTGGAGATGGTTGGTGACCCAGGTGGTAGTGTTGCTGGCAGATCCTCTGTTTGCGGGGTGGCAGGTGCCACTGTCACTACAGAGGTGGATGAAGAGGCCGAGACTGCAGCAGAAGAGGAAGCAGGAGGAGCCAGAGACCTTTCTTGGTTTTTGAGGTGTCTACTCCACTGCAGCTCGTGTCTACTCCACTGCCTGGTCATGCAGGTTGTGCTCAGGTTGAGAACGTTTATGCCTCGCTTCAGCCTCTGATTGCACAGCCTGCAAACCACTCGTGTCTTGTCATCAGCACATTGTGTGAAGAACTGCCACGCTAGGGAACTCCTTGGACCTGGCTTTGGTGTGCTCGGTCCCTTGCTGCGTTGGGCAGTAGCAGACATACTGTCTAGCGGACGGACGCTCCGCTTTTGCACCCTGCTCCCTCTTCTGCTGTGCTGGTGGCTCTGTGCGACCACCGCCTCTTCCTCCAAACTACACTGGTCACCTGCATAACGTTCATTCCATGTGGGGTCGAGGACCTCATCGTCCTCCACATCATCTTCCACCCAGTCTTCACCCCTGCCCTCCTTGTCTGTCTGCACAATTGCGAAAGCAGCAGCAGTTGGCACCTGTGTTTCGTCATCATCCGAGACGTACTGCGATGGTCCTCCCATGTACTCATCATGAAACATAAGTGGTTGGGCATCGGTGCACTCAATCTCTTCCACTTCTGGGGCAGGGCTAGGTGGATGGCCCTGGGAAACCCTGCTAACAGAGTCATCGAAAAGCAGAAGAGACTGCTGCATGATTTGGGGCTCAGACTGCTTGGCTGATTTGCAAGGGGGTGAGGTGAAAGACTGATGGACATGGGTTTCAGGTGCCAACTCTGTTCTTTCATCAGAAGAGTGGGTGGGAGACAATGTGAAGGAACCCGAGGCACTGTCAGCAACCCAATCTACTATCGCCTGTACTTGTCCTGGCCTAAACATTCGTACAGCCTCATTAGGCGCGACAAAATACCGCCGCAGGCTCGGTCGCCTACTCGCACCTGAGGAAGGTGTTTCACTTGTGCGTGTATCTGGCACAGATCCACCACGTCCTCTCCCTGCAACAGGAGCTCCACCAGCAGCACCACGACCGGGGCCACCACGTCCCTTTGACCTTCTCCTCATATTTTCCAAATTTAGGATCTTGCCCTAAATGGGTGTTTTTGGAAGAGCAGAACACACCCACAGTACGTAACCGCTGAATCGCACAGCTACAGAACTGCAGAAAATGCTATTCAAAAAAAATGTTTTTTTTTTAGTATATCACAGTAGAAGAAAACTATTTAGAAATTGTTTATTTCACACACCTCCAAATATGTATAACACACTGCAAACTATTTTTTGTGCCCCTAAACGGCGTTTTTTGGAAGAGCAGAACACACCCACAGTACGTAACCGCTGAATCGCACAGCTACAGAACTGCAGAAAATGCTATTCAAAAAATTTTTTGTTTTTTTTAGTATAGCACAGTAGGAGAAAACTATATAGAAATTGTTTATTTCACACACCTCCAAATATGTATAACACACTGCAAACTATTTTTTGTGCCCCTAAACTGGGTTTTTTGGAAGAGCAGAACACACCCACAGTACGTAACCGCTGAATCGCACAGCTACAGAACTGCAGAAAATGCTATTCAAAAAAAATGTTTTTTTTTTAGTATAGCACAGTAGGAGAAAACTATATAGAAATTGTTTATTTCACACACCTCCAAATATGTATAACACACTGCAAACTATTTTTTGTACCCCTAAACGGCGTTTTTTGGAAGAGCAGAACACACCCACAGTACGTAACCGCTGAATCGCACAGCTACAGAACTGCAGAAAAATAGGATTTTTATAACAGCTTACCTGTAAAATCCTTTTCTTGGAGTACATCACGGGACACAGAGCGACATAGTCATTACTAATGGGTTATATAGATACCTTCAGGTGCTGGCACTGGCAACTTCCAAAACCGGAAGTACCCTCCCCTATATAAGCCCCTCCCATCCGGGAGCACCTCAGTTTTGTAGCAAAGCAATAAGTGTCCCTAAAGAGGGGCGGGAGCTCTGTGTCCCGTGATGTACTCCAAGAAAAGGATTTTACAGGTAAGCTGTTATAAAAATCCTATTTTCTTTCTCGTACATCACGGGACACAGAGCGACATAGTCATTACTAATGGGATGTCCTAAAGCAATGCCCAATGAGGGGGGGGGATACACCATACATAAGCTGAGCGCTATCAGACATGAGGATCTTTTGCGGCCTGCAACACACTGCGCCCAAAGGCGACAACCTCCTGACTTCTAACGTCCACCTGGTAGAACCTAGTAAATGTATGTACTGAAGACCATGTTGCGGTCTTACAGATTTGAGCCAGGGAGGCCTGGTGATGCACTGCCCATGAAGTTCCAACTGCTCTCGTGGAGTGCGCTCTAACTTTGAACGGAGGCGGTCTCCTTCTCAAGCCATAGGCTTGCATTATGACCTGTCGAATCCACTTGGCTAAAGTCGATTTTGACGCTGCCTGACCCCTTCTGGGGCCTTCCGGCAGAATAAACAAAGTATCCGTTCTGCGAATCTGAGCAGTGGCTTTTAGATAAGCTTTAACTGCTCTTACTACATCCAAAGAATGCAATAACTTTTCCTCTACCGAAGTAGGTTTGGGGAAAAAAGAAGGAAGAACCACATCTTGGTTCAAATGAAACCTCGATACCACCTTAGGAAGAAAGGCTGGATGAGGGCGTAAGACTACTCTATCCTTATGGATAACCAGATATGGCTCCTTACAGGACATAGCGGCTAATTCCGACACTCTTTTAGCCGAACAAATAGCTACTAGAAAAATCAATTTCCTGGTGAGAAGAACCAAAGAAATATGCTGTAATGGTTCAAATGGTTGTTTCTGTAGAACCGACAGAACCAAGTTTAGATCCCATGGACATATGGGAATATTAACCGGAGGACTAATACGCATCACTCCTTGTATAAAGGCTTTGACTAGTGAATGCGAAGCCAAGGGCCTTTGAAAAAATATTGACAAGGCCGAAATCTGACCCTTGATAGTACTCAAGGCAAGCTTCCTATCTACAGCCCATTGTAGGAAGTCCAGAATCCTACCTATTACGTATTTACGTGGATGCCATTTCTTGGCCTCACACCAGGCGATGTACGCCTTCCAGATTCTATAATAGATCTGCCTGGATACCGGCTTCCTGGCATTGATCATGGTAGATACCACAGGATTAGAGAGCCCTCTCTTTTTTAGAATGTGGGCTTTCATAGCCAGGCCGTCAAACCTAGGGCTGGTAAGGAAGGGTGGTATATCGGTCCTTGCGAAAGCAGGTCCGGACGACGTGGGAGAGTCCAAGGACTCCCCACTGACATTTTACAATCTCTGCGTACCACGCTCTTCGGGGCCATGCTGGAGCCACCAGAATCACTGGTTTCTTTTCTACCCTGATTCTGCGGATTAATCGAGGTAACCATTGTGGCGGTGTGAATGCATATATCAGCTTGAACTGATCCCAAGGGAACACTAGGGCATCCGAGCCGCAAGCTAGGGGATCCCTTGTCTGAGAGACAAACCTGTCCACCTTTGCATTGAATCTGGATGCTAGAAGGTCTACATCCGATGTTCCCCACCGCTGACATATTGTCCAGAAAACCTCGGGGTGAAGGGACCCTTCCTCTGGGCATAATTGCTGGCGACTTAGAAAGTCCGCCTTCCAATTCTCCACTCCTGGAATGAATACCGCAGATATGGCTGGGACATATCTTTCTGCCCATTTCAGGATGTAATTTACTTCCCTCTGGGCTGCACGACTCCTGGTGCCCCCCTGATGATTGATATATGCCACTGCTGTGGCATTGTCTGATTGAATTCTGACAGGGGACCCTTGGAGTTTGGATGTCCATGCTACTAGGGCATACCGGGCTGCTCGTATCTCTAAGAGATTGATGGGCAGGGCCTTTTCTGCATCCGACCATCTGCCCTGGAGAGACCATTACTCCAGTACTGCCCCCCCAGCCTATAAGGCTGGCATCTGTAGTGACCACCTTCCAAGAAATCGGACTGAAGGATTTCCCTTTTTCCAGATTCTGGGGAACCAACCACCAACGGAGGCTCTTGCGAACGGAAGGGGACAAGGACATTGTAAGTCTAGGGCCTGAACTGTTTTGTTCCAGGCTGACAGTATGGCCCCTTGCAAATTCCTTGAATGGAATTGACCGTAGGGTACTGCTTCGAATGATGCCACCATTTTTCCCAGCAGCCTCATGCACAGGCGTATGGACGGCTGTCTTTTTTGTACCCACTAAGTGGATCAAATCTTTCAAAGACAACACCTTTCCTCGAGGCAAGAATATTTTTCTCTGGCCTGAATCCAACCTTAGCCCCAAGTATTCCAGACTTTTGACTGTTTTTTAGGGCTGACTTGTCTCGGTTGATAATCCAACCGTGAGATTCCAGATACTTGATTGTCTTGTGAACGACCACGTCTAGTTTTTTCACTGAGTGGTCTATCAGCAACAATTCATCTAGATATGCCATTATCATTACACCTTGTGTTTTTAGATTGGCCAATAAAGGGCCAGAATTTTTGTAAACACTCGTGGTGCTGTGGCCAAACCGAAGGGTAAGGCTCTGCTGAAAATGGCGCCCTTCTACTGCAAAGCGTAGAAATTTTTGGTGGACTGGAAAGATGGGAATGTGCAAATAAGCATCTTTGATGTCGATCGCGGCTAACCAATCCTCCCCTTGTAGGGCAGTGGCCACCACGGATCGACTCCATCGGAAAGTCCTGATATACAGGAATTTGTATAGCCCTTTTAGAATTAATATGGGCCTCCCGTCCGCGTTTGCTTCGGGACTGTAAAGAGGTTTGAGTAAAACCCAAACCCTCATTCTTCCAGGGGAACCTCCATAATTACTCCTTGGAGCAATAGTTGTTCTAGTGCCAACAGGAGGGACTCTCTCTTCCGGGGATCCCTTGGCACATTTGACCTCAAAAATGGGAAGGAGGAGAGTCTTTTAACTCCAAACTGTATCCCCAACATACTGCGGAGAGCACCTATCTGTCTTGATCGTGTCCCGCCCGGTCTCTTGCGAACAACTGGAGTCCTCCCCCCACCCGACTGAGTGGGGGACCCTTCAATGAATTTAACTTTGGGGGAGGTTTTGTACCTCCCCTGACCCAGGGTTTCTCATTACCCTGCTATTGTCCCTGTTTTTTATCCCCGGGAATTGACCGAGGAGGCCGTCGGAACTGTTACACAGCCGATGCCCCAGGGACTGGAGAAGCAGGCCTCTTAAAGAGGGACCTCTAACTCTGTTTTTAACCGGCAAGAGCGTATTTTTACCGCTGGAAATTTTCTGGATATTGTTGTCCTGGTTTTCCCTGAATAAGCGTTCACCATGAAATGGGACGCTAACCAGCCATTCTTTACAGGGAGCTTCAGCAGACCAGTTTTTGAGCCATAGAAGCCTACGCATATGTACTATAGACAGCGTAAGGCGGGAGGCCTGATGGACTGAATCCTTTATGGCGTCAACCGCAAAGCCTAAGGCTCTAGGTAGATCAGCTAGGGCAAGGGCCTGCTGATCTGTCAAGTCCCTCAAGACCTGTTTCAACTGATCCTTCCCTGCTTAGCAGACCCCAATAGCTGCTACTGCTGGTTGTGTCACCAAGCTTGCTGTAAAAAGAAGCAGACTTTCATAAGGACTCCAATCTTTTATCTATTGGGTTCTTGAACATTTGGACATTATCCACTGGACATGTCAGTGATTTATACATACAAGAGATGGCTGCGTCCACTGTAGGGACCTTCCATTTTTTTTTTTTTTTTTGATGAACTTATCCTCCATGGGATAGACCACCTGAAATCTCTTGGGAGGAGTAAATATTTTATCAGGATGTTCCCAATCCTGGTAAATAAGCCCTTTCAGTAAAGGGTGAAGTGGAAAAGAACAGACAGTCTGGGGGCTTCTAGCGACCCCAACGAGGATACAGTAGTGGTTGATCGTTCCGCAAGGTGCATTTTTAAATGCTGATCGGACCATGTTAGTCAGAGACTGAACCCATAATCTTTCAGCTTGAGATGCTGAGAAAAGGTTCCCCCACTGTTGATTCCTCTATAACAGAATCAACCTCATCCTGAACCCCTTCAGGCAGGTCGATCCCTGTATGGGACTGTTGCTCTGCTAACAGGCACTCTGAAGGAGGAGACGGAGATCGGGCGTGCTTTCCCTGACAGGGAGGCAGCGATCAATGTTGACAATCTCTCTCTAATCCTCCCAGAGCTGAGGAAAAAACCTCCTCTGTTACATACACAGGAGCAGGTGAACTGAGGACAGCCACAGTACCAAGTACCCCTGCGGGGTCTCTACGGTCACTTACCTCTGAACTTCAGGGGAGACTGGTGCAGCAGAAGCATGCCCAAGATCCTCAGAGCCCGATGAGACCCCCTTCGCTTCCTGGAAGATTCAGTTCCGGAGCTTCTGGACGGCATATTTCCTAAGCCTAAAGCTGAGGTATTCCAGCCGTAATACACCACTTTTACTGAGAATAGTCTAGCACAATTGCTGCTATATCACAGTTGGTGTCTACTAATGTGCCTTTCTATGGGGATGCCTGCATCAACCGCTTGCTGTATGCCTTTTTTTAAATGTTGCCAGCTCTGTCTCTGCACTCCATAGCCAGCTCACAACACATAATTGTGTTTTTTAACATGCTGGGACGCCCGCACATGCGCAGAAGCGCTGCGGCGCGCACAGAGCGTCATCCCCCAGGCTCCGCCCCCTTTCCCGGCTCACCTCTATATATAGAGGCGCGTGCACGCGCACGCGCACGGCCACGTGCGCCTTCGGCGCTAATTTCGAAAAGGGAAACTAGGGACAAGAGCCAGGGCCCCTTTTTGCCGCAGGCCGGGGGATGGACGAGCATTGCAACATGGCAGAGGAAGCAGTTTCCCACAAGAGAACTCACCATCTGCCTGGACTTGCTCTGATGAAAAGAAACTAGTCCACATGACAAGAAACGTTCCACAGCGGCCTCTAGTGGATAAACACAGGTACCGCAGTCTAATATATTAAATATATATATATATATATATATATATATATATATTTTTTTTTCTTGACCACTATTAAAAATACTACATTTTTTTTTAGTAGTTACAGGCATGCACAGATATTAGCGGGAATACCGTTAGGTAACAGACAGAAAGACAAATTAGGCTTGGGGGTCCCCCAATAGAACCAAGTTCCTGGGGGCCCCCACTTACCTGTTCCCCGCCGCAGGACTTTGTTTGGTCCACAAAAGCCCAAACTTCACCTATCACGGCAGGCATTGTAATCAAACCTTCAGGGACCGGGTTCCCAAGGATTCCACTCCCCTGGACCTGTATAGCACCCTGCACAGAAAACATCTTGGTCGTGGGTATGACCAGAGCTCTGGATCCCAGGGTCCAGCTCTCCTAAGAGAAGCATTACAGGCAAAACCTTGCTCTTCTCTGCAAGGCCCGGGTACCGACCGTTTAGCTATGAAGCTTTTTTGGTCGGATCCGGAATAGCTTACTGAGGCCCAAAAGAACCTGTACGCAAGCTCAGTGAAAAACACATGTTACTTCTAGGCCAACACCTTAGACACTGGCAAAAAACTGAGGTGCTCCCGGATGGGAGGGGCTTATATAGGGGAGGGTACTTCCGGTTTTGGAAGTTGCCAGTGCCAGCACCTGAAGGTATCTATATAACCCATTAGTAATGACTATGTCGCTCTGTGTCCCGTGATGTACGAGAAAAAAATGATATTCAAAAAAAATGTTGTTTTTTTAGTATAGCACAGTAGTGGAAAACTATATAGAAATTGTTTATTTCACACACCTCCAAATATGTATAACACACTGCAAACTATTTTTTGTGCCCCTAAACGGCGTTTTTTGGAAGAGCAGAACACACCCACAGTACGTAACCGCTGAATCGCACAGCTACAGAACTGCAGAAAATGCTATTCAAAAAAAAATTGTTTTTTTAGTATAGCACAGTAGGAGAAAACTATATAGAAATTGTTTATTTCACACACCTCCAAATATGTATAACACACTGCAAACTATTTTTTGTGCCCCTAAACGGCATTTTTTGGAAGAGCAGAACACACCCACAGTACGTAACCGCTGAATCGCACAGCTACAGAACTGCAGAAAATGCTATTCAAAAAAAATTTTGTTTTTTTAGTATAGCACAGTAGGAGAAAACTATATAGAAATTGTTTATTTCACACACCTCCAAATATGTATAACACACTGCAAACTATTTTTTGTGCCCCATAACTGCGTTTTTTGGAAGAGCAGAACACACCCACAGTACGTAACCGCTGAATCGCACAGCTACAGTACTGCAGAAAATGCTATTAAAAAAAAATGTTGTTTTTTTAGTATAGCACAGTAGGAGAAAACTATATAGAAATTGTTTATTTCACACACCTCCAAATATGTATAACACACTGCAAACTATTTTTTGTGCCCCTAAACGGCGTTTTTTGGAAGAGCAGAACACACCCACAGTACGTAACCGCTGAATCGCACAGCTACAGAACTGCAGAAAATGCTATTCAAAAAAAATGTTGTTTTTTTAGTATAGCACAGTAGGAGAAAACTATATAGAAATTGTTTATTTCACACACCTCCAAATATGTATAACACACTGCAAACTATTTTTTGTGCCCCATAACTGCGTTTTTTGGAAGAGCAGAACACACCCACAGTACGTAACCGCTGAATCGCACAGCTACAGAACTGCAGAAAATGCTATTCAAAAAAAATGTTGTTTTTTTAGTATAGCACAGTAGGAGAAAACTATATAGAAATTGTTTATTTCACACACCTCCAAATATGTATAACACACTGCAAACTATTTTTTGTAACCCTAAACGGCGTTTTTTGGAAGAGCAGAACACACCCACAGTACGTAACCGCTGAATCGCACAGCTACAGAACTGCAGAAAATGATATAAAAAAAAATGTTGTTTTTTTAGTATAGCACAGTAGGAGAAAACTATATAGAAATTGTTTATTTCACACACCTCCAAATATGTATAACACACTGCAAACTATTTTTTGTGCCCCTAAACTGCATTTTTTGGAAGAGCAGAACACACCCACAGTACGTAACCGCTGAATCGCACAGCTACAGAACTGCAGAAAATGCTATTCAAAAAAAATGTTGTTTTTTTAGTATAGCACAGTAGGAGAAAACTATATAGAAATTGTTTTTTTTTAGTATAGCACAGTAGGAGAAAACTATATAGAAATTGTTTATTTCACACACCTCCAAATATGTATAACACACTGCAAACTATTTTTTGTGCCCCATAACTGCGTTTTTTGGAAGAGCAGAACACACCCACAGTACGTAACCGCTGAATCGCACAGCTACAGAACTGCAGAAAATGCTATTCAAAAAAAATGTTTTTTTTTTAGTATAGCACAGTAGGAGAAAACTATATAGAAATTGTTTATTTCACACACCTCCAAATATGTATAACACACTGCAAACTATTTTTTGTAACCCTAAACGGCGTTTTTTGGAAGAGCAGAACACACCCACAGTACGTAACCGCTGAATCGCACAGCTACAGAACTGCAGAAAATGATATTAAAAAAAATGTTGTTTTTTTAGTATAGCACAGTAGGAGAAAACTATATAGAAATTGTTTATTTCACACACCTCCAAATATGTATAACACACTGCAAACTATTTTTTGTGCCCCTAAACAGCGTTTTTTGGAAGAGCAGAACACACCCACAGTACGTAACCGCTGAATCGCACAGCTACAGAACTGCAGAAAATGCTATTCAAAAAAAATTTTGTTTTTTTAGTATAGCACAGTAGGAGAAAACTATATAGAAATTGTTTATTTCACACACCTCCAAATATGTATAACACACTGCAAACTATTTTTTGTGCCCCTAAACTGCATTTTTTGGAAGAGCAGAACACACCCACAGTACGTAACCGCTGAATCGCACAGCTACAGAACTGCAGAAAATGCTATTCAAAAAAAATGTTGTTTTTTTAGTATAGCACAGTAGGAGAAAACTATATAGAAATTGTTTTTTTTTAGTATAGCACAGTAGGAGAAAACTATATAGAAATTGTTTATTTCACACACCTCCAAATATGTATAACACACTGCAAACTATTTTTTGTGCCCCTAAACGGCGTTTTTTGGAAGAGCAGAACACACCCACAGTACGTAACCGCTGAATCGCACAGCTACAGAACTGCAGAAAATGCTATTCAAAAAAAATGTTGTTTTTTTAGTATAGCACAGTAGGAGAAAACTATATAGAAATTGTTTATTTCACACACCTCCAAATATGTATAACACACTGCAAACTATTTTTTGTGCCCCTAAACGGCGTTTTTTGGAAGAGCAGAACACACCCACAGTACGTAACCGCTGAATCGCACAGCTACAGAACTGCAGAAAATGCTATTCAAAAAAAAAATGTTGTTTTTTTAGTATAGCACAGTAGGAGAAAACTATATAGAAATTGTTTATTTCACACACCTCCAAATATGTATAACACACTGCAAACTATTTTTTGTGCCCCTAAACTGTGTTTTTTGGAAGAGCAGAACACACCCACAGTACGTAACCGCTGAATCGCACAGCTACAGAACTGCAGAAAATGCTATTCAAAAAAAATGTTTTTTTTTTTTTAGTATAGCACAGTAGGAGAAAACTATATAGAAATTGTTTATTTCACACACCTCCAAATATGTATAACACACTGCAAACTATTTTTTGTGCCCCTAAATGGCGTTTTTTGGAAGAGCAGAACACACCCACAGTACGTAACCGCTGAATCGCACAGCTACAGAACTGCAGAAAATGCTATTAAAAAAAATGTTGTTTTTTTAGTATAGCACAGTAGGAGAAAACTATATAGAAATTGTTTATTTCACACACCTCCAAATATGTATAACACACTGCAAACTATTTTTTGTGCCCCTAAACGGCGTTTTTTGGAAGAGCAGAACACACCCACAGTACGTAACCGCTGAATCGCACAGCTACAGAACTGCAGAAAATGCTATTCAAAAAAAATGTTTTTTTTTATTATAGCACAGTAGGAGAAAACTATATAGAAATTGTTTATTTCACACACCTCCACATATGTATAACACACTGCAAACTATTTTTTGTGCCCCTGAATGGCTCTTTTTGCAAGCGTACATTAAAGTGCATTTTTTTTTTTTTTTTGCCATAAAAGGGTGTTTTTTTGCACGAGCAATATAAAATGCTTTTTTTTTTTTGCCCTATTGGTCTTTTGGAAAAGAGCACAATAAAGTGCCTTTTTTTCCCCCTAAAAGTTAGATTTTCTCTGACACTGGGCTCATGGCAGTGTAAAAAGACTGCACTGCAACACAAACAGGTAAACCTATGCAGATCGCTGATTTTAATCTCTGAATCTGGACTCCTATATAATATTCTCTCTCCCTGAAAGCACCAACAGGAACCTGGCCCTACACTACACTATCTCTCTATCTTTTCCCTCAGATTGTAGAATCAGGACTACCTCATCTATTTTTCTATCTCTCCCTAAAAGCAGCAGCAGCAGACTAGATCCTCTCCCTATCTATTCTGAAGCAGAGTGACGTGTGTGCTGTGTGCCTCTAGCTTATATAGAAGCTGGGTCACATGTTGCACTGACCAATCACAGCCATGCCATTAGTAGGCATGGCTATGATGGCCTCTAAGGGCACACCAGCTAATCAAAAGGTGATTGGCTGGCCCCTGAAGCATTTCTAAATGTGTAATTAGATTGCCGAACCCAAACCCGAACCCGGACTTTTGGGCAAAGTCCGGGTTCGGGTTCGGGTTCGGGAAAAAGCTAAAGTTCGGTACGGACCCGAACTTTACAGTTCGGGTTTGCTCAACACTACTCGTGAGTAGGAGATGCCAGATGTTGCGGCGGCGTTGTGGCTACCAATTCCGTGAGGGAATTCTTTACTGCTTTCTTAAGTAGGTCTGCCTCTTGCAGGCCTTCAGACTCTCTGTCCGCTGCATAGTCCCTTAGGCAATCTCGACAGATCAGCTTGTGTGGAAGTGGGGTGGCTCCACAGGCCTGACACTTTGGAGATCTAGGTCTTGTGGAGCGTGAGTGACAGCGTTTTTTGGCCAATGACTTCCTGCCACTCCCATGGTCTCCACGCCTCTAAGACCTGTCTCTGCTGGGACTAGAGTCATCAGAGTCCTCATGTCGCTTTGAGGTCTTTTTAGACGTCTTCTGGCGTACAACGCTGAGATACATAAGAGTACCAGCCTCAGTGCACTCTTTTTTTTTTTAAACACGCGTAAACTTACCTGGACGTAGGTCCTTACCTTAAGTGTAGAGTAGGATCTTGTATGGGCGGCGAATGGCTCATGTTAGGTGGCTTAGCAGAGGAAGCAGCTAAGAAAGGAACAGGAAAGGGTTAACGACCATGTCCTAATCTGGCTAAGAGGAACAACATCTCCGTGTTTTTTTTAATTTAAAATATTAATTTATTTACATAAAATATATTTTTTTGGGGGGGAGGGGGTTCCTTGCACACATGGATATACTATAATTATTATTATTTTTTTAAAAACGATTTTTCCCCTTTTTTTTTTTATATTTTTTTTGGGGGGGGGGTTTACTTGCACACCTGCATAAACTATAATTCATTTTAATTTTAAGAACAATTTTCCCCCTTTTTTTTTTTATTATATATATATATATATATATATATATATATATATATATTTTTTTTTTAACTTACCTGAAACAACAGGTATTCTTCCCTGGAGATCTCTGTTAAGTAGATCTCAGGCATCCCACTGAGGCAGCCAGGGAGATAAATGGGACCAGGTGGACAGAGGAAAACGCCTCTGCCCTGTAATTAAGGGCAAGAAAACGACATCTTGCCCTATCCTAATATGGCCGCCGAGGCTTCCGTGCTTACCGCGCGAACCGGCGGCTCTAGGACCCGGACGTCCCGGGCATCGGTGCATGCGCAGATTGTGGCAAAAGATGCCGCAAGTAAACACAAAGGCTGGGGGTAAGCGCGCGCGATCCCTAAGGGGGACGAGGAGGTGACAGAGGGCGAGGAGGAGACAGGGGGCATAAATGAAATGGGAAACAATAAATAAGAAAAACGGCCAGAAGAAAAGCTAAAGAAAAGGAAAAAAAAAAGAAATGCAGAAATAGCTGCTGCCTCTGTTGCCATGGGTGAGTTAATGCCTGGAAGATGTGCTGCAGATAGAGCTCTTAGTTAAGAGACAAACTGCTTGTCCCAAAAGATCCTACAGAAGGGACTCCCAACCTTATAAGCATGTTTAGCTTCCCAAGAGAAGGGACCGCGTCCGGGAGAGGCTTGAACCCGGACGGAAGCTGCCGAATGCAGAAGGTAAGGACGTTTGACCAGAATTCACTGCCGTGAGGTATGAGGAAAAAAAGGAGAATGCTGGGGCTGTACTAACCAACTCTTTTATAATATTCACTAGTCCTGAGGGAGGAGCCAAGGCGGAGCTTGTCACAGGTATGCTGCCATGGAGGCACCAGGAAAAAAAGATTACAATATATTCCCCACAAGGACCAGCAACATACTGGTATGTTGCTGGACTTTGAGTGGTTATACCAGAATGATGCCTGCGGGTTTAGGTATCATCTTGGTATCATTCTTTTCATGTAAAAGCTATCCTAGTGGCTAATTAGCCTCTAGACTGCTTTTACAAGCAGTGGAAAGATACATCCCCCCCTCCCACCGTCTTCCATGGTTTTCTCTGGCTCTCCTGTCCCAACAGGGAACCTGAGAATGCAGCCGGGGGTTCATAGAGCTGATCAGAGACAAGAACAGCTCCAATCATCTCTATGGTCTAAGAAACTGGAAGCTATGAGCATTTCATGACTTAGATTTTGCCGGATATAAACAGCACCATTGGGAAATTTGGAAAGCATTTTATCCCTCCGATCTTGGTGTGGTCAGACGCTTTGAGGGCAGAGGAGAGATCTAGGCTCTAATAAAAAAAGAGCACCTGTCACTACCTATTGCTATCATAGGGGATATTTACATTCCCTGAGATAACAATAAAAATGATAAAGAAAAAAATTTAAGAAACAGTTTAAAAATAAAATAAAAAAGCAATATGTAAACAGCAATTGCACCATGCATGTGAGGTAAGATCATCTTTTTTATTTCATCAAACATTTGGGCAATATAGTGTGTTTGAGTGCATTAAAATAAAAAATAAAGTTTTTTCCCCAAAAAAATGTGTTTGAAAAATCGCTGCGCAAATACTGTGTGAAAAAAAATAAATGCAACACGACCATTTTAATCTGTAGGGCCTTTGCTTTTTTCATGTAAACAAAAAGTGTCAGATAGGGCTTTGTCTTCAAGTGGTTAGAGGAGTGGGTGATGTGTGACATAAGCTTCAAAATGTTGTGCATAAAATGCCAGGACAGATCAAAACCCCCCCAAATGACCCCATTTTGTAAAGCAGACACCCAAAGCTATTTGCTGAGAGGCATGTTGAGTCCATGGAATATTTTATATTTTGACACGAGATGCGGGAAAAATACAAATGGTTTTTTTTTTGCACAAAGTTGTCACTAAATGATATATTGCTCAAACATGCCATGGTCATATGTGGGATTAAACCCCTAAATACATTCTGCTGCTTCTCCTGAGTACAGGGATACCACATGTGTGAGACTTTTTGGGAGCCTAGCCTAGCCTAGCCGTGTTCGGGACCCCAAAAACCAAGCACCGCCTTCAGGCTTTCTAAGGGTGTAAATTTTTGATTTCACTCCTCACTGCCTATCACAGTTTAGGAGGCCATGGAATGCCCAGATGGCACAAACCCCCCCCCACCCCCAAATGACCCCATTTTGGAAAGTAGACACCCCAAGCTATCTTGGCATTTTATGGCCTTCAAAACTGTGATAGGTAGTGAGGAGTAAAATCAAAAATTTACGCCCTTAAAAATCCTGAAGGTGATGCTTGGTTTTCAGGCCCTGTATGCTCCCAAAAAGTCCCACACATGTGATATCCCCATACTCAGGAGAAGCAGCAGGATGTATTGTGGTGTGTAATTCCACATATAACTATGTCATGTGTGAGCAATATATCATTTAGTAATTTTTTTTGTAATTTTTCAATCACTTGGGACAAAAAATGTAATATTCAATGGGCTCAACATGCCTCTGAGCAATTTCCTTGGGGTGTCTACTTTCCAAAATGGGGTCATTTTGGGGGGGGGGTTGTACTGCCCTGCCATTTTAGCACCTCAAGTATTGAGATAGGCAGTCATAAACTAAAAGCTGCATTAATTCCAGAAAATGTACCCTAGTTTGTAGACTCTATAACTTTTGCGCAAACCAATAAATATACACTTATTAACATTTTTTAACCAAAGACATGTGGCTAAATACATTTTGGCCTAAATGTATGATTAAAATTGAGTTTATTGGATTTTTCTTATAACAAAAAGTAGAAAATATAATTTATTTTCAAAATTTTTGTTCTTTTTCCGTTTATATCGCAAAAAAATTTAAATCGCAGAGGCAATCAAATACCATCAAAAGAAAGCTCTATTTGTGGGAAAAAGGACACACATTTTGTTTGGGTACAACATTGCATGACCGCGCAATTACCAGTTAAAGCAGCGCAGTGCCAAATTGTAAAAAGTGGTCTGGTCATTCAGCAGCCTAATCCTCCGGGGCTGAAGTGGTTAAAAATGACCTTTCCCTTTTAATCTACAGTGCTGTAATTTTCTGTAAAATGCAATGCAATGGCTCCCTGGGGGCATTATGTACACAGATAATGAACACTCTCCAGCAATGTCATTTCCTACTTGTTTGATTGGCTTACTGATTTTAACTGTATTTTACACAATATTTTTCACTTTACTTTATTGCTGCTGAATGTGTCTTAATGTGTCTTCATTTATTTTTTTATTTACTTTACTATTATCACACAAGTGATAGCATTTTTAAAGTGACAGATTATGTTTAATGAGATATCAGGGGTCTATTTGATCAATAATCTTCTCCTGCACTTCACTGCAGCCAATTCAGCAATCTGGCCATAGCAGCCTGGGAATTACATCTCTTAACATGCAGTAATAGAATACACATCACTTCTGGGTTCATTATCCATTGGGAAGATTGGCAAAGGGGTGTTCACTTATCTTCCTTCCACTCTCCCTAGTGACACCCACCACGCTCGTCCTGAGCTTGTAGGTGAAACAACAGAGCCAGAAATATATGGCAGGAGAGTTGTGCAAGGGGACAGCATGTTTTTCACTAGTTGTAGAAGTGATTAGGCAGCTGCAATGCTAATCTAAACACTTCAATCAGAAAGCTAACAGTTGATATGATAAGTATACATACACTCAAGGCTGCTGCAGTTGTGTATGTTGTAAATGCAACTGCTGCTGGAGTTAGCTGTACATGGGTGGCAGCAAAATAGGTAAAAACCCAACCCTCACATGCAGACTGTCATTAAGTGTTGTATAGAAAATGAAAAGGGTAGTGAGATTTTTGCTAGATACTGTGGCTAATGTTATGTACTTACTGTATGTTAGCTTAACTTATTGTAAGCGAATAGTGTGTATCCTATTTGAGAGGGTTTTTTAATAAATACTTCAACTGATTTATTATATACTGTGTGGAAGATTGCACTGCATTAATGTGTACAAGATGGGTAATATGTTGTAATAAAATGTGTTTAACTTATTTGTTTAGTGTTGTATCTATAGTGTGACATAAAAAAATATACATACTGTATGCTGCATCGCATAGTAGCACATTATGACAGACTTACTTTAAAATAAAGCCCTCCAGTGGCACGCTGTCACCACTGAAGACACTTCCATTTTCACCCAGTTCACAGGCTTTGACAATATGAATGGGTGAGCTGGCGTTGAGGTCACTGTTTATGGCACGGCTCTAAAGGAATGCACGGGTATGCCGTCCCTTCAGAGCACATGCGCCGGTGATGTCACTGACTGCATCTAAAGTAAATATCTCCTAAACGGTGCACGTTTAGGAGATATTTACTGTGTCTATAGGTAAGCCTTATTATAGGCTTACCTATAGGTAAGAAACATATATGGGTGTTTACTCTCACTTTAAATGAGTTGCATATAAAACTTGGTTTTGGGGAAAATGTGCCTGCAACAATTAATTGGGATCTTATCTATTTCTTGTGCCTGTTAGGATAAAAAAATCATCCCCAGATGGCCATACAGATGAATAATATAACTTAAAAATGTACTGATCGGATAGTCCTGGACTCACCTTGCTACTTTCTTTTACATCAAAATAAATTTCCCCTAAAGACGTATAAAAAATCTGTAATATGACATTTTATCAATGTCACCTGTTCCTGTATCCCAGCAAACCCCCCCTGCCACAATAGTCTCACATCAACAATTTCAGAGTTTCACTGATTATTGATTGTAACATGATATCACATTTAATTTGGGCTACACTGTCATTTGTACTAGGCATTCTATCTTCACAATGCTCTCTTCCGTTCTGCACTTGTCCAGTGCTTGCTAATGTTATTGACCCAATGACTATATTTGGCCGATTACATCAGCCAACATATCCAGCCCGTTTGTTTACATCCATTTGTTGGCCAAAAGACATTTGTGGGAGAGTGGATCAATGGCATAGGTCATCATGTTTGTGTTAGCAGGTCGTCAGGGTGTCGTTTAGCATGACTGACATTGAATTGACATCACTGGACAATGTGATTAATATTAGATCTACATCCTGAGACATTATTTGTGGATATTTAAAATAATGGACTGTTTGCATTTTTATTACAATTACAGTTTCTGTGAATGAGTAACCAGGGTGTTTTCCAGATTCTGATAGGTCCCCCCTCCATATTTCTGATAGGGTCCCTCCCCCCACAAAACCTGTTAGGGAGGTAGCCAGCCTAAAATCCCTGAAAAGCGTTCTTATTAGGTGCTAATTGCTCTCCCTGATAATGCTCTCTTTTGTATGTGTCATGCTATTTTCCTTGCTTTTTGTAAAAAAAGAAATGTAATTAAGGTGTCACACAGCTTCAATAAGTGCAAAATCTAAAGAGTTGCATTTTAAAGTGGATGCACGCCAGTATCTAACCGGATTACATGTGGCATCAATATACACAGTTTGTTTACCAACAAAGTGCTAGAGATGATCTGATATGGAGTGCGCATGCGCGGGACTTCCGGGAAGACGCTCTGAACGGGAGCTCCGTGCTGCTCCGGCCTCTCGCAGCCCCCTGAGCCTACAGACCGAGCGGGAACCGGCCAGGACTGACCCCATCACCTCCCGGGTGAACCAGGGACACTTTCATATGCCGGGCGGCTCACAAAAGAGGGAGGTGAGCCGCCAGCTCGACTTTACACTGGCAGCCCCTGCATCATCCAAGATGGCGGCCGCAGCTCAAGGCAGCATGGAAGGCCTGGACTCCATTGCGGATCCTCCTTCCCATTACCAGCACCAGATCGGTCTGCTGACAACTCCTGTGAGTACCTGCAACCCCCAAGGGATCTCCCCAGCATCCACTGAGTCCCTGCTGAAACGGACTTTTGGAGATCTCCCCCTCTCTCCCATGCTGTGATCCCCCTTAAGCCTGGCAGGCCCCCACCTCTCCCCCCCCTTGCAGCCAGTTCACTAAGCTGACATGCAACTTATGCTGCAGAACTTTTCTGAGCTGCTAGCCACAGGCTTAGCCCACAATGCCACTCAGATCACTGCTACCATTAAGGCTGATTTGCAGAGCCTGGGAGCCCGCATGGATGCAATTGAGCAGGCTGTGGATAACACTGCCGCCCGTACTAACCAAAATACCACATGCATCCAAACCTTACAGGATCAACTTGAGACAGCTCTCTCTAAAATCGATGATTTAGAGAACAGGAGTAGAAGGTATAATTTCCGTATACGTGGGATCCCTGAATCTGTTACTGATGTTCCCAGCACAGTTAAATTGTTCATTAAAGAACTCATGCCAGACATTCAGGACCACAGATTGGAACTTGACAGGGCTCACAGAGTCCTCCAGCCCCCCCGCCAAGATGGTCTCCCAAGGGACATTGTAGTCAAGCCCCATTACTATGGTGTGAAGGAGGATGTTATGAGGCAGACCTGCAACCTGGATAATCTCTCCTTCCAAGGGAATAAAATCCAAATCTTTGCTGACATCTCACCCACCACGGTCCAGAAACGGAGGTCCCTTAACCACTTCAATACCATGCACTTATGCACCTTCCCGCCCAGACCAAGTTTCAGCTTTCAGTACTCTCACACTTTGAATGACAATTACTTAGTCATGCTACACTGTATCCAAACAAAATTTTTATCATTGTCTTCTCACAAATAGAGCTTTCTTTTGGTGGTATTTAATCGCCACTGGGTTTTTTATTTTTTGCGATATAAGCAAAAAAACAGCAATTTAAAAAAATAAATACATTTTTTTTAGTTTCTATTGTAAAATTTTGCAAATAAGTAATTTTTCTTCATAAATTTGTGCCAAAATGTTTACTGCTACATATCTTTGGTAAAACGAACCCAAATTAGTGTATATTATTTGGTCTTTGTGAAAGTTATAGAGTCTACAAACTATGGTGGCAATCACTGAAAATTTATCACATCTGATCACGCCTGATGTACTGAAGGGATATCTCATTTCTTGAGACACTAACAAGCGAGGAAAGTACAAATACCCCAAAATTACCCCTTTTTGGAAAGTAGACAGTCCAAGGTATTTACTAAGAGGCGTGGTGAGTTTTTTGAAGTTGTATTTTTTTCCCACAATTCTTGGGAAAATTTAATTTTTTTTTTTTTTTTTTTTTTTACACAAACTGGTCATATTAACAGTTTTTTTCTCTCACACAGCATATGCATAATTGCAACTACACCCCAAAATACATTCTGCTACTCCTCCTGAGTGTAGCGATACCACATGTGTGAGACTTTTACACAGCCTGGCCATATACAGAGGCCCAACATTGAAGTAGCACTTTCAGGCGTTCTACAAGCATAAATCGCACATATCCTTTCTCAACCACCTATTACACTTTTGAAGGCCCTGGAGCACCTTGACAATGGAATTTTCCACAAAATGACCCCATTTTGGAAAGCACACACCCCAACGTATAATCTATGAAGCATTATGAGTCTTTTGAACGGTTCATTTTTTTCCAGAAGGTTTTGGAAAATGTGGAGAAGAAATGAAAATGCATTTTTTTTACACAAAGTTGTCCATTTATAAGATATTTCTAACGCATAGCATATACATAGCAAAAATGACACCCCAAAATGCATTCTGCTACTCCTCCTGAGTATAGTGATACCACATGTGTGAGACTTTTACACAGCCTGGCCACATACAGAGGCCCAACATTGAAGTAGCACTTTCAGGCGTTCTACAAGCATAAATCGCACATATCCTTTCTCAACCACCTATTACACTTTTGAAGGCCCTGGAGCACCAGGACAATGGAATTTTCCACAAAATGACCCCATTTTGGAAAGCACACACCCCAACGTATGATCTATGAAGCATTATGAGTCTTTTGAACGGTTCATTTTTTTCCAGAAGGTTTTGGAAAATGTGGAGAAAAAATGAAAATGCATTTTTTTTACACAAATTTGTCCATTTATAAGATATTTCTAACGCATAGCATATACATAGCAAAAATGACACCCCAAAATGCATTCTGCTACTCCTCCTGAGTATAGCGATACCACATGTGTGAGACTTTTACACAGCCTGGCCATATACAGAGGCCCAACATTGAAGTAGCACTTTCAGGCGTTCTACAAGCATAAATCGCACATATCCTTTCTCAACCACCTATTACAATTTTGAAGGCCCTGGAGCACCAGGACAATAGAATTTTCCACAAAATGACCCAATTTTGGAAAGCACACACCCCAACGTATAATCTATGAAGCATTATGAGTCTTTTGAACGGTTCATTTTTTTCCAGAAGGTTTTGGAAAATGTGGAGAAAAAATGAAAATGCATTTTTTTTACACAAAGTTGTCCATTTATAAGATATTTCTAACGCATAGCATATACATAGCAAAAATAACACCCCAAAATGCATTCTTCTACTCCTCCTGAGTATAGCGATACCACATGTGTGAGACTTTTACACAGCCTGGCCATATACAGAGGCCCAACATTGAAGTAGCACTTTCAGGCGTTCTACAAGCATAAATCGCACATATCCTTTCTCAACCACCTATTACAATTTTGAAGGCCCTGGAGCACCAGGACAATAGAATTTTCCACAAAATGACCCCATTTTTGAAAGCACACACCCCAACGTATAATCTATGAGGCATTATGAGTCTTTTGAACGGTTCATTTTTTTCCAGAAGGTTTTGGAAAATGTGGAGAAAAAATTAAAATGCATTTTTTTTACACAAAGTTGTCAATTTATAAGATATTTCTAACACATAATATGTACATAGCAAAAATTACACCCCAAAATACATTCTGCTACTCCTCCTGAGTATGGCGATACCACATGTTTGAGACTTTTACACAGCCTGGCCACATACAGAGGCCCAACATCCAAGTAGCACCTCCAGGCATTCTAGCAGCATTAATTGCACATATCATTTTCTGACTACCGATCACATTTTTGAAGGCCCTTCATATATCTAACACATAGCAGGTACATACCAAATAACAAAAGATTGCCTGTGGTTTTAGAAGTGCAGTGGTCCACAGAGGAGAGCATCGGTCCAGGCAGCAGGCAGGGATGAGGTCAGCGACAGCAAAAGCAATCATCCAGGCAGCAGGCAGGAATACTGTCCATAGTTCGCACAGGCAGAGATACTGTCAGCACAGCCAGAGCACAGCCAAAGCACAGGTCCAGGTAGCAGGCAGAGGTGTCCTATCCTATCCTATCGATGATATCTTCGATATATTGGAGGTAGTGGAGTCGGTGATTTTGAGTTGCTTTTTGGTAGCAGACAAACGAATTAAAAAGGGCCATGTGAAACAGGTGAAACGCAACTTTTTTGTGCCAATAATGGGACTTTCTGGTTGATAAGTAGGGCTGTAGCATCTGGTCATTTAAATCCACCCCCCCATGTACAAATTGTAGTCGTGGACACATTCAGGCTTTACAATGGAGCCGCGTCTTCTTGGGATCTACACCATGGTGTCATTATGGATCGTAGAGAGGATGTGGACATCTTTCTTGTCCCTCCACTTCATGGCCAACACCTCCTCGTTCCTCATGGATGCCGATTCTCCAGGTCGCAATTTTTTTGTCAATAAATTTTGTGGGAATCCCTTCCGGTTTTTTTTTAAGGTACCGCAGGCCGGGGTTTGTTTACTGTAAAGGTGGCGAAAAAGGGGCAGGCTGGTATAATAATTATCAACATATAAATGGTAACCTTTTCCGAACAGGGGGTATGCCAACTCCCAGACAATTTTCCCACTGGTTCCAATATATGTGGGGCAATCACGGGGCTGGAGCTGGGAGTCTTTGCCTTCGTAGATCCTGAATTTGCAGACATATCCAGTGGCTCAATCACATCATTTATTTAATTTTAACCCATACCTGGCTCTCTTGCTTGGTATGTACTGCTTGAACTGCAGTCGGCCGGTGAAATGTACGAGGGACTCGTCCACACAAATTTTTTGGTCTGGGATGAAAACTTCTTCAAATCACTGGGAAAAGGCATTGATTAGGGGGCGTATCTTGTACAATTTGTCGTAGTTGGGATGATCTCGGGGAGGGCACTGTGAATTGTCATTGAAGTGGAGAAAGCGCATAATCATGTCGTATCTTTTCCTGGACATGACAGCGGAATATATGGGCATGTGTTGGATGGGGCGTTTGGACCAATATGAATGGACTTCGTTCTTTTTTGTAAACCCCATATTGAACATAAGGCCCAAAAATAATTTAAATTCCTCCAATGTTAGACGCCGCCACTGGAACATGCGGGCGTAGGAAGAATCGGGGTTGGCAGCAATAAATTGGGATGCATACAGATTCGTTTGATCCACTATATTCTGCAGCAAATCTTGTGGGAAAAATAAACAAAAATAATCAAATTTAGAAAAATTTGTAGTGTCGGGCTGCACACCTGGCTGTGCGGTGAAAGTGGGGATGATAGCGGATCCTGAGTTGGCAGGCAACCATAAGGGGTTTGCCAGGGCATCGGGAAGGTAGGATTGGGGCTGGATTCTTCGGGTTGGGCGTGCATTTCCATTGCTTGTACTGGGCTCCTCTTCCTGGGGTATGGCGCTGCTGGTGGTGGGCAGTTCTCCTGATCTTGGTGCTGATCTTGGTGCTGATCTTGGTGCCGATCGCATTCTTTTGGGAGGGACGGTTTCCTCCGGGGACTCGGACTCTGAGCCACTATCCTCCACTGGCTCGTATTCCGAACCAGAATCGGATAATGGGAGCTCCCCGCTGCTCTCATCATCCGACATGGCAAGAATGGCATATGCCTCCTCAGGTGTGTAAACCCTTTGGGACATTATGGCAGTGCTTATTGGTGGGCCTGTGTAATGGTACTGCTGGTGGTAGTGGTGGCGGTCTGTGTGGTAGTACCGAGGGAGGTATTAGTGGTGGGCCTGTGTGGTGGTACCGATGGCGGTATGGGTGGTGGTGGTACCAATGGCGGTACAGGTGGTGGTGGTACCGATGGCGGTACGGGTGGTGGTGGTGGCGGCGGTACCGATGGCGGTACATGTGGCGGTACGGGTGGTGGTGGTAGCGATGGCGGTATGGGTGGTGGTGGTACCGATGGCGGTACAGGTGGTGGTGGTACCGATGGCGGTACAGGTGGTGGTGGTACGGGTGGTGATGGTACCGATGGCGGTACAGGTGGTGGTACAGGTGGTGGTGGCACTACCGACGGTGGTACGGGTGGTGGTACTGGTGGTGGTACTGATGGAGGCACTAGTGGTGATACTGGTAGCGGGCCTGTGTGGCATTATAGATGCTGGGCCTGGTGGCGGTACAGGTGGTGGTACTGGTACCGATGGCGGTACTGGTAGCCTGTGTGGCGGTGCCAATGGCGGTACCGATGGAGGTGGGCCTGTGACAGATGATTGACAGATGGGCTGATTGATTGACAGATGGGCTGATTGATTGATTGACAGATGGGCTGATTGATTGATTGACAGATGGGTTGATTGATTGACAGATGGGGTGATTGATTGACAGGTGGGGTGATTGATTGACAGATGGGCTGATTGATTGACAGATGGGCTGATTGATTGACAGATGGGCTGATTGACAGATGGGCTGATTGACAGATGGGCTGATTGGCTGGGCTGATTGATGTGCTGGGCTGTGTGACAGGTCCTCTTTATGGGGGGGGGGCGTGTTGTGCACTGTAAACTTATGTAGACAAACTACACTGAGCTAACTTACTGATCTCTTCTCTCTCCTCACAGATCGGTGTGTGAGGAGAGAGCAGGGATCAGGTAGTAACTCCTGTGGAGTTTGTTTACATTTGTGACCGGCTGTGATTGGACACAGCCGGTCACGTGGTAAACAGCCAATTCATTGGCTGTTTACTCTGATCGGGGACGCGCTGTGTCCAAGGGACACTCGCCTTCCCCGATCCCCGCTCTGCAAGCCTGTGGCGGCGCGCACGGAGCGCGCCGCCGAGTTTGTTTTGACAGGTGATCGGCTGTGACATTGACACAGCCGATCACATGGTAAACAGCCAATGAAATTGGCTGTTTACCGTGATCGGGGAAGCGCTGTGTCCGAGGGACACATGCCGTCCCCGATCACCGCGCTGCGCGCCCCCGCGGGCGCGCGCAAGGCAATATCCTGCAGGACGTCATATGACGTCCAGTATCGATATTGCAACCACTTCCCGGACATCAATTCGCTATTGACTGGGCGGGAAGTGGTTAAACCCCTCCTGGAGGTCCTCAACCAGAACTCCATCAAGTACCGCTGGGCTTTTCCGTTCCGCCTACAATTTCATTTCAGGGACAAACCCTTTGGCTTTTCCACCTTTCAAGACGGCGAACGTCTCCTTCTTCATCTTGGTCTTATCTCCCAAGAACTTGTTGCACAACAAGCGACAACCAAATCAGGCTCCTCAAAGCGTCCACCCCCCGGCAGTCCTCTGACCCCGTTATGGAATAAACAACAAACGAAGAGACAGAGAGAATCCCGACCCCCGAGATGAGGGACTTCTTTTGTTTTTCTCCCGGACGGGAGCTGGGTTGCTTTTGACTATCCCTAATATTTCAGAGAGCTAACTACTCTCCCCCCTAGTATGGTGGTAGACAGACCCGCACGGCCCTGACTGGCTTCAGGCGGGCCAGGGTCTTGATCTGTTTGGTTTGGGCCCCACTTGCCCATCTTATGGCTAGTGGGGACTCCCAATATCCCCCGTTCCTCCCACCTTGATGAGGAGGACGCTTTCATTGCCTTTCTGACTTGTTGCATATATGATGGGCCTCTCCTAGTTCCAACCTATGGTTAGGCCTAGTAGCTTATACCCTTCCTTACCCCTGTCCCCCCCCTTTTTTTTTTCCCTTTCCCCTCCCCCTTCCCCCCCCCCTCCCTCTCTTGCCCTCCCTCCCCACCTTCCCTTCCTCTCCCTTGCAGGTTCCACTCCATGCACTGGTTATTTTCTGGTTATACAGTTTTACGGTTCGTTATATTTGTTTGTTTACAGTATTTTCTGCACTTTGGCCGTTCCAGTACTGTTTTACCCCCCATTGGGGGCTCTGACGGCCGGAGCGGCTCAACATGCCGCTCTCTCTGTTGTGACGCGGAGGGACTTTTACTCCCTCTGGTGACATCAGGTAGACAACCCCTACTGGGGTTGCACTCTCTCCAAGACCCCTCTTGCAGGAGTCCTTGGACTTGGACCCGGCTAGCCGGTCCTGTTGAATTTTATCTGAATTTTTGCATATGTTTGTTTTGTTCTCCTTTTGTGATTTAACTGACCAATATAATGACATCTCTGATCTTTCCTCCTCTTTTTCTTCCATTTCTTCTCCCTCCCCTTCTCCCCTCCCTACAGTGTTCTCCTCCTCCCTCCTCCAGGATTCCTCGCGGAGAACTCCCCCAGGCCTTGCTCCAGGGCGTTTGTTGATAGCCTACCTCGCGCTGGCTGTCCGGATTCTCTCTTCTCTCCAGGTAAGCTCCCCTTTTACATTCTCGCACCCCCCCTCGGGCGCCCATGGCTGAGACTGACGCTCGCAAGCTGCCTTTGAAAGTAGCTTCCCACAATACACAGGGACTTAATTCCCCTTCTAAACGCCGGAAGGCCTTTCAGAGCTACCACGCCAGAAGCCTTGATGTTGTCCTTCTTCAGGAGACCCACTTCCCCGCTAGCTATACCCCCTCCTTCCTACACCGTAGCTTTCCCACCTTCTACCTTGCGAATGCTGACACCAAACAGAGAGGGGTGGCCATTCTCTTGGCTAAACGTATCCCATTTACCCACATTCACACAATTCGTGATGAAGATGGTAGGTACCTGCTGGTCAAAGGGCTCATAGAAGGGGTGACGTATTCTTTTGTTTCATACTATGCCCCCAATCGGGCCAGGCAAATTTTTTCGCATCCATGTTCTCAACCCTCTCCTCTCATCTAGAAGGTAGAGTCTTAATAGGGGGTGACTCCAATATCACGTTTGACCACACACTTGACAAATCCCACGAGAACAGGCCACGCCTTAAGAGACCCTCCAAACAAAGCCTCAGAATCGCTCGACTCCTACACGACTTGGGCCTGATTGATTCTTGGAGGGAATTGAATCCCACGGCCAAAGACTTTACCCATTACTCTGCCCCACACAAAACATTTGCCAGGATTGACCACATCTTCGTACCCAATTCGGACATTCACACTGTCTCTCACTCCTCAATACAAGAAGTTCCGTGGTCGGACCACTCCTTAGTAACCCTTAGAATTTCTAGCTCCCTTTCGCCTTCAGGCCCCCCTCAGTGGCGCCTAAGTAAATCCCTCCTTGCCAACCCGGTCCACTGCACCATGCTGGAAAAGGACATCCAAGAATTTTTCCTTCTCAATGATACTGGGGAAACTTCCCCTAGCTCTCTCTGGGGAGCTCATAAAGCCGTCTTGAGGGGGAAGATGATTCAAATGGCTTCCAACCTGAAAAAAGGAAGGAAGGTGGATGTAGAAAACTTGGAAAGGGATTTTACACTACTTAGTAAAGCCCATAAGTCTAACCCCACTCCAGCCAGTCTGGCCAAGTTAGAATCCGCCCGCATTGCTTTAAATCTTGCCTTAACTTCTAATGCAGACAAACACTTGAGCTGGTTAAGTGGCAAATTCTACTTACAAGTTGATAAAATCGACTCACGCTTGGTGGCCAAACTCTCTCCAAGGATCCAAAATTTCTCCTTACCCAAGATTAAATCGTTATCGGGTTCTCTCACCCAGAACCCCCATAAAATCCTAGAAACCTTCCAGGCTTTCTACTCCAAACTATATGCATCTCCCTCCTCTGCCGACCCTGTTTCCTTAGAATCATTTTTGGCGGACATTGATCTCCCCAAACTTTCAGGGTCCCATAGATCCATGATGGAATCACCTTTTAGCACTGAAGAGGTCCAGGAGGTCATCAAAAATCTCAAAACAGACTCGGCGCCAGGGCCGGACGGTTTCTCCGCCTTTTATTACAAAACTTTCTCTGGGGTCCTATCTCCTCGTCTGGCCAGTCTTTTTAACTCCCTACGAGAAGGCTCCATTCTCGAACCCGCTGCCAACCTCGCATATATCTCTGTGATCCCCAAACAGGGAAAAGATCCTAGTGATGTAGGCAACTATAGGCCGATTTCGTTGATCAATAATGATCTGAAAATCATGACCAAGATTTTGGCCAACAGAATAGCCTCCTTTATAGCTTCTTATGTTCATAAGGATCAGGTGGGTTTCATCCCCGGGAGACAGGGACCGGACCAGATCAGGAGAGCAGTAGATTTGATTTCCCTCATGCAATCCTCCTGGGATGGCGGGTCCCCCCAGAAGGGATATATTCTTTCCATAGACCTCCAAAAGGCCTTTGATACGTTCACCTGGCCATACCTTTTTACCATTCTACGCCATTGGGGCTTTGGCCCGGAATTCCTAAGAACCCTGGAGTCTCTATATTCCTCCCCGAAAGCCCAGATCAAACTACAGGGACGCCTCTCCGACCAATTCCCAATCTTCAACGGTACCAGACAGGGCTGCCCGCTCTCCCCTATTCTCTTTGCTATAGCGATAGAAACCCTAGCTCTAGCAATTAGACAACACCCGGACATTCACGGGGTTCAATGTGGTCAACATACACACAAATGCGCCCTCTTTGCGGACGATGTCCTCCTTTTCGTCACCTCCCCTCTCAGGTCGACCCCCAATATTCTCCAACTCCTCACCACTTTTGGAAAGGTTTCAGGCCTTCAGGTCAACATGGCAAAGTCAATGGCCTTAAACGTCACTACACCCCAAGATATAGTCGATAGGCTCAAAACAAACTTCCCCTTCTCCTGGTGCGCCTCTTCTCTTCCCTATTTAGGTGTTTTCCTCACCCCAAAAGTAGAGCTCCTATTCCAACACAATTACCCTGCCATGTTCAAAAAACTCACAACTGAACTTACACAATGGTCTCTTTATAAATTGTCCTGGCTGGGTAGAGTCAATTCGGTCAAGATGACCCTCTTGCCCAGATTGCTTTATCTCTTCCGGTCCCTGCCTATCCCTGTCAAGAAGCGAGCACTGGATAGACTCCAATCAAAAATCATACAGTTCATATGGGGGGGCAAGGGACATCGTCTATCTAAAAAAGTTCTGTATAGGGCAAGGAAGAAAGGAGGCCTTGGCCTTCCCAATGTGTGGTGGTACTACCAAGCAGCCCAACTCTGTCAATTCTCAGTAATATATACTAAAGGACCTAAACCGGACTGGGTAGACATAGAAAGGCAGGCAACCCCTAACCACACATTGGACTATTTAGCCTGGAGACCACGTAAGGACCGTCCCTCGATCCTGTCACCCGCCCTCTCTCACTCAATGGCTCTCTGTGATATCCTTCATAAACATCCCGCGCTATCCTCTTCCTGGCATCCCCTCGCTCACATCTTTCACAATCCCCAATTCCCCCCGGGTCTAAACATCAAGGCTTTTGGATGGTGGCTTGACAAGGGTTTATACAGAATAGGACAATATTTTAACAATGAGGGCCCCATCTCGCTCAAATACTGCACTTCCAAACTGGACATGCCCTCCTCCGAAACCTTCCGCTATTATCAGTTATTACATTTTCTGCGTGGGGTCTGGAAAAGTTCAGACAACCCACTCTCGGTTACCAAATATGAGCATTGGTGTTCCTCAGCCATGGGCGTCAGGGGGGGCATCTCCCTGATCTATTCAGCGCTAGCTGACCCTCAGGGCAAAGCGAGCTATATGTTGAAATGGGAGCGTGACCTCCAGTTTGAATGGGATCTAGACACTTGGCACACAAATTTCTCCCGCTCATTCAAGGGTATCTTAAACACCTCCCTGATGGAGGCGGATGTTAAGGTCATCTCCAGATGGTACCTGGTCCCTACGCACCTTTCTAGGCTCTATCCGCAATCTTCCCCCCTCTGCTTCAGAGGATGTGGCATCGTAGGCTCTCTCCTCCACACCCTCTGGGAATGCCCTGAAATTAGGGGGTTCTGGAATAGAATTTTCAGCCTCATTCGCAAAGTCACTGGTTTCGAGGTGAAGCAGAACCCTACTATTGCCCTCCTTAATGATGCTCTCCCTAAGGTCCCTAAATTGTCCCGCTCTCTCATACACTTCATCCTTCTGGGGGCCAAGATTACCTTGGCCCACGCCTGGAAGTCGCCCTCTGCGTCATTTCGCCAAGCTAAACACAAGATTTCATGGATAATGACACAGGAAAGGGTTTCTAATACCTTACTAGACAATCCAGAAAAATTCCATCTTATTTGGGAACCCTGGGCTATGCATGTAGGCATATCCCTTCTGCCCCAATAGGTGAGCACTGGACAGCCCCGATTCGGCACGTTGCGGACCATTTTTCCCCCTCTCCCCAAGGAATCCTGATTTCCCCCGCCCCCTTCCTTCCCTCTTATTCTCTGGTTCGCTCCCCCTTCTCTTCCCTATCCCTATTTCTTCTTTTCTTCTCTTCCTATTCTTAATCTCTTTCTTAGACTGTCACTGGCTACTCAGGTTTTACATCTGTGTAGTCTTTCTTGTTTTATGTTGATGGATACAGCTAGATGCTCCGCCTTACAGGCATTTGGAAGCCATTCCATTAGTTGGGTTTTTCAGCCCCTTCAGAATATTAACAGAGGTTCAAGGTCAGACTCCCCCTGGATGGTCCGCATCCTCAGGGGATTAGCAATCTGGACAGGTTTGCGGGTTGCCAAGCCCTTTGTTCATATCCCTCCCTGGGTGTTCTGTTCCCGATCGTTCTGTGCACAGCAGGATCCCAATTGGGGTGCGTGGACTGGTCGGGAGTAGACGTAGGGCAGTTGTCCCTCAGGGTCTGCCCTAAATTTGTTGGCGCCTACTTTTTTTCTTCTTTTTTTTGTATGCTGAGTCTGCTCTACCCTCTATAATAGGTACTGTGGTCTATGATATTGTGATGGAGCATAACTCCAAGTGACCTTCTTTTGTTTGTTTCTGATGATCATACTTTGTACCGACCTCGCTTGGGGTCTTTTGTCACCTTCTTTTATAATTGTACTGCATCTAATCACAATAAACCTTTTTTTGACAATTAAAAAAAAAAAAAAAAAAAAAGAGATGATCTGATATAGAAATTTACTTTTTACATACAGTATGTGGTGATTCTGTCCAGTTCTTAAATGCATTGATCAGAAGTAGGGTTGAGCGAACCCGAACTGTAAAGTTCGGGTCCGTACCGAACATTTGAGTTTTTGGGTACCGGACCCGAACCCGAACAATTGCGTGTATGTTCGGGTTCTGGTCCGGTGTTCGGCGATGTAATGGCGCATTTAGAAAAGCTTCAGGGGGCAGCCAATCACCTTTTGTTTAACTGGTGTGCCTTTAGAAGCCATCATAACCATGCCTACTAATGGCATGGCTGTGATTGGCCAGTGCAACATGTGACCCAGCTTCTATATAAGCTAGAGGCGCACAGCACAGCACGTCACTCTGCTTTAGACAGGATAGGGAGAGGATCCTGGCTGCTGTTGCTTATTAGGGAGAGATTGAAATACTATGAGTTAGTCCTGATTCTGCATTCTGAGAGAAAAGATAGAGAGACAGTTTAGGGCAAGGTTCCTGTTGGTGCTTTCAGGGAGAGAGATTTATATAGGAGTCCAGATTCAGAGATCTAATAACTCAGCGATCTGCATAGGTTTACCTGTTTGTGTTGCAGTGCACAGTCTTCTTACACTGCCATGAGCCAAGTGTCAGAGAAATTTTTACTTTTATCTGCAAGCTCAGTGCACCAGCACTGCATATGTTATGTTGAGAGATACACCCTGTACATACTGTGGGTGTATTGTGCTCTTGCAAAAAAAAATGCAGTGTTTTCTGCATATATGCAAGAGTGAGATTTACAATTTATTTATTTTTCTTTTATTGTGCTATTCCCCGAAAAAATTTTTAGGGCAAAAACTTTTTTTTTAATAGCATTTTCTGTATTGCTGTAGGTGTGAGATACACCGTTTCCATACTGTGTGTGTATTGTGCTCTTGCAAAAAGACCCATTTAGGGCAAAAAAAATAAACATTTGCAGAGTTTTCTGCATATATGCAAGTGCGAGAGTTACAATTTATATACTTTTCTTGTATTGTGCTATTCCCAAAAAAATTTTTTAGGGCAAAAAATATTTTTTTAATAGCATTTTCTGTATTGCTGTAGGTGTGAGATACAGCGTTTATATACTGTGGGTGTGTTGTGTTCTTCCAAAAACACCCATTTAGGGCCATAAAAAATATTTTGCAGTGTTTTCTGCATATCTGGAGGTGTGTGAAATAAACGATTTATATATTTTTCTTCTACTGTGCTATCCTAAAAAAATAATTGTAGGACAAAAACATTTTTTTGGAATAGCATTTTCTGCAATTCTGTAGCTGTGAGATACAGCGTTTACATATTGTGGGTGTGTTGTGCTCTTCCAAAAACACCCATTTAGGGCCACAAACAATATTTTGCATTGTTTTCTGCATATCTGGAGGTGTGTGAAATAAACAATTTATATATTTTTCTTCTACTGTGCTATCCTAAAAAAAATAAAAAAAATAATTTAAATAGCATTTTCTGCAGTTCTGTAGCTGTGAGATACAGTGTTTACATACTGTGGGTGTGTTATGCTCTTCCAAAAACACCCATTTAGGACCACAAAAAATATTTTGCAGTGTTTTCTGCATATCTGGAGTTGTGTGAAATAAACAATTTATATATTTTTCTTCTACTGTGCTATCCTAAAAAAAAAAATTAGGGCAAAAAATATGTTTTTAATAGCATTTTCTGTATTGCTGTAGGTGTGAGATACAGCATTTACATACTGTGGGTGTGTTGTGTTCTTCCAAAAACACCCATTTAGGGTCACAAAAAATATTTTGCAGTGTTTTCTGCATATCTGGAGGTGTGTGAAATAAACAATTTATATATTTTTCTTCTACTGTGCTATCCTAAAAAAATAATTGTAGGACAAAATCATTTTTTTTGAATAGCATTTTCTGCAGTTCTGTAGCTGTGAGATACAGCGTTTACGTACTGTGGGTGTGTTGTGCTCTCCCAAAAACACCCATTTAGGGCCACAAAAAATATTTTGCAGTGTTTTCTGCACATCTGGAGGTGTGTGAAATAAATAATTTATATATTTTTCTTCTACTGTGCTATCCTAAAAAAATAATTGTAGGACAAAAAACATTTTTTTTGAATAGCATTTTCTGCAGTTCTGTAGCTGTGAGATACACATGTATAAGGCCCCTGCCACAGGCCGGGTGAATAAGGCCTCCGATACAGTCAGGATGACCTTGAGCTTCTCCTTCTAAGAACTAGCCCATATCAAGGGGAAGACATCTCTCTAGGGAGTCAACAGACCCTTCCTTCACTGTGCCTCCAGCATCGGGCCATCTGAAGGTTCCTCCCTCCCCTGGAACAGGGTCGCCTACACGAGGCGGCACCCAAAGACTCCTCGACCCTTAGCGGACTCAAGACAAAGGCTCTGGACCCCAGGCTTTACTCCCGCCCCTAGGCCTCCATACCCAGGGCAGCAGGAACTCCAGGATAGTACCTCACCCTGGGCTAAAGGTGCCCGAGATGGAACAGGTACACGTGCACCCAGGCCGAAGGCACCTGGGAGCGGACCCCACTGGACATCAGCCACCAGGCCAAAGGTGCCTGCGGCTTGGACCCCGATCAGGAGGCGTCTGCCCCTTTTATATCCTCTCCCGGGCATGCACAGCAGGTTCCCCGCCCCGCTGTACTACTGCCAAGAGGGGACACAAAAGGCACAGCACTGTATCGGCGGTTCAACCCTAGCCTACCATGGCAGCGGCACCTGTAGGCCGCAGGGAACTGCACACCAATACTGTCCCCCGAGGACAAAATGGTCCATGAATCCTACAGAATTAGGGTGTTTGAGCCTATTTACCACTCCCTTAAATTTAGCACCCCGCTACATTTTTATTTCAAAGTATTTTATTTTCCCACTAGCTTATCCATTAAATTTTATATTTTTTTACAGAAAGGGTGTATTCTGGGGCATTTCCACCATATGTGTGGCATCGTGCCGTTGAGTTTCTGAGGTTCTTAATGACTTCCTGTACCTCTTCTGCTGAAAAGGGGGCCTCCAGCATGTTATTTTTTATTTTTTATTTTTTTAGGTTATTTTAAGTTTTTTCCCTATCCACATTTGTTTGCAGAGCACTTCTCATGCTCTTAACAACATTTTGCTGCCATTTGCAGCCCTCTAGCCCTTTCCATTACTTTTTTAGAGCCTTTTTAGTCCTCAGAAGTTCGGGTCCCCATTGACTTCAATGGGGTTTGGGTTCGGGGTCAAGTTCGGGTCAAGTTCGGTCCCGAACTCGAACTTTTTTCTGAAGTTCGGCCGAACCCGTCGAACCCGAATATCTAGGTGTCCGCTCAACTCTAATCAGAAGTCAAGAAGGTTATACTGAAGATCTCTGGCAGAGTTTTATCCTTAGACCATTTGTACATTTCTTGGTTCTAATATCCATGTAAAGAATATCCCATTAGATTAAGCCCTCATTTACTAAATTGCACAAAGAAAAATGTGTCTGTACATTGGAAGTCATTTTGAATTCTGCCTATTAGATCTTGGTTCAGCCAGATATTACAATACAATGCTCATGGAGGAATTAATAAAACACTGCCAAAAATCTCTGAATTTTTAAAATCCTGCATGCTTAGAGAGAATGTAAGATATACACAGACTGCCTACCCTTGGATTAAGTTTTTAAACGTATCATATATTTGTATAATAAGGAGATATTATACACATTTATGGATGATCTTATTTTGCTACTCAAACTAAAGCCTACTATATCTCACAAAAATCTCCCTTTTTATGGCATTCATATGCACTAAAGACAAAATGGGGATTAGAATAACCTCACACAAAGTCCAAGGGGAGGAGGACTAGCCTAATGTTTATTAGGACTTAAATGAGTGTTGGGGACTGTTGTGTGTGTTATTATTACTACTGATATTACTACTAGGAGGGGGACCCCCTAAAATCTCCAGATTGTTTAATGATAATATATCAATTACTCCCACTACAAAGGTGACACTGTAAGAGGAAACTTAATATGATTCTGAAAAATATTACCAATAAGTGGTGTAATTATACTAGGGTAGATTAAATGTGCCATAACTGAGACACCACAAAAATACCTCTTGGCTACATAGTTGTAATATCAATATTGCATTTGCTCTATACAAACTGGGCTGTATAATATATGTGGTGGTGATTATATCCCTACCAGGTTAGTCAGCCCACTTAAGCAAATTAAAATACTGCAAAGGAGATGCAAACACAAAAGTAATAGGGTTTAACCCTTTTGCTGCCAGGCCCTGTGATCCATTTTGTATATTCAGGTGGCCAGACTATTTTTGCAATTTTTCCTTTGCTTTTTTATTTTTCACTTATAGCTTTCAGAGTTTGTAAAAGACCCCCAAAACCATGTATTTTCTGAAAGCACATGACCAGTAGAATAAATATAAGGTTCTACTGATTTCTAGGATCTCAAGATATTTGCGCAAATGTTTATCAAAACAATATTTTTGCTAAAAATACATTAAAACCATGATTAGCAGATAAATACACAGCAAATTTTACAAAATTCCTAATAAATATAAAAGCTTAACCTGTGTTGAGTTAATAAATAACAAATATTTGTAACTTTTAAATTGCGCCTTTTTGCGAAATGGTGAAAATTGAACAGACGCAAAAGTGTAAATATCCAAATTTCACAAAAAATCTGAAGGTTTTCAAGTTTCCATTACAGCTTTCAGAATTTGTGAAAGACCACCAAAACCATATATTTTCTGAAAGCATGGGACCTCTAGACTAAAAAAAAGGTGCTGCTGATTTTTTATACCCCGTAGTATTTGCGCAAATGTTTATCAAAACAATATTGTAGCTAAAAATACACTAAAACCATTATTAGCAGATATAGAAGAATTAAGTGACACAAATTCAAACAGATGGTACCACCATCCCTTGTAATAAGCAAGAAACAATATACGGTGGGTATGGGACTCTAAGGGTGCTTAATACTACAGCTACATATACCACAATAATTGTAAAGATTATATTTTTATTTAAATGAGAAAACACATGAATAAAAAGTCACGTTGTTATCAATTTCCACGCTATTATTCTACATGTTTAGCTCTACGGCTTTATCTGGAAAAACATGGACTCTTATCTGATAAATGAATAAAGAAATAAATCAACCAAACATAGATATACAATGAAAAAAATACACATATTCATAAACAAACGTACATGTATATATATATATATATATATATATATATATATATATATATAAATCTTATACATACATGGATGCATGCACATACAGAGCAGGAGTTCCCAACCAAGGATTTGTGCCCCAATGCTTTGAGGGCTCAGAACCGAGATATGGTTATAGGTTTGAGGTAGGAGTAAGGTCCAAAGGCCCTGAGGGTCCCACCGACCAATACCACCCAAAATTTGCCGGATCACCCGTAGACAGGGATATGGAGCAGTGACATGCATATATTAAAAGCGACATATCGTGTAAATTAATAAGAGTGTAAGTATGACATGTCTTTGCCAGTACATGTCAATATAAATAATCGATCCAGATAGTCATCTTTCAGCTAGAAAGAATACTTACTTAAAAACGTCTTTTGAGTGAGTAGCTGGGAGCCTGTAATTCAGCGTAGACAGGAAAGGTTACCTGACCTGAACAGGGCCAGAGTTAGTTCTCTAAAATTAAGATGGCATTAAAGTATAAGAAAGTTCTGGTCATAGAAAGATCCTCTATATATAGTTTTCAAATTAGTCACAGATCACTATTTTATATTCATATATAAAGACTTGCCTTTCAGGTAATATACAATCTGTGGGTTCTATGACCCCAAAGGAAAGCAAAGCATATGAATAAACTGACTAAAATAGTGTATAAAAAGAAATCAACTGCCCTCTTCTTCCCTTATACACTCCACTGCGCTTCGGGACAAGGTCTGCTGAATGCAGACCAAAAAAACCTTACTAGCTGCTAGTTTACAAAAAACATATAATAATAAAAGTATTTTGAATAAACAAAAATAGTAGCGCTTCTGTGTATCACACCACAAATCTAAATACTATAGAATATATATATATATATATATATATATATGTGTCCCGTGAAGAAATACATATATGTGAAAAACTGCAAAACATATACTCTAAAAATATATATGTGCATATACAATAAATTAATAAGTGTCCATAGCGTTCAAATATTGTTTTCAAACCAGTAGTGAAAAAACATTTAAAGAAAGTCCATCAGTGAGATAAGTGTTCCAATAATAGTGACTTCAACTAAAATTTGCATAAAAATCTTCCTGTGTTCTCTTGAATAAACCTTCACCACACCAGCGTGATTAGTGACTCCACTCCCTAAGGACTTGCACTCACCACTAGGATTTGCCTTGCACTCTCATGCTCGGCTTCACAGCTTAAACACCCCTCAGGGTATAAAAGATAGATCCAAACGATGTTGCTAGGTCAGTCAAGTTTTCCCATATGAAAAAGCAAAAAGGTCTCCAATAGTGAAGTACGTAAAAACTTTTATTAAACACAGCACAGGTAACCTTCAATAGTTTCACTCACATCTAGCAAATCAAAGTTAGGCACTTCAGCAAAATCACTTCAAAACGCCAGACAGGCATACGACAGGTAGCCGCGATGTATTGCGGTCTCGGCGGACCAATCAATCATTTGTGTCTCTCCACTCCAATCGAAAACACTGTGAACTTCCGTACAAACACCGGACTGTAGATTCGATGAGCGGTCGAAAAAACCGAACGCCACACACTATAAAAGAGCGCCGTGTAGCTTCTCCCAGACTAGTTTTGTTGCATAGGACTTCTTCCAATGGGATTGGCTACACGGACTAGCATCACCCCCTTTATTCTCCCGTCCGTGATAGGTCGCGGTGTGATTCATGCTGCGCAAATGCGCGCTAGCTGTCCCCAAGACTACAATACATCGGGCATGACCCCATCTGCGGCTAGCGCAACAACATTGCAAGATGATAATATCAGATAAAATCTGCATATAATCTAAACTGCAGGTACTTAAAAAGATAGGAAACCTAAATGCTGTATATTTAGCATAACCTAATATGCATATCAACATAAAATTATCTGGTAATTATCCACAAGAGGCATTATATACAAAAATGACAAGTGAGGGCAATAAATCACAGAAATTAAGATTAGATAAAATCAAATCACCATAATTAAACATGCGGAAAATATGTAAATGAGCAATAGATCATAAAAGGGTCAAATGTATATAGCACAGATCTATTATAGTATACATTTTCTAGAGAGAACTGGCCTTAAAAAACTATAAATAGTCTCTCAAACCTATAAAAACCTCCATCCACATATTCAAAAGGAGAAAAAATGTATAATGTGTATGCATGCACCCAAATTGAGCATTCACGCATGCGCATACATCCTAATCTATTAGTTTTGAAAGAAATATATTAAAACCCTTTAAAATTACTAATAAAACAATTCAAATCGAGTTCAATATTTAACCCTCTCGGGTGGAGACTCTTAAGGAGAAATATCCATCTCGTTTCTCTCTGTGAGAGGTCTCTGACTCGATTTGAACCTCTCCAAGCAGAATGTGTACAATCAATCCCACAAAACTGTAGAAGGGTAGGGTCCTGATTATGTTTCTCTTTGAAATGTAGGGAGACACTATGGTATCGGAAGCCCTTTCTGATATTAGCTAGGTGCTCCGATACCCGTACTCGTAGGAGTCGTTTCGTTCTCCCTACATAGTACAACACGCAAGGGCACCACAATAAATAAACTACAAAGGAAGAGTTGCACGTAATAAACTGTTCAATTTCAAATATATCACCCTCTTTGTTTGTAAGGCTGGTAGTCCCTCTGTTGTCAGTTTTCACTGTTTTACAACAGATACATTTGCGGCAAGAATAAAATCCTTTGAAGTTTTTATTCAAACTTTGGCGAGTGGGCGGATCCAAAATTTTCCGTACCACCCGGTCACCAAAGTTAGGTGCCCTCCTATAGATAAATTTAGGATTTTCTGACAAGATTTCGCATAGATGTCTATCTCTGCATATAATGTGCCAATATTTGCGAAAAATCTCCTCTACCTCTTTGTACTGATAATGAAGATCGGATATAAAACCTAGTTGGTATGTCTTATTAGTGATTCCATCCTCTTTTTTCCTTAAACATTGTTCCCTTGGAATTAAAGCTACTTCATTGATAGTGTTCTTAATACTATCTTCCTTATAGCCTTTCTGTAAAAACTTATTGCCAAGGATATTGGCCTGTGTATAATAATCAGTTGTTGTTGTACAGTTGCAACGAATTCTTAGCATTTGTCCTTTCGGAATATTTCTGATCCAAGCTGGATGATGTCCGCTTCCGATTGACAAATAGCTATTCCGATCAGTGGGCTTAAAATAAGCCTTAGTGCTGATCGTGGTGTCAGATTTCATAATGGTTAGGTCCAGAAAATTCACTTCTTCCTCACTGATGGCATGATCCAAAACTATATTATTGGTGTTATGATTCAGATGTTTGATGAAATCCTCAATTGATTGTCTGGAACCCTCCCAAACAAACAGGAGGTCATCTATGAATCGCCGGTACAATTTCAGTTCCGGTCTACATACATTGAAGACATGTCTGTCCTCCCACTCTGCCATAAATAAGTTGGCGAGGCTAGGGGCAAACTTCGCTCCCATAGCCACGCCAACCTGCTGGGAAAAAAATTGATCATGATAGCAAAAATAATTATGAGCCATACAGAAGTCCAAAACCTTGCTCAAAAAGCATTTTTGCAAATGGGGTATATCATCCTGTTTACATAAAGCCCAATTGAGTGCCAATAAGGCGTCATCATGTTGAATGATGGTATATAATGAGCTAACATCAGCCGTCACCAAAAAGGTGGTGGCGGCCGGTGTAAGCTCCACCTCCTCCAGTAGTCGCAAAAGGTCATTTGTATCTTTAAGGTAGGCTTTCGTTGTTTTCACACTAGGTTGGAGAAACCGGTCAAGATATTCTCCTAATCTTGCAGTGACCGAGCCTATCCCATTTACAATCGGACGTGCTGGAGGGTTCTCAACGTTTTTATGGACCTTGGGCAAAGTATAAATTATCGGTATTCTGCAGGAACTTGGATTCAAGTACTGATTTTCCTTTCCATTGATCGCACCCTGTTTAAATCCCCTTTCAACCAATAAATTAAGTTGGTTCTTATACGCATCCGTAGGATCTTGAGGTAATTTCCTATATGTGGTTTGGTCGTTTAAAAGTTCTATTAATTGGTTGTGATAGAAGGATTTCTCCATTAGAACAACACCCCCTCCTTTATCCGCTGGTCGGATAATAATTCCCTTTCTTTCCTCCAGGGACTTGATACCCTCTTGGATGTAGGTAGGGTTAATCCGTTTTTTTACTGGGAGTTCCTCAATGTCCTTTAACACCATATATTTAAATACCTCAACAAAATGGTTGCTTGTATTTTGGGGATTAAAGACTGATTTATTGCGCAGGCCGCTGTCAATATGTGTTGACACTTTATTTGTTATTTTGGATGGATCACTAGGATGACTAAAAAAATATTTTTTCATATTTAATGTGCGAATGAATTTGTGTGTATCGATGTACACATCAAATTTGTTCATTCTCTTTTTAGGTGCACATTTGAGTCCCAAATTTAAGAAATTTTTTTCATTATCACTTAATACAGTTTTACTCAGGTTGTAAATTCCTGTTTTTAATTGGCCCTCCTTCTTTTTCTGGGATTGAATTTGTTTCCCTGCCCTACAACCTCTCCTTCTCGGCGTGGTAGTGGCATATTCCTGTTGGGATACTGGGTTCTGGGATTCCTCCCCCCCCCTGTTGTTCCCAAATTGGGGGTGATGGTAAGGCATTCCGTTTCCCCTCTCCCCCCCACGTTGGCACACCCTAATCATCCCTGTGCCTTGTCTGTGTTTCGCTAGTTTTGTTAGTGCTAAATGCCTGCAACATCTGTCCTGTCCCTGTGTAACTCAGTCACCACCACTGGGGCCGGTAAAAACAGCTGTGCTGCGAGTTGGAGGTGTTTGAGCAGGGAACTAGGACCTCAGCCGCGGAGTAAGCAAGCCGCATTTGCCGATGCAGCTTCTATAGTTCCGGCTGCAGGTCCCCACAGGCGCCGGCGGAGTGATCTACATCTGCACTCCGCCTCTCTCTCCCTTGGAATAGAAGCAGCGGACTGGAGCCCGCTTTCTCCCCTGTGAGGTGCCTGCTGTCCAACCTCCTCCCCCCCGCCAGTCAGCCAGCCTGTGAATTCTCTAGAAGCCTGTCACTGTGCTGTGCCCTCCATAACACCACCCACCCCCGCCTCCACTGCTGACAGCGAAAGTTCAGCAGCACGGGGGACAGAACGAGGAGAAGAAGCAGCAGTGACAGCCCACCCACCCAGAGCTCCTTCACAGACATCGGAGCTGTACAGGGATTTCTTACTCCTTCTTATCTGATGCAGTGAGTCACCTCCCTCCCCCTCTGCACTGTGGCTGGAGCTGCTGTGTGTGTAACTCTATGAATGTCTTCACTACATTGTCATTCACCTTATTAAGAGGGAGGAGGGGGCAGATGTCTGCATTCATCCTAGTCAGTGGTCTCTTTCTACCAGAGGGGGGGGGGGTTATCAACAAGGTCCCTCTTATCATCCCTCACCTATTCCTGGATGGGGGTCCTCCTTATCACCCCTTCAATCCTCCTATCTGGAGGTCTTTTTTAACTTGTGGGGGAGGAGGGGGGTCCTATGCTCCTGGATGGGGATCCCCTCTTTTCACCTCGCCAGAGTCCTCCTAGCTGGAGGTCTTCTTTACTGGAGGGGGGGTCCTATGCTCCTGGATGGAGATCCCCTCTTATCACCCCCCCCCACAGTCCTCCTAGCTGGAGGTCTTCTTTACTGGAGGGGGGTCCTATGCTCCTGGATGGTGATCCCCTCTTATCACCCCCTCACAGTCCTCCTAGCTGGACGTCTTCTTTACTGGAGGAGGGGTCCTATGCTCCTGGATGGGGATCCCCTCTTATCACCCCCCCACAGTCCTCCTAGCTGGAGGTCTTCTTTAACTGGAGGGGTGAGGTAGGGGAATTTCCTGTATTCCTGGATTGGGGTCTCCTCTTATGTGTTAGCATAAGCTAACATGGGGAGGATAATACTGGGAAACAGACTGACCTTCTGGCCGCACCTGCTGTTCATCACGTCATCACATTACTGCTCTTTTGGGGCACCCAAAGGTGTCCCAATTCTTTTACAATCCTATAGTGTATACTGCAAAAAAAAACTAAAAATTCTGTGCGCCGCTAAAGTGTTCGGGTTTGGCTTAATGAAAAGGTGGCAACCCTAGTATGTGCTGAAGGGGGGATGTGCTGAAGGGGGGGTCTGTGCTGAAGGGGGGTCCATCTGTGCTGAAGGGGAGGTCTGTGCTGAAGGGGAGGTCTGTGCTGAAGGGGGGGTCCATCTGTGCTGAAGGGGGGGTCTGTGCTGAAGAGGGGGTGTGCTGAATGGGGGGTCCATCTGTGCTGCAGGGGGGGTCTGTGCTGAATAGGGGGGTCTGTGCTGAAGGAAGGGGTCTGTTCTGAGGGGGGCTGTGTAATGTAAAGGGGTCCAGAGGTGCAGGGTGCTGTGTAATGTAAAGGGGTCCAGAGGTTGAGTTTGGTATGTGGCTGGTAGAAGTGAATAGTAGTTTGAAGTACAAAAAACTTATCTATTTCCACAGAGGTTGTCCTGCGAAGTATGGTAAAATATGGGATAGGTGGTTGCAGGTTTCCGGAGACTATGGGCTAATGCCTCCCTTTATGTTTGTGTAAGATAACCTGCAGCCATCCCACTGTCTGTCGTTCTGTGCAGACTGTAGTTTTTGGATGCTCGGTGCCCCTTTCCATCTTATGTCCCACCCAACACTGTGGCTCTTTTTTCTTGCTCTAATAACCGAATTTGCCTTTGCATATTGGACGTCTTTTTACCCGTTCTATACTGTGAATATTGTCACCTTTATCTGACGTTGCCTGTACCACTGCATTACTTGTAAACTGTATTCCTTTTTGTACCAATAAAAAACCTGTTTGAGTAAAAAAAGGGGTCCAGAGTGCTGTATAATGTAAAGGGGTCCAGTGATGCAGGGTGCTGTGTAATGTAAAGGGGTCCAGTGATACAGTAGTGACAAAAAGATATTGAAAGATGCAGGGGGCACAGTGGGGTGTTTTTACATTTTAACGTGGGGGGGTTGCCAGATATAGGATCCGCCCCGGGTGCCAAATGCTCTAGGTACGCCCCTGGAAACCCCCCTCTCCTCTGTCAGTGCTTCCAACTAATACCACCTGTCTATGCCAGCCAGTGCCACCTGTCAGTTTGTCAGTGCCAATTAGTGCTTCCAATCAGTGCCACCTGTCAGTGCCAATGAGTGCCAATCAGTGCCACCTATCAGTACCAATCTGTATCAGTGCCGCCTGTCAGTGCCAATCAGTGCTTCCAATCAGTGCCACCTGTCAGTGCCAATCAGTGCTTCCAATCAGTGCCACCTGTCAGTGCCAATCAGTACTTCCAATCAGTGCCACCTGTCAGTGCCAATGCCGCCTGTCAGTACCAATCAGTGCTTCCAATCAGTGCCACCTGTCAGTGCCAGTCAGTCCCACACCAGTGCAAATGAGTGCCACCTGTCAGTGCCAATCAATGCCACTTATCAGTGCCCATCAGTGCACTGTATTACCACAATACCGGTCTCTGTGATACGCAACTTCACATTATAAACATCAAGCTGAAAATAAGACATACTGTATAAAAATAAACTTAGCAGGGATGGTGGAAACCCCTCCTATAGATTTTTACCATACAGATTAATCTCAAGTGAAACAACCTTTTGGTTGGAATTTTTATTTTTTAGACTGTTACACTTAATTTTAGATGTTTTAGTTACTATTATAATGTGAATTTTTGCACTTGAAGGTAATTTTCCACCACCTTGCTAAATCCCTGTCTTTATGGACCTTGCTTTGTGCACTGGTGCACAGTCATGTTGGAACAGGAAGAGGCCATCCCCAAACTGTTCCCTCAACGTTGGGAGCATGAAATTGTCCAAAATGTCTATGTATGCTGACGCCCTAAGTGTTCCCTTCACTGGAACTAAAGGGCCAAGCCCAACCCCTGAAAAACAACCCCACATCATAATCCCCCCTGCACCAAATGACTTGGACCAGTGCACAAAGCAAGGTCCATAAAGACATGGATGAGCGAGTTTGGGGTTGAGGAACTTGACTGGCCTGCACAGAGTCCTGACCTCAACCCAATACAACACCTTTGGGATGAATTAGAGCGGAGACTGCGAGCCAGGCCTTCTCATCCAACATCAGTGCTTAACCTCACAAATGCGCTTTTGGAAGAATGGTCAAACATTCCCATAGACACCCTCCTAAACCTTGTTGACAGCCTTCCCAGAAGAGTGGAAGCTGTTATAGCTGCAAAGGGTGGGACAACTCAATATTGAACCCTACAGACAAAGACTGGGATGCCATTAAAGTTCATGTGCGTGTAAAAGCAGGCGTCCCAATACTTTTGTCTGTTTGAGCTTTGGAGTGCACACCTTAATGCAAAAGGCTGCGCACGCCTATGCCAGGGGTGATGGTAAAGAGCCTAAAAGTGTGAACACAGGGAAAGAGGAGAAAAGCCGTTGGTACACTCAAACTTCCTAATGGTGCACTGGGGGCACAGTGCATCAAGTAAATTATTGATGTAATAGGTCATTTTACCTGTTGCAGTCAAACGCTGCATGTGGCTCCCAGGGACTCCAACAATATGGATTCCACCACGTGGGTCCCTTTATATCCCTCCCCAATGCATTAGATGGATGTGACATGATAAATCACGCCTTGCTGACGCAAAGTGGACGCTAGTGAGGAAAACTGCATCCCCCAGAGTGTACCGCCTTTCCACCGAAGCCACGCCCGGCGACACCAACCAGCAAGAGGTGGCTCCACCATGCATAGATGCGCCCAAAGGGCGCGCCAGATGAGGGGACACCATCCTACATTTCACTCTATGCCTGCAGACCCTCATAGACTGTCAGGGGGATGCCATACACAGACATCCAATACAGGCGATCAGATCATTGGGCTGCACTTAAGGAATCAGGAACAGAGTAAGTGAAAATATATATTTATTGAAGATAAAGACACACGTGTAATCAAACAACAGCAAACCTTAAATAAGAAATGAATACAAGAGAACACAGCAAACCCCAAAACAACCTAATCTAACTATCTAACTAATATATGCAAGTAAAGGGAACACACATACATAAAACAAGGCAGGGACAAGAGACAAGGGGAGCAGAAGGCCAGGTACTGGGAGCAGTCAGCAAGGGGGAGCTGGAAGCTGGTATCAGGGGACAGGTCTCAGGGGACAGGATACAAGGAACAGAGTCCAGGACAAGGCAGGAAATGGATCAGGTTCAGGCAACGGATCAGGTTCAGGCAACGGATCAGGTTCAGGCAACGGATCAGGTTCAGGTTCAGGCAACGGATCAGGTTCAGACAGGGACCAGGCTTAGAGAAGGAATTCTGGAGCATTGAGCTTTGGTTAAGGGCGGGTTTATATAGTCCAGCAGACCCAGATCAGGTGTGTTTGATGGCTGGTGGAAAGTCTTGGTGGAAAGTCTTGGTGGGGAGACACCCGCTGGTGGCCACCAGAACTACACCCACTGGTGCTGATTGCAACAGTGCCACCAGCAGGTGAGCCCAGTAATGACACCATTCCTGACAGTTCCCCCTTCTTAAGGAGTGGCCTCCGGACACTCCATTCAGCCCTTGGTTTGACAGTCCGAGTGGATACGGAAACACCCTAAAAAGTTTCAATACTAAGTCGGCGGACTTCTTCGCACCTCCTAGGCCAGAGACCTTTAGTTCACTGGGGGACGTGCCACTAGAGTCTAAAAATAGGGCACGCATCCCACCACCAGGGTCAGGAAGTTTAGATCCGGAAATGAAAAATAGCAGGGCAACGGGCAAGAACCCATCGGAGGCAGACCACGCAGGGGCATTACATTCAGGCTGGGTGACAAGCAGGATTAAAACAGAGGAAAAAATGGCATCCATTAGGAATACATCAGCGGCCAGCTGGGCATCAGGGACAGGTTTAGCAGGGACCATATCATCAGGCTGGGCAGCGGGCTCCGGGTCATCAGGCTGGGCAGCGGGCACATCTGGGCAGACAACAGGCTCCGGGTCGTCGATCTAGGCAGCAGGCTGGAACACCTCAGGCTGGGCAGCAGACAGGAACACCTCGGGCCGGGCAGCAGACAGGAACACCTCGGGCCGGGCAGCAGACAGGAACACCTCGGGCCGGGCAGCAGACAGGAACACCTCGGGCCAGGCAGCAGACAGGAACACCTCGGGCCGGGCAGCAGACAGAAAGACATCAGCGGTCGGCTGGGCATCAGGAACAGGTTTAGCAGGGACCATATCATCAGGCTGGGCAGCGGGCTCCGGGTCATCAGGCTGGGCAGCGGGCACATCTGGGCAGACAACAGGCTCTGGGTCGTCGAGCTGGGCAGCAGGCTGGAACAACTCAGGCTGTGCAGCAGGCTGGAACACCTCAGGTCGTCGAGCTGGGCAGCAGGCTGGAACACCTCAGGCTGGGCAGCAGACTGGAACACCTCGGGTCGTCGAGCTGGGCAGCAGGCTGGAACACCTCGGGCCGGGCAGCAGACAGGAACACCTCGGGCCGGGCAGCAGACAGGAACACCTCGGGCCGGGCAGCAGACAGGAACACCTCGGGCCGGGCAGCAGACAGGAACATCTCGGGCTGGGCAGCAGACAGGGGCACGTCAGGCTGGGCAGCAGACAGGGGCACATCAGGCTGGGCAGCAGACAGGGGCACGTCAGGCTGGGCAGCAGACAGAAGCACTTCAGGCTGGAAAACCGGCTCTGGCACCCCAGGCTGGAAGACCGGCTCTGGCACCCCAGGCTGGAAGACTGGCTCTGGCACCCCAGGCTGGAAGACCGGCTCTGGCACCCCAGGCTGGAAGACCGGCTCTGACACCCCAGGCTGGAAGACCGGCTCTGGCACTTCAGTCTGGCAGACTGGCACAGGAACTTCAGGCTGGCAGACTGGCACAGGAACTTCAGGCTGGCAGACTGGCACAGGAACTTCAGGCTGGCAAACTGGCACGGGAACTTCAGGCTGGCAAACTGGCACGGGAACTTCAGGCTGGCAGGCTGGCACGGGAACTTCAGGCTGGCAGGCTGGCACGGGAACTTCCGGCTGGCAGGCTGGCACGGGGACATCAGACTGGGTAAAGGGCACTGGGACGGCAGATTTAGATGGATCGTCAGGTTCAGCTGGCATGAACGCAGGCTGGAGCAGGTTGGTGGGGGTGGAGGCAGGTTGGGATAGTGGCAGGATTGAATGTGTTGGAAAGAACTTCAGTTTTTTCTTTGGTTTCGCCACTGAAGATTTGTATATGGATACAGGGCTGTAGGTAATGCATGCAGCTGGTAGAGGTGAAGAGCGGAGGGATGGTGAAACAGAGGGTGCAGACTTTGAAGGGGGCTTTGAAGGAACTGATGGAGGCAGCCGAGAAGCAGAAGGGTTAAAGGCAGGGTAAGTGCAGCAGGAGGAAACAGGGTACTGGTACTTCATTGTTAGCTGGGTGTATTGTACAGAAAAAGTGGGAATTGGGGGAAAAGGAGAGGAAGACATCCCAGCAGGTTGGTATTTAGACAAAGAAATGGATGGTTGGGAGCCGACAGGGGCTGAGTACAACAAACTTGACCAGGCCTGTAATAATGGTTTCACAAAATCAGGTTTGCACACTGCTTGTCTGACCAGAGACTGCACTGAATCAATACACAGCACCTGTTGAGGACAAGCAGAGTACTGCTCATGGAAAAAGGCTGAGTCATCTTCCAACAGCCACACCAAAGATTCTACCTGAGCTACATTAAAAGGAGGTGTATAATCATCAATTCCACTAGAGGCATCAGACAGGGCCAACTCTGTACAGATCCGAACCAAGGCCTGCACATACTCAAACTGAAAACCGCCCGATCCACAAAAACGTGAGCCATGCGGATGCATTCCAATAACTGCTCTCTAGTGTATACACTTAGCCCACGTTCACACTGGGTCTGCTGGAGTGAAGCCTGCGAGTTCAGCTGAACTCGCACGATTTCACTCCCGCTGGCAGTCCCGATTTCGGCCGCGATTTCAAAGACATCTGAAACAACACAACACCCCCTCCTTTATCCGCTGTTCGGATAATAATTCCCTTTCTTTCCTCCAGGGACTTGATACCCTCTTGGATGTAGGTAGGGTTAATCCGTTTTTTTACTGGGAGTTCCTCAATGTCCTTTAACACCATATTTTTAAATACCTCAACAAAATGGTTGCTTGTATTTTGGGGATTAAAGACTGATTTATTGCGCAGGCCGCTGTCAATATGTGTTGACACTTTATTTGTTATTTTGGATGGATCACTAGGATGACTCAAAAAATATTTTTTCATATTTAATGTGCGAATGAATTTGTGTATATCGATGTACACATCAAATTTGTTCATTCTCTTTTTAGGTGCACATTTGAGTCCCAAATTTAAGACATTTTTTTCATTATCACTTAATACAGTTTTACTCAGGTCGTAAATTCCTGTTTTTAATTGGCCCTCCTTCTTTTTCTGGGATTAAATTTGTTTCCCTGCCCTACAACCTCTCCTTCTCGGCGTGGTAGTGGCATATTCCTGTTGGGATACTGGGTTCTGGGATTCCTCCCCCCCCTGTTGTTCCCAAATTGGGGGTGATGGTAAGCATTTCGTTTCCCCTCTCCCCCCCACGTTGGCACACCCTAATCATCCCTGTGCCTTGTCTGTGTTTCGCTAGTTTTGTTAGTGCTAAATGCCTGCAACATCTGTCCTGTCCCTGTGTAACTCAGTCACCACCACTGGGGCCGGTAAAAACAGCTGTGCTGCGAGTTGGAGGTGTTTGAGCAGGGAACTAGGACCTCAGCCGCGGAGTAAGCAAGCCGCATTTGCCGATGCAGCTTCTATAGTTCCGGCTGCAGGTCCCCACAGGCGCCGGCGGAGTGATCTACATCTGCACTCCGCCTCTCTCTCCCTTGGAATAGAAGCAGCGGACTGGAGCCCGCTTTCTCCCCTGTGAGGTGCCTGCTGTCCAACCTCCTCCCCCCCGCCAGTAAGCCAGCCTGTGAATTCTCTAGAAGCCTGTCACTGTGCTGTGCCCTCCATAACACCACCCACCCCCGCCTCCACTGCTGACAGCGAAAGTTCAGCAGCACGGGGGACAGAACGAGGAGAAGAAGCAGCAGTGACAGCCCACCCACCCAGAGCTCCTTCACAGACATCGGAGCTGTACAGGGATTTCTTACTCCTCCTTATCTGATGTGGTGAGTCACCTCCCTCCCCCTCTGCACTGTGGCCGGAGCTGCTGTGTGTGTAACTCTATGAATGTCTTCACTACATTGTCATTCACCTTATTAAGAGGGAGGAGGGGGCAGATGTCTGCATTCTTCCTAGTCAGTGGTCTCTTTCTACCAGAGGGGGGGGGGTTATCAACAAGGTCCCTCTTATCATCCCTCACCTATTCCTGGATGGGGGTCCTCCTTATCACCCCTTCAATCCTCCTATCTGGAGGTCTTTTTTAACTTGTGGGGGAGGAGGGGGGTCCTATGCTCCTGGATGGGGATCCCCTCTTTTCACTTCGCCAGAGTCCTCCTAGCTGGAGGTCTTCTTTACTGGAGGGGGGGTCCTATGCTCCTGGATGGAGATCCCCTCTTATCACCCCCCCACAGTCCTCCTAGCTGGAGGTCTTCTTTACTGGAGGGGGGTCCTATGCTCCTGGATGGGGATCCCCTCTTATCACCCCCTCACAGTCCTCCTAGCTGGACGTCTTCTTTAGTGGAGGAGGGGTCCTATGCTCCTGGATGGGGATCCCCTCTTATCACCCCCCCACAGTCCTCCTAGCTGGAGGTCTTCTTTAACTGGAGGGGTGAGGTAGGGGAATTTCCTGTATTCCTGGATTGGGGTCTCCTCTTATGTGTTAGCATAAGCTAACATGGGGAGGATAATACTGGGAAACAGACTGACCTTCTGGCCGCACCTACTGTTCATCACGTCATCACATTACTGCTCTTTTGGGGCACCCAAAGGTGTCCCAATTCTTTTACAATCCTATAGTGTATACTGCAAAAAAAAACTAAAAATTCTGTGCGCCGCTAAAGTGTTCGGGTTTGGCTTAATGAAAAGGTGGCAACCCTAGTATGTGCTGAAGGGGGGGATGTGCTGAAGGGGGGGTCTGTGCTGAAGGGGGGTCCATCTGTGCTGAAGGGGAGGTCTGTGCTGAAGGGGAGGTCTGTGCTGAAGGGGGGGTCCATCTGTGCTGAAGGGGGGGGTCTGTGCTGAAGAGGGGGTGTGCTGAATGGGGGGTCCATCTGTGCTGCAGGGGGGTCTGTGCTGAATGGGGGGTCTGTGCTGAAGGAAGGGGTCTGTTCTGAGGGGGGCTGTGTAATGTAAAGGGGTCCAGAGGTGCAGGGTGCTGTGTAATGTAAAGGGGTCCAGAGGTGCAGGGTGCTGTGTAATGTAAAGGGGTCCAGAGGTTGAGTTTGGTATGTGGCTGGTAGAAGTAAATAGTAGTTTGAAGTACAAAAAACGTATCTATTTCCACAGAGGTTGTCCTGCGAAGTATGGTAAAATATGGGATAGGTGGTTGCAGGTTTCCGGAGACTATGGGCTAATGCCTCCCTTTATGTTTGTGTAAGATAACCTGCAGCCATCCCACTGTCCGTCGTTCTGCGCGGACTGTAGTTTTTGGATGCTCGGTGCCCCTTTCCATCTCATGTCCCACCCAACACTGTGGTTCTTTTTTCTTGCTCTAATAACCGAATTTGCCTTTGCATATTGGACGTCTTTTTACCCGTTCTATACTGTGAATATTGTCACCTTTATCTGACGTTGCCTGTACCACTGCATTACTTGTAAACTGTATTCCTTTTTGTACCAATAAAAAACCTGTTTGAGTAAAAAAAGGGGTCCAGAGGTGCAAGGTGCTGTATAATGTAAAGGGGTCCAGTGATGCAGGGTGCTGTGTAATGTAAAGGGGTCCAGTGATACAGTAGTGACAAAAAGATATTGAAAGATGCAGGGGGCACAGTGGGGTGTTTTTACATTTTTACATGGGGGGGTTGCCAGATATAGGATCCGCCCCGGGTGCCAAATGCTCTAGGTACGCCCCTGGAAACCCCCTCTCCTCTGTCAGTGCTTCCAACTAATACCACCTGTCTATGCCAGCCAGTGCCACCTGTCAGTTTGTCAGTGCCAATTAGTGCTTCCAATCAGTGCCACCTGTCAGTGCCAATGAGTGCCAATCAGTGCCACCTATCAGTACCAATCTGTATCAGTGCCAATCAGTGCTTCCAATCAGTGCCACCTGTCAGTGCCAATCAGTGCTTCCAATCAGTGCCACCTGTCAGTGCCAATCAGTACTTCCAATCAGTGCCACCTGTCAGTGCCAATGCCGCCTGTCAGTGCCAATCAGTGCTTCCAATCAGTGCCACCTGTCAGTGCCAGTCAGTCCCACACCAGTGCAAATGAGTGCCACCTGTCAGTGCCAATCAATGCCACTTATCAGTGCCCATCAGTGCACTGTATTACCACAATACCGGTCTCTGTGATACGCAACTTCACATAATAAACATCAAGCTGAAAATAAGACATACTGTATAAAAATAAACTTAGCAGGGATGGTGGAAACCCCTCCTATAGATTTTTACCATACAGATTAATCTCAAGTGAAACAACCTTTTGGTTGAAATTTTTATTTTTTAGACTGTTACACTTAATTTTAGATGTTTTAGTTACTATTATAATGTGAATTTTTGCACTTGAAGGTAATTTTCCACCACCTTGCTAAATCCCTGTCTTTATGGACCTTGCTTTGTGCACTGGTGCACAGTCATGTTGGAACAGGAAGAGGCCATCCCCAAACTGTTCCCTCAACGTTGGGAGCATGAAATTGTCCAAAATGTCTATGTATGCTGACGCCCTAAGTGTTCCCTTCACTGGAACTAAAGGGCCAAGCCCAACCCCTGAAAAACAACCCCACATCATAATCCCCCCTGCACCAAATGACTTGGACCAGTGCACAAAGCAAGGTCCATAAAGACATGGATGAGCGAGTTTGGGGTTGAGGAACTTGACTGGCCTGCACAGAGTCCTGACCTCAACCCAATACAACACCTTTGGGATGAATTAGAGCGGAGACTGCGAGCCAGGCCTTCTCATCCAACATCAGTGCTTAACCTCACAAATGCGCTTTTGGAAGAATGGTCAAACATTCCCATAGACACCCTCCTAAACCTTGTTGACAGCCTTCCCAGAAGAGTGGAAGCTGTTATAGCTGCAAAGGGTGGGACAACTCAATATTGAACCCTACAGACAAAGACTGGGATGCCATTAAAGTTCATGTGCGTGTAAAAGCAGGCGTCCCAATACTTTTGTCTGTTTGAGCTTTGGAGTGCACACCTTAATGCAAAAGGCTGCGCACGCCTATGCCAGGGGTGATGGTAAAGAGCCTAAAAGTGTGAACACAGGGAAAGAGGAGAAAAGCCGTTGGTACACTCAAACTTCCTAATGGTGCACTGGGGGCACAGTGCATCAAGTAAATTATTGATGTAATAGGTCATTTTACCTGTTGCAGTCAAACGCTGCATGTGGCTCCCAGGGACTCCAACAATATGGATTCCACCACGTGGGTCCCTTTATATCCCTCCCCAATGCATTAGATGGATGTGACATGATAAATCACGCCTTGCTGACGCAAAGTGGACGCTAGTGAGGAAAACTGCATCCCCCAGAGTGTACCGCCTTTCCACCGAAGCCACGCCCGGCGACACCAACCAGCAAGAGGTGGCTCCACCATGCATAGATGCGCCCAAAGGGCGCGCCAGATGAGGGGACACCATCCTACATTTCACTCTATGCCTGCAGACCCTCATAGACTGTCAGGGGGATGCCATACACAGACATCCAATACAGGCGATCAGATCATTGGGCTGCACTTAAGGAATCAGGAACAGAGTAAGTGAAAATATATATTTATTGAAGATAAAGACACACGTGTAATCAAACAACAGCAAACCTTAAATAAGAAATGAATACAAGAGAACACAGCAAACCCCAAAACAACCTAATCTAACTATCTAACTAATATATGCAAGTAAAGGGAACACACATACATAAAACAAGGCAGGGACGAGAGACAAGGGGAGCAGAAGGCCAGGTACTGGGAGCAGTCAGCAAGGGGGAGCTGGAAGCTGGTATCAGGGGACAGGTCTCAGGGGACAGGATACAAGGAACAGAGTCCAGGACAAGGCAGGAAATGGATCAGGTTCAGGCAACGGATCAGGTTTAGGCAACGGATCAGGTTCAGGCAACGGATCAGGCTTAGAGAAGGAATTCTGGAGCATTGAGCTTTGGTTAAGGGCGGGTTTATATAGTCCAGCAGACCCAGATCAGGTGTTTGATGGCTGGTGGAAAGTCTTGGTGGAAAGTCTTGGTGGGGAGACACCCGCTGGTGGCCACCAGAACTACACCCACTGGTGCCGATTGCAACAGTGCCACCAGCGGGTGAGCCCAGTAATGACACCATTCCTGACAGTTCCCCCTTCTTAAGGAGTGGCCTCTGGACACTCCATTCAGCCCTTGGTTTGACAGTCCGAGTGGATACGGAAACACCCTAAAAAGTTTCAATACTAAGTCGGCGGACTTCTTCGCACTTCCTAGGCCAGAGTCCTTTAGTTCACTGGGGGACGTGCCACTAGAGTCTAAAAATAGGGCACGCATCCCACCACCAGGGTCAGGAAGTTTAGATCCGGAAATGAAAATTAGCAGGGCAACGGGCAAGAACCCATCGGAGGCAGACCACGCAGGGGCATTACATTCAGGCTGGGTGACAAGCAGGATTAAAACAGCGGAAAAAAGGGCATCCATTAGGAAGACATCAGCGGCCAGCTGGGCATCAGGGACAGGTTTAGCAGGGACCATATCATCAGGCTGGGCAGCAGGCTCCGGGTCATCAGGCTGGGCAGCGGGCACATCTGGGCAGACAACAGGCTCCGGGTCGTCGAGCTGGGCAGCAGGCTGGAACACCTCAGGCTGGGCAGCAGACAGGAACACCTCGGGCCGGGCAGCAGACAGGAACACCTCGGGCCGGGCAGCAGACAGGAACACCTCGGGCCGGGCAGCAGACAGGAACACCTCGGGCCGGGCAGCAGACAGGAAGACATCAGCGGCCGGCTGGGCATCAGGAACAGGTTTAGCAGGGACCATATCATCAGGCTGGGCAGCAGGCTCCGGGTCATCAGGCTGGGCAGCGGGCACATCTGGGCAGACAACAGGCTCCGGGTCATCGAGCTGGGCAGCAGGCTGGAACACCTCAGGCTGGGCAGCAGACAGGAACACCTCGGGCCGGGCAGCAGACAGGAACACCTCGGGCCGGGCAGCAGACAGGAACACATCAGCGGCCGGCTGGGCATCAGGAACAGGTTTAGCAGGGACCATATCATCAGGCTGGGCAGCGGGCTCCGGGTCATCAGGCTGGGCAGCGGGCACATCTGGGCAGACAACAGGCTCCGGGTCGTCGAGCTGGGCAGCAGGCTGGAACACCTCAGGCTGGGCAGCAGGCTGGAACACCTCGGGTCGTCGAGCTGGGCAGCAGGCAGGAACACCTCGGGCCGGGCAGCAGACAGGAACACCTCGGGCCGGGCAGCAGACAGGAACACCTCGGGCCGGGCAGCAGACAGGAACACCTCGGGCCGGGCAGCAGACAGGAAGACATCAGCGGCCGGCTGGGCATCAGGAACAGGTTTAGCAGGGACCATATCATCAGGCTGGGCAGCAGGCTCCGGGTCATCAGGCTGGGCAGCGGGCACATCTGGGCAGACAACAGGCTCCGGGTCATCGAGCTGGGCAGCAGGCTGGAACACCTCAGGCTGGGCAGCAGACAGGAACACCTCGGGCCGGGCAGCAGACAGGAACACCTCGGGCCGGGCAGCAGACAGGAACTCCTCGGGCTGGGCAGCAGACAGGAAGACATCAGCGGCCGGCTGGGCATCAGGAACAGGTTTAGCAGGGACCATATCATCAGGCTGGGCAGCGGGCTCCGGGTCATCAGGCTGGGCAGCGGGCACATCTGGGCAGACAACAGGCTCCGGGTCGTCGAGCTGGGCAGCAGGCTGGAACACCTCAGGCTGGAACACCTCGGGTCGTCGAGCTGGGCAGCAGGCAGAAACACCTCGGGCCGGGCAGCAGACAGGAACACCTCGGGCCAGGCAGCAGACAGGAACACCTCGGGCCGGGCAGCAGACAGGAACACCTCGGGCCGGGCAGCAGACAGGAATACCTCGGGCCGGGCAGCGGACAGGAACACCTCGGGCCGGGCAGCAGACAGGAACACCTCGGGCCGGGCAGCAGACAGGAACACCTCGGGCCGGGCAGCAGACAGGAAGACATCAGCGGCCGGCTGGGCATCAGGAACAGGTTTAGCAGGGACCATATCATCAGGCTGGGCAGCGGGCTCCGGGTCATCAGGCTGGGCAGCGGGCACATCTGGGCAGACAACAGGCTCTGGGTCATCGAGCTGGGCAGCAGGCTGGAACAACTGGCACAGGAACTTCAGGCTGGCAGACTGGCACAGGAACTTCAGGCTGGCAGACTGGCACAGGAACTTCAGGCTGGCAGACTGGCATGGGAACTTCAGGCTGGCAGACTGGCATGGGAACTTCAGGCTGGCAGACTGGCATGGGAACTTCAGGCTGGCAGACTGGCACGGGAACTTCAGGCTGGCAGACTGGCACGGGAACTTCAGGCTGGCAGGCTGGCACGGGAAATTCCGGCTGGCAGGCTGGCACGGGAAATTCCGGCTGACAGGCTGGCACGGGGACTTCTGGCTGGCAGGCTGGCACGGGGACTTCAGACTGGGTAAAGGGCACTGGGACGGCAGATTTAGATGGATCGTCAGGTTCAGCTGGCATGAACGCAGGCTGGAGCAAGTTGGTGGGGGTGGAGGCAGGTTGGGATAGTGGCAGGATTGAATGGGTTGGAAAAAACTTCAGTTTTTTCTTTGGTTTCGCCACTGAGGATTTGTATATGGATACAGGGCTGTAGGTAATGGATGCAGCTGGTAGAGGTGAAGAGCGGAGGGATGGTGAAACAGAGGGTGCAGACTTTGAAGGGGGCTTTGAAGGAACTGATGGAGGCAGCCGAGAAGCAGAAGGGTTAAAGGCAGGGTAAGTGCAGCAGGAGGAAACAGGGTACTGGTACTTCATTGTTAGCTGGGTGTATTGTACAGAAAAAGTGGGAATTGGGGGAAAAGGAGAGGAAGACATCCCAGCAGGTTGGTATTTAGACAAAGAAATGGATGGTTGGGAGCCGACTGGGGCTGAGTACAACAAACTTGACCAGGCCTGTAATAATGGTTTCACAAAATCAGGTTTGCACACTGCTTGTCTGACCAGAGACTGCACTGAATCAATACATTCTGCAAGCACCTGTTGAGGACAGCAGCGTACTGCTCATGGAAAAAGGCTGAGTCATCTTCCAACAGCCACACCAAAGATTCTACCTGAGCTACATTAAAAGGAGGTGTATAATCATCAATTCCACTAGAGGCATCAGACAGGGCCAACTCTGTACAGATCCGAATCAAGGCCTGCACATACTCAAACTGAAAACCGCCCCGATCCACAAAAACGTGAGCCATGCGGATGCATTCCAATAACTGCTCTCTAGTGTATACACTTAGCCCACGTTCACACTGGGGCTGCGGGAGTGAAGCCTGCGAGTTCAGCTGAACTCACACGATTTCACTCCCGCTGGCAGTCCCGATTTTGGCCGCGATTTCAAAGACATCTGAAACAGATGTCAATGTAAATCGCGGCTGAAATCGCAAAAAGTAGTACAAAAACTACTTTTTGTATTCGGTGCAGCGCCGCAGATGCGGCGTCGCAACGATTAGGACGGTGCCATTGGCCGCAATTTGCGGCAAATTTTGCCGATTTGACATGCGATTTGACATGTCAAATCGCATGTCAAATCGCACCAGTGTGAACCAGGGCTTAGTGTCTGATAACAGAAATCTTTGTCATCTGTTGCCAGGAGCGAAAGATACAGAATATCTTCCACCTGCATTTTAGTAATTTAGCAAGTGCTCAGACCCAATTCCCAGGTGCAGCCGATCTGATTGTTTGGCTCCAGAATTCTGTCAGGGGGATGCCATACACAGACATCCAATACAGGTGATCAGATCATTGGGCTGCACTTAAGGAATCAGGAACAGAGTAAGTGAAAATATATATATTTATTGAAGATAAAGACACACGTGTAATCAAACAACAGCAAACCATAAACAAGAAATAATTAATAAGAGAACACAGCAAACCCCAAAACAACCTAATCTAACTATCTAACTATTATATGCAAGTAAAGGGAACACACATACATAAACAAGGCAGGGACGAGAGACAAGGGGAGCAGAAGGCCAGGTACTGGGAGCAGTCAGCTAGGGGGAGCTGGAAGCTGGTATCAGGGGACAGGTCTCAGGGGACAGGATACAAGGAACAGAGTCCAGGACAAGGCAGGAAACGGATCAGGTTCAGTCAACGGATCAGGTTCAGTCAACGGATCAGGTTCAGTCAACGGATCAGGTTCAGTCAACGGATCAGGTTCAGTCAACGGATCAGGTTCAGGCAACGGATCAGGTTCAGGCAACGGATCAGGTTCAGGCAACGGATCAGGTTCAGGCAACGGATCAGGTTCAGGCAACGGATCAGGTTCAGGCAACGGATCAGGTTCAGGCAACGGATCAGGTTCAGGCAACGGATCAGGTTCAGGCAACGGATCAGGTTCAGGCAACGGATCAGGTTCAGGCAACGGATCAGGTTCAGGCTACGGATCAGGTTCAGGCTACGGATCAGGTTCAGGCAACGGATCAGGTTCAGGCAACGGATCAGGTTCAGGCAACGGATCAGGTTCAGGCAACGGATCAGGTTCAGGCAGCGGATCAGGTTCAGGCAGCGGATCAGGTTCAGGCAGCGGATCAGGTTCAGGCAGCGGATCAGGTTCAGGCAGCGGATCAGGTTCAGGCAGTGGATCAGGTTCAGGCAGCAGATCAGGCTTACAGAAGGAATTCTGGAGCATTGAGCTTTGGTTAAGGGCAGGTTTATATAGTCCAGCAGACCCAGATCAGGTGTGTTTGATGGCTGGTGGAAAGTCTTGGTGGGGAGACACCCGCTGGTGGCCACCAGAACTACACCCACTGGTGCCGAATGCAACAGTGCCACCAGCAGGTGAGCCCAGTAATGACTCCATTCCTGACATAGACGGACACATATGAATGCCCCTGTTTCAATGGGACCTCATATTGTGACCCCATTCATAATAGGGCCATACTGCATGCGGGCCCTTGGGTGTCCATACGGGGATCCACTGACAGTAGGGTAGATGGAACGGGTGGGGCACTATTGCCCAGGGAAAAACTCCAAAATCAATAAAAAAAAAGTTGTGGTTATTTAATATTAGTAATAACTGACATACGGGTTCTGCCAAAAACACAAATGCATCCATGCATAAGTACATATGACTACAATACATTATAAGATGCACAATTATCTAGACATGTCAATACAAAATGTTATATTCTAAATTATCTTATTAGGTACCGTCCTGCACAAAGGGGAAATTATAAAATAAATTTGACTGAAGTCAGAAATGGGTGGCATAAACTGAAATCAGGCTATGGTTCCCACAGGAGGATGAGGCGGGAGAAGTGTTGGGGGCTTGGACAGACCCATTCAAATTGGGGGAGGGAGGGCCATCATATTGGAATCCCAAGAGCTAAAGAAATGGCTTATAGCTAATACCCTAATTTAAACCTGCGTACCTAGTTGCTTGTAGCAAATATAAAATATTGGGGTATTAACTGCGCTAATGTGAGAGGAAGGATATTGAAAAAATATGTGCTAGTCACACAATGGCTGCGACAAATAAATATGTGAAACCATACAAAAACAGCATAAAATTAAAAAATATATCGCGCCCAAATAAATGAAAAAGTGAAAATTGAATGATAAAAAATTATTAACATACACAAGTGACACAAACCATAAGGTACCAAATCACCTGAGGACGCCACTACATCCACAAAAGTGAATGTAAATTATTTGAGGTAAATGGTTCAAAGTGACACAAACTAAATAGCAAAAACAAAGCAATCATTCAAAATTAATAACCACCAAACAATAATGATATTACAAAAATATATGAAAGTATAAAAGTAAATACATATGTGTTAAAGTGCTTAAGAGAGTCTATATAGCGTAGCTCCAAACAACCAAAATTGAAGGGGAAGGAAGTCCAACACATATATAGATATAAAGGGAATAATTCCTTCACACTGGAGAAAGGGAAGCTCTGAAAGATGTTTCAAAACGTAAGATGATGGTGCAAGAGAAGTGCCCCAGAAGATCCACAGAAGTCAAAAGGAGCCACATCCACCTCGATGAGTGAGTACTTAAAGATGGGTACGTTACCAGAAATGATGGACCTCCACTATGGCAAGGTCTAACGAGCCTGCAGATATCACCCTCTGCGGGGTACCGGAGTGGATCCACCAGATGTCAATAGGTTGAGGTCCCAATACTGATTCTTAGCGTCCGCTGTGCTTCATTCGCTGAAGCTGCTGCAATTAGTCTCTCCAGACGGTGAAAAAACGAACCTCCAAGTTTGTATAAAGATACTGATATGGGTCAGGACATCAAAAGTAAGTAGATGCAAACCTTGGTGTAGAAGAAGCTCTTACATTCTGCTCAAAATGGTCCCTGATTCGCCTGCACAGATGAAACAATGCAGCTCTCATCCAAAGACTCCAAGTAGTCCGTTTTCTCAGTCACAAACCAGCAACCAATCTGTCAGATGCCAAATCTACTTCTCTTCAGGGCAGTCTACTCAGGTTGAAGACTCCTTTTGTTTAGACTCCTGAGTTTTAACTCCACCTAATCGAATCCAGATCAATCTCAAGCCTCTAGGTGCACTTAACCACTTCCCTTAATTTGTAAACAGTAAGTTCTCCACCGCTAGTGAAGGCTGGGGTGTAGGCCTTCCCCAGCCATAGGAATTACACAAGGCAGGGGAGATCTGCAGCTCTCCCTTGGAGCTCTCTACACACTCTCCTGAAGAGTGGCAGTCTTCTGACTATGACGAGCCTACACCCCAGCCTTCACTAGCGGTGGAGAACTTACTGTTTACAAATTAAGGGAAGTGGTTAAGTGCACCTAGAGGCTTGAGATTGATCTGGATTCGATTAGGTGGAGTTAAAACTCAGGAGTCTAAACAAAAGGAGTCTTCAACCTGAGTAGACTGCCCTGAAGAGAAGTAGATTTGGCATCTGACAGATTGGTTGCTGGTTTGTGACTGAGAAAACGGACTACTTGGAGTCTTTGGATGAGAGCTGCATTGTTTCATCTGTGCAGGCGAATCAGGGACCATTTTGAGCAGAATGTAAGAGCTTCTTCTACACCAAGGTTTGCATCTACTTACTTTTGATGTCCTGACCCATATCAGTATCTTTATACAAACTTGGAGGTTCGTTTTTTCACCGTCTGGAGAGACTAATTGCAGCAGCTTCAGCGAATAAAGCACAGCGGACGCTAAGAATCAGTATTGGGACCTCAACCTATTGACATCTGGTGGATCCACTCTGGTACCCCGCAGAGGGTGATATCTGCAGGCTCGTTAGACCTTGCCATAGTGGAGGTCCATCATTTCTGGTAACGTACCCATCTTTAAGTACTCACTCATCGAGGTGTATGTGGCTCCTTTTGACTTCTGTGGATCTTCTGGGGCACTTCTTTTGCACCATCATCTTACGTTTTGAAACATCTTTCAGAGCTTCCCTTTCTCCAGTGTGAAGGAATTATTCCCTTTATATCTATATATGTGTTGGACTTCCTTCCCCTTCAATTTTGGTTGTTTGGAGCTACGCTATATACAGGTCCTTCTCAAAAAATTAGCATATTGTGATAAAGTTCATTATTTTCTGTAATGTACTGATAAACATTAGACTTTCATATATTTTAGATTCATTACACACAACTGAAGTAGTTCAAGCCTTTTCTTGTTTTAATATTGATGATTTTGGCATACAGCTCATGAAAACCCAAAAATCCTATCTCAAAAAATTAGCATATCATGAAAAGGTTCTCTAAACGAGCTAATAACCTAATCATCTGAATCAACTAATTAACTCTAAACACCTGCAAAAGATTCCTGAAGCTTTTAAAAACTCCCAGTCTGGTTCATTACTCAAAACCGCAATCATGGGTAAGACTGCCGACCTGACTGCTGTCCAGAAGGCCATCATTGACACCCTCAAGCAAGAGGGTAAGACACAGAAAGAAATTTCTGAACGAATAGGCTGTTCCCAGAGTGCTGTATCAAGGCACCTCAGTGGGAAGTCTGTGGGAAGGAAAAAGTGTGGCAGAAAACGCTGCACAACGAGAAGAGGTGACCGGACCCTGAAGAAGATTGTGGAGAAGGACCGATTCCAGACCTTGGAGGACCTGCGGAAGCAGTGGACTGAGTCTGGAGTAGAAACATCCAGAGCCACGTGAACAGGCGTGTGCAGGAAATGGGCTACAGGTGCCGCATTCCCCAGGTCAAGCCATTTTTGAACCAGAAACAGCGGCAGAAGCGCCTGACCTGGGCTACAGAGAAGCAGCACTGGACTGTTGCTCAGTGGTCCAAAGTACTTTTTTCGGATGAAAGCAAATTTTGCATGTCATTCGGAAATCAAGGTGCCAGAGTCTGGAGGAAGACTGGGGAGAGGGAAATGCCAAAATGCCTGAAGTCCAGTGTCAAGTACCCACAGTCAGTGATGGTCTGGGGTGCCATGTCAGCTGCTGGTGTTGGTCCACTGTGTTTTATCAAGGGCAGGGTCAATGCAGCTAGCTATCAGGAGATTTTGGAGCACTTCATGCTTCCATCTGCTGAAAAGCTTTATGGAGATGAAGATTTCATTTTTCAGCACGACCTGGCACCTGCTCACAGTGCCAAAACCACTGGTAAATGGTTTACTGACCATGGTATTACTGTGCTCAATTGGCCTGCCAACTCTCCTGACCTGAACCCCATAGAGAATCTGTGGGATATTGGGAAGAGAAAGTTGAGAGACGCAAGACCCAACACTCTGGATGAGCTTAAGGCCGCTATCGAAGCATCCTGGGCCTCCATAACACCTCAGCAGTGCCACAGGCTGGTTGCCTCCATGCCACGCTGCATTGAAGCAGTCATTTCTGCAAAAGGATTCCCGACCAAGTATTGAGTGCATAACTGAACATAATTATTTGAAGGTTGACTTTTTTTGTATTAAAAACACTTTTCTTTTATTGGTCGGATGAAATATGCTAATTTTTTGAGATAGGATTTTTGGGTTTTCATGAGCTGTATGCCAAAATCATCAATATTAAAACAAGAAAAGGCTTGAACTACTTCAGTTGTGTGTAATGAATCTAAAATATATGAAAGTCTAATGTTTATCAGTACATTACAGAAAATAATGAACTTTATCACAATATGCTAATTTTTTGAGAAGGACCTGTAGACTCTCTTAAGCACTTTAACACATATGTATTTACTTTTATACTTTCATATATTTTTGTAATATCATTATTGTTTGGTGGTTATTAATTTTGAATGATTGCTTTGTTTTTGCTATTTAGTTTGTGTCACTTTGAACCATTTACCTCAAATAATTTACATTCACTTTTGTGGATGTAGTGGCTTCCTCAGGTGATTTGGTACCTTATGGTTTGTGTCACTTGTGTATGTTAATAATTTTTTATCATTCAATTTTCACTTTTTCATTTATTTGGGCGCGATATATTTTTTAATTTTATGCTTGTAGCAAATAGTAGGATTTTTAAAAACAGCTTACCTGTAAAATCCTTTTCTTGGAGTACATCACGGGACACAGAGCAGCATAGTCATTACTATGTGGGTTATATAGAATTACCTTCAGGTGCTGGCACTGGCAACTTCCAAAACAGGAAGTACCCTCCCCTATATAAGCCCCTCCCATCCGGGAGTACCTCAGTTTTGTAGCAAAGCAATACGTGTCCCCAAAAGAGGGGTGGGAGCTCTGTGTCCCGTGATGTACTCCAAGAAAAGGATTTTACAGGTAAGCTGTTTTTAAAAATCCTACTTTCTTGTTCATACATCACGGGACACAGAGCAGCATAGTCATTACTATGTGGGACGTCCCAAAGCAATGCCACATGAGGGGGGGGGATACACCATACATAAGCTGGGCGCCATCAGGCATGAGGATCTTTTGCGGCCTGCAACACACTGCGCCCAAAGGCGACATCCTCCTGACTTCTCACGTCCACCTGGTAGAACCTAGTAAACGTGTGTACTGAAGACCATGTTGCGGCCTTACAAATTTGCGCCAGGGAGGCCTGGTGATGCACTGCCCATGAAGTTCCAACTGCTCTCGTGGAGTGCGCCCTAACTTTGAACGGAGACGGTCTACTTTTCAAGCCATAGGCTTGTATTATGACCTGTCGAATCCACTTGGCTAAAGTAGATTTTGATGCTGCCTGACCCTTTCTGGGGCCTTCCGGCAGAACAAACAGAGAATCCGTTCTACGAATCTGAGCAGTGGCTTTTAGATAAGCTTTAACTGCTCTTACTACATCCAAAGAATGCAATAACTTTTCCTCTACCGAGCTTGGTTTGGGGAAAAAAGAAGGAAGAACCACATCCTGGTTCAAGTGAAACCTCGATACCACCTTAGGAAGAAAGGCTGGGTGAGGACGTAATACTACTCTGTCCTTATGGATAACCAGATATGGCTCTTTACAGGACATGGCGGCTAATTCCGACACTCTTCTAGCCGAGCATATGGCTACTAAAAATATCAATTTCCTGGTGAGTAGAACCAAGGAAATGTGCCGCAAAGGTTCAAATGGCTGCTTCTGCAGAACCGACAGAACCAAATTTAGATCCCATGGGCATATGGGAGCCCTAATCGGTGGAATAATACGAGTCACACCTTGCATAAAGGATTTGACAAGTGAATGCATAGCCAGGGGCCTTTGAAATAGTATTGACAAGGCCGAAACCTGGCCCTTGATAGTACTTAAGGCAAACTTCCTGTCTACAGCCCACTGCAGGAAGTCCAGAATTCTGCCTATAACGTACTTACGTGGATGCCATTTTCTGGCCTCGCACCAAGTGATGTACGCCTTCCAAACTCTATAGTAGATCTGCCTGGATACAGGCTTCCTGGCATTGATTATAGTTGATACCACAGAGTTAGAGAGACCTCTCTTCTTTAGGATGTGGGACTCAATAGCCAGGCCGTTAAACTTAGAGTTAGTAAGGAAGGGTGGTATATCGGTCCTTGCGAAAGCAGGTCCGGACGACGTGGAAGGGTCCAAGGACTCCCCACAGACATTTTGATGATCTCCGCGTACCAGGCCCTTCGGGGCCACGCTGGAGCCACCAGGATCACCGGCTTCTTCTCCAACCTGACTCTGCGAAGGAGTCGAGGCAATAATTGTAGCGGAGGGAATGCATATATCAGTCTGAACTGATCCCAAGGGAACACCAGAGCATCCGAGCCGCAAGCGAGGGGATCCCTTGTCCGGGAGACAAACCTGTCCATCTTTGCGTTGAATCTGGATGCTAGCAGATCTACATCCGGTGTTCCCCACCGCTGACATATTGCTCGGAAGACCTCGGGATGAAGGGACCATTCCCCTGGGCATAACTGTTGGCGACTCAGAAAGTCCGCCTTCCAATTCTCCACCCCTGGAATGAAGACAGCTGATATACATGGGACATGCTTTTCTGCCCATTCCAGGATGTGACTTACTTCCCTCTGGGCTGCACGACTCCTGGTGCCTCCCTGATGATTGATATATGCCACTGCTGTGGCATTGTCTGATTGAATTCTGACAGGGGACCCTTGGAGTCTGGATGTCCAGGCTACTAGGGCGTACCGGGCTGCTCGTATCTCTAAGAGATTGATGGGCAGGGTTTTTACTACATTTGACCATCTGCCCTGGAGAGACCATTGCTCCAGTACTGCCCCCCAGCCTGTAAGGCTGGCATCTGTAGTGACCACCTTCCAAGATATCGGGCTGAAGGGTTTTCCCTTCTGGAGATTCTGGGGGATCAACCACCAGCAGAGACTCTTCCGAACGGAAGGGGACAAAGCCATCGGGAAGTCTAGAGCCTGAACTTTTCCGTTCCAGGCTGACAATATGGCCCTTTGTAAATTCCTTGAGTGGAATTGGGCGTATGGCACAGCTTCGAATGATGCTACCATCTTTCCTAGCAGCCTCATGCACAGGCGTATGGACGGCTGTCTTTTTGCACAAAGCAGACAGACCAAGCCCCTCAAAGAGGATACCTTGTCTAGAGGTAAGAAAATCTTCCTCTGGTCTGAATCCAGCCGTAGCCCTAGATATACCAGGTTTTTCACTGGCTGTAGGGCTGACTTGTCCAGGTTGATGACCCAACCGTGCGATTCTAGATACTTGATTGTATCGATAATTACCACTTCTAGCTTGGCAACTGAGTGGTCCATCAACAACAGGTCGTCTAGGTATGCCATTATCGTTACACCCCGTGTTCTTAGATCGGCCAACAGTGGGGCCAGAATTTTTGTGAACACTCGTGGTGCTGTGGCCAGACCGAATGGTAAGGCTCTGAACTGAAAATGGCGCCCTTCTACTGCAAAGCGTAGGAATTTTTGATGACCTGGAAAGATGGGAACATGCAAGTAAGCATCTTTGATGTCGATCGAGGCTAACCATTCCTCCCCTTGTAGGGCAGCGGTGACCGATCGGATCGACTCCATACGGAAAGACCGGACGTTTAGAAATTTGTTTAGACTCTTTAGGTCCAATATGGGTCTTATGTCCCTGTTTGGTTTCGGGACTGTGAAAAGGTTTGAGTAGAAACCCAACCCCCACTCTTCCATAGGAACCTCCATAATTACTCCTTGGAGCAATAGTTGTTCTAACGCCAATAGGAGAGACCGTCTTTTCAGAGGGTCTCTTGGCATGCCTGACCACATAAAATGGGACGGAGGAGACTCTTTTAGCTCCAACTTGTATCCCAGAGTTACTGCGGAGAGCACCCATCTGTCTTTGATCGTCTCCCGCCAGGTCTCTGCGAACAACTGAAGTCCTCCCCCCACCCGTTTGAGTGGGGGCAGCCCTTCATAGGCTTGACTTGGAGGCTGGTTTAGTACCTCTTCGGATCCAGGGCTTTTTATTACCCTGTGGCTGTCCCTGATTTTTACCTCCTGAGTTTTACCGAGGAGGCCGTCGGAACTGCTTAGTAGCAGACGTCGCAGGGATAGGAGAGGTAGTCCTCTTAAAAGATGGACCCCTAGACCTCTTCTTACTCGGTAAGAGAGTACTTTTACCACTGGAAATCTTCTGGATATACTTATCCAGGTCTTCGCCAAAAAGGCGTTCCCCATGAAATGGGAAGCTAACTAAGAGCTTCTTACAGGGAGCTTCAGCAGACCAGTTTTTAAGCCACAGAAGCCTACGCATATGTACCAAAGACAGCGTGAGGCGGGAGGCCTGATGGATAGAATCCTTGATGGCGTCAACCGCAAAGCATAATGCTCTAGGCAGATCAGCCAGAGCCTGGACCTGTTGGTCTGGCAAATCCCTCAGGACCATTTTCATTTGATCCTTTAAAGCTTGGCAGACCCCAATAGCTGCCACTGCTGGCTGTGTAACAGCCCCTGCTGTGGAAAAAGCAGATTTTAATAAAGATTCCAATTTTTTATCCACTGGATCTTTGAACATTTGAACATTATCTACTGGACATGTCAGTGATTTGTTCACAGAAGAGATGGCTGCATCCACCGTAGGAACATTCCATCTCTGGGTGAACTTTTCCTCCATGGGATAGATCACCGGAAACCTTTTAGGCGGAACAAATAGTTTATCAGGATGTTCCCAGTCCTGGTATATAAGTCCTTCCAATAATGGATGTATTGGAAAGGAGCAATTAACCTGGGGAGCTTTTAGCGACCCCAATGAGGAGACAGCAGTAGTTGATGGTTCAACAAGAGGCATTTTAAATGCAGATCGAACCATGTCAGTTAGGGTCTGGACCCATAAACTTTTAGTCTGTGATGCTGAAAATGGTTCATCTACTGTCGATTCCTCAAAAACAGAGCTAACCTCCTCCTGATCCCCTTCAGGTAGGTCGGTCCCTTCCTGGGACTGTTGCTCTGCCAACAGGCACTCTAATGGAGGTGATGGAGATCTGGCGCACTTTCTTTCCTGTAGAGAAGAAGCGATCAATGCAGCCAATCTCTGCTCCAATCCCTCCAGAGTTGAGGAAAAAACCTCCTCTGTTATATATGCAGGAGCAGGTGGACTGAGGACAGCCACAGTACCTGGCACTCCCGGGGGTTCCTTATGGGTATTAACCTCTGATTTCTCAGGGGAGGAGGGTGCAGATGACTGCTCCAGATCCTCAGAGCCCGATGGAGACCCCCTACACTTCCTGAGAGGTATATCTCGGAGTTTTTTAGGCGGCATATTCCTTAGTTCAAAGCTGAGGTATTCCAGCCGCAATACACCGCTTACTGAAATAGTCTAATGCAATCTGCTGCTATGTACATCAGTGGGTGTCTACTAATGCGTCTTTCTGGGGATGCCTGTATCAACCGCCCGCTGTAAGCCCCTATACCATGCTACCAGCTCCTTTTCATGCTCTGTGTCCATAGCAAGCAGCGTGGACTGAGTCCTTTTATCTTGCTGGGACGCCCGCGCATGCGCAGAAGCGCTGGGCGCACAGAGCGCGTCATCCGCCAGGCTCCGCCCCCTTTTTTGAAGCTAAACCTTATAAAAAGAAAGCATGTGTGCGCGCGCGCGTGCACGTGTGCGCTCTTGGCGCCATGTAGGGAGAGGAGCCAGGGTCCCTGTTTTACCAGGACTCGGGGATGGAAGGAAACTACTTGGCAGCATGACAGAGGAATGCAGCTTCCCTGATAGAGAGCTCACTCATCTGCCTGGACTTTCACCATGGAAGGAATAGTCCCAAGAAAAAAGACGTTCCACAGCGGCCTCTAGTGGACAAACACAGGTACCGCACTTTTGTCTTTTTTTTTTTTTTTTTTAAAACCTCCTTTATGAAAAACATTTCCAGGTTTACAGTTTTTTTAAAACTTCCCTTATGAAAAAAACATTTCTAGGATTTCTTAGGCATATACAGCTATTAGCGGGAATACCCTTTAGGTAACAGGCAGAAAGACATATTAGGCTTGGGGGTCCCCTCAATAGAACCAAGTTCCTGAGGGGCCCCCACTTACCTTTTCCCCGCCGCAGGACTTTGTTTGGTCCACAGAAGCCCAAACTTCACCTCTCACGGCAGGCATTGTACTAGACCTTCAGGGACCGGGTTCCCAAGGATTCCACTCCCCTGGACCTGTATAGCACCCTGCACAGATAGCCTCTTGGTTTTGGGTATGACCAGAGCTCTGGATCCCAGGGTCCAGCCCTCCTAAGAGAGGCATTACAGGCAAAACCCTGCTCTTCTCTGCAAGGCCCGGGTACCGACCGTTTAGCTATGAAGCTTTTTTGGTCGGATCCGGAATAGCTTGCTAAGGCCCAGAGAACCTGTACACAAGCCCAGATGAATACATGTTAACCTTGGCCAACACCTTAGACACTGGCAAAAAACTGAGGTACTCCCGGATGGGAGGGGCTTATATAGGGGAGGGTACTTCCTGTTTTGGAAGTTGCCAGTGCCAGCACCTGAAGGTAATTCTATATAACCCACATAGTAATGACTATGCTGCTCTGTGTCCCGTGATGTATGAACAAGAAAGATCCACTTGGTTTCAAGCTGTAATAGCTTTTTATCAATGTCCCCACATTTCTCATGTGGGGGGACATGTTCCAGAGCAAAAAAATTATAATTTTAAGGTTGTGGTTGTGGTACAGTCCCACATGTCTGCTAATAAGGATTTCCATTTTGTGTTTTGAGATCAGAGAGACATGATCCCTGATTCTACAGAAAAAGGGGCGCTTTGTTTTGCCCACATAAAAGGCTCCACAACAACACTTCATTGTATAGACTGTAGACCGCACCAATAGATTGACATTTTATTCTATATCTGGGCGTCCATGTAGTGTTGTTGGGGAGAAGGACATTTTCACCCCTCAAAATGAAGGGACAGTAATTACACTTTCCACATGGGTATGTGTCTATTTTGTGTATTTTCCTCATATTCCCACTGTAATGGCTTGTCACTAGGGTTGAGCGAACCCGAACTGTAAAGTTAGGGTTCATTCTGGAATTTTGGGTTTTTGGTATTCAGACCCGAACCCGAACAATTTACTGTATGTTCGGGTTCGGTGTTCGTCAATGTAATGGCGCATTTTAAAAAGCTGCAGGGCAGCCAATCTACATTTGTTTAACTTGTGTGCCCTTAGAAGCCATCACAGCCATGCCTACTAATGGCATGGCTGTGATTGGCCAGTGCAGCATGTGACCCAGCCTCTATATAAGCTAGAGGCACATAGCACAGCATGTTACTCTGCTAAAGTTAGTGTAGGGAAAGGTTGCTGCTGCTGCTTTGAGGGAGAGAATTAGATAGGAGTCCTGTCCTGATTCAGAAATCGAATTACTCAGTGATCTACCTTGCTTTTGTTGTGTGGGTGCAGTGCACAATCTTTTTATCCTGCCCTGAGCCCAGTGCCAGAGAAAAGCTAACTTTTATCCGTCTGTTAGTTAGGTTGGCTTCGGCGGGCATTTTATGCAAGCTCAGTGCACCAGCACTGCATATGTTACTGTGAGATACACCCTTTAGATACTGTTCTCCTATTCTGCTATAAAAAAAAAAAGGGAAAAAATATATTTTTTGGTGCATTTTCTGCATATCTGTACGTGTGAGATAGACACTTTAGATACTGTTCTCCTATTCTGATCTTCCCAAAAAAATAATTTAGGCCAAAACATTCTTTTTTGGTGCGTTTTCTGCCATAAAAATTTATTTTGGTGCATTTTCTGCATATCTGTACATGTGAGATAGACACTTTAGATACTGTTCTACTATTCTGATCTTCCAAAAATATAATAATTTAGGCCAAAACATTTTTTTGGTGCGTTTTCTGCCATAAAAATTTATTTTGGTGCATTTTCTGCATATCTGTACATGTGAGATAGACACTTTAGATACTGTTCTCCTATTCTGATCTTCCAAAAATATAATAATTTAGGGCAAAAAAAAATGTTGTTGCGTTTTCTGGTAAAAAAAAAAAATTGGTGCGTTTTCTGCCATAAAAATTTATTTTGGTGCATTTTCTGCATATCTGTACGTGTGATATAGACACTTTAGATACTGTTTTCCTATTCAGATCTTCCAAAAATATAATAATTTAGGGCAAAAATAATTTTTTGGGTGCGTTTTCTGCCAACAAAAATAGTTTTGGTGCGTTTTCTGCCCCAAATTTTTTTTTGCTGCATTTTCTGCATATCTGTACATTTCAGATACACACTTTAGATACTGTTGCTCTATTCTGATATTAAAAAACACCCATTTAGGGCAAGATCCTAAATTTGAAAAATATGAGGAGACCGTCAAATAAGGGACATGGCCGCGGTCATGGTCCTGCTGGTGGAGCTCCTGTTGCAGGGAGAGGACGTGGTCGATCTGTGCCAGCTACACGCACAAGTGAAACACCTTCCTCAGGTGCGAGTAGGCGACAGAGCCTGCAGCGGTATTTGGTCGGGCCTAATGCGGCTCTACGAATGTTGAGGCCAGGCCCAGGACAAGTACAAGCGATAGTAGATTGGGTTGCTGACAGTGCCTCCAGTTCCTTCACATTGTCTCCCACCCTGTCTACTGCTGAAAGATCAGAGTTGGTACCTGCAGCCGATGTCCATCAGTCTTTCACCTCACCCACTTGCAAATCAGCCAAGCAGTCTGAGCCCCAAGTCATGCAGCAGTCTCTTCTGCTTTTTGATGATTCTGTTAGCAAGGTTTCCCAGGGCCATCCACCTAGCCCTGCCCCAGAAGTGGAAGAGATTGAGTGCACCGATGCCCAACCACTTATGTTTCAAGATGAGTACATGGGAGGACCATCGCAGCACGTCTCGGATGATGAAGAAACACAGGTGCCAACTGCTGCTGCTTTCGCAATTGTGCAGACCAACAAGGAGGGCAGGGGTGAAGACTGGGTGGAAAATGATGTGGAGGACGATGAGGTCCTCGACCCCACATGGAATCAACGTCATGCAGGTGACCTGTGTAGTTCGGAGGAAGAGGCGGTGGTCGCACAGAGCTACCAGCACAGCAGAAGAAGGAGCAGGGTGCAAAAGCGGACCGTCCGTCCCCTAGACAGTACGCCTGCTACTGCCCAATGCAGCAAGGGACCGAGCACACCAAAGCCAGGTCCAAGGAGTTCCCTAGCGTGGCAGTTCTTCAGACAATGTGCTGATGACAAGACACGAGTGGTCTGCACGCTGTGCAATCAGAGCCTGAAGCGAGGCATAAACGTTCTCAACCTGAGCACAACCTGCATGACCAGGCATCTAAGTGCAAAGCACGAGCTGCAGTGGAGCAGACACCTCAAAAACCAAGAAAGGTCTCTGGCTCCTCCTGCTTCCTCTTCTGCTTCAGTCTCGGCCTCTTCATCCACGTCTGTAGTGACAGTGGCACCTGCCACCTCGAAAACAGAGTATCTGCAAGCAACACTACCACCTGGGTCACCAACCATCTCCACCATGTCCCATGGAAGCGTTCAGCTCTCTATTTCCCAAACACTGGATCCCTGGTCCTGAATGCCAGCATTGCAAAATTCCTGGCTTTGAAATGCTGTCATTCCGTCTGGTGGAGACGCAGAGTTTTAAAAGCCTGATGGCATTGGCTGTCCCACAGTACGTCGTGCCAAGCCACCACTACTTTTCCAGGCGAGCCATCCCTTCCCTGCACAACCAAGTGGGGGACAAAATCAGGTGTGCACTGCGCAACGCCATCTGTGGCAAGGTCCACCTAACTACGGATACGTGGACCAGTAAGCACGGTCAGGGACGTTATATCTCCCTAACAGCACACTGGGTAAATGCAGTGGCGGCTGGGCCTGAGGCGGATAGCAGTTTGGCGCATGTCCTTCCACCACCGAGGATTGCAGGGCGCTTCAGTTTGCCTCCTGTTGCTAACTCCTCCTACTCTGCTTCCTCATCCTCTACCGCCTCCTCATCCAGTCAGCGTAACACCTTCACCACCAACTTCAGCACAGCCAGGGGTAAACGACAGCAGGCAGTTTTAAAATGTTCCTGTTTGGGGGAAAATGCCACACTGCGCAGGAGTTGTGGAGGGACATGGAACAACAGACCGATGAGTGGTTGGTGGCAGTGAGCCTCAAGCCCGTCCTGGTGGTGTGCGATAATGGGCGAAATCTCGTAGCAGCTCTGGGCCTAGCCGGTTTGACGCACATCCCTTGCCTGGCGCATGTGCTGAATTTGGTGGTGCAGGGGTTCCTTAAAAATTACCCCGATATGCCAGAGCTGCTGCAGAAAGTGCGGGCCGTCTGTGCGCACTTTCAGCGTTCTCACCCTGCTGCTGCTCGCCTGTCAGCGCTGCAGCATAACTTCGGCCTTCCCGCTCACCGCCTCATATGTGACGTGCCCACAAGGTGGAACTCCACCTTGCACATGCTGGCCAGACTGTGCGAGCAGCAGCAGGCGATAGTGGAGTTTCAGCTGCAGCATGCACGCGTGAGTCGCTCTGCGGAACAGCACCACTTCACCACCAATAACTGGGCCTCCATGCGAGACCTGTGTGCCTTGTTGCGCTGTTTCGAGTACTCCACCAACATGGCCAGTGCCGATGACGCCGTTCTCAGCGTTACTATCCCCGTTCTATGCCTCCTTGAAAAAATGCTTCGGGCGATGATGGAAGAGGATGTGGCACAGGAGGAGGAGGAGGAGGAGGAAGAGGGATCATTTCCAAGGCTTTCAGGGCAGTCATTCACAAGTGGCTCCGAGGGTGGGTTCCTGCACCAACAAACGCCAGGTACACAATTGTCCAGCAAGGGCACAGTTCTGGAGGATGACGAGGTGGAGGATGAGGAGGAGGAAATGGAGGAGGAGGAACCATGTTCACAGCAGGGTGGCACCCAGACAGGCTCATGGCCATCACTGGTGCATGGCTGGGGGGATACAGAGGACACAGATGATACACCTCCCACAGAGGACAGCTTTTTGTTGCCTCTGGGCAGCCTGGCACACATGAGCGATTACATGCTGCAGTGTCTCCGCAACAACCACCGAATTGCCCACATTCTAACTGGTGCTGATTACTGGGTGGCCACGCTGCTGGATCCCCATTACAAGGACAATGTACCATCCTTAATTCCCTCACTGGAGCGTGATTGTAAGATGCGCGAGTACCAGCGCACGCTGGTAGACGCGCTGCTGGTGGCATTCCCACCTGACAGCGGGGGCACAGTGGAAGCACAAGGAGAAGGCAGAGAAGGAGGAAGAGGTCGCCAACGCAGCCGGGGCACCGCCAGCACTTCAGAAGGCAGGGTTAGCATGGCCGAAATGTGGAAAAGCTATGTCAGCACGCCACAACAACCAGCACCACCAGCTGATATGGAACGTCTTAGCAGGAGGCAGCATTTCACCAGCATGGTGGAGAAGTATGTGTGCACATGCCTACACGTACTGAATGACGGGTCTGCCCCCTTCAACTTCTGGGTCTCCAAATTGGGCACATGGCCTGAGCTTGCCCTTTATGCCTTGGAGGTGCTGGCCTGCCCTGCAGCCAGTGTATTATCTGAACGTGTATTTTGCACGGCAGGGGGCGTTATCACAGACAAGCGCAGCCGCCTGTCCAGAGCCAATGTGGACAAGCTCACGTTCATTAAAATGAACCAGGCATGGATCCCACAGGATTTGTCCGTACCTTGTGCAGAATAGACATGTATACCGGCCTTACTCAGCCATTGTTTTTTTTTTTTATATTTCTCACTCTTTTGGGGTCTTTGTTTTTAAATAAAATTAAAAACAAAAACCAGTGTTGGCTACCTCGTCCTCCTCCACCGCCGCTTCCACCTACACCGCCACATCCACCGCCACCTCAACCTCCTACTCTATATGGACCTCGTCCTCCTAGGTCAAGATTAATATTTTTTTCCATGTATTTTATGTTATTTTAAGTTATTATTTCCCTATCCACATTTGTTTGCAGAGCACTTGCCATGCTCTTAACATTTTGCTGCCATTTTCAGCCCTCTAGCCCTTTCCATTTCTATTTTAGAGCCATTTTAGTCCTCAAAAGTTCGGTCCCCATTGACTTCAATAGGGTTCGGGTTCGGGGTCAAGTTCGGGTCAAATTCGGGTCCCGAACTCAAACTTTTTTCCGAAGTTTGGCCTAACCCGTCGAACCCGAACATCCAGGTGTCCGCTCAATCCTACTTGTCACCATAGTATCTTTGATGGACCTTGATCTTTTGAATGTGATCTCTGGATGGGGCTTAATGAATTTGTTATTTTTATGATCTGCCATGAGAAGGTACCAGAACTTCTTATAGATGTTCCAAGCCTTCCCATGTTGTCTGTAATACTTGGTGATAATTCTAGTCATTTTAGATTGTGTCACCTTTCTCGGTTTGTAGATCAATGAATTTATATCTTGAAATCTGACTTTGTTATAGGCCCTCCTGAGGCATGTCCTCCTATAACCTCTCGCAAGGAGACACTCCCGCAGCATACCGGCTTCCATCTGGAAATCCTCATCTAATGTGCAGTTGCGTTTCCATCTAAGATACTGGCTGTACGAGATGCTTTTAATTAATTGTTCTGGATGCGAGCTAGTCGCATGCAGTAATGTATTCCCAGCGGAAGGTTTCCTATACAAAGTTGAACATGGAACTCTTGCTTCGTTCAAGAATATCTCCACATCAAGGAAAGTGATTCTCTCCTTATTGTAGCTGTATGTGAACTTTAGTTTGTAACTATTATGTTGTAAATTATCCAAAAATCTAATTAAATCTTTTTTCGATTCTGCCCAGACCATAAAGACGTTGTCTATAAATCGGTGCCAGGATAGTATGTTACTGAGTTCTACAACTTTCTGTTCCTTGGAAAAGAGATCACGCTCCCGCCCCCTTAGGTGCAAGTTGGCATAGGAGGGAGCATACTCCGCCCCCATAGCCACACCTTGCACCTGGAGGTAGTGGGAGTAAGAATGAAACTAAGCATTTCTGTTCTAAAGTCATTGTATTTGCGAGAGTCTAAATTGTGTTCATTGAGAAATTCCCATATTACTTGTACTCCTTGCGTGTGTGGAATGGAGTTGTACAGGGCCTCAATATGTATGGCAACTAGCCAAGCTTCATCAGGGACATAAAGTCCATGAATAATCTTAAGCAATTTGATTATATCTTTAACGTGTGAGGACAGACTTTTTACATGTGGATAAAGGTACTCATCTATAATATGGCTGACGTTTTCTGTTAGAGAACCACACCCAGATATAATTGGTCGTCTTGGTGGAGGTATCACATTCTTATGCACCTTGGGCAGTGCGTAGAATGTTGGGATGCGAGGGTTCATTGTGTCCAAGAATTTAAATGTATTGATGTTAATAATTCCCACATTGTGAGCTCAAATGAGAATGTCCCTATATTGCTTGGTACTCTGTACCACATATGATGCTGGTACTGGTCTGTACCATTTGTTGTTATGGATAATGTCATAGCACATTCTCTCATAACCATCTACATTCATAATAACAATGTTCCCACCTTTATCTGAAGGTTTTACAACAATATTCCTATTGGTTTTCAGAGAGTTTAATGCTTGTTTTAAATGAGATGGAAGATTGGGCTGGGGTCCTGACTTCCAATTTGTGGCCTCTATTTCCTTGGTCACTTGTATGATGAAGGCCCAGATGTTAGGATTCCCCTGTAGGATGGGAAAAGATCAGGATTTAGATTTGTATGACTTACAGCTTGAAACCAAATGGGGCCGTGTCACTCATTGGGGAGTGGCTGACCCCTGCCGTGTCACGGTTTGCGGGCATAGAGCAGAATGTGGGATGGTGTCCTTTGGGCGTGTCCATGCGTGGTAGAGCCACCTCCTGCTGGCTGGTGTCGCGGCACGTGGCTTTGGTGGTAAGGCGGTACACTCTGGGTGATGCGGCTTTCCTCACTAGTGCCCGCTTTGCGTCAGCACGGTGTGACATATTACATCACTGCCATCTCTCGCATTGGGGAGGTATATAAAGGGACACACAGGGCGGAAGCCATATTGTTGAAGTCCCTGGGAGCCACATGCAGCATTTGGCGGCAACAGGTAAAATTATCTACTACATCAATAATTTACTTGACGCACTGTGCCCCCAGTGCACCATTAGGAAGTTCGAGTGTACCAATGGCTTTTCTCCTCTTTCCCTGTGTTCACACTTTCAGGCTCTTTACCATCACCCCTGGTTATTCATATGTCTCGCTTTCCTTTGGAGTCATAGAACCCATGGATTGTATATTACCTGAAAGGCAAGTCTTTATATATGAATATAAAATAGGAATCTGTGACTAATTTGAAAACTATATATAGAGGATCTTTCTATGACCAGAACTTTCTTATACGTTATTGCCATCTTACTTTTAGAGAAATGACTCTGGCCCTGTTCAGGTCAGGTAACCTTTGCTGTCTACGCTGAATTATAGGCTCCCAGCTACTCACTCAAAAGTTGTTTTGTAAGCATTCTTTCTAGCTGAAAGATGACTATCTGGATCGATTATATATATTGACATATACTGGCACAGACATGTCATACTTACACGCTTATTAATTTACAGGATATGTCACTTTTAATATATGCATGTCACTGAATCATTTACCTGTCTACGGGTGATCCGGCAAATTTTGGTTGGTCTTGGTCGGTGGGACCCTCAGGGCCTTTGGACCTTACTCCTACCTCAAACCTATAACCATATCTCGGTTCTGAGCCCTCAAAGCATTGGGGCACGAATCCTTGGTTGGGAACTCCTGCTCTGTATGTGCATGCATCCATGTATGTATAAGATTTATATATATATATATATATATATATATATATTGTGAGGGGGTTAGCTTGGCAGCGGGTGTGTGTGACCCCCGGGATGGGCTCCCCACACAAAAACAGGCCCAGCAAACGGAGGTTGTGGTTTTCAAAATCAAAAAAAAAGGTGCGGTTTATTTTCTATTTACAGTGACAAAACACAGCAAAGCCAAAAGAAACATAAACAAATTAAATCCTGGTCAACTTGACCTCTGACTAAACATACAGGTTTCCTAACTAACAACTGGGATCAGCCTAGTGCTGTCCTAGTCCCTAAGTCCCTGGTTTTAAATGTCCAAGCAAATAGCCACACAGGCTTTGTCTCACCGGACAAGGGTTCACTCTCTCCAGGAAGTCCACACAGGTCTGCTTCCAGGCATGAGCTAACACCTAATGAATCTGGGAGTTCTTATAGAGGCCTAAATGAGCTGACAAGCTTCAGCTGGCCTCATCAACTCCCTGTCTGTACGACGCCCCACACTCTCCCTAGAGGTATGAGTCATCCATGAGCCTACTAGCCTCAGCTGGGCTTATACAACTCTCCACCCTAGTTGTATAAGTCAGCATAAAGCCTGAATCTGGGAGAAATATATCTACCCCCCTGGATGCAACCAGGTGACTTTACCTTCCTGCTGTCACATACCCCCCCTCTTGTTTTAACCTCGGGGTTGGAACACCAGCAATCAGGCATTCATGTACTCGAGACAAAGCATCCACATTCCCCATTTGAACGCCAGGGCGATGCTTTACTGTGAAGTTGAATTCCTGGAGGGCCAGGAACCACCTATTCACTCTTCTATTTGTTTCCTTGTTTTGAGCCATCCACTTTAACGGAGCGTGATCCGTAACCATGTCAAAGTGCCTACCTAGCAGGTAGTACCGAAGGGAATCTAGAGCCCACTTCACCGCTAAACACTCCTTTTCAACGGTGGCATAATTTACCTCATGGGACTTCAACTTCCTGCTGAGGTAAATGACTGGGTGCTCTTCCCCGTTCCAGACCTGGGACAATACTGCTCCTAACCCCACATCTGACGCATCACTTTGTACGACAAAGTCTTTAGAGAAGTCGGGTGAGTACAACACTGGCTGGCTACATAAGGCTTGTTTCAAGAATTGGAATGCTGCCTCAGCCTCGGGGGTCCATTTAATCATGACCGACCCTTTCCCCTTCGTTAGGTTGGTTAGGGGCACAGCCTTAGAGGCAAAGTGGGGAATGAATCGCCGATAATACCCAGCGATTCCCAGAAAGGTTCGTACCTGCTTCTTGCTGTTGGGACGTGGCCAACTCTGGATGGCCTCGACTTTGTTGAGTTGGGGTTTTATTACTCCCCTCCCAATGGTGTACCCAAGATATTTGGCCTCCTCCTGCCCAATGGTACACTTCTTGGGGTTAGCCGTAAACCCCGCTTCCCGAACAGAGTCCAGGACTGCTTGCACTTTTGGCAGATGTGAGGCCCAATCTGTGCTATGGACAATTACGTCATCCAGGTAAGCCGCAGCATACTTCCGATGGGGCCTCAGCATCTGGTCCATTTTCCGCTGGAACGTGGCCGGCGCATTCTGTAACCCGAACGGCATTCTTTTATATTGGAACGCCCCGTCTGGGGTTACAAATGCGGTTTTCTCTTTGGCCAATTTGGCCAGGGGGATTTGCCAATACCCTTTTGTGAGGTCAAGAGTCGTCATGTATCGGGCTGTTCCCAGCCGGTCGATCAACTCATCTATACGTGGCATGGGGTAGGTGTCAAATTTTGTAACTTTGTTCAACTGACGAAAATCGTTACAAAATCGCCAGCTCCCATCCGGTTTAGGCACCAACACAATGGGACTAGACCAATCACTTTGGGACTCCTCTATCACCCCTAAGTTCAGCATTTTCTGTACTTCCTCCCGTATTGCCTCCCGTCGGGCCTCTGGGATCCGATAGGGTTTTAACTTCACCCTTTCACCGGGCGGGGTAATGATGTCATGCTCTACCCCAGATGTTTGTCCCGGCAGCTCAGAGAATACCTCCTTGTTGCGAAGCACAAACTCCTTAACCTCCTGTTGTTGGGGTTGTGACAAGGTGGCTGCTATTCCAACCTCAGGAATCACGCAACCAGTTTGAGCTGGTGACCAAGTGTCTGCGACTAGGGACTCTCTATCCCTCCAGGCTTTCAACAGATTAACGTGATAGATCTGTTCGGGCTTTCGCCTTCCTGGTTGTCTGACCTTGTAATTCACTTCGCTCACTTTTTCCATTATCTCGTAGGGGCCTTGCCATTTGGCAAGGAATTTACTTTCAACCGTAGGGACAAGTACCAGTATCCTATCCCCCGGGGAAAAGGTACGGGTCTTGGCTCCACGGTTGTACACTCTCTGCTGTGCTAACTGCGCTTGGGCCAAATGTTCCTTCACGATGGGCATTACCTGTGCAATTCGGTCTTGCATCAGGGCGACATGCTCAATCACACTCCTGTGGGGAGAACTCTCACTTTCCCAAGTTTCCTTGGCAATATCCAACAGCCCTCTTGGGTGTCTCCCATACAGTAACTCAAAGGGGGAGAATCCCGTAGAGGATTGGGGCACCTCCCTAATAGCAAACATCAGATAAGGAAGTAGACAGTCCCAATCCTTTCCATCTCTATCCACCACTTTCTTCAACATTTGCTTTAGGGTTTTGTTGAATCTTTCAACCAGCCCATCGGTTTGGGGGTGATACACAGATGTACGTAATTGCGTCACTTTGAACAATTTACACAGCTCCTTCATAACCCGGGACATAAAGGGTGTACCTTGGTCCGTAAGCAGTTCTCTACAAATACCCACCCGGCTAAACACAAGAGATAGCTCTTTGGCTATGGTTTTGGCCGAGGTATTTCGGAGAGGGATCGCTTCTGGATAACGGGTGGCATAGTCCATTATAACTAATATGTACTGGTGCCCCCTAGCGGACTTGATTATAGGACCTACCAAATCCATGGCGATCCTCTCAAACGGGACCTCAATGATGGGTAGAGGGACCAGCGGGCTACGGAAATGTGGCATCGGGGCCGACCTCTGACACACAGGGCAGGAGGAACAATAATTTTCTATGTCCTTTATCACCCCCGGCCAATAGAATCTCTGTAATACCCTCTCTCGGGTTTTCTCTGTCCCCAGATGACCTCCAAGAATGTGCCCATGGGCTAACTCCAACACCAACTTCCTGTAAGGTTTGGGCACCACAAGCTGCTCAACGGTTTCTTCTGCCCTTTTTGCCACCCGATACAGTAGGTCCTTCTCTACGCTGAAGTATGGGTAAGTGCAGGTATTATCTGGGTTCACTAACTCGCCATCTATTTTCACTACGTTTTCCCGTGCCTTTATTAGGGCGGGGTCTTTCAACTGTTCTGTGGCAAAGTTTTCCCTGTGAACCTCAAGATCAGAAAACTCCACAGACGGTAGGTTTTCGTCTGAGGAGGTGGGCTCCTCTCCAGTTTCTTGAGTCTCCCCTGCCAATACTGATAAGGGAAATTCCGGAGAGTCCTCACCACTCTCAGGGGAGTTCTGGCTATCCCATTCCTGGTACATAGGGGCACCAGTGGGGGGCTCAGGATCATCCCACAGTTCCCAGAACTTCGGAAAATCCCTTCCCACAATGGCGTCATGCGGTAACTGAGATACTAAGCCCACTGGATGAGAGAGGGTACCTTTGGGGGTCTCGAAACACACTGTAGTCACTGGATACTCTCGGGTGTCCCCATGCACACAAATAACAGCTACCTTGCTATTCCCAGAGACCTCTGTTTTAACTAACTCAGCCTTTATCAGGGTCACAAGGCTACCTGAATCCAGCAATACCACAACATTTCTACCATTAACACACATTTTGCATAAATGTTTCTCAGTTCCTCGAATGGCAGTGCATGCGACTGTCGCACACAGCGACTGACGTCTGCCCATCAGAAAGTCACACTGCATGGGTTCCTCCACAACCGGGCAATTGGCTGCAATATGTCCCGCTTGCCGGCAGCGGTAGCAAACGATCCTTCTTGCCGCCTCTTGAGCCGCTGATTTCCCAGGCTGTTCTCGCCAAACTTGGGGTAGAGCTCCCACCCTCTCACTCTCTCCACCCTCACCCCTTGGAATCCTCTTATCCGCCCCTGGGGATGGTCTGGTCTTAGGGTGGAAAGTCCGAGTGTCTCTGGAAGAGGCCGTCAGGTTCTCTGTAGCCAAGTATTTCTCCACACGATCCACAAGACCATCGGCCGTCTCTGGGTCTCCATGGCTTACCCACTTTTGGATGGCAGTAGGAAGAGCTCTCAAAAACCGATCCATTACAACACGTTCCACAATCTTTGGTGCGGACAAAGTCTCTGGCTGTAGCCACTTTCTGCTTAGGTGAATGAGATCATACATTTGAGACCTGGGGGGTTTTCCAAGCTGGAAAGTCCAGTTATGCACACGCTGAGCCCGGACAGCCTGGGTGACACCCAGCCTTGCCAATATTTCAGCTTTTAGCATCACATAGTCTTTTGCTTGGTCAGGCTCTAGGTCATAGTAAGCCTTCTGCGATTCACCAGTTAACAGAGGAGCCACCAGTCCAGCCCACTGCTCCTCAGGCCACTTTTCTCTTTCAGCAGTCCTTTCAAATGTGGTCAAAATACCTCTGGATCATCCTCTCCAGTCATTTTTGTCAATAAACGACTCACCCCAAAGGACGCGGTATTAGTGGGACGGCTTTCCTCACTGGTCTGCGGACGTTGCTGCATTACTGCTTCCATTTGTTGTAGTCTCTGCTCTTGCTTCTGTAACAGGTCTATGAAGCGGGCCTCAGATTGCTGCTGGGCTTGTTGCTGAGCTGCAAGGCTCTGTTGATGAGCTTGCTGCTGGGCTGCAAAGTTCTGTTGTTGAGCTGCAAGGCTCTTTTGCAAACCTGCATTTGTCTGCTGTTGATTGGCATTTGCTAGAGCCAGCTGCTTCAGTATCTCCTCCATGCTGGCTTAAAAAAAAACTGCCCGCATTCTCCACCAACTGTGAGGGGGTTAGCTTGGCAGCGGGTGTGTGTGACCCCCGGGATGGGCTCCCCACACAAAAACAGGCCCAGCAAACGGAGGTTGTGGTTTTCAAAATCAAAAAAAAAAGGTGCGGTTTATTTTCTATTTACAGTGACAAAACACAGCAAAGCCAAAAGAAACATAAACAAATTAAATCCTGGTCAACTTGACCTCTGACTAAACATACAGGTTTCCTAACTAACAACTGGGATCAGCCTAGTGCTGTCCTAGTCCCTAAGTCCCTGGTTTTAAATGTCCAAGCAAATAGCCACACAGGCTTTGTCTCACCGGACAAGGGTTCACTCTCTCCAGGAAGTCCACACAGGTCTGCTTCCAGGCATGAGCTAACACCTAATGAATCTGGGAGTTCTTATAGAGGCCTAAATGAGCTGACAAGCTTCAGCTGGCCTCATCAACTCCCTGTCTGTACGACGCCCCACACTCTCCCTAGAGGTATGAGTCATCCATGAGCCTACTAGCCTCAGCTGGGCTTATACAACTCTCCACCCTAGTTGTATAAGTCAGCATAAAGCCTGAATCTGGGAGAAATATATCTACCCCCCTGGATGCAACCAGGTGACTTTACCTTCCTGCTGTCACAATATATATATACATGTACGTTTGTTTATGAATATGTGTATTTTTTTCATTGTATATCTATGTTTGGCTGATTTATTTCTTTATTCATTTATCAGATAAGAGTCCACGTTTTTCCCGATAAAGCCGTAAAGAGCTAAACATGTAGAATAATAGCGTGGAAATTGATAACAACGTGACTTTTTATTCATGTGTTTTCTCATTTAAATAAAAATATAATTTTTACAATTATTGTGTTATATGTATCTGTATTATTAAGGACCCTTAAAGTCTGTATTGCATTATTAGCAGATATAAACACACAATTTTACTAAATTCCTGCTAAATATAAAAGCTTATCCTGTTTTGAGTTAATAAATAACAAATATTTGTAAATTTTAATTTGCACCATTTAGCGAAATGGCGAAAATAAAATGTACACAAAAATGTCTCTAACATGTTGGATGTTTTCATTTATCACTTACAGCTTTCAGATTTTGAAAAAGACCCCCCCCCCCCCCCCAACCATACATTTTCTGAAAGCACATGACCTGTAGAATAAAAAGAAGCTGCTACTGATTTTTTTAGCCCCACAATACTTGCGTAAATGTTTATCAGATCGATATTTTCACTGAAATCCTTATTTGCACATACTGTAAAATCACAACATAACTTACGAAATTTCTGCAAAATTCCTGCTAAGGCCTCACTCAATGGGGTGTGCTACATTTACGCCCATGGAGGGCTGTTTACCCACATGTGCACGGAACACCTGTGCATTCCTGTGCAGTAGCTGTGTCCCAATTGACAGTGTTAGGATTGCCTGCATGTAGGGTTGCCACCTTTTCTTCAAGCCAAACCCGAACACTTTTGCAGCGCACAGAATTTTTTTTGTACAACACGCTATAGGATTGTAAAATACCTGGGACACCTTTGGGGTTACCCAAAGAGAGTAGTAATGAGGTGTGCTACAATGAACAGTGGCTGTGGCCAAATTGCATTAACAGTGGGGGGGGGTACTTAAAGGGGCATGGTTAAATAAAACAAAAGCATTAGTGTACCCATAAAATATGATTCAATTAATAAAAGAAATGTCAGTTAAAATATGAAACTAGCCTACCTTAAAAGTGGACATTGTCAGCCAGTAGAGCAGTGGATGGTGTCAGTAGAGCAGTGTATGGTGTCAGTAGGGCAGTGGATGGTGTGACCCGGTGAAAACTGTACATATGGATGGTGTATGGGGGGGGAGAACTGTATATATGGGGGGGACTGTATATATGGATGATGTATGGGGGGGAAGAACTGTATATATGGGGGGACTGTATATATGGATGGTGTATGGGGGTGGGAGAACTGTATATATGTACAGTGTATGGGGGTGGGAACTGTATATATGTATGGTGTATGGGGGGAGAACTGTATATATGTATGGTGTATGGGGGGGGGGCTGTATATATGTATGGTAGATGGGGGGGGGCTGTATACATGTATGGTGTATGGGGGGAGAACTGTATACATGTATGGTGTATGGGGGGAGAACTGTGTATATGTATGGTGTATGGGGGGGACTGTATATATGTATGGGGGGAGAACTGTATATATGTATGGTGTATGGGGGGCTGTATATATGTATGGTGTATGGGGGGAGAACTGTATATTTGTATGGTGTATGGGGGGAGAACTGTATATACAGTATGTATGGTGTATGGGGAGAGAACTGAATATATGTATGGTGTATGGGGGGAGAACTGTATATATGTATGGTGTATGGGGGGGACTGTATATATGTATGGTGTATGGGGGGGACTGTATATATGTATGGTGTATGGGGGGGAGACTGTATATATTTATGGTGTATGGGGGGACTGTATATATATGGATGGTGTATGGGGGGGACTGTATATATGTATGGTGTATGGGGGGGGACTATATATATATGGATGGTGTTTGGGGGGGAGAACTGTATATATGCTGGGGCTGTATATATGTATCGCGGGGGAAAACTGTATATATGGATGGTGTATGAGGAGGTGAGGGAGAACTATATGGATGGATGGTGTATGGGAGGGGGGTGGCAGAACTGTATGTATAGTGTATGGTGGGAGGGGGGGGCAAAAACTTACCTTGCAAGCTGAGCTCCAATCCCAGCGCGATATCTGCAAACTTTCCATCAGAGCAGCGCCTTCAACCCCACCTCCTTGTCCCTTCTGCAGCCAACCAGAGAAGAGTCCCTGGCAACATGGAGGTTCCGCCTCTTTGCTCTGCCTCTGTGTCTCCCGTCTGCAGTACACAGAGCGGACAGAGGTGCACCGACAGTGCGGGGGGAGGGAAGGGGGTAGATAGGAGGGGAGCAGGAGTGGACCGAATTCGAGACGCACGCGGCCGTGGCGGCACACCTTCGGCACAGGCACAGGGAGCCACTGGCGGGTCTAAATAATGAGCCCAGAGGAGGGGGTGCAAATACAGAGGAGAAGGGGCAAATACAGAGGAGGGGGAACAATTACAGAGGAGGGGGAACAATTACAGAGATTGTGGGGGGGGGCAATTACAGAGGAGGGGGGTGCAAATACAGAGGAGAAGGGGCAAATACAGAGGAGGGGGAGCAATTACAGAGGAGGGGGTACAATTACAGAGATTGGGGGGCAATTACAGAGGAGGGGGTGAAAATACAGAGGAGGGGGTGTAATAACATCGGAGGTGGGTAATTACAGAGGATGGGGGGTAACTACAGAGGAGGGGCAATTACAGAGGAGGGGGCAAATACCGAGTAGGGGGGTGAAAATACAGAGGGGGCAAACACAGAGGAGTCAAAACATAAGAGAGAGAGAGAGGAAACAGGCTGGTGCAGACATTTTTAATAAAATAAATGCTTAAAAACAATCCACTCACTCTTCATGTCAGCGCTGTAGGCATGTCAGTCTGTGAAGTCGGCTGTCCCATTCTCCCCTCCGATCCACGCTGCTGTTATCACTGAAGGCAACAGAGAGCCGTGGGAAACTCATGTGAACTGTCAGCCTCTGATGATGGAGGCGTGGTTAAGCCTCCAGAACGCTCTGATTGGTCAAAGCGTTCCAGGCTGACAGCTCACTGCAGATTCCCCACGGCTTTGTGTCCTTGGCTTCCTCCAGCGATTCAGTGAAACAGCAGTGTGGATTGGAGGGGGAGAATGGGACAGCGGAATTTACAGACTGACATACCTACAGCTACAGCTCTGACATGTGTGAGTGAGTGGATTGTTTTTAAACATTTATTTCAATAAAGCTTCCGCACCAGCAGCTGCCTGTCGCTCTCTCTCTCCCTTTTTTTTTGATTGCTCTGTAATTGTTCTTCCGCCCGCCTCTCCGATCCCCCTGCTGTCCAGGTCCCGCTGTGTGTCAGGGCTCGTAAAAGGAGGCCCCATGGTACCCCCTGTCAGCTGGAAATGGTGTCCGGGTGAGAGGCAGAGGGAAACCCGGGCACAGCCTCCTAAACCCGTACTGTCTGGGTCAAAACCGGACAGGTGGCAACCCTACCTGCATGGGATGCATGGAACACCCTTGCATCCCTGTGCAGCTAATCATACCCCGAGTGAACAAGGCCTTTGGTCTTGTTTAGACTGGCTGTTGGGGGCGGCAAAAATGTGCGGTTAAGCTGCATTTTTGCTGCCTGCCAAATGCCCCCCGCCCCTAAAGACCCTAAAGAGGAGCTCCAGTCTCCCCCCAAAAAATTTTAAGTCAGCAGTTATACAAATACTGTAGCTGTTGACGTTTAATTTAGGACACTTACCTGTCCAGGGATCCAGTGATTTCAGCACCCTAGCTGATTCTTCAATCGGCTTCGGATGCAGGTGTCGGCATCTTGACTAAGGGAAACTGGGCAGTGAAGCCTTTCGACTGCACAGCCAGTTTCCTTCTGCATATGAGCGAGTCACGCTGCGCTTTGTGAATGGTCCTGCATGCTTCTGTGTGTGTCTCAGAAGGCTGTAGGGGGAATAGCGGAGTGGCCAAACATCTTTGTAGATTTTTGTGGTCTTACGTGGAAGTGGGAGTTGGTACCTGTCAAGACCAGGTACCCGCTCCCCCCCCCCCAATAGGTGACAAATGTGGCAGTGGAGTACGGGAGGGTGCAAACAAGCAGAGCTTCCCTTTTGGGTGGAGCTCCACTTTAAGCTGTAATAGGTAGTGGACAGGGTGCTGATGCCGCAATGCTTTGCGCCCGCGGCAAACTTAACCCAACTTGTGGTGATGTCTTCCGCCGAACACTACATATTCATGTCAAGGGGATATGCCGCAAACTCCCCGCAACCTTGTGCAATGCATGCGGTTGCGGTGCATTTATTGGTAAAATGGAGCTAAGGTTGGTGGTGAGGAGACCTCGCATTGCTTCCTTACTGCCTGTCAGTAGCCTCTGAAGCTCAATCCAAATGTGGATCGGGCTTCAGAGACAAGGGAGACTTAGACACATGTCTAAATCTACCCTTAGCTACTTTCGCACTGAGGCATTTTACAGGTGTTTTTGCGCTTAAAATAGCGCCTGAAAAGCGCCTGTAAACTGCCTCTTCTGCAGCTCTAGTGTGAATACCTGAGATCTTTCACACTGAGGCAGTGCGATTGCAGGGCAGGAAAAAAAGTTCTGAAAGCTCCATCTTCGGAGCGGTGCGGGAGCGGTGTATACACTGCTCCTAAACCGCCCCTACCATTGAAATCAATGGGCACTGCTGCTGAAGTACCTACAAAGGGCACTTGTAACCCTTTTCTCGGGTGCTAGCGGGTCTTAAAAGCACCCTGCTTGCGGCCGAAAAGCCTCGCCATAACAGTAGCAAAGCCTGAAGTGACTGAAGTGACCATGAGCTTATAGCAGAAGGAGTAATGAGGTCCGTACAGCATATGGACTTGGCCACCTGGGGGCAGGGTTGTAGGTCACTACGCCGTACAGACCTGGCAGCGAAAGGGTTAAAGGCAGTAGCAGTAATTGCAAATATGCCAGTCCCCCCAAAAACCGAAAAGAGGTAAGCACTTCTGAGTCCTCTAAAAGTATTTCAGTCACTAACAAATTAAACTTTTTGGAGTAATTGGTCACCCTCTTAAAGAAACCACATGTGCACCCCCCCCCCGAAAAATCATATAGTATATACAATTGCAAAACAAGTCATATTTGAATTGAATGTTATTAAAAATTACCCTTACTTTTCAATCTGCAGCTCTTTAATTTTCTGTAAAGTGCAATGCAATATGGCTACCTGGAGGTGTTCTGTACACAGAATGTGTACAGCACACCACCCAAAAACATAATTTCCTGCTTGCGTGATTTACTCACTGATTTTACCAGAAGTCTGCAAGATACAAATCCGATTTTTGTCATTCCCTGATACTCCCAATAGGAAATAAATTAAAGGGATGCAGACCCTGCAATTTTCCTCATTAGAAGCCCTGATCACTTCCGGTTCCGGCTCCGCATGAGGTAACTGCGCCTCCTCACAGCTCCCGCATCAGGGCCCAAAGATCTGCGTATAAAATCAGCCAGAGCGGCCCCTCGAAGCCATCCACTACACCCGGGTGTCCCCCTCACTCAGATGGACCGATTTCTTGAAAAAAACGGCACGCTTGCTCGGCGCCGCCGGGCAGGCCGAAAATCGAGGCCCTGGCTTCGGCCTACTCCCACGCAGCGGATGATTCACAGGCGGCTGACATGGAGGTGAGCGGTCATCCCTCCCAGCAGAGCATTACACCCCCTGCTCATACATCTCAGGGTCCCTCTCTGGTATTTACTCAGCTAGCCACTCCAGGGGATATTTCTAGTTCCCCACCCCCGGGGATGCTGCTGATAACACGCACCGCATTGCTGCTGCTGTAGCAGCCCTTCTCTCTCCTATGATCTCTGCCTCAGTGGAAAAGGCAGTCAATGCAGGCATGCAGCAAATCAAAACCCAAATTGCTGAACACTCCACTAGACTCAATGAGATGGAACACCGCCTCTCAGAGGTAGAAGGTGAACTCTATCAAGCGCAGGCCACAGAACAGTCGCAGGACAAAACAAACCAGTACATCATTCAAAAATTAGAAGATTTGGAAAATAGATCCAGAAGGAGTAACCTGCGATTTGTAGGCGTTCCCGAATCGCTTCCCTCTGCAGCTATGGCAGAATTCTGCTCAAAACGCATCCCGGAGGCCTTGGGCCTATCAGGCCTATTCACAGTGGAACGCGCACACCGTATGGGGTCCTTCAATTCCGAACGCAAAACACCCCGTCCCATTATTGCCAAGTACCTCAATTATGCTGACAAATCCCTTATTCTACAGACTTTCAGGCAGTCCCCATCTCTCCAAATAGACGGGGTAAAAATCCTCATTTTTGCAGACTACTTGATTGAAGTCGCCAAGAAAAGAAAAGCTTTTCAACCGATCTGCTCTGAACTCTTCAAGCAACACATAAAATTCACCCTGGCATTTCCTGCAACTCTACGCCTCAAATCACCTAAAGGGGAACAACTTTCTTTCCAGGATCCTGGGGAAGCAGAATCATTTCTCCGCTCCCTGCGGAGTGAAGCAAACCCTCACACGCCCTCCAAGTCAAATTCCAGTCTCCGATCCCAGGAACAGAGAAGCCCTCGCAAGGACTCTCCAAAGCGTTTTAGACACTCTGCCCCAGAACAGCGTTACCAAAACTCCCGATGATGAACTTCCTTACACCGCCATGAACTTCCATCCTCGCCGCTACAGGTCGTATGATCTATTTTTTTTTCTTCTCTCCCTGCCATCTCAGGTGTTGGCGATGCAAGATCTAATTTTCATGATCTTCATTAGTCCATAACCAGGCACTGACACCTGAGTGATCACCCAGTGTTCTATCTCACAACGGCTCTGTTTACATATATTGTTCCGTTTATTTACTCAATCTATTTTTTTTTATTTTTTTTGCGTTATTCCGGAAACCAGTTTATATTTTTCTTTCCCCCACTAGGGTGGTAATGCGTGTGCGCATACGTACATGCTGCGCTCTACACAAGTTAATTTGCATTTTAATTGACCCCCTTGGCTCCGCTGTGCGACTTCTCAGGCTCCCTGCCATGACTTCACTACGGGGGTTCCTCGCACATTATCGAGGTCCCTGGGGCGCTCTGACACCATCACGGGTCTCCTTTTTACAGGGAGGGCCCTGTATGGGGAGCTACTTTGCACAGCGAACTCATGCGGAAAAAAGCAAAGCTCCTTATGATGCTTACTTTAATTTGTTGGTTTGTTTTCCCTTGTTCTCTTCTCTTTTACCCCCCCCTTATCTCCCCTCCTCACACTCCACATATCAGCATACACTCCCTGCCCGAGGGCTCCTCACACAGATTCTCACATCACTACCGTGCCTAAACTACACCTCATGATCCCAACTTACAATCTTACAGCTACTAAATCGCCGCCTATACACCCTATCATCCACTACATCTTAAGGTAATCTCATGGAATGTGAGGGGTCTGCGTTCTCCTAACAAGAGAATGAAGATCCTTCGCCATCTCAAAAGGCTAAAAGCGGACATAGCACTACTTCAGGAATCCCATCTTTCGGCATCTGACTTCAGTCGCATGCAGAAACTCTGGGTTGGAACAGTTTTGGGGTCAGAGTCGGTTGGACGGAAGGCTGGTGTCCTCCTTCTATTCAACAAAAACCTCCCATGTACTGTTCTATCCACGCATACAGACGACCAAGGACGTTTTATCTCCTCCAGGGTTAGAATTGGCACTAAAGACCTAGTAATTTCCAATGTATACGCTCCCAACAGTCCCACTAAGACATTTTACTCTCAGCTCTCCACTTGGCTCCTCAATACATCCCACTTACCTCACCTAGTTGGGGGAGATTTCAATGACCTCATGCACCCCCCAGACGACAGGTCCTCACCGAAACAATCTACCCCAGCACCGGCTACATTTGCTCACTCCCTATTTGCTTCCACCATGGACTCCCTTCACCTTACCGACATCTGGCGCTTAACACACCCGGTAGACAGAGAGTTCACCTTCTACTCTAATCCTCACAAGATTCTCACTAGGATCGATTATTTTTTTGGGTCCGATAATCTTATTCCTCTCGTTTCAGACGCAGAGGTTGGGGACATAGCCATTTCGGATCATGCCCCAATACTCCTTACCCTAGACAATCTAGACCTCCCCCCACCCTAATATCTGGCGCTTCCCTTCGTTCCTCCACAATAATGCTGACTTCCGCGCTTACATGGAACGAGCGTGGGCGGAGTTTTCCTCCGTGAATGCTCCACATGTAGGGGATCCGAACCTTCTCTGGGATGCTGGAAAAGCATACTTGAGGGGTCGGATCATTTCTTATGCCACTTCCTTTAAAAGAAACGCACTATCAAAATTTAAACTGGCCAGCGATAGACTTCACCTCGCACAACGCAATCTAGCCATTTCGACTTCACCGGCTAACAAGGCGGAGTGGTCGGCGGCTAAAAATGCTTTTGATACCTGGGCGGACACCCTGGAACTCACAAAAAAATCCCATCTAGACGCCTCCCTTCATAAATATGGTAATAAAGCTGGCAAACTCCTATCCAGATTCTGCAAGGGCGCCTACCGTCCGACGCACATTACCTCGCTGCGGGACCGCACGGGAACTACACACTCTACCCCACTTCACATAAATAAAACAATGATGGAATATTACACGGCCCTCTACGCACCCGATCCCATTGACCATAAAAAAGCCCAAGCCTTCCTTGAAAAAATGAATCTACCAACTATCTCCACTGCCCATCTGGATTCCCTAAATGCCCCTATCTTCCTCGATGAAATAGAAGGCACTATACATGCTCTTCGCTCTCAAAAGCCCCCGGCCCAGATGGCTTTACAAGTGAATTTTATAAAACTCTCCAAAATATAACTGCGCCCATGCTCCACTCGCTTTATTCCAATATCTGGGCGGGTGGTCCCTATCTTCCGACAGGCAACCAAGCCATCATTAAGCTACTTTCAAAAAAGGGCAAAGATCCTTTAGAACCGGGCTCATACAGGCCTATTTCACTACTAAACTTGGATGTCAAAATTCTCTCGAAGATTGTTGCCTCCAGACTAGCGGTCATCCTTCCGGACCTCATACACCCGGCCCAATCAGGATTCGTGAAAGGGAGGACAGCCACCCTTAACATACGCAAGGTTCTCTTGGCCCTTGAGCGAGCCAAACAAGACCCCAAGGGAGATTATGCCATCATCACGCTAGATGCGGAAAAAGCCTTTGACAATGTTCGTTTTGACTGGCTTTCCCTTACTATGTCTAAAATGGGATTCTCAGGCCCCTTCTGCCACCTTATTAATGCCATGTACACAGCGCCCTCAGCTAGACTTGTAGCTGCTGGACTCCTCTCAGAGGACTTCAGCCTCTATAAAGGGACCAGACAGGGTTGTCCTCTCTCCCCCCTCCTGTTCAACTTAGCCTTAGAACCTCTGTCTAGATACCTATCCCAGATAGCCCCTTTACGAGGCATCACAATAGGCAAAACGGAACTTCGCACCTCACTATTCGCCCAACGACGTCCTCATATTTACGGGCAACCCAAGTGACGACATTTTGACCATTAAAACCACCTTTGACGAATTTCGACTGTGCTCCGGCCTCCGTATTAATTATTCCAAGAGTGAGATTCTCCCCATAGGGACACACTCCACACCCCCCTGGACTCAACACTCTCTGTTTAAAGTGGCCTCTTCTCACATCACCTATCTAGGTATAAAGATTGGGAAACTACCCTCTTCCATCCATCACCTCAATTATCCCCCCCTTTTCACAAAACTCTGTCAGGAACTGTCAAACTGGATGGATCTCCCCCTCTCACTGCTGGGAAGGTGTCACCTTGTCAAAATGATTAGCTTCGCCAGACTACTTTATCCTTTGCAAACCATTCCCTTGCTTTTGAAACATAAAGATATCAAACTCCTTAACTCCAAAATTTCACAGTTTATCTGGCACGGCAAAAGACCTCGGATAGCCTTCAAAAAACTACACCTTCCTAGGAGTGACGGGGGTATTAGTCTACCTCATATTAGATTGTATAATTTAGCATGTCTGTTCCGGACCAGCTTAGATTGGATAGCCCAATCATCCCAATATTCTAATTATATCCTGGAATCCAAAATGGCTCACCCTTACTCTCTGGTGGCCCTCTTACACTGCAGATGGAAAACTGTCCCCCCCTCTTATCAACATAATCTCCTGCTAAGGGACACAGCTCTAGCTTGGAGAGAAATCAGAAAAACACTCAAGTTATCTCCTTTCATCTCTCCCCATCTACCAATCCAAGGCAATCCCGACTTCGTCCCTGGTCTCCACTACAAAGCCTTTTCGGTCTGGCAGGCTCAAGGGCTATCAAACTTCTCCTCATTGTGCGATGGCATCACTGGAAAACCACTTCCTTTCTCTACAATATCCTTGTCATTTTCTCTGCCCCCCTCTCACTTATTTCACTATAACCAATGCATTAGCTTCCTATCTAACACTTGTAAAGACAATCTCCGTAGATTCGAAAACAGCTTTTCTGAACGTTTACTGCGAAGTGGACGTTATAATATCACGGACATCTACAAACCTCTCCTGCAAAAATCTTCCCCGTCCTTGTCCTCCTCCTCTATTGCTAACTGGGCTGGGGATTTCCCAGTACCAGATATAACTGAAAAAATCCTATCTGGTCTGCAGAAAACCCTTCGACTGACACCCAACGAAATTTGGAGAGAAACCCAACTCAAGATCGCACACCGGGCTTATATCCCATTTCTCTCTCCTAACTCCAGTAAAGAAGGCGCCTCTTGTCCTTTATGCAAGGTACCCAGACCTTCTCTCTCCCACCGATTCTGGTCCTGCTCCTTCATTTCCTCATTTTGGGATCAAGTCCTGTCCTATATATTCACAACCACTTTGTTGAAACTCCCCAAAGACCCTTTGCTTCTTATATTTGGATATTGGGACCCTTTATTGCTACCCTGGTCTTTGTCTCCGGCTGCATCGATCCCCTCCGGGAACACCAAACGTCCATCCTCTAAAGACTGGATTTTGCTATGTTTGCTGGTCACCAGGTGACTCATTCTTAGGCACTGGATCTCTCCCCAAAGCCCTTCTCTCATCCAACTTGAAAAGGACTGCCTCAACCTCTTCTACAAAGAACGACTTCTTACAGATTTCAAAGAACCCAGATCTAGAGCTCGCTTTTACTACAGATGGGAATCCTTCATCACATCAACCCTCTCGGCAGCTGACCAGGTGGCTCTGGAACAACTCTCCTTCTCGTACGCTAACCCTATCCCAAATGGGCTGTAAAACTTGAAGACATTGCATAAACTATGCTTTAGGGTGGCCCACCAGGGCTGTTCCTTTTCGGGACCATACATGTATTGGAACAAACAGCACGCCACTGTCTCTGGAGCCCCCCCCCCCTTTTCACTTATTAGTTTTTTTTTTTGTTATGATCTTTCCCCTATTCCAGATTCTAAACATAGGGGCGCGTAGACAGATCCATCCAATATTTACCTTCTGGTTGCATTGCATTATAGGCATTTGTCTAGGATGACCTGTGGTACCCTCACTAGGTGAGAATTATGTATATACAGCACCCTCTCTTCATAACCCCATAATGTCAGTCCTCAAGCGAGTTAGTGTCAAGTTTTATATCTTGTCTATTCCCTACTTGTTGTACCCAACTAGCCGCACCGTTCTTTCTTTCTGTATTTCTGTACTTATCTGTACATCTGTTCAAGTGTCTTTTATTATTCCAATAAAAAATTGTTAAAAAAAAAAAAAAAAAGAAGCCCTGATTCTGCAGCAGCTGGTTGACTCACTCAGGACAGGAGCACAGAGGAACAAACAGTGATTTCTTCAGAACAAAAGGTAGGAATCTGCAACCAAGTTTGTTAAAATCCCTGCAATGTACAGTACATATATCACCCAGAGAGGAATGTTTTTACACTTTAAGTGTTCTGACTTGGTGGGGAAGTTGGCATATAATCACTACAGCCCAGTTTGTATAGAGCAAATGCAATATTGATATTACACCTATTAAGCCAAGAGTTATTTTTGTGGTGCTTAATTTTTGGAACCCTAGTATAATGACACCACTTTTTGGTAAAATTACTCAGAATTATATTGAGTTTACCTTTTATAGTGCCACATTTTTAGTAGGGGTAATTGATATATTACTATTTGCCAGTCTGTTTGGATAGGTCCCCATTAACAATTTATTAAAAGAATGACAATTGGGGGCGCATGCGCGAGGCTCAACATGGAAGACGTGCTCCACTAGAGCTCCGTACTCCCCGCTGCACTATCAGGACTCCGACATGCATCTGAGCCGCCCTGCAACCCCGCTCCTACAGCGATCACCTCTCGGTACACCTCAGCCTCTCCCGGGATGGTCCTGACCGGTCACCGTGGCAAAAACAAGTCTAAACCCATCAAGGAGGCTCTGGCCCGTGCCTCCTCCAAAATGGCGGCAAAGGCCTTAGCTAAACAGTACACTGCCTCCCTGGCTAGATCAGGACATGCCGACAGCGATGATGAAGATGGATCTGACCTTCACATCAACGGATCCCCTGCTCTACCGCCCTCAGGTATGTCCCAGACTGACTTTTTCAAATATATGGAAGCCATGCTGCAGAGGGCCCTTAAAACGACCTCTGATAAAATCACCAATAGACTGTCCCGTGAGATCAGGGAGCTAGGTCAACGCACAGCAGACCTGGAGACCAGGGTAGACGATATTGAGCTCACTCTCCAAGAGCAGGCCCAAGAGCAGGCAGCTTTCTGTAATGAGAATGCCACACTTCTCTCACGGTTGGAAGATGCGGAGGACCGCTCCCGCAGATCCAACCTACGCCTACATAGTGTCCCTATGTCCCGCGGTGATCCGATGTCCAGCGATACTGCAGTCTCAGTCTCCACTCCACATGAAACCCCCATGACACAAGAGGGGGCGGGTCACCCCTCATAGGGTCAGCCAAGGCTTTCCCCGGCAAGCGGGGAATACCCAATGATGTGACGTCACGGGGCGGGATCACCCGCCTACGTCATAGGGTAGTCCCCGGCAAGCGGGGAAAGCCGGGGCTTACCCTGTGATGTGATGGGTGACCCCGCCCCCTCCTACGTCATGGGGGTTTTGTGTGGAGTGGAGACTGGAGGAGACTGCAGCATCGCTGGACATCGGATCACCGCGGGACATAGAGAACAACGCTGGACAGACTGGATTACATTGCTGGAATGTTTTTTTATTTTTATTTTTTTTATTTTTAATAAATCACTTATCCCAACTGTGTCTGTGTGTTTTTTACAATTTTTAAAACTTTCTTTGTGAAATGGTAGGCGTACATTTACAATTCACATAGGGGGAGCCGGAATCTGGGGGTCCCCTTTGTTAAAGGGGGCTTCCAGATTCCGATAAGCCCCCCGCCCGCAGACCCCCACAACCACCTGGCAAGGGTTGTGGGGATGAGGCCCTTGTCCCCATCAACATGGGGACATCCTCCCCCCCATGTTGAGGGCATGTGGCCTGGTACGGTTCAGGAGGGGGGGCGCTCTCTCATTCCCCCTCTTTTCCTGTGGCCTGCCAGGTTGCGTGCTCGGATAAGGGTCTGGTATGGATTTTTGGGGGGACCCCATGACATTTTTTTTTGAATTTTGGTGCAGAGTTTCCCTTAAAATCCATACCAGAACTGAAGGGTCTGGTATGGATTTTTGGGGGGACCCCACGCATTTATTTATTTTTGGTGCGGGGTTCCCCTTAATATCCATACCAGACCTGGAGGGCCTGGTAATGGAATTTTGGGGAGACCCCCACGCATTTATTTATTTTAACTTTGGTTCCCTGCGCAAAATGTAATTTTTGAAGGAAAAAAAGTAATTTAAAACTACTCGCATCTATTAATGAATTGTCGGGTCCGGCAATACAGATAAAAGTAATTGAAAAAAACGGCAGGGGTTCCCCTTAATATTCATACCAGACCCAAAGGGCCTGGTAATGGACTGCGGGGGGGACCCCTGCTGTTTTTTTCAATGACTTTTCTCTGTATTGCCGGGGACCCTACAATTAATTATAGCCGCAAGTGGTTTTAAATGACTTTTTTTCCTTCAGAAATGACATTTTGTGCAGGGACAATTCTAAACACAGGAAATATGAGCTACTTTACAATGATACTTTAAACACCCCCCAGGTATGAAATTTAAAGGAATATTTCACTTTTATTGTTTCACTTTAAGCATTATTAAAATCACTGCTCCCAAAAAAACTTCAGTTTTTAAACTTTTGTTTGCATTGATACATGTCCCCTGGGGCAGGACCCGGGTCCCCAAAGACTTTTTATGACAATAACTTGCATATTAACCTTTAAAATTAGCACTTTTGATTTTTCATGTTCGTGTCCCATAGACTTTAACGGTGTTCGTGTGTTCGAACAAATTTTTTGCCTGTTTGCATTGACTGGTGCGAACCGAACCGGGGGTTGATCGGCTCATCCCTAGTTGACAGCTATAATAGCCATGATACCTAAGCCCAATACGGATAACTACCTCTGGTCCAACTTCAGACCCATTTCCCTACTCAATCTGGACATTAAGATCTTGGCAAAACTGATGGTGCTACGTCCTAATCCCATTATTGGGGGGATAATAAATAAAGACCAAGTGGGTTTTATACCATGACGACAAGCAAGCGACAATATCTGACGCGTTGTCCTACTTCAACATCTAGCAAGAGCTCGTAAAATACCAATGCACCTTTTATCCTTAGATATAAGGAAAGCGTTTGACACGGTTTCCTGGCCCTATCTGCACTTTATACTCCGTCGCTGGGGTTTTGGCACATTTTTTTACAATGGGTTAGCTCCCTATATAATCAGCCACAAGCTTATGACAAGTACTCAGGGTTCCATTCAGATAGCTTCCAAACACAAAGAGGGACTAGACAGGGATGCCCCCTTTCTCCCCTAATTTTTGCTATAGTGATCGAGCCCCTAGCAGCTCTGATTAGGGCGAGTCCAGATATTAAAGGACTGGAAATTGCATCTACATCCCACAAAATCTGCCTATTCGCTGATGATGCACACCTGTTTGTAACCTCCCCCCGTACGACTCTCCCAAACCTTTTCCAGACCTTGGACAAATTTGCAAATATATCAGGCTTAGAATTTAACCAATCCAAGTCTAGAGCTCTCAACGTGTCTCTACCACAACAGGAAATCACTCACCTACAAGACAACTTTCCTTTTCTCTTGTCCACAACATCAATGCCATACCTCGGAATAAAGTTAACCAGTAATCCCGCCTCTCTTTCCCAGGCCAACTATCTCCCTATGCTGACACACTTGTCCTCTCTGCTAGACGCCTGGCGACCACTCTGTGTTTCATGGCTTGGACGGGTCGCGGCTGTTAAAATGTCTCTGCTCCCTAAGCTTATGTATCTTTACAGAGTTCTCCCGATCGCAATCCCCTCCTATTTTCATCAAAACATTCAGACTTGGGTCTTCAAATACATATGGGGCCCCATAAAACCTAGGGTGCCTAGATCCATCCTCCTCCGCAATAAACTTAGTGGAGGCTTAGGACTCCCTAACTTTGCCCGTTATTACCATGCCGCTCAGCTGGCCCAAATAACCCTACTTCATGCATCTATTGGTATTCCATTATGGGTCAGTCTGAAAGCGATGGAACTTTCCCCCATTGTGGTGTCTAACTTATTATGGTTGCCCCCCTCAGCACGAGGCCCTATATCTAATCCTGAAACACACCACTCTCTTAGTCTTTGGGACAGTTTGCGTGGCCCTTTTAAATTAGTTTCTCCCCACACCCCTTTACGCTCTTTCCTAGGCCACCCACTTTTCTATCCTGCCTTTACCAAACCAGGTTCCTTTCGGCTCCGGTCCCAAGCAGGGCTGAATCGAATCTGTGACCTGGTCACTGATACCGCTATTAAAATTTTTCCTGCACTCCAATCCCATGCCAAACTACCTCCTAATGAATGCTTTCGCTACCTCCAAATAGCCCAGTTTGTCCGAACAGCAATAGGCTCTTGTTCCTCTTTAGACAGTTTATCATTCTATGAAGGTACAGTATCTGCAACTCAGACCCACATGCTCCAGGTATCATATCACGTATCTACAATCACCTCACCTCCCCACCAGTTGACCTTCCCTTTTATGCTGCACAGTGGTCCAAGGACCTACAAATAGTACTGGATGACGACGATTGGGCAAATATATGGGCCAGCATAAAATCCTCCTCACATAACGTTGTGGCACTGGAGGCAAATTATAAGGTCCTCATGCGGTAGTATCTTGTCCCAGCAAGGATCTCCAAATTTTTGCCATCCTACCCATCTGTATGTTTCCGAGGCTGTGGAGAGAGAGGCACACATGTCCATATCTGGTGGTCATGCCCTATTGTGCAACAATTTTGGACGGAAATATTTCACATGGCCTCTACATTGCTGCCTGATACCTTAGATCCTGATCCATCCCTGGCACTGATAAATCATGTGCAGGGGGACTATACATGATTTATACGTCTCCTCCTTCAATTAACCACAGCGGCTAAACAGACGATAGCCAGAGCTTGGAAGACCCCGAACTTACATATAGCGGAAGTGAAAAACAGAGTAACCCAAGCTATGATTAATATCAAGATCGTAGCAACTATTTTGGACCAAATTCCCCAACACCGCAAAACCTGGACACCCTGGGTGGAGCATTTTCTTCCCTCTGAATTTGACAATCAATTGCTTGAATCGTAATACTCCAACTGACACTTTAGTCTGGTATAACAACCCTCAGGGAACTCGTGCGATCCCGCCGACCACTTTTCTTTTTTTCCTCTTAAGCCCCGTACACACGATCGGATAACCTATGGATTTTCGTCCGATGGATTTGTCCATCGTAAATCCGATGAAACTGTTTTTCATCAGTCTTGGCCACACACCATCAGTCAAAAAACCGACCGTTCCAAACCCGGTGATGTAAAACACTCCGATGAGCCGAGAAAAATGAAGTTTAATGCTTCTGAGCATGCGTCGACTTGATTCTAAGCATGCGTGGGTTTTTTAACCGATGGACTTGCCCATAGACGATCGGAAATTCTCATCGGTTTTTTAACCATCGGAAAATTTTAAAACAAGTTCTATTTTTTACAACCGATGGAAAAAAGACCGATGGGTACCATACACGATCGGTTGGTCTGATGAAAACCATCCATCGGACGGTTTTCATCAGTCAAACCGATCGCGTGTACGGGGCTTTACTCTCTCTCCCCCTCTCTTCTTTATTCTTTAACTTTTCCTTCTTCTTGACTCCTCCTCCTTCGTCTTTACCTGTCTTATACATAATCTCTATCACAGTAATTTGGCTTATTGACTGGACCTATTTCAAGGTCTTTATCTCGTTACCTGCAGAGGACAGTTTTTGTTTTGTTCCGTTATTTCACTGGGTTTTTTCCCTTTCCAATGTTAGCATCCTCTGAAGCTTTAAATTGTGTTTGCAGTTCCCTACTTCCACCAAACTTTGAACCATTATATTGAATGATGTTTTTGTTTAGAATACTCCATTGCTATGACTGTACAAACCTCACAAAAGATATACTGTAAGATTTGTTCTCTAATTTCCATTTGAGATTATTTGTTGATGTATTCTCTTCTGTGATTCTGTTTAAAAAAAACTTTGAACAGAAAAGAATGACAATTGGCAACTTGCATATAGATAAATATAAAATGCTTATCATTGAGGTCAGGAAGGAATCTCATCCAGGCAGAGCATCAATGGGCTGTCTGAGTGGAACACTGGTCGTAGCGAGGGAGACACCTTTAGTGACTGGGAAGACAGCAAGAGGGTGCCAAACTAATGCCGCGTACACACGACCGCTTTTCTCGACGAGAAAAACTGCATTTTTTTTTTCGCCGAGAAAAACGATCGTCTGTGGGCTTTATGTCGTTTTTCTCTTTGAGAAAAACGGCATAAAAAACGACGAGAAAAATTAGAACATGTTCTAAATTTTCTCATCGTTTTTTCCAGCATTTTTTTCCGCGGCAGTTTTCCCATAGGGAGACACTGCCGCGGAGCCCACAGACGGTCGTTTTTCTCGTCAAGAGAAAAAATGACGGGAAAAACGGCCGTGTGTAGGGAACCAAGCGGTTCCCTCGTTTTTCCTGTCATTATTCACGGCGGTTTTTTAACCGCCGTGAATAATGATCGTGTGTACGCGGCATTAGTGCATAAATCCAAATTGCGGGTGGTATAGAAGGTGCCACACCCTATTATTAGTTACAATCACAAAAACAAATGACAACCACATATCAACATTTAGACAACATTTAGATTTTTATTTTTGTATAATAAAAAAAAACATAATAGGAATGTACATACATACAATAGTATTTTACTGGACACTATTTATATTTATACCACCATATAGGGGATGCTGAAAATGTTGGAGGCTGGTGAGATGATGGCCCAATCTGTCCCAATATACTACAGTGGTCTCGCTTTGGGGATTGTGCATAGGTGAATCTACCCCTCTGGGGGGGTCTTGAGCTGATGGTTACGCCTGGATAATTCCATGCATCTTGGTTAAGAAAATACTGTATGATGTTGTAAAGAAAAAATGTGATGTGTATTTACAGTGGGGAGAACAAGTATTTGATACACTGCCGATTTTGCAGGTTTTCCTACTTACAAAGCATGTAGAGGTTTGTAATTTTTATCATAGGTACTCTTCAACTGTGAGAGGCGGAATCTAAAAATCTAGAAAATCACATTGTATGCTTTTTAAGTAATTAATTTGCATTTTATTGCATGACATAAGTATTTGATCACCTACCAACCAGTAGGAATTCTGGCTCTCAAAGAACTGTTATTTCTTCTTTAAGAAGCCCTCCTGTTCTCCACTCATTTCCTGTATTAACTGCACCTGTTTGAACTTGTTACCTGTATAAAAGACACCTGTCCACACACTCAATCAAACAGACTCCAACCTCTCCACACTGGCCACGACCAGAGAGCTGTTTAAGGACATCGGGGATAAAATTGTAGACCTGCACAAGGCTGGGGTGGCTTACAGGACAATAGGAAAGCAGCTTGGTGAGTAGGCAACAACTGTTGGCGCAAATAATAGAAAATGGAAGAAGTTCAAGATGACGGTCAATCTCTCTCGGTCTGGGGCTCCATGCAGGATCTCACCTCGTGGGGCATCAATGATGATGAGGAAGTACCTACTCCTGATGAAGTCACGTGACCGTGACGAACATGCGTTGAGACACCAGAGGCACCTGAGGTGACATTTGCGAGCTCGCTGCTCGTTTTTATATGCTTTCTTCCATGCAACTTTTGTGAGTAATAAAAGAAAAAGCAATCAGCGCACATATGACTAATAAAACTAATGCAGCTGAAAACCAAATAGGTAAATCACACAATAACCCAAACAGAATATGTAAAAAATAACAGTGCAGCGCAATAAATGTCCATATATTGATGAACAATGGTGGAAAACCTGAACTGAAGAAATATGATAATAATCTTCTTCATGCAGTATGTGACTGGTGCATCCAATATAAGGAAAACCTGCTTACCGGAACAGATTGACCTTTTGAATGAACAAGAGGTCAAAGACGCTTGTTTTCCACCATGAGGGGAAGATGATCTCAGATGAGGAAAGGATCCAGCAATGTGGTAGGCACAACGTCAAATAAAGATGATATGCGGAGAAAAAAGAGATTGGAAATGCTCTAAGTGTAGACTGATATTTTAATTGTCCAAAAGGTAGCTTAAAACACAGGTAAAAATGAACATGATACAAAAAAACATAACAAGGGCCACTGGACACTGGTGTACTGAAGTAAATGAAAAAATCATATGACAGTCCAGAGTGTGTGACAGCTGCTGAAGATAATGACAGGTGACACACTAAGCACTTCCAGTAAAATGGTGCGTGGTGAAGCAGCTGGCTCAGACAGTCACGGTTGATGATAAATGAATGAGTGCACACTGCACACTGGCAGCAGGATAAGCGTGATGAAGCAGGTCACTCAAAATTAAAGTCTGGAGCAGTGGTAAAACGAACAGTCAGGATATAAAACAAGCGGCGATGCTGAGCCGCACACACAGCCTGGGACAGACGCGGGTGACGTTACAGAAGTAAGCTCCTCCCCCGTACGCACGTTACGTCCAATGGGACTTCGTCAGCGGTGGGTGGGGCTTACGGCGTCACCCTTCATCTTAATATACTAACAGCATTACCATAGAAAGCGTCATAGAGGCGGGACGGCCGGCAAACGGTCCCGGAAGTAAGAAAACTATGACACTAATACAGTGGGGTCACTGATATTGGCTGAGCAAAGGCTATTAACTGACAAATAACCAAAGAAATGTCTGTATAATCCATAAGAAAAATTTAAAGCAACAGACACCCACGACTGTCCCATGCATGAGATATAATAAAAAAGTGATAACTTATAAAATTACAATAAAATTATGACAATGCATAAACATTAGAAACATTTTTATATAAACACTAAACAAAAGAAAAAAGAAAAATGAAATGGAAAAAATGAAAAAAATTGCAAAAAATTATAGAAATAAGAGGGGGACCTCCTCCACTCCATAACATTGTATGAAAAGTTATAAAATTAAATACTGAAAGAAAACAACTGGCTCATTTGTCAGAAATAAAGCAGTTGAGATCGAAGTCAACATTGAGGCCTCCTGGCACGAGTACCTGGGTCTCATGTATCCAAAAAGACTCTCGTTGACTGAGTTGTCTGATGTAGTTGCCACCTCTCCAGTGGGGTCTCACTCTCTCTAAGCCCCAAAATTTCAGGCATTTAGGGTCTCTGTTATGAAACAGACGAAAATGTTTGGAGACATTGTGAGTTCTTACACCGTTAATAATGTTATTCACATGTTCTTCAATACGGACGTGGAGGGGTCTGGAGGTTCTTCCTATGTAATGTAATCCACAGTCACATTCAAGGACATAGACCACCCCCACGGTATTGCATGTGATGAGACTTTTAATTGAATACGTTTTGCCTGTGGTGGGAGCGGCAAAATCTTTTCTCCGTTTGATGTTACGTTTAAATTTTTTACAGGCTGGACATCTGCCGCATGCGTAAAAAACAGTCATAAGTAGAGTTGAGCGGACACCTGGATGTTCGGGTTCGACGGGTTCGGCCGAACTTCGGAAAAAAGTTTGGGTTCGGGACCGAACTTTAACCCGAACCCGAACCCAAACCCCATTGAAGTCAATGGGGACCCGGACTTCTAAGGACTAAAAAGGCTCTAAAAAAGTAATGGAAAGGGCTAGAGGGCTGCAAATGGCAGCAAAATGTTGTTAAGAGCATGGCAAGTGCTCTGCAAACAAATGTGGATAGGGAAATAACTTAAAATAACATAAAAAAAATAAAAAAAATATGCTGGAGGCCCCCTTTTCAGCAGAAGAGGTACAGGAAGTCATTAAGAACCTCAGAAACTCAACGGCACGATGCCACACATATTGTGGGAATGCCCCAGAATACGCCCTTTCTGGAATAAATTATTCAATTTAATGGATAAGCTAGTGGGAAAATAAAATACTTTGAAATAAAAATGTAGCGGGGTGCTAAATTTAAGGGAAGTGTTTGAGTGGTAAATAGGCTCAAACACCCTAATTCTGTAGGATTCATGGACCATTTTGTCCTCGGGGGACAGTATTGGTGTGCAGTTCCCTGCGGCCTACAGGTGGCGCTGCCATGGTAGGCTAGGGTAGAACCGCCGATACAGTGCTGTGCCTTTTGTGTCCCCTCTTGGCAGTAGTACAGCGGGGCGGGGAACCTGCTGTGCATGCCGGGAGAGCATATAAAAGGGGCAGACCTTTGGCCTGGGGGCTGATGTCCAGTGGGGTCCACGCCCAGGTGCCTTCGGCCTGGGTGCATGTGTTCCTGTTCCATCTCGGGTACCTTTAGCCCGGGGTGAGGTACTATCCTGGAGTTCTTGCTGCCCTGGGTATGGAGGCCTAGGTGCGGGAGTAAAGCCTGGAGTCCAGAGCCTTCGTCTGGAGTCCGCTAAGGGTCGAGGAGTCTTAGGGTGCCGCCTCGTGTAGGGGACCATGTTCCAGGGAAGGGAGGATCATTCTGATGGACCGATGCAGGAGTCACGGTGAAGGAAGGGTCTGTTGACTGCCTGGAGAGATGTCTTCCCCTTGATATGGGCTAGGTTCCTAGAAGGAGAAGCTCAAGGTCATCTTGACTGTATCAGAGGCCTTATTCACCCGGCCCGTGGCAGGGGCCTTATACACCCTGGTCTGTGGCAGAGACCAAAGTTCTCCAGGTCCGTGGCAGGGGCCTTGTACACCCGGTCTGTGGCAGAGACCAACCTCAAGGTCTGTGGCAGAGATCGTGCACCTAAAACTGTTTGAGAAACCTAAGCAGTGAAGTGAATGTGCTACGTTTGTGCCTGGACCTCCTCCACACCTTAAGCTGTCCTGTTTCTTTGCTCTAACCTTTTCTATCCGAGTAGAGTTTATTTTGCCATGAGAGAATAAGAGTTGTAATTTCAGCTGGAGTGGACATTGACTTTACTGGGAATTAAAGGACTTGCCTCTACCTACAGTAGAGGTGAGAATCATCCTGCATAACGTTGATTCCATGTGGGGTCGAGGACCTCATCGTCCTCCACATCATCTTCCACCCAGTCTTCACCCCTGCCTTCCTTGTCTGTCTGCACAATTGCAAAAGCAGCAGCAGTTGGCACCTGTGTTTCATCATCATCCGAGACGTGCTGCGATGGTCCTCCCATGTACTCATCATGAAACATAAGTGGTTGGGCATCGGTGCACTCAATGTCTTCCACTTCTGGGGCAGGGCTAGGTGGATGGCCCTGGGAAACTGTCAGCAACCCAATCTACTATCGCCTGTACTTGTCCTGGCCTAAACATTCGTACAGCCTCATTAGGCGCAACAAAATACCGCCGCAGGCTCGGTCGCCTACTCGCACCTGAGGAAGGTGTTTCACTTGTGCGTGTATCTGGCACAGATCCACCACGTCCTCTCCCTGCAACAGGAGCTCCACCAGCAGCACCACGACCGGGGCCACCACGTCCCTTTGACCTTCTCCTCATATTTTCCAAATTTAGGATGTTGCCCTAAATGGGTGTTTTTGGAAGAGCAGAACACACCCACAGTACGTAACCGCTGAATCGCACAGCTACAGAACTGCAGAAAATGCTATTAAAAAAAATGTTTTTTTTTTAGTATAGCACAGTAGAAGAAAAGTATATATAAATTGTTTATTTCACACACCTCCACATATGTATAACACACTGCAAAATATTTTTGGTGGCCCTAAATGGCGTTTTTTGGTAGACCACAATACACCCACAGTACGTAACCGCTGAATCGCACAGCTACAGAACTGCAGAAAATGCTATTCAAAATAAAGTTTTTTTTTTAGCATAGCACAGTAGAAGAAAACTATATATAAATTGTTTATTTCACACACCTCCACATATGTATAACACACTGCAAAATATTTTTTGTGGCCCTAAATGGTGTTTTTTGGAAGACCACAATACAACCACAGTACGTAACCGCTGAATCGCACAGCTACAGAACTGCAGAAAATGCTATTAAAAAAAAAATTGTTTTTTTAGTATAGCACAGTAGAAGAAAACTATTTAGAAATTGTTTATTTCACACACCTCCACATATGTATAACACACTGCAAAATATTTTTTGTGGAAAATGGCTCTTTTTGCAAGCGTACATCAAAGTGCAAATTTTTTTATTTTTTTTGCCCTAAACGGGTCTTTTTTTGCACGAGCAAAATAAAATGGACATTTTTTATTTTTTTTGCCCAATGGGTCTTTTGGAAAAGAGCACAATAAAGTGCCTTTTTTTTTTGTCCTAAATGGATCTTTTTCCAAGAGCAGAATACACCCACAGTATGGAAACGGTGTATCTCTCAATGTAATATATGCAGTGCTGGTGCACTGAGCTTGCAGATAAAAGGTAGATTTTCTCTGACACTGGGCTCATAGCAGTGTAAAAAGACTGCACTGCAACACAAACAGGTAAACCTATGCAGATCGCTGAGTTATATCTCTGAATCTGGACTCCTATTCCTATATAATATATCTCTCTCCCTAAAAGCAAAAAACAGGAACCTGGCCCTACACTACACTGTCTCTCTATCTTTTCCCTCACATTCCAGAATCAGGACTAACACATGTATTTTTCTATCTCTCCCTAAAAGCAGCAGCAGCAGACTAGATCCTCTCCCTATCTATTCTGAAGCAGAGTGACGTGTGTGCTGTGTGCCTCTAGCTTATATAGAAGCTGGGTCACATGTTGCACTGACCAATCACAGCCATGCCATTAGTAGGCATGGCTATGATGGCTTCTAAGGGCACACCAGCTAATCAAAAGGTGATTGGCTGTCCCCTGAAGCATTTCTAACTGCGTAATTAGATTCCCGAACCCGGACTTTTGCGCAAAGTCCGGGTTCTGGAAAAAGCTAAAGTTCGGTACGGACCCGAACTTTACAGTTCGGGTTCGCTCAACACTAGTCATAAGAGGAAAAATGTGACTCTCCTTCACTACTGGAGGGTCAACCACACTCGGGGCTAAAACGTCCCTAAGCGTGGGTGCCCTTCTATAAATGAACCTAGGGCGGGATGGTATAATGGCTCCCATTATTCGATCTTTTTTCAAAATGTCCCAGTGCTTCATGATAATTTTTTCAAATTTTTTGTATTGAACATTATAGTCCAAAATGATTCTGAGTTCCGTATTAGCTGGATTAGGTGGTACCTTGGGTCGGGAACCCGCCACCAGAGATGTTCTATTAATTTTGCCGACTTTTTGAATTTCACTGGAAATATCTTCCTTTTTGTAGCCTTTTTGTGTAAATCGTTCAGCAAGGAAATCAGATTGCACAAGATAGTCTGCCTCAGACGTGCAGTTGCGCCTCAGCCGAATAAATTGGCTTCTGGGAATGTTACATAGCCATGTTTTGTGATGGCAACTATCAAGGGGTATATACCCATTCCTGTCTGTCTGCTTGAAGTGATTTTTGGTTTTGAAGACATGTCCATCTCTAAAAATTTCTAGATCTAAAAATGTTATACTTGAGGCATCAGCATTCCAGGTAAGTCTGATATTCTTGGTATTACCATTCAGCTTGGACATGAATAATTGTAGACTAGTCATATTTCCCTCCCAAATGACGTTGACGTTGTGCCTACCACATTGCTGGATCCTTTCCACATCTGAGATCATCTTCCCCTCATGGTGGAAAACAAGCGTCTTTGACCTCTTGTTCATTCAAAAGGTCCATCTGTTCCGGTAATGTCAGGAAAGGCTTCACCCGCTGGTGGTGCTGTTGGTCCTTTGGACTGCAGTGCTAGTGTCCGCCAGCAGGTGTCCTCCTGCAGCCAATATCTCTGTTGGAGGATCTCACCTGCTGGTGGTAACACATGATACATGGACTGCAGTACCGGCATCCACCAGCGGGTGTATTCTGGCAGTATGGGACAGGCAGCACTTCCTGTGGTCAGCTGTGACCTGAAGCTTAATCACTGGACTTCCTTATATACCCGGCAAGTGCAAACACTCCTTGCCCTGGTATCTCTCTTCCTGACCCCCTGGACCTGTGAACCGGACTTTAACCTGTATCTTATCCCAACCTACACCCTGCCTGATCTGATCCGACCCGATCCCTACCTTGAACCCGCACCCTGTTTAACCTGATCCTTACTTCGTGCCCATCCTGCAGCTGTCCCTTCTGTTACCTGGATCCCTGCTCTGCAGCCTATCCATCCGTCCCCTCCCTGTTCCTGTTCTCGTCCCATCCATACCCATCTGCTTGATCCCCTTGTGTATGACCTCGGCCTGGCTTTTACTACGATTCCGGTATCTCCCTTATTTGTATATATTGTTTATAGTCACTGTTGATTTATTCATTGCACCGTGTTCTGTTTGAGGTGGTTGTTTGTTGGTCACTCACCATAATAAATTGTATATTTTCACCTACACCCGTTTGGTTTCCTTTTATGCAGTCACACAGTCTGGTCTATTATCAATCTCTGACAGTATACCAGGGCCATTCCTGATCAGACGTGACTTCATTGAGGAACCATCCTGTGGTGTGTTTTTGCTGATATGGATCACGATGAGATCCTTTACTATTCTCTGCTGGCGACAGAGGAGGGTGAATATTGTCGCCAGATGTTAAAGGGATGGACGAGTGACCAGCTGAGGGAAACTATCCGATCGGCTAATTTCTGGGTGGATCAGGGTTACATGCAGCCTGAGGATGTTCTGCCGTTGACCCGGTTATGTGTAGAACCAGCCCTGTCATTTGTTCCCGAGGGAAGTGATGACTTCTCTCCCCCTTTCAGTGGTGATCAGGTTGAGTCCCTGGTTTGGCTATTAGAGGATGATCCAGCTTCTTTTGATGAGCATTACTCCCTCTGTTCCCAGCAGGTATTATCTGAATGTGTTAGTTCTGTGCAGTGTCTGATTATACAGGGTGTGTGCGAATCAGTTTTTGTTCAGCCTTTGCTGCAGGCATGGTCAGATCTCCTCCCGAATTCAGCCAAGCCACAACATCCCGGCCCCTCCATCAATCACCTGCCTTCCCAAGAATATATCCGCCCATTGCCTATGGCAACCCCAGCTACCGTCCAGTGTGTTCAGCCCCCCAAATACTACTACCCCGTCTCTACCTGTTGCACCTACCCTGTCTTCAATCCACCTGCTTCTTCCCTCCTATCCGTAGCCAATCCACAAGAACCTCCTCCAGCCACTGTCCCTGCACCTCTGCCATTTTCTTCCATTTGTTCAATCCCAACCTTTTCATATATTCCCCCCGCTACTTGCAAACCTGCAGCGACTAAATCCAAGAAAAAGCGGAAGTACTTCCCAACCCACACAATCCAACCTACCTCCACACCCACCAACCTGCTCCAGCCTGCGGTTCCCAAGCCAGCCTTCCAGCCTGCGGTTCCCAAACCAGCATTCCAGCCTGCGGTTCCCAAATCAGCCTTCCAGCCTGAAGTTCCCGTGCCAGCCTGCCAGCCTGAGGTTCCCGTGCCAGCCTGCCAGGCCTGAAGTTCCCATGCCAACCTGCCAGCCTGAGGTTCCCGTGCCAGCCTGCCAGCCTGAAGACCTTGTACCAGCCTGCCAGCCTGAAGACCCTGTACCAGCCTGCCAGCCGGAAGACCCTGTACCAGCCTGCCAGCCTGAAGACCCTGTACCAGCCTGCCAGCCTGAAGACCCTGTGCCAGCCTGCCTGCGTGAAGTTCCCGTGCCAGCCTGCCAGCTTGAAGTTCATGTGCCTGCCTTCCAAACTGAAGTCCTGATGACGGTGTCCCAGTCGGAAGATCCAGTGCCCGTTTCCCGGCCTGTGGTTGTGGTGCCCGTTTCCCGGCCTGTGGTTGTGGTGCCCGTTTCCCGGCCTGAGGTTGTGGTGCCCGTTTCCCGGCTCGAGGTTGTGGTGCCCGTTTCCTGGCTCGAGGTTGTGGTGCCCGTTTCCCGGTTTGAGGGTATGATGCCCGTGTCACAGTCTGTGGAGCCTACTACCCAGTCTGACATGTTCCTGACTGCTGCCCAGCTCGATGACCCAGAGCCTGCTGCCCAGCTCGATGACCCGGAGCCTGCTGCCCAGCCCGATGTGTTCCTGTCCGCTGCCCAGCTCGATGACCCGGAGCCTGCTGCTCAGCCCGATGTGTTCCTGTCTGCCGCCCAGCTCGATGACCCGGAGCTTGCTGCCCAGCCTGAGATGATCCCGTCTGCTGCCCAGCCTGAGATGCTCCCGTCTGCTGCCCAGCCTGAGATGCTCCCGTCTGCTGCCTAGCCTGAGATGATCCCGTCTGCTGCCCAGCCTGAGATGATCCCGTCTGCTGCCCAGCCTGAGATGTGCCCGTCTGCTGCCCAGCCTGAGATGTGCCCATCTGCTGCCCAGCCTGAGATGATCCCATCTGCTGCCCAGCCTGAGATGATCCCATCTGCTGCCAAGCCTGAGGTGTTCCCGCCTGCTGCCCAGCCTGAGGTGTTCCCGTCTGCTGCCCGGCCTGAGGTGTTCCCGTCTGCTGCCCGGCCTGAGGTGTTCCCGTCTGCTGCCCGGCCTGAGGTGTTCCCGTCTGCTGCCCGGCCTGAGGTGTTCCCGTCTGCTGCCCAGCCTGAGGTGTTCCTGTCTGCTGCCCAGCCTGGTGTGCCCCTGTCCGCTGCCCAGCTTGATGTGACTATTTCCTGCCCGGATGTGCCTACTGTCTGCTGCCCGGCCTGAGGTGTTCCCGTCTGCTGCCCGGCCTGAGGTGTTCCCGTCTGCTGCCCGGCCTGAGGTGTTCCCGTCTGCTGCCCAGCCTGAGGTGTTCCCATCTGCTGCCCGGCCTGAGGTTTTCCCGTCTGCTGCCCAGCCTGAGGTGTTCCTGTCTGCTGCCCAGCCTGGTGTGCCCCTGTCCGCTGCCCAGCTTGATGTGACTATTTCCTGCCCGGATGTGCCTACTGTTTGCCCGGATGTGCCCGCTGTCTGCCCGGATGTGACCTTGCCTGATGCCCAGCTTGTTGCTATGAACTTCCCCCAGCAGCAGGTCGTTGGAGCGTCCGGAGGCCGCTCCTTTGAGGGGGGGTACTTTCAGGAAAGGCTTCACCCGTTGGTGGTGCTGTTGGTCCTTTGGACTGCAGTGCTAGTGTCCTCCTGCAGCCAATATCTCTGTTGGAGGATCTCACCTGCTGGTGGTAACACATGATACATGGACTGCAGTACCGGCATCCACCAGCGGGTGTATTCTGGCAGTATGGGACAGGCAGCACTTCCTGTGGTCAGCTGTGACCTGAAGCTTAATCACTGGACTTCCTTATATACCCGGCAAGTGCAAACACTCCTTGCCCTGGTATCTCTCTTCCTGACCCCCTGGACCTGTGACCCGGACTTTAACCTGTATCTTATCCCAACCTACACCCTGCCTGACCTGATCCGACCCGATCCCTACCTTGAACCCGCACCCTGTTTAACCTGATCCTTACTTCCTGCCCATCCTGCAGCTGTCCCTTCTGTTACCTGGATCCCTGCTCTGCAGCCTATCCATCCGTCCCCTCCCTGTTCCTGTTCTCGTCCCATCCATACCCATCTGCTTGATCCCCTTGTGTATGACCTCGGCCTGGCTTTTACTACGATTCCGGTATCTCCCTTATTTGTATATATTGTTTATAGTCACTGTTGATTTATTCATTGCACCGTGTTCTGTTTGAGGTGGTTGTTTGTTGGTCACTCACCATAATAAATTGTATATTTTCACCTACACCCATTTGGTTTCCTTTTATGCAGTCACACAGTCTGGTCTATTATCAATCTCTGACAGGTAAGCAGGTTTTCCTTATATTGGATGCACCAGTCACATACTGCATGAAGAAGATTATTATCATATTTCTTCAGTTCAGCTTTTCCACCATTGTTCATCAATATATGGACATTTATTGCGCTGCACTGTTATTTTTTACATATTCTGTTTGGGTTATTGTGTGATTTACCTATTTGGTGTTCAGCTGCATTAGTTTTATTAGTCATATGGGCGCTGATTGCTTTTTCTTTTATTTCTGTTATCTATCACATTTCTTTTAGCAGCACATATGGATGTCTTTCAATTTTTGGAACATAGAGAGGTTAAACTTAGTGAGGTGTTTTCTGATACACCCACACCCACTCATCCAGATGATTTATCCGTATGTTTCAAAAAATTGGCTTTCGCCTTTGAGAAGAAGATTAAGGCATGGTGGGATATTGCCTCATTCGAGCAATATACCAAAATTAAACTTATTCCCAGACGTCTAAGGTGGGATGTCCCACCCAATGATGGCCTCCTGGATGAGGAGTCTATGCGAGAATGGCAAAATTTATTTTGCCAAAAAGGTCAGGATCTGATTGACCTTCTTCTCATCAGGAAACATAGGAAAATTAAGATTCTTGATAAGCAAATAGGAGAACTTAAACTCAAAATTGAGCCATTCCAAGAATCTCCAGATTTTTCCAAATTATCAGGTGAACTTAAAAACAAGATGTTTAAGTGGGACAAGGAAACACAGGAAAAAAAGAAAACTAAGTACATTAGGGATTCTAGTGATTTTGCAAGGGGTGAGATTTTCAAATGGCAATCCAAGGTCCCCAACCCTGATGTGGGGCCCAATAATGTGCCTCGACCTCATACCCCACATATCCCTGCACTTTCCACTCCTGTTACCTCTAGAGTCCCACCTGCCAGGGGTCCACCAGCTCGAGGTGGGGGACACCCCAACGGCAGGGGCCATCCCAACAGAGGGGGACGGGGTAAGGGTACTCCTTACCATCATCCACCTCCTTATGAATACAATAATTGGCGGGACCATGGTCCCAATAGGGATCATGTCCCTAATGGTCCTCCCAATAGGGAAAATTTTTACCATCAGAATCCCTATGGTAGAAACCCAGACCATCTAAGAAGTAACGATCCATATTCTGATCATGATCAGATTTCCACCTATAACCGCTTTGCTCCTCTATCTCACGAAATTAACCCTCCAAGTGATAATAATTTTTTAGGCCAACGTCAACCACACTGGGAGGACCCTTGGGGCCATACCCCCCCAGGAACCAAACAAGGGGGAAAAAGACAAATAAGAGAGGAAGAAGAGCCGGAAGAAGAGTTAAAAAGGCTAAGGCGGTAATAGGAGCAGGAGTATTTACCATCAGTGGCTCGGATTTGTCGGTGGAGGAACTCAAAGTGCTTGACAAAGGACTTAAGTTCGCTCCAGTTCGGAATTTTAACAAATTCCAAACTTATATTAGTCTGCAAAAGTTTGTAAGAACGCTCAATATTAAACGTAATTTCCTCTCCAAATCAAGAGTTTCCACTGTCACCCCAGTCCCTTCAGTACCTTTAGAATTTCACTCACAGCTTGCCAATAAATCCACCTTCAACCCTCCAAAACACGACCATAAACATATTGAAGTCTTCAAAAATATGGTCACCACCGATTTGGACCGCATGAAGATTAAGAAAGTGAGAGACCCTCACTATCTCAAAATGGGCATTGCCACATTATAGAAAAATAAAAATGTCGTAGTTAGACCGGCAGACAAGGGGGGTGGATTGGTTGTCATGAGCAAAGTCTTCTATGACAATGAAATGAACAGATTATTGTCGGATCATTCTACGTATCAACTCATGACCAAATATCCTGTATTTGTCTATAAAAATGAACTTCAAGCTCTTGTAGAGCGAGGTAAATTGTGTGGTGTTCTCACTAAAAAAGAGGCCCTGTATTTGGATCCCAGTGCGTGCAGGAGACCGATCATCTATTTTCTACCCAAGGTGCATAAAAACGCCCAGGTTCCACCTGGGAGACCCATTGTAAATTGAATTGATTCGGTCACTGCACGCCTGGGCCAATACATTGACCATTTTCTTAAACCTTTAGTTTGTGCAACTACTGCCTACCTCAAAGATACTAGACATGCCATACAGGTGGTTGAGTCCACGCCCGCCAGTGCCAACAGTTTGTTGGTTACAGCGGACGTGGGCTCATTGTACACTATTATTGGCCATCAGGATGTCATTAGGGCAATTAAATGGGCCTTGGATGCTTCCGACCTCCCTCCCTTATTGATTAATTTTCTTGTAGATGCACTTTCTTTTTGCTTAGCCAGAAATTATTTCTGGTACGATCACAGATTTTTTCTTTAAACCCTTGGAGTTGCCATGGGAGAACGTTTTGCGCCTAGTGTGGCAAACGTGTTCATGTCATTATGGGAAGAAGAAACTATTTTTAATGAGAGACCAGCTCAATTAAAGTGCTACTATCACTACATAGACGATTTGATCATAATTTGGGAGGGAAATATGACTAGTCTACAATTATTCATGTCCAAGCTGAATGGTAATACCAAGAACATCAGACTTACCTGGAATGCTGATGCCTCAAGTATAACATTTTTAGATCTAGAAATTTTTAGAGATGGACATGTCTTCAAAACCAAAAATCACTTCAAGCAGACAGACAGGAATGGGTATATACCCCTTGATAGTTGCCATCACAAAACATGGCTATGTAACATACCCAGAGGCCAATTTATTCGGCTGAGGCGCAACTGCATGTCTGAGGCAGACTATCTTGTGCAATCTGATTTCCTTGCTGAACGATTTACACAAAAAGGCTACAAAAAGGAAGATATTTCCAGTGAAATTCAGAAAGTCGGCAAAATTAATAGAACATCTCTGGTGGCGGGTTCCCGACCCAAGGTACCACCTAATCCAGCTAATACGGAACTCAGAATCATTTTGGACTATAATATTCAATACAAAAAATTCGAAAAAATTATCATGAAGCACTGGGACATTTTGAAAAAAGATCGAATAATGGGAGCCATTATACCATCCCGCCCTAGGTTCATTTATAGAAGGGCACCCACGCTTAGGCACGTTTTAGCCCCGAGTGTGGTTGACCCTCCAGTAGTGAAGGAGAGTCACATTTTTCCTCTTATGACTGTTTTTTACGCATGCGGCAGATGTCCAGCCTGTAAAAAATGTAAACATCAAACGGAGAAAAGATTTTGCCGCTCCCACCACAGGCAAAACATATTCAATTAAAAGTCTCATCACATGCAATACCGTGGGGGTGGTCTATGTCCTTGAATGTGACTGTGGATTACATTACATAGGAAGAACCTCCAGACCCCTCCATGTTCGTATTGGAGAATATGTGAATAACATTATTAACGGTGTAAGAACTCACAATGTCTCCAAACATTTTCGTCTGTTTCATAACAGAGACCCTAAATGCCTGAAATTTTGGGGCTTAGAGAGAGTGAGACCCCACTGGAGAGGTGGCAATTACATCAGACAACTAGGGATGAGCTTGGTGTTCGAGTCGAACATAAATTCGACTCGAACATCGGCTGTTCGACCGTTCGGCGAACATCGAACGATTTGGGCCGTTAGCGCCAAATTCGAGTGACGCGAACGGCCCACAATACACTGCGCCATTGCAGTGCAATCCCGGCGCTGTGATTGGCCAAGCATGCACTGTGACCCCGCATGCTTGGCCAATCACATGGCCGGCAGCTAGGAGAGCCATAATTGGCCACAGGCAGGTTGCCTGTGGCCAATTATAGCTCAGGGGGTCTAGCATACGCCCCACACTATAAAAGGCCGCCAGCGCGGCGGCCTTGTGTAGTGTGTTCCGGCGCAGGGAAAGAGTTACATAAGCAGGAACAGTGTCAGTGCTATTTGTACCTCAAACTTGTGTGTAGGGAGAGAGAAGGATAGGCAGGGAGAGTGTCAGTGTCATATTCTTTGCTAAACCTTGTGTGCAGGGAGAGAGAAGGATAGGCAGGGGACAGTGTCAGTGTCACATTCTTTGCTAAACCTTGTGTGCAGGGAGAGAGAAGGATAGGCAGGAAGAGTGTCAGTGTCATATACTTTGATAAACCTTGTGTGCAGGGAGAGAGAAGGATAGGCAGGGGACAGTGTCAGTGTCATATTCTTTGCTAAACCTTGTGTGCAGGGAGAGAGAAGGATAGGCAAGGGACAGTGTCAGTGTCACATTCTTTGCTAAACCTTGTGTGCAGGGAGAGAGAAGGATAGGCAGGGAGAGTGCCAGTGTCATATACTTTGATAAACCTTGTGTGCAGGGAGAGAGAAGGATAGGCAGGGGACAGTGTCAGTGTCATATTCTTTGCTAAACCTTGTGTGCAGGGAGAGAGAAGGATAGGCAGGGGACAGTGTCAGTGTCACATTCTTTGCTAAACCTTGTGTGCAGGGAGAGAGAAGGATAGGCAGGGAGAGTGCCAGTGTCATATACTTTGATAAACCTTGTGTGCAGGGAGAGAGAAGGATAGGCAGGGGACAGTGTCAGTGTCATATTCTTTGCTAAACCTTGTGTGCAGGGAGAGAGAAGGATAGACAGGGAGAGTGTCAGTGTCATATACTTTGATAAACTTTGTGTGCAGGGAGAGAGAAGGATAGGCAGGGGACAGTGTCAGTGTCATTGTTGCTAAGCCTCCTGCACATTATACACCTGAAGTTAGCCCGTATTGCTGCTTTTTCCTGGTGTGTTACACCAACAGGCATTTGCAGCACTTACAGCGGGCGGAGTGTGCCTCCTTATCATATTACACCTGAAGTTAGCCTGTATTGCTGCTTTTTCCTGGTGTGTTACACCAACAGGCATTTGCAGCACTTACAGCGGGCGGAGTGTGCCTCCTTATCATATTACACCTGAAGTTAGCCTGTATTGCTGCTTTTTCCTGGTGTGTTACACCAACAGGCATTTGCGGCACTTACAGCGGGTGTGGTGTGTCAGTTGCTGTGAGACCTTTGGAGTGAGAGGACGTGCCTGTAGGGAGCTCCTGGAGCTCCAGGAGGAGGGGGTGTGATGGCCTCCTCCAGCCCAGGACCGGGGCAGCTTTCCCGGCCTGATGCTGCTGCCTCCTCCCTGGGGATTAAGGACCTATCCAGGGAGGAGATGCTCTTTTTACGGACCCAAGGGGAACTAATGGACTGGACCTTGCCCCAGCCTGGGGAGGGTCCGGCAAAATTACAGAGGAGGATCGTGAGGGTCAAGGACCTGATCCAGAAGGCCAGTCGGGCCTTCTGTGGGAAGATGGCAGTCCTAACGGACCTAAGGAACAGGAGAGACCGGGCCAGCAGTTTCAGAAGAGGCGAGTATGCCGAGGCCATTGGCCTTTTAAAGGGCCAGAGCGGTGACCTATGGACCCTGCTTGGTGGGCTATGTGAGAGAGGCCGAGGGGAGACAGATTTCCTGCTAGAAGTGAGGACTGAACTCCGGAGAGCGAGTAAGGAGGGCTCCCAGGCTGCCAGACGTAGCAGCCAGAAAAACCTGGGCGGCAAGAGGAAGTGGGAGGGGCTAGCGGCGTCCGTGCGGCCACTTCCGGTTTTCCTGGTCGGCCTGACCCGGAAGTGGGCGGGGGGGTTGACCAGGAAGTAAGTCCTGAACCGGAAGTGGTCGGGGACTTCCGGTCTGCGGCCGCTGATGGCCCTGAAGGAGATGGGATGGAGGTATGTGGGGAAGGGAAAATGTGTGGGGATATTATGGCATTGGATTCCACAGGGGACCCGAGCCCAGCCCAGAGGGTGGGCAGGTGGAGCGAGGCCGAGGCTGGGGAACTTCTTGGGGATCACCCAGCCTTGGCCTTTATCAGAGATATGGAGTCTCAGGGGGGACAGTCAAAGGGGAAGGAGCAGCCACGGCCGCAGGAGCAGGGGGAGGAGCCATCTGGGGCTCATGCCTGCAGCTCCAGTGGGCCCCCAGTGGTAGACCCTCCTCCTAGTGTTAGGAGGAGGGATGTTGTGGTTGTGGCTTGCTCCGGGGGGGCGGTGGATGGGAGGGACCCCCCCCCGGCAGGATTAGGCCGGGGGTTCCCCTGGTTGGTGTGTCAGCCATGGGTGCTGGGGTGCCCTCCGAGGGTGCCCCTGGTGATGCGGCGGAGGGCTCTACTGGCGCTCAGGCTGGGGGTATTTTGGGGCAGGCCCAGGAGGCAGAGCTGCTTGAGGCACTTAGGGAGACCAAGTCTTTTGCCCGGGTGGCAGGGACCAGCGTCCCTTTGGCCCCTCTGTACAGCCAGTTTGGCGCCCAAAACTTCCGGGTTCCCCCCGCAGACCAGCTCCAGGGGGTGAACCCGTGGTCGAGAGGTACAGGGGGTCCGGAGAGGCGCAGGCGCAATGTCGTGCAGCTGCGGTGGGAGGGACCTGGACAGTGCCCCAGCAGGGGGCAGGTAGTGGATCTTCTGCTGAAGGGGGCCAACTTCAAGGTAGCCGACCTCTTCGCAGTGATCCATCCCACGGGCACCAAGGAGTTTGATGTCAGTTTTTCCTCCTTGGTGCTAATGGAGCTCTTTCTCACCGTCTATGAGCTCCTGAAGAGGTCGGAGCCTTGGAAGTTCTTTAGGGTGGTCCCCCTGTCCAGGCAGGAAGATATAAAGTCCCTGACCATTTTGGTCAGGAACGAATTCCTCCCACCTGAGGACATTGCCACCTGGTTGGGGAGGTATGGGCAGCTGCAGTCTCCCCTCCGCAAAAACCTGGATGAGCGTGGGGTCTGGACCGGGGCGTGGCTGGCCAGCATCCATCTCAAGCGCCAGGGGACCAGTGTGACCCATGTCCCTGGTAGCGCGTTTATTGGAAGAGATAGGATCCTGGTCTTTTACCCCGGTCAGCCCCGTCGCTGCTTCAAGTGTGGGAGTCCCACCCATTTGAGTGCGGATTGCACAACGCCCCGCTGCGTCAGGTGCAACAGGCCTGGGCACTCCTCAGAGACTTGCAGACTAATTGTCTGCAACCTCTGTGGGGTGTCCGGCCACCCATTCAGCCGCTGCCCCAAGGCTTTTCGGGGGCGTGCGGCTGATGGGGATGGGCCAGGCCCAGATGACGCACCGGAGGGAGTGGGTCTCCCACCCCAAGCGGGCTAAGGTGATGGGCCTGGGGCTGGTGGCCCAGAGGGGCCTTTGCCGCAGAGGCAGAGGTCCGGGTGTAGGCGCGGTGGAGTGGGGGCCCCTGCTGGGAATGTGCCTGGTCCCTCGGGACTTGTTTCTGGGGGGCCGGGTGCGCCAGCGCTGGGCCCAGTGGGGGTGAGGGGTCGGGGGGTGGGGGGCCCTCTGCTGAGGGCCGACCCCCTCCCCCTCTTTCTTCTACGCCTCCTCCTCCTTCTGCCCCCTCTCTTTCCCCCCTCCCTCCCTTCCTTCCCCCCTCCTTTTCCCCCTCCTCCCCCCCATTTCCCCCCTCCTTTCCCCCCTTCCCCCTATTCTCCCTCTCCCCTCCCCCCTTCCCCCTATTCTCCCTCTCCCCTACCCTCTCCCTCTTCGCCTCCGTCCCCTTCCCGTCCCATCCTGGATCCCCTTTTGTGTTTCCAGGATTCAGGGGGGGAGGGTATGGAGGTGGCTGAGTCGTCAAAGGGATTGCACAAGAGGCCCAAGGATGCCTCTAGCGGGCACTCTGACGACAATGTGGGCGGCCAGACCCAGGAGGGCTGGCTGCAAAAGAAAGTTAAGAAAAAAGTAAAAATGAAGGGTCCTGGGCAGGTTGGGGTTTCTGTACCCCGGGTTGTCCCTAGTAGGGACCCTAGGAGCCCCCCCAGTGATCCTGGGAAATATGTATGGGGTCCTCTCCGATTCGGAGGAGGACCCCGGGGTGGAGGCAAAAACGCAGAGGAGAATGAAGGCCAAAATCACTAAGGATGGCGGTACCCTCTCCAATACGCGTTGCGACCATTAATGTCGCAAGTGTGCGTTCTGCCGCGGCTCGTTTCATGGCCTTTGATTTTCTCAGCCGAGTTGAAGCTGACATTTTGTTTTTGCAAGAGACCTGGCTGGCATCGGTGGCAGAGATACATCTAGCAAAGAGGGAGTGGAGGTGCGGGCCCTCCCTCTGGTCTCTTGCGGCCGAACCCTGCAGTGGAGTTGCAGTCCTTTTTAAGACTGGTCCGGTGGCTTGTCGACGAGTGATTGAGGTAGAGGTCGGTAGGTGCCTGGTAGTGGACGCCGTCGTGAGGGGGTAATTCCTTAGGCTGATCAACTTCTATGGCCCTCAGACCAGGAGGGACAGGAAGAGCCTCCTCACGATGGTCAAGCCCTACCTGTTTACGTCCCAGCTGGTGGTCTTTGGTGGTGACTACAACATGGTCACCAGATCAAAGGATCGGGCAGGCGCCTCAGGCCCCCTGGGATATGATAGCATTTTCTTGAATAGTATAGTAAGGGAAGCTGGGTTGGTGGATGCGCATGTTCAGCGCCTCCCCAACCACACTGGGTTCACCTATGCCCGAGGTAGTAGTAGGAGTAGGTTAGATAGGTTTTTTTAATAGGGGACTCTGCCTTTGCGGCACCTGTGTTGCAGGCGGTAGAGTTCTCCGATCACTCTGTGACCCTGAATGTGGCCGACACCCCTCAGAAAGGTCGAGGTCTCTGGCGTCTTAATGGATCGCTGCTCGAGGACCTCGAGGTTAGGGAGGCCTATGAGATCTTCCTTGCGGATCAGGCCTCGCTCCTTGAGAGCGGCTGCTCCCGCCAGGAATGGTGGGAAGTGGTGAAGAAGAGGTCGGAGGGCTTTTTCCGCAGGATCTCTAGGTACCGGGCGACATCCAAGTACCTGGCCTACCAGAAGTTGCGCAGGCAGTTAGACCGCCTGGTTTCAGCTGGGGGCCCTCAGGAACAGATATCCGATCTGAAGCTTCAGATGAAGGGGTGTCAGTATGACCGTCTTGCCTCCCTGGTCCTTGAAAGGGACTACGGGAAGTTTTCCTTCCCGGATCCCTACAGGAGCTGTGGTAAGGCGGTGAGTTTGAAGGTCATACATGGCTTGAAGGATGCCTCGTGGTCCCTGGTCCGGTCCAGACTGGGTATCCTGAGCATCATCAGGGACCATTTTTCAGACCTCCTTCGAAGGAAGCCTTTGGATATGGAGAAAGCCAGGGCGTTTCTTGATGAGACCCCACTTCGTGCGGGGCCTGATCTCCCGGACTCTCTGATAGCGGAAATCTCGGTTGCAGAAATCGAGCAGGCCATCGACTCTTTGTCCTTAAAAAATTCAGCTGGGGCCCGATGGGCTTACGGCTGAATTTTATAAAACCTTTAAGAGTCTTTTAGCTCCTCACTTGAGGGAGGTTTTCAATGAGTGTTTGGCCAACGGCCTGTTCCCTCCCTCAATGAGAAGGTCAGCCTTGATTCTGCTGTCAAAGGGGAAAGATCCGACTGTGATTGAGAACTGGCGCCCGATCGCCCTTCTCACTACAGATAGGAAGTTGTTGGCGAAAATACTCTTTTTGCGTATGTCAGCAGTCGCTGACAAGATGCTGTCTGTCTCCCAGCACTGCGCAATTCCTGGCCGGAGCACCTTTAGTGCCGTCCTGAGCGTCCGGGAGGCCGTGGAAAGGTGCAGGGCAAAGGGGATGGGCAGTATCTGCTGGCATTAGACCAGGCCAAGGCTTTTGACCGGGTGAACCATGAGTACCTCTGGCTTCTTCTGAGAAAGTACGGTTTGCCTGAGCAATTTGTGAATTGGCTGAAAGTATTGTACAGGGGGCGGTGAGCTTCCCTCTTGTCAATGGTTGGGTGGGTCCTGCCTTTGCTGTGGACTCTGGGGTCAGGCAGGGTTGCCCGTTGAGCCCCCTTCTCTACGTCTTTGCCGTCGATCCCTTTGTGAGAAGGCTCGACTGTGAGCGTTTGAGGGGGGTTCCGGTGGAGCCTTGCATTGGTCTGGATCCGGCAGTGAGGGTGGTGGCCTACGCGGACGATGTCTCGGTGGTGGTGTCCAGTCGCGAGGAGGCCCTCTTTGTGGAAACGCAGATTGGGAGCTACTCCGAGGCATCTGGTTCATTGGTCAATTGGGGCAAGAGCGAAGTTCTCTGGTTGGGGAAGGAAGGCGAGCACTTCGCTATTCCGGACGTATTTCCTCAGCCCCAGCCAGAAGTTAAAATCCTTGGCATCCTATTTGGCCCGGATGATTACCCCAAGCTAAATTGGGAGCGCAGACTGGTCGGTGCATCTCGGAAGGTGAATGCCTGGAAGGGCTGGAAGCTGTCATTGAGGGAAAGGGTAAGCCTGGTCAAAACATACCTATTGCCAGAATTCCTCTATGTTAGCTACGTTTGTATTTTGCCTGCATCTCTCTATGCCCGGATTTCTGGCCTGTTTTTCCTGCTGTTGTGGGGAAACAGGCTAAATCTGATCAAGAGGGAAGTCACGTACCGACAGAGGAGGCACGGTGGGTTGGATATGATCAATCCGGTGGTGTTTTTCATCACCTTATTTGTGAAGTTCAACCTGCAGTCCATCTTTGTGGACCTGCCTACTCTGTGGGAGCGCTCATGCAAGAACTGGCTCTTGCTGTTCCTGAGTAGGTGGGAGGATGGGGGTCGGCCCGGTGATCTTCGCAGATCACACGAGTATCTCCCGTCCTGTGTCCCCCAAGCTTTAAAGGTACTGAGGCAGTGGCGGATAACTGCCCTTGAGGTGGGCTCTTCGGGTCGGCGTGAGCTGTACTCAAGAGTCATGGCCTCGGACATTTTGAAGCCCCTGTCTTTAAGGGATTGTCTGGAGAGAGTCCTTGAGAAGGGACTACCCCTTCTGAATTCCCCAAGAATCCCAAGCAAGTTTTGGGATCTTGCGTGGAGGGCCTTCCATGGACGCCTCTATGTCCATGGAAACCTAAAGCACAGGAACCTAGGGGACAGAGGTTGTCCTCTTGCAGAATGTGGGGGGCATTGGAGACCATGGACCATTTTTTGGTCGAATGCCCCTTCAACATTGAAGTTCTCGAGGGGGCAGGGGAAGCCATCGGTTATCCCTGACTCTCGTCCTTGACTTACTCTGAGGTGGTGTACGGCGACTTCAGGGTTCACAGAGGGTTTGAGTTATCGTCACTTTATTTAGCTAGTTTAGTGGCTCTCTATTATACATGGCACGCTCGGTGTTTGGTGTCCACTAGGGGCAAAGTCCTGTCCACGCATGAGGTGGTGGGTGATATCTTCCGGGAGTTGGTGAAGGTGAGGAGTCTTGAGAGGGAGAGGGTTGGAGCCAATAGGAGTGCCCGGCTGTGGAGGGGTTTCTCCTTCCGGCCTCCTTGAGGCTCTGGGCCTTTTTCCTTTCGGGGGGTGGTTCTTTCTGTCCTTTTCACCCCCCTTAGATTTTGAGTTTCTTTTTTTTAGTAGGGCTTGCAGGCATTCTAGACCTCATTTGCGTTCTCGCCTGTAAGTAGCCGATGGGTGGTCGAAAAAGGTTAGTGTTAGGTTTGGTGTTAGTGTTAGGTTTGATGTGTGTTAGTATTAGGATTTTTGTAGGATTAGTGGGTGATGTGTTTTTCTTCTTGTATTTTAGGATTTCGGATATGTATATAATGTGAGACCCACGTGTGGGTGGTCGGTCAATGGGTAAGGGTGGTGGTGGTGAGTTTTTGTAAATATGTGTTAGTTTGATGTGTTAGGGTTTCTTTAATGTATATGTTATTTCTTTTTGTATATACTATAAATATCGGCAGTAGTTTTCAAAAGAAACAAAAATTTACAGCGGGCGGAGTGTGCCTCCTGATCATATTACACCTGAAGTTAGCCTGTATTGCTGTTTTTTCCTGGTGTGTTACACCAACAGGCATTTGCGGCACTTACAGCGGGCGGAGTGTGCCTCCTGATCATATTACACCTGAAGTTAGCCTGTATTGCTGCTTTTTCCTGGTGTGTTACACCAACAGGCATTTGCGGCACTTACAGCGGGCGGAGTGTGCCTCCTGATCATATTACACCTGAAGTTAGCCTGTATTGCTGCTTTTTCCTGGTGTGTTACACCAACAGGCATTTGCGGCACTTACAGCGGGCGGAGTGTGCCTCCTGATCATATTACACCTGAAGTTAGCCTGTATTGCTGCTTTTTCCTGGTGTGTTACACCAACAGGCATTTGCGGCACTTACAGCGGGCGGAGTGTGCCTCCTGATCATATTACACCTGAAGTTAGCCTGTATTGCTGCTTTTTCCTGGTGTGTTACACCAACAGGCATTTGCTGCACTTACAGCGGGCGGAGTGTGCCTCCTGATCATATTACACCTGAAGTTAGCCTGTATTGCTGCTTTTTCCTGGTGTGTTACACCAACAGGCATTTGCAGCACCTACAGCAGGCGTAGTGTGATTCCTGCAAAATATACTCCTGAAACTAGGCCTTATTGCTGGTTTTCCCATTTCCCTGCAGGCCATTAGAATGTCTGGAAGGCAAACAAGGAGAGGCAGACAGTCAGGAGCCAATAAAAGAGGGCAAGCAGGCTCTGTGTCTAGAGACAACAGTGCTGGTCGTGGGCGCGGTGTATCGCCATCAGCACGTGGCCATGGGACACGCTTGTCCTTCTTCTCGGCAGCTGGACGTGTTGAGCTGCATCATGCCGAAGACTTGGTAGAGTGGATGACCAAGCCCTCCTCATCCTCTTCATCCTCTCTCACCCAGGCTCAGGGTACTGGCAAAGCAGCTGCCAAAGCGTCCTCTTCCCTGGTATCAATGTCATCATCAGTCACTCCTTCCCTAGACCAACCATGTCCTCCTGAGGAGTCCCCCGAACTGTTTGAGCACAGTGTTGGGTACATGCTCCAGGAGGATGCCCAGCATTTCGAAGGGTCTGATGATGATACCCAGCTAGAGGAAGGCAGTAGCGTGAGAGCAGAGAGAGGGGATGCTCAAGAAGGACACCAATCTGGCAGTCATGTTCCAGCAGCTGCAGCATACTGCCAGATTGGCTCCAGTGATGAGGAGGGAGGGGATGATGAGGTCACTGACTCCACGTGGGTGCCTAATAGGAGAGAGGAGGAGGAGGAGGAGGAGGATGAGGAGGAGTCACATCTCCAATGAGGCAGGATGCCCTCGGGGGGCCAGCGTAAGGGCAGCACACCGACGGAATCACACCGCAGAGCTCCACCTGTGCAGGGCGCTGCCTCTGCCCGTTATTCAAAAAGTTCTTTGGTGTGGGCCTTTTTTGAGTCGAGTGCATCAGATCGCACAGCTGCTGTTTGCAACATATGTCTCAAGCGTATATCGCGTGGCCAAAACATCACCCGCTTGGGCACCACATGCTTGACCAGACATATGTTGACCTGCCATGCAGCTCGTTGGCAAGCCTACCTTAAAGACCCACACCAAAGAACAAAGCGGACCTCTCCTTGCACCGCATCAGCTGGGATCTCCAACCCCACTATACCTTCAGTCCTCTCTGAAACCTGCACTGAGAGGAATGAAGGTGTAGAATTAGGTGTGTCACAGCCAAGTACTTGCGGGCACTCTGCTAGCAGTACACCGACGTCCGATTCTAGCAGGCAAATTTCCCTGCCCCAGCTGCTGGACCGTCGAAAGAAGTTCACTCCCAGCCATCCACATGCCCAGCGGTTGAATGCTAGCTTGGCTAAATTGCTAGCGCTTCAACTGCTGCCTTTTCATTTGGTAGACTCGGCCCCCTTCCGTGAGTTTGTGCAATGTGCAGTTCCTCAGTGGCAGGTTCCCAAACGCCACTTTTTCTCACGGAAGGCGATTCCAGCTCTCTACCGGCATGTGGAAGGCAATGTCTTGGCCCCGCCGGACAGGGCGGTCAGCGGTAAGGTGCATATTACCGCTGACTCATGGTCCAGCAGGCACGGACAGGGACGTTACCTTTCTTTCACGGCCCATTGGGTCACTCTTTTGGCAGCTGGGAAGGATGCAGGACAAGGTGCAGTAGTGTTGGAGGTTGTTCCACCGCCACGCCTCCAAAATGCTACTACTGGTTGCGACACACCTCTGTCCTCCACCCCCTCCTCTTCTTCTTCCTCCATGGCCTCTTCCTGTGCTTTGTCCTCGGAACCAGCGGTGCTCCGTAGGCATTCAAGGGGCTACGCAAATACGCAGGCAAAAAGATGCCATGCCGTGCTTGCGCTGGTGTGTTTGGGGGACAGGAGCCACACTCGGGCAGAGATTCTGTCTGCTCTGCAGGGGCAGGACAAGAGGTGGTTGACACCACACCAGCTTAAGCCAGGAATGGTAGTTTGCGACAATGGCACCAACCTCCTCTCCGCTCTCCGACAGGGACAACTGACCCATGTGCCCTGTGTGGCTCACGTCCTTAACCTGGTGGTGCAGTGGTTCTTGGGCAGGTACCCGGGCTTACAGGATGTCCTGAGGCAGGCCAGGAAAGTCTGTGTGCATTTCCGCAGATCTTATAATGCCAGTGCTCGCCTGGCTGAGCTGAAAAAGGAGTTGAACCTGCCCAAGAACCGCCTTATATGTGACATGCCCACCAGGTGGAACTCAACGTTGGCCATGCTGCAGCGGCTGCACACGCAGCAGAGGGCCATCAATGAGTACCTGTGCGACTACGGCACCAGGACAGGGTCAGGAGAGCTCGGTTTTTTTTCACCACGCCAGTGGGGCATGATCAGGGATGCATGCACTGTCCTGGCACCATTTGAGGAGGCCACGAGGATGGTGAGCAGTGACAGTGCATGCATCAGTGACACTGTACCTCTTGTCCACCTGTTGGAACATACGCTGCGTGGAATAATGGACAGGGCACTTGAGGCAGAACAGAGGCAGGAAGAGGACGACTTCCTTGCCTCTCAAGGCCCCCTTTACCCAGACAGTGTTCCTTCTGTCCCACCCATCGCACAGGAAGAAGAGGAGGAGGAGGAGGAGGATTGTGTCAGCATGGCGGTGGAGCCTGGCACTCAGCATCATCAGCAGCAGTCTTTTAGGTATGATTTACAGTCCCAAGAAACCAGTGGACTTGTACGTGGCTGGGAGGAGGTGGCTGCGGATCATGTCGTCCTTAGTGACCCAGAGGACTCCGGACCGAATGCCTCAGCTAACCTACGCTGCATGGCCTCCCTGATCCTGCAAAGTCTGCGGAAGGATCCTCGTATTCTTCGGATCAAGGAGAGGGATCATTACTGGCTGGCCACTCTCCTTGATCCACAGTACAAGGGTAAGGTTGCGGACCTTATCTTACCGTCACAGAGGGAGCAGAGGATGAGACAAATCTGGGAGGCCTTGCAGAAAGGTCTGTGCAACGCGTTCCCAGAGACTGGGAGGTTACAAACTCCTGGTCCTGGACAACGAGTTGCTGAGGCTTCGGTCAGTCAAAGAAGGAGTGGTGGGGAAGGTGGCCGTCTGACCGATGCGTTCAGACAATTCTTTAGTCCGCAGCCCCAAGGTATGATCGGTTCCAGCAACCATCGCCAGCGTCTGATATACATGGTGCAGGAATACACTAGGGGCAAGGTCAGACTTGGACACCTTCCCCACCGAAAATCCTCTGGCTTACTGGGTCTTGAGGATGGATCACTGGCCAGAGCTTGCACAGTATGCAATTGAGCTACTGGCCTGTCCTGCATCCAGCGTTCTTTCAGAACGCACATTCAGTGCTGCTGGAGGATTTGTCACGGATCACAGGGTGCGCCTGTCCACCGACTCTGTTGATCGTCTGACCTTCATAAAGATGAACCAGTCTTGGATCACCACCAGCTACCAAGCACCTGAAGCTGATATAACAGACTAATTTATTTTCAAATGTCACATCCCTTCAAGACTGATGCTGATGCTGAGAGACTGTCCTGTTATGTTGACTGACTCTCCTCCTCCTCCTCAATGATCCTGATTGATGATGATAGCTTGGAAGAACATTTTTGTTTCTGGGTGCCGCCACCAGTGGCTAAGGCCCAATTTTTCAGCCCCTGTTTAACAGGGGCATGTAATTACAATTTTTTATGCAATTCTTTGCAGCATGGCTCATTCCTGCACTCCAACTAGAGTATCTGGGAGAGGTTGCAGTGTTGTGGCACCAGCACCAGTGGCTAAGGCCCAATTTTTCAGCCCCTGTTTAACAGGGGCGTGTAATTACAATTTTTGATGCAATACTTTGCAACAGGGCTCATTGCTGTGCTCCAAGTACAGTATCTGTAAGGGGTTGCAGTGTTGTGGCACCAGTGCCTAAGGCCCAATTTTTCTGCCCCTGTTTAACAGGGGCATGTAATTACAATTCTTGATCTAATAATTCACAGCAGGGCCCATTCCTGCGCCCACCAAGAGTAACTGTGAGGCCTTACAGTGTTGTGTCAACACCACCACCACCACCACCAAAGGCCCAATTTTTCAGCCCCTGTTCAACAGGGGCATGCAATTACAATTCTTGATCTAATAATTCACAGCAGGGCCCATTCCTGCGCCCACCAAGAGTAACTGTGAGGCCTTACAGTGTTGTGTCAACACCACCACCACCAAAGGCCCAATTTTTCAGCCCCTGTTCAACAGGGGCATGCAATTACAATTCTTGATCTAATAATTCACAGCAGGGCCCCTTCATGCGCCCACCAAGAGTTACTGTGAGGGCTCACAGTGTTGTGGCAACACCAACATGTAAGGGGCAAATTTCAGCTCAGTATATATGGCAGGCCCCTACTTTCAAACATCCAACTTACAAACGACTCCTCCTTGCAAACGGAAGGATACAACAGGAAGTGAGAGAAAATCTACCCCTAGGAAGGCAAATTCTCTCCTGTAAGAGTTAATATGGGAAAAAAAGTGTCTCCTCTCCACTGATGCTTTATCACCAATTCTTGTTTCAATAAAAAACCCAAATTTTCAAAAAACATTTGTCATTAGGACGGAAAATGAGGTGAACTGTTCTGAACAGGTGCACACTGCACAGACAGCAAAACAAATGTTACAGGGGTGATAACCCTTCCCTATGTTTTCCAAAAAGCTTAAAAATAGATTTTTTGGCTGGAGCTACACTTAAACAATGTACCTGTTCAAAATTACAAACAGATTCTACATAAGAACAAACCTACAGTCCCTGTCTTGTATGCACCGCCTGTATACGGCTGTTCAGAGTATATAGGGCCTTTTTTATTTTGTGTGCGGGGTTCCCCTTAATATCCATACAAGACCCAAAGGGGCTGGTAATGGGCTGTGGTGGGGGGGGGCTGTGATGGGGTAGCTATGCCATTTTTCTTAAAGATTTTCATCCATATTACCGGGACCAGACATTACATTAAAGCCGCAAGCAGTTTTAAATGGCTTTTTTTCCTTTAGAAATGTAATTTTGTGCCGGGACAGTTCTAAACACGGGAAACACGTGGCACTTCACAGGCATACTTTAGACACCCCCCAGGTATGATATTTAAAGGAATATTTGACTTTTTTTTTCACTTTATGCATCATTAAAATGACTGCTCCCGAAAAACGGCCGTTTTTAAAACTTTTTTTTGGATTGATACATGTCCCCTGGTGCAGAACCCGGGTTCCCAAACCCTTTTTAGGACAATAACATGCATAATAGTCGTTATAATTAGCACTTTAGATTTCGAACGTTCGCATCCATTATATTTAATAGGGTTCGAAAGTTTGTGCGAACTTTTGGTCCGTTCGCGGGTTCTGGTGCGAACCGAACCCGGGGGTGTTCGGCTCATCACTAATTATCACCTTGGATTTATTCACCTTTGTTTATACTATTCCTGATGTTATGTTTTGATATTGATTATCACCTGTTTGTTTATTAGGTGCACTTATCATTATTATTTTCATCTGCCTTCTCCCCATCCCCTACTCAGCGCAGCATTATCTCTCTTTTTTTTTTCCAATAAATTTTTATTAAAGGTTTGACATATACAGATTAGATACTAAGTACATAAAACTCCTAGAGCATTCACGTACCAAGAATCGATGTACTGATTACAAACATAAAATACATCAGTAACGTTGAACAAAGTAGTTTAAACAGACATCAACATATCATTGTTTCAATAAGTAGGGAACAATGGCTCCCAGAACCAGCAGGTGGTACTATTAACCATGCATACTCCTCTCTAGAGGCCTTAAGAAGTATCTGGTCTACTTTTGGTTTAAGTAACCCAAGGGATGTCAAAATGGTTGAATGGATGATCCCCAATGGGTCGACCTCTACCCGTTCACCCCAAAAAGGGTTCTTGCTGTGGACGGGAGGAGACCCCAGATACAGTAGGTGCCGCCGATATTGTATTTCTATCGCGCTCCCATCGCCGAGATTCTCGGCGACAGGAGTGCCGAGATCTCGGCAGCGGGGGTGGCGACACGTGTCGCGCGTTTGCTGCAATAGCGAGGAGACGCGACACTGTATTGAGCGGGGATCCGACGCGGATTCCCGCCAATACCAGGCACTGCGTTTGGTATGACTCCTGAGCGGGAACTCCACGCAAATTTTTAAAGAAAAAAAATGGCGTGGGTTCCCCCTCCAGGAGCATACCAGGCCCTTGGGTCTGGTCTGGATTTGAAGGGGAACCCTACGCCGAAAAAACGGCGTGGGGGTCCCCCTCAAGATCCAAACCAGACCCTTATCCGAGCACGCAACCTGGCAGGCCGCAGGGGAAGAGGGGGGGACGAGAGCGGCCCCCCCTCCCTCCTGAACCATACCAGGCCACATGCCCTCAACATGGGGGGTTTGGTGCTCTGGGGCAGGGGGGCGACCTGCGGCCCCCCCACCCCAGAGCACCCTGCCCCCATGTTAATGAGGACAGGGCCTCTTCCCGACAACCCTGGCCGTTGGTTGTCGGGGTCTGCGGGTGGCAGGCTTATCGGAATCCGGGAGCCCCCTTTAATAAGGGGGCCCCCAGATACCGGCCCCCCCACCCTATGTGAATGAGTATGGGGTACATCGTACCCCTACCCATTCACCTGGTGGAAAAAAATGGTAATAAAAACACAACACAGTTTTTAAAAGTATTTTATTGCACCGCTCCGGAGGTCTTCTTCCGACTTCGGGGGTCTCCGGTGTTGTCGCCGCGCTCTCCGGTTCTTTCTTCTGCCGGGCCTCCGCTAACTTCTTTTTAGCTCTTTTGCTAGTAGAGGCCCGGTCTTCTCCGTCGCCTTCTTCTTCTCCCGCTCTCCGGTTCTTCTCCCGCTCTCCGGTTCTTTCTTCTGCTGGCCCCGGAGCATGTGACTGTGATGTCATGGGAACATGTGACTGTGACGTCATGTGAAGCCTATATTAATCTCTGCGGACCAAAGATTTATCATTACTGCGAGAGGAAGCGACGAGTCAACATCGAGGAGGAGAAGAGGGAAGAAGACGCCGACGGCGACGACGGGAAGACCGGCCCCTCCACTAGCAAAAGAGCTAAAGAAGTTAGTGGAGGGGCCGGCAGAAGAAAGAACCGGAGAGCGGGAGAAGAAGAAGGCGACGGAGAAGACCGGGCCTCCGCTAGCAAAAGAGCTAAAAAGAAGTTAGCGGAGGCCCGGCAGAAGAAAGAACCGGAGAGCGCGGCGACGACACCGGAGACCCCCGAAGTCGGAAGAAGACCTCCAGAGCGGTGCAATAAAATACTTTTAAAAACTGTGTTGTGTTTTTATTACCATTTTTTTCCACCAGGTGAATGGGTAGGGGTACGATGTACCCCATACTCATTCACATAGGGTGGGGGGCCGGTATCTGGGGGCCCCCTTAATAAAGACCCCGACAACCAACGGCCAGGGTTGTCGGGAAGAGGCCCTATCCTCATCAACATGGGGGCAGGGTGCTCTGGGGTGGGGGGGGCCGCAGGTCGCACCCCTGCCCCAGAGCACCAAACCCCCATGTTGAGGGCATGTGGCCTGGTACGGTTCAGGAGGGAGGGGGGGCCGCTCTCGACCCCCCCTCTTCCCCTGCGGCCTGCCAGGTTGCGTGCTCGGATAAGGGTCTGGTTTGGATCTTGAGGGGGACCCCCACGCCGTTTTTTCGGCGTAGGGTTACCCTTCAAATCCAGACCAGACCCAAGGGCCTGGTATGCTCCTGGAGGGGGAACCCACGCCGTTTGTTTTCTTTAAAAATTGGCGTGGAGTTCCCGCTCAGGATTCATACCAAACGCAGTGCCTGGTATTGGCAGGAATCCGCGTCGGATCCCCGCCTATCGGCAATGCGTGTCGCTCATCGTGAAAGGAACATTTTTTTTCTTTCCCGATGACGAGACAGCTCGGCGCTGGCTCTCGCGACGGAGCTCATAGGGTGTCAATATCGCCGCTAGAAGTGGCGAGATTGACACAATATCGGCGGCACCTACTGTAAGGCCATACAGAGCCTATACAAGACTGGGTCATCATTTAACAACTTCAATACAGGGCTTTTATACACCCTTCCTTACCAGACCAATTTGTAGCTTTCAGCGCTCTCACACTTTGAATGACAATTACTCAGTCATGCTACACTGTACCCAAACCAAATTTTTATCATTTTTTTCTCACAAACAGAGCTTTCTTTTGGTGGTATTTAATCACCGCTGGTTTTTTTATTTTTTGCAATATAAGCGAAAAAATTTAGATTTTAAAAAAAAAATAAAAATTTTTTTTGTTTCTATTGTAAAATTTTGCAAATAAGTCATTTTTCTTCATAAAACTGGGCCAAAATGTATACTGCTACATATTTTTAGTAAAAATAACCAAAAAAAGTGTATATTATTTGGTCTCTGTGAAAGTGAAGCCTCGTACACACGACCGAGTTTCTCGTCGTAAAAAAAACACGTCGTTTTTTTCGACGAGATTCTTGTTAACCTTGTCGATTTTCTCGTCAAGCTTTCCATGCGTACACACTGACATTTCCCAATTTCCTCGTTGTTCTCCGCGGTCACGTCCAGCACGTACGACGGCACTATAAAGGGGAAGATCTTTTTTCTTGGTGCCACCCCTTGGGCTGCTTTTGCTGATCTCGTGTTACCGCGTGTGAAGTAAAAGTTTGGGAAGAGACGATTCGCGCTTTTCAGTCTTCGTACTTTTCAGATCGTTTTCTGCGGTTCAGTTTGTGCTTGTGGGTTCGTATCTTGACTTTCAGGGCGTCTAGGCAGGTCGTATCTGTTTTACAGTGCGTTCTTACCTGTTCGTTTCTGTTTTTCAGTTCGTTATTCATAGGCCTTGCTGTTCTAAAGTGCGTTCTGTTCTGTACGTTCTGATAAGACGACCGTTTCCTAGCCATGTCGCCTGGACGTTCTCATCGTCGAGTTCGTGCTGTGCGTGCGCTTGGTGTTGGTCTGCTTGTTTTGGACCAAGACCAGTCCATGAATGGTGTGAGGAGGAGTTCATGGACCAAGAATTGGTTGCTCCAGCGGGACCAATTCTGCCACATGCCTCTGCTGCGGGAGATAGTCGAGAATAATCCTGAGGACTACAGGAATTTTATGCGGATATCTGACCCCATTTTTCAGGAACTGTTGGCTTTGGTGTCCCCCTATATTACCAGGAAGGACACCGTTATGCGGGAAGCCATCAGTGCTGAGCAGAGGCTCATCGCCACGTTACGTTATCTGGCGACAGGGAGAAGTCTTCAGGACTTGAAGTTCACGACAGGCATCTCCCCCCAGGCTCTGGGCCTCATAATCCCAGACACCTGTTCTTCTATTATACAAGTCCTGCAGGAGGACTATATTAGGGTAAGTTTTCTCCATTAACATCACATTTTATGTATTACATGTATGCTAATGTATTGTATTTCTTTCATCCTTCCCTAATTACCATGATTGTAATATGCTGAGAATGTCCCCTTTGTCCTCATGCATGCTTGAAGCTTTAGATTGCCCCTTTTTTCTCCTCCATGCATATTTTCCTTCACTAACCTTTCCAGCAGGGGCACCTTTTGCTCCAAATGTTTGGGGGTTCAAACCCCAATTTAGGAAATAAACTTCCTCCTTTTTTGCTCTGGTGCCTATTAAACGCCCCCATTTGTTCCCTCCAATGCAGCCATTTTGTTCCCTCTAATGCAGCCATTTTGTCCCCTCCAATGCAGCCAGTTCCCCCCCAGCCCTGCACTTACCTTCTTGTGGTCAGCGCCATCCTTCTTCTGTCCTTGATGTCTTCTCCTTCCCTTGATGTTGCATCAGCCAATCATGTTACCATTAAACAGACTTGGTGAACATGATTGGCAGAGCAGCCTGTCAGTGTTTACCCAAGGAATGCCCCCCCCCCCCCTGCGTCCCCTATTTAACTTTTCTGAAGCCAATTACATCCCTCAGGCTGTAATGTGCAAGACAATTTTCCTTACTGTTTCTGATATGCAATTTTAAGCGCATAAATGCCGCAGTTCTTCATATGTCGGTCGCTTAACAGGGGGCCATCCACCTGAATAGTGGGCGGCATAGACAATACATAAAATCTATGGAGTGGGTATTCCTGCGCTACCAATCTGGAGGAGTGTAGGGGTGAATGAAACTATCGCAAGCACCTAGCAGATTAATCCTAACCTGATAAAGTAAAAGATCTAGATGGAGGGGGGTGGTGCTGCGCTGTTTCTAATATTACATATAATTATAATGATAAAATAATAGTGCACAATGGCTAATAAATATCAATAAATAAACAGGTTGTGGAATATGAATAATAAATACAACTGATCAATTATAGTGATGTATAAATACTAGAACCATAAAATCAGTAGTAAAAATATAAATATATATATATAAACTGTAAAAGTAAATAAATATATATAAATCAACCTGTGAATAAATACCAAGGTGAACGTTGCTGTGCAAATATGCTGTGACAATGTGTAAATGAAAAAGACGCCTGCAAATTGCAGTATAATAATAAGTGCACAAATGTGACTGCTAATAGGCAAAGTGCAGTACAGTGCTAAAGTGAAGCAGTAAAATAAAGAAAGGTAAAAATTGTCCAATAAGCAAAGGAACACAAATTGAACTCCAAAAGTTCATAGGAGAAGAACAATGGTAAGTGGTGCCCGTGCTGATCAATTTCTTATAGGTGACAATCCTGCAACTTCATATATGTAAGTGGTGCTGTGGTGATGGGGTGTGTGGATCTTCACTTCCGGTGTCACACACTAAGGTAATGGGTGGCCTCTTACCTTGCGGTAATGAGGTAACTGCTTTTGTATAATGGGGGTCAGTAAATCCTTTATCGCGATCCTGGCGTCCAATAGGTAAACCTTTGTGACAGAATGCTGCTGTTCCTCACATGTGGAATAACCTATACTGGATCTTTAGGGGTTGCTTACATCTCCCAATGATGGCAGGGTTAGAAAGAGAAAATGGGGTCTCGATCGTGAAGTACGTTTAAAAAGGTGTGTATTTTATTGTTGCATAGGTAATACATATGTTGCTTACATGAACTCACATAAAACAATTTTAAGAAAAAAACTTATCCTAGACGAGCGGCGAGCTCGTGTGCCTCCGTCTGTCTGACTGCCTCTCCGTCCCTATGCGTGGCGTCACGGTCACGTGACTTCATCAGGGAATGATGGGAAGGCAATGCAATGGTCTTTAAATACTGTTTGTATTGAAATTGGTGCGGCGGCCATTTTCTCGGAGCCCAATGTTAATCTCCATTGGTGGCCATTTTCTTAAAGTTCCTGTCTTAGTTATGGTGGCGGCCATCTTTTTGGTGGTTAAAAACAATAATAAGGAAGTAACGACTACAATACTTGCGCCGCCATTTTCCTTGTGATTTATTTGAAGATAGGTTTGCGGCCATGTTTATGAAGTCCTTGCAATGGTATATTACGATATCAGGTATCCCATACATAACACAGCAAGGACGTGACCGCATATATAATGAAAAGCTGTTTCAGAGTTGAGGGGGCATCTCATTCCAATTGTGTATAATCACAAATGGAAATATAATTAAAAATGATTGTAAATATATAAAACAATTGGTAAAACAGTATTAAATATATAAAATAGAAATAAATAAAATAATAATCTATTTAAAATACACAAGTCAGTGTATTAAAATATATATATATATATTTATGGATAATTTAAATACATGGATCTCCCGAGTAGATGTGGGGTAGGTACTGAATACCAATCCCCTAGGGTATACCAAAAAATTTAATTATTTTGTTTATTTTTTGTTTAGGTCTGGTGGACATCAGGCAGACGTTTGTGTTATAGGCTATGCAGGATGTGTTTATTCCTACCAGATACTATAAAAAAGATAAATATATTGGTAGAGATAGAGGTCTATAGGGTAGGTTAAAAATAAAACTATATATATATAAACATACATCCTAAAATATATATAAACATATAAATAGAAGACAGTGTGAAGGGAAATTCTTATCCTGGTGTGTATGATGGAAAATTTTAAAAGGAGCGACATATGCCCTACTGTATAGATACATATATACCAGAATGTGCTAAAAATCACTGAGAAAACAATTGAGGTCGAACTCAACATTGAGTCCTCTTGGCACAAAAGTATCCAAGGTGAATATCCATTTTGATTCTAATTGACTTAGTGTCCTCACCTTATGCCCCCCCCCCCCCGCCAGTGTCTAGTATATGGCTCAATGCCCCAAAATTTGAGCTGTGAGGCGTCTTTATTGTGATATAATAAAAAATGTTTAGATACATTGTGTTTGTCGAAACCTTTTATTATATTTTGGACATGCTCTTTGATACGGATCCTGAGAAGTCTTTTTGTGCGCCCTATATATTGCAGGCCGCAACTACACTCCAGGGCATACACCGCCCCTTCGGTGTTGCACCATATAAAGTCTTTAACTTCATAGGTATCTCCCGTGCTGGTGGATGTGAAGTTAATTTTCTTCTCATTTGGTCTCTTTGTTTTCTTGCATGCAAAACATCGTTTGCAAGAAAAAAAAAAGCCTTTCATTGTGAAGAAGAAGAATGGTTTGTTGGGTGGGTCTGGCACGTTCTTTACTATTTTATCCCGTATGGTTGGTGCCCTTTTGTAAATGAATCTGGGATTTCTTGGTGGTGAATCTTGTAGCTGTTTGTCTGCCAATAGTAAATGCCAATGCCTTTTAATAATTCTTTCAATCTTCTTGTGTTGTACGTTATAGTCAAGGATGATAGATGTCAATGGTTTTGTGGATGGTGGTTTATTTTTATCTCTGATCAGTTCATCCCGGTTCATCTCTGTCACTTCGACTATCTTCTCTTCTATAAATATATTACTATATCCTTTCTCGACAAATCTTTGACCCATAGCTTCGGCTTGTTCTTTGAACATGTCTAGGTTGGTGCAGTTTCTCCTTAGACGTACAAGGTGACCCTTGGGAACATTAAAGAGCCAATTCTTATGGTGACAGCTTTCTATCGGTAAATAGCTGTTCCTGTCAACGTTTTTAAAATGAGTCTGTGTTTTAAAACCAGAAATGTCCTGTGTGATATCGAGATCTAAAAATGTGACACTTGTTTCGCTGATCTCCCATGTAAGCTTGATATTTCTGTCATTTACATTCAGGGTTTCTAAAAATGATATAAGTAGATTAGGCTCTCCATTCCAAAGGATAAAAATATCATCAATATATCGTTTATATATGGTGAGTTTGGCTGGTTTATTTTTAAAAACGGTTTCTTTTTCCCACTGGGCCAAAAAAATACTGGCCACACCAGGGGCAAACTTGGCCCCCATAGCTACGCCGGTTCGCTGATGGTAATAATTTTTGTTATGCCAGAAATAGTTATTTTTGAGGCAAAAGTCGAGACATTTGATGATGAACTTTCTTTGCATGCAAGGCAGTTTGGTATATGTCCTAAGTCCCCACTTAGCAGCTTCGCATGCTTGATGGTGGAGGATAATTGTATATAAGGAAGATACGTCCGCAGTGACCATAATCCATGGTCCTTCTTCTTTGGGAGTGTTCATTAATATTTGTATCATCTGTTTGGTATCTCTTAGGTATGCCTTTGTGTCTTGAACTACGGGTTGCAGGTAGGGGTCTATATATTGGCCCATCCTGGCCGTGAGCGAATCTATCCCATTGACTATTGGTCTTGGCGGTGGATTTGTTTTGTCTTTATGTATCTTGGGAATTGTGTAAATGATAGGTGTACGCCAAGAATCGGGTACTAAATATCTGGCTTCTTTTTTATTCAAGATGTTCTTTTTTAGACCCAGATGGACCACCTGTTCTAAAGCTTTTCTGCATTTAAAGGCTGGGGTGCTGAGCAATTTATTGTATGTGTTGGTATCTTCTAACATTTCCTTCATGCTATTGTTGTATTGTTCTTTTGAAAGGATGACGATTGCTCCCCCTTTGTCAGCTGGTCTTATGACAAGGTCCTTCCTTTTTGTCAGTTTCTTAATACCACTCTTTATGTACTTCGGTTCCTCCTTCTTCTTTATTTTCAAGTCCTTAATTTCTTCCAGCACTACTCTTTTAAAAACATCAATGTATTTATTATTTTTAACTGGTGGGTTAAAAACTGATTTGTTTCTCAGCATACTGTGTGATATTCCATCTTCTCTCATTCCTGGTTTATTATATGTGATGGGGTTCCCAGCTATATATTTATTGATGTTTAATTTTCTTACGAATTTCTGTATGCCAATATAGGTCTGGAATTTATCTAAATTCTTTGTTGGTGCATATTTTAGACCTTTGTCCAATACACCTATTTCTTCATGAGTGAGAGTTTCGCCGCTTAGATTGAAAATTCCCTCTCCCTTTCTTCTCGTTTTCTTTTTGAGTCTCTTCCCAGATCTACATCCTCTCTTCTTTCTTGATTTCTCGATCCTCTCTGTCCGTCCGGTGGGTAATTCTCCCTGTCCCTGTCTAAAAAAGACCTCTCGTAGTCTGGGCCATTATGTTGGCTCGTCTGTGGTCTTACGTATCTCTCTTCTTCATTATAATTTGCCAGTGGGGCATAGTAATTGTTGGTTCTGATCGGGCTTCGTTCGTTCTGTCGATTATTTCTTCCATATCCATAGTCTCTCGGTGGGCTTCTCCCTCTTGGTTCATTCTGTTCATATGGGGGAGCTCTATAATCTCTATTATAATGGGGTGGTTGTCTTGGGTCTCGATGATCTTGTGGGGGGCCCCTATATTCCCTTTGGTCATATGGGGGTCTGTACCAGTTGTTCCCATTGTGTGGTTTTTTGTTCTTCCAAAAGTAGGGTTTCTTCCACCCTTTGTATGGTGTTTTATCATTGTGTGGTGGTCTCCTATCTGGTTGCCTTGGTGTATGGTATTGTTGATTGCCCTGCCTCTCGTTATATGGTTGTTGTCTTGGTGTCCGTATTCCATTGTGGTCGTTTGGTCTACTATTTTGGACATTCGGTCTCTGCTGTTCATTAATATGTTGTGAATGGACCCTTACAATTTTTTCCGGTGTGGAGTATGTGGAAATTGGGTCCATTCGGCCGATTTGTTTTTGCCACTTAAACACCTCATCCGATTTGAAATCATTTATGTCTCTGATATATTTCTTGCTTTTTCTCTGCTGTACCTCTCTATCCTTTTTTGTAAGATCTTTATTTAACTGTGTAGTGAGTGTTTTGTATTCGGTTGTATCCTTGTGTACTTCCAATTCTTCTTTTATTTCTGCGATGTTTTGTTCGATCTTCTTGGTCTTCCTATGTTTCCGTGCTAATAGAAATCTTATTAGCTCTAACCCTCGTTCGTTAAAAAACTTGAACCATTCATCGTTAGACTCTTGGTCAAGCAGTCCATCATTTGGAGGGATATCCCATCTTAGCCTTCTTGGGACAATACTTTCTTTTAGATAGGTTTCAAAAGTATTGACGTCCCACCATAGACTTATCTTTTTCTCCATATTGTGTCCTAGGCGTCTCATTAAACTTTCTAAATCTAAAGTTTTTTTCTGAGTGATGTTAGTGGTACTGAAAATTTCCTCTAAATTTACTTGTCTTGTCTCCAAAAAGGAGAAGACATCCATGGTTGCTGTAGGAATGGGTGGGATGTAAGTACGTGAAATCTATGGAGTGGGTATTCCTGCGCTACCAATCTGGAGGAGTGTAGGGGTGAATGAAACTATCGCAAGCACCTAGCAGGTTAATCCTAACCTGATAAAGTAAAAGATCTAGATGGAGGGGGGTGGTGCTGCGCTGTTTCTAATATTACATATAATTATAATGATAAAATAATAGTGCACAATGGCTAATAAATATCAATAAATAAACAGGTTGTGGAATATGAATAATAAATACAACTGATCAATTATAGTGATGTATAAATACTAGAACCATAAAATCAGTAGTAAAAATATAAATATATATAAACTGTAAAAGTAAATAAATATATATAAATCAACCTGTGAATAAATACCAAGGTGAACGTTGCTGTGCAAATATGCTGTGACAATGTGTAAATGAAAAAGACGCCTGTAAATTGCAGTATAATAATAAGTGCACAAATGTGACTGCTAATAGGCAAAGTGCAGTACAGTGCTAAAGTGAAGCAGTAAAATAAAGAAAGGTAAAAATTGTCCAATAAGCAAAGGAACACAAATTGAACTCCAAAAGTTCATAGGAGAAGAACAATGGTAAGTGGTGCCCGTGCTGATCAATTTCTTATAGGTGACAATCCTGCAACTTCATATATGTAAGTGGTGCTGTGGTGATGGGGTGTGTGGATCTTCACTTCCGGTGTCACACACTAAGGTAATGGGTGGCCTCTTACCTTGCGGTAATGAGGTAACCGCTTTTGTATAATGGGGGTCAGTAAATCCTTTATCGCGATCCTGGCGTCCAATAGGTAAACCTTTGTAACATAATGCTGCTGTTCCTCACATGTGGAATAACCTATACTGGATCTTTAGGGGTTGCTTACATCTCCCAATGATGGCAGGGTTAGAAAGAGAAAATGGGGTCTCGATCGTGAAGTACGTTTAAAAAGGTGTGTATTTTATTGTTGCATAGGTAATACATATGTTGCTTACATGAACTCACATAAAACAATTTTAAGAAAAAAACTTATCCTAGACGAGCGGCGAGCTCGTGTGCCTCCGTCTGTCTGACTGCCTCTCCGTCCCTACGCGTGGCGTCACGGTCACGTGACTTCATCAGGGGATGATGGGAAGGCAATGCAATGGTCTTTAAATACTGTTTGTATTGAAATTGGTGCGGCGGCCATTTTCTCGGAGCCCAATGTTAATCTCCATTGGCGGCCATTTTCTTAAAGATCCTGTCTTAGTTATGGTGGTGGCCATCTTTTTGGTGGTTAAAAACAATAATAAGGAAGTAACGACTACAATACTTGCGCCACCATTTTCCTTGTGATTTATTTGAAGATAGGTTTGCGGCCATGTTTATGCAGTCCTTGCAATGGTATATTACAATATCAGGTATCCCATACATAACACAGCAAGGACGTGACCGCATATATAATGAAAAGCTGTTTCAGAGTTGAGGGGGCATCTCATTCCAATTGTGTATAATCACAAATGGAAATATAATTAAAAATGATTGTAAATATATAAAACAATTGGTAAACCAGTATTAAATATATAAAATAGAAATAAATAAAATAATAATCTATTTAAAATACACAAGTCAGTGTATTAAAAAATATATATATATTTATGGATAATTTAAATACATGGATCTCCCGAGTAGATGTGGGGTAGGTACTGAATACCAATCCCCTAGGGTATACCAAAAAAATTAATTATTTTGTTTATTTTTTGTTTAGGTCTGGTGGACATCAGGCAGACGTTTGCGTTATAGGCTATGCAGGATGTGTTTATTCCTACCAGATACTATAAAAAAGATAAATATATTGGTAGAGATAGAGGTCTATAGGGTAGGTTAAAAATAAAACTATATATATATATAAACATACATCCTAAAATATATATAAACATATAAATAGAAGACAGTGTGAAGGGAAATTCTTATCCTGGTGTGTATGATGGAAACATTATTTTTTTTGGTATACCCTAGGGGATTGGTATTCAGTACCTACCCCACATTTACTCGGGAGATCCATGTATTTAAATTATCCATAAATATATATATATTTTTTAATACACTGACTTGTGTATTTTAAATAGATTATTATTTTATTTATTTCTATTTTATATATTTAATACTGGTTTACCAATTGTTTTATATATTTACAATCATTTTTAATTATATTTCCATTTGTGATTATACACAATTGGAATGAGATGCCCCCTCAACTCTGAAACAGCTTTTCATTATATATGCGGTCACGTCCTTGCTGTGTTATGTATGGGATACCTGATATCGTAATATACCATTGCAAGGACTTCATAAACATGGCCGCAAACCTATCTTCAAATAAATCACAAGGAAAATGGCGGCGCAAGTATTGTAGTCGTTACTTCCTTATTATTGTTTTTAACCACCAAAAAGATGGCCGCCACCATAACTAAGACAGGATCTTTAAGAAAATGGCCGCCAATGGAGATTAACATTGGGCTCCGAGAAAATGGCCTCCGCACCAATTTCAATACAAACAGTATTTAAAGACCATTGCATTGCCTTCCCATCATCCCCTGATGAAGTCACGTGACCGTGACGCCACGCGTAGGGACAGAGAGGCAGTCAGACAGACGGAGGCACACGAGCTCGCCGCTCGTCTAGGATAAGTTTTTTTCTTAAAATTGTTTTATGTGAGTTCATGTAAGCAACATATGTATTACCTATGCAACAATAAAATACACACCTTTTTAAACGTACTTCACGATCGAGACCCCATTTTCTCTTTCTAACCCTGCCATCATTGGGAGATGTAAGCAACCCCTAAAGATCCAGTATAGGTTATTCCATATGTGAGGAACAGCAGCATTCTGTTACAAAGGTTTACCTATTGGACGCCAGGATCGCGATAAAGGATTTACTGACCCCCATTATACAAAAGCGGTTACCTCATTACCGCAAGGTAAGAGGCCACCCATTACCTTAGTGTGTGACACCGGAAGTGAAGATCCACACACCCCATCACCACAGCACCACTTACATATATGAAGTTGCAGGATTGTCACCTATAAGAAATTGATCAGCACGGGCACCACTTACCATTGTTCTTCTCCTATGAACTTTTGGAGTTCAATTTGTGTTCCTTTGCTTATTGGACAATTTTTACCTTTCTTTATTTTACTGCTTCACTTTAGCACTGTACTGCACTTTGCCTATTAGCAGTCACATTCGTGCACTTATTATTATACTGCAATTTGCAGGCGTCTTTTTCATTTACACATTGTCACAGCATATTTGCACAGCAACGTTCACCTTGGTATTTATTCACAGGTTGATTTATATATATTTATTTACTTTTACAGTTTATATATATTTATATTTTTACTACTGATTTTATGGTTCTAGTATTTATACATCACTATAATTGATCAGTTGTATTTATTATTCATATTCCACAACCTGTTTATTTATTGATATTTATTAGCCATTGTGCACTATTATTTTATCATTATAATTATATGTAATATTAGAAACAGCGCAGCACCACCCCCCTCCATCTAGATCTTTTACTTTATCAGGTTAGGATTAACCTGCTAGGTGCTTGCGATAGTTTCATTCACCCCTACACTCCTCCAGATTGGTAGCGCAGGAATACCCACTCCATAGATTTCACGTACTTACATCCCACCCATTCCTACAGCAACCATGGATGTCTTCTCCTTTTTGGAGACAAGACAAGTAAATTTAGAGGAAATTTTCAGTACCACTAACATCACTCAGAAAAAAACTTTAGATTTAGAAAGTTTAGTGAGACGCCTAGGACACAATATGTAGAAAAAGATAAGTCTATGGTGGGACGTCAATACTTTTGAAACCTATCTAAAAGAAAGTATTGTCCCAAGAAGGCTAAGATGGGATATCCCTCCAAATGATGGACTGCTTGACCAAGAGTCTAACGATGAATGGTTCAAGTTTTTTAACGAACGAGGGTTAGAGCTAATAAGATTTCTATTAGCACGGAAACATAGGAAGACCAAGAAGATCGAACAAAACATCGCAGAAATAAAAGAAGAATTGGAAGTACACAAGGATACAACCGAATACAAAACACTCACTACACGGTTAAATAAAGATCTTACAAAAAAGGATAGAGAGGTACAGCAGAGAAAAAGCAAGAAATATATCAGAGACATAAATGATTTCAAATCGGATGAGGTGTTTAAGTGGCAAAAACAAATCGGCCGAATGGACCCAATTTCCACATACTCCACACCGGAAAAAATTGTAAGGGTCCATTCACAACATATTAATGAACAGCAGAGACAGAATGTCCAAAATAGTAGACCAAACAACCACAATGGAATACGGACACCAAGACAACAACCATATAACGAGAGGCAGGGCAATCAACAATACCATACACCAAGGCAACCAGATAGGAGACCACCACACAATGATAAAACACCATACAAAGGGTGGAAGAAACCCTACTTTTGGAAGAACAAACAACCACACAATGGGAACAACTGGTACAGACCCCCATATGACCAAAGGGAATATAGGGGCCCCCCACAAGATCATCGAGACCCAAGACAACCACCCCATTATAATAGAGATTATAGAGCTCCCCCATATGAACAGAATGAACCAAGAGGGAGAAGCCCACCGAGAGACTATGGATATGGAAGAAATAATCGACAGAACGAACGAAGCCCAATCAGAACCAACAATTACTATGCCCCACTGGCAAATTATAATGAAGAAGAGAGATACGTAAGACCACAGACGAGCCAACATAATGGCCCAGACTACGAGAGGTCTTTTTTAGACAGCGACAGGGAGAATTACCCACCGGACGGACAGAGAGGATCGAGAAATCAAGAAAGAAGAGAGGATGTAGATCCGGGAAGAGACTCAAAAAGAAAACGAGAAGAAAGGGAGAGGGAATTTTCAATCTAAGCGGCGAAACTCTCACTCATGAAGAAATAGGTGTATTGGACAAAGGTCTAAAATATGCACCAACAAAGAATTTAGATAAATTCCAGACCTATATTGGCATACAGAAATTCGTAAGAAAATTAAACATCAATAAATATATAGCTGGGAACCCCCATCACATATAATAAACCAGGAATGAGAGAAGATGGAATATCACACAGTATGCTGAGAAACAAATCAGTTTTTAACCCACCAGTTAAAAATAATAAATACATTGATGTTTTTAAAAGAGTAGTGCTGGAAGAAATTAAGGACTTGAAAATAAAGAAGAAGGAGGAACCGAAGTACATAAAGAGTGGTATTAAGAAACTGACAAAAAGGAAGGACCTTGTCATAAGACCAGCTGACAAAGGGGGACCAATCGTCATCCTTTCAAAAGAACAATACAACAATAGCATGAAGGAAATGTTAGAAGATACCAACACATACAATAAATTGCTCAGCACCCCAGCCTTTAAATGCAGAAAAGCTTTAGAACAGGTGGTCCATCTGGGTCTAAAAAAGAACATCTTGAATAAAAAAGAAGCCAGATATTTAGTACCCGATTCTTGGCGTACACCTATCATTTACACAATTCCCAAGATACATAAAGACAAAACAAATCCACCGCCAAGACCAATAGTCAATGGGATAGATTCGCTCACGGCCAGGATGGGCCAATATATAGACCACTACCTGCAACCCATAGTTCAAGACACAAAGGCATACCTAAGAGATACCAAACAGATGATACAAATATTAATGAACACTCCCAAAGAAGAAGGACCATGGATTATGGTCACTGCGGACGTATCTTCCTTATATACAATTATCCTCCACCATCAAGCATGCAAAGCTGCTAAGTGGGGACTTAGGACATATACCAAACTGCCTTGCATGCAAAGAAAGTTCATCATCAAATGTCTCGACTTTTGCCTCAAAAATAACTATTTCTGGCATAACAAAAATTATTACCATCAGCGAACCGGCGTAGCTATGTGGGCCAAGTTTGCCCCTAGTGTGGCCGGTATTTTTATGGCCCAGTGGGAAAAAGAAACCGTTTTTAAAAATAAACCAGCCGAACTCACCATATATAAACGATATATTGATGATATTTTTATCCTTTGGAATGGAGAGCCTAATCTACTTATATCATTTTTAGAAACCCTGAATGTAAATGACAGAAATATCAAGCTTACATGGGAGATCAGCGAAACAAGTGTCACATTTTTAGATCTCGATATCACACAGGACATTTCTGGTTTTAAAACACAGACTCATTTTAAAAACGTTGACAGGAACAGCTATTTACCGATAGAAAGCTGTCACCATAAGAATTGGCTCTTTAATGTTCCCAAGGGTCAACTTGTACGTCTAAGGAGAAACTGCACCAACCTAGACATGTTCAAAGAACAAGCCGAAGCTATGGGTCAAAGATTTGTTGAGAAAGGATATAGTAATATATTTATAGAAGAGAAGATAGTCGAAGTGACAGAGATGAACCGGGATGAACTGATCAGAGATAAAAATAAACCACCATCCACAAAACCATTGACATCTATCATCCTTGACTATAACGTACAACACAAGAAGATTGAAAGAATTACTAAAAGGCATTGGCATTTACTATTGGCAGACAAACAGCTACAAGATTCACTACCAAGAAATCCCAGATTCATTTACAAAAGGGCACCAACCATACGGGATAAAATAGTAAAGAACGTGCCAGACCCACCCAACAAACCATTCTCCTTCTTCACAATGAAAGGCTTCTATCCTTGCAAACGATGTTTTGCATGCAAGAAAACAAAGAGACCAAATGAGAAGAAAATTAACTTCACATCCACCAGCACGGGAGATACCTATGAAGTTAAAGACTTTATATGCTGCAACACCGAAGGGGCGGTGTATGCCCTGGAGTGTAGTTGCGGCCTGCAATATATAGGGCGCACAAAAAGACTTCTCAGGATCCGTATCAAAGAGCACGTCCAAAATATAATAAAAGGTTTCGACAAACACAATGTATCTAAACATTTTTTATTATATCACAATAAAGACCCCTCACAGCTCAAATTTTGGGGCATTGAGCCATATACTAGACACTGGCGGGGGGGGGGGCATAAGGTGAGGACACTAAGTCAATTAGAATCAAAATGTATATTCACCTTGGATACTTTTGTGCCAAGAGGACTCAATGTTGAGTTCGACCTCAATTGTTTTCTCAGTGATTTTTAGTACATTCTGGTATATATGTATCTATACAGTAGGGCATATGTCGCTCCTTTTAAAATTTTCCATCATACACACCAGGATAAGAATTTCCCTTCACACTGTCTTCTATTTATATGTTTATATATATTTTAGGATGTATGTTTATATATATATAGTTTTATTTTTAACCTACCCTATAGACCTCTATCTCTACCAATATATTTATCTTTTTTATAGTATCTGGTAGGAATAAACACATCCTGCATAGCCTATAACGCAAACGTCTGCCTGATGTCCACCAGACCTAAACAAAAAATAAACAAAATAATTAATTTTTTTGGTATACCCTAGGGCAGCCTTTCTCAACCTTTTTACCCCAGGGGAACCCTTAAAATAATTTTCAAATCTTGGGGAACCCCTGATAAAACCCATTTATTGGGTGTCAGTGGGAACAATGCCCCTTACTTTGGTGGTCAGTGAGAAGAATGCCCTTTTTTACAGTAGTGGTAAGAATGGCCCCCTTTACAGAGAGCTATAAAGATCATTGGTGTCATATCACTGGCTCCTCCAAATGGAATTGGCTCAGAACTATGTAGGCACCATCAAACAGGAGGTAAATCAGCCACAGCTCAAGGAACCCCTAGCCACCTCTGGAGGAACCCTAGGGTTCCACGGAACCCTGGTTGAGAATGGCTGCCCTAGGGGATTGGTATTCAGTACCTACCCCACATCTACTCGGGAGATCCATGTATTTAAATTATCCATAAATATATATATATTTTTTAATACACTGACTTGTGTATTTTAAATAGATTATTATTTTATTTATTTCTATTTTATATATTTAATACTGGTTTACCAATTGTTTTATATATTTACAATCATTTTTAATTATATTTCCATTTGTGATTATACACAATTGGAATGAGATGCCCCCTCAACTCTGAAACAGCTTTTCATTATATATGCGGTCACGTCCTTGCTGTGTTATGTATGGGATACCTGATATCGTAATATACCATTGCAAGGACTTCATAAACATGGCCGCAAACCTATCTTCAAATAAATCACAAGGAAAATGGCTGCGCAAGTATTGTAGTCGTTACTTCCTTATTATTGTTTTTAACCACCAAAAAGATGGCCGCCACCATAACTAAGACAGGATCTTTAAGAAAATGGCCGCCAATGGAGATTAACATTGGGCTCCGAGAAAATGGCCGCCGCACCAATTTCAATACAAACAGTATTTAAAGACCATTGCATTGCCTTCCCATCATCCCCTGATGAAGTCACGTGACCGTGACGCCACGCGTAGGGACGGAGAGGCAGTCAGACAGACGGAGGCACACGAGCTCGCCGCTCGTCTAGGATAAGTTTTTTTCTTAAAATTGTTTTATGTGAGTTCATGTAAGCAACATATGTATTACCTATGCAACAATAAAATACACACCTTTTTAAACGTACTTCACAATCGAGACCCCATTTTCTCTTTCTAACCCTGCCATCATTGGGAGATGTAAGCAACCCCTAAAGATCCAGTATAGGTTATTCCATATGTGAGGAACAGCAGCATTCTGTTACAAAGGTTTACCTATTGGACGCCAGGATCGCGATAAAGGATTTACTGACCCCCATTATACAAAAGCGGTTACCTCATTACCGCAAGGTAAGAGGCCACCCATTACCTTAGTGTGTGACACCGGAAGTGAAGATCCACACACCCCATCACCACAGCACCACTTACATATATGAAGTTGCAGGATTGTCACCTATAAGAAATTGATCAGCACGGGCACCACTTACCATTGTTCTTCTCCTATGAACTTTTGGAGTTCAATTTGTGTTCCTTTGCTTATTGGACAATTTTTACCTTTCTTTATTTTACTGCTTCACTTTAGCACTGTACTGCACTTTGCCTATTAGCAGTCACATTTGTGCACTTATTATTATACTGCAATTTGCAGGTGTCTTTTTCATTTACACATTGTCACAGCATATTTGCACAGCAACGTTCACCTTGGTATTTATTCACAGGTTGATTTATATATATTTATTTACTTTTACAGTTTATATATATTTATATTTTTACTACTGATTTTATGGTTCTAGTATTTATACATCACTATAATTGATCAGTTGTATTTATTATTCATATTCCACAACCTGTTTATTTATTGATATTTATTAGCCATTGTGCACTATTATTTTATCATTATAATTATATGTAATATTAGAAATAGACAATACATAGGTTAATGCAAGGCATGAACCTATGTATTGTTCTGAGTGACGGGCACAGGAGAGAGGGGGCAGTGCTCCAGCGCCCACTCTGGACGCACCGCCACTGCAATGCTATCCTGTGTCCAAACACATCTACCCCCCCCTCCCCATTATAATTTATTAATGGACCATCATAGGGGGTGATGAATATGATACATGAGCCTTCCATTATACTTATTTAAAACACCTTAATAAACGTAGACTTTGCTTGATGTTGGCCTCTAATGTATTTTCTTAGAATATACTTGTAATGTTTGATTTGTGTATTCTAATATTTTTTCATCTTGTTTGACTCCACAGCTTCCTTCCACGCCACAGGAATGGCAGACTGTGGCATCAGAGTTTGCCACGCGGTGGGACTTCCCCAACTGCGGTGGTGCTATAGACGGGAAGCACGTCCGCATCGTGCCGCCACCCCGTTCTGGGTCCTACTACTTCAATTACAAGGGGTTTCATAGCATTGTGCTGATGGCGGTGGTGACAGCACGGTATGAATTCCTCTATGTTGATGTAGGGAAGAATGGCCGGATGTCTGATGGGGGATCCTTCATCCAGACAGAGTTTGCCCTCCGTCTCCAGAGTGACGACCTTGCATTGCCACCGGATGCAGGGAATATTGAAGGACTCCCCTTTGTTTTTTTGGCTGATGAAGCCTTCAGGCTCGGACCACATCTTATGAGGCCATTTTCTCAGAGGACCCTGACCCCAGAGAAGAGGGTGTTCAATTACCGGCTGGCCAGGGGCCGAAGAGTCGTTGAAAATGCCTTTGGCATAATGGCCAGCCGGTTCCGCCTTTTTAGGACTTCAATACACTTGGCGGACTACAAAATAAACTATGTAGTATTATGCTGCTGTGTGCTACACAATTTTCTTTGCCGCAAATCTAATTCCTATATGGCCTCAGTTTTGCCTGAGGCTGGACTTTCCCCTGATAATCCCCTGCCGGGCCTGGAATCTGCCCGTGCTGGCTTGCCCCCCCAAAATGCCCGTGAGGTTCGGGACAAATACATGGACTATTTCACGGGTAGGGGGGCAATTCCTATGCCAGGCTATGTCTAAAGATTCCTGTCTAACGATCCAAATAAAAATCTTGTTTAAACTTCTAACTTTTGTTGGTTTCCTGTCTCCTAGTTTGTCTTAGTGCATTTGTAGTGCCAAGTGTATTTTCCTTTAATAAATACCAACCATTTCACTATGTAACTTTTAAAAAGGTACCAAATAAGGTTAGAGCATATTAGAAAAAGAAGCTACACGTTGTTTGTGTTCAAATATTTTACTATGTGCAAATTCACACACTTTTTTTTTTTTATTTTACATTTTTTGTTTGCCTGGCCACAAACCGGCAATTGTTTTCTTAGGAAAATACAAAAACAACAGTTGCATTCCAAAAATTACAAAATTGGATACCTCGGAGCAATCTGAGACATTCACTTACACAAACTATATGTCTCTATGTGCCCGTCCTAATATGGGGCCCTTGCCCAGCCAAAAATTGAATATGCACACAATTGGGATTATTTTCCTATAGGGATTTAGACTCCTGATCCCTATTGTCAACATGTGCTATCTGCCATCAGGGGTGATCAATGGACGTGTTTTGGGGGTGAAACTCCTTCCTCAGTTCACCTACTTTAGATACGAGGAAGGGGTTGCACCCCCAAAAGACGTACATGGATATCCCCTGATGGCAGATAGCACATGTTGACACACTGTGTGCAGATTCAATTTTTGGCTGGTTTGATTGTCAAAAAGTTTTTTAAAAGTTGAAGAAGAAACATGAAAAAAAGGGGGTTAGGATGCCTTATTGAATTCTCCCCAAAACATTGAGAATGTCTTTAAATGTTTGATCCATCACATGAATTCTTTCTTTAATTTTGTCCAGTTCCGTGCTACATTCCATCACTTGCTGGATGAGGCGGAGGGCACTGTCAGCAGAGAAACCTGTACTATCCTTCACCCCAACATTCACATCCCCTAAAAACAAAATAAAAAGGTATTATAACTCTGCAGGCCTACCTCTCTTACCTGAAGCTGTGGTGACAGATACTGACCTGTTGTGGTGACCAGTTCCACAACGTCATCCACCTCTCCTTCCTGCACTTCTCCTTCCTCCACCTCAACTTCCTCCACATCTTTAAGTTGTTGGTCTTTTGGAGTTTGGGGTTGTTGTGAAGCTGTGGGGTTCCTGTGCTCCCTGGAGTGTCCTCCTCCCAGTCTTATCTCCCCTATGAGAATCAAACAAAAGGTAGAGTTATCACACAGAAATTCTCTACGTTAAAAAAAAAACAGGCTAAATTGCTTGGAAGTGGGGTACAAGTGTGTGTTTGGGCGGAAGTTAAAGATGAGTGCATTATTTCTGACCAAGAATATGTTTAGTATTCACCTTTGTCTGTCATTTTTTAGACATGTAGGCAACACAAAAATTCTCTGATGCACCTGTGTGGGACACCCAAAAAAGGCGGGTCTGGTGGCCCACACTATAGTGCTCCAAAGTACAGATGTGGAAGCAGCTGCTGAGTGTCCTCTCCTTTACACTGACAAAAGTTTGCATTTCATTCTCTTTACAAACACATCATCTAGCCTAAAACTTGGTGCCCCAAATTTCCAAAAAAATGGCAGATGTCTAATTACTTTTGTGGCTGTAAAATAAGCCAAAACAGCGGATAGTGGCCGAACGAAGTGTCTGTAACGTAACGAACGATTACTGTGGCCAACCAAGTTCAAAATGTTACATTTTGGAAGGGAGTCCAATAAGAAAAAAAACAAAGCCAGCAACATGTCAGTTTAGAAAAGGATTAATAGCATAAAAGTGTACATTTTACTTACTTTTTGCGAGCATTCTCTTAATGCTCCTTAACTGCTCTGGCTCCCTCAGTTTGAGGTCTGACCACCTCTTTCTGAGCTGCTCATTTGAGCGTTTCACCCCGAAATTCGTCTTCAGACTCTTCACGACTTTAGTGAGGATTTTGGCCTTCCTTCTATTTGGTTTGCTATACGGCCCATGCTTTGCGTCATAATCAGACTTGAGCAAGATGTCCACCATCTCCGCCATCTCGGCAAAAGACATATTCGATGCCTTGAATCTCCTCCTTGATCGTGACGTTTCCTCGGTCTCCGGGCTTGTCTCCTCTTCGTTAGTTGCGGAATTATCAGACACCTGCTGTAACTCCGCCATATCTGTCTGCGCGCCGAAAGAGAAGGGGCGGGGAAAAGATGTTAGTTAGAACGTCATGGGCGGGCGACGTGTGCGGAGCGACGTGTTCGTATTTTGACGCATGCGTGGTGTGTATATAGCAAACACACATGTGACTATAGTACGTTCGGTGTGCGGAGAGAGGAGTTCAAGTGACGGACGTGCGAACGAAGGTATGTGATTTTGAGACTGTGCCAAATTGTTGGCCTATACTGTCTTGAGAATGTTGTAGGATATATATGGTGACTACGATGTTAAGGAGGTTAGACTGTTTGCCTCACATTAGTTATATATTATTTATTTAACTTGCAGATACAATATGAATGTCTTTATTAGCGACAAAGAGTTCCTGGCGGAATTTATTGACCGGGTAAGGGAGCTGCCGGCTCTGTGGGAGACGAAAAATCCCATCCACAAAAAAGAGGGGTGAGAAAAGCAGCACTGGAGAAGCTGCTCCCATTTGTGCAGACCAAGGTGCCCACAGCCACAGCAAAACAAGTGGACACTAAAATTGGGAGCTTGAGAGGCACCTACAGGACTGAACGCTCTAAGGTCCTGGCTTCTCAGAGGTCAGGAGCAGCAGCAGATGATGTTTATGTCCCGATTTTGTGGTACTACAGCAGGATGTCCTTCCTGGATGACCACATTGAGGCAAGGCCATCACTCTCCACTCTTCCCCCCAGACTTCCCTGCAGCCAACCTGAGCCTTCTCTGGAGCAAGAGGAGGCAGCCATCCTGGATGATCCTGATTTGGCCATCTGGAGCCAAGTATAGTATTAAATGAAAATGTATTGGGATAAAATTAATGTTTGCCAAATATGTCAAGATGAGAAACATACAATATTTTGGCTTCCACAAGTGAAATCAAGATCTCGAGACATTAGTCTGCACTTAATTGGGTGCTAAATAGTCAATCTGATGTAGGTGTAAATTAGATTTACATTCTAATTGCTTCAATCATGTTTATAAAGTTTGCTGCAAAGATTAAACCAACATATTAAACTATGTCCCTTTTTCATACACAGGATGAAATCAGCCAGGAGGAGGGTCTGGAAACTGTCAGGCAGGAGGAGGAAGGGCCCAGTGGCAGCCAGGAGGAGGCAGGGCCCACTGTGAGCCAGGAGGAGGCAGGGCCCAGTGGCAGCCAGGAGGTGGCAGGGCCCAGTGGCAGCCAGGAGGTGGCAGGGCAAAGGAGAAGCACCAGATCCCAGGTGCCTCCCATCCGGCTTCCCAAAAGAGGCAGGAGGGACAGGACCACCAGTGAGGCAGCAATGGCCCTTATTAAAGAGGCCCATGCCACCCTCAAAGAGCCCACATCCCCTGAAGAGGCCATTGCCGGCCTAGTGGAGGCAAAGTTCAAGGTGATGAGCATGGAGCAACGCCTCCTATGCAAGCCCCTGCTCATCACCTTGCTCAACAAGGGGGTGATGGGAAAAATTACCCCCAATACCGCCCTTTGTGAGGTGGCACAACTGTCCCAACCTCAACCTCCTCCTCCACCTCCACATTCTTCTTCTGCCCCACCCCCTTCTCCTTCACCTCCACCTTGTTCTTCTGTGCCACCCCCTTCTCCTCCACCTCCTCCTCCTCCTGACAGGAGTACCCCTCCAGTGGCCCAGCCTCCAGCCAAACGAAGAAGGAAGGCTGCAGGGAAGGCTTCAGGAAAGGTTGCAGGGAAGGTTGCCAGGAAGACGAGGAAGTGATGGCCTTGCTTCATTGTGGTCGGACAGAAGGCAGCCTGTTGTAGTACCACACACTTGGGACATATATATCACCTGCTGCTGTTCCTGACCTCTGGGAGGCCAGCATCAGATTGTGCTCAGAAATGTTGGCCTTCTCAAGCTCCCAATTTTAGTGTCCACACAGGGTTGATGTGTGGTCTGGGGTCCCTGGGATGCACAAATGGCAGCAGCTTCTCCAGCGCTGCCTTCTCTTTATTTTAGTTCAAACATGAATAAATGTTATTTTTCTTTAAGTTCATACTTGACTATGTGTATTTGTAAAAATGTAAAATCTAGCTTTGGAGTAAGCAGATACATTTGACTGACAAAAAAAGGGACAGATACCAACCCCCCAAAAAAATAACGAAATCGTATTTCCCAAAAAAGGGTGTAAAATTTAAATAATATATATTAAAAGATTCATGGGAGATCACTACCAAAACATTGCGAAATTAAAATTAACATCAGTTTGAAAAATATCAAAGTTTTAAATGTTCCTAAAAACTTGCACGATATAATACACATAAATCTTCTTAAGAGCAGCATGAAAAAGGTTAAAAAAAGATAGTCATAACTCTGTGTGAATATCAGCAGCAAAAGAAGTTCATTCGTTTGGATTAATGTAACATTCTAACGAAGATTTCAATGCACAACATTTAAATGATGCAAAAATTTGGAGCGTGACGAATGTGCTATCTCCATTACGAAGGCTTGTTTTACCAGAAGATGCGCTCCCGTCTCATAGTTGCTTGTGAGCATGCGCGCTTTTGGAAGAGTCGTAAAAGCATACACACAAACCATTTTCTCGTCACAAAACAGGCCGACGAGAAACACGACGAGGAAATCTGGAATCCTGACGAGAAAATAGAGAGCAGGTTCTCTATTTTCTCGTCGAGATTCACGGCAATTTTCTCGTCGTAAAACCATACACACGAACGGTTTTCTCGACAAAAAAGCTCACGCGGCACTTTTCTTGCCGGTTTTGGACGAGAAACTCGGTCGTGTGTACGAGGCTTTAGAGAGTCTACAAGCTATGGTGCAAATCATTGAAAAATTATTACATCTGATCACACCTGATGTACTGAAGGCCTATCTCATTTCTTGAGACCCTAACAAGCCAGGAAGTACAAATACCCCCAAAATTTCCCCCTTTTGGAAAGCAGACATTCCAATGTATTTAGTAAGAGGCATGGTGAGTTTTTTGAAGTTGTCATTTTTTCCCACAATCCTTGGGAAATTTTTGAAATTTTTATTTTTTTGCACAAAATTGTGATAATAACAAGTTATTTCTCTCACACAGCACATGCATACTTGCAATTACACCCCAAAATACATTCTGCTACTCCTTCTGAGTATGGCGATACCAAATGTGTGAGACTTTTACACAGCCTGGCCAAATACAGAGGCCCAACATTGAAATAGCACCTTCAGGCATTCTAGGAGCATAAATTGCACATCTCATTTGATGACAACCTATCACACTTTTGAAGGCCCTGGAGCACCAGGACAATGGAAACGCCCACAAAATGACCCCATTTTGGAAAGCTAACACCCCAACGTATAATCTATGAGGCATAATGAGTCTTTTGAATGGTTCATTTTTTTCCAGAAGTTTTTGGAATATGTGGGAAAAAAATGAAAACACATTTTTTTTTATACAAAGTTGTCCATTTATAAGATATTACCAATAGGCTTGTGCACAACGGAAAAATTTGTTCCGTTTCGGTTCGTTTCTTTCCGGTCCTGTTGATTCGTAATCATTCGTAATTTTGCTAGACGGGATTTTTCGTGTTCGGACTCATTCGTATTTTTGCAAACGACATTTTTCGTTGAATTTTTTGTTGCTTTATAATTCGTACTTTCGGTAGAGTACGTTGTTTTTCGTTGATTCTGGACACAACTCCTACTTTCGAAACTTTTTTTGGGTTCGTTGATTCGTAATTTTCTGTGTCTCTCTCACGACGACGCTGCCTATTATGCCTAATGTGCTTCGAATGGATTTGTACTTTTCGAAATACATAGCGGTTATTTGTAACGATTCGAAATCTCGTATTTTACTTTCGTTTTTTACATGCGGCTATAGCCTCCGCCCCTGTACACCATTTTGAGAGGGTTCAGCACGGTGAGGGAGAAGCAGAGAGCAGAGCAGAGTGTTATTGTGCTTCGAATGGATTAGAAATCTCGTATTTTACTTTCGTTTTTTACATGCGGCTATAGCCTCCGCCCCTGTACACCATTTTGAGAGGGAGTTCAGCACGGTGTGGGAGAAGCAGAGAGCAGAGCAGAGTGAGTGTTATTGTGTTTCCAATGGATTTGTACATTCATAAGTTTTTTCATAACGAATTATGCCGAAGACATTCGGGCATTCGCTATTTTGCGGTATAATTTATTTCGGATTCGGTTTTATTCGTAATTGCTTTGTTCGGAAATTCGAATGCTTCCGAATGTCCGAAAGTTGCTAAATTCGGACGAATTTCGATTCGTTACGAAACGAATTGCACAAGCCTAATTACCAACACATACCATGTACATATCAAAAATTACACCCCAAAATGCATTCTGCTGCTCCTCCTGAGTAGGGATGAGCTTCGAGTTCGAGTCAAACTCATGTTCGACTCGAACATTGCCTGTTCGCCCGTTCGCCGAACAGCGAACAAATTGGGGTGTTCGCGGCAAATTCGAAAAGTCTATGGGAGAAATCTGAAGTGCTAATTATAAAGGCTTATATGCAAGTTATTGTCCTAAAAAGTGTTTGGGGACCCGGGTCCTGCCCCAGGGGACATGTATCAATGCAATTTTTTTTTCAAAACGGCCGTTTTTTCGGGAGCAGTGATTTTAATAATGCTTAAAGTGAAACAATAAAAGTGAAATATTCCTTTAAATTTCGTACCTGGGGGGTGTGCATGATATGCATGTAAAGTGGCGCATGTTTCCCGTGTTTAGAACTGTCCCTGCAAAAAATGTCATTTTTGAAGGAAAAAGAGTCATTTAAATCTCACTCGCGGATAATAATGAATAGACTCTATAGACTCTATACATGTATTACGCAGTGAAGGAAGTTCCCCATCAGGTCCGCCCCCTCGGTATGTCGGACCCCGCCTACGTCATTGGCCTGAGCGGGAAACTTCCTTCACTGTGTAAATTTAAATTACACAGTGAAGGAAGTTCCCCGCTCAGGCCAATGACGTAGGCGGGTCCGACATACCGAGGGGGCGGACCTGATGGGGAACTTCATTCGCTGTGTAATACATGAATAGACCCGCCCCTTCTCTCGTTCCGCATCTGGTCCGCTGAGCGGACCTGATGGGGAACTTTAGAAGGGGCGGGTCTATACATTTAAAACACTGAGGAGGAAGTTCCCCATCAGGTCCGCTGAGGCAAAACCAATGACGGACAGTGCTGGACATCGGATCGCCGCGGAACACTGGATTTCACCGCTGGAATGTTTTTTTTTTATTTTTTAAATTTTTTTAATAAAGGACTTTTTCAAGGTGTTTGTGTGTTTTTTTTTAAATTTTTTTACACTTTCTTCGTGAAATGGTAGGGGTACAATGTACCCCTAACCAATTCACATAGGGCGGGGCGGGATCTGAGGGTCCCCTTTGTTAAAGGGGTCTTCCAGATTTCGATAAGCCCCCCGCCCGCAGACCCCCACAACCCCAGGGCAAGGGTTGTGGGGTTGAGGCCCTTGTCCCCATCAACATGGGGACATCCTCCCCATGTTGAGGGCATGTGGCCTGGTACGGTTCAGGAGGGAGGGGGGCCGCTCTCGTCCCCCCCTCTTCCCCTGCGGCCGGGCAGGTTGCGTGCTTGGATAAGGGTCTGGTATGGATTTTTGGGGGGACTCCACGCCATTTTTTTTTTATTTGGGGTGGAGTTCCCCTTAAAATCCATGCCAGATCTGAAGGGCCTGGTATGGATATTTAGGGGGAACCCCACAGCATTTTTTTTTTAATTTTCTGCGGGGTTCCCCTTAATATCCATTCCAGACCTGAAGGGCCTGGTAATTGAATTCTGGGGGACCCCCGCGCTTTTTTTTTATTTTTTATCAATGACTTTTGTATGTATTGATAAAAGCCGACAATTCATTATTAGCCGCGAGTGAGTTTTAAATGACTTTTTTTCCTTAAAAAATGACACTTTGTGCAGGGACAGTTCTAAGCACGGGAAACAAGCGCCACTTTACATGCATATCATACACACCCCCCAGGTATGAAATTTAAAGGAATATTTCACTTTTATTTTTTAATTTTAAGCATTATTAAAATCACTGCTCCTGAAAAAACTGCAGTTTTTAAAACTTATTTTTGCATTGATACATGTCCCCTGGGGCAGGACCCGGGTCCCCAAACACTTTTTAGGACAATAACTTGCATATAAGCCTTTATAACTAGCACTTTAGATTTCGAACGTTCGAGTCCATTGTATTTAATAGGGTTCTAAAGTTCACACGAACATTTTGTCTGTTCGCAGGTTCTGGTGCGAACCGAACAGGGGGGTGTTCGGCTCATCCCTGCTCCTGAGTATGGCGATACCAAATGTGTGAGACTTTTACACAGCCTGGCCAAATACAGAGGCCCAACATTGAAATAGCACCTTCAGGCATTCTAGGAGCATAAATTACACATCTCATTTCTCAACCACCTATTACAGTTTTGAAGACCCTGGAGCACCAGGACAATGGAAACGCCCATAAAATGACCCCATTTTGGAAAGCTAACACCCCAACGTATAATCTATGAGGCATAATGAGTCTTTTGAACGGTTCATTTTTTTCCAGAAGTTTTTGGAATATGTGGGAAAAAAACTGAAAACGCATTTTTTTTATACAAAGTTGTCCATTTATAAGATATTACCAACACATAGCATGTACATATCAAAAATTACACCCCAAAATACATTCTGCTACTCCTCTTGAGTATGGCGATACCAAATGTGTGAGACTTTTACACAGCCTGGCCAAATACGGAGGCCCAACATTGAAATAGCACCTTCAGGCATTCTAGGAGCATAAATTGCACATCTCATTTGATGACAACCTATCACACTTTTGAAGGCCCTGGAGCACCAGGACAATGGAAACGCCCACAAAATGACCCCATTTTGGAAAGCTAACACCCCAACGTATAATCTATGAGGCACAATGAGTCTTTTGAACGGTTCATTTTTTTCCAGAAGTTTTTGGAATATGTGGGAAAAAAATGAAAACGCATTTTTTTTATACAAAGTTGTCCACTTATAAGATATTACCAACACATAGCATGTACATAGCAAAAAGGACACCCCAAAATACATTCTGCTACTCCTCCTGAGTATGGTAATACCACATGTGTAAGACTTTTACACAGCCTGACCACATACAGAGGCCTAACATCTAAGTAGCACCGTCACGTGTTCTCGGAGCATAAATTACACACATAAATTCCTGACAACCTATCACATTGTTGAAGGCCCTTCATATTTCTAACACATAGAATGTACTGTACATACCAATTATAAACCAAAATACATTCTTCTGAGAAAAGGGTAAAGAAAAGATTACCTGCGGTTTTAGTAGTGCAGTGGTCCAAAGAGGAGAGCATCGGTCCAGGCAGCAGGCAGGAACGTGGACAGCGACAGCAAAACAGGCAGCAGGCAGGAATAGTCAGTACAGGTAGAGATGATGTCAGCACAGCCAAAGCATTGGTCCAGATAACAGGCAGGGATGTGGTCAGCAGCAGCAAAAGGAACAAAGGATCGTCCATGCAGCAGGTAGGAATACTGTCCATAGTTATTACATGCAGCAGGAAGAGGTATGGTCAGCGCAGCCAGAGTATTTGTCCAGGGAGCAGGCAGAACCATCAAGCTTAGGGCATTGGTCAGGAAAGAATGGGGACAGGGGTAGAGGCTTCTCCCACCCAAATCGCTTTGAAGCCTCCGGACAACCAGACCCTGTTCTGGGAACACAGAAAACCAAAAACTGGTTTTCTGAACTCAGAACACTATTCTGGAGTCCCTCACATATGCGAGACCCCTGTGTAGCAGGGTGAAAGATCAGTCCAAGGGGGCAGGCAAAAACATGGTCAACAGGCCGAGGTCAGTGCAGGTAAAAGGCAGAAATAAACGGTAGGCAGAGGCATAGTCGATACAGTCCAGGGTCAGTTCACGTGAAAGGCAGAAACATGGCGGATAAACAATGCAGACGGTAGGCAGAGGCATAGTCGAGAAACAGGCCAGGGTCAGTTCACATGGAAGACAATGATATGGTTGGTTGAGGCAGGGAAATATTCAGGACAAATTGAAAACAGGGAAATAGCAGTATTAGAAATATGGGCTAATTGTTTTCGAGAGTGTGATATTGCTTGAAGCATTCTCCGATGCAAAGGCCAGGTTGGGAGGGACAGTCGGGACAATGGAAGCTGGTGTCTTTCCTAATTCCTCTTCTGGTGCACACCCGACATTTTTTTTGGCGCCGTCTTCCGGATCCTGATGGTGGAATATGGTCTGAAAAATGGCGTTCATGTAGTCTGCTGACACAATCTGAGTGAATGCTTTCTGGGGGGGATGTTTGTTGGTAGATCAGGGCAGTAACAATGTCTTCAATAAACCTCATTAAGGTGGTGGGTCTTTCTGTTGATTTTTGGTAGATTATGAAGGAATTTAACAGGGCCAAATGAAAAAAGTAAATTGCAAATTTTTTATACCAGAAGAGGGATTTTCGGGTTGAAAGATAGGGCTGCAACATTTGGTCATTTAAATCCACACCACCCATGAATTTATTGTACTCATTGATGCAGGAAGGCTTGCGAACGGTACCGCGTCTTCTGTGAAGTTCCACCGAGGTGTCATCGCGGATGGTGGACATGATGTACACGTCTTTCCTATCCCTCCACTTCACAGCCAACACTTCCTCGTTCCTCAAGCTTGCCGATTCCCCCTTTTGAATGGTTGTGGTGACAAGACGCTGTGGGAAGCCCTTTCTGTTTTTTCTTGTTGTACCACAGGCCAGAGTTTTTTTTAGGTAGAGGTGGCGGAGAAGGGGCAGGCTAGTATAATAGTTGTCCATATAAATATGATACCCCTTTTGGAGGAGTGGGAATGCCAACTCCCAAACAATTTTTCCACTTATTCCCATGTACGATGGACACTCAGGGGGCTGGAGCTGGGAATATTTGCCTTCGTACACGCAGAATGAGTTCACATTGGTGCTTTCACAGAGCTTGTTGAGCTTCAAGCCGTACCTCGCCCGCTTACTGGGGATATATTGCTTGATTCCCAGCCGGCCTGTGAAATGCACCAGTGATTCATCCACAGAAATGTTTTTATCAGGGACATAAAGTTTGGCAAACTTCTTGGAATTTTTTTTTATTAGGGGGCGAATTTTATATAATTTTTCAAAGTTTGGGTGATTTCGGGGGGGGGGCACTGTGAGTTGTCACTGAAATGCAGGAACCGCATTATAAGTTCGTATCGGGACCTGGACATGGCCAATGTAAAAATTGGCATATGGTGGATGGGTTTCTTCGACCAATACCTATTCATTTCATTTTTTTTTGTAAGCCCCATGTTAAACGTTAGGCCTAAAAACAATCTAAGCTCCACCACTGTTAGGGGTCTCCATTCGAAAGGGCGGGCATAGCTGGAGCTGGGGTTATTTTCAATAAATTGTTGAGCAAAAAGGTTAGTTTGATCCACAATGCCTTGAAGCAATTCATCAGGGAAAAATAAATAAAAAAAATCAAGTTTGGAAAAACCTGCAGTGTTGACCTGCACACCAGGCTGTGCTGTAAAAGGGGGGATCGTGGCTGACTCTGAGGTAGAAGGCAGCCACAATGGGTTTGCCAAGCCATTTGGAAGCAGGGTTCGGGTCCTACTTCTTTGGCGTGCACTTGCACTGGGCCTTTCCTCCTGAGGTCTAGCAGCACTTGTACTGGGCCTCTCCTCCTGGGGTCTAGCAGCGCTTGTACTGGGCCTCGCTTCCTGGGGTCTACCGCCGTTGGCACTGCTGGTAGCTACCTGGTGTTCAGACCGTCGTCTTTTTGGACGGACTGTGTCCTCCTTTAATTCGGATCCAGATGTGCTGCCTTCAGGGGGCTCATATTCCGAACCAGAATCGGAATCAGAACTGAGCGGTGAGAGCTCCCCGTTGCTCTCATCGGCCAGACTGAGTATTTGGTATGCTTCTTCTGGGGTGTACACCTTTCTGGACATAGTGGCTGTATGTACTCTGGTGGCGGGTACTTTGGTGAGGTGGCGGGTACTTTGGTCAGGTGGCGAGTACTCTGGTGGACAGGTACTCTGATGGACAGGTACTCCTGATAGACTGGTGGCGGGTACTCTGGTGAGGTGGCGGGTACTTTGGTGAGGTGGTGGGTACTTTGGTGAGGTGGCGAGTACTCTGGTGGACAGGTACTCTGATGAATAGGTACTCCTGATGGACTGGTGGCGGGTACTCTGATGGACTGGTACTCCTGATGGACTGGTGGCGGGTACTCTGGTTAGGTGGCGGGTACTCTGGTGAGGTGGACGGTACTCCTGGTGGATAGGTACTCCTGATGGACTGGTGGCGGGTACTCTGGTGAGGTGGCGAGTACTCCTGATGGACAGGTACTCCTGATGGACTGGTGGCGGGTACTTTGGTGAGGTGGTGGGTATTCTGGTGAGGTGGCGGGTACTCCTGGTGGACAGGTACTCCTGATGGACAGGTACTCCTGATGGACTGGTGGCAGGTACTTTTGTGAGGTGGCGGGTATTCTGGTGAGGTGGCGGGTATTCTGGTGAGGTGGCGGGTACTCCTGGTGAACAGGTACTCCTGATGGACAGGTACTCCTGATGGCGGGTACTTTGGTGAGGTGGCGGGTATTCTGGTGAAGTGGCGGGTATTCTGGTGAGGTGGCGGGTATTCTGGTGAGGTGGCGGGTACTCCTGGTGGACAGGTACTCCTGGTGGACAGGTACACCTGATGGACTGGTGGCGGGTACTTTGGTGAGGTGGCGGGTACTTTGGTGAGGTGGCGGGTACTTTGGTGAGGTGGCGGGTACTCCTGATGGACAGGTACTACAGATGGACAGGTACTCTGGTGGCAGGTACTAGATACTAGATGACAGGTACTCTTTATTTAGGGGGGGCAATCTGGGCACAGTGGTACATATGTAGTGTGTAACTCACTGTTAGCTGATCTCCTCCTCACACTGGATCGGTGTGTGAAGAGGAGAACCCAGCAACAGTAAGTTACACACACATCAGTGTGTTTTGTTTACATTTAGTGACCGGCTGTGATTGGACACAGCCGGTCACGTGGTAAAGAGCCATTTCATTGGCTCTTTACTCTGAACGGGGCTGGGCTGTATCCAAGGGAAAAGCCTCAGCCCCGATCACCGCGCAGCGCGCCCCCGAGGGCGTGCGGGCGCCGTGCACGCCGCTGCGCAGCTCTGCTTCATCAAATCCGGTAAGTGTTACCGGAATCTCCGCCGCCGCCGCCACATTCTTCCCATCGGGGATCGGCTGTGTCCAGAGGGACACACCGGATCCCCGATCGCCGCGCTGCGCGCCCCCAGGGGCGCGCGCGAGTGCCGTGCACGCCGCTGCTGCAGCTCTGCAAATAGGAGCTGGTAAGTCGCACGGGAAGCTCCGCTGCCCGCCGCCGCCGCTCCGCCACCACTTCTTTACCCCCATCGGGTAACGGCTGTGTCCTAAGGGACACAACAGTACCCCGATCGCCGCTCTGCGGGCCCCTGAGGGCCCGCAGTAGTGGCAGAAAGCCGAGGATGTCATATGACGTCCACCCAGGATGGGAGATCCCATCTGTGGACGTCATATGACTATGGCTGGGTAAGGAAGTGGTTAAGTAGCATTCCCTATCCCTAACAAATTCAGTAATCTCTATCTGGCGTAGGCATGAGGGGTAACATCAGACTGAGTTTACAGCATGGTGCACCTTTCATGGGTGAATAAAGGTATAAGGTGGCTCATAGTCATTTTCATGTTGTAGGGGTAAGAAATCAAAGGGGGGGAGGAGGGGGGGACGGAAGTCTCATGCGTCCATGGCTAGAGCACTTTAGTGTTCCCCTGTACTGGGCGGGGGTACGGTGGAGGGGTTCCCTGACCGTATGGCCTCTCTATAGTGGAACCAGCACGCCCAAGTGATCCCGAATTTGTCTGAGTTGTCATTAGCTTGGTTAACAAGCCTCTCCATGTCTGCTATTCTGTCTACCCGTGTGTGCCATTCAGAGATGGTGGGGGGGTGGTATACCTCCAGTGGATCGGAATGCATTGAGTGGCAGCGTTGATAAGATGCATAGTGAGGGATTTCCTGTAAACTGACCTCGGAAGGGACGTGTGGTGGAGTAGGTATTGCGCTGGACTGAAGTTTGGCGTATATGTAGTAATTTGAGCAATCAGGATATGTACCTCTCTCCAGAATGCCTGGATCAGAGGACATTCCCACCAAATGTGGATAAGGGAACCCAGAGCAGAGTTACATCTCCAGCAGTCCTGGGACACACTCGGATAGAACTTATGGATCTTGTCAGGTGTGCGGTACCACCTAGAGTACAGTTTGTACCTATTTTCCTGTGTGGAGACATTTATGGACCCCTTGTGCATGTACTCATGAATGCGTGCCCAGTCTTCAGCAGACAATTCCATGTCTAAGTCCGTTTCCCACCGGCTATGAATTTTGTTGTGGGAGGAAGACTTGTCTAATAGGAGAGCAGTGATTGTTGAGACCAGGTGGCTCCGAGGTTCTGACCTACTACAGAGATCTTCAAAAGGGGTATGGTACCTATACTATTGAGACAGTGGTTGGACGCTGTGCAGGAAGTGTCTGATTTGAAGGAATTTGAAAAATGGAATGGAAAGATTAGCAAGCTTGGAGGCCATGTCAGAGTGAGAGAGAAGCACGCCGTCACAAAATAATTGGGAGGCCCTTGTCAGTCGGGGCGCAGTCTGCACGAACCCACCTTTGGCGGATAGACCAGGCGAGAATTCTGGGTTATTGTCAAGTGGTGTCATGGGGCCAGGCTAGGGAGTCGAGAATACGACTTGTGGCTCTAAAATTAAGTAACGTGGGACCTATAAGAGGGTGAGCTGTGCATTCAGTAGGGATAGAGCTCGAGCTGATCCATGGGAGGTGGGAAATCAGTATATTTGTGAAAGCATTTTCCAACTGGATCCATGCTTTGGTGTTCTCATGGACGTGCCAATCCACAATTCTTGTGAGCTGGCAAGCCCTATAGTATGTGCGCAAATCTGGTAACCCAATACCTCCCTGACGTTTGGGTAAGATTAGTTTATCCCAGCTCAACCTGGGAGGACGGGTAGACCACAGGAGGTGTCTGCACATCTTTTTGAAGGACGTGAAGAATGAGGGAGGCAACTTTATTGGGATAGCTTGCATCATATAGAGCAATCTGGGGAGAACGTTCATTTTCAAAATTGCCGCTCTGCCGAACCACGAAAAAGGGCCTTTAGTCCAAGCGGTGAGGTCTCCCTGAATCTTTTGTAGTGTGGTGTAAAATTTCTGGCATATAGGTCAGAAAGTTTGGTGGGGAGTTTAATGCCCAAATAAGTTATATCGTTGGTTTCCCAGCTAAAAGGGAAGTTGGCCTGACATAGAGAAACCGTCGTCGATGTCAGTGTGATGTTAAGAGCTTTAGACTTGTCAAAGTTAATTTTCAGATTGGAGAGTTTTTTAAAGAGCTCAAAATCTTTGAGAAGATTAGGGAGAGTGGTCAAGGGCTCTGTAAGGAAGAGTAGAATGTTGTCAGCGTAAGCTGCAATCTTGTATTGCCTATGGTCAATCTCTATCCCTTTAATATCGGGGTATTCCTGCAATCTGCTGGGGAAGGGTTCCATGGTGAGAATGAAAATAAGGGGAGAGAGGGGGTAGCCCTGGCGTGTGCCATTGGCGATGGAGAAGGCGCTCGACAGCCGACCATTTACCCTGAGCCTAGCTGTAGGGGATGAGTACAATGCCATGATCATTCGGTGAAAGCGGGGGGGAAGCCCGAGTGCCAACAGCGTGGCAGACATGTAGTCCCAAGCCACTCTGTCTTGAACGCCTTCTCCGCATCAAGTGAAAGGAAGAAACCTTTGTTTTTAGTGGAAGTCAGCCAGTGGTGGATATTTATAGCCTTTGTGGTGATGTCCCTGGCTTCCCTGGCAGGGACGAAGCCAACTTGATCAAGTGAAATCAAGTGAAATATAATTGGGGATTAAAGGGAGGAGTCGGTTCGCTAGAATTTTGGCGTATAGCTTAACATCAACGTTAAGTAGTGATATTGGGCGGTAATTAGACACTTGTGTGGTGTCCTTGTCCGGTTTTGGTATCAGAGTAATGTGTGCTTCCAGGATATCAGTATGAGGAAGGGAAGAGGTGGGAAGGGCGTTAAAGGCTTTGACAAAGTGGGGGATCAGTAGTTCAGCAAAGGATTTGTAGTAATTAGTCGAGAGACCATCCGGTCCGGGGCTTTTGCCTGCTTTCAGCTGCTTCAGAGCTGAGAGAGTCTCTTCTATGGAGATGGGGAGGTCAAGGTCTCCTAGTTCTTCGGGGCTGAGTGGAGACGGGCTATACCGGGTCAAGAAATCCGCTATGGCCTTAGATCGGTCAATGGATTCGGCCGTCTGATATGGTCTGGGCAGGTTGTATAATTTGGAAAAGTATTCAACGAACTGTCTAGCTATATCTTCTGTGTTAGCTATGTTGGTTCCCGAGGGGGATTTGATAGAGTGTATGGTGTGTGCAGTCTTTTTCTTTTGTAGGGCTCTTGCCAATAGCTTCCCGGCCTTGTTACTGACTTCATAAAAGAGTTTATGTGTCAGTGCAAATTTGCGTTTCAGCGTCGCTTGGAGCTCTGATAAGAATTCCTCTCTTGCCTTAAGGAGGTCAGTTGGCCGCTAAGGAGAGTTTATGTGCTCGTTCTAAAGTTTCAACCCAATTAGACAGTTCCTCAATGCAAGCTTTCCTGAGCTTGTGTCTCTTGGCCATTAGGGAGATAAGCTCGCCTCAAACAACACATTTGTGTGCGGCCCAGACCGTGGTAGGGGAAATATCCTCTTTGACGTTATAGTGGGAGAGACAGTCTGATATTGAGTGGGTATAGTCCAGATCTGACAGCAGGGAGTCATCCATGCGCCAGATCTCGGACCTGGAGCGCCACAGTGGAAATGTTAATGTCAGGGTAATGGGGTTGTGGTTCGATAGTAGCCCAGGTTCGATCGACGCCTCAGTAAGCAGGGTTAGGTCATTTTGCGAGAGAAAGAAATGGTCAAGTCTAGAATACTTATTGTGCGGAGGGGAAAAGAAGGTAAAGTCTTTAACATTCGGATGCAGCGTGCGCCAAGTATCATAAAGGGTAAGGGTGCATAGTTGTGATTTGATCACGCGGAGAGCTCTATATGTCATACACAAGGACCCATTGGATGTATCCAGGGTCGGGGTCAATGGGACATTGAAGTCATCTCCTACAATAAGAGTACCAGATTGAAAAGATGTAAGTTGGTGAAGTGTGGTGCGGAAGAAGGATACCTGTTGAGAATTCGGGGCATAGATGTTTGCGATGGTTAGGGGTCTACCGTGAAGCGTGCCTTCGAGAAAGAGGAACCTGCCTTTGGTGTCTTTTTGGATCTCTGAGATCTGGAAAGGGCAATGTTTAGAAATTAGGATAGAGACGCCTTTGGATTTTGCCTCCTCATTAGCAGCATGGTATAGCATCGGAAAAAAATGGTTATGAAGCTTGGGGATACTATCTGCTCTGAAGTGAGTTTCTTGGATAAGCGCAATGTGAGTTTTGGCTTTCTGAAGAGAGTAAAGTAGTTGCGACCGTTTTTCCGGGGTATTCAAACCGCGAATATTCAGAGAATATAATTTGAATTGCAGTGGGGATCCCTGACAACGCGGGTTTGTAGTGGCAGATTCAGAGGCTTCCGTCATAGTGGTGGGTAGGTAAGGTGTGAGGGAAGGGACAGCTCTGGATAGTGCGAAGAAGAGGGGGGGAAGTTATGTAGGTGTCAGTACAGGTTAGGAGTATACAGTAATCGTAGGGGATTAACCGATGAGGAGGATGGACGATGCCAACCACCTCTGAGGGTGGGGGGGACAAAGATTTGGAGAATTACAGTGAGTATAGGACGACAGCACATCTAGCAGAGTGCTGGCCTCACTATACGCCACCGTGTGGGGGTTGACCCAAACCAAACCAGAAGTATGTTATTAACCACAGAAGTGCGGGAAGGTCCGCCACCTCAGAGCATATGAAGCCTATTAAGGGGAGGTACTTCCCCTAGGAAACAGCAACGGGGGGAGAGGGTGAGGGTATGTAGTAATGAACCAAGAAAATTATACTTAAGGGGGCAGGATACTCATATGTGCCCGAGTAGTGTCAGGCACATAGAACAATCTAGTGAGAACTGGGGCTGAACCAAACAAAACCAATGCCGTGTACCCCCCTGCTGGATGACCCCCGCAAGAAATGGTGCGGATGCCCCAGCAAGGGGGTAGGATAAACTTACAGTAATGAAACCGTTCTAAATAGATAACAGCTCTATGCAACAAGACAATGTAAAGCAATAAGCATCCCTAAAACATAGCGCATCATATTGTATCTGACTATCATGAGAGGACATCAAGGTCCTTGGCAAGTGACTCTATTGGACACCGCATATAAAGGACACAGTATCTGGCACATGTCCCCTGTGTGTCAGCAGCGACAAGTCCGCAGTATACTAACGCTTTGTGTGATAAGGGTGTGCAGTACAGGGTTCAGGCGGCCGTCGTGCAAGCCTGCGGGGTATCCACTGGGGGCCTCACGTGGATTCGAGCTGCTCCTAAACACTGTGGCACAGTCTACAAATAACCTGGAGAGGGTGAAGAGCTCAGTTGGCACAGTGTAAGATCTCCAATTGTATAAAGAAGCAGTCCACTCTCACACAAGGGCATGGCCAGTGAGAAGGTATGGCTAACATTCATATCAGGTGCTGTCATTTGGGCAATAGGCATATGAGACGTATCTTGTCCGTGTATTTAGAAGCCAAAGTCTCTGGGACAGGCTAGATAAACATAGTCCCGCATTCAGGAGTGTCAATCTTACCTGTCTCCTGACGGCAAAGAGGGGCGTACCTATAAGCACTGCTCCCACAGTCAAGTTCTGGAGAAGGTATAGGAGACCTGGGCGGTTCGTAAGTACTCAGTGTCCCGGTATCAGTAGTCTATGCCGGAAACGTCGCTGGATGTTACGCAGAGAAGAGCTGCCTAGAACACAGGCAATGCAGCGGCGCGGTGCGATGGCTGTGGGCGGTGTGCCGAAGACGCTTCCGGACGTACGTCATGTTCAGCGAGGTCAAGTGTCCAAGCTCCTTCAACGTGCTGCTGGGAGTTATGGGGGTCGTAGTTTTCCTCAGAGAAACTTGTGTAATGTTCCATTTTAGTTGTGGTAGGCATGGAACTGTCCCGTGTCAAGTATTCACCTCATACAACAGTTGCATAGGGGATACAAAAGCGTGGGTAGATGAGTTCAAAATTCAAAGTAACGGAGGAAGAAATCTAAACTTTAAGGGCGGGAAAAGAAATGTACGATCAAAACAGGGCTAGTACTGTGAAAAATACAGGGGGAGGGTAAACATAGAGTGTCACCGTAAGGATGATTCAGTGGTTTCCGTGTTCAGTAGTCCCGGGCATTATCTCTTTTTTACATATACTTTGGTTTTTGATATACCTTCAGTGCTGCAGCGGTACCCTCTCCCTTTCCCCCTCCTTTCCTCTTTGGTGGCGCGGTAATACCATACCTTTTCATTGTTTAAATATTGCGGCTTTCTCCTGGTCCCTTCCGTGATAGGCGTTTCCAGCAAACACTGTGTTGAGTGTTCCGCCTATCACGGAGATCCTCTCATTCTCGGACTCCGTTTCCCAGCAGGCACTGTGTTCAGTGTTCCGCCAATCACGGACGTCTTTTTCATCCTCGGACAAGAAAACGTCCATGATAGGCGGAACACTGAACACAGTGTCTGCTGGGAAACGGAGTCCGAGAATGAAAGGACCTCCGTGATAGGCGGAACACTCAACACAGTGTTTGCTGGAAACGCCTATCACGGAAGGGACCAGGAGAAAGCCGCGATATTTAAACAATGGACGCCGGCCGCAGTATAAGAAGATTTTCAGGCCTTTTTATAAATCTGTGGTTTACACATTCTTCTTTAATATTTAGATTTATTGAGATTTACATTTTTTATCTGAAAATATGTTGTACATTTAAAAATCACACAATTTTTTATGTAAAAAACTGCAATGAAAAGTACAAAAATGCAAATGTAAGCATTTAAAATATGTGAAACACTGTAAAGATTATTTTTTAACTGCTGTTAAAAAATCTATGTGAAGTATTTTTTGCATTTGTGTCACTTGTCTAACACACAATGCTGATTTCAAGTAACAGCAAAACAACTCTATTAAAATAACATACAGTGCCCTGAAATAATATTAACCCTCGGGGAGATAATAACAGTTGAGGTAAAATTATTACTTGAAAATGGTTATCATTTGTAAAAGGATTAAATCAATATCAAAAGGGCAAGCCATGTTCTGGAATTCCTTTTCAGCATGTTAGTTTCACTTTTCTCATGATTCAATAAATTTAATTTATTCCTTGCTATTTTAGTAAACATATTTTTTACTATTTTACACTTTATTATGTATTATTATGTTTTATTAATTTATCATGAGAAAAAGTGTATTATTTTTATTTTAAATCAACACTGTTCTGTCTCAACTACAAAGCGATAAAGTTCATCTCCAGGTTTAAGTAGGCCTTACTCAAGCTGGTTTGATATTCATCCCTTGCATCGATACAGGCAGTTTAACTCAATGAATAAACTCACAGTTAGGACGACAGACGATGAATCCTTTTGAATGTTCCGTTTAATGATGGATATTCATAGGTAGAAAAACGTTGCAGTTGTAAGCCACATGTAAGATGTTTAGCATGGAAGATATACAGGAGTAATGACCAGAATCAGGAAGTGGAGGAGATATATAAAGAACTACGGTGAGAGAGAGAGTTCAGCTAGAAAGAAGGGGACAGATCTTAAAGACACAGAGCAAGAATAATCACATAGTGTAACACAACACTCCCCGTCTGAAATCTTTAGATTTCATAACTGTGAGGGGGTTAACTCGGTAGCGGGTGTGTGTGACCCCCTGGTTGGGCTCCCCACACAAAAACAGGGCCAGCAGACGGAGGTTGTGGTTTTCAAAATCAAAAGGTGCGGTTTATTTCTCTATGTACAGTGACAAAAACACAGCAAAGCCAAAAAGAAACAAACAAAATAAATCCTGGTCAGTTTGACCTCTGACTAAACATGCAGGTTTCCTAAACTAACAACTGGGATCAGCCTAGTGCTGTCCTAGTCCCTAAGTCCCTGGTTTAGTAAAAGTCCAAACAAATAGCCACACAGGCTTTGCCTCACCGCACAGGGGTTCACTCTCCCTAGACAGTCCACACAGGTCTGGTTCCAGGCATGAGCTAACATCTAATGAATCTGGGAGTTTCTTATAGAGGCCTAAATGAGCTGACAAGGTTCAGCTGGTCTCATCAACTCCCTGTCTGCACGACGCCCAGCCCTCTCCCTAGAGGTATGAGTCATCCATGAGCACACTAGCCTTATACAACTCTCCACCTAGTTGTACAAATCGGCGTAAAGCCTGAATCTGGGCGAAATATATCTACCCCCCTGGATGCAACCAGGTGACTTTACCTTCCTGCTGTCACATACCCCCCCCTCTTGTTTTAACCTCGGGGTTGGAACACCAGCAATCAGGCATTCATGTACTCGAGACAAAGCATCCACATTCCCCATTTGAACGCCAGGGCGATGCTTTACTGTGAAGTTGAATTCCTGGAGGGCCAGGAACCACCTATTCACTCTTCTATTTGTTTCCTTGTTTTGAGCCATCCACTTTAACGGAGCGTGATCCGTAACCATGTCAAAGTGCCTACCTAGCAGATAGTACCGAAGGGAATCTAGAGCCCACTTCACCGCTAAACACTCCTTTTCAACCGTGGCGTAATTTACCTCATGGGACTTCAACTTCCTGCTGAGGTAAATGACTGGGTGCTCTTCCCCGTTCCAGACCTGGGACAATACTGCTCCTAACCCCACATCTGACGCATCACTTTGTACGACAAAGTCTTTAGAGAAGTCGGGTGAGTACAACACTGGCTGGCTACATAAGGCTTGTTTCAAGAATTGGAATGCTGCCTCAGCCTCGGGGGTCCATTTAATCATGACCGACCCTTTCCCTTTCGTCAGGTTGGTTAGGGGCACAGCCTTAGAAGCAAAGTGGGGAATGAAGCGCCGATAATAACCCGCGATTCCCAGAAAGGCTCGTACCTGCTTCTTGCTGTTGGGACGTGGCCAACTCTGGATGGCCTCGACTTTGTTGAGTTGGGGTTTTATTACTCCCCTGCCAATGGTGTACCCAAGATATTTGGCCTCCTCCTGCCCAATGGTACACTTCTTGGGGTTAGCCGTAAACCCCGCTTCCCGAACAGAGTCCAGGACTGCTTGCACTTTTGGCAGATGTGAGGCCCAATCTGTGCTATGGACAATTACGTCATCCAGGTAAGCCGCAGCATACTTCCGATGGGGCCTCAGCATCTGGTCCATTTTCCGCTGGAATGTGGCCGGCGCATTCTGTAACCCGAACGGCATTCTCTTATATTGGAACGCCCCGTCTGGGGTTACAAATGCGGTTTTCTCTTTGGCCGACTTGGCCAGGGGAATTTGCCAATACCCTTTTGTGAGGTCAAGAGTCGTCATGTATCGGGCTGTTCCCAGCCGGTCGATCAACTCATCTATACGTGGCATGGGGTAGGTGTCAAATTTTGTAACTTTGTTCAACTGACGAAAATCGTTACAAAATCGCCAGCTCCCATCCGGTTTAGGCACCAACACAATGGGACTAGACCAATCACTTTGGGACTCCTCTATCACCCCTAAGTTCAGCATTTTCTGTACTTCCTCCCGTATTGCCTCCCGTCGGGCCTCTGGGATCCGATAGGGTTTTAACTTCACCCTTTCACCGGGCGGGGTAATAATATCATGCTCTACCCCAGATGTTTGTCCCGGCAGCTCAGAGAACACCTCCTTGTTGCGAAGCACAAACTCCTTAACCTCCTGTTGTTGGGGTTGTGACAAGGTGGCTGCTATTCCAACCTCCGGAATCACGCAACCAGTTTGAGCTGGTGACCAAGTTTCTGCGACTAGGGACTCTCTATCCCTCCAGGCTTTCAACAGATTAACGTGATATATCTGTTCGGGCTTTCGCCTTCCTGGTTGTCTGACCTTGTAATTCACTTCGCTCACTTTTTCCATTATCTCGTAGGGGCCTTGCCATTTGGCAAGGAATTTACTTTCAACCGTAGGGACAAGTACCAATATCCTATCCCCCGGGGAAAAGGTACGGGTCTTTGCTCCACGGTTGTACACTCTCTGCTGTGCCAACTGCGCTTGGGCCAAATGTTCCTTCACGATGGGCATTACCTGTGCAATTCGATCTTGCATCAGGGCGACATGCTCAATCACACTCCTGTGGGGAGAACTCTCACTTTCCCAAGTTTCCTTGGCAATATCCAACAGCCCTCTTGGGTGTCTCCCATACAGTAACTCAAAGGGGGAGAATCCCGTAGAGGATTGGGGCACCTCCCTAATAGCAAACATCAAATAAGGAAGTAGACAGTCCCAATCCTTTCCATCTCTATCCACCACTTTCTTCAACATTTGTTTTAGGGTTTTGTTGAATCTTTCAACCAGCCCATCGGTTTGGGGGTGATACACAGATGTACGCAATTGCGTCACTTTGAACAATTTACACAGCTCTTTCATAACCCGGGACATAAAGGGTGTACCTTGGTCCGTAAGCAGTTCTTTACAAATACCCACCCGGCTAAAAACAAGAGATAGCTCTTTGGCTATGGTTTTGGCCGAGGTATTTCTGAGAGGGATCGCTTCTGGATAACGGGTGGCATAGTCCATTATAACTAATATGTACTGGTGCCCCCTAGCGGACTTGATTATAGGACCTACCAAATCCATTGCGATTCTCTCAAACGGGACCTCAATGATGGGTAGAGGGACCAGCGGGCTACGGAAATGTGGCATCGGGGCCGACCTCTGACACACAGGGCAGGAGGAACAATAATTTTCTATGTCCTTCATCACCCCAGGCCAATAGAATCTCTGTAATACCCTCTCTCGGGTTTTCTCTGTCCCCAGATGACCTCCAAGAATGTGCCCATGGGCCAACTCCAACACCAACTTCCTGTAAGGTTTGGGCACCACCAGCTGCTCAACGGTTTCTTCTGCCCTTTTTGCCACCCGATACAGTAGGTCCTTCTCTACGCTGAAGTATGGGTAAGTGCAGGTATTATCTGGGTTCACTAACTCGCCATCTATTTCCACTACGTTTTCCCGTGCCTTTATTAGGGCGGGGTCTTTTAACTGTTCTGTGGCAAAATTTTCCCTGTGAACCTCCAGATCAGAAAACTCCACAGACGGTAGGTTTTCGTCTGAGGAGGTGGGCTCCTCTCCAGTTTCTTGAGTCTCCCCTGCCAATACTGACAAGGGAAATTCTGGAGAGTCCTCACCACTCTCAGAGGAGTTCTGGCTATCACATTCCTGGTACATAGGGGCACCAGTGGGGGGCTCAGGATCATCCCACAGTTCCCAGAACTTCGGAAAATCCCTTCCCACAATGGCGTCATGCGGTAACTGAGATACTAAGCCCACTGGATGAGAGAGGGTACCTTTGGGGGTCTCGAAACACACTGTAGTCACTGGATACTCTCGGGTGTCCCCATGCACACAAATAACAGCTACCTTGCTATTCCCAGAGACCTCTGTTTTAACTAACTCAGCCTTTATCAGGGTCACAAGGCTACCTGAATCCAACAATACCACAACATTTCTACCATTAACACACATTTTGCATAAATGTTTCTCAGTTCCTCGAATGGCAGTGCATGCGACTGTCGCACACAGCGACTGACGTCTGCCCGTCAGAAAGTCACACTGCATGGGTTCCTCCACAACCGGGCAATTGGCTGCAATATGTCCCGCTTGCCGGCAGCGGTAGCAAACGATCCTTCTTGCGGCCTCTTGAGCCGCTGATTTCCCAGGCTGTTCTCGCCAAACTTGGGGTAGAGCTCCCACCCTCTCACTCTCTCCACCCTCACCCCTTGGAATCCTCTTATCCGCCCCTGGGGATGGTCTGGTCTTAGGGTGGAAAGTCCGAGAGTCTCTGGAAGAGGCCGTCAGGTTCTCTGTAGCCAAGTATCTCTCTACACGATCCACAAGTTTACCGGCCGTTTCTGGGTCTCCGTGGCTTACCCACTTTTGAATGGCGGTAGGAAGAGCTCTCAAGAAACGATCCATCACAACACGTTCCACAATCTCCGGTGCGGACAAAGTCTCTGGCTGTAGCCACTTCCTGCTCAGGTGAATGAGATCATACATTTGAGACCTGGGGGGTTTTCCAAGCTGGAAAGTCCAGTTATGCACACGCTGAGCCCGGACAGCCAGGGTGACACCCAGCCTTGCCAATATTTCAGCTTTTAGCATCACATAGTCTTTTGCTTGGTCAGGCTCTAGGTCATAGTAAGCCTTCTGCGATTCACCAGTTAACAGAGGAGCCACCAGTCCAGCCCACTGCTCCTCAGGCCACTTTTCTCTTTCAGCAGTCCTTTCAAATGTGGTCAAAAATACCTCTGGATCATCCTCTCCAGTCATTTTTGTCAATAAACGACTCACCCCAAAGGACGCGGTATTAGTGGGACGGCTTTCCTCACTGGTCTGCGGACGTTGCTGCATTACTGCTTCCATTTGTTGTAGTCTCTGCTCTTGCTTCTGTAACAGGTCTATGAAGCGGGCCTCAGATTGCTGCTGGGCTTGTTGATGAGCTTGCTGCTGGGCTGCAAGGCTCCTTTGCAAACCTGCATTTGTCTGCTGTTGATTGGCATTTGCTAGAGCCAGCTGTTTCAGTATCTCCTCCATGCTGGCTTAAAAAAACTGCCACTGGTTCTCCACCAACTGTGAGGGGGTTAACTCGGTAGCGGGTGTGTGTGACCCCCTGGTTGGGCTCCCCACACAAAAACAGGGCCAGCAGACGGAGGTTGTGGTTTTCAAAATCAAAAGGTGCGGTTTATTTCTCTATGTACAGTGACAAAAACACAGCAAAGCCAAAAAGAAACAAACAAAATAAATCCTGGTCAGTTTGACCTCTGACTAAACATGCAGGTTTCCTAAACTAACAACTGGGATCAGCCTAGTGCTGTCCTAGTCCCTAAGTCCCTGGTTTAGTAAAAGTCCAAACAAATAGCCACACAGGCTTTGCCTCACCGCACAGGGGTTCACTCTCCCTAGACAGTCCACACAGGTCTGGTTCCAGGCATGAGCTAACATCTAATGAATCTGGGAGTTTCTTATAGAGGCCTAAATGAGCTGACAAGGTTCAGCTGGTCTCATCAACTCCCTGTCTGCACGACGCCCAGCCCTCTCCCTAGAGGTATGAGTCATCCATGAGCACACTAGCCTTATACAACTCTCCACCTAGTTGTACAAATCGGCGTAAAGCCTGAATCTGGGCGAAATATATCTACCCCCCTGGATGCAACCAGGTGACTTTACCTTCCTGCTGTCACATAACCTTAAACTAATATATATATTTTCAATAAGTCCAATACTGACGAATGTCCTGGAACCTGTAATAAAAAACATGCAACAAGCAAATAATAAACGTAAGTTCAACAGGATGAAGAACATAAAGTCACAGTATGATGTCTTCAAATTATTCCAAAGTTCTGAGTAGAACCTGTAGATGGCAGCAATGTACTCCCCGCCGTGCCAACAGCATGGCTAGTCCTTGCACAAGTCACTCACCTGGCAAAAGGAGTACTAACTCTGTAATTGGTCGACCAAAGGTTCGTGTCGATCCTCCCTTGGTTACCTTGACTTCTACCTTCCGGACTTTGTTATTGTCGCTGGGCATAACTTCAGTAATAAGACCCATAGGCCACTCATTCCGACAAACTTTCTTGTCTTTTAGAAGGATGAGGTTTTCAACCTTAAGATTCGGCTTAGATGCTTGCCATTTGTTACGACCTTGAAGGTGGTGAAGATACTTTTTCTTCCAGCGATGCCAGAACACATTGGCTAGATGCTGCACCTGCTTCCATTGATGCTCGTAATGGTGTAACCGCAGCTTCGGTTTTGTACTTACAGAAGTGTGGAGTGAGGTGTTCACAGTTCTTATTTTCTTATCATCTTCAGGGTTTACTAGCCCATAGGTGGTGTCAATAGGGAGTAAGTAAGAGTCCTCACACAGAAACCTTGGAGGTGACAGCCATAAGCTGTCCTGAAGAGCGGCAGGTGACACAGCTCTGGTCCCACAGTCAGCTGGGTTGAGTTCAGTGGGAACGTGATGCCATTGACTTGGTAGAGAGAATCTCTTGATACGTTCAACCCTGTTGCTGACGTATACATAAAATTGTTTTGTTTGGTTGTTTATGTAACCAAGTACTACCTTACTGTTTGTATAGAAGGTGAAAGAATCAATTGTAGTGTCCATTTCACTTTGTATGACCTCTGCAATTTCTACTGCTAGCACGGCTGCACAAAGTTCAAGTCTTGGTATGGTATGTGCAGGCTTGGGAGTGAGTTTTGCCTTGCCTAGGACAAAACTACAGTGTGATTCTCCATTCAGTTCAGAGGTCTTCAAATAGGCTACTGCAGCAATAGCTTCAACTGATGCATCAGAGAAAATATGAATCTCTCTCCGGTTAGCAGTTGAAGTGGAACCTGGAACATAGCAACGGGGAATCTGAAGTTTTTCTAGTGACTTCAAAGAATATCTCCACCTTTCCCACTTGTGTTGATTCTCACTAGGCAAGGGAGTATCCCAGTCTATGTTCTCAGTAGACAACTGTCTTAGTAAAATCTTACCTTGAATGGTAACTGGAGCAAGGAAACCCAGTGGGTCATAGATGCTATTCACCACGGACAGGACTCCTCTCTTAGTGAAGGGTTTGTCACAAGTTGACACTTGGAAAGTGAATTTGTCTTGCTTGATGTTCCACAACAAACCCAGACTTCACTGTACAGGAGGCACATCTGTACCTAAGTCAAGGTTTTTTAGACTAGTAGCATAGTCCTCAGAGTGAAAGGCATTCATAAGTTCCTGGCTGTTGGATATAATCTTGTGCAGTCTAAGGTTTGCTACAGACAGCATCTCCTTTGTTCTGGTGAGAAGATCAATTGCTTCTTTAGCAGTTGGAAAGGACTTAAGTGCGTCGTCAACGTAGAAGTTTCTTTCAACAAATTGACGGGCATCAGATCCATATTCAACTTCTCCAGTCTGAGCTGTTTTCCTTAGCCCATAAGTTGCCACTGCTGGGGAAGGACTGTTACCGAAGACATGTACCTTCATGCGATAATCTATAACTTCCTTGTTGAGGTCATTGTCCTTGTGCCATAGAAACCTGAGGTAGTTTCTGTTGTCTTCTCTGACGATGAAGCAGTGAAACATCTGTTGAATGTCGGCCATTACTGCTACAGGCTCTTGTCTGAAACGAATGAAGACTCCTATTAGACTGTTGTTCAAGTTGGGTCCAGTAAGGATCATGTTGTTAAGAGAAACACCTTCGTGCTGAGCACTGGAATCAAAGACAACTCTGATTTGGTCTGGTTTGCGTGGGTGATACACGCCAAAGGATGGAAGGTACCAGCATTCTTCTCCCTCCTTTAGTGGGGGAGTAGGCTCTGCATGATCTCTGTCAAATACATTTTGCATAAAGTCCACAAAGTTCTTTTGCATCTCTGGTTTCCTGCTTAAGTTTCGCTTTAAGGAGGAAAATCTGCTGATGGCCTGCTGTAAGTTGTTGGGCAATCTCTCTCTTGGGAGACGAAAGGGTAGGGGTGCTACCCAGTTGTTGAAGTCATCTTGAAAGAACTCATTGTCCATTACCTTGATGAATTCTTTGTCTTCCATTGAAGGAGCCAGTATGTCATCTTCACTGGTTGCATTAAACACTGTAGAGCTGAAGTCGCCATCATGGCAGGAGAAAGGGCTTGTGTCACCTGAAATACCATGTTGCCATTCGTGGCTGGCTATCTTCTCTTTCACCCAGTAGTGATGTGGGCATGGCTCAAAGTAAGTGTTTCGGCCATTTGGCAGAACATTTGTCTTGAATGACGAAATGTTGGTAGGTCTTTTCATTTTGCCTATACAGACATTGCCTATGATGACCCACCCTAGATCCGTGCGCTGGGCAAATGGGGCATCTGGGGGTCCACTGACTTGTCTGTGTACCTTGTGAACTCTTAGAATGTCTCTTCCTAACAGAAGAAGGATCTGAGCATCTTTGTCAAGCGGCAGTATCTCATTTGCTATTACCTTGAGGTGAGGGTGATGGAAAGCAGCAGCTGGAGTAGGGATTTCTTCCCTGTTAGCAGGTATCTGATTGCACTCAACAAGTGTAGGTAAGGGTAATTGCAAGTTACCTTTGAGAGAAGATACCATGAGTCCATGAGCCCTTCTTCCAGAAACCTCTATAGTTCCACTACAGGTACCCAAGGTGTAAGGATGAGCTTCGCCTTTTATTTCAAATAGATTGAACAATTCCGATTTTGCAAGTGATCGATTGCTCTGATCGTCTAAGATAGCATATGCCTTTAGAGACTTTTCTGGTTGATCCTTGTGGTATAAGTTCACCAAGCATATCTTAGCACAGGACTTACCACAGTGGTCTTCTCCACAAACTTCAGTGCAGGATGAAGAAATGATGGTAGAATTAGGCACTTGGTCTGTATTCTCCCCGCCATGCGTTAACCTGGGAGGAGTGTTGGCAGGTTGTGCAGAGCTGGGCTCAAGAGGATGGAGGGCTTGTACATGTTCTTCAGAGCCACACTCTATGCACTTGATGGACACATTACAGTCCCTTGCAAAATGTTCTGTAGAAGCACAGCACCTGAAACATACCCTAAATGTCTTTAAAAGCTCCTTGCGCTCTTCCAGAGGCTTTTTCCTAAAGCTGATACATTTATTGAGGGGGTGTGGCTTCTTGTGTATGGGACACTCTCTGTTAGGGTTTTCAATCTTCCTACTCTGTTTGTTCGTGGCCAGAACTATGGTAGGAGTGGGAAGGATGTCAGTCTTTTTCACGGACACTGGGCCTCTATGGTTTCTATAGTTGCCCTGAAGACTGGTACTCTTAGGAAAGGGTGAGAAGAGGCTGTACTCACCGTAGGAAAAACTTGGATCGTTCTTGGTCTCTGCAATTTTCCTGATGAATTCACAGAAGAAAGAGAATGGAGGGAAGGAGACCTTGTTCTCTCTTTTGTATGATGACCCTAGTGCAGTCCATTTCTCTTGCAAACCATACGGGAGCTTGGAGACAATTGGGTTTACCCCTCTTGGAGTGTCAAGGTAACTGAGTCCAGGTAGTTTTGGGTCTGTCTTGGCTAGCTGAAGCTCAAGGAGAAGGTCACTCAGTCTCTGGAACTCCTTGTTGTCCTTACCGGATATCTTTGGGAAAGTTTCCAGACGCATGAACAAAGCATTTTCTATAGCTTCTGGACTGCCATAACTTTGCTCTAGTCGCTCCCATGCAGCTGTGAGGCCTGCAGTAGGATTGTCCATGAAAATCGATCTTAATGGCTTAACACGTGCAGCAGATAGAGGACCAAGCTATTTGATCAGCAGATTCAATTCTTGATCAGCTGTAATGCCAATATTGCTGATTGTAGTTCTGAAGGCACATTTCCAACTTCTGTAGTTCTCAGGTTGGTCATCAAAACTTGTAAGACCAGTCCTTGTGAGCTCTCTGCGAAGCATGTACCTCACAAACTCTTCTATCTCAGTTGTCTCCGCCTTTATGTGAGATGCTGTTGGCTGTATGGTGCTGATTGCGTTATCTTTGACATTGTTGTTAAAGGACACAGGGAAATATGGTGCAGCAGATGCATCCAGGTGAGTTGCTTGCTTGAAGTCAGTTGTTCCAATGGTACGTTGATTCAAGGCTGTACCGATGACTGGAGATTGATGACTTGCCTGAAGCTTGCGCTGATGCTCTGTGACGTATGAAGGCAGGCAAGGTAGACAGGTAGGAAATGCAGTGGAGTGATTTTGAGTGCAGGAAGTTGCTGGAACCTCTTTAACTTGAAGCTGTGAAGGAGTCTCTATGTAGTCGGGAGCATTGGAGACAATGGAGTATGCACTGCAGTGGCTTAGGACATAGTCTTTAGTGCGTTTGAGGGGGTCTTCCATATCTGCTATGTTTAGGTTAATGCTGTCTTTCTCACTTGCACCTTCGTCTGCACTGATAGCTTGCTGTAGGACCCTTAGCTTTGCCATAGCTGCGTCATGTTTACACTGTTCATTTAAGGTTTCCATTGTTGCTCTTTGACGTGCTGACTGAGCTTCTGACTCTGCTCTCTGAGCTTCCAACTCTGCTCTTTGACGTGCTGACTGCGCTTCCGACTCTGCTCTTTGACGTGCTGACTGCGCTTCCAATTCTGCCCTTTTTTCTGCATATGCCACCTGCACTTTGCTGGCTTCCACTTCAGCGCGGGCATTAATAAGTCGCTCACTGAGTGTTGAGTATCTTGAACTATGGGATCTTGACGAGTTTTTAGAACGTCTGGTGGAAACAGATCTGTGAGATGCAGTGTCCTGTAACAGCTTTATTTTTGCTTCTGCCTTTAATTTGGTTTGCTGGATAAAACTGTCTCTTTCAATATTGAGAGCATTGACGCACTTTAATTGCATCATCGCATTTTCTGACTTCATGTTTTGTAAGACATTAGTGAATTTGATGCTGGTAAGCTGATAAAGCTCATATGAGGCAGAAAGTTGTTTAATGGCGCCCTCTAGTGTCAGTAGTTCACGTTCAACAGACACTGTATTGGCTTCAGCAAGGATTTTCTCCCAGACTAATTCCAAGCTATTTGACAATTCAGTCCTTGAAGCTTCATAATTCTCCATTACTTTCCAAGTGGGTTTAACTGAGCGTTTGGGTAACTCAGTTTCTTCAAGAACTTGTGGGGAAGGAGATATGAGTTCACATGCAGAAGCTTGGTCACTCATGATAGCAGACTGTCTGTGAAAGCAGGCAGGATCTGTGTGCTGAAATATGACACTGTGCAGATTGTCTCAGGCTATAAGGCTGCCATGTGCTGCTCTGTCCCTTCTGTCTTGCTATGAGGGCAGTAAATCTTGTCTGTTTCAGTACTGACATGCAGAAATCTTGTAATTAGGCTGTGAAACTCCGTTTTTCTACTGTTCTGTCTCAACTACAAAGCGATAAAGTTCATCTCCAGGTTTAAGTAGGCCTTACTCAAGCTGGTTTGATATTCATCCCTTGCATCGATACAGGCAGTTTAACTCAATGAATAAACTCACAGTTAGGACGACAGACGATGAATCCTTTTGAATGTTCCGTTTAATGATGGATATTCATAGGTAGAAAAACGTTGCAGTTGTAAGCCACATGTAAGATGTTTAGCATGGAAGATATACAGGAGTAATGACCAGAATCAGGAAGTGGAGGAGAAATATAAAGAACTACGGTGAGAGAGAGAGTTCAGCTAGAAAGAAGGGGACAGATCTTAAAGACACAGAGCAAGAATAATCACATAGTGTAACACAACAAACACTGTTTACTAATAAATGTTTATACTGTGACTTTAAGAGCTTGTTCACATCAGAACATGGTGTTGGAAACCCACGTTCTTTACATGGGTGTGTGATCTGCTGTGGGTGTCAATGTAATTCTAATGACACCCCAAAAGAAGATCACAAATGCAGTGTGTTTGACTGCACCCGATCACATGGTACCACAGTACCATGTAATCTGGTAACAGGGTTTTTTCAAAAATAGTGAATGCACTACTTTTAGTGAGATACAGTGTGATTTCAGCACATTCAACTGAATGGGCTGAAAATTGCATTACATTGAACCACGCAAAAATTGCACAGGAACGCGCTCTACATTCCTGTGTAAACCAGCACTCACGTAGTTGGACATAAAAGTTGTAAAGTGTTTTTGCACCTGTACACTGGTGGATGGACCATTCACTTGCAAAGATTTGTTTACCATTAGACTTTATTTTATGAACTGTATTGACTTCCCAATTTTATATATTTGAATCGTTTGGTATTAACGCTTCACAAATATTGATGCTAAGAATTGTTAAGAATTCTCGTTTATTTAGAAACCAGGGTTTGCCAGGGTTCTTTGTTCAACATATTTCAAATTGTGTTTAGTTAGGCTTGAACAGCCATAAGTGAAAATTTACTCAATATGCAAAAAAAATTGAATATGACAACTTCAGATTTCAGAACCAGGAAACAGGTTGGAAAGAAATCATAAAATCTGATGAATATTTAAAAAATTAACATAGATAATGGTTTCTCAGAATGTTCAGATATAATCAAACTCAAGTGTACATATATTAAGAAGACAAATATATGCACAGAATATAAAGTACTCCCAGGTAACAAAGAAATCATTTTTAGATGTTTCCTATGTGACATGCAGGGACCAAAAATTAATTGTATTAGTATTTATTTATTAACTATATAAGGGCTTGAAGTAGTTAATGAATAAAGCCCTGTACACACAATCAGTTTTTCCTATGAAAAAAGACCGGTGGACTTTTTCCATCGGTAAAAAACGATCGTGTGTGGGCCCCATCGGTAGCAAACGATAGCAAATTCCGATCGTCTGTGGGGAACTCCATCGGTGAAAAAACCCACGCATGCTCAGAATCAAGTCGACGCATGCTCAGAAGCATTGAACTTAATTTTTCTCAGCTCGTCTGAGTGTTTTACGTCACCGCGTTTTGGACGGTCGGAATTTGGTCTGATGGTGTGTAGGCAAGACTGATGAAAGTCAGCTTCATCGGAATTCCGACGGAAAAATCCATCGGATTTTATTCCATTGGAAATCTGATCGTGTGTACAGGGCATTAGAACGTACCTGTACATCCTCAGGTTGAAGTAATTATAACGTGATGATGCCTGCTCTTGCAGGCATCATCCCAGCATGAAAATTTTAAGCCAGCAATAGGCTTTAGGCTTTACTATAGAAGTGATCCGAGTATTTATACAGACGCTCGATCGCAATGTTGTTCATCCCTTGTGATGGCCCTAAAGTTGATAAAAAAAAGGAACAATGTAAAAATTAAATAACACAATTTAATTTTAAATCTACCCCATTTCCTCCGTGCTCATGTGCAAATCCCACATGCATATGTAAACAGTGATTGCACTACATATGTGAGGTATTGCCGTGAATGTCAGAGTGAGAGCAATAATTATAGCAGCAGACCTCCTGCGTAACTCTAAACTAGTAACCTGTAAAGAATTTTAAAGCGTCGCCAATGGAGATTTTTAGGTACTGTAGTTTGTCACTGTTCCACGGGCGTACAAAATGTTAAAGCATGTAATTTTTGGTTATGTATCTAGTAACATAACATAATCCTTTATGTTACCAAAACTTTGGGTATCACATTGTGTTTGTGTGTACTAAAATGCATTAAAGTATATTTTATTCTCCATTTTCTCTGCTTTAAAACATTTAAAATGTTTCAGGGTTCTAAGTAATTTTTTTAACAAAAAATGTTACATGTATTTGAGAAGTGTCAGAATTGGTCTGGGGGGTCAAGTTTCTTTCTTTCTTTCTTTAAACATAAAATAGCATTATTATGTTTTCATGGTCATGTATGCTTCAAGCATTGAGAATAAAAAAATATCTCTAAGGGCTCTTTCACACGGAGGTCCGTTCAGGTCCGCCTGTCAGTTTTTTAGGCGGACCTGAAACGGATCCTCCATGTACCCCTATGGAGGCACGGATGTCAGCGGAGACATGTCCGCTGACATCCGCTCCGCCAAAGTGTGACGGAGGAAAACCCTATTTTTCCTTCCGTCGGCGGAGCGGATCGGATGACAACGGACTCTACGGTCCGTCGTCATCCGATTCCCCATAGGGGAGAGCGGCGCTCTGACAGGGCGGTCCCTGCACAGTGTGCGGGGACCGCCCAGTCATCCGTCGGCTCAGCGGGGATCAACGGAGCGATCCCCGCTGAGCAAGCGGAGCTTCACGGGGCGGCTCCGCCCCGTGTGAAAGGACCCTTACAAAATTTCAGCTGTTGCCAAGCTGTAATTTGTTTATATCTACGGTGTGTTACTTAACAACTTCTGGTAAACTAAGCCATACAAATTACCAAATTACCATACAGCAAGGCCCATATAAAAAATGTTTTATTTCCTTGGAAAAGAAAAAAATCTTAAAAAAAGGTATTCAATTTAATTTATCAAGTAAAGCAGGAATTATGCAGTGTTACATTTATGCAATATTGTTATAAATAAGAACAGCACATGTTTTGGCTGATGTCCAAGTATTGCGAACATGTAATGAAAAGGTTTTCCTGGCTATTTTATATTTTACAGAATGAAAGCCCCGGAAGACTTGTTTAGAAATATTATTTCAGTTATGCCCATTATATATATTTTTGTTGAAAACTTTCATTTATTCACATGCACAAAAAAATGAAGAGACCCAAATTGGCCATTTAGGATACAATTAAATGTGATTTACAGATAGAGTGTGAATCCACACTTTTTAGAATGTATTTTTCAACAGTGTGCTATATGAACATTGGTTCTACACTTCTGTGTCAGGAATTTTTAAATACAGTATTTTCTAAAGAATGCAAATTTATAAAAAAAAAAAAATGATGAAAAAAAAGGAGAGAAAACTTGAAAATGTTTCTGGCACACATTTCCTGTAGCAACAGATAAAACTCTTTCCTCTAATTACACAACTATGCAATTTATTGTGTGTGCATTAAATTATATTCCCACTATTTCATCTCTCTATGCACCTTGCTGCTAATAATAGTAAAGCAATGTGGGGGTTAAATGTTTTCAGGAAGATATGGGTATAACTGTACATTTAACCAGCCTGTATCATTATCAGTGACCAGATAATGTGTACCTGTTCATCAGCAGGTTTAATTAACACAGAATGATGAATAATTCATCACTTACTGGTATGCATTATTCCCACATAAGACAGTATTTTGGCTAAAGAGCTGTAACTTAGCTGGGCACATATTTGGTCAAATATGCTATCCTATTAAAACTGATCGTGTTGAATGATGGACTGTATACTGATCTTGGAGCTGGCGGGTATAAAAAGAAGAAAGGGAACTGACTATAGAACATGTAGAATTGTAGAAGGGTAGTGGAGTTGGGACTTTAATTGAGGTATAGGGGTATAATAAATGAAATAAAATAAATAACTTGGATGTCATGGTTCCCTCTAAATTGACATGATACGGTATAAGTAAACCAGTAATCACAGTACGTTTATGATACAGAAATGTAATCACAAAGGAGCAATTCATAATCATCATTAAATTAATAACACATGATTAATTGGGGAACATGATTAATGACATACAAACATAGTAATAAATAAATCAAGGAATAATACATATGTAATTAATAACAACATGATCAACACATATGTAATTGATAAATATTGATATGGACTGATGTAGAGCATCCAAGGATGTGAACTCTACGCGTTTCATGGTCGCCTACCACTCATCAGGAGTTTGGATGCATGAAAGTAATCTAAAATGAAAAAAATGGAATAGTTTGTTGTGGTAGTTTCTGGGGATCCACTAGTCCCCATAGACAAACCCAATGCAGTAGAAAAAGGAAGTAAGAAAAAAAGGGGGGGGATAAAAAATTTAGCAATATTATACCTTGCTAAACAGCCCATGTAATGAGACCTTAAAGCGGAGGTTCCGCGGTCCATACATGTTTTTTATTTTTGTCCATTCAATGTGACTAACGATGACTGTAATGTACTCACATCTCCAGCGCTACATAACATCCCCCGTCGGTTTTTTGAAGAAATAAACACTTATAAAATGTTTCCTTGTTTTTCCATTTTGCTTGTGGGCCCACAAGCATAGATTTCCGGGTAGCGGTGAATGCGCGTCTCCCGGCATTCACCGCTGTATCTCGCTCAAGTGCAATGTTGACGGCGAGCAGCGCCGTCAACACTTCCTGGTTGCCATCACAACGGGCGTCAACATTAAAAGTACACGCCCCGTTGTGATGACATTACGCCAACATCCCAGGACACTTAGGGCTGCCGGGCAAACCAAAGGACCCGCCCACTCCCGCGGGAGGAAAAGCAGGAAGTACAACAGAATTCCGAAGATGTACTTCTTTTACAGCATCCAAAACTTAAAAAGGTTAGTGACACAGTATTGTACATAGCACTAGGATTACAGGAATACAAAGTGTAATTTTAGGGTGAACCTCCGCTTTAATTGGGGAAAGGCCTGGAAGGTGATACCGCATACGATGTCTCACCCGAGGTTGAGGCAGGAGATCCGCTAGCCAGGGTATACGGTGGGGTCGTGGGGGGCGGACCCATCGCTCGCCGCAAGCCACCATGCCAGGAAAGGATGCTTGTATACTGATTGGATGAGTCTATATAAAGATGGAAAAAATGAATGAAGGTATCAGAAATGTGTCAATGTGGAGATATGATGGAGTGTAGTGAAAGTGAAAAACTATGTGAATGCGTGAAAAAAAGTTAAAGAAAGATGTTGCATGATAAATAAATAAATAATAAGGTGCTGACATGGTGAAAGTGAGTGTAATTTAACGCATCTGCATATCAAATGCACATGAAGGAACATAATCATATATAAATGGTATATAGGTGAAAAAGAAAAAATAGAAGATTTTGTTGAATGAAGATAAACAAGTGTATGTGTGTGAAAATATAAATGTAAGTTGAAATGTATGTCAGTATGTGTGGATGTATGTGCATAAACAAATGTACAATGTGTGTGTATAAGGATCCATAGAGTTAGCTAAATGTATGGCTGGGTTGAAAATATGACGGGGACAATGTCAAATGCCCCATTTACCTGAGCTTCCAGAGACTGAGCAAGCAGATGGTGTCACTCTGGAATGGTGGCCGGCAGAGAGAGAGCGGCGCGCCACCCACTGTTATATAGCCCCCCGTTCCTGGGCAGAACCCCGCCAACGTCATGTGTTAAGTCACAAATGCTGGGGTCCATCCAATCCCCTGCAAGGCGAGAGATGGAACCAGCGCGCCACGGTAGAGCGGCGTCAATCGACGCCGGATACCAGGCGCGCTGAACATGACGCCGAAGAGCCGAGATCCAACCCCGCCCCCCGTCAGGAAGGCGGGTGGGGGGAACGGAGCTGAGTTGATCGCAACCCCGGAAGTAGAGAACAAGGACAGCGGGACACCACCAGACTCAACCCCAAAGGTCAAATCACACGGGATTCAGAGTAAAACCGATATGGGCACTAGGTGGAATGGATAATATTGGTAGATTAAATAAAATAAAGAAACAAACAAATTGAAAAATAGTGAGAAATATATATATGAAAAAAACCCTAATAAATAAATACTGGGCAAGGAAGGGGTAAAGAATAATAAAGTTGATATAAAAAAAAAGAAGGGAGGAATGGAGGGGAGTATGACAACGAATGTGTAACTGTAAATAATTAATCAAAAGAATAACATTAAATTAGATTGTATGGGTTGGGGGAGGGTCACGGAAGTAACGGGTGTTTTCCACCCAAAATATCGAGAAAAGGGAGATTGAGACCCATCCCAGCCTAAAGGCATACCTAAATACCTCCATCCCTAAATAATATGTAGAATTTTAGAAGGGTAGTGGAGTTGGGACTTTAATTGAGGTATAGGGGTATAATAAATGAAATAAAATAAATAACTTGGATGTCATGGTTCCCTCTAAATTGACATGATACGGTATAAGTAAACCAGTAATCACAGTACGTTTATGATACAGAAATGTAATCACAAAGGAGCAATTCATAATCATCATTAATTTAATAACACATGATTAATTGGGGAACATGATTAATGACATACAAACATAGTAATAAATAAATCAAGGAATAATACATATGTAATTAATAACAACATGATCAACACGTATGTAATTGATAAATATTGATATGGACTGATGTAGAGCATCCAAGGATGTGAACTCTACGCGTTTCATGGTCGCCTACCACTCATCAGGAGTTTGGATGCATGAAAGTAATCTAAAATGAAAAAAATTGAATAGTTTGTTGTGGTAGTTTCTGGAGATCCACTAGTCCCCATAGACAAACCCAATGCAGTAGAAAAAGGAAGTAAGAAAAAAAGGGGGGGGTAAAAAAATGTAGCAATATTATACCTTGCTAAACAGCCCATGTATTGAGACCTTAATTGGGGAAAGGCCTGGAAGGTGATACCGCATACGATGTCTCACCCGAGGTTGAGGCGGGAGATCCGCTAGCCAGGGTATACGGGGGTCGTGGGGGGCAGACCCATCGCTCGCCGCAAGCCACCATGCCAGGAAAGGATGCTTGTATACTGATTGGATGAGTCTATATAAAGATGGAAAAAATGAATAAAGGTATGAGAAATGTGTCAATGTGGAGATATGATGGAGTGTAGTGAAAGTGAAAAACTATGTGAATGCGTGAAAAAAAGTTAAAGAAAGCTGTTGCATGATAAATAAATAAATAATAAGGTGCTGACATGGTGAAAGTGAGTGTAATTTAACGCATCTGCATATCAAATGCACATGAAGGAACATAATCATATATAAATGGTATATATAGTTGAAAAAGAAAAAATAGAAGATTTTGTTGAATGAAGATAAACAAGTGTATGTGTGTGAAAATATAAATGTAAGTTGAAATGTATGTCAGTATGTGTGGATGTATGTGCATAAACAAATGTACAATGTGTGTGTATAAGGATCCATAGAGTTAGCTAAATGTATGGCTGGGTTGAAAATATGACGGGGACAATGTCAAATGCCCCATTTACCTGAGCTTCCAGAGACTGAGCAAGCAGATTGTGTCACTCTGGAATGGTGGCCGGCAGAGAGAGAGCGGCGCGCCACCCACTGTTATATAGCCCCCTGGTCCTGGGCAGAATCCCGCCAACGTCATGTGTTAACTCACAAATGCTGGGGTCCATCCAATCCCCTGCAAGGCGAGAGATGGTACCAGCGCGCCACGGTAGAGCAGCGTCAATCAATGCCAGATACCAGGCGCGCTGAACATGACGCCGAAGAGCCGAGATCCGACCCCGCCCCCCGTCAGGAAGGCGGGTGGGGGGAACGGAGCTGAGCTGATCGCAACACCGAGAGTAGAGAACAAGGACAGCGGGACACCACCAGACTCAACCCCAAAGGTCAAATCACACGGGAGTAAAACTGATATGGGCACTAGGTGGAATGGATAATATTGGTAGATTAACCACTTGTCCACCGCCCACTGTCAATTGACGGCGGGCGGAGGACACTCTCGTTCTGGGAGGACGTCATATGACGTCCTCCCTTTAAAACGAGCTAGAAGGCGCGCGCTCGCCGCCAGTGGCGCGCGCGCCCGCCGCGTTCACAAGGCCCCGGTGCGCGTGCCCGGCGGCCGCGATTGCCGCCGGGCACCCGCGATTGCCCCGGGAAACGAGCAGGAAAGTGGGTCTCTGTGTGTAAACACAGAGATCCACGTCCTGTGAGGGAGAGGAGGCTGATGGTGTGTCCCTTGTACATAGGGACAACCATCAGTCACCTCCCCCAGTCAGTCCCCTCCCCCCACAGTAAGAAAACATTGAGGGAACATATTTAACCCCTTCCCGCCCCCTAGTGGTTAACCCCTTCCCTGCCAATCACATTTATACAGTAATCAATGCATTTTTATAGCAGGGATCGCTGTATAAACGTGAATGGTCCCAAAAATGTGTCAAAAGTGTCCGATGTGTCCGCCGCAATATCGCAGTCACAATAAAAAAATCGCAGATCGCCGCCATTACTAATAAAAAAAAATGCTATAAATCTATCCCCTATTTTGTACACGCTATAACTTTTGCGCAAACCAATCAATACGCGCTTATTGCGATTTTTTTTTTACCAAAAATATGTAGAAGAATACGTATCGGCCTAAACTGAGGAAAATTTTATTTAAAAAAAAAATGGGTATTTATTATAGCAAAAAGTTAAAAATTGTGTTTTTTTTCCAAACTGGACGCTCTTCTTTTGTTTATAGCGCAAAAAATAAAAAACGCAGAGGTGATCAAATACCACCAAAAGAAAGCTCTATTTGTGGGAAAAAAAGGACACAAATTTTGTTTGGGAGCCACGTCGCACAACCGCGCAATTGTCATTCAAAGTGTGACAGCGGTGAAAGCTGAAAAATGGCTTGGGCAGGAAGGGGGTTTTCGTGCACAGTAGGGTTGTGGTTAAATAAAATAAAGAAACAAACAAATTGAAAAATAGTGAGAAAAATATATATGAAAAAAACCCCAATAAATAAATACTGGGCAAGGAAGGGGTAAAGAATAATAAAGTTGATCTAAAAAAAAAAAAAGGAGGAATGGAGGGGAGTATGACAACGAATGTGTAACTGTAAATAATTAATCAAAAGAATAAAATAAAATTTGATTGTATGGGTTGGGGGAGGGTCTCAGAAGTAACAGGTGTTTTCCACCCAAAATATCGAGAAAAGGGAGATTGAGACCCATCCCAGCCTAAAGGCATACCTAAATACCTCCATCCCTAAATAATATGTAGAATTGTAGAAGGGTAGTGGAGTTGGGACTTTAATTGAGGTATAGGGGTATAATAAATGAAATAAAATAAATAACTTGGATGTCATGGTTCCCTCTAAATTGACATGATACGGTATAAGTAAACCAGTAATCACAGTACGTTTATGATACAGAAATGTAATCACAAAGGAGCAATTCATAATCATTAGACATGTGCATTTCGTTTCGTTCCGAATCGAAATTCGGACGAATTTTTCATTATTCGGACATTCGGATGCATCCGAATTACCGAATTACAATACTAACGAATTTAACCGAATCCGAATTTTTTCGAATCTAAAAATATTTTTGACCCGACTTTGGGTCCATGTATCTCGGGGTTACTTGGTGATAGAAACCCCAAATTTGGAGATGTTGTAGTGCTAGTTCTTCTGTGTTTGCATACCAAATATGGGGTTTCTATAACTAAGTGACCCCGAGATACGTGGACCCAAAGTCGGGTCGCAAAATGTCAAGCACTTTACTGGAGCAGAGAATGACATTTTGCGACCCGATTTTGGGGCCACATATCTCGGGGCCACTTGTAGCTAGAAACCCCAAATTTGTTATGCACACACAGTAGAACTAGCACTACAACATCTCCAAATTTTGGGTTTCTATCACCAAGTAACCCCAAAATACATGGACCCAAAGTCGGGTCGCAAAATATTTTCGAATCCGGTTGAAATAGTATCAACATGATTCGAAATTATTTCAACTGCATTTGAAACTATTTCAACCGGATTCGAAAATATTTTGTGACCCGAATTTGGGTTACTTGGTGATAGAAACCCCAAATTTGGGGTTATTGTTTTTCTAGTCTATTTTCTATTTTATTATAATCTTTTCTATCCAAAGTTAAAATTAATTAATTAATTAAAAAATTTGAATTCATACTATTCGAAATTCAAATTTATTCTATTCGAAATTCGAATTTCAGAAGATGGTTGTATATTCTTTCTATTTTATTCTTCTAAATTATATTTTTTTTCTATTCTGTTCTAATCTTTTCTATTTGAATTATAAATTTTGGAAGAAGGTTATTTACTTACTTATATACATCTGTCACATAAAAAAAAAGATGTGAAATGGCTGTCACGGATGTCGATCGCAAGGCAAGTACATATGCTGTATGTCATTGTCCACTTACCACAACACCTGCCACGAGTGCCACGACACCGGCCACGAGTGCCACGTGACCTGCCACGAGTGCCACGTGAACGGCCACGAGTGCCACGTGAACGGCCACGAGTGCCACGTGACCTGCCACGTGACCTAGTTGTGGATTGTCTACTTGCCACGTCACCTGCCACAAGTTATGGGGCTCCTAGCACCAAGTGACCCCCAGATATGGGCGATATTTCAAGTACTTTTCTGCAGCAGAGAATGACATTTTGTGACCCGACTTTGGGGCCACGTATCTCGGGGCCACTTATAGCTAGAAACCCCAAATTTGGTATGCAAACACAGTAGAACTAGCATTACAATGGGGTTACTTGGTGATAGAAACCCCAAATTTGGGGTTATTGTAGTGCCAGTTGTAATGTGTTTACATACCAAATATTTTGGGATTTCTAGCTATAAGTGGCCCCGAGATACGTGGTCTCAAAGTCGGGTCACAAAATTTAATTCTCTGCTGCAGAAAAGCACTTGACAGATCGCCCCTATCTGGGGGTCACTTGGTGCTAGGAACCCCATAACTTGTGGCAGGTGACGTGGCAAGTGGACAATCCACAACTTGGTCACGTGGCCGGTCACGTGGCACTCGTGGCCGGTCACGTGGCACTCGGACAATGACATACAGCATATGTACTTGCCTTGTGATCGACATCCATGACAGCCATTTCACATCTTTTTTTTATGTGACAGATGTAAGTAACTAACCATCTTTCAAAATTTATAATTCAAATAGAAAAGATTAGAACAGAATAGAAAAAAATATAATTTAATAGAATAAAATAGAAAGAATATGCAACCATCTTATGAAATTCGAATTTCAAATAGAATAAATTTGAATTTCGAATAGTAGGAATTAAAAAAAATGTAATTAATTAATTTTAACTTTGGATAGAATAGATTAGAATAGAAATAGAGAATACACTAGAAAAACAATAGAATAGAATAGAATATAGATACTATCTATTTCATGTTTAATTTTTTTTGCAGATTACTATTTTTTACATAAGATCTCCTGCAGACTATTAGCATTTATTTTATTTTTTTTGCAGATCTCCTGCAGACTATTATTATCTATTTAGTTTTCTCACCAGGTCTCCTGCAGACTATTAGCATCTATTTCTTTTTTTAGCAGATCTCCTGTAGACTATTAACAGCCATTTCACTTCTTTTTTTTTTTGCAGATCTCCTGCAGACTGTTAGAATCAATTTCATTTTTTTTTCAAAGTCGGGTCGCAAAATATTTTCGAATCTGCTTTAAATAGTATCAACATGATTCGAAATTATTTAAACCGCATTTACAACTATTTCAACCGCATTTGAAACTATTTCAACCGGATTCAAAAATATTTTGCGACCCGACTTTGGGTCCACGTATCTCGGGGTTAGTTGGCGATAGAAACCCCAAATTTGGGGATGTTGTAGTGCTAGTTCTCCTGTGTTTGCATACCAATTTTGGGGTTTCTATCACTAAGTGACCCCGAGAAACGTGGACCCAAAATCTGGTCGCAAAATGTCAAACACTTTTCTGCAGCAGATAATGACATTTTGCGACCCGAATTTTGGGCCACATATCTCGGGGCCACTTGTAGCTAGAAACCCCAAATTTGGTATGCAAACACAGTAGAACTAGCACTATAACATCTCCAAATTTGGGGTTTCTATTACTAAGTGACCCTGAGATACTTGGACCCAAAGTCGGGTCGCAAAATATTTTCGAATCCGGTTGAAATAGTTTCAAATGCGGTTAAAATAATTTCGAATCATGTTGAAATAATTTCAAATCCGGTAGAAATATTTTCGAATTCGGTTGAAATATTTTCGAATGCGACCGATTTTCGAATTCGGTCGAAAACAAAACGAAATCCGAAAACGAATTTAACAAATTTAACGAATCTAACTAAACGAAATTAATTAATTAACGAATTAAAACGAAACGAAATGAAACAAATGTTTTCCTTTTGCACATGTCTAATAATCATCATTAATTTAATAACACATGATTAATTGGGGAACATGATTAATGACATACAAACATAGTAATAAATAAATCAAGGAATAATACATATGTAATTAATAACAACATGATCAACACGTATGTAATTGATAAATATTGATATGGACTGATGTAGAGCATCCAAGGATGTGAACTCTACGCGTTTCATGGTCGCCTACCACTCATCAGGAGTTTGGATGCATGAAAGTAATCTAAAATGAAAAAAATGGAATAGTTTGTTGTGGTAGTTTCTGGGGATCCACTAGTCCCCATAGACAAACCCAATGAAGTAGAAAAAGGAAGTAAGAAAAAAAGGGGTGGGGATAAAAAATGTAGCAATATTATACCTTGCTAAACAGCCCATGTAATGAGACCTTAATTGGGGAAAGGCCTGGAAGGTGATACCGCATACAATGTCTCACCCGAGGTTGAGGCGGGAGATCCGCTAGCCAGGGTATACGGGGGGGGTCATGGGGGGCGGACCCATCGCTCGCCGCAAGCCACCATGCCAGGAAAGGATGCTTGTATACTGATTGGATGTATAATATTGCTACATTTTTTATCCCCCCTTTTTTTCTTACTTCCTTTTTCTACTGCATTGGGTTCTATTTTTTCTTTTTCACCTATATACCATTTATATATGGTTATGTTTCTTCATGTGCATTTGATATGCAGATGCGTTAAATTACACTCACTTTCACCATGTCAGCACCTTACATTTATTTTATTTCATTTATTATACCCCTATACCTCAATTAAAGTCCCAACTCCACTACCCTTCTACAATTCTACATATTATTTAGGGATGGAGGTATTTTGGTATGCCTTTAGGCTGGGATGGGTCTCAATCTCCCTTTTCTCTGACTATAGAACACTTATGCCCTGTACACACGTTTGGAATTTCCAATGAAAAAAGTCCGATGGACTTGTTTCATCAGAAATTCCGATCATGTGTGGGTCCCATCGGACTTTTTTTCATCGGTGTAAAAAAAAAATAGAACTTGTTTTAAATTTTTCCGATGAAAAAAAAAATTATAGGAAATTCCGATCGTATGTGTGGAACTCTACTGGAGAAAAATTCACGCATGCTCAGACTAAATTAGGAGACGGGAGTGCTCGTTCTGGTAAAACTAGCATTCGTAATGGAGATAGCACATTCGTCATGCTGCAAAATATTGCATCGTTAAATGTAGCGCATTCTTTTCTTCTTTCTAATGCTGGAATAAATTGTATTTTTTGCTGCGGATATTCACACAAACGTATTCCTTTGTTTCTTGTGATCTCTTCGTATTTTATTTTAAAGCCAGGTCTCCAAAATGTCTTAATAATTATTTTAAGCGCAAATCGGCTAACACCAAACTTTTACTAACACGCAGTAACACAAAATCAGCAAAAGCAGCCCAAAGGGTGGCGCCGTTGGATTTGAACTTCCCCTTTATAGTGACGTCCTACGTGTTGTACGTCACCACGTTTTGGACGGTCGGAATTTGGCCTGATGGTGTGTATGCAAGACAGCTTTGAACGGAATTCCGACGAAAAATTCCATCGGATTTTAGCCCATCGGAATTCCGATCGTATGTACGCGGCATAAGAGAAAGGCAGATCAGTTGCATATCATAGACTGTGAAGAAAGAGACTTAGAAAAATAGAAATTAAACAAGGACATGGAGTAAGAGGTAGAGGAGGCAGAATAACAATTTATTTTATGTAGCATGGAAAGGTAGATTACAATCCAATCATAGCCTGTTAAGTGTAAGGGAAAGAGGAAAGGCTGTTGATGATGAAACATTGGGGGGGGGGGGGGAAGCAAAGAAAGCAGAAAAGGAGATGGATTAAAGAGGCTGGGAATAAACCCAAAAAGGCACAAGTACCCCCCGGTACAACAGGACTTTTAAGGGCAAACAGGGAAAAAGCAAAAGATTTGTAAAAAAATATCTCATTTATTTGAAAAAGGTTTTTTTTTTTAAAAGATAAAAGATATGCATATATCAAGAGGTGTGTTGGACACAATGATAGCTTTACATATCAAACATGAATTTACAAAAATATGGAACATTCAGACATAAACTATACATATTCCAATAGAAAAAAACAAACAATCAACTCCTTTAGCCTGACATGTTTCAGGAATATCAATCCTTTCTTCGGAGGCTCTTGATAGGAGAGAATACAGTTGTGTTTCTAGAAATTAGACAAAAGCACAAACTCAAAAAATGTCTCCGGGTTCCCATCAAACAGACACACACACATCCAATGTACATACCACACATGAAACCTGTATCTGTGCATGTAGGAATGCTCCATATTTAGTTTGAAATCAAGGACATAAAAACGTCCTAACAATAAAAGAAAAGAAAAACACAGACAAGGCCGTTGTTGCCACTCATTGGGGAAAGGAAACCCACATCAAAGCCCGGGTTGGCTCATGCAGGGGTCCCGAATCGGCACCTTCATGGAACCAGAGCCATACGAGGGGTCTGAGGATAAAGTTCCCAGTGCCTATATAAACAATCAAAAGAGAAAAATAAAAGGTGAGCGCCACATAATCTATGTCAATAGAAGAGATAACGAAAAAAACATGAATGGCTGCTGATAATTGCACAGGGGTATTCGTTAAGCAAAACAATTTGTATGGTAGGGATAGTATTGATCTATTGCAGGTCATTTGCAAGAAAAACAAGTGCATAGCTGTGCACAGTTATATTGCAGTGACACTGTGCCGAAGGACACTGATGACACTGTGCTTGTAAAGAAAAAATGCCAAAATGTTTACAAACCAGGGTGAAAGAACTTGACCCCGGTGTGTGGATGTTTTAAGACTTATAGTAACCAATATCCAAAGTCCAGTATAAATAGCTATGTATGATTGCATGGTGATAGCACCATGCATACCAATGCAAATAGCATATAATAATGCAAATAATACAAGAAATGCAAAAGATATGTATATTAAAGCATAGCCTATGAGTAAAATACCAAAAGATGTTTAGAATATAGGTACCTGCTGATCAGAAAAGCCAGAATTGGACAGAACTTAGCCCAGATGAAATACTGAATCAAAAATAAACAAAAGGGGAGAAGAGAAGAAAAAGGCACAAATTAGGTGCATCCTACATTTCCATTAGAGAATGGGAGAGGTGGCAGAAGAATCTTCTTACCTTGTGGTGGTGGCTGGTTTCAAACTGCATGTATTGCAGTATTGGCATCTGTAGAGACGAATGGCGCTGGGCAGTGATTTTAAAGCCAAATCGCGCATGCGCGCCGACGTCAGTAAATGAGTGACGTCAGAGACCGGCGCCAGAGCTCAACGGCGCATAAACAAAGCAAAGAGATGCAAAGCAGAGAGCAGCAAGAATTGAATCAAAAGAGAGTGACAAATAGCGCAAAGAAAGAAATAGCAAAGGACAGTGCAGTAGTATGCTGGAGCACTGTCAGCAGCCGCCACATATAATTGAGAAAAAATATGTATATGTATATATATTTTTACTTAGATTATGGATAGAGAACAGGCATGGAAAATGGAGGTTTAGCGCAATCTAGTGGTGGATGTGGGCAACACATCCAAAATTATAGATGTCAAAAAAAGGCATAATAGGAAAAGGAGCATAAGGTTGATGCTCTATTAACATTGGAGAACAAAGAAAATTCGTAGTCTGAACCCAAGTAGAACGAGGGACAGTCAAAGCAGAAAAATAAATAATAGAGGAAAAAAAAAAAAAAAGTAATGATAAAATAAATAATGATGAAAATTGAAAGGAAAAAACGGCTGTCAGGATACACAGACCCAAGGATGGAAACGAAAAAATGCCGGAGCGAAGGGGCCCCCAGGGCAAAAACTGCACGGTGCCCCCCCATTGAAAATGGATGAGCATCATGCAGCAAAAGACCACCGATGCAGGGAATGCAAATACCGGAGGGCCAAGCAAGCATGGCACCAAGGCATACCGCATGTACAAAGACGCCCATCCCCATACTCAGAGGAAATGGAGGACAGGCTCCCGTGCGCCGGGCAGAGCCGAGCCGGGCAGAGAAGATGACATGAGGGCAAAAACCAGCAGCCTTGTAATAGGAAAAAAGGAAATCAATTAAGTAAACCCTGCCATGGAAAGAACAGGGGAAAGGACACAAACAAAAAACAAACGCAATCATGCGATATCGGTATTACCTGGTCCACCTAACATAGGGTGGAGGGTACTGGTACACGTAGTACATGGATGTGTGTATGAGGGTTGAAGGGATTGGGAAGTGGAGATGCAGGGTGGTCCAGAGAACTGGACATAAAGAAATCTGCAGGGAGCGAAGCTCAATGGACATACATGGAAGGAATGGGGGAGGGGAGAAGGGGGATAGGCACCATCGATTCATTTCACAGCATAAAGAACATTGTGAATTCATTTAGCAACCTAAACCTAGAGGTGTAGCTACACACTAGTAAACATTTCTGAAATTTTATGTTTGCGATGCAAATGCATAGAGATGACAAGACAACAAATAAAACAGTAATCATCACAAATAATAAAACATGAAAGAATTATTGTGTATGTAGTTATACCTGGCACCTAATAGGTAATGTGTGTCTAATAGGCCTATTCTTGTACTTTTTCGCAGCCCCCTGAATTAAAGCCATCCAGGAATGGACGGAAGCTCAATTGGGTGTTGAGGCCTGGGAAGGATGTGGCGTTGAGGTCAGCAATCCAACGCACCTCTTTCTGGAGTAGTATTTTATTCCAGTCCCCCCCTCGACTGTCCGGGTGAACCCGGTCTAGGATGGTAAATATAAAAGGAGGGGGGATACCTCGGTGGTTGTCACGTACATGTCGTCCTAGTGGGAGGTCTGGATTAGCATTTTTGATGCTGGCGATGTGACAAGCTGCCCTTTGGTGGAATGGTAGTTTTGTTTTACCAATGTAAAAACATTGGCACTGGCATGTCAACAAGTAAATAACACCAGGTGTCTTGCAGTTGGCGTAGTGTTTAGGCCTGTAATTTTTGCCATTAGGTAAAGTAAATTTAGATTGTACGTTCATGTATCTGCATGTTTGGCAGCCTCCACACATATAGGTCCCAAATCTTTTGCAGGGATCAGTGCGGAATGAGCCAACATATTCGCTTTGGACGAGATGGTCCCTCAGCGAGCGTGCTCTCTTAAAGGTTATGTTTGGATTGGCAGTGACATGAGAATTCAGATTGGGGTCTATTTGCAATAGATGCCAATGTTTTTTTAAGGTTTTTTTAAGAGCCTTGTGCTGGGTATTGAATCTGGTGATTAGTCGAGTGACTGGTTTGGGGGAGCTTTTGGTCTTTGTGGGAAAAAGTAAATCATGTCTGGTTGATCCTCCCGCACGTCTGAAGGCTTTCTTTAGACATGTGGGTGAGTAGCCCCGATCCAGGAGGCGACTGCGAAGCAGATCAGCCTCCTTGATGAACTCGGATTCCGTGGAACAGTTGCGTCTGAGCCTCAAGTATTGCCCATAAGGTATGGACATGACAAGAGACTGGGGATGTGAGCTCGATGCATGCAAGATTGTATTCCCAGCGGTCTCCTTGCGATAGAGGCCGCTGGATAAAAGGCCGTCTTCAGATTTGGAAATAGTCAAATCAAGGAAGGTGATTGACGTATCACTGGACGTCATGGTGAAAAAAAGGTTCGAAGCATTGTTGTTCATGATATTAATAAAGGCCTGGAGATTGGCAGGCGTATCGTCCCAGATCATTAGAATATCATCTATATACCTAAACCATGCGAGAACATGGCAGGCATGTGATGAAAGGCTATCGCTAGATAGCAGCGATTTTTCCCACTCCCCCAGGTACAGGTTGGCATACGATGGGGCACAGCAAGTCCCCATCGCAACCCCCTGTACCTGGAGGTAGTGGGAACCGTCAAAGGTGAAGATGTTATGAGTCAGGATAAAACTCAATGCTTCCACCAAAAAAAGATTTAGTTTGTGATCATCTCCGTGTGATTGCGAGATAGCCCGTTGGATGGCTCGGAGTCCCTGGTCATGAGGAATTGAACTATATAGGGACTCGACGTCAATTGCAACCAAAAGGGCTTGTGGTGGAATATGTAAATCTTCCAAATATTGTAAGAGGTGAATGGTGTCTTTGACGTATGAGGCCAGGTTAGTAACAAAGGGTCTTAAGTGACTGTCAATGAACTGGCTCAGATTCTCCGTGATGGAGCCATTCCCTGAAATAATTGAACGACCAGGTGGATTGATTTGATTCTTGTGTATTTTGGGAAGACAATATAAAGTGGGAATACGTGGAAAAGGAGTACGAATGTATTCCCAGGTGTCTTTGTCAATGGCTCCATCACAGAAAGCTCCGTCTACCAATTCATAGAAGGCTTTGTCGAATTTGTCAACAACTTTTCTCGAAATGGGTTTGTACCATAAATCGTTGTTGACAACATCCCTACACATGTTGGCATATTGTTCATTTGTCATGATGATGACTAGGGATGAGCTTCGTGTTCGAGTCGAACATACGTTCGACTCGAACATCGGCTGTTCGATCGTTCGACGAAGATCGAAAGATTTGGGCCGTTCGCGCCAAATTCGAGTGACGCGAACGGCCCACAATGCACTACGCCATCGCAGTGTCATCCAGGCGCTGTGATTGGCCAAGCATGCACTGTGACCCCGCATGCTTGGCCAATCACAGCGCCGGCAGCGAGGAGAGCAATGATTGGCCACAGGCAGGATGCCTGTGGCCAATTATTGCTGAGGGTGTTTAGTACACGCCCCACACTATAAAAGGCCACCAGCACGGCGGCCTAGTGTAGTGTGTTCCGGAGCAGGGAAAGAGAAGCATAGGCAGGGACAGTGACATTTATTTTTTTCTTGCTTAACCTGGATTCCTTTAGTTTAGGGAAAGAGAAGGATAGGTAGGGAGAGTGTCAGTGTGTTTTACTGTGCAAATCCTTGTTTCTAGGGACAGGGAAGGACAGTGAGGGAATTCTCCTTGTGCTATAGTGTGCTTTAAAAAAATTTTTTTTCTGGGGACAGAAAACTATAGGTAGGGAGAGTGTCAGTGTGTTTTACTGTGCGAATCCTTGTTTCTAGGGACAGGGAAGGACAGTGAGGGAATTCTCCTTGTGCTATAGTGTGCTTTAAAAAAACATTTTTTCTAGGGACAGAAAACTATAGGTAGGAAGAGTGTCAGTTTCTTTCACTGTGATAATCCTTGTTTCTAGGGACAAAGAAGGAAAGTGAGGGAAATTCTCCGTGTGCTATAGTGTGCTTTAAAAAAACATTTTTTCTAGGGACAGAAAACTATAGGTAGGGAGAGTGTCAGTTTCTTTCACTGTGATAATCCTTGTTTCTAGGGACAAAGAAGGACAGTGAGGGAATTCTCCTTGTGCTATAGTGTGCTTTAAAAAAACATTTTTTCTAGGGACAGAAAACTATAGGTAGGGAGAGTGTCAGTGTCTTTTACTGTGCGAATCCTTGTTTCTAGGGACAGGGAAGGACAGTGAGGGAATTCTCCTTGTGCTATAGTGTGCTTTAAAAAAAAAAATTTCTAGGGACAGAAAACTATAGGTAGGAAGAGTGTCAGTTTCTTTCACTGTGATAATCCTTGTTTCTAGGGACAAAGAAGGAAAGTGAGGGGAATTCTCCTTGTGCTATAGTGTGCTTTAAAAAAACATTTTTTCTAGGGACAGAAAACTATAGGTAGGAAGAGTGTCAGTTTCTTTCACTGTGATAATCCTTGTTTCTAGGGACAAAGAAGGAAAGTGAGGGAAATTCTCCTTGTGCTATAGTGTGCTTTAAAAAAACATTTTTTCTAGGGACAGAAAACTATAGGTAGGGAGAGTGTGAGTGTCTTTTACTGTGCGAATCCTTGTTTCTAGGGACAGGGAAGGACAGTGAGGGAATTCTCCTTGTGCTATAGTGTGCTTTAAAAAAACATTTTTTCTAGGGACAGAAAACTATAGGTAGGGAGAGTGTCAGTGTGTTTTACTGTGCGAATCCTTGTTTCTAGGGACAGAGAAGGACAGTGAGGGAATTCTCCTTGTGCTATAGTGTGCTTTAAAAAAACATTTTTTCTAGGGACAGAAAACTATAGGTAGGAAGAGTGTCAGTTTCTTTCACTGTGATAATCCTTGTTTCTAGGGACAAAGAAGGAAAGTGAGGGAAATTCTCCTTGTGCTATAGTGTGCTTTAAAAAAACATTTTTTCTAGGGACAGAAAACTATAGGTAGGGAGAGTGTCAGTGTCTTTTACTGTGCGAATCCTTGTTTCTAGGGACAGGGAAGGACAGTGAGGGAATTCTCCTTGTGCTATAGTGTGCTTTAAAAAAACATTTTTTCTAGGGACAGAAAACTATAGGTAGGGAGAGTGTCAGTGTCTTTTACTGTGCGAATCCTTGTTTCTAGGGACAGGGAAGGACAGTGAGGGAATTCTCCTTGTGCTATAGTGTGCTTTTAAAAAACATTTTTTCTAGGGACAGAAAACTATAGGTAGGGAGAGTGTCAGTGTCTTTTACTGTGCGAATCCTTGTTTCTAGGGACAGGGAAGGACAGTGAGGGAATTCTCCTTGTGCTATAGTGTGCTTTAAAAAAACATTTTTTCTAGGGACAGAAAACTATAGGAAGGAAGAGTGTCAGTTTCTTTCACTGTGATAATCCTTGTTTCTAGGGACAAAGAAGGACAGTGAGGGAATTCTCCTTGTGCTATAGTGTGCTTTAAAAAAACATTTTTTCTAGGGACAGAAAACTATAGGTAGGGAGAGTGTCAGTGTCTTTTACTGTGCGAATCCTTGTTTCTAGGGACAGGGAAGGACAGTGAGGGAATTCTCCTTGTGCTATAGTGTGCTTTAAAAAAACATTTTTTCTAGGGACAGAAAACTATAGGTAGGAAGAGTGTCAGTTTCTTTCACTGTGATAATCCTTGTTTCTAGGGACAAAGAAGGAAAGTGAGGGAAATTCTCCTTGTGCTATAGTGTGCTTTAAAAAAACATTTTTTCTAGGGACAGAAAACTATAGGTAGGGAGAGTGTCAGTGTCTTTTACTCTGCGAATCCTTGTTTCTAGGGACAGGGAAGGACAGTGAGGGAATTCTCCTTGTGCTATAGTGTGCTTTAAAAAAACATTTTTTCTAGGGACAGAAAACTATAGGTAGGGAGAGTGTCAGTGTGTTTTACTGTGCGAATCCTTGTTTCTAGGGACAGGGAAGGACAGTGAGGGAATTCTCCTTGTGCTATAGTGTGCTTTAAAAAAACATTTTTTCTAGGGACAGAAAACTATAGGTAGGAAGAGTGTCAGTTTCTTTCACTGTGATAATCCTTGTTTCTAGGGACAAAGAAGGAAAGTGAGGGGAATTCTCCTTGTGCTATAGTGTGCTTTAAAAAAACATTTTTTCTAGGGACAGAAAACTATAGGTAGGAAGAGTGTCAGTTTCTTTCACTGTGATAATCCTTGTTTCTAGGGACAAAGAAGGAAAGTGAGGGAAATTCTCCTTGTGCTATAGTGTGCTTTAAAAAAACATTTTTTCTAGGGACAGAAAACTATAGGTAGGGAGAGTGTCAGTGTCTTTTACTGTGCGAATCCTTGTTTCTAGGGACAGGGAAGGACAGTGAGGGAATTCTCCTTGTGCTATAGTGTGCTTTAAAAAAACATTTTTTCTAGGGACAGAAAACTATAGGTAGGGAGAGTGTCAGTGTGTTTTACTGTGCGAATCCTTGTTTCTAGGGACAGGGAAGGACAGTGAGGGAATTCTCCTTGTGCTATAGTGTGCTTTAAAAAAACATTTTTTCTAGGGACAGAAAACTATAGGTAGGAAGAGTGTCAGTTTCTTTCACTGTGATAATCCTTGTTTCTAGGGACAAAGAAGGAAAGTGAGGGAAATTCTCCTTGTGCTATAGTGTGCTTTAAAAAAACATTTTTTCTAGGGACAGAAAACTATAGGTAGGGAGAGTGTCAGTGTCTTTTACTGTGCGAATCCTTGTTTCTAGGGACAAAGAAGGAAAGTGAGGGGAATTCTCCTTGTGCTATAGTGTGCTTTAAAAAAACATTTTTTCTAGGGACAGAAAACTATAGGTAGGAAGAGTGTCAGTTTCTTTCACTGTGATAATCCTTGTTTCTAGGGACAGGGAAGGACAGTGAGGGAATTCTCCTTGTGCTATAGTGTGCTTTAAAAAAACATTTTTTCAAGGGACAGAAAACTATAGGTAGGGAGAGTGTCAGTGTCTTTTACTGTGCGAATCCTTGTTTCTAGGGACAGGGAAGGACAGTGAGGGAATTCTCCTTGTGCTATAGTGTGCTTTTAAAAAACATTTTTTCTAGGGACAGAAAACTATAGGTAGGGAGAGTGTCAGTGTCTTTTACTGTGCGAATCCTTGTTTCTAGGGACAGGGAAGGACAGTGAGGGAATTCTCCTTGTGCTATAGTGTGCTTTAAAAAAATATTTTTTCTAGGGACAGAAAACTATAGGAAGGAAGAGTGTCAGTTTCTTTCACTGTGATAATCCTTGTTTCTAGGGACAAAGAAGGACAGTGAGGGAATTCTCCTTGTGCTATAGTGTGCTTTAAAAAAACATTTTTTCTAGGGACAGAAAACTATAGGTAGGGAGAGTGTCAGTGTCTTTTACTGTGCGAATCCTTGTTTCTAGGGACAGGGAAGGACAGTGAGGGAATTCTCCTTGTGCTATAGTGTGCTTTAAAAAAACATTTTTTCTAGGGACAGAAAACTATAGGTAGGGAGAGTGTCAGTTTCCTTCACTGTGATAATCCTTGTTTCTAGGGACAAAGAAGGAAAGTGAGGGGAATTCTCCTTGTGCTATAGTGTGCTTTAAAAAAACATTTTTTCTAGGGACAGAAAACTATAGGTAGGGAGAGTGTCAGTGTCTTTTACTGTGTGAATCCTTGTTTCTAGGGACAGGGAAGGACAGTGAGGGAATTCTCCTTGTGCTATAGTGTGCTTTAAAAAAACATTTTTTCTAGGGACAGAAAACTATAGGTAGGGAGAGTGTCAGTGTGTTTTACTGTGCGAATCCTTGTTTCTAGGGACAAGGGAAGGACAGTGAGGGAATTCTCCTTGTGCTATAGTGTGCTTTAAAAAAACATTTTTTCTAGGGACAGAAAACTATAGGTAGGAAGAGTGTCAGTTTCTTTCACTGTGATAATCCTTGTTTCTAGGGACAAAGAAGGAAAGTGAGGGAAATTCTCCTTGTGCTATAGTGTGCTTTAAAAAAACATTTTTTCTAGGGACAGAAAACTATAGGTAGGGAGAGTGTCAGTGTCTTTTACTGTGCGAATCCTTGTTTCTAGGGACAGGGAAGGACAGTGAGGGAATTCTCCTTGTGCTATAGTGTGCTTTAAAAAAACATTTTTTCTAGGGACAGAAAACTATAGGTAGGGAGAGTGTCAGTGTCTTTTACTGTGCGAATCCTTGTTTCTAGGGACAGGGAAGGACAGTGAGGGAATTCTCCTTGTGCTATAGTGTGCTTTAAAAAAACATTTTTTCTAGGGACAGAAAACTATAGGTAGGGAGAGTGTCAGTGTCTTTTACTGTGCGAATCCTTGTTTCTAGGGACAGGGAAGGACAGTGAGGGAATTCTCCTTGTGCTATAGTGTGCTTTAAAAAAAAAAATTTTCTAGGGACAGAAAACTATAGGAAGGAAGAGTGTCAGTTTCTTTCACTGTGATAATCCTTGTTTCTAGGGACAAAGAAGGACAGTGAGGGAATTCTCCTTGTGCTATAGTGTGCTTTAAAAAAACATTTTTTCTAGTGACAGAAAACTATAGGTAGGGAGAGTGTCAGTGTCTTTTACTGTGCGAATCCTTGTTTCTAGGGACAGGGAAGGACAGTGAGGGAATTCTCCTTGTGCTATAGTGTGCTTTAAAAAAACATTTTTTCTAGGGACAGAAAACTATAGGTAGGAAGAGTGTCAGTTTCTTTCACTGTGATAATCCTTGTTTCTAGGGACAAAGAAGGAAAGTGAGGGGAATTCTCCTTGTGCTATAGTGTGCTTTAAAAAAACATTTTTTCTAGGGACAGAAAACTATAGGTAGGGAGAGTGTCAGTGTCTTTTACTGTGCAAATCCTTGTTTCTAGGGACAGGGAAGGACAGTGAGGGAATTCTCCTTGTGCTATAGTGTGCTTTAAAAAAACATTTTTTCTAGGGACAGAAAACTATAGGTAGGGAGAGTGTCAGTGTCTTTTACTGTGCGAATCCTTGTTTCTAGGGACAGGGAAGGACAGTGAGGGAATTCTCCTTGTGCTATAGTGTGCTAAAGCATTCCTCATCAACCATCTTTGAAATCCTTGTTTTTTTGGACAGTCAGGGAAATTGTCGTTGTGCTATTCTGTGCAAAAGCAATCATCCTCAACCATATTTAGAAATCCTTAAGTAAAGGGACAGAGAAGGACACCTGAAGGTAGCCCTCATTGCTTTTTTCCCATCTCCCTGTAGGCCATCTATTAGAATGTCTGGAAGGCAAACAAGGAGAGGCAGACAGTCAGGAGGCAATAAAAGAGGGCAAGCAGGCTCTGTGTCTGGGGGCAACAGTGCTGGTCGTGGACGCGGTGCATTGTCATCAGCACATGGCCATGGGACATGCTTGTCCTTCTTTTCGGCAGCTGGACATGTTGAGCCACATCATGCCGAAGACTTGGTAGAGTGGATGACCAAGCCCTCCTCCTCCTCCTCATCCTCTCTCACCCAGGCTCAGGGTACTGGAAAAGCAGCTGCCAAAGCGTCCTCTTCCCTGGTATCAATGTCAGACTCATCATCAGTCACTCCTTCCCTAGACCCACCATGTCCTCCTCCTGAGGAGTCCCCCGAACTGTTTGAGCACAGTGTTGGGTACATGCTCCAGGAGGATGCCCAGCGTTTCGAAGGGTCTGATGATGAAACCCAGCTAGAGGAAGGCAGTAGCGTGAGAGCAGACAGAGGGGATGCTCAAGAAGGACACCAATCTGGCAGTCATGTTCCAGCAGCTGCAGCATTCTGCCAGATTGGCTCCAGTGATGAGGAGGGAGGTGATGATGAGGTCACTGACTCCACGTGGGTGCCTAATAGGAGAGAGGAGGAGGAGGAGGATGAGGAGGAGACAAATCTCCAACGAGGCAGGATGCCCTTTGGTGGCCAGCGTAAGGGCAGTACACCGACGGAATCACACCGCAGAGCTCCGCCTGTGCAGGGCGCTGCCTCTGCCCGTCATTCAAAAAGTTCTTTGGTGTGGGCCTTTTTTGAGGCTAGTGCATCAGATCGCACAGCTGCTGTTTGCAACATATGTCTCAAGCGTATATCGCGTGGCCAAAACATCAGCCGCTTGGGTACCACATGCCTGACCAGACATATGTTGACCTGCCATGCAGCTCGTTGGCAAGCCTACCTCAAAGACCCACACCAAAGAACAAAGCGGACCTCTCCTTGCACCGCATCAGCTGGGATCTCCAACCCCACTATAACTTCAGTCCTCTCTGAAACATGCACTGAGAGGAATGAAGGTGTAGAATTAGGTGTGTCACAGCCAAGTACTTGCGGCCACTCTGCTAGCAGTACACCGACGTCCGATTCTAGCAGGCAAATTTCCCTGCCCCAGCTGCTGGACCGTCGAAAGAAGTTCACTCCCAGCCATCCACATGCCCAGCGGTTGAATGCTAGCTTGGCTAAATTGCTAGCGCTTCAACTGCTGCCTTTTCAGTTGGTAGACTCGGCCCCCTTCCGTGAGTTTGTGCAATGTGCGGTTCCTCAGTGGCAGGTTCCCAAACGCCACTTTTTCTCACGGAAGGCTATTCCGTCTCTCTACCGGCATGTGGAAGGCAATGTCTTGGCCTCGCTGGACAGGGCGGTCAGCGGTAAGGTGCATATTACCGCTGACTCATGGTCCAGCAGGCATGGACAGGGACGTTACCTTTCTTTCACGGCCCATTGGGTCACTCTTTTGGCAGCTGGGAAGGATGCAGGACAAGGTGCAGTAGTGTTGGAGGTTGTTCCACCGCCACGCCTCCAAAATGCTACTACTGGTTGTGACATACCTCTCTCCTCCACCCCCTCCTCTTCTTCTTCCTCCATGGCCTCTTCCTGTGGTTTGTCCTCGGAACCAGCGGTGCTCCGTAGGCGTTCAAGGGGCTACGCAAGTACGCAGGCAAAAAGATGCCATGCCGTGCTTGCGCTGGTGTGTTTGGGGGACAGAAGCCACACTGGGGCAGAGGTCCTGTCTGCTCTGCAGGGCCAGGCCGAGAGGTGGTTGACGCCACGCCAGCTTAAGCCAGGAATGGTGGTTTGCGACAATGGCACCAACCTCCTCTCCGCCCTCCGACAGGGACAACTGACCCATGTGCCCTGTGTGGCTCACGTCCTTAACCTGGTGGTGCAGCGGTTCTTGGGCAGGTACCCGGGCTTACAGGATGTCCTGAGGCAGGCCAGGAAAGTCTGTGTGCATTTCCGCAGATCTTATAATGCCAGTGCTCGCCTGGCTGAGCTGCAAAAGGAGTTGAACCTGCCCAAGAACCGCCTTATATGTGACATGCCCACCAGGTGGAACTCAACGTTGGCCATGCTGCAGCGGCTGCACACGCAGCAGAGGGCCATCAATGAGTACCTGTGCGACTACGGCACCAGGACAGGGTCAGGGGAGCTTGGTTTTTTTCTCCACGCCAGTGGGGCATGATCAGGGATGCATGCACTGTCCTGGCACCATTTGAGGAGGCCACGAGGATGGTGAGCAGTGACAGTGCATGCATCAGTGACACTGTACCTCTTGTCCACCTGTTGGAGCACACGCTGCGTGGAATAATGGACAGGGCACTTGAGGCAGAACAGAGGCAGGAAGAGGAGGACTTCCTTGCCTCTCAAGGCCCCCTTTACCCAGACAGTGTTCCTTCTGTCCCACCCATCGCACAGGAAGAGGAGGAGGAGGATGTGGAGGAGGAGGATTGTGTCAGCATGGAGGTGGAGGCTGGCACTCAGCATCATCAGCAGCAGTCTTTTAGGGATGATTTACAGTCCCAAGAAACCAGTGGACTTGTACGTGGCTGGGAGGAGGTGGCTGTGGATCATGTCGTCCTTAGTGACCCAGAGGACTCCGGAGCGAATGCCTCAGCAAACCTACGCTGCATGGCCTCCCTGATCCTGCAAAGTCTGCGGAAGGATCCTCGTATTCTTCGGATCAAGGAGAGGGACCATTACTGGCTGGCCACTCTCCTTGATCCACGGTACAAGGGTAAGGTTGCGGACCTTATGTTACCGTCGCAGAGGGAGCAGAGGATGAGACAACTCCGGGAGGCCTTGCAGAAAGGTCTGTGCAACGCGTTCCCAGAGACTGGGAGGTTACAAACTCCTGGTCCTGGACAACGAGTTGCTGAGGCTTCGGCCAGTCAAAGAAGGAGCGGTGGGGAAGGTGGCCGTCTGACCGATGCGTTCAGACAATTCTTTAGTCCGCAGCCCCAAAGTATGATCTGTTCCAGCAACCATCGCCAGCGTCTGATAAACATGGTGCAGGGATATCTAGGGGCAAGGTCAGACTTGGACACCTTCCCCACCGAAAATCCTCTGGCTTACTGGGTCTTGAGGATGGATCACTGGCCAGAGCTTGCACAGTATGCAATTGAGCTACTGGCCTGTCCTGCATCCAGCGTTCTTTCGGAACGCACATTCAGTGCTGCTGGAGGATTTGTCACGGATCACAGGGTGCGCCTGTCCACCGACTCGGTTGATCGACTGACTTTCATCAAGATGAACCAGTCTTGGATCACCACCAGCTACCACACACCTGATGCTGATATAACAGACTAATTGATTTTAACATGTCACATCCCTTCAAGACTGATGCTGATGCTGAGTGCCTGTGCTGTTATGTTGACTGGCTATCCTCCTCCTCCGAGTCCTCAATGATACGATTGATGATGATAGCTTGGAAGATCATTTTTGTTTATGGGTGCCGCCACCAGTGGCTAAGGCCCAATTTTTCAGCCCCTGTTTTACAGGGGCGTGTAATTACAGTTTTTTTAGCAATAATTTGCCATAGGGCTCATTGCTGTGCTCCAAGTACAGTATCTGTGAGGGGTTGGAGTGTTGTGGCACCAGTGCCTAAGGCCCAATTTTTCAGCCCCTGTTTCACAGGGGCGTGTCATTACAATTTTTGAAGCAATACTTTGCAACAGGGCTCATTGCTGTGCTCCAAGTACAGTATCTGTGAGGGGTTGTAGTGTTGTGCCACCAGTGCCTAAGGCCCAATTTTTCAGCCCCTGTTCAACAGGGGCATGCAATTACAATTCTTGATCTAATAATTCACAGCAGGGCCCATTGCTGCACCCACCAAGAGTAACTCTGAGGGCTTACAGTGTTGTGGCAACGCCACCACCACCACCACCACGAAAGGCCCAATTTTTCAGCCCCTGTTCAAAAGGGGCATGTAATTACAATTCTTGATCTAATAATTCACAGCAGGGCCCATTCCTGCACCCACCAAGAGTAACTCTGAGGGCTTACAGTGTTGTGGCAACACCACCACAACCACCACCACCACCACGAAAGGCCCAATTTTTCAGCCCCTGTTCAACAGGGGCATGCACTTACAATTCTTGATCTAATAATTCACAGCAGGGCACATTCCTGCACCCACCAAGAGTAACTCTGAGGGCTTACAGTGTTGTGGCAACACCACCACCACCACCACCACCACGAAAGGCCCAATTTTTCAGCCCCTGTTCAACAGGGGCATGCAATTACAATTCTTGATCTAATAATTCACAGCAGGGCCCATTGCTGCACCCACCAAGAGTAACTCTGAGGGCTTACAGTGTTGTGGCAACACCACCACCACCACCACCACCACGAAAGGCCCAATTTTTCAGCCCCTGTTCAACAGGGGCATGCAATTACAATTCTTGATCTAATAATTCACAGCAGGGCCCATTCCTGCACCCACCAAGAGTAACTCTGAGGGCTTACAGTGTTGTGGCAACACCACCACCACCACCACCACCACGAAAGGCCCAATTTTTCAGCCCCTGTTCAACAGGGGCATGCAATTACAATTCTTGATCTAATAATTCACAGCAGGGCCCATTGCTGCACCCACCAAGAGTAACTGTCAGGGCTTACAGTGTTGTGGCACCAGCACCACCATCAAAGGCCCAATTTTTACTACCACTGTTCAACAATTATATGTAATTAAAATTCCTGATATAATAGTTGACAGCAGGGCGTTCCAGCACCAACCAAGAGTAACTGTGAGTGCTTACAGTGTTGTGCCAACACCAACAACTAAGGGGCCTATTTCTGCAGAGTATATACGGCAGGTCCCTACTTTCAAACATCCAACTTACAAATGACTCCTACTTGCAAACGCAAGAAGACAACAGGAAGTGAGAGGAAATCTACCACTAGGAAGGAAAATTCTCTCCTGTAAGAATAAATATGGGAGAAAGGTGTCTCCTCTGTACTGATGCTTTATCAGCAATCCTTGTTTCAAGAAAAACACCACATTTCAAAAACAGTTGTCATTGGGACGGAAAGTGAGGTGAAATGTTCTGAACAGGGGCACAGACAGCAAAACAAATGTTACAGGGGTGATAACCCTTACCTATGTTTTCCAAAAAGTTTAAAAATAGATTTTTGGGCTGGAGCTACACTTCAACAATGTACCTGTTCAAAATTACAAACAGATTCTACATAAGAACAAACCTACAGTCCCTGTCTTGTATGCACCGCCTGTATACGGCTGTTCAGAGTATATAGGGCCTTTTTTATTTTATGTGCGGGGTTCCCCTTAATATCCATACAAGACCCAAAGGGGCTGGTAATGGGCTGGGGTAGGGGGGGGGGGTCATGGGGTAGCTATGCCATTTTTCTTAAAGATTTTCATCCATATTACCGGGACCAGACATTACATTAAAGCCGCAAGCAGTTTTAAATGGCTTTTTTTTCCTTTAGAAGTGTCATTTTGTGCAGGGACAGTTCTAAACACGGGAAACACGTGGCACTTCACAGGCATACTTTAGACACCCCCCAGGTACGATATTTAAAGGAATATTTGACTTTTTTTTTTTCACTTTATGCATCATTAAAATGACTGCTCCCGAAAAACGACCGTTTTTAAAACTTCTTTTTGCATTGATACATGTCCCCTGGTGCACAACCCGGGTTCCCAAACCCTTTTTAGGACAATAACATGCATAATAGTTGTTATAATTAGCACTTTAGAATTCGAACGTTCGCATCCATTGTATTTAATAGGGTTCTAATGTTCGTACGAACTTTCGGTCCGTTCGCGGGTTCTGGTGCGAACCGAACCCGGGGGTGTTCGGCTCATCACTAATGATGACATTCCCCCCTTTGTCAGATGGTTTGATTGTCAAGGAGAAATCCTTTTTCAAGGATTCCAGGGCGGAGCATTCCTCAACATTTAGATTTCTGGGTAGGGCATGGGGTTTTAGTTTGCGTATTTCAGCTGTAGTAGCTGCTAGGAACGCCACAAGATTAGGATTTCCCGTGAATGATGGGAATTTGTCAGATTTTTTCTTGAATTTCTTTTATGAAATGGTATCAGATGTGGATGGTGATTCTTTAGAAATATGTGTCTCAAGTAGGGCTTTAATATCGACAAAGTCGATGAGGTCAACGGGGTCCTGCTCCTCAAGAAAAGAAAGAAGATCGTCTAGTGCTTCATCAGATTTTTGAGGATCTGATTTCGAAATAGCACTTTCTTTACTGAAGAGACTCTTAAAGTGTAACTTTCTAGCAAAAAGGTGGAGATCCTTGATGGTTTCAAAGACGTCCATATTGGCATCTGGGCAAAAACTTAGGCCCTTGCATAGAAGGTCATTTTCGACCTGGGTGAGGGAGTGATTGGAAAGGTTGATGATGTTGTTAGTGTTGTGATTGCTTGGCTGAAAAGAAGAAAGCAAGTTGGAGTCCAAACCGGACGAAGGTGCATAATTTAGGTGTCTGGAAAGCCCTCCTGTCATGGAGGTCCTGCCAGAAGCAGGCGTCCTGGTCTTCCTGATTCTCGGTTGCGCATGCTCCGCCCTGCAGGTGGCGCCAGAGGGGCTATTTAAACCTGTCAATCGCAGACAGTCCCTGCTGTCTGCTCTACAGCGTTGAGTACCTGAAAACCTGATCTGAAGACTTACCTGTGTTTGACCCGGCCTGCCTGTGACTTCTCCAGTTTTCTGCCTGCATCCGACCCCTGGCTTGTTGTGACCTCTCCTCTGTCTGATCCCTCTGTACCTTGCTGCCAGCCAGTTAACCGACCCGGCTTGTCTGACCAAGCTCACTGTTCCTAGTTCCGGTCCAGTCTGCTAAGCTGATCCAGTTTGCTGAGTTCCTGTGTTCCTGGTTCCGGTCCCGTCTGCTGAACGATTCCAGTTTGCTGAGTGTTCCTGATTCCAGTTCGACCTGCTGTGTTCCAGTGTGCCTACCAAGTCTGCATACCTACCTTCACCTTGGTTGATCCTGCCAGGCACTCGTACCCCTCCTACCTCCGCGCCTGCTGTTACCTTACCAGGGGCCGCTGGTGGGAGCCGTAAGGGAGGCCTTCCTCTGCAAGTCCGGGCTCATCACCGCTAGGTACATGACAGTAGCAGACAGCCATGTCTGAGCCCGAGCAGGGAGCCTCACCTATGGAGGAACTATGTCGGCACCTGGCAGGATTGGCTGAAGCGGTCAAGAACCTCCAGCAAGGCTACACCCATCTGGAAGAACAAGTGCAGGTCCACTCCAACCCCTCTGGAGCCCAAGGGGGATCCCATACCTCTACCTCCACTGCTGGGGCAGGATCCTCACCCACAGTTGTCATGCTTCCTCCGGAGCCCAGGGTCCCTACACCCGAAAGATTCTCCGGGGATCGAAGCAAGTTTAGGGCTTTTCGTAATTCCTGCGAACTCTACTTCGCTCTGCAGCCTCGCACCTTCTCCTTGGAAGCCACCAAGGTGGGCTTTGTGATGTCCCTGCTTTCCGGAGACCCTCAGAGCTGGGCCCACCGTCTCTTGGAACGGAAAGATATGGCGTTAAACAACCTTACTGCCTTCTTCGACGCCATGGCTCAGCTATATGAAGATTCCCAGCTCTCAGTAACCGCAGAGACCGCCTTGTGCACCCTTCAGCAGGGGCGCAGAGCAGCAGAGGACTACGTAGCGGAATTTAGACGGTGGAGCGCAGATAACAGTTGGAATGACGCCGCCCTCCGCCATCAGTTCCGCATAGGTCTGTCTGACCCTCTGAAGGACGAGCTCGCTAGGGTTGGCATACCACCAACCCTGAATTCACTAATTGACTTAACAATCCAGATCGACCGACGTCTCAGGGAACGAAGGGCTGAGAGGTCCACGGGCTTCTCCCGCCCGACCTGGATGCTTCCCCGGGCTGCCAGCCATCTGCACCCAGCACCTGTTGCACCTCCAGCCGCTACATCTGACATACCCGAGCCCATGCAGCTCGGAGTGCTTCGTCCTCCCCTCTCCCAACAGGAACGCCAACGTCGCCAAGTGAACAATCTGTGCCTGTACTGCGGGGAACCCGGACACTTCGTTATAAATTGTCCCCTGAAACTTCGTAAGTGTCTTTCAGTATCTTCTGACACTACCAACCCACAGGCCAAGTCCACATCTCACCTTGCTCTCTCTGTCTCGTTACAGCTCCCAGGAAGGACTCTGCAAGTGCCCGCTATTATTGATTCCGGGGCTTGCAGCTGCTTTATGGACTCAGCCTTTGCCATCAAGCACCAGATCCCTCTTGTCACCAAGACCCATGGACTATGTGTGCATTTGGCTGATGGGTCCATCATTAAGTCTGGACCAGTGGTCCAAGAGACCGCCCCTTTACCCGCTACCATCTCCACCATCTCCGGAACCCACCAAGAATACTTACGCCTGGACATTATCTCTTCCCCATTGTTCCCTGTGATCCTTGGTATACCTTGGCTACAGGTCCACAACCCTACCATCAACTGGGCCACGGGGTTGGTGACCTTTTCTTCTCCTTACTGCCAGCAATCCTGCGGGACACTCAAAACCCCTGGGCCGGCCACCCTCTTATGTATCAATACGGAGGCTGGAATACGGCAATCCATCCCTGAGGTCTACCATGACTTTCTTGATGTGTTTAGCAAACAAGGGGCAGAGACTCTACCACCTCATCGGGCCTATGATTGCCCCATTGACCTACTTCCCGGAGCGGCAATTCCGTTTGGCAGGATCTTCCCGTTAACAGAGGTAGAACAGGGGGCACTAAAAGACTATATCGATGAAAACCTACAGAAAGGGTTCATTCGTCCGTCTACATCTCCAGCCGGTGCAGGCATCTTTTTCGTAGAGAAGAAGGATCATACCCTTCGACCCTGTGTGGACTATCGTGAATTAAATAAAATCACAGTAAAAAAACGCTACCCTCTCCCCTTGGTACCGGAACTATTTCAGAGACTGGGAACAGCCATCATTTTTACCAAACTTGATCTCCGCGGAGCCTACAATCTGGTCCGCATCAAGGAGGGGGATGAGTGGAAGACCGCTTTCCGCACCCGATTCGGACATTTCGAGTACCGGGTAATGCCCTTCGGGTTGTGCAACGCCCCTGCCACTTTCCAGTATTTCATTAACGATGTGCTCCGGGACTTCCTAGATCTCTTTGTCATTGTCTACCTAGACGATATACTAATTTTTTCTTCCTCCCTTGATTCCCACCGCAGGCACGTCAGAAGTGTGTTGGCTCGGCTTCGCCAGCACGGCCTGTATGCGAAGGCTGAGAAGTGTGAATTTGAGCTGGAAAGTATATCGTTCTTGGGATTAATTATCTCCAGCGAGGGCATCAAGATGGACCCTCAAAAGATTGCTGAAATCCTGGACTGGCCAGTCCCGGCGGACAAGAAGGGGATCCAATGTTTCGTTGGATTCGCCAACTTCTACCGCAAATTCATCAGAGGGTTCTCAGCCATCATCGCACCCATCACCCAGCTGACCAAACAAGGGATCCGTTTCCACTGGTCCCCTGAGGCCCAAAAGGCCTTTGAGGCCCTGAAGGGTCTCTTTACCTCTGCCTCTATCTTGAAGCACCCAGATTCCTCATTACCATTCGTCCTGGAGGTAGACGCCTTGGAAATTGCGGTAGGAGCAATACTGTCCCAAAGACAGGGGACCAGAGCCTTGCTCCACCCAGTAGCTTTTTTCTCTCGCAAGTTATCTGCGGAAGAGAGGAACTACGACGTGGGGGGTTGGGAATTGCTGGCGATCAAGTCCGCATTAGAGGAGTGGCGTTATCTGTTGGAGGGGGCTGCCCACCCGATTCTGATATTCACCGACCACAAGAACCTGGAGTACCCGAAGGCAGCGAAAAGGCTAAAACCACGACAAGCCAGGTGGGCGCTCTTCTTCTCCCGGTTCTCCTTCCATGTCACTTACCGTTCCGGTTCCAAGAACATTAAGCCCGATGCCCTCTCTCGGATGTTCCATAAGTCTAAGGAAACCTCTCCTCCAGACACCATTCTTGCTCCTGGAAACTACCTTCTGCTTCAGGAAGACCTACTCTCCCGGATCAAGCAAGCCTCCACTGGGCAGAGACTCCCCTCTGAACCGGAATTGCAGGCCAAAGATGGGCTGTTTTGGTACCAGAACAGGATCTACGTACCTGAAGAGCTGAGAATAACCGTACTGGAACTCTGCCACGACCATGCCCTTGCCGGGCACTTTGGCGTTGCCAAGACCACCGACTTGGTACAGCGTACCTTTTGGTGGCCTCGGCTCCGCGAGAACTGTAGGAAGTTTGTGGAGTCCTGCATAGTTTGTACCCGAAACAAGGGTTACAAATCCAAGGCCTGGGGACTACTGAGACCCCTACCCATCCCAGACAGACCCTGGAAAATGCTGTCCATCGACTTTATCGTCGAGTTGCCTCCGGCTGAGAGTCACACCACTATCTTCGTGATAGTAGACCGTCTATCCAAGATGGCACATTTCATTCCCATGAAGGGGACTCCCTCAGCTCCCGAAACTGCACAGGTGTTCATCAGAGAGGTCGTCAGACTCCACGGGGTACCAGCCAATATTGTCTCCGACCGAGGGGTACAATTTACCTCCCGGTTTTGGAGATCCCTCTGCAAGGCTCTGGAGATAGAATTGTCACTTTCCTCTGCTTACCATCCCCAGACCAATGGACAGACTGAGAGGACTAACCAGACCCTTGAGCAGTACCTGCGCTGCTTCTCTTCATTCGCTCAGAATGACTGGGTTTCCCTGCTCCCATTGGCCGAGTTTGCCTATAACAACTCTACGCATTCCGCTATCAAGCAGTCCCCATTCTTCGCAAACTACGGTTTCCATCCTACATTCCTGCCCAATTCCCTTCCTGAATGTACGGTGCCCGCAGTCCAGGAAAAGTTGAACTTCTTTTCATCCAACAACCAACTTCTGCAGGAAACCATGACCAAGACTCAGGAACACAACAAAACAATTTTTGACAGGAAGAGACGGGGTGAATTAATGCTGCCACCCGGCGACCAAGTATGGTTATCCACTTTAAACTTGAGGATGGCATGTCCCTCTAAGAAACTGGGCCCCAAATTCTTAGGGCCGTTTCCAGTCAAAAGGAAAATCAATGAAGTGGCTTATGAAAAGGAGCTCCCTGACTCCCTCAAGATCCATCCGGTCTTCCATGTATCTCTGCTGAAGCCCTCGGTTCCCAACCCATTTCCAGGCCGAAGTCCGGCTCTCCCTGATCCTGTCATTGTAGACGGGGAGGAGGAATTCGAAGTGGAAGCCATTATGGATTTTAGAAGAAGGAATAACCAGAACCAATTCCTGATTAAGTGGAAGGGCTACGGACCCAAAGAAAACTCCTGGGAGCCTGAGGAGAACATCCATGCTAGAAGCCTGGTGCAGTCCTTCAAGAGATCTCACCCTGAGAAGTTTGCCCGGATGGGCATCCGGAGGCTGCCCCTTGGGGGGGGCAATGTCATGGAGGTCCTGCCAGAAGCAGGCATTCTGGTCTTCCTGATTCTCGGTTGCGCATGCTCCGCCCTGCAGGTGGCGCCAGAGGGGCTATTTAAACCTGTCAATCGCAGACAGTCCCTGCTGTCTGCTCTACAGCGTTGAGTACCTGAAAACCTGATCTGAAGACTTACCTGTGTTTGACCCGGCCTGCCTGTGACTTCTCCAGTTTTCTGCCTGCATCCGACCCCTGGCTTGTTGTGACCTCTCCTCTGTCTGATCCCTCTGTACCTTGCTGCCAGCCAGTTAACCGACCCGGCTTGTCTGACCAAGCTCACTGTTCCTAGTTCCGGTCCAGTCTGCTAAGCTGATCCAGTTTGCTGAGTTCCTGTGTTCCTGGTTCCGGTCCCGTCTGCTGAACGATTCCAGTTTGCTGAGTGTTCCTGATTCCAGTTCGACCTGCTGTGTTCCAGTGTGCCTACCAAGTCTGCATACCTACCTTCACCTTGGTTGATCCTGCCAGGCACTCGTACCCCTCCTACCTCCGCGCCTGCTGTTACCTTACCAGGGGCCGCTGGTGGGAGCCGTAAGGGAGGCCTTCCTCTGCAAGTCCGGGCTCATCACCGCTAGGTACGTGACACCTCCGCTAAGCGATGGGCTAAAAAATTATCGATGAGGGGTGCAGTGGGAAGAGTAGAAGATGAAGGATCACCAGAGTGTGTAATAGTAGGGATACCAGAAGACCCAGTATAGGATGGCTGATTAACACCACGTGAGTTACCTTTACCAAGAGCTGCAAGGATAGGTGATGGTTGTGTGGAGGGAGCTTCAGTTGTTCTTCTCTTGTTGAACAATGGATCGTTGCCTGGAGATGTTCGTTTGGTTTTCTGTCTTCGACCCTTATATTTATGCTGAGAGGAGGAGGAAACAGAAGAGTTTAGAGAGGAATTGGACCCTGAGTCCCTCGGATTCTGGCCTATATTGCCCTTCTGAGATCGCTGAAATTGGTTGGGCTGTTGCCACCTATATGCCTTATTCTCCTAGAAAGCGCGCTTGTCGCGCCAGAATTTTTTATCTTTAATTGCTAGTTTATCTTGTGATAATAGATTTAATCAAATCCTAATTTTCTCCTTGTGTTCTTTGTAGCTCGGCAAATCTTTGAAAGGGGATCATTTAACGTATATGGCGTCAATGTCTTTATCAAGAAAGCCAATACGTTTTTTGTATTCTTCACTTAAAAGTACCATCATGTTTTTTGTGCATAATTGCAGATTTTTCTCCCATTTTTTTTAAAACTAGAGTCAATATCATCTAGAATAGGAAAGATTTGTATCCGCAGACCTAGCGGATTAATATCTTCTCTGATGTATTTGTCAAACGCATCTGCGTGCCAAAAGCATGCAACTTTTTTATCAACAGCTTTGCCAAGTTGAAAAAACAACGAGGAGATTTCTGATTGGGAAGAGGATTTTTTGCAGTAATCCTTTGTAAAGCCAGCCATGAGTGTATCCCATTCTTTCCCCTGAAACATGATCAGGAAGTGAAGTGTCTCAAAATGCAGAAACAAATAACTAAATTTTCATGAAATGAACAAACCGCAAATGGCATATATTCCAGGATCGTGTCAGAAGATGTAAGAGAAGGGAGGCAGTCCCGGGATAGAGGCCAGAAGACAGTATAATAGTACATAGAAACACAGACATACTCAATTGGAGTGTCTGTATAACCCTCAAAGAATAAAGAAGAGACAAAAATATGGTTAATGAAAGAATTGCATCATAGAAAAATATATATATATACATATATCTCTTTGGATGAAAAACCTATATGTATGTGATATATATATAGAAAAAAGTGGTTTGGGGTGGGGGGGGGGGTGGGTATTTGCTACCCTAGTCTTTGGATATAAGAAATGAACCACATGGAGGAAAAACAGAAGGAAGTTTCTCCTCATATGTTGCCACCGTCCCAAATTAGTGGGAATAAATCCAAAAGGGCACAAGTACCCCCCGGTACAACAGGACTTTTAAGGGCAAACAGGGAAAAAGCAAAAGATTTGTAAAAAAATATCTCATTTATTTGGAAAAGTTTTTTTTTAAAAAAAGATAAAAGATATGCATATCTTGATATAACATGCAGATACATGAACGTACAATCTAAATTTACTTTACCTAATGGCAAAAATTACAGGCCTAAACACTAAGCCAACTGCAAGACACCTGGTGTTATTTACTTGTTGACATGCCAGTGCCAATGTTTTTACATTGGTAAAACAAAACTACCATTCCACCAAAGGGCAGCTCGTCACATCGCCAGCATCAAAAATGCTAATCCAGACCTCCCACTAGGACGACATGTACGTGACAACCACCGAGGTATCCCCCCTCCTTTTATATTTACCATCCTAGACCGGGTTCACCCGGACAGTCGAGGGGGGGACTGGAATAAAATACTACTCCAGAAAGAGGTCCGTTGGATTGCTGACCTCAACGCCACATCCTTCCCAGGCCTCAACACCCAATTGAGCTTCTGTCCATTCCTGGATGGCTTTAATTCAGGGGGCTGCGAAAAAGAACAAGAATAGGCCTATTAGACACACATTACCTATTAGGTGCCAGGTATAACTACATACACAATAATTCTTTCATTTTTTATTATTTGTGATGATTACTGTTTTATTTGTTGTCTTGTCATCTCTTTGCATTTACATCGCAAACATAAAATTTCAGAAATGTTTACTAGTGTGTAGCTACACCTCTAGGTTTAGGTTGCTAAATGAATTCACGATGTTCTTTATACTGTGAAATGAATTGATGGTGCCTATCCCCCTTCTCCCCTCCCCCATTCCTTCCATGTATGTCCATTGAGCTTCGCTCCCTGCAGATTTCTTTATGTCCAGTTCTCTGGACCACCCTGCATCTCCCCTTCCCAATCCCTTCAACCCTCATACACACATCCATGTACTACGTGTACCAGTACCCTCCACCCTACGTTAGGTGGACCAGGTAATACCGATATCGCATGATTGCGTTTGTTTTTTGTTTGTGTCCTTTCCCCTGTTCTTTCCATGGCAGGGTTTACTTAATTTTTTCCTTTTTTCCTGTTACAAGGCTGCTGGTTTTTGCCCTCATGTCATCTTCTCTGCCCGGCTCGGCTCTGCCCGGCGCACGGGAGCCTGTCCTCCATTTCCTCTGAGTATGGGGATGGGCGTCTTTGTACATGCGGTATGCCTTGGTGCCATGCTTGCTTGGCCCTTCGGTATTTGCATTACCTGCGTCGGTGGTCTTTTGCTGCATGATGCTCATCCATTTTCAATGGGGGGGCACCGTGCAGTTTTTGCCCTGGGGGCCCCTTCGCTCCGGCATTTTTTCGTTTCCATCCTTGGGTCTGTGTATCCTGACAGCCGTTTTTTCCTTTCAATTTTTATCATTATTTTTTTTTTTTTTTTTTTTTTCACAATTAAAGATTTTATTGAAGATTATTCAGATCATACAGTTGACATTGTATTACAGGGATACCAGTAAAATGATATAAAAACAATGTCGTCTTCCATTAAATAGTCTTACTAACACAGATAAGTGAATACAATCATTTTGGTAAGTGTGTGAGCTGTATCTGAAATGGTAAATTGAGTAGTTGAAAAGGTTGGGGGTAGGAAGGGTGGGGGGGAGGGGAAAAGGGTTGTGTAAAGAAGAAAGATAAGAACAGTGGGGAAAGAAATGGGTGGGAAGATGGGAGAAGAGGGGGAAAGGGGAAGGGAATTATAGAAATGGGGGGAGGGGGCAGGAGGTGAGGGGAAGAGGGGTAGTGGGGAGGAGAGGGGGGGAGGGGAAGAGAGCTTTAGGTGAGGAAGTTCAGCCAGGTGTATATCTATAGTACCGTTACAATTTCTGCTAATCTTATTTATGTTAATAATAAAACAACAATCCAGTTTGTTGACCGTTACAGAATACAGTATGTTTATGTTGTCTGATAAGAGAAGAGAGGAAAGGAGACTGTCAGTCTATAGCTTAGTTAGTTGCAGGTAGTGTGAAACTATAAGTAGTTTAGTTCAACAGGCTTTTGTATTCCTCAGAGTACATGAATACCACCCAGGGTTGCCAAAGAGCGTGAAAGCTTTCAGTTGTCTCTCTTTTCATTGCAACAATCTCATCCATCTTGTATATATACATTACACTGTCTAGCCAATCCCTGATCGTCGGTTTAGTAGTGGTTCTCCAGTGTCGGGGGATAAGTGTTTTGGCAGCTGTCAGTAGATGCCTTGTCAGAGCTTTTTTGTATTTGCTAATCTTGAAGTGGTTTATATGTAGAAGGCATGCGGCTGCATTTAGGTCGATTGTAGTGTCTGTGATGTGTTTTATCCAAGAGTTCACCTGAGACCAATAGTCACGGATAGGGGGGCAGCTCCACCAGATGTGCAAGAAAGCACCCTGTGCCTCGTTGCATCTCCAGCAGGTGTCAGAGGAGAGGTTTGACCACCGTCTGGCTTTCACAGGGGTCCTATACCATTGGGTAAGAAGCTTGTAAGAGACTTCCTGGTATCTTGTGCTCAGAGAACATTTGTGAGCAAAAATGCATGCCTTTTCCCATTGTGTGTCACTAAAGGTAAGATCTAGGTCATTTTCCCATTTGTTTTTATGCATGTTGCCCATGTTTGCTTGTGTATAGCCTAACCAAGAGTAAGCTAGGGATGTGGTCTTGGTGATCTGAGATCTTGATAGGCAGATTTGCTCCAATTGGGTTAAATTTTTGCAGTATGCCTTTTTATGTTTGCTGTTGATCAGGAAATCTTTTAGCTGGAGGTAGAACCAAGATGGCAATGACGTCACGCCGTAGTCATTTCTGAGGTCTTCCAGACCTCTGACCCTGTTGTCAGCCAGACAGTGGGTAACCAGGAGCTTGCCAGTGGCCGAGGGAATCGGGAGTCTCGGTTGATGGCCTCCCGGGGCGAAGTCTGGATTGTCTGCGATTGGTGTCAGTGGTCCCGGAACATTAGCTAATTTGTAGGGGATGGCTATTTTATGCCAGATATCAAGTGTGGCTGCTACAAGGGGGTTGGTCATTTTCTTAGTGTATTTGGAAGAGGCTGACCAGGGGAAATACAAGATGGGCTTTGAGTTGTTATCACACTCCAGCTGTACCCAGTCTTTGTGGGCAGCGTGGCAATGCCAGTCTATCAGTCTGGATATGTGAGAAGCCATGTGATATTTCCTGAAGTCAGGTAAACCAATGCCCCCCCTGTTCTTTGGAAGGGTAAGGTGTTTCAAACTGATTCTTGGTGTTTTCCCTGCCCACAAGAAGCGTCTCTGGATGGTCTGTAGTTTTAGAAAGAAGGAGGAGGGTATTTTGATTGGTAATGCACTAAAAAAGTAGAGTAACCTTGGGAGGATGGTCATTTTTAGAATGGACGCTCTTCCAAACCAGGAGAAGAGTTTAGGGGTCCATTTTTGTAGGTCATTAGTGATGGATTGTAGGAGGGGTGTGAAGTTGGCTGAGAAGAGGCTATCAATGGATGGGGTCAGTTTAATACCTAAATATTTAAGGGTGTTCGATTCCCATTTAAAATTGTGGTTACTCTTGAGTAAGTCATAACTCTTGGGGTCTAAATTCAGATTAAGGGCTTCTGATTTTGTTTGGTTGATTTTGAAGTTGGAAATGAAGCCAAAAGATTGGAATATTCCAGTAAGGTTAGGGATAGATATGTGTGGTTGCGTAATAAAGAAGAGAAGGTCATCCGCATATGCAGCAATTTTGTATTCCTTCTTTAGTACTGTAAAGCCCTTGATGTCGTGCGAATTGTTTATAGATCTGATAAGGGGCTCTATTGACAAGATAAAGAGTAGGGGAGAGAGAGGGCATCCCTGACGTGTGCCATTATGTATTTTGACAGTGTCAGATAGGACATTGTTAATTTTGATTCTTGCTGTTGGGTTTACATAAAGGGCCTGTATCCAGTTTAGCATGTTATTACCAAGGCCCACATGAGAGCAAGTAGCCATCATATAGTCCCAGGAGACCCTGTCGAAGGCCTTCTCCGCATCAGTAGACAGGAGAAGGCCCTCGATCTTCCCGCACTTCGCCTGATGGATGAGGTTAAGGGACTTGGTAATATTGTCTCTGGCTTCTCTACCCGGCATAAAGCCCACTTGTTCCGGACCAATGACCTGGGAAAGTAAAGGTTTCAACCTATTAGCTAGGATTTTCGCCAGGAGTTTGACGTCGACGTTCAATAAGGAAATTGGCCTAAAATTAGAGCACTCAGAGTGGTCCTTATCGGGTTTGGGGACAACAGCTATGTGCGCGCCAAGTAAGGTGTTAGATTCATGTTTATTTTTGGACAGATAATTGAACATCCTATATAAGGGGTTTGTAATCATTTGTGTGAAAGTTTTGTAATACTGGGAGGTAAATCCATCTGGACCTGGGCTTTTCCCTGTCTTCAATTCTTTAATTGCGCTTTGTATCTCAGTTGTTGTAATGGGGTCTTCCAAAGAGGAGACGTCCTCCCTTTGAAGAGAGGGTAATCCACTGTCAGCCAGAAATTCCTTGATCGTCTCCCCTCTGGAAGTTGTTATGTGGGGTGGTTTGTGTTGGGGAGGAAGGTTATAAAGTTTTCCATAAAAGGTACTGAATATTTTGGCAATTTTCTCTGGTTCGTGTTCCATTATGCCCTGCTTCGTGCGAATGGCGTGAACATGGTTTGTCATCTTATTATCCTTCAGGGCTCTGGCCAGGTATTTTCCGCTTTTGTCACCGTGTTCATAAAAAATGTTTTTTCTGAACAGTAAGGCTTTCTGGCTTTGTAGGTCTATTATGCGTTTCAGGGATTGTCTATTGTAGTTGAGTTCCGTTTCAACTTTGGCAGACAGTGATTGTTTGTGCTGCAGTTCCAGTCTGGCTATTTTGTTGGATAATTGGGCAATCTCTCTCTCCCTGTCTCTCTTTTTCCTGGATCCCCATTTTATGAGTTCTCCTCTTATCACAGATTTATGTGCTTCCCAGTTATTTAGGGGATTGGTATCTGAGTCCGCATTAGTCTGGAAAAAAGTCCTGATGGAGTCATGAATGTTGTCATGTATGGTCTGGTCCGTCAACAGGGCTGCATTGAGCCTCCAGTTGAAAGTCAAACTTTTGGGAGGGTTGAATTGCAGAGATACTGCAGTGGGGGCGTGATCGGATATGGATATGATGCCTATCTCCGCTCTGGTCAGGTTGGGAAGGTCTCTTTGTGTGATAAATATTAAATCTATCCTCGAATATCTCTTGTGTGGTACTGAAAAGAATGAATAGTCTCTATCTGTAGGGTGTGTCGATCTCCATGAGTCCACCAGTGTTAAAGATTGCAGTAGAGCCTTGATGCGTTTTAGTATTCTGTAGGAGACACTTGAGTGTCCCGTAGAAGTATCTTGGAGTGGAGAAAGGGGGACATTGAAGTCCCCACCTAGTATTATACAACCCTCTGCAAAGCACTTTAGTTCATTTATTATTTTATTACAGAATGTAATATGAGATTTGTTTGGGAAGTACACATTAGCTATCGTGACTGGGGACCCTTCCCATGTGCCTTTCAAAATGATGTATCTGCCTTCGGGATCTATCAGTTGGTGTTTAATGTCGAATGGGGCATTTTTATTAATCAGTATGGAAACACCTTTTGTCTTGGCTAGGGGATTTGTCGCGTGGTATGCTACAGTGTAGAGATTATCTGTAATTTTAGGTATATTCTGACCCTTGAAGTGTGTTTCTTGTATAAATACCACCAGGGGTTTGACTTTTCTGAGTTCCTTAAGGAGTTTGGATCGCTTTTCGGGGATGTTGAGGCCATTAGCATTATGTGAGATTATTGTGGGCGAGTTGCCTAGAAAAGAGTATGCCATGTTGGGTGTACTATAATTTTATTGAAAAGCTCTCTAGTGGGGACACTTAGCGATTTAAAGGTGAGGGTAAAGGGGGGGATGGAGAGAATGTGAAGGGGAGAGGGGATTATATTCCTGTTAGCTTTACAGCTGTCAGGCAATAGAGGTAGGTTTCGAGAAAACAAAGATTAGAATGAGTCTGAGCCTCAGTTATTCCCAAAGGGGGGGAATAGGGCCACAGGTTACCTGTATTCCAATTAGAGTTACCAAGCAATAAGTAAGAAGAAATGTAATAAACCAAGAGGAATACACAGTTGTCGTGGTAACCACAAATGACTCTCGGGGGGGTAGTGGAAGGAGTCTTTGTGGATAATGGGGGATATCTGAAAAATCGGTTTGTACTAGTACAAGGAGGTCTACGAGGGGAGGACGGGATATTTTTATCTTTTATAAACATGTTAGTCTGAGCCATATGGATATGAAACGTTTCATACCACAAAAAGGTAAATATAAAGAACCTCATAACAATTCAATGTAAACAGTAAAGTGTTACAGCTGTAAGTAAATGATCATCCTTGCTATAGGGACCGTGAGCTGCGCCCCGGCGAGTCACAGAAGGGGTCCAGCCGAGCAACCCGGAGAGCAGCCATCCCCCAAAAGGGGGCCACCACCCCCATCGCCCCACCGGACCCCCCCATAACCCCCAGCCGGACACAACCAGATCTCTTCACCATCCTGTAAAACAAAACAGCACCATGTAGGATAAGTGGTCTATAATATCATTTAGAATAGACAAGACACTCAGATGGATCCTCATTGGGATATGGCAGTCTAATGATGCAGGGGTTTCTGCAAATACGGAACCGTGACTAAGCATGAGGGGTAGTAGATACTCACAGTTCCCAGACACAAAAGTAGAAGGCCTACACCTCATGTTACCGTGAAGTCTGATAAGTCTTATTCATGTGTTCCATGGTGAGGCAGCTTTTGAGGCGTCTGAAAAAAAAAAAAAAAAAAAAAAAAAAAAAAAGGGGGGGGGGGTGGGGGGGGGGGGGGATTCAGGTTATTGTAGTGAAGGGAGAAGATCGCCGTGCTAAAAAAGTTAAGCGCAAAAATAAGAAATAAAAAAGGGGGGGTCCTCGGCTCGTGTATATTGTAAAGTGTCACGGGTCTTCGGATTCCTATAAAGTTTAGGCCGAAGTGTGGTACGTATAGGAACTGAAAGAATGAGTTCCTTCCGACAACCTATCAGCAGATAACATGGGTTCAGTATACAAAAAGGGTATACAGTGGGCATTTCTTTTCTGGAACATGATGGGATTAGTAACAGAATCATCTGTATATGAATGCTGCCCTCCGGTGGTGAATGTTTAAGGACAACAGCTCAAGTATTCAGGTGGGGTAAGGAGATCCAACTTGAACTGCGGCTGATAATATCATGTCAAGTCTGCCGTACACTGTGCTGGGTTAACATAAGCTGCTCCATGACTGAGTGAATGTCTACTCTGGCTTCAGTCTTCTAAAAAGCAGTGTGGGCCAGAGAAAGAACCAATGGAAGAGGAAAAAAGGAGAGAAAAAAAAAAAAAAAAAAAAAAAAAACGGTTAAACTTGGTTAAACTTTGAGAGGTTCTGTGACCAAACTGTGTAAACTCAATCCCCAGTGAGAGAGGGGGACCCTCTCTATCTGGCATTCCTCATCCTGGCTCCTCTAGAGGAGGGTGAGCTGAAGCCGCTCTTCAGGGAGCCCTTCTTGTACTGGCCGGGGCGAAAGGAAGATTTGTCTAGAGGAGAGTCATGCGACGTCGGTTGATTGTTGATTGCAGGAGGAAGTTTAAATTCAGCATACCAGTCAGGTAAGTCGATGGGGGCTATTTGCAAATTTTCACAAAATTTGTGGATGTCTTCTGGGACCCTCAATATGAATTGTTTGCTATCGTATGTAGCCTGCAAAGCAAAGGGGAATTTCCATCTATATCTTATTTCTTTCTCCTTCAAAACTTCCAGCAGTGGTTTTAGCGCCCATCTGTTCTTCAAAGTGATTGGGGATAGGTCCTGAAAAAGATGAACTTCCGTCTCATTGTAAATGATCTGATCGGTAGCTCTAGCTTTCTGCAATATTTCTTCCTTCAGGGTAAAGCTAGGGAGACAGCAAATCACATCTCTTGGGGGGTTGTTGTCTGGTGCTCTGGGCCTAAGGGCTCTGTGCGCCCTGTCAAATTCAATGGGAGAGGCTTCAGGCCTATCCAGCAGACCGTTGAAGATGGAGGTTAGTGCTGGCTTAATTTGATCAGGGAGGGTGGTCTCTGGGATACCCCGTATTCTGATATTGTTCCTTCTGCCTCTATTGTCGAGGTCTTCTAAATGCCTGTTGGTATCGATTAGATGCTGTGAATGGGATACCACAATGTCATCCAGTCTTGTTAGGGCCCTATCCCTCCTCTTTCCCGATCGCTCTGCAACCGCCATTTGCTCAGAGAGCCTGAGCAGTTCATTCTTTATGTCTGAGACGGCGATCGAGAAAGAGTTTTTAATGTCAGCGGCAATCACTGTCATCGAGGCATAAGTCAAGGGGCAGTCACCCTGTATGTTACCTCCGATAGAGTCCTCTGACGCTGGCAGAGACACTGCATCATCCTCCATGTCTTCTTCTCCGTCCTTTCTCGCTATCGGCGCCATCTTTGATTTTCGCCCGCTGCCTGTATAGCGGTATTTGTGCAGGATTGCCGAGGATATCTTGTTTTTAGGTGTGCCCATCGAGCGGAGGAGTCTGTTAGGTGTCCCCCTCGTGCAGTATGTGCTCATAATCAGGGTTTTAAAAGGCCGTTTTAGCTCCCGTCCTGACCTGTCGACCGGAGCTCTATCAGTCAGCGTCCATCCACGCTGCGCTCCAAGCCACGCCCCCTATTTATTTTATCATTATTTTTTTTTTATTTTTTTTTCCTCTATTATTTATTTTTCTGCTTTGTCTGTCCCTCGTTCTACTTGGGTTCAGACTACGAATTTTCTTTGTTCTCCAATGTTAATAGAGCATCAACCTTATGCTCCTTTTCCTATTATGCCTTTTTTTGACATATATAATTTTGGATGTGTTGCCCACATCCACCACTAGATTGCGCTAAACCTCCATTTTCCATGCCTGTTCTCTATCCATAATCTAAGTAAAAATATATATACATATACATATTTTTTCTCAATTATATGTGGCAGCTGCTGACAGTGCTCCAGCATACTACTGCACTGTCCTTTGCTATTTCTTTCTTTGTGCTATTTGTCGCTGTCTTTTGATTCAATTCTTGCTGCTCTCTGCTTTGCATCTCTTTGCTTTGTTTATGCGCCGTTGAGCTCTGGCGTGGGTCTCTGACGTCACTCATTTACTGACGTCGGCGCGCATGCGCGATTTGGCTTTAAAAACACTGCCCGGCGCCATTCGTCTCTACAGACGCCAATACTGCAATACATGCAGTTTGAAACCAGCCACCACCACAAGGTAAGAAGATTCTTCTGCCACCTCTCCCATTCTCTAATGGAAATGTAGGATGCACCTAATTTGTGCCTTTTTCTTCTCTTCTCCCCTTTTGTTTATTTTTGATTCAGTATTTCATCTGGGCTAAGTTCTGTCCAATTCTGGCTTTTCTGATCAGCAGGTACCTATATTCTAAACATCTTTTGGTATTTTACTCATAGGCTATGCTTTAATATACATATCTTTTGCATTTCTTGTATTATTTGCATTATTATATGCTATTTGCATTGGTACGCATGGTGCTATCACCATGCAATCATACATAGCTATTTATACTGGACTTTGGATATTGGTTACTATAAGTCTTAAAACATCCACACACCGGGGTCAAGTTCTTTCACCCTGGTTTGTAAACATTTTGGCATTTTTTCTTTACAAGCACAGTGCCATCAGTGTCCTTCGGCACAGTGTCACTGCAATATAACTGTGCACAGCTATGCACTTGTTTTTCTTGCAAATGACCTGCAATAGATCAATACTATCCCTACCATACAAATGGTTTTGCTTAACGAATACCCCTGTGCAATTATCAGAAGCCATTCGTGTTTTTTTCGTTATCTCTTCTATTGACATAGATTATGTGGCGCACACCTTTTATTTTTCTCTTTTGATTGTTTATATAGGCACTGGGAACTTTATCCTCAGACCCCTCGTATGGCTCTGGTTCCATGAAGGTTCCGATTCGGGACCCCTGCATGAGCCGACCCGGGCTTTGATGTGGGTTTCCTTTCCCCAATGAGTGGCAACAACGGCCTTGTCTGTGTTTTTCTTTTCTTTTATTGTTAGGACGTTTTTTATGTCCTTGATTTCAAACTAAATATGGAGCATTCCTACATGCACAGATACCGGTTTCATGTGTGGTATGTACATTGGATGTGTGTGTGTCTGTTTGATGGGAACCCGGAGACATTTTTTGAGTTTGTGCTTTTGTCTCATTTCTAGAAACACAACTGTATTCTCTCCTATCAAGAGCCTCCGAAGAAAGGATTGATATTCCTGAAACATGTCAGGCTAAAGGAGTTGATTGTTTGTTTTTTTTCTATTGGAATATGTTTAGTTTATGTCTGAATGTTCCATATTTTTGTAAATTCATGTTTGATATGTAAAGCTATCATTGTGTCCAACACACCTCTTGATATATGCATATCTTTTATCTTTTTTAAAAAAAAAAACTTTTCCAAATAAATGAGATATTTTTTTACAAATCTTTTGCTTTTTCCCTGTTTGCGTTTAAAAGTCCCGTTGTACCGGGGGGTACTTGTGCCCTTTTGGGTTTATTCCCACTAATTTTGGACGGTGGCAACATATGAGGAGAAACTTCCTTCTGTTTTTCCTCCATGTGGTTCCTTTCTTATATCCGATTAAAGAGGCTGTGTTTTGATTGCTTAATACCTATGCATCCGTCTTCATTATCACTAGCGCTGAAGACAATTCCAAGGCAGTAGAGGACTTGTAACCATTAACAACTTTTGAAGTTATTAGTGTGACTTGAATATGTAACATAACAATGAGGGGGAGGAGGATATGTCTCATAGGTGGGAATGAATTTTCTGACAAAATCATCTGGCACCAAAATACAGAATAACAATTGGTTGTCTTTATAGAATGGAAAGGCAGATTACAAGTAAATCATATCCTTTAAGTGTAAGGGAAAGAGGAAAGACTGTTGACGATGAAACATTGGGGGGAAGCAAAGAAAGCTGAAAGAGAGATGGATTAAGTTTTAATTTCTTAATATCCATGCCTCCCTCTTCATAGTCACTAGAGCTGAAGACAATTCCCAGGCAGTAGAGGACTTGTAACTATTTGCAACTGTTGAAGGTATTAATGCGGCTTAAATATGTAACATAACAATGAGAGGGAGGAGGATATGTGTCATAGGTGGGAATAAATTGTCTGACATAGTCATTTGGCACTAAAGTACATGCTCTCGAGGGGGGCAGGTGACCATGGTGGACTGTGCCCTATATTTCATCGGACTAGGTACTACATGTATTGTTTGATTAGACAGAAGCATTGGCACATATCAGCATTAGATTGGTATGCTATTGGTATATTCTTCTGATTTGCTCTTTAGGCATTTCGGACGGAATATTTGACCATTGATAAAATGACCTTATGAACTGATCTCCCTCTGGGAGAGTAACATTCTTGGTTTGTTTGTTTTAGGTCCCGTGCAGCATACTCCAGAAAATATCATTGTTACCTGACACTTTCCGTTGACTGGCACTATATGTGGCCATATGCCTCTGTTTATGACCTGGCCCCTCTATAGCTGTCGATCTACATCGTTAAATGTAAGTGCAAATGGGAGGGAGTCTCTTTTATCCACTTCTGTTGTATGAAATTATATACAGTAATTAGAATTTTGTACCTTACAGGTCTTGCAGTCATGCTGAGTGTATATGATGACATGGTGGTTCCATTTCCGGGTAATCTTTAACAGGCATTTGAACTAAGGGGCTATATATGCACTCTAGGCTCCCTGGAATAACTTTTTTTGTGAGTATGTTATTTATACTAACTAATGTTATGCTTATGCTATATATTGTATTAGGCACACACGAGGGGGTATATATAGTCTATTCTTGTTTATATCATAGGAGTGAGTCTCTCTGGTCCCTTTTGAAATTGGTTACCTCTGAAGTCTCCTGTGTCTGCTCCCCAGATTGATTTTTACTGGACTTTATTAATTACCACTATAGCTATCAGAGCATTGCAGTCTCTATTATTAAGTGTAAAAGGTTATGAGTATATTGTATAAATCAAATTTTTGTTTATTTATTTGATGTAATTAGTGCCACACCCTCTAAATTATATAGTCCTGAAGAAGCTACTGTACAAGCAAAATGTGTTGGCCATGAGCAGTGGCAAGAATACCAAGATTGATGTTATCCATATGTAGTTCATTCTAAGTATTTCATATTTCATGTCTCATAGAGAGAGATGAGATTTCATATTCTGCTTCAAAAGCAAGTTATTTTAATATAATGAGGCTGATTTACTAAGACGAATGTGCTGCGTCGTTTCTTACCTTAATTGGTGTGCAGGAAAAGTTAATAATGTAACGTGCGAACCGGCGCACTTTGAAGCGAAAAACGATAATAAATATGTAAACTGCAACTGGTGCTAGGGTAACTGCTGTTTTCTCATGGATAATAGTGCACGTCCATCTCATTGGATGTGTCTTGTTAGGCAATTAGTAGGTGTTCTCAATTAACCCTTTTGATGCTAATCTCATTCCTATTCTATTATATATCTTTGAAATGTTTTTTTTTTCTATTTTTACCCAAATCTTTCAATACATTACAAAGAACAGGAAAGTGTTTCTAAACCCAATAAATTAATATTTTCAGATCTTGATCATTAAAGGTGGCCATACACTGCAATCAGTTAGATCTTAAAAAAAATGATTTAGTGCAAGAGCCTGTTTGATTTCCTATAATTTAAATTAATTGTTCAAGTGTATCTTCCTATTACCTATTTTGCCTAAATATCAAGTTGTACAGAGATTGGCCAATCAGATTGCATAGTGCATGACCATCTTAAGTGCCAAATTTGTGCTAAACCATTATTATGCCTCCATAATTGGGAGTGTGGCATCTACCCAACTTCTCTCTGCTGGTGGACACAAGAACCTACATCTATAGATAAATATTTGTGCAGCACAGTGGTGTAGTGGTTAGCACTTACACCTAGCAGAAAAAAGGGTCGCTGGTTCAAATCCCGCCCGTGACACCATCTGCCTGGAGTTTGCATGTTCTCCCTGTGACGGCGTGGGTTTCCTCCAGGTACTCCGGTTTCCTCCTACAATCTAAAAACATGTTGGTAGGTAAATCATATCCTGTCTAAATTGGCCCTAATATGTGGGTTAGGGACCTACACAAACACCACCCCATGTTAAAAAATAAATAATTTTCTTAATTTGCAAATAGGGATTATCTCTTCCTCAGAGAACAGTGAGAGGGGCATGGTAGTGGGAAAAATTTAGCAGCAGTACCAGCAACTTTCTGTAGGGGCGTGATGTCATTCCTGTGTGCTGGCCACCGCTTCTGAGAACCAGATATGCACCAGGGGCACATACCTCTGCGCACACAGCAGTTGTGCATCTAACATACACGGTGGTCGCACATTTAGATGCATTTGGCGCATCTAGCTGCAGGAACCCAATTTTTATTGAAATTAGTAAAGCAGATGCAGATTTCCACGACTGGACTAACAAATATTTCTAGTGAAAGGCAACTGGTGTTTTCTATTAAACAAGGTCTAAATGGGCCATTGACATGCATCACAGTTGAACTTAGGAATGTGTTTTTGCAAAGTTAAACTAAATGAAATAATTTCTTATTTTTTCTTGGGGATAGAGTGCAGAGGGATTAGAAGTCTGGTCAATATTTAGGGATGTCTGCACCCCTGATAGGGTGAAGACACCTCCCAAATTTTGCCACTTTCTCCTTCAAATTTATTCACTTCCTGTCACATAGCCAAACAGGAAGTGAGGGCAAAACCCTACCAATGTCTTTCCTTGGGGACACACATGTCAATCTAAATAGTTTCCCCTTTATGTAAATTGCACTCCAGCATTTTGCTGTGTACACCCCAAATTATTATGTATCTTTGACTTTGGGGTTTATTTACTAAAGGCAAATCCACTACAAGTGCATTTGGAAGTGCAGTTGCTGGAGATCCGAGGGGGACATGCAAGGAAAATAAAAAAAACACCATCTTTGCTTCTACATGATTGGATGTTAAAATCACCAGTGCTTCCCCTCAGATTTTCAGCGACTACACTTGTATTGCAGAGTGTACACAACAAAGCGCTAGAGTGCAATTTGATTAATGGGGACAATAGTTAGATTGACCTGTGTGTCCCCCAAGAACAGATATTGGTAGGGTTTTACCCTCACTTCCTGTGTGGCTATGTGACAGGAAGTGAAGCCAATTTTAAGAAAAGGGACACAAAGCCCAACCTAAAAAAGACAAGCAGGGGTTCTAACACTCACTTGGTTTCCCTCAAATGCCAACAATTAGAATAGGATTGTCTTGAGCTTGATTTTAGTGCAGTGCTCAAAATCAGTGCTTCTCAACCCTGTCCTCAAGTACCCCCAACAGGCCATGTTTGCAGGTTTTCCTTCATCTTGCACAGGTGATTTAAATCACAGTCAATGGCTTGGTATTTTGGACAGCTATTTTAGATCAGATAAATTCACAAAACATGTCCTGTCGTGGGTACTTGAGGACTTAGGCTGAGAACCACTGCAGTAAAAAGGAAAATTGAATAGGTACCGCTCTGTATTTTTCCTTTCCTGGTGACTATCCATGGCAGCATATGCACAATCCATGCATATGCTACCATGAAGGCACCAGGAAAGTAAATTTTAGACAAATCACACCTTATTTTGATTTCACATGCCAATCAGCCTAGTTAAGCTGCAGCTTGGAAATCTGTTGCATGAAAAGTAACAAAAAACATCAACATTTTCAACACATTTTATTGGTCAACAAAACAGGACTTGGGAAAGAGCAAGAAAAGCAAAAAACACATGTATGTTCATTTGAGACACTAACATAATATGTTTTTTGAGGTTTGACCATTTTGCATTGGAAATTAACAGGAGTTAAAAGGACTGCGCCCACAAATGGACATTTATTAAGGATTTAAACATTAATCAGTCACAAGATTTTGCTAAATAATGCAGCACAGACAATTAAATCAAAGTGAAAAACCTACAAACAACACGCATTGACAACATCAAAAATATTTCAGGGGAAAATATCCCCCACCCAAAAATATACAATAAACCAAAGTCAAAAAAACTTGCTCGAAAACAAACAAAATATAAAGATGAAATACATGTGTTACAAACGCGATAAGGACACTCAAATGTAACACACACACACTTTTCAGGGCAAGGTAAAGAATGCTATCTGCAAGCTTTATATAACATAGGTTTGTGTGCTAATGAGGCAAATGAAAACACATGCACAGTCCATGAAACACACAAAATGCAAGTTCATCCAATGTAGAGACTGAACTTTAAAGTGGGTACACATGTTAAGGATGTCCTTAAATTACTAACCCAAAAAACACGCTCTATGAACATTAGGCTTGTGCAATTCGTTTCGTAACGAATTGAAATTCGTCCGAATTTAGCAACTTTCGGACATTCGGAAGCATTCGAATTTCCGAACAAAGCAATTACGAATAAAACCGAATCCGAAATAAATTATACCGCAAATAGCGAATGCCCGAATGTCTTCGGCATAATTCGTTATGAAAAAGTTACGAATGTACGAATCCATACGAAGCACAATAACACTCACTCTGCTCTGCTCTCTGCTTCTCCCACACCGTGCTGAACTCCCTCTCAAAATGGTGTACAGGGGCGGAGGTTATAGCCGCATGTAAAAAACGAAAGTAAAATACGAGATTTCGAATCCATTCGAAGCACAATAACACTCTGCTCTGCTCTCTGCTTCTCCCTCACCGTGCTGAACCCTCTCAAAATGGTGTACAGGGGCGGAGCCTATAGCCGCATGTTAAAAACGAAAGTAAAATACGAGATTTCGAATCGTTACAAATAACCGCTATGTATTTAGAAAAGTACAAATCCATTCGAAGCACATTAGGCATAATAGGCAGCGTCGTTGTGAGAGAGACACGGAAAATTACGAATCAACGAACCCAAAAAAAGTTACGAAAGTAGGAGTTGTGTCCAGAATCAACGAAAAACAACGTACTCTACCGAAAGTACGAACCCAAAAAAAGTTACGAAAGTAGGAGTTGTGTCCAGAATCAACGAAAAACAACGTACTCTACCGAAAGTACGAATTATAAAGCAACAAAAAATTCAACGAAAAATGTCGCTTGCAAAAATACGAATGAGTCCGAACACGAAAAATCCCGTCTAGCAAAATTACGAATGATTACGAATCAACAGGACCGGAAAGAAACGAACCGAAACGGAACGAATTTTTCCGTTGTGCACAAGTCTAATGAACATGCCCAGAAACATCCAAGTGCTGTTCACACAAAAAGCACCAAAAAAAGTAAAGTCCCTGGGCATGCCCAGACCAACCCAAATTCAGCTAGCACAAAATAAGCCACCCCCTGTACAAAATTAAGCACATCATCCAGCATGCTACTAAATGAGAGATGGGGCAAACACCCCCCTGTCCAGGGGTGCAAACATAGAGCCTAACATGGGCAAAAGTTAGACAACAAATACCATTGCAGTCTATGGGAACTGACTTGTTAATTTTGCTAGTCCCCACTTGGCTAGCTTATCTTCTAGTTATTGGCCTTAAAATGGGTATGGGGGCCCAGGTCCCACCCTAAGGGACATATATCAATGTCACCAATTTGGACAACCCCAAAAATGAAACAAGGAGAAGTGCCGTTAAATATGCCAAATTGCTTAAGGGCCAGTTCACACCACATGCAGTCCAGTGCGCTTTTTTATGCATCAAAAATGCATGGAAAGTAGGTTATATGGTTTGAAATGGCATAGTTCACACCATTGCTTGCAGTTCCAGTGCGTTCCAGTTCCAGAAAATAAAGTGGGACATTTTTCCTGCACTGGACTGTACCGGAACGCTGTAAAACAAAAACACATCATAAACGCACTGGAACACATCAAAAACGTGCATGCAGAAAAGCATCTGGAACGCATCTGGACTGCGTTTCTATGGAGTAAACTAACACTAAAGCTAGTAACTTGGGGGGAGGGTGGGTTACTCTGCCTGTAAAGTGGTGTATCTGTAGCATGTATCCAAAATTCTGCTTCAAAGATGTACGGCCTTAGAGAAAACAAATCGACATTGCAGCTGCAAGAATTTAACACAAAACATAGCCTGCCCCCCCCCCAATACATACAAGGCCATTTAGGACTGGAAGGGCTTAATATGAGAACCCCCACGTGAAAAATACCACCCCCTCCCACGCACTAACAAACCCCTAGACAAACACAGCAAGCGAGCCCCTGAAAGGGGGGTGGATGCTTGTGGGCAGGAGGGGCTCGGCCACCCCAAAAGTCAACCACCTTGTTCCCATATTCAGGGGCCTCTACCACTCTGGGGGGCTGCAGACAAGGGGGCTTTACGGAATGTGGAAAGCCACTTTAAACTAATGGGTACAAGGTGCTTTGTGGCTGGTATTGGGCTGAGCCCAACATGCCCTGAAGGCAGCCAGCTATGTTGAGTGCATATGGCCTTGTATGGTTCAGGAGGGAGTTGGGCGATCGCTCCTCTCGCCCCTTTCCTAGCAGGCCCTGTTTGCTCTGAAAAAGGATGTGGTTTGGATTGGTGAAGGCAGCTCACAGCCTTTGGAGAATGGAGTGGAGTGTAGAGTTCCCCTTTAAAAGCAAAAGCTAGCCCAAATAAATCATATGCATTAGAAGGGGGAGACAAGAGCATTGGAGAATGGAGCTAGCCCAAGGAAATCGTATGCATTAGAGGGGGAAGGTTAACTGCCCTTTTAGGAGGAGCTAGAGTAGCGAGAGTCTTTTTTTAGACATGTGCAATTCCTTTAGTTTCTAATTCGTTTTTCACGAATTTAGAGAAATTCGTTAATTCCGAAACTTCAGAATTTTTTAATTTCCGAATTTTCAGATTTCCGAATTTTTCAATTTCCGAATTTTCGGATTTTCGGATTTCTGAAATTTTGAATTTACGAATTTCGGAAATTCGGACCTGAGGGGTCTGGTATGGATATTTGGGGGGAACCCCATGTCATTTTCTTTTTTTAAATTTGATGCAGGGTTCCCCTTAATATCCATACCAGACCTGAAGGGCCTGGTAATTGAATTTGGGGGGACCCCCACGCATTTTTTTTTTATCAATGACTTTCAATGACTTTTCTCTGTATTGCCGGGAGCCGACAATTCATTATAGCCGCGAGTACTTTTAAATGACTTTTTTTCCTTCAGAAATTACACTTTGTGCAGGGACAGTTCTAAGCACGGGAAACAAGCGCTACTTTACAGGCATACTATACACACCCCCTAGGTACGAAATTTAAAGGAATATTTCACTTTTATTGTTTCACTTTAAGCATTATTAAAATCACTGCTCCCGAAAAAACTGATGTTTTTAAAACTTTTTTTGCATTGATACATGTCCCCTGGGGCAGGACCCGGGTCCCCAAACACTTTTTATGACAATGACTTGCATATAAGCCTTTAAAATGAGCACTTTAGATTTTTCATGTTCGAGTCCCATAGACTTCGGCTCATCTCTAGACACTGATGAGATGACTGCTAACAGCTGGTCCCAGGGTGGAGCAAACATCCCAACTAGTGAAGTAGGACATAGGAAACAGTCTATGAACACCAGGTCCCAGGATCAAATCCCAGACACGGCGTGACAAGGCAGGTCTCCCCAGCAACCAGCGTTCTGTGCTGAACTGTCAGCACTTCACAGCAGAGCTCAGTGTGTGAGCCTGCCTGGAGCCACTAGCAAGCCTTAGCGCAGACTGCAAAAATGACAGTCGGCAGATGTATATACTGACAAAATAGAGGTCAGATGGGATTACACCCTCAGAGGGATGGGAGGAGGACACATCCTTAGACATCAGGGCAGGATCCATGCTGGAACTTGTAGTCCTTCACTTTTGTCTGATGTGACCCCCAAAGTGAAGGACTACAAGTCCCAGCATGAACCCTGCCCTGATATCTAAGGATGTGAACCCCCATCTAGTGAACTACAGGTCCCAGCATGAACCAATGAAATCTATGCGGTCACACCCTTAGATATCAGGAGTTCATGCTGGGACTTGTAGTCCTTCACTTTTGGGGGGTCACATACCCAGCATGAACCACTCAGAGCTGAAGATATGACACCCCCTGGCCCCCCGCATGGGAGGCGTTACATCGGCAGCCAGCGACAGGATAGGCGTTCACCTTCCCAGATCTCCGGTGTGTCAGACTGGTGGCAGACTGCGGGTGGCAAGTGACACTGCATCTGGTGGCAGGCTATGGGTGGCAAATGGCACACCACATTTGGTGGCAGGCTATGAGTGACAAGTGGAACACCGCATCTAGTGGCAGGCTATGAGTGACAAGTGGCACACTGCATCTAGTGGCACGGTATGGGTGGCAAGTGGCACAGCTGCACCTGGTGGCAGGCTAGTGGAGTTCTGCTATATAGGGGCTTTAAGTGGCTAATATCAAATCAAATTCAGGTGTGTACGCTGTAATAATATATTAATGTATTAATGAATACATAGCTGCATTTATGTGTATCTTTTGTTTAGCTACCTGGCAGTTATATTTTTTATTACACATTGGCAATTGTGTGGTTTTAAAGTGTTAGAAGCATGCCTTGGGGAATGTTTGACAAATAATTCGCTTTTTTTTTTTCTAAGCTTGGATACTAGAAATACTTTTTTTTTGCAAAAACAATATATGTAAAGTACACTTTTACTTTGAATGTTATTTCTTGATGTATCAGCTGGGTTATCATACCGCATTGAAAATAGGTGTTTGCGTGAATGTGGAGCCATTGTATAATATGTAGTCATGCCAATAAAAATAAATATTTAATGCACTAAACAAAACAAAAAAATCAATATATTAGTGTATTTCATTTTTTTTTAAGTTTGAACTGCAGTGAAAATTACTACACACTTTAAATGTTCTTAATACAAGAAAATGAACAAACTCAAATGATTTACACAAGGCGGTACAACACTGCGCTACTAATAGTATCTTGTTTAAAACAAAAATTGGTAATCATTTATATGTATCATACTTAGAAAGTTAGATAACAAAGTATTCTAGCAGGCTAAGTGTACTGGTTTGTAAGCAGCAGTCAAAATCTATACACATATTACTCTGTTTTTATTCAGTGTAATGTAGCAGCACACTCAAGAGACTACAGCTTTTCAGGTGTTAAGGAGGATTTGTTACAAAGAAAGTGATTATATTGGATATAATGTAATTTAAAGTCAAGGTAAGGAAGCCTGGAGAAATTGTTGAGGCACAACTGTTTCATGATCTGTTTTAGACTGAAAAAAGTAACTTAGCAATAATGTTAAAAATAATAATGGTTACTGTGTTAATATATATATATATACATATATATACATACATATATATATATATATATATATATATATATATATATATATATATGTATGTATATATATGTATATATATATATATTAACACAGTAACCATTATTATTTTTAACATTATTGCTAAGTTACTTTTTTCAGTCTAAAACAGATCATGAAACAGTTATATAATATATTATATTTAAAGAATATTTGATACCTGTATGTATTATTATTGTTACAAATAGGTAAGGGCAGCACTTGGTCTTTAAGGTAATGCAATTAATGCATAGGTTTGACCGCTGCTGCATGTAGCATGTGTGATAAAAAAAAAAAAAAAAAGAATGTGTTTACATATAAGCTAAAGGAATTAGTGCACATTCCCGTTGCTACTTAGAAGAAATTGTTTTTGGACATTTATAAGGAGGCTCCCACCAACCAGCCGAATAAAAAAACAAGCAGGTCAACCTGGCGGATGACGCAGGCTCTAAGTACTGACCGGTGTTCACCAGAGCTCCTGATAGTGGGGATGGAATTTGCTGCATGTTAGTACCAGGATGCAGTCATCCGGATCACCCCATCAGGAGGGGAGAAATCCAGGGTCCAGTAGCAGATATAGCAGATAGGAATTAGGGATAAGCCAAATGACCCCCTGTTTGGTTCTCACCAGAACTTTCGAATATTGCAAAAGTTAGGAACCAAATAACGAACCACATTGAAGACTATGGAACCTGAACTGGAAAAATCTAAAGTGCCCATTTTGAAGGCGTATATGCAAGTAATTGGGCATACAATGGTTATGGGGTCCGGCTACTGCCCTGGGGGTATTAATAAAAAAAGTTTGTAATTTTTTTTTTTTTTAAATGAGCAGTGATTTATTATAATAATTGTTAAATAGTGCAGCGCTATGAAATAAACTCTAAAATATACATACAAATATAAAGTGTACAATGCTTATTAATAGTGATTATCTCACACTCTAATCAGTCCTTGTGTGACCGCTCAAAAATATTAATGAAAAAAATTATAAAACAATAATGAAAAAACAACTCCTGTATTTTCTTAAAAAATGTTCTCATAAAACGTGTTGTGAACAGAAACACCGCTGTGCAGATCCTCTCTCTCTTGACTATAATGCTATGTGCACACCATCACCAGCCAAAATGCCCGCTCACCTCAAGGATGATTAAAAACTCATAGAAAAGATCTTGCATTCGAATCCTCCTCATTCCCTTCTACTTCGCGGCTTATTGGTGGTAAGAATCTTATACACCTTAGACTGCCCGTTCACGCTGGTGGCTTCACTACAGCTGATTCCAGGGAACACCCTCCTTCACTTTCTAATTCAGGTTCAGCTCCACTTTAATCGGTGTGGTTTTGTAACATGGAACAACAAACACAACTACCTTAGTGTTTCTCTGTTGCTACATTTATTAAAACACCCCCAAAGAGTTACACTTACAAAGTAAAAACATCAGATAAGCATATAAAACATTGGCATGTTCAGCGCAGGTCTCACCCACGGTGACTAATGTGTTCTCACAGACGTGGCTTCTCCCCTCTATTCGCGATTCCCCCTCTCATTGGGCAGAGGGTGAATGGTGAGATATTGTAATTTATTATTACTATTCGCATTTATATTTGGGATTTATGCTAGTATTTGGAGCTGATTATGCTAGTATTTGGCGCTGATTGCTTTTTTCACAGTTTATAGCAGTGATTTATTGATGCTTACAGTTAAAGCATAAAAAAAATAAAAAAATCAATATAGTGCCTGGGGGGGTCCCTTTAGTCTACCTGTAAAGTGGCACGTCTGTACTGTCTATAGAAACTGCTGCAGAAATTATTTATAAAGCCCAAAAAATAAATGTTCTCTTCTTTATTTTGTAAACAACACCTTGTGGAGCCAGTCTGTATGATGAGGCCACAATGTAGTACACTGGGAACAAGATTAGAGATTTTTTTTCATAAAATCTGGTGACTCTTCCACAGACTTTGGATAAAAGTAACAGGTGCGGAAAAACTGGTCTTTGGTTCAGTGGTGCCTTCACACCGTAACCCTATAGAGGTACTCTTGATGAATGCAAGATTTGGCCTTGATGTAAAAAACTGCAATTATATGCACCTGTCAAACAAGTGCAGAAAAATTGATCTTTGGGTGTCAGTGGCGCCTTCACACTGTAACCCTATTGAGGTACTCTTGATGAAAGCAAGAATTGGCCTTGCTGTCAAAAATTGAAATGATATGCACCTGTCAAACAGGTGCAGTAAAATTGGTCTTTGAGTGTCGGTGGCGCCCTCACACCGTAACCCTATAGACGTACTCCTAATAAAAGCAAGAGTTGGCCTTGTTGTCAAAAATTTTAATGATATGCACCTGTCAAACAGGTGCATAAAATTTGGTCTTTAGGTGTTAATGGTGCTTGTGAAACCTACACCAAAAAAATTATTCCGGATTAAATCAACACCCATAATGCAAGGCAGCCCAGAAGTCCTGCACAGATTCCACATCCCAAAAAACGTAATCAGTGACATCAGCATCAGGGGCTTCATAGCTGCTGGTAATCCAGGACTGATTCATTTTAATAAATGTCAGACCGTCCACAGAGTCTGTAACAAAACCTGCACTGAAAAAATTGTGAAAATTGTGAAATGCATCACTTAGGCAGCCACCTTCCCCACCGCTCCTCTCTTGACCAACAGAAGCCTCAAAACTAATTTTTTCACAACACTGTAACCTACTGGAGTCGGGAAAAGCGTTAGATAAACTCCACTTAAAGGTGTCCTCAAGGGATTTCATCTTCTGCACTCTCTGTGGGGACGGGATGAGTTCTGAGACTTTTCTCTTGTAACAGTGGTCAGGGAGGGTTGCCAGCCAATAGCGATCCTTCTCCTTTACGCCACGTATTCTTGGGTAATTTTGCAGGCTTTGAGGGATGAGGAAGCCCATGCACCGCAAATTTGCAGAGGCATGAGAAGCAGACTCCTCAGGGTCACTAAGGATTATAGTATCTAGAACTGCCTCCTCCCAGCCATGTACTACTCCCAAGGGTTCTGCTGATGGAAAACCATCTCTTACTGTTTGACGTATGTCTTCCTCTGCTTCAATGCCTCCAAAACTGACAGAATCTTCCTCCTCCTCCTCCCTCTGCTCTTGTGTGCTCTGTGGTGTAGCAACAATGGTGTCTGCATAAAGTGGGCCTTGAGAGGAAAGGAAGTTGTCCTCTTCCTTCCGTTGCTCTGCATCAAGTGCCCTGTCCATAATGCCACACAGAGTCTGCTTCAGCAGGAACACAACAGGGATTGTGTCACTGATGCATGCATTGTCACGGCTCACCATACTTGTGGACTCCTCAAATAGTGACAGTACAGTGCATGCATCCTTTATTAGCAGCCATTGGCATGGAGAAAAAAATTGGCCTGTCGTTTTACCATACTCACACAGGTACTCGTTGACGGCCCTCTGCTGCATGTGTAGCCGCTGCAGCATTGCCAAAGTCAAGTTCCATCTTGGGGGCATGTCCCAAATCAGACGGTTTACGGGCAGGTGCAATTCCTGCTGAATTTCAGCCAACCGAGCACTGGCTTTGTATGACTGCCTGAAATGGCTACAGACTCTTCTGGCCTACTTTAGCTGCAACCAAAATGACATTTCTGAAGAAGAAAAAACAAGACAAATCCCATTTAAAATTACTTGCGATTACAATTACCGGCACCCGGCTATTAAAAATAAAGAAAAAAATGGCCCTTTGGGACTAGCATTGATTTAAAAGGGGAAACCCACACTAAATTTAAAAAAATCAACAGCCTGGGGTCCCCCCCAAATCCATACTAGACCCTTATCTGGGCATGCAGCCTGTCAGGTCAGGAAAGGGAGGGTGAGCAAGCGCCCCCCTGAACCATATCAGGCCACATGCATGGGTGGGTGGATGCTTTGGGGGGAGGGGCTCTGCCCCCAAAGCACCTTATCCCCATGTTGATGGGGACATGGGTCTCTTCCCGACAACCCTGAGCTGTGGTTGTCAGGGTCTGTGGATGGGGGGAGCTTATCATAATCTGGAAGCCCTCTTTAACATAGTATCCCTACACATTCACCAAAAAAGTTTCAAAAAGTATTAAACACAGTTTTTGACAAATCCTTTATTAAAAATAAATAAATAAATAGTGTCCCCAATGTATATCAATCATCAATCATGCCACCCGCCAGACCTGAAAAATAAAAAAAATCTGTCCAATGCCTCCTCTTTACTTTGACATTTCTTATATAGGTATAGGGTTGGGGCCACCTGGCTACATCACCCAGTGGCACCGCCACATCTGACATAACATACCCAGCTTGCACCAGTCTGTGATATTAGACATTCACATGGGGGCAGGATCTGGGGGCCCTCTTGTCAAAGGGGCTTCCAGGTTCCGATAAGCCCCCCCCAGCAGACCCCCACAACCCCCGGCCATGGTTGTAGGGATAAGGCCCTTGTCCTTATCAACATGGTGACAGAGCCCTCCCTGCCCCAAAGTACCCACAACCCCATGTTGAAGATGCCCTCATGTAGCCTGGTATAGTTCAGGAGAGGGGGGCTGCTCGCTGCCCCCCCTTCCTGACCTGGGTCTATTATAGATTTTAGGGGAAACCCCATGCTGTTTTTGTTTTTGGTTTGGGTTTTCTTTTCAAATCCATACCAGTCCTGAAGGACTGAGGGGAACCCCATCCTGTTTTTTCTTTATTTTTTCAATAGCCGGGTGCCAGAACCATTTTAAATGGGATTTGAATAGTGTTTTTTGCTACAGTTGCGCCACTTTAAAGGCACATAAGGGGGACCCTCCAGGCACTATATTTAAATATTATTTTTATTTTTATTGTTGCACTTTAAGCATAATTAAAATCACTGCTTCTGAAAAATATGATTGTTTTTAAAAAAAAAAAAATATATATATATATATATATATATATATATATATATATATATATATATATATATTGATACATGTCCCCCAGAGCAGTACCCAGACCCCCATACCCCTTTTATTGCCACTGTTCGGGAGTTTTACTGTGAACCGAACAGGGGGATGTTCGGCCCATGTCTAGTGAGAGGTAAGTCAGCTTCAGGAACCACAAACATTACTACTTCCTCAATGTGCAAGTTGTCCATGGTGCCAGAGTTGTTTTTCCACTTATCACACTGAAGTATCCTTATAATCAGTTTCACAGAGAACTTACATAATATAATATATATTCTCTACCTACTTTAGTTGATACAGCTTTCCCTGGGATCATTCATGCACAAGCGATTGCAGAAGCTTTAAAAAATAAGGGAACAAAGGAAGCACACAACTATCGCACTAAAACACTTTATTAAACTGAAAGAATAAATAATTAAAATGCACTCACATTAACCAGATCACATGTGAGCCTTTAAACATTCCACACAGATTACAGAAAAATCCTGGCCAATTATACAATGGAGTTGATCTACTAAAAAGTGTGAGTGAAAAATCGGATGCAGCTGTGCATGGTAGCCAATCACCTTCTAACTTCAGCTTGTTTAATTACGGTAAGCTTAGAGAAAAAAACTGCAAGCTAATTGGTTTCTATGTAAAGCTGCACCAGATTGTGCACTCTTCAGTAAATAAACCCCAATGTGTATGATAACAGACTCACTCTGTAACTGCAAGCTGTGCTGGCAGACTAGGAAAGGAACACAAGAAACTTGAGAAAGGGGGATAAGCCCCCAAAAAGTGCACTGTTAGCAATCCTACACATGCTAACAGTGCTCTGTGAAAGTGCACTGTTAGCAATCCTACACAAAAGTGCACTGTTAGCAATCCTACACATGCTAACAGTGCTCTGTGAGCTCTGCTGTGGATCAGCCCCCAGCTGTGGGTGCATGTGTTCCTTTCCCTAGTCTGCCTGCACAGCCTACAGTGAGCTATCAAACACATTGTATGCCTGGCCAGGATTCTTCTGTGATCTATGTGGGATGTTTAAAGGCACACACCTAATTTGGTTAATGTGGGTGCATTTGATTTATTTATTACTTCAGTTTAATAAAGTGTTTTACAGCACTAGTTGTGCAATTCCTGTTTTTCCCTTATGCTAGGCACAGAATAATACGTGTGTATTAACCACTGGCCAAGCATAAAAAGAGGTACAATGGTTTTGATTGCTTGGAGAGGGATCAGGGTTGAAGGAATACCCCTAAATGGATTATTAGATTAAAGGAAAATGGATAATATTAATGTCCTGACAACATTTTGTATGGTAGGGGCAGGTTCAAAATATATGGATTAATGATCCATTGTTACCACAGTTATGCCAGCAGCTAGATATTGAACCAAGTCTGCTAGGAGTAGAGTACCATTTATGAAAACATTTTTGTGCCGACTACCAATGTGAGATACATTTATAGAATTTTAGTAGATTCCCAAGTACTGAATAATATTGTTTAGGGTTGAAAATATATTTATTGGTATTTCAACAGAGTATACATAGAACAGTATATAGAGTTACAATCTGGAAACAGTCACGGGTAAACTGGTGTGATGAGTCAGCTAAATGGCTATCGCCTACAGCTTAACTCTTATCACCATGCAGAACAATATTAACATCAATGACCGTGAGTTGACATAAGAAGTAGATTTGGCTGTAAGAGCCTTGTCATTCATGGCAAGATTGTAACCCAAAAAAATTTTTTAGGGAGGGAATGGCAAAACAAAAAGAAAGGACAGGAAATAAAAGATAAATACATTTGAAAGTGGGGGATCAGGTGTTGGGAATGTGGTGGGGTAGAAAAGGACGGAAAATGGAGGAAAATATGGAAAGAGAGGAAAAAGATAGAAAGACAAAAGGAAAGTAAGAAGAGATCAAAGAAAAGTGTGAGAGCTGCCGGGGAGACATTCATAGAAGGGTAATAAGGGTGCTGTGGGGGGAGGGAAACCCTAAAGTACAAACCCAGTCCATCCCACTGTCATGTGACGTACAAGAATGATCATGTCAGAGTGGACAACATATTTGTGAGAGTATCGGAGGAGGAGAAGCGGAGCCAGATGAGCCACAATAGTTTATATTTGTCAAAGGTGTCGTTGTCGAGGGCCAGCATCTCCTCCATTCTCATAGTGTCGTTCATAATCTAGACCCAATGTGATAAGGGAGGAGTGATGGTTGACTTCCAATAGGATGGGATGAGCTGTCTGGCCAAAGACATAAAGAAACGGAGTAGATTCCGTTTCTGTGAGGTAATCGATCCCAGAAGGATAGAGAGAAGGGCAATCTTAGGAGAGGGAGTCAACGATTCATCATAAATTTTGTTATTGCAATCAAATACCTGAGTCCAAAAGGAGCTGATCCTCTCGCATTCCCATCAGACATGTAAGTAGGTCCCTGTAGAGGTAGAACATCGCCAGCAAGATGCTGAGGTCTACGGTAAAATTTTGTGTAGTGTGGAGGGGTCCCTGTACCATCTTGACAGAATCTTGTAGTTTTTTTTCCTGTGAGTAACAGGAAATCGTGGACTTATGAGTAAAGTGGAACGAGGTCTGCCAATCTGGTCATGGGATGTCCTCACCCAAGTCTGCAGACCACATCCTGGTGTAAGAAGGTAGATCATTATGTGTAAGGGCCTGTAAGAGACAATATATGGTCGAGAGGAGGTGTCTGGGTGTCTCTGAAAGGGGGCACAGTCGTTCAAACTCAGTACTAGAACAGTGTATTTGGGATGAAGAATGTAAGTGTTTTGTGAATGAAGATAAGTGTAGGGTAGTGAGCCATGAATACCACTGTTAATGAGGAAGCGTGAATTGTAGTAGATCCACCCAGTAAGCCATCAGTGGTGTTTTATCATGGAGAATCAGTTTAAGAAGTATTTTGTTGATATATGAAATGCCTTTGCATTGCAAGGTTAGACGATCACAAACATTCAGCAGATCCCTGAGTAAAGTCATTTCAGTCCAGCAAGTTTTGTTAATAACAGGCAGAAATATTTATAAAGGTCGGTACAACTCATATAAAATCTGGAGCATAGTTCTTGTTAAGTGCTGAAATCAGTGTTGGCATGTAGATCACCCATACATTTTATACTAGGTGCGGCCCAGGTTTGTAAAGACAGATCAGAGGATAAGAAACTTCTTGTATGCCTTTGTTCATTTCCTAGTCACTGTAACCGTACCCAAAAATTTGTGATAAAGGTCAGGGGCCAGGGAGTAGAGCACTTAAAAGAAGGTTAGGTGATATGTTAAGTGCTGTTTCACTCTATAACCAGGAAGTTACAGAGGAAGTCCACCAATATTTCATTTGTTTTAGTATGACTGCTTTATATTGGGATGTAGACAAGTACAGAACAGAAACATTTATTTTGTTTCGGATAGATTAATTATGTTACTAATTTTGTTTCATTGATTCATTTTGGTATTCCTTTACTTTAATTTACTTTCAATACATTTTGTTTTGTTTATTAATGTTCTAATGAATTCCAAATTTTTGAACAATTTCAAATTCAGACCGATTCAAATTCTGTGTGAAGAATAGCTGGTTGTTAAGGAGTGGACCGGAAAGCCGGTCACCACATCCTTAACAATCAATGACTCATCAGCTGCCCCACTGACAAATGAATGTAAACAAAAGAATGCCAGCAATAGAAAATTCTGAAAAAAAAACTGTGTGGTGCCCCCCCAATCTATACCAGGCCCTTTGGTGGCTCTGCCTCCTCACCCCAAAGAACTTTGTCCCGATGTTGATGGGGACAAGGACCTCTTCCCTACAACCTTGGGCAGTGGTTGTGGAGTTCTGGGGGCAGGGGGCTTATCAGAATCTGGAAGCCCCTTTAAGAAGGGGGCACCCAGATCTTGGCCCCCCTATGTGAATATGGGGTACATAATACCCCTACCCATTTACCAAAAAAGTGTAATAAATGAGTAAAGACACAACAAGTTTTTGACAATTACTTTATTTAATTTCTATTAAAAAAAAATTAAAATTAAAAAAATGTCCCCCGGTGTACATCCCTTCTCAATCACGATGCCTGTCGCACCACCAGACCCGGTCTCGTCGAAGGCTCTTGCCATCTGCCTAATCCTCCTTCTGACATTTCTTAAATAACTAAGGGGCAGGACCACCCAAGGACGTCACTGGGAGAAGACAATGATTATTGGAAGAGAATCCGGCAGGCTGGTTGTACCCAAGCTGATCGATCAATGGTAAATTCAGCTTGCCCATTAATGGTTCAAATCTCGGCCAGTTCCTGCCAAGATTCAAACCGTGTATGGCCAGCTGAAGTCTCCACAGGGTGTGGGACTTGATGTTGGGAGAGGCAAACAGTTTAATGGAGGGTGCGTGGCCCTTGATAAATTGAAGCATGCGTTTGTCAGTCAGGAACAGATCAATCCCCAAATGTGATTCATGGCTATAGAAATAAAAGGTATAGTTCCTCTCATTGTAATCCAGACAGTGCCAGGGGTCATAAAGGTATGACAAAAGAAGAAAGGGCCTTAGAGCGTTTCCTGGATTTATTTTAGAGGACGGTATTCAAAGTAAGGTCAATTAGGTCATTAAAGTTGTTACATATAATTAGGCGATCTTTTGGATAATGCTGTTGTTTACCCATAAGGTAGTTATAGCATTTTTACTGGTGGTAATTGGGTGCATAAATGTTTGCTATGATCAAGGAGTGATTATTAATTAAGACCAATAGTATAATATATATACCATGGACATCTAGATCCATCTGATATAATTGGAAAGATACAGAATTGCATACAGCTATCATAACTCCTTTTTTTTCCGTCAGCATTCACAAAAAGCAATGGGGAAAATGTCTGTTGACTTCTATATGATTTGATGATTGGCCTTATATGGGGTACTAAGCCCCTTAGCGTTTAGTTTAGTGATCGTAATAGCCAGTGTGCAGGTGGAAGAAAAATATATGGTGCGCTCCCAAAAAGCATTATTCCTTAACCACTTACGGACCAGAAGGATTTGCCCCCTTAATAACCCGGCCATTTTTTGTGATACGGCACTGCAACGCTTTAACTGGCAATTGCGCAGTCATGCGACGCTGTACCCAAACAAAATTGACATCCTTTTTTTCCCACAAATAGAGCTTTCTTTTGGTGGTATTTGATCACCTCTGCAGTTTTTTTTTTTGCACTATAAACAAAGAGCGACAATTTAAAAATATTTTTACTTTTTGCTATAATACATATTCAAAAATATACATAAAAAAAAAATGTATTCATCAGTTTAGGCCGATATATATTCTTCTACATATTTTTGGTAAAAAAAAATCGCAATAGGCGTATATTGATTGGTTTGCGCAAAAGTTATCGCATCTACAATCTATGGGAAAGATTTAGGGACTTTTATTTATTTTTATAGTTTCTACTGGTTATGGCGGTGATCTGCAATTTTTAGCAAAACTGCAACATTGCAGCGGACAAATCTGAACCCAAATGAAACTTTTTGGGGACCAGTGACATTATTACATTGATCAGTGCTATGAAAATGCACTGATCAATGTAAAAATGACACACGCAGGGAAGGGGTTAACACTAGGGGGCTATCAAGGGGTTAAGTGTGTTTCCTTGGTGTGTTCTAACTGTAGGGGGGATGGGCTGCCTGGGACATGACAGAGATCACTGTTCCCGATCACTGGGAACAGTAGATCTCTGTAATGTCTCCTGTCAGAATGGGGATCCGCCTTGTTTACAAAGGCAGATGCCCATTTTGCTTCTGTACTAGGTGATTGCGGGTCGCTGGCGGACATCGAGTCCACCCAACCCACGGGCATGCTCCTGCAGCTTGCAACAGGCGTGAGAGCACACCGGCGGCACACCCGCCTGCAACTGCGCCTGCGCGAGCCGACGTACAATGAGGACGAATCGCGCAGGAGAGCCAACCAGCCGCCGTACAACTGCTCCGGGCAGTCGTTAACTGGTTAAATAACCACCTGAGTTAGAGCACTTTTATTACAAGACATAAAACGTGTATTACCCTGTAGACAAGAGACAGTAATAACATGGAATATATTAAACTGACAACAAAAAACTGAAAAAGCAACAGTCTAGCATAGCACACTTATCACCTGTGGTGTGGACCTATGACATAGGTGCTAAGCCTACTGAAGATGACCTGTTCTTAGAAATTATTGAATTTTGCCTTTTTGTTGGTAAGTGAGGAAGGAGTTAAAGAAGATTCTGTGGAAAAAATGTCACCCACTGTGGACCAGGATCCAGGATCCCTGGAGGGCATTTTTGTTTGTCAAGTTGGAGGTAAGGGGGGAGCAACAAGACCCCAGTTGTTGATTCATTTAAATCCTTCTTTCAGTATCAATATGATCTGATTTTGGTAGTCCAGCAGAATTTTTGTGGGGTGTGATTGGAGCAAACTCTGTGATTCTGAGCTGTGGAAGCTTTAATAGCTGCAAAAAAGGGAGATATATGTATAACTGACAATAGTCATTCCTTAACATGGAGGAAAATGATTCTATGTGCATAATCAATGAAGAGATCATTAGAAGAAAGAGAGAAAGAATGAGTTTGGGGAAGATATGGAATTATCTTGTTTGGTAGTTTCTTGGATACCTCTGAACTCTATGTTGTTCCTTATGGAATAGTCTTCCAGAATAGCAACTTTGTTTTTGAGGTGTTGGAGCTCCTCTTTATGGTTATAATGTGCATATACCATCTCATTATAAGCTCTAGTATAAACCCTCATTTGCCTCTCTATATAATCTGTACATTCTCCAATATTATCAATTCTGGTGTAGACAAGTAAAAGTGAAGTACACCGATCCCTTTGCATGTCTTTTTGTAAAGATGAAAGCAGGGATTTAGGTGTGTGGTCTATGCTGGATTATCATTAGCAGGCATGGCAGTCAGTATCTACTACTCTAGAACACTCTTGTGAGGGGTGGACTCTTCAATTCTCCCTCCACCAGGTAAAGCTGTTCATATACCAAATCAAAGGGTGGAAACAAGGAGCTTCCATCTATACAGCTGGAGTTCCAACAATTGCTCAACAATGTCTTGCACCTACCTTGATAACTCTATAGAAAAATTGTTGAGGGCGTGGCCTGGCGAGCGAAAAGGATGGCAGCACACTGACGGAGCTCCTCAGCATACTCAGCCATTAGCAGCCCTACACCCGACCACCAGCTCACAGATGCCGGGCAGGAAACTGTATTCCACTCCCCGCTCTCGCCCGTGCCGTGATTCAGTGTCATACTCGGCGAACAACATAGCTGACGTCTTTAAAAACAAACGGACGGCCGGCGGCAACACTACGAGACCCAAGATGGCGCCGACTCCCCACGAGGAGGAATGCAGTGAGGACTCCCAGTCGGCTCCTAAGGACTCGGGCAGGGGTGAACAAAGAGTGGATCACCCCTTAAAATTTGTGGATATGTCTGTGATTGCTGCGGACATTAAAGCCACTTTTTCAGCAGCCATCAGTGATTTAAAGACTAGTATGATTGTAATCAATGAGAAAATGGCAGCGGCAAAAAACGCAGGCAAGCAAAGGAACAAGGCCATCCACAAATTAGAGATTACCACGCTTGCTCAATCGCAGCATTTTATTGACATGAAGAGGCATATTGAGGACCTGGACAATAGGGGCAGAAGGTCCAACATCAGAGTTAGAGGGATCCCTGAGTCTGTAGAACATGAGCAGATTGTACCAGTACTCAGGAGAGTTTTTAACAGTTTGCTGGAGAGGGCAGGAAGACATGGAGATTGAGTTTGTTAGAGCTCACAGAGCCCTCAGGCCTAGGGGTTCTGATTCTGCACCACCAAGAGATATAATCTGCTGCCTTCAAAGCTTGGTTCTTAAAGAGGACATAATGCGCAAAGCCAGGAGAAATGACCAGATCGTTTTCAACGGCGCAACAATAATGCTGTTTCAGGATCTATCACAGATCACCCTGAAAAATAGGCGAGCGCTACATCCCTTGCTGGAGAAACTGAGGGAAAGAGACCTTAAGTACTCATGGCACTTTCCTTTTGCCTTAACAGTCTCCTTTAATGGCCACCAACATGTGCTGCGCACCCCAGCGGATTTGACAGAATTTTGTGATGCTTTGGACATGGAGCAGCTGGTTCTCCCAGAATGGTATGCAGACTTTCTCCAAGCCCCCTTGATGAGAAGCCCACCTGCTTCTCCCTTCACATCCCCAGACAAGAAAATAGACACCCGAGGAGGCAAGCTGGGAATGTCAGGGATCAAGACGAGGACTGATAATCTGTTGTGGTACCACCCTTCTCCATTCCTCTAATTACCAATTTCAGCCTTTTTTTGCTATTTCTGATGTGATGCAAATCGTTCTCAGGTAATGGTGAACCACATATACCACTCCCTGTACAGTTTCGACTGTTTGTGTAATACCCCTTTATAAGTCTGCTACAGGACCTGTACACACACGGCATGGATAGGTCTTTCAGCGGCGCCTGCAGGCCTCTGACTTTAGAGACATACTCTATTTTCTTACTGCCAGAGAGATCTGTGCCACATTACAGAGCTCTTGAACATGTCCTACTTGACTGTGACTTGTTTCTGATGTAAAACACTGGGGGCCTTACACTGACCTGCCCTGGAAGTGGCGGTCTTACAGTCTGAACTTTAACCCGGAGAAATATCACCACTCACAGGAGATGTCTATGGACTGCGCTGACTTAGTGAGCAGACCTACCCGGGTCATCTCGGAAACACACTTCACACAACCTGAGATGTTAGTTTTATCGCACTTTTGGTTAGGATCTGCTACTTATGTTTTAACACCTCCTTTACTTTCCCAGGCATGCTCAGGGATGAACTTTATTTGCTCAGAACTTGTTCACAGGGTTGGGAGTATACAGGCAATAGTCATGAGAGAAGATGCTCCTATCTCTGCCTGTTTGGAATTTTATTTTTTATTTTTTATTTTGTTCCTATTATTTTCTTTTTTTATTATGTCTGCCTAGATGTTCAACATACATCATGGTCAGGTGTATCAAACTTTGATTATAAGGTGCAGCCCATACGGCTGTGTTTTCTACAGCTAGGATGTTCCTTAAAGTTCTTTTGGTTTTCATTTTTTTCTGCTTGTTTTCATTCATTACTGAACTAACAGGTGAACTGCCACCTGGTTGTTGTCGCCTCCCCGTGACCCCACAAAGTGCTCCTTGATCCCCTACTGGGTCTAAAGGAGCCCTACACTAATCTGGTCAGCACCTTCTTATGACGAGATGTATAGTTGTCTCAGAGGGAGGATTGCTTTTACACCACCCTCTTGCTACTTTACTCATACTACTCGTTCTTTTTCTTTATCTCTCTAATTTCTCTGTCCTTTACAAGGTACTTGACACAGGTGTTTATAGAGTAGAGTTCGAATTTCTGAACATAGACACTAACCTACGTACTATAGTTTTGTTTTTGCAGTTGGGATCTCCGAACACCTCCTCCTAAACTACCTCCATGGCCTAATCTTCCCTGGGGCGCTGCCCCTTAGTGATTTCACATAACGTCAGGGGATTAAACATCCCTGAGCGTTTTTCTACTCTTCTGAGAGAGCTTAAAAAAGGTAAGCCACATTTTGTATTCTTACAGGAGACCAATTTTAAGACACACCACATACCAAAAATTACAGATTCTTACTTCCCAAGGCGTTTCATGCCACAACCGCCGATTCCAGGTCCAAAGGGGTCTCCATACTGATTAGCAAAGATGCTCCCTTCGAGCTGTCTGAACAAATGTGTGACCCCAAAGGTAGATTTGTATTCCTGAAGGGGACATATGGGGGCACCCCAATAACGTTGGCAAATGTTTATTTTCCAAACAAAGCCCACATTACGTTTTGTCAACACATTGTCAGAGCGTTCCAGGGATTCGCTGCAGGATGCCTGATTCTAGGAGGGTATTTTAACGTTCCTCTAAACCCACTTTTAGATACTTCCAATGGCAAGACATGTATCACATATAGAATCCTTAAAAGAATCAAGTCCCTTTTACAGTCCTTGCAACTTGTAGATACGTGGTGCTTTCTTAACCCAGATGGTAGAGACTACACATGCTTCTCGGTACCACACACGAGATATGCGAGGTTGGACTACCTGTATGTGTCACAGAGAGACCTTCATAAGGTGTCGGGGGCGCATATAGGTATACAGACGATTTCGGACCACTCTCCAATTTCTCTCTCCCTAGACTTACTGAACACTGAACAACGACAGCCAACATGGAGACTCAACACTTTGTTGATGACTGACCTTTCCCTCCTCCCCACGATCACCAACAACCTGATATAATTTTTCAAAAGTAATGCCACCCCAGAGATGGACCCTCTGACTGTATGGGAAGCCCATAAGTGTAATATCAGAGGGACATTGATCGACTTGGGCTCTAGACGCAAAAAAGAATGTGAAGCTAACATAAAGAAACTGACAATACAGATTAACACCCTAGAAACGTTACACAAACAATCCCTCTCGATAAACTTGGCTAAGCAGCTACTTGACGCTAGAAGGGATCTACAACAGATACTCGACTCCAGAGCCAAACGCGTCCTATTCTTCAAAAGGCAAATCTATTATGAGTCGGGGGACAAGGCAGGCAAATTTTTGCCCAGAGCTCTGAGAGAACATACCTCTGCCAACAATATTGCTGGTATCAAGAATGATAGTGGGAAACTTGACGTGGTGTCAGAAGCGATAGCCGAACACTTCCATAAATTTTACACAAAACTTTACAACTTACCCCCGCAACATAGACAGACAACCACACATGGAAGGTGATAGAGCGCAAATTATTCAGGACTACCTTACTAAAAGTGGTCTTCCTTCCTTAACAAACCATGACTCTGAATTACTGGAGACCCCAATCTCGTCTTTCGAACTCAGACAAGCGATTAAACAACTTAAAGCGGGTAAGAGTCCTGGACCAGACGGGTTCTCAGCTATGTATTACAAGACTTTTGCTGACATACTCACAGATCCTCTTAAAAATGCCTTGAACTCCCTGTCCACACCTAGAACGGTAACACCAGATTTTCTATCAGCACACATTGCGGTTATACCAAAAATGGGTCAAGATCCTGGGGAATGCGCCAGTTACTGACCCATCTCTTTACTAAACCTTGGCGTAAAATTCTTCGCAAAGATTATTGCTCTGCGGTTGGGTCCACTTTTGCCGAAATTGATTGGTATGGAACAGGTGGGCTTTATGCCTGGCAGAGAAGCAAAAGACAATGTCACTAAAGCACTTTTTCTATTTATGCGGCGAAGATACGGAAAATTGAGGGCTTTCTCCTGTCCACGGATGCGGAGAAAGCCTTCGATTGAGTGGCCTGGGATTTTATGACGGCAGTCTGTAGACGTGTGGGCTTGGGAACGCACATGCTTTTGTGGATATCTGCACTTTATCAGAATCCATCAGCACAACTGAAAATTAATGGTACATTATCCAATAAAGTCCACATCTCTAATGGGGCGAGGCAAGGATGTCCCTTATCACCCCTTCTATTTATCCTCTCATTAGAACCCTTTATTAGGACGATCCAAAACAACACCGCAATACAGGGATTTCGGGTTCAAGATGGCGGCCTATGCCGATGACCTTTTATTTTTTCTAACAAATCCGACAGTTACCCTACCCAACCTACTAATGGAATTTGCACATTTTGGCTATCTCTCAAACTTAAAGATAAATTACTCGAAATCTGAGGCTTTAAACATGTCATTACCAGACAAACTACTTGCATCAACCAAAACCAACTCCACATTTAGATGGGACCCTGGGGTACTTAAATATTTGGAGACCTGGCTGACCCCCTAACTACAGTCCATCTTTGAGAGAAACTATCCGTCGCTTCTCAGGAGTTGTGAGAAGGATCTCAAAGATTGGCACTTGAAGTTCTTCTCTTGGTTTGGTCACACGGCAATCATCAAGATGGTGATTTTGCCTAAGTTCCTATATTTGATGCGTACACTGCCAGTCAAGGTCCCACAGAGATTCTTCAGGGCTTTGAACTCTATCATCCTGAAGTTTCTCTGGCAACATAAGAAACCATCAAATTTGCAACATTGATGAAACCTAAAGACTTGGGTGGAATTGGCTTGCCAAATTTTAAAAACTATTACCACGCGTCACGTATAGCCAGAGTAATAGATTGGTATTGTCATGATCACATGAAAGACTGGGTAAATCTAGAAGCATACCTGTGTCCAATTCCTCTCATACACTCACTATGGATCCCATGGAACAGTTATCCATCTGACCTCCGTAAACATCCTATCATGGGCACAACACTAGAGATTTTAAACACTCTAAGCAAACACGGGGATATCACCACATGTCCAAGCCCATTGACTCCCCTGAAGGATAACCCTGATTTTGCCCTGGGCGAACAGAATTCCTTGCTCAGGTCTGTGTCACGGAATACTTTATTGGTGGGCGGTTGTTTTGTGGGGGGCAGACTAAGAGAGTGGACATCCCTCAAGTCAGAGAAAGACCTGCCTCACCTAAGACAGTGGATCTACTTTCAGATACAAAGTTATCTAGGCAAATTTAGAAACCCACAGGACTTGCATAGACCCCTAACTGACCTGGAATTGGTATGTTATAACAAAACACCACTAGACAAAGCCACATCAATGGCATATTCCTGGCTGCAGCACCCCAGGGCCACAGAGTCGAGCAAACACAGGAGGAGGTGGTCGGAGGATTTGGGCAAAGAAATATCTGATCAAAAATTGAGGTATGCCTGTATTTTAGCACATAAATGTTCTATTAGCACAAAACTGCAGGAAACAAGTTACAAGCTGCTGAAACGTTGGTACAACACCCCTGACAAACTCCACAAATGGGATGACCAAAAAACAGATGTTTGCTGGAGATGCCAGTCCGACCGGGGTACTCTGATCCACATTTGTTGGCATTGTACCCTGATCACAACCTTCTGGTCTAAAGTTCGGACACTGATCAAAAAGATCACTGAAACAAAGTTAAACTTAAACGCAGCTTGCTCCTTGTTGCATGTGACCAACTTTTCATTTAAGAGGTACAAACACTCCCTGACAAAACACTTACTTAACGCAGCCAAATCCCTGATTCCTCTACATTGGAACTCATCTCGGACCCTTTCCTTAGCAGATTGGCTAAGTAAGGTTGAGGACTTGTATGAAATGGAGGACACATTGGCCCAAGATAAAGGTACAGGAGAAACATTTCACAAAACTTGGCAACCGTGGTGGTTGATTTTTAAATACTCTCAGGACTATGTTACTGCCAGATCTTGCCACAATTTTTGAGAATACTGTACCTACTGTACCTAATATCCCATATCCAAGAGACTACTGTACCTAGAATTCCATATCAGATACCCTACTCATAGTTCTATCGATACTCGTAGACAGGTGTCACTAAGGGTACACTACACGTTAAGCACCTTACTTTTATATACTTTTCTCTACCCCCTCCCTCTCCCTCCCCCCTCTTTCTAACTTTCTCTCTGTTCTAATTTTAATTCACAACTATAATTAGATTAGCGGATGACGACTCTATGACTGTATAAGCTGTAATCATTTTCTATGTACACATCATCTGGTGAAAATAACCAGAGTGTATACTTAAGTCAAGTCATACCTCATTTAGCTGTATTGATTGATTATGTGCATCTGCGTTTTGCGAATTGTGCACACTTTTCCTTTTCAATTTTCAATAACATTTTCAATAATAAAAAAAAGAAAAATTGTTGATCATAAAATAAGGCCATCTTTATTTTGTCACCTAGCATATTCTGACAAATTACATTGCTAAACCTTTAAGAAAGAAGAAAGTGTGAGGAGAATGTGGGAGGGACAGGCTTTAGTTTTACAGAATGACTATCCAAGGTACCTTGCTTAATAATGACCCCTTATCTTCTTCTTGACATCTTCATCATACACTTTCTAGAACCATCAATAACTACATTTTTAACTTATTCAAGTCAAGTACCTTATCTGCTGTCAGCTCAGGGTATTCCTGTACACCCCAATTCATCTCTAAGGGGAGTCCTATACCATGCCACAACATATAATTAAAAATCCTTTAACTTTTTTTGGTCCCGCTACACTATTGCCCATATTAACCAATTCAACTCTGAAACATTTACCCCCCTTCATGACCAGGCCATTTTTTGTGATACGGCACTGCGTTACTTTAACTGACAAATGTCCTCTTTTTCCCACAAATAGAGCTTTCTTTTGGTGGTGTTTGATCAACTCAGTTTTTCTAGTTTTTGCGCTATAATCAAAAAGCGACCAACAATTTTGAAAAAACAAACAAACAATATTTTTTACTTTCTGCTATAAAACATATCCAATAAACAAATGTAAATAATCATATTTCTTCATCAGTTTAGGCCAATATGTATTCTGCTACAAATTTTGGGTAAAAAAAATCCAAATAAGCGTATCTTGTTTGGTTTTCGCAAAAGTTATAGCATCTATAATGGGTTATATTAATGGAATTTGTATTTATTTATTTATTTTTACTAGTAACGGTGGTGTTCAGTGATTAATAGTGGGACTACGATATTACGGTGGACAAATTGGATACTAACTGACACTTTTTACAGTTTTTTGGGGACCAGTGACACTAATTCCGTGATCAGTGCTAAAAATATGCACTGTCACTGTACCAATCACATTGGCTGGGATAGGGTTAGCATCAGGGGTGATCAAAGGGTTAATTGTGTGCCTAGCTAGTGTTTTAGTGTAGTGTGTAAGGTGCTTTTACTAGGGGAAGGCATGGATCCATGTCCCTGCTTTGCGGGAACACAGGATCCATGCCTTCCTCCCCTACAGAACAGCAATCTGCCTTGTTTACATAGGCAGACTATTGTTCTGCCTGTGTACCGAATGATCAGCGGGTGCTGGAGGACATTGAGTCTGCGGGACCTGCTGTGTAGAATCACAGCAAGAGTGAGCCGCCGGCGGGGCGGAAGTGCAGGTTACTACATGGAAGTACAGGTTCACATATATATACGTTATCCTGCTCTGTACGGCTGCCCTGTAGCAGTCCAACTGCTATAGGTCGGTCGGCAAGTGTTTAAGAGAATTAGGTAGGAAAATGAAGTTCCAAAAAAAAGTTAAAGCCATTAAATGGTAAAACTGTTAACTTTACCAAGGAAAAACAGGAGATAGACATAATAATTCACAATGATAGGACCTATCATGAGCAAAACACACTGAGTAATGTTTTCAAAACAAAGTAAATCATCTTACCATTCTCTGTCTCTGCCCCAGAGCATTTTTTTTTGGCATTGTCTAAATTCCACATATTATACATTTTAGCATTTGTAGGATACCCTAATGCACCATTTTTTACATTTTGTTTTCTGGTTTTGATTGGTGTTTTGATTTGGTAGAAAATTTGGAATTTGAGAACCCCCATATATTCACCACAAAATATAATGAACAAAGTATTTTATTAAAAAAAAAAAAAATACACACAGGGAAATGTAAAAACTCATAGTGGACATTAGCATTTTATTCAGTTTTTTATACCTATTTACACAATGTCCTGATGTGATGAGAGTCTGCCTAAGGAGGAGCCTATTGGTGTCCATGCAATCTATCTCTCCATGTGTATGGTGAAATCCAAGTGGAGGATTTTCAAGCGTGTTTGACTGCTTTTGATTAAGCAGTCCACTCATTGGTGTAAGAGTCAGTGTGAACCATTCCCTCTTGGTGACGGATCCTTCTCTGCACTTTCCTTTGTGTGGACCGACACCTATTGCATTGTTTATATGGAGATGTCTTATTTTCTCAACATTGGGACTTTTTACTAACTTTTAGCGCTGCATTTTTTGATTTATTTAATAATAGCATGCAATGCCAAGCTGTGGTTTCCAAAGAGGTATGGACTCCAGAGACAGATATATAATGTTGCCCCTGTACAAATCATTAGTATAACCTCATCTGGAATATGCAGTTCAGTTTTGGGTACCAGTTCACAAAAATGATATTGGGGAACTGGATAAGGTGCAGAGATAAGCAACCAAACTGATAAGAGGCATGGAGGAGCTCAGCTATGAAGAAAGATTATAGGAACTGAATTTATTCTCTCTTGAGAAGAGGAAATTAAGGGGGGATATGATCAACATCCATAAATACATAAGTGGTTTATATAGTGAACTTGGGGGTGAGTAATTCACTTTAAGGTCATCACAGAGGACAAGGGAGCACTCTTTACGTCTGGAGGAAAAAAGATTTATTCTCCAAATACGGAAAGATTTCTTCACTGTAAGAGCTGTGAAAATGTGGAATAGACTCCCTGAAAAGCTGGTTCTGTCCAGCTCAATGGATTGCTTTAAAAAAGGCCTGCATTCTTTCCTAAATGTACATAATATAACTGGATACTATCATGTATAGGTAAATTGGATCTAGGGAATATCCGATAGCCTCTCGGGGGATCAGGAAGGAATTTTTCCCCTTACTGGAGCAAATTGGTTCATGCTTTGCTGGGGTTTTTTGCCTTCCTCTGGATCAACTGTGGGTTAAAGGTTGTGTATATAGAATTGTATGATTTTTATTTATTTTTTATTGGTTGAACTAGATGGACTTGTATCTTTTTTCAATCACACAAACTATGTAACAATGTAACATTAGGATAAAATTAAGTCAGGTTGGTGAGAACACAAATAAGCATAATGGTAATTTTTTCACAGGTTGGTAAATGCTGAAAATTCCAATGACATTGTATTAATAGTAAATACAAATGTCCCTAAGGACTCATTTGGGGATGTTCATCTACTGTGGCCAGGTGTCATTTAAAAAAATAAAATACAATTAAAAAAAAGTTAGAAAATAAAAAATAATGACCAATGGCCCTGTGCCATTTTAACAACTGCTTGGTGGACAGCAAGGGACAGTAAGAAATCCCAAAGCACTTTCATAAATATATTACAAAAATTACCTTAGATTTGCAATCTACCGGGTATACTGTACAAATCCGGCTCAGCGGAACGGGTTGAATTTAACTGTCTAAAGCAGGCCATACACGGTCGAATTTCGAACAAATTTTCTTTTCAAAATCAGAAAGTTCGTTTTTTTTGTAATCCGATGATGCCACCATTTATTTTCAAAATTCGGCCGACCAAGCCCTCATGTTGCTACAGAAAATAATTTTCGTGGCCGGGAATATTCTTTTCTCTCCGGGAATATTCTCTTCTCTCCGGGAATTTTCTTTTCTTGCACATGCGCATATTTTTTTCTATTACATTTCTCGCACAATTCTCCCATCATTGATTAGAAAATCGTTTGTTTTTCAAAAAATTTCCAACATGTCCGATTCCTCAAATTTGATTGCCACACGAAAATCGTCTGTTGCTGCAGCCCACTAACGGTGCAAAATTCGTACGAAAATTCTTTGACACGATTTTCGAAAGAAAATTATTTCAAAATTCGAACCGTGTATGGCCGGCTTTACAGGGGCTACTCTAAAGCCCTATACAAACGATCGGTTTTACTGATGAAAACAGTCCGATGGGCTTTTTTCATCGGACAAACCGATCGTGTATGGGCCCCATCGGTCTTTTTTCCACCGGTGATTAAAAATAGAACATGCTTTAAATGTATCCGATGGAAAAAAAAACGATAGCAAATTTCGATCATCTGTGTGGAAAAGAAAAAATGAAATATGCAGCGCTAAATAGGTGAACATAGGACCAGTTAACCTAATCTAGTCCAAACAATGATAAACCAAAATAAATGGGTGACCAAAAATCACTAAAAACACACCGTGAAGTGATACTAAGAAAATTACCAAACAAGGTAAATAAAATAAAAGTGATGCTGTATGTAATTAATGAAATGAACACAATAATTAAAACATCATAAACAAAAGTCCCAAAAAAAACAAAATGAAAGGTGAGTGGCTAGAAAGGCTACTTCCCAATAAAGCTGTGCAGACTGGCAAACGTGACACCCAGGTGTGTGGTGGTCCTGCTTACCGGATAGCCGTGACTGTATCCACAGTCTCACCTAACACAGGGGATAAGGCTTCCCCACAGCCCAACGATATCCTGAACAGTATCTCACCAGCCAGAAATTATTCCAAATGGGAGAGAAAACAGAGAAACTCCATGGTGTAGTATGTAAAAATCCGGTTTAATGGTATAGTAAGGGTTACACTTACAATTAGTAGATGGTCAATCAGCGGTAAAAAGCAGAAAATGTGCAGCAATGACAGCGGTGCATACGGCAGCGTTGGTTCAAATCTTTCCCGAGCTCCTGTGCTACGCGGATACTTCCTCGTGTGTACTCAATGCGTGATGACGTCACTGGCCCCCTACGCGTTTCGTCATCAATAGACATCAACTGGGGATTGGCCAAAGCGAACGTCACCACGCTGGAAAAATAAATACATGACGGCGCCATTTTGGATCATGGCAAACACTCGGCATGTAACAGAGGAAGTAAGGGCAACCCGGAAGTGCATTGAAGTATTGGGTAAACCGCACAGGAAACAAAAAAAAACAAAAGGGGATGAATCCCAAATCGAGACATCTAGTAGTAATAAAGAGGAAGTACCAACGGAAGCCAAAAGGAGCCAGGGAATAGCCGAACCAAATTACAAACAATATGGATATGACCATCTGAATACAAAAATAAAAGCTGATCAACCTAACATAATAAAAACACATATAAGAGTCAATAAAAATCTATAAAAAATATATAGCTGGGACATAACAACAAATCAGGAATTGTTAATAAAGCTGTTAATGTCCCAATCTATATTCAAACCAAAGGGTTTGAAAGACTTTAAAAGAAAAATCCATCTGGTTTCAGATCTGGATATAGCCCTAACCATATTAGTACTTCTCCAATGAGGACGAACCAGATCGATAGCAAAAAATATAGTACCTTTAAGTTGACGATTATGGTATTGATCATAATGCTTGGATAGGTTATGCTTAGGGAAACCCCTCTTGATATTACCTACATGTTCATTAAGCCTAATATGCAATTCCCGCTTGGTGCGGCCTACATATTGTTTTGAACATGGACACTGAATCATATATACCACATATTTTGTGGAACAGGTGATAAATGAATCAATGTCATATGTTAAATTGGTTACAGATGATATAAACTGAACACATTTGCAGCCTATCAGGGGGTTGACTTTACAAATACTGCACTTGCGGCACAGAAAAAACCCCTTCATATTCTGAAAAAAAGAAGGCTTATTGGGGGGATCTATCACATTAGGGGCAATGCTTAATCTAAGTGATGGTGCACCCCTATAGATAACTCCTGGGTTTTTTGAAATTATGGGTCTCAATATCTTATCATTTTTAAGTACATCCCAATGTTTTTTGAGGATCTTTTTTATAGAAAAATGTTGGTTAGAAAATCTAGTGATCATAGACCAGCCAAATCTATCAAAAGTGGACTGGTCTCTGGGTCTAGGAACTAAAAGAGTCCCTCTATCCAAAGCAGCCACTTTACTAATGGTCTCATCAATCACTGCAGGTGAGTATCCCTTATCCACAAACCTATGTTTCAGTACATCTGCCTGTGCAAAATATTCTGAAATATTAGTACAGTTGCGCCTAATCCTCTGAAACTGTCCCTTAGGGACCGCTGAGAGCCAGGATCTGTGATGACAGCTAATAGTTGGTATGAAAGAGTTGTGGTCTGTTTCTTTGAAGAAGGTGCTGGTACTAATATGACCATTCTGAATGGTAATATTTAAATCAAGGAAATTCACCTGTTCAGAACTAGCAACATATTCCAAAGATATGCCTCTATCATTGGTGTTCAATTGAGAAAAAAAGTTTTCAAGGGACACCATATCTCCTTCCCAGATGAGAATAATATCGTCAATGTACCTTTTCCAAAGTAACAACTCTCTGTGTGGAGCTCCATCGGAACTCCATCAAGTCGACGCATGCTCAGAAGCATTGAACTTAATTTTTCTTGGCTCGTCTGAGTGTTTTACGTCACGGCGTTTGGGACGGTCAGATTTTCGACTGATGGTGTGTAGGAAAGACTGAGGCAAGTCAGCTTCATCGGAAATCCGATGGAAAAATCCATCGGATTTTATTCCATCGGAAATCCGATCGTGTGTACAGGGCTTAATGATCAGTTGAATGGTCCTGCTGGAAAACCAGCATTCATTTAGCGCTTGCAGTCAATGGCTGCAGCACTGATCTGTGTATTCTTATGGGGGGGTTCCCACTGTCAGAATACAATAGTGCTTATGGGAGATTCCTGTATCTTCATAATTTCTGTGGGTGCGTAAATATGTGAGTTTTTTTTTATTTTATTGAAAAACAACCTGTTTTGGAAGCTATCAAAGTGGAAGGTCTGCCCCAACAAATAGATGGAAAGGGAAAATAATTAAATGTACTTTTCACTCCACATTTATTGTTATAAAATAGCTAAAGTCATACTTTTTTAAGTTTTGAAAAGAGGGGGTTTAGACAGAAGCAATTCACCACTCCTTGTATTCATCCTGGTAACCATTGTCGCTAAAGTGTCACTAGATCAGGAATAGAGGGGAAATATTCCAATAGCAATATTCTTCTGGCTACAACGGTCTAAGAGGAGATTAAGCAAACTGTAGAGAGATTCCCACTTCCTGTTGTATGTACAGGGCAGGAAATTAAGGGATACTGCACAGGACACAGAGGTGAAAAACAACCTTCCCTACTCTAAAAAGTAAAAGTTTTGGCTTTTGAAAACAATTTTAATTATTAAAAAAAGAAAAAAATGGCTTACGCTGGTATATTTATTTTTTTATTTTTTTATATATTCTTCTGCATTGTAATAATTTTTTGTCCTGTGATTTACACATTGTTTCTTGACTCTTCTGAATAAAATAAGGCAAAATACAGACTTGTAATGATTTCATTGTGAATACAATAGTGGCAAAGAACTGCTGTGATTATTAAAACTATAGAAGAATATTTCAAATAGGCAGTAAAATGGTGATCCTTTTCCATTTGACTTTTTCTTTGATGTTTCTGATACAAAGATGATTGTAAAGAAAAATACATTTGCTCTGTACTCAAACTGCATTTAATAAATCAGCAAGATTTTTTTTTTAATGAAAGGTAAGGTGCTAAAGGAAATTAAATGAAAACATGACAGCAGAGTATGCATGTACTGTAAGCATCATATGAAAAGAAACACAGTGCCTTTGAAATCTTAACTCAGGATTTTTGAGGGCAGCATGCAGTAGAAAAGAATCAATTGTTGATGGTGTCTTCTAACAGCCCAGATAATAGATGATAACAGAGATGGTCTCTTTGTGCAGAGAACTATTGTTTGTACAGTAGTTAGCTGACATTTAATCTGTACCACTGAGAAAAAAATAAAATGGCCTGGGCTAATGAGATCATTATTTTCTTCAAAGCATGTGCAATAGTTTTGACTTTTCCTGTGAAAAGTCAACCTTCTCTTATGTTTTATCCATTAACAAGAAAGAAATTTAAGTAGGAGTCTTCTTTGAATAACTGGGCTTTTAAATGTCTGTTAAATATTATTTTCACAGGTCTGGTTTGTAAATTAAACATATTTTGGAGTAAATTTATACATTTTAACTTGTTTTGCATGTGCCTATATTTACATTGTGATATTTTTAATAAACTGGTTGTTAAAAAAAAAAATCAGGGATAGGCTACCCTTATACTGTACATTAGATCATCAATCAATGCACTGTATACTTTGCAGTAAAAATAAGATTTACTTTTGAGGCAATTCCTGCATATTCATTTGTTTTACCAAAATAATGTGGGAATTCACCACAGTCATCAGAATGCACTGCCTTGCCTTTGAGCTTAGATTAACTGACTTATAGGGGCTAATAGTGGATTTCTGGATAAGCCAGCCATGTTGAAAATGTGCTTTGGCTGTTTTAGAAAAGGTATGGTGAGTGTTGCTGATAATGTGTGCAGGGAGAGATTAGTATAGGGCTTTTAGGTACTAGTAGGTCTGGCAAGTAGATGTAAACCCTAAGCCCACAGTGAATGTTCTATGAGAACTGCTGAGTATTTTGGAGAATTTGGGGGTGAAGCAGCAACGTGTTTTTGTCTTTTTCACTCCTCGCTACAGCCTCTTTACATTCTGTCCTTGTTCACATGCACCACAGGGAGAACAGGCTGCATGTTTTTTTTCTATAGGACATGTTTCATAATTTTTGCTGGATGAATTTTTTTTTTCTTTTTTTACTTTTCATGAAGCTAGAAAGTGCTTTTGTATTGAAAGCCCAAAGTCAAATTACCTGCTAAAGTGATTTAAAAAGAAAGCTTTTGCTAAAAAAATATATATACATTTTTTGGCCCAGCTTCCAAAAATTCCATACCCATTGCCGTTGCATATTTTAGTGTGATTTTGAGTGAAGTAAGGCACAATGATGTCACCAGAAATTTAAAAAGCTGGGGTTAAGGTAATGGCTTTAACACAAAGAGCACAAAGCTTTGCCCAATCAGAACGCAGAATGCACTGTGCAGCGCGCAGTGCACTGCAGGACGTTCAGCGGAACGAACACCCGCCAAACATCCTGCAAATTCGGGTGTTCCTCAAATGGGGTGAACAGCCATTGAACAGCCATTGTTTGGCCCGAACTCATGCTCAGGTCAATTAGCTCACCCAACATTAATGCTGAGTATTTTGGAGAATTTGGGAGTGAGGGGAGGAACATGTTTTTGTCTTTTTCACTCCTTGCTACAGCCTCTTTACATTCTGTCCCTGTTTACATGCACTACAGTGATAACAGGCTGCATGTGGTTTTTTTTTAATAGGGCATGTTTCATAATTTTTGCTGGATGAAAACGGAAAATTTATTACCAAATACTTACCGTAATTTTCCTTTCCTGATAGACTCCATGGCAGCCTACGTGTGGGTTAACCCCGCCTCCTCTCCAATGCTATAGGACCCCATACCCATAAAAGTAGGCTCATCTCTCAGCACTGTGTTCCATAACTAGCCAGCTCTTGGACACTTACTTTCTTTCATTAATATTTTCTTTCAGGGTGAGAACTCCGTCTGCCATGGAGTCTATCAGGAAAGGAAAATTACGGTAAGTATTTGGTAATACATTTTCTGTTTTCCTGACTGACTCCATGGCAGCCTACGTGTGGGAAATAACTAGCCAGACCACACGGGTGGGTATGCTGAACAAAAAAGCTTTAATTTGTCCTGTCAACCAACAGGATTCTTAACCCAAAATTAACAGACGACAAAGATGCCAGTTCAATGCAGTAATGGGCCATAAATGTATTGATAGAAGCCCACGAGGCCGCTTTACAAATGACATCTGGAGCCACATGTTGGGCTGCCGCCCAGGATGCTGCCATCCCTCTGGTGGAGTGTGCCATCACCGCCTGTGGAGGAGCCAAGCCCTTAGCCCTGTATGCTTGCTGGATTGTTTGAACGATCCATGATGCAATTGTTCTGGTTGATGCTTTCTTCCCTCTGTTGTTTCCAGAATGTAGAACAAACAGATGATCAGATCATCTGAAGGAAGAAGTAATTTGTAGATACTCCTTTAGGATTTCACCCATATCCAGGGGATGAATTTCACTGGAATCTGGAGTCTTAAATGTAGGTAGAACAATTTCTCGATTTTCATGAAATACCGAAGACACTTTTGGATTTGAACCCAACATGGGTATAAGGACTACTCGATCCGGGAAAAATGCTAGAAAAGGTTCTTCATGACCTAGAGACCCGATCTCAGAGACCCTCTTAGCCGAGGTGATGGCTACTAAGAAGGCTACTTTCGCTAAAAAGTCCTTGATGGAGGACGGGGGGGGGGCCCGACGTACTGAGTCCCGTCAGAGAGTCTAGAACGAGTAGAAGATCCCACTTGGCAAATATTGGTTTCCTTTGGGGCTTGATTCTTGATGCCCCCCGAAAGAATTGTCTGACTAAGGGATGGAATGCCCATGAGACTCCAGAGAAGGCCGACAAGGCTGAAACTTGTACTCTTAGAGAGCTAACAGATAAGGGTAAGTCTAGTCCGGATTGCAGAAAACTAAGCACATCCTGAACTCCTGGATTTTTGAAGGACCTCCCAGAAGTGGAGGAGAACTCAACAAATTTGGCCCAGATTCTTCTATAAACCTTGTTGGTACTTGCTCTTCTTGAGCTCAACAGTGTAGACATCACCCTAGAGGCGCAACCGAGGGATTCCAGCCTCTCCCTCTCAAGAACCAGACCGTCAGTCTCATCAGTGCCGGACAAGGGTGTAGGAGTGACCCTTGAGAGAGAAGGTCCGGCCTGAGGGGAAGAGGTACCGGGTCCCGGTAGCTCAGTTGGATCAGGAGGGGAAACCAAGGCCTGTTTGGCCAGTAGGGAGACACTACTGTTACTTCGGCTGATTCTGCTTGAAGTCTCCTCAGGAACTTGAGGATTATCGGGATTGGGGGAAAAGCGTATGCCCGCCTGAACCTCCATCTGTCCGTCAGGGCATCCGTTCCGACTGCCTGGCTGCAACGGCCCCGAGAATAGAACTTCACTGTTTTGTGATTGTAGGGGGAAGCGAATAGGTCCACTTCGGGATTGACTCCCAGAGACAGAATCCAGTTGAAGGACTGTACATGGAGGGACCACTCGTTGTTGTCTAGACGAGTTCGAGAGAGGAAATCCGCCTGTGAGTTCTGTACTCCTGGAATAAAAACTGCTGATATGTTGGCCAGATTTTTCTGGGCCCAAGTCCTGATGGGCTCGACTTCTAACAGGAGTGTGGAACTCCGTGTCCCCCCTTGTCTCTTCACATATGATACTGCTGTGGTGTTGTCCATCCTGATCAACACCGATTCTCCTTTCAGACACCGAGAAAAGGATTGGAGGGCACACCAAGCTGCCCGGAGCTCTAGGACATTTGAGCCTGGGTTGCGGAGGTGAGCGTCCCACCTGCCCTGAGCAAGGTTCTGGCCACAGAAAGCCCCCCAGCCGGAACAGCTGGCATCGGTCGTAATTATGACCCAGGAGATGGGGGCAATGGAGTGACAGTTTTGCAAATTCTTGAGTTGGAGCCACCAAAAGAGGCTGCTCCTCATTGTTGCAGATATGTGGATGAGTTGATTCTTGTCCCCTGACTTCCACTGCTGGAGGAACCCTGACTGAAAAGGACGTAACCTCCATAAAGCCCATTTGACCATGGGGGTCGTGGAGACCATTGTGCCGATAATTCTTAGGCATTGTGATGCTTTCAGATGAGGAGCATCCAGAGCACGAGAAATCCTCTTCCGAATCACCGGAATCTTCTCTACTGGTAGGGAGATGGTGTTCTCCACTGTGTTGAACTGAGCCCCTAAGTAAATTAAGCGTTGGGCTGGATCCAGGTGGCTTTTTTCCAAGTTTAGAAGCCATCCAAAGCTGGAAAGGGTTGAGATCACTTGTTCTCTGTGCACCAGCAGCTGTTCTCTGTTTTGAGACAGAACTAGGAGGTCGTCAAAATAATGGTAAAGACGCACACCCCTTAACCTGATGAGGGCCACTACGGCCAAGAGGACCTTGGTGAAAACCCGAGGGGAAGTTGTCAAACCGAACGATAGGCAGATGAATTGTAGGTGCTCCTGCCCGACATGGAACCGGAGGTATTTTAGAAAGTCCTTTGCCACTGGCACGTGGAAATAGGCATCTTTCAGGTCTATTGAAATCATCCAGTCGCCTGGATGAATGGCTTGTTGGATTGTTGACAGCGTCTCCATTTTGAATTTTCCGTGCCTTATGAATTTGTTTAGGTACGTCAGATCTATTACCGGGCGCCAGGCACCGCTTTTCTTTTGGACTACGAAAAGGGGGGAGTACACGCCCTGGAACTGTTCTTCCTCTGGGACACACACTATTGCTCCCTGGGTTTTCAGCAGGTCTATGTAGGACAGTAAGGCCTGTTTTTGCTCTTCCGTACTTGGAAGTAGGGTTGAGATAAATCTGGGGGGAGGAATGCTGGAGAAGGACCATGTGTGACCTGACGACACTGTCCTGATGACCCAGAAGTCTGAGATTGAGGCCACCCACACGTGCCGGAAGAGGAGCAGGCATGCTCCTACCCGACCCGCCTGGGCGGGCAAAATCTCAAAAGGATTTAGCCTGGTCGCAACCACTGGACGTTTGGCTTTTTACTGGCTTGCGAAAGGACGCTTGGCCTCTACTCCAGTTTCTTCTGAAGTCCCGGCCGGGTTTATAGGAGCGTGCTTCCCTTGAGCGCTCCGGACTGCACCTTCTGAACTGGGGCTTCCTTCGATTCTGTGGACGCTTGTCCTGTGGAAGAAAGCCAGATTTTCCTCCTGTGGCCTTAGCTATGGTGTCATCTAGTTTATTACCAAACAGTGATGATCCTTCGAAGGGAATCTTGCACCATGTCTGCTTAGAAGACGGGTCAGCCTGCCAAGGGCGTAGCCATAGGGCACGTTTAGCTGTAACTGAGGATAGCATAATCCTGGACAGTAGACGGATCAAATCAACCGATGCTTCTCCCAAGAAGGCCACTGCTAGTTTTAGCTATGCTGCTGCTGAGTTGCTGGCCAGTTCTTCTGAAACGTCTTTGAGAAAGGAATCTACGTTCTCCTTCCATGCCTTCATAGCCTTAGACACAGCCAAGGCTAGGGCGGGTTTACAAGCTGTCCCAGCAAGACTGTAAATTCTTTTGAGGTCCTCATCCATTCTTCTATCAAGACTGTCCTTAAAGGAGACTGCGTCTTCTAGAGGGAGCGTGACGTGTTTAGCCAGATGCATTACTGCTGCGTCCACAGGAGGAATATTCTCCAGGTATTTTACTTCATTTGCCTTGAAGGGATACATTCTGGCGGCTTTATTCGTCATCGAGGACTTCCTGTCCACTTTGCTCCACTCCTTGTCAAAGATGCCCTTTAGTTCGGCCAAAAGCGGAAAACTTGGGCGCTCTTTCCCCAGGCGCTTAAAAAAAAATTCTGTTTAGCTGGGGGAGTAGACGGGTCTTCCCACATAAGAGCCTCTTTGACCGCCTTAATAAGCGGAGTCACTTGAGAGAAATCAAATTTCACACTCTCTTCATCACTCTCCAATTCTCCTTCTGAGGGAAGAGGCGAAGATGCCCAGGGCTGGGAAGGACCTGGGATTTCACATCAGCCGGGGAGCCAGATCTAGTAGTGCTGGACTGGCTATGTACGTGGGAAGCATCCATCTCCTTTAGAGAGCGTTGCACCACCTGTTTCACTAGAGACTCGATCCGTTGATCTTCTGTCTCTTTTTCCCCAACCGCATGGGCATAGCAATGGCTGCATAATGATTTGCCCTCTGGGACTCGTGAGCCGCATCCCCAGCAGGCTCTCCGATCAGAATAACTGTCCTGTGGGTGGGAGCGGTGTCTGGAGGAGGAATGGGAACTTCTCCTCTGGTGGTGAGATGCAGACGGGGAATCACGTCTGTGTTTTGATTTTGATGTTGATGAATGCTGCGGCATGGCAAGGTCTGAGTCAAGATAAAGATCTACGGAAGGGCTAAAAAGGAAAAATAGGGGAAGAAAGATAAGCCGTCAAGCAATACTACTTGCGACTGAACCCCGCGCCCTCCCCTCTCCCGCACATACCTTGTGCGTGAGGGCTGGCCACATGTAAGCGGTGAATTGTCCATAGCTTCTGGACTAAAGAGTCACAATAGAGACAGGTCGACCAAAAACCTACAGTATTATACACAAAAATAAATAAATAGGTAACTTACCCTTTAAGAAAAAATGCACTATATGATGATAAGCGATATATGGTGAAAAGACACATTGTATGCACATATACACCTATAGGTATACCCACAGACTATCTTTGGAATAGACAAATCATTTCCACTCTGCCTTTAAATCTTAATAGAGCACTGACCTGAGTGAGAGGACAAGAGCCTCAGCAGGGAAGTCCAGTAGCCTCATCAGCTTTTAAATGCCCCGCCTGCCTGTGACATCACCGCTGTCCATCCACCGCACCTGCGTGGAGGAAGATCTCCCATCTGCGCCTGCACGGCCGCCGAGAGACCCGCCGGACCGCGCATGCGCAAACCAAGCCTCGCTCTGGGAGTGGGCCCTGCGCATGCGCGAATGGCGGCGGCGCCTGAGATTCGGGACACCGCTGTGGGTTGGAACGCAGAGCGTTCCAGCCGCCATTGGGGAGAGCAGGGGCATGGGACAAACAATAAAACATAGATGCGACTGCCATGGAGCATGGAGAAATAAAGTAGCAGACCTGCCAGCCGAGGGATCTTGGGCACACTGCAGCAACTCCCATCCGTGTTGATTCACGGTTGCTGTAAGCTCTCCACCCGCCCATGGCTGGGTTCTGAGCTGCACCACTTTAAGGTGTGCCATCCATCCATCCGACCGGCGATCCATCCATCCATCCAGAGATCTGCACCGCCGTGCATGCTTCAGGTCCATTGAAGGAGGACAAAAAAGGAACACAGTGCTGAGAGGTGAGCTTACTTTTATGGGTATGGGGTCCTATAGCATTGGAGAGGAGGCGGGGTTAACCCACACGTAGGCTGCCATGGAGTCAGTCAGGAAATAGTTTTTTTTTAAACTTTCCATTAAACTAGAAAGTGCTCGCTATTGAAAGCCCAACATCAAATTGCCTGCTAAGTTGATTTAAAAAGAAAGCTTTTGCTAAAGAAAAAATATACATTCTTTGGCCCAGCTTCCAAAAAATCCTATGAGAATGCACCTCAGCCCATTGTAATTGCATATTTTAGGGTAATTTTGAGTGCCCAGTTATCTCAGGAGGCAGCAGTAAGGCACAATGATGTCACTCACACCTCCCAGGAATTTCAAAAGCTGGGGTTAATGTCATTTTTTTTTTTTTTAAATGGCTTTTGCAAGCAAAATAACTTTGGTGGGGTGGGTGGCTTTCAGAAAAGTAGATCCTTGTCATGGAAGGTTATTTAAATGATAAAACCATTGGAATACACCTAGGCAATGTACCCATCAGCACAGCAGTATTTAGTTTTCTTGTAGGAGAAAACGTGTAAAGGGGATTTATAAGCAGGGGATTTTGGGAGACCTGGGCAGATTATTGTCACCCCATAACACAAAGTGTTCTTTGTATCAGTATTACCAGCTATTATATTAACCAGTTTCGGACTGCCCACCATACATTTACTCCAGCAGGGTAGCCCGGCTGTGCGAAACAACATTCCTGTACGTCGCTCGTGCCCGTTTGCCGATCGGATTTGTTTCAGAACTAATCAATCTACAGGTCCAAGCTAATGATTTATGGCATGGACTCTGCTGATTGGTTTTGACGAATCACAGAACATCTTGTGCCTGTGTAATGTAAACACAGGCACAGGAAATTATGCAATTTTTTCTCCTGGAGCCCTTTTCGGTTACAGCGTGAGAGGAGAGGGAATCTACGATGAGTAAAGCACTACACTGACACCAGTACACACAGTTAGGCCCATTTAACACCCTGATCACCCCCCCTCCCAGTTAACCCTTTCACTCCCTGTCACAGTGTTACTAAGTACAGTATACACATTTTTTTTACTGATCACTGTATTGGTGTGACTTGTGACGCTAAATAGCATTAGCGGCAGTTAGCGGCAGTCCCAGATAGGTTCAGGGTACCCGCCATATATTCCCTAATAAAGTTTTAACCCCCTGATAGCCTCCAGTTAACCTTCAGTGTCATTAGTACAGTGTACAGATCTTTTTTATGATCACTGTATTAGTGGTTGCTAGGGCCATCTTCCCCTAATAATAGTCACTCAGGATTAAAGGTTTTTGTGGACTTTTTCAGGCACTGATACGACAACATACAATTTTTCATAAAAAATATATAATTTATTTGTGTATGTCAAAGGAGAAAACAATAATATTTAAAAACAAAAACCAAACCCCACAGTATAGGACAGCATGAGTCGGTGACAAAACAGTCGTTTACAATCTATTAAAGTGGAGCAGGCCAAGCCTCAACCGGTTTCACGGCAGAAAAACCGCTTCTTTAGGAGGGTCTGTACAAAACATAATATACATAATAAATACACTAGCAATGTATTAATACAGATATAGAACGTATTTAGTATCAACAATGTAATCAAAAAGTCAAGGTCTGTTGACTGCTCACCGTAAGGACGTTCAGAGTTGCAGCGACTGCCCAAGTAAAAACCCCCCGCGGCGGATGAGGGGGAATAAACATATATGGTGCAGATTGATACAATCTAATAATAATGATTAGAGTAATATTGGGTTAGATCATTTATATTTGAGCCAATTTAACTTGGGACACCCTGTGCGGATAGTGAAGGATGGAGGGGGGGGAGAAGGAAAGGGGAAGGGAAGTGGGGAAAAAAGGGGAAAAGGAAAGGGATGGGAAAAGAGGAGGGGAGGGAGGGCGGGAGTAAAGAGGGGGGGGGGAAAGAAGGTGGTGAAAAGTGAGGGGAAGGGGAAGGGGAGAGAGAGAGAGAGAAGGGGGGAAGTTGTTGAGGAAGGGAAGGAGATTGGGAAGGGGGGGGAGAAAAGGGGGGGAGGAAAAAGGAAAAGGGTGAAAAGGGAGGAAAAGGGGGGGAAGGAAAGAAGACAAAGAAAGAAAAATGAGAGAAGGGGGGAAGAAACGGAGGAGGAAGGGGAATGGGAAACAGAATAGGAGTGGAGGGGGGGGAGGGATGGAAGGGGAAGGGGGAGAAGGGAAAGGAAAGGAGTGAGAAGGGTGGAAAAGAAAAAAGGAAAGAACAGACAAAAAGAAATCAAGATGGATGAAGAGGGAATTTGGGAAAGGGGGGAGGAGAGGGGGGGAGGAACAAAACAAAAGGGGGGGGTTTGAGGGGATTGAGAGAGGCAGGGGAGAGCCGGCCTCGAACCCCCAATGTAATGGGAACACCAACAAGCAACAAGCCACTGTGCCCAACAGAGAGGTGAGGAAAGAAAGGAAACAAACCAGGAGGCCCAAAGGGGGGGGGGAGGGGGAGAGAGGGGGGGCGCTTGGGGTCAAGGCTGAACTATATAGCCAGCACATGTAATTGGCTCTTACCAGTATTAAAACATGTTGCAATAATGAGGAAAGCCTGACGAGGATCTAGACAGCCAGAGGGTTGTGATAGCCCAGGTTTGGAGCCCAATGTCCAGCGAGGTAGGAGGACAAGGTTATAGGCTGTATATGGAACCAAAAGTTGCATATAAGAATCAGCAGCTTTAAACAAACTGAAAGACAACTAAGCAGCCTGTCGCTATATAGAGCACTCACCTCGGCGTGTCTGTTCCTCGCATATGGTTTTCCAGGGAGAGTGTGCATGCACCACTCACACTAAGGGCTTGCGAACAAGCCACTTATGTGTGTTCCCTGACCCCGCTGTCAATCACGCCGCGAGAAACGTGCGGCGCGTGACATCACGGGGTCATCCCTTCCGCACTATGCAAACCTGACGTGCAAGTGCGCGTCGATTAACCCAAGGCCGTGAGGCCAGGTCAATCGACGCAAGTACAAGATGACATAGTCATCCCGACCAGGAAGAGAGCTCATCCGCCAATGGGGTGAAAGTAGGAAGTCGTCGCATCGCATGATACGTCAGCAGACAAAGACCAAAACAATAGAGATGTAATGCAGTAACAATATACATGTAATGGCAGTATACGGCTTTTAATGGATAATTAATAGTACCTATCAACAACAATATGTTTGACAGATATCACCAATATACAATTTAAGGAATTGGAAGGAAAAACAGCACATTTACAGGGATGTGTCGCATTAATGGCAAAATGGGTTAGATATAAACATATATACAGGCCATATTAGGAGGGGGGGAGGGGGGAGGAACAAAACAAAAGGGGGGGGGTTTGAGGGGATTGAGAGAGGCAGGGGAGAGCCGGCCTCGAACCCCCAATGTAATGGGAACACCAACAAGCAACAAGCCACTGTGCCCAACAGAGAGGTGAGGAAAGAAAGGAAACAAACCAGGAGGCCCAAAGGGGGGGGGAGGGGGAGAGAGGGGGGGCGCTTGGGGTCAAGGCTGAACTATATAGCCAGCACATGTAATTGGCTCTTACCAGTATTAAAACATGTTGCAATAATGAGGAAAGCCTGACGAGGATCTAGACAGCCAGAGGGTTGTGATAGCCCAGGTTTGGAGCCCAATGTCCAGCGAGGTAGGAGGACAAGGTTATAGGCTGTATATGGAACCAAAAGTTGCATATAAGAATCAGCAGCTTTAAACAAACTGAAAGACAACTAAGCAGCCTGTCGCTATATAGAGCACTCACCTCGGCGTGTCTGTTCCTCGCATATGGTTTTCCAGGGAGAGTGTACATGCACCACTCACACTAAGGGCTTGCGAACAAGCCGCTTATGTGTGTTCCCTGACCCCGCTGTCAATCACGCCGTGAGAAACGTGCGGCGCGTGACATCACGGGGTCATCCCTTCCGCACTATGCAAACCTGACGTGCAAGTGCGCGTCGATTAACCCAAGGCCGTGAGGCCAGGTCAATCGACGCAAGTACGAGATGACATAGTCATCCCGACCAGGAAGAGAACTCATCCGCCAATGGGGTGAAAGTAGGAAGTCGTCGCATCGCATGATACGTCAGCAGACAAAGACCAAAACAATAGAGATGTAATGCAGTAACAATATACATGTAATGGCAGTATACGGCTTTTAATGGATAATTAATAGTACCTATCAACAACAATATGTTTGACAGATATCACCAATATACAATTTAAGGAATTGGAAGGAAAAACAGCACATTTACAGGGATGTGTCGCATTAATGGCAAAATGGGTTAGATATAAACATATATACAGGCCATATTAGGAGGGGGGAGGGGGGGAGGAGAGGGGGGGAGGAACAAAACAAAAGGGGGGGGGTTTGAGGGGATTGAGAGAGGCAGGGGAGAGCTGGCCTCGAACCCCCAATGTAATGGGAACACCAACAAGCAACAAGCCACTGTGCCCAACAGAGAGGTGAGGAAAGAAAGGAAACAAACCAGGAGGCCCAAAGGGGGGGGGAGGGGGAGAGAGGGGGGGCGCTTGGGGTCAAGGCTGAACTATATAGCCAGCACATGTAATTGGCTCTTACCAGTATTAAAACATGTTGCAATAATGAGGAAAGCCTGACGAGGATCTAGACAGCCAGAGGGTTGTGATAGCCCAGGTTTGGAGCCCAATGTCCAGCGAGGTAGGAGGACAAGGTTATAGGCTGTATATGGAACCAAAAGTTGCATATAAGAATCAGCAGCTTTAAACAAACTGAAAGACAACTAAGCAGCCTGTCCCTATATAGAGCACTCACCTCGGCGTGTCTGTTCCTCGCATATGGTTTTCCAGGGAGAGTGTGCATGCACCACTCACACTAAGGGCTTGCGAACAAGCCGCTTATGTGTGTTCCCTGACCCCGCTGTCAATCACGCCGCGAGAAACGTGCGGCGCGTGACATCACGGGGTCATCCCTTCCGCACTATGCAAACCTGACGTGCAAGTGCGCGTCGATTAACCCAAGGCCGTGAGGCCAGGTCAATCGACGCAAGTACAAGATGACATAGTCATCCCGACCAGGAAGAGAACTCATCCGCCAATGGGGTGAAAGTAGGAAGTCGTCGCATCGCATGATACGTCAGCAGACAAAGACCAAAACAATAGAGATGTAATGCAGTAACAATATACATGTAATGGCAGTATACGGCTTTTAATGGATAATTAATAGTACCTATCAACAACAATATGTTTGACAGATATCACCAATATACAATTTAAGGAATTGGAAGGAAAAACAGCACATTTACAGGGATGTGTCGCATTAATGGCAAAATGGGTTAGATATAAACATATATACAGGCCATATTAGGAGGGGGGGAGGGGGGGAAGAGGAGAGGGGATGGGAAAAGGGGAGGGTGGGGGGGGGGTTTGGGAAAGGAAAAGGAGAGGGGAAGGGGGGAGGGGTTGTCAGGGGAAAAAAAGGGGGGGAGGGGGGAAAGGAAAAAGGGGGGGAAATAGAATTAACTTATAAAAAGGATTTACAGGAATTCATCTCGTTAATTCCAGGGGGGGTTGTGGCATTGAGGTGTTCTATCCACAGGGTTTCCCTCTGTAGGATAGTTCTATCCCAATCGCCACCCCTGGGGCTCGGTTTGACAACTTCCAAAACGAGAAAACGCACGGCAGACAGGTCATAACGGTGATATAGACCTATGTGTCGTCCAATGGTAGTCAGTTTCCCATTGCCAGAATAATATATATGATCTCCTATACGTTGTCTAAGCTCTCTGATGGTTTTACCCACATAGAATGCTTTGCAAGAGCACACCATGAGGTAAATAACCCCTTTGGTGCCACAGTTAGCATGTGCAGAGGAGCGGAAATGCTCTCCATTAGGAAGAGTAAAGTTCCGGCCCTCAAGAACCCAAGGGCAGCGGGGACATTCTCCACATTGATAAGTGCTGTTGGGTCCCTGTTGCGGGACCCTATAGGGAATGTAGTGGCTCTGAGTTAGGCGGTCCCGTAATGAGTGAGCTCTGCGGAACACCAATTCTGGATAAGATTTAAGATGTTTTTGCAAAGTAATGTGTTCGGTGAGTAAATGCCAGTGTTCATTGAGGATGTTTCGAAGTGTGCGATGATGACCCGAAAAGGTGGTAACAAATCTGACTGATTCTTGGATAGGTTTCAGTCTAGGAGGGGGGTAGAGCAGGGATTGTCTGGAATGAAGGCAGGCCTTATTATAGGCCTTTCTCAGGTTGGAGCGAGAGTAGCCTCTTAGTAATAAGCGTTCACGTAGAGCATTGGCTTGAATTTTAAAATCACTTTCTGAAGCACAATTTCTACGTATACGTAGATATTGCGCAAATGGGATACTACGTATCAATGGCTTTGGATGGGCGCTGGTGGCGTAAAGTAAAGTGTTGCCGGCAGTTGGTTTACGGTAGAGGTTGGTACTTAACGTACCATCTGATTGTTTCATGATAGTCAGGTCCAAGAATGGGACCTGAGTATCATCAAAATGTACTGTAAAGGTCAGATTGAAGTCATTACAATTTAGTAAATCCATGAATTGTTCTAATTGTATACTGGTCCCCGTCCAGACCAGAAAAAGATCGTCAATATAGCGATACCAAACCAACGCATGCTCAAGCATTTCCGTGTATTGTTCATCTGCATTGATAGAGCGCTCCCACCCACCCAGATAAAGATTGGCGTAGGCGGGGGCGCAGGATGTCCCATTGCAACTCCCTGTGTTTGTAAGAAGAGTTGATCATTAAAAAGAAAGTAATTTTTAGTCAAAATAAATACAGCAGATCAAGAATAAACTCATTGTGTGGCCACTAAGTCCGCTCCTGTTCGTGTAAGAAAGAACCGGCCATCCGGACGCCCTGTTCGTGGGGGATGCTCCAGTATAAGGCCTCGACATCTACAGCCACGAGCAGGGCGTCCGGAGGGACCCGGATACCCTCAATGTGACGCAGCAAGTCAGAAGTGTCCTTGATGTAGGAAGGCAAGCTGCTGATGTGCGGCATCAGGAAAGCGTCAACGAATTTACTGGCATTGTCAGTCAAGGATCCAATTCCAGAGACAATAGGGCGGCCTGGGGGGGTGCTTATATTTTTGTGAGTTTTGGGCAAGGCATAGAAGGTGGGTATACGGGGAAATTTGGGGAGAAGAAAATCTAAAGTGTCCTTTTCAATGAGGCCCAAGAGAAAGGCCTCAGTGCAAAGGGTATGCAGTTGTGTAGAAAAGGAAGAAATGACAGCATGGGTTATAGGACAATACCAATTGACATTTTGAAGAATTGAGAGACACATGTTCTGGTAGAACTCGTGTGTCATGAGGACAATGTTCCCTCCTTTGTCTGAGTTTTTAATTACCAGATCTGGAGATTTCTGTAACATTTTCAGGGTTTGGTCTGCCCCTGCGTAAGATTAGAAGGTATAGTCTGCCATTTCTGTCTTTTAAGATCACGAATGGTGGCCTGTACAAATGCCCAGATGGCGGGACATGTCATTAAGTCTGGAAATTTCCGCAAATGGAGTCTGAAAGGTTTGGGTGGATGTCGGGTAGTGGAGGTTGGGAGTGGGGGGGTGATAGTGGATGTCGGTGACTGGGAATCTTCCACAGCACCTTCATCATAAAGGAGCATAAGGTCGCGGAGCGCACGGAACTCCTCCATAGAGAAATGCTTTGTGCGCTCAGCCAGCTCCCGCTCTAGATTGATCTTGGCACGATCATTATCATAAATGAATTTAAAGGTGAGGTTACGAGCAAAGAGGTATAGGTCCTTGATTGTATCTGTGACTTTTAAAGAATCCAGAGGACAGAAACCCAAACCCAATTGTAGAACTGAAAACTCATCCTCAGATAATTTATGAGAAGTGAGGTTAATGATATTCAGATGGGTATTGTGTTGGGAATTGTTTGTGGTGGTACAGGAGAGGGGAGTGGTTGTATGTTCTTGTGAACAAATGTGTCTAAAATTTCCCTGCTGTTTTTTCAGGGCTTCATTGCCCCATGTAATGAAGTGGACGTGACAACTCCACCGGTAGCCAGACCAGTGGAATTGGTCGCGTCCTGTAATGACGGTCCACGTATTTTGGGTCCAGTATGTCCCTTTTTGCCTTTCTTGGGGCCAGTGGGAGGTGTACCGCCTCCGTATCTTAGTCTCTTACGGGATGAATAAACTGCTGGTGTTGTGGTGTGGTGTGTAGGGTTTTGTGAAAAGCTAGATGAGGCTGATGAATCAGACTCAGCCTCTGTAGTGGGATTTCGAGCAAAATTTGCACGTTGAAAACCCCTCTTGGTAGGTATACCACCTGACCATTTATATGCATGTCCCTCTGCGAAAACAGCCTTATCTTTATTAAATTTGGTTTGTTTTTTGACGATAATTTCTTTATTAATGATCTCTAGACGTTCTTTTAGTTCCTTCCACTTGGCGGTAAACGTAGTGTTGCCAACCAGGTGGAGGTATTGTGTATTGAGGTTATCAATTTCTTGGTCTAGATTGATCATGTCCTTAGAATATTGTACAACCAAAGACTTCATCAATTCAGAGCTGCAATTTGAGAGGGAACTTTCCCATATTTTTTTTAAATCTATTGAGGGGTCTTTGATGGTAGGAAAAATTTGGACTCTAAGTCCAATTGGACAAATGTTCTCTGCTAAATAATACCTAAAATATTCGATATGCCAGTGAAGGTGTGATTTACGCTTTAAGGCCTCGTACACACGGCCGAGATTCTCGTTGAAAAAAACATGTCGTTTTTTTCGACGAGATTCTTGGACAAGAAACTTGTCCCGGCCGAGTGTACACACGCTCGTTTCAAAGAACCCGCGGTTCTTTGAAAGGAGTGTACGCGGTGACGTCATCGACTACGTCGAGCATGCGCTCGTCACATTCGATGCCGTCGCCGCCATCTTGGTATACCCTACGTATGCCTAGGAAGCTACCGCGCATGCGTCAAATTCATTTCGAACATGCGCGGGCTTCCGGGCGGACAGGTAAGTGTACACACACTCACTTTTCTCGTCGAGAAACATGCCGAGGAGAATCTCGACGAGAAAATAGAGAGCAGGTTCTCTATTTTCTCGTCGAGGTTTCTTGTCGGTTTTCTCGACGAGAAACCCGCTAGCAGCGTACACACGACCGATTTACTCGGCAAGACCTCTCTGCCAGCAAGTTTCTTGCTGGTTCTTGCCGAGAAAATCGGTCGTGTGTACGAGGCCTAAGAGTGAAAACATTTTAAAAAAAAACAGTTTAAGGTCATCTTCAATTTTGTGGTCATTTATGCAAGAAGTGTGAATTTTAGACATGAACCCAGTCCAATCGGTGCCTAAAACATCCATGATTATGGCTAGCCGATCTTTTCCCAAAAATTGTTGGTGAAATGGTATAAATAGCAAGGAAAAGGAAACAATATAACTTTAATAATAAAGTAGAGGCACTCAAAATAATTTTCGTATGGATCACTTGGTGATATCCATCGAATAAAGGAGAAACGGGAGTATTATCCACCCTATGGAATGAAGAGAAGGATTGAGTATAGCCTCAATTATAAAAAATAAACTAACAATATATTGTGCCCTCATCCGTAATAATGTTTGAGGAGGGAATCCATCAGACATAGGGTGGTGGTTGCTAGGGCCATCTTCCCCTAAAAATAGTCACTCAGGATTAAAGGTTTTTGTGGACTTTTTCAGGCACTGATACGACAACATACAATTTTTCATAAAAAATATATAATTTATTTGTGTATGTCAAAGGAGAAAACAATAATATTTAAAAACAAAGACCAAACCCCACAGTATAGGACAGCATGAGTCGGTGACAAAACAGCCGTTTACAATCTATTAAAGTGGAGCAGGCCAAGCCTCAACCGGTTTTGTGGCAGAAAAACCGCTTCTTCAGGAGGGTCTGTACAAAACATAATATACATAATAAATACACTAGCAATGTATTAATACAGATATAGAACGTATTTAGTATCAACAATGTAATCAAAAAGTCAAGGTCTGTTGACTGCTCACCGTAACGTCGTTCAGAGGTGCAGCGACTGCCCAAGTAAAAAACCCCCGCGGCGGATGAGGGGGAATAAACGTATATGGTGCAGATTGATACAATCTAATAATAATGATTAGAGTAATATTGGGTTAGATAATTTATATTTGAGCCAATTTAACATGGGACACCCAGTGCGGATAGTGAAGGAAGGAGGGGGGGGGGGAAGAAGGAAAGGGGAAGGGAAGTGGGGAAAAAAGGGGAAAAGGAAAGGGATGGGGAAAGAGGAGGGGAGGGAGGGTGGGAGTAAAGAGGGGGGGAGAAAGAAGGTGGTGAAAAGTGAGGGGAAGGGGAAGGGGAGAGAGAGAGAGAAGGGGGGAAGTTGTTGAGGAAGGGAAGGAGATTGGGAAGGGGGGGGAGAAAAGGGGGGGGGGGGCGGAAGGAAAAGGGCCGTTTACAATCTATTAAAGTGGAGCTGGCCAAGCCTCAACCGGTTTCGCGGCAGAAAAACCGCTTCTTCAGGAGGGTCTGTACAAAACATAATATACATAATAAATACACTAGCAATGTATTAATACAGATATAGAACGTATTTAGTATCAACAATGTAATCAAAAAGTCAAGGTCTGTTGACTGCTCACCGTAAGGACATTCAGAGGTGCAGCGACTGCCCAAGTAAACCCCCCCCCCTTTTGTTTTGTCCCTCCCCTCCCCCTCTCCTCCCCCCCTTTCCCAAATTCCCTCTTCATCCATCTTGATTTCTTTTTGTCTGTTCTTTCCTTTTTTCTTTTCCACCCTTCTCACTCCTTTCCTTTCCCTTCTCCCCCTTCCCCTTCCACCCCCCCCTCCACTCCTATTCTGTTTCCCATTCCCCTTCCTCCTCCATTTCCTCCCCCTTCTCTCATTTTTCTTTCTTTGTCTTCTTTCCTTCCCCCCTTTTCCTCCCTTTTCACCCTTTTCCTTCCGCCCCCCTCCCCCCCCCCTTCCCAATCTCCTTCCCTTCCTCAACAACTTCCCCCCTTCTCTCTCTCTCTCCCCTTCCCCTTCCCCTCACTTTTCACCACCTTCTTTCTCCCCCCCCTCTTTACTCCCACCCTCCCTCCCCTCCTCTTTCCCCATCCCTTTCCTTTTCCCCTTTTTTCCCCCACTTCCCTTCCCCTTTCCTTCTTCCCCCCCCCCCCTCCTTCCTTCACTATCCGCACTGGGTGTCCCATATTAAATTGGCTCAAATATAAATTATCTAACCCAATATTACTCTAATCGTTATTATTAGATTATAAAACTTATAAAAAACACAATCAAATCCCTGGGTAGGATAATGAAAGTTTTCTATAGCAGCGCTCAGGTGGTCAATACACTCCCTTGTCCACTCACTCTTATTTACAGTTCATAAGAGTACATATAGAACTTATGAAAAAAATGTTGTTGTAAACGACATATAGCTCCAGATGTCTTCTTAATATGATCCACTTTAAATCATCAGTTGTATCCCCTTTCGGGTGGGTACTCACCACACACAGGATTTAAACAGGCACCTCACAGATCCCATCCGATGGTCATCCGATCATCCTAATCCTGGTTCTGATTACTCCTTCTAAAGCCTCCAGAGATCATCCGATAATCACCAGCAGATGTTCAAAGTGAAAAGAAAGAGAAGCCACCAATAGTGTAATCTCGTAGAGTATCTTTTAATCAGTCTATAAAAATTGTTTCCACAACATATCTTCCATATGGTAAAAATCAAGCAGTAAAATAGCAGCAGTGTAATTCAAAACCGCCGTGCTGTTCCCCCAGGCTCCTAACAGGTGCAGTGTATCAGCTGGTACAGCTTGTGTTTAACCAGACTTACTGTCGCTTCCTGTGTTTGGAGCGCACCTGGAACGCACCGACGTCACTTCCTGAAGGAAGGAAAGAAGAAAAGATGTTAGATGATTTTTGCATTCTGAGAGACCCTAGCCTGGAATCTTCAAAGTTTTTTACAAAAAAAAACATAAAAAAACATTAAAAAAAGCCCAAAATAGTTGTTGTTTTATTGAGTAAATGTTCTGTTCTTACTGTACTGTACTTTACTGTTCTGTTTTACTGTACGTTATACTATACTGTAAATTGTATTATTGTTACTGTGTTTTTTTTTGTTAACCATTGTTTGCTTTGCAGATATGCCATTCTACTGTTTTACAGTACTGTATACTATTATATTGTAATTTTTTTTTTTTTTACACAAAGTTGTCACTTAAATTATATATTGCTAACACGTGCCATGGGTATATTACACCCATACCACATGTGTGAGACTTTTTGGGAGCTTAGCCACGTACAGGACCCCAAAAACCAATCACGATTGGAAATTCCGACAAGAAATGTCCGATGTGAGCTTTTGGTCGGAAATTCCAACCGTGTGTAGGCTCCATTGGACATTTTCTGTCGGAATTTCTAACCAGAAAAATTCTTGTTGGAAATTCCGATCGTCTGTATGCAATTCCGACGGAAAAAAACCTACGCATGCTCAGAATCAAGCAGAAGAGCCGAACTGCCTATTGAACTTCATTGATCTTGGCTCTTCGTACGTCTTGTACGTCACCGCGTTCTTGACCTTCGGAATTTCCAACAAGATTTGTGTGACCGTGTGTATGCAACACAAGTTTGAGCCAACATTCCGTCGGAAAAAAATCCACGGTTTTCTTGTCGGAATTTCCGATCATGTGTACGCGGCATAAGGGTGTAAATTGCTAATTTCACTTCCTCACTACCTATCACAGTTTCGGAGGCTCTGAAATGTCAAGATAGCACAAATGGCCCCTTTTTCAGAAAGTAGAAACCCCAAGCTATTTGCTAAGAGGCATTGTGAGTATTTTGCAGATCTCATTTGTTGCCACAATTTTTTGGAGAATAAAGAAAGAAAAGGAACATTTTTTTTTTATCAATTTTCAAAACTTTGTAATAAGAAGGAAGATCTGCAAAATATTCACTATGCATCTTAGCAAATACCTTGGGGTGTCTACTTTTCGGGGCCACCGAAACTGTGATAGGTAGTGAGAAAGTGAAATTATCAATTTACGCCTTTAGAAAGCCTGAAGGCGGTGATTCGTTTTCGGAGTCCTGTACACGGCTAGATTGTCAAAAAGTCTCTCACAAGTGGTATCCTCATACTCAGGAGAAGTTGTAATTTCACAAATACCCATGGTATGTGTGAGCAATATATCATTTAAGTGAAAACGTTGTGTAAAAAAAATAAACAAAATTGTCCTTTTCCCAAAACTAGTGGCAAAAAATAAAATATTCCATGGACTCAACATGCCTCTTAGAATAAATCTTGGTGTCTGCTTTCCAAAAAGAGGTATTTGGGGAGGGGGGGGGAGGGTTGTGCTATCTTGACATTTCAGGGCCTCCGAAACTGTGATAGGTAGTGAGGAAGTGAAATTAGCAATCCTAAAAAATCTCACACATGTGGTATCCTTGTACTCAGGAGAAGCAGCAGAATGTATTTTGGGGTGTAATTCCACATATACCCATGGCATGTGTGGGAGATATATAATTTCAGTGACAACTTTGTGTAAACTTTTTTTGTAATTTTTCAATCACTTGTGACCAAATTTGTTTTATATTTAATGGGGCTCAAAATGCCTCTCAGAAAATTCCTTGGGGTGTCTACTTTTCCAAAAGGGGTAATTTTTTTGGGGGGGGGGGTTGTACTGCCCTGCCATTTTGGCACCTCAAGAAATTAGATAGACAGTCATAAACTAAAAGCTGCATAAATTCCAGTACAGTGCCTTGAAAAAGTGTGCATACCCTTTTCCACATTTTGTCATGTTACAACCAAACATGTAAATGTATTTTATTGGGATTTTATGTGATAGACCAACACAAAGTGGCACATAATTGTGAAATGGAAGGAAAATGATACATGGTTTTAATTTTTTTTTTACAAATAATTATCTGAAAAGTGTGGCGTGCCCTCAGAGGTTTCATAGAGAGCCTTAATGAACAAACAGCATCGCGAAGGCAAAGGAACACACCAGACAGGTCAGGGATAATAAAATAGATAAATGCAATCAGCGCAAAAATATACTCAGTCCCCCTATATTTGCAAGCTGAACACTAAAGAATTTTCATTTAATTCAAAAATAATAGGTATAATAAAACAGTGCAGCGCAGGTATAAAACGTCCACTCAATGGAGATAAGTGACAATGTATTCAAATGAAGGAGGTGAGTGAATAATCCAGTGCAGGTTCCACAAGTGCTCAAACACAGATTCTGTGACGATCCCTCCACCTTTATAATTCTAATTACCTCACAGCATGGACCCCTGAATTAACAGGTGGTCATGCAAGCAGAAAGGGTACAGGCTGGTGTATAACATGGATCCTAGATTCCTCAATATATTTCTCCAGTCCTCCGCATATATCCCCAGTATAAAAGATAAAAGGAATAGATCTAAGTGCTCTCTGTTTAAAACGGTATATTTAATGGATATACAAACACAGGCTACTCACATATCTTCAGATTAAATCAGTATGTAAAAAACTACTCGTGCAGGCACAACTGCGGGTGATGTGTGTACAGCTCCTTCCCCCGTACGCGTTACGTTCAATAACTTCCTCAGCGGGGCGGGGCTAACAACGTCACCTGACAGGCTTTAAGTAGCAGAGCCATCACTATGGTTACAGGAAAAAAACGGAAGTGTTAGGCACAGCACAGACGTCCAGCGTCATCACTGTGCCTCCAATACTGAAACCATGCAAAGCAAATAACACCCAGCTTTTCAGCCAGGCAGATTTTACCTGCTACATATAAAAATATCAATTGCCAAACTGCTGTATAAGTCTTTTCAGCAAATATAACAAAATAAATTCACGAATTGACACAGCAGCAAACTAATAAAATCATCGCCATCTAGTGGCTACTAGGGATGAGCTCGGTGTTCGAGTCGAACATAGGTTCGACTCGAACATCGGCTGTTCGCGCGTTCGGCGAACTACGAACGATTTGGGCCGTTTGTGCCAAATTCGAGTGATGCGAACGGCCCACAATACACTGCACCATCGCAGTGTAATCCCGGCGCTGTGATTGGCCAAGCATGCACTGTGACCCTGCATGCTTGGCCAATCACAGCGCCGGCAGCGAGGAGAGCAATGATTGGCCACAGGCAGGATGCCTGTGGCCAATTATAGCTGAGGGGGTTTAGTACACGCCCCACACTATAAAAGGCCGCCAGCACGGCGGCCTCGTGTAGTGTGTTCCGAAGCAGGGAAAGTGAAGGATAGGCAGGGACAGTGTCAAATCCATTCTTTGCTAAACCTTGTGTGTAGGGACAGAGAAGGATAGGCAGGGAGAGTGTCAGTGTCATATTCTTTGCTAAACCTTGTGTGTAGGGAGAGAGAAGGATAGGCAGGGAAAGTGTCAGTGTCATATACTTTGATAAACCTTGTGTGCAGGGAGAGAGAAGGATAGGCAGGGGACAGTGTCAGTGTCATATTCTTTGCTAAACCTTGTGTGCAGGGAGAGAGAAGGATAGGCAGGGAGAGTGTCAGTGTCATATACTTTGATAAACCTTGTGTGCAGGGAGAGAGAAGGATAGGCAGGGGACAGTGTCAGTGTCATTGTTGCTAAGCCTCCTGCACATTATACACCTGAAGTTAGCCCGTATTGCTGCTTTTTCCTGGTGTGTTACACCAACAGGATTTTGCGGCACTTACAGCGGGCGGAGTGTTCCTCCTGACCATATTACACTTGAACTTAGCCTGTATTGCTGCTTTTTCCTGGTGTGTTACACCAACAGGATTTTGCGGCACTTACAGCGGGCGGAGTGTGCCTCCTGACCATATTACACCTGAACTTAGCCTGTATTGCTGCCTTTTCCTGGTGTGTTACACCAACAGGATTTTGCGGCACTTACAGCGGGCGGAGTGTGCCTCCTGACCATATTACACCTGAACTTAGCCTGTATTGCTGCTTTTTCCTGGTGTGTTACACCAACAGGATTTTGCGGCACTTACAGCGGGCGGAGTGTGCCTCCTGACCATATTACACCTGAACTTAGCCTGTATTGCTGCTTTTTCCTGGTGTGTTACACCAACAGGATTTTGCGGCACTTACAGCGGGCGGAGTGTGCCTCCTGACCATATTACACCTGAACTTAGCCTGTATTGCTGCTTTTTCCTGGTGTGTTACACCAACAGGATTTTGCGGCACTTACAGCGGGCGGAGTGTGCCTCCTGACCATATTACACCTGAAATTAGCCTGTATTGCTGCTTTTTCCTGGTGTGTTACACCAACAGGATTTTGCGGCACTTACAGCGGGCGGAGTGTGCCTCCTGACAATATTACACCTGAACTTAGCCTGTATTGCTGGTTTTCCCATTTCCCGGCAGGCAATTAGAATGTCTGGAAGGCAAACAAGGAGAGGCAGACAGTCAGGAGCCAATAAAAGAGGGCAAGCAGGCTCTGTGTCTAGAGACAACAGTGCTAATCGTGGACGCGGTGCATCGCCATCAGCACGTGGCCATGGGACACGCTTGTCCTTCTTTTCGGCAGCTGGACGTGTTGAGCCGCATCATGCCGAAGACTTGGTAGAGTGGATGACCAAGCCCTCCTCATCCTCTCTCACCCAGGCTCAGGGTACTGGCAAAGCAGCTGCCAAAGCGTCCTCTTCCCTGGTATCAATGTCATCATCAGTCACTTCTTCCCTAGACCAACCATGTCCTCCTGAGGAGTCCCCCGAACTGTTTGAGCACAGTGTTGGGTACATGCTCCAGGAGGATGCCCAGCGTTTCGAAGGGTCTGATGATGATACCCAGCTAGAGGAAGGCAGTAGCGTGAGAGCAGAGAGAGGGGATGCTCAAGAAGGACACCAATCTGGCAGTCATGTTCCAGCAGCTGCAGCATACTGCCAGATTGGCTCCAGTGATGAGGAGGGAGGGGATGATGAGGTCACTGACTCCACGTGGGTGCCTAATAGGAGAGAGGAGGAGGAGGAGGATGAGGAGGAGGCACATCTCCAACGAGGATGCCCTCGGGGGGTCAGCATAAGGGCAGCACACCGACGGAATCACACCACAGAGCTCCGCCTGTGCAGGGCGCTGCCTCTGCCCGTTATTCAAAAAGTTCTTTGGTGTGGGCCTTTTTTGAGTCGAGTGCATCAGATCGCACAGCTGCTGTTTGCAACATATGTCTCAAGCGTATATCGCGTGGCCAAAACATCACCCGCTTGGGCACCACATGCTTGACCAGACATATGTTGACCTGCCATGCAGCTCGTTGGCAAGCCTACCTTAAAGACCCACACCAAAGAACAAAGCTGACCTCTTCTTGCACCGCATCAGCTGGGATCTCCAACCCCACTATACCTTCAGTCCTCTCTGAAACCTGCTCTGAGAGGAATGAAGGTGTAGAATTAGGTGTGTCACAGCCAAGTACTTGCGGGCACTCTGCTAGCAGTACACCGACGTCCGATTCTAGCAGGCAAATTTCCCTGCCCCAGCTGCTGGACCGTCGAAAGAAGTTCACTCCCAGCCATCCACATGCCCAGCGGTTGAATGCTAGCTTGGCTAAATTGCTAGCGCTTCAACTGCTGCCTTTTCAGTTGGTAGACTCGGCCCCCTTCCATGAGTTTGTGCAATGTGCGGTTCCTCAGTGGCAGGTTCCCAAACGCCACTTTTTCTCACGGAAGGCGATTCCGGCTCTCTACCGGCATGTGGAAGGCAATGTCTTGGCCTCGCTGGACAGGGCGGTCAGCGGTAAGGTGCATATTACCGCTGACTCATGGTCCAGCAGGCATGGACAGGGACGTTACCTTTCTTTCACGGCCCATTGGGTCACTCTTTTGGCAGCTGGGAAGGATGCAGGACAAGGTGCAGTAGTGTTGGAGGTTGTTCCACCGCCACGCCTCCAAAATGCTACTACTGGTTGTGACACACCTCTGTCCTCCACCCCCTCCTCTTCTTCCTCTGTGGCCTCTTCCTGTGCTTTGTCCTCGGAACCAGCGGTGCTCCGTAGGCGTTCAAGGGGCTACGCAAGTACGCAGGCAAAAAGATGCCATGCCGTGCTTGCGCTGGTGTGTTTGGGGGACAGGAGCCACACTGGGGCAGAGGTTCTGTCTGCTCTGCAGGGGCAGGCCGAGAGGTGGTTGACGCCATGCCAGCTTAAGCCAGGAATGGTAGTTTCCGACAATGGCACCAACCTCCTCTCCGCTCTCCGACAGGGACAACTGACCCATGTGCCCTGTGTGGCTCACGTCCTTAACCTGGTGGTGCAGCGGTTCTTGGGCAGGTACCCGGGCTTACAGGATGTCCTGAGGCAGGCCAGGAAAGTCTGTGTGCATTTCCGCAGATCTTATAATGCCAGTGCTCGCCTGGCTGAGCTGCAAAAGGAATTGAACCTCCCCAAGAACCGCCTTATATGTGACATGCCCACCAGGTGGAACTCAACGTTGGCCATGCTGCAGCGGCTGCACACGCAGCAGAGGGCCATCAATGAGTACCTGTGCGACTACGGCTCCAGGACAGGGTCAGGGGAGCTCGGTTTTTTTCACCACGCCAGTGGGGCATGATCAGGGATGCATGCACTGTCCTGGCACCATTTGAGGAGGCCACGAGGATGGTGAGCAGTGACAGTGCATGCATCAGTGACACTGTACCTCTTGTCCACCTGTTGGAACATACGCTGCGTGGAATAATGGACAGGGCACTTGAGGCAGAACAGAGGCAGGAAGAGGAGGACTTCCTTGCCTCTCAATGCCCCCTTTACCCAGACAGTGTTCCTTCTGTCCCACCCATCGCACAGGAAGAAGAGGAGGAGGAGGAGGAGGAGAAGGATTGTGTCAGCATGGAGGTGGAGCCTGGCACTCAGCATCATCAGCAGCAGTCTTTTAGGGATGATTTACAGTCCCAAGAAACCAGTGGACTTGTACGTGGCTGGGAGGAGGTGGCTGCGGATCATGTCGTCCTTAGTGACCCAGAGGACTCCGGACCGAATGCCTCAGCTAACCTATGCTGCATGGCCTCCCTGATCCTGCAAAGTCTGCGGAAGGATCCTCGTATTCTTCGGATCAAGGAGAGGGACCATTACTGGCTGGCCACTCTCCTTGATCCACGGTACAAGGGTAAGGTTGCGGACCTTATCTTACCGTCGCAGAGGGAGCAGAGGATGAGACAACTCTGGGAGGCCTTGCAGAAAGGTCTGTGCAACGCGTTCCCAGAGACTGGGAGGTTACAAACTCCTGGTCCTGGACAACGAGCTGCTGAGGCTTTGGTCAGTCAAAGAAGGAGCGGTGGGGAAGGTGGCCGTCTGACCGATGCGTTCAGACAATTCTTTAGTCCGCAGCCCCAAGGTATGATCGGTTCCAGCAACCATCGCCAGCGTCTGATATACATGATGCAGGAATACCTAGGGGCAAGGTCAGACTTGGACACCTTCCCCAACGAAAATCCTCTGGCTTACTGGGTCTTGAGGATGGATCACTGGCCAGAGCTTGCACAGTATGCAATTGAGCTACTGGCCTATCCTGCATCCAGCGTTCTTTCAGAACGCACATTCAGTGCTGCTGGAGGATTTGTCACGGATCACAGGGTGCGCCTGTCCACCGACTCTGTTGATCGACTGACCTTCATAAAGATGAACCAGTCTTGGATCACCACCAGCAACCAAACACCTGAAGCTGATATAACAGACTAATTTATTTTCAAATGTCACATCCCTTCAAGACTGATGCTGATGCTGAGAGACTGTCCTGTTATGTTGACTGACTATCCTCCTCCTCCTCAATGATCCGATTGATGATGATAGCTTGGAAGAACATTTTTTGTTTCTGGGTGCCGCCACCAGTGGCTAAGGCCCAATTTTTCAGCCCCTGTTTAACAGGGGCGTGTTATTACAATTTTTTATGCAATGCTTTGCAGCAGGGCTCATTCCTGCACTCCAACTAGAGTATCTGGGAGAGGTTGCAGTGTCGTGCCACCAGCACCAGTGGCTAAGGCCCAATTTTTCAGCCCCTGTTTAACAGGGGCGTGTTATTAGAATTTTTTATGCAATGCTTTGCAGCAGGGCTCATTCCTGCACTCCAACTAGAGTATCTGGGAGAGGTTGCAGTGTCGTGGCACCAGCACCAGTGCCTAAGGCCCAATTTTTCAGCCCCTGTTTAACAGGGGCATGTAATTACAATTTTTGATGCAATACTTTGCAACAGGGCTCATTGCTGTGCTCCAAGTACAGTATCTGTGAGGGGTTGCAGTGTTGTGGCACCAGTGCCTAAGGCCCTATTTTTCTGCCCCTGTCTAATAATTCACAGCAGGGCCCATTCCTGCGCCCACCAAAAGTAACTGTGAGGCCTTACAGTGTTGTGTCAACACCACCACCACCACCACCAAAGGCCCAATTTTTCAGCCCCTGTTCAACAGGGGCATGCAATTACAATTCTTGATCTAATAATTCACAGCAGGGCCCATTCCTGCGCCCACCAAGAGTAACTGTGAGGCCTTACAGTGTTGTGTCAACACCACCACCACCAAAGGCCCAATTTTTCAGCCCCTGTTCAACAGGGGCATGCAATTACAATTCTTGATCTAATAATTCACAGCAGGGCCCATTCATGCACCCACCAAGAGTAACTGTGAGGGCTCACAGTGTTGTGGCAACACCAACATGTAAGGGGCAAATTTCAGCTGAGTATATATGGCAGGCCCCTACTTTCAAACATCCAACTTACAAACGACTCCTCCTTGCAAACGGAAGGATACAACAGGAAGTGAGAGGAAATCTACCCCCAGGAAGGCAAATTCTCTCCTGTAAGAGATAATATGGGAAAAAAATATCTCCTCTCCACTGATGCTTTATCACCAATTCTTGTTTCAATAAAAACCAAAAATTTTCAAAAAACATTTGTCATTAGGACGGAAAGTGAGGTGAACTGTTCTGAACAAGTGCACACTCCACAGACAGCAAAACAAATGTTACAGGGGTGATAACCCTTCCCTATGTTTTCCAAAAAGCTTAAAAATAGATTTTTTGGCTGGAGCTACACTTAAACAATGTACCTGTTCAAAATTACAAACAGATTCTACATAAGAACAAACCTACAGTCCCTGTCTTGTATGCACCGCCTGTATACGGCTGTTCAGAGTATATAGGGCCTTTTTTATTTTGTGTGCGGGGTTCCCCTTAATATCCATACAAGACCCAAAGGGGCTGGTAATGGGCTGGGGTAGGGGGGGGGGGCTGTGATGGGGTAGCTATGCCATTTTCTTAAAGATTTTCATCCATATTACCGGGACCAGACATTACATTAAAGCCGCAAGCAGTTTTAAATGGCTTTTTTTCCTTTAGAAATGTCATTTTGTGCAGGGACAGTTCTAAACACGGGAAACACATGCCACTTCACAGGCATACTTTAGACACCCCCCAGGTACGATATTTAAAGGAATATTTGACTTTTTTTTTTCACTTTATGCATCATTAAAATGACTGCTCCCGAAAAACGTCCGTTTTTAAAACTTTTTTTTTGGATTGATACATGTCCCCTGGTGCAGAACCCGGGTTCCCAAACCCTTTTTAGGACAATAACATGCATAATAGTCATTATAATTAGCACTTTAGATTTCGAACGTTCGCATCCATTGTATTTAATTGGGTTCTAAAGTTCGTGCGAACTTTCGGTCCGTTCGCGGGTTCTGGTGCGAACCGAACCCGGGGGTGTTCGGCTCATCACTAGTGGCTACTAAGGAGATTGTTTCTCCATGTAAATCATTATAATGTATGTACTCACATCACCCGAAGTTGTGCTCTACAGCAAGTTACAAAATTAATTATACTCACATAAAATACAAAAAGGAAAAAATAAAAGGAGGAAAACCCTATAAAAATCTATATACTAAATTAAAAAAATCTATATACCAAAAAAATATATTTACCAAACAATATTTTACAAAAAGAGATCGCTTTGGACAAAAAATTATCTATACAGACATTGGATCCAATAATATCCCCACATTTATTTGTCTGAAATAAAACAATTCAAATCAAAGTCCACATTTAACCCATCAGGGGTCAGAACCTTGGTTTCTACAATCCAATAAGTTTCACGCTGACTGATGTGTCTAATGTAATTGCCACCCCTCCAATGTCGATCAACTCTCTCAATGCCCCAGAGTTTCAAACATCTAGGGTCCCTATAATGACATTCCCGAAAATGTCTAGAGACACTGTGAGTTCGGAGACCCCTCTTAATATTATTCACGTGCTCCCCAATCCGAACTCCCATGGCCCTTGAGGTCCGGCCTATATACTGGAGCCCACAATTGCACTCCAGCATATAGACCACCCCTACCGTACCACATGTAATAAGATTCTTGATAGTATAGGATCTTTGGGTGGAGAAGGAGATAAACTCCTTACGTTTTTTAATGTTAAATTTACATTGTTTACACGCCTGACATCGTCCGCATGCATAAAAACCTGTGAGAAATGAGAACAGTCTGTTCTCCTTAAAAACAGGTGGATCAATGGCCCCTGGGGCAATCATATCTCTTAAAGTAGGTGCCTTTTTATATATAAAAAGAGGACGGGGAGGAAGAACAGCTCCCAGAATTTTATCGTTTCTTAGGACCTCCCAATGTTTACCCACTACTTTTTCAAACTGTTTATATTGAATATTAAAATCTAGAATAATTTTAAACTCATATTTCTCATCTTTATGCTTAACGGAATCAGAGATAAGGTCAGTTTGGTTCAGAAAACCCACCCTTCCAATCTCATTCTGAATATTTTCCATATTATACCCCTTCTGTTGGAATCTGTTAGCCAGAAGATTAGATTGCGTTAGGAAATCAGTATCGGAGGTGCAATTACGTCTTAAGCGTATAAACTGTCCCCTTGGGATGTTACAAAGCCAACTCTTATGGTGACAACTATCGAGGGGAATGAAACCATTTCTATCTGACGGTTTAAAATAGTTCTGAGTCTTGAACATATCTCCCTCTCTGTATATCTCCAAATCAAGGAACATCATTTTCTGGGAGTCAATGTTCCATGTTAAGGTTATGTTTTTTGTGTTGGAATTCAATTTACACATAAACACTTCAAGGCTCTTTATATCACCTTCCCAAATCATGACGAGATTGTCAATATACCGTTTATAGCATTTGAGCTGGTGTGGGCGGTCTTTGAAAACACTGTCCTCCTCCCGCAATGCCATAAATAAATAAGCGACACTGGGGGCAAACTTTGCCCCCATTGCAACCCCCATAATCTGTAGATAAAAATTTCTGTTGTACCAAAAATAATTTTTGGTCAAACAAAATTCAAGACATTGTAATAAAAATTTCCTGTGTCTATTGAATAAAACAGATTGTGATAATGCCCATTTGACTGCAAGAACAGCATCTGAATGATCTATGATAGTAGATAATGAACTAACATCGGCTGTGATAAGCAGACTATTAGGCATACAAGGGACATCTTCTAAAACTTGAATAAAATGTTTGGTATCTCTAAGAAAATACTTGGTCTCCTTTACTATTGGTTTTAAAAAGAAATCTATATATTTGCCTAGTCTAGAGGACACAGAGTCTATGCCATTGACTATAGGTCGCCCCGGTGGCTGTGTGGCATTTTTGTGTACTTTTGGCAGGAAGTAAATAATCGGGGTCCTACAAGCACTCGGGTTCATGTGGTCGGCTTCTTTTTTGGATAATACTTTCCGTTTTAACCCTTTCTGAACCAGAAGGCCTAGGTCTTCCTTAAATTCAAAAATAGGGTCTCCTCTAAGTACTTTATACGTGTTAGTATCCTCCAAAAGACAACTCATTTCCTCTTTGTAAAAGGATTTACTCATAACCACCAAACCTCCCCCATTGTCCGCTGGGCGGATGATAACATCTTTTTTAAATTCTAAGGAGGTGATCCCTTTTATAATGAAGGCGGGATTTGGAATTCTCCTCACCTTCATTTGATCCAAATCTTTGAGGACCATACTTTTAAATACATCAATGTGCTTAGTATCCGTGTTGGGAGGATTAAACACTGATTTATTCCTTAGATTCGAATATGAATTAACTGGAATTAAAGATGATCTTTCAGCTGGCTTGGATAGAAAATACTTTTTTATATTTAATGTCCTTACAAACTAAGAGATGTTTACATAGGTCTGGAACTTATTGAGATTTCTGACGGGAGCAAACTTGAGACCCCTGTCTAGAACTCGTAGTTCATCATCAGAAAGCTCAGTCCCACTGATATTGAAAATACCAGTGCCTAATGGGATTTTGGTCTTTTGAATTGTTCTTCTTCCTGCTCGTTTTCCTGACATTCAAGAATCTTATTACATGTGGTACGGTAGGGATGGTCTATATGCTGGAGTGCAATTGTGGGCTCCAGTATATAGGCCGGACCTCAAGGGCCATGGGAGTTCGGATTGGGGAGCACGTGAATAATATTAAGAGGGGTCTCCGAACTCACAGTGTCTCTAGACATTTTCAGGAATGTCATAATAGGGACCTTAGATGTTTGAAATTCTGGGGCATTGAGAGAGTTGATCGACATTGGAGGGGTGGCAATTACATTAGACACATCAGTCAGCGTGAATCTTATTGGATTGTAGAAACCAAGGTTCTGACCCCTGATGGGTTAAATGTGGACTTTGATTTGAATTGTTTTATTTCAGACAAATAAATGTGGGGATATTATTGGATCCAATGTCTGTATAGATAATTTGTTGTCCAAAGCGATCTCTTTTTGTAAAATATTGTTTGGTAAATATTTTTTTGGTATACATATTTTTTTAATTTAGTATATAGATTTTTATAGGGTTTTCCTCCTTTTATTTTTTCCTTTTTGTATTTTATGTGAGTATAATTAATTTTGTAACTTGCTGTAGAGCACAACTTCGGGTGATGTGAGTACATACATTATAATGATTTACATGGAGAAACAATCTCCTTAGTAGCCACTAGATGGCGATGATTTTATTAGTTTGCTGCTGTGTCAATTCGTGAATTTATTTTGTTATATTTGCTGAAAAGACTTATACAGCAGTTTGGCAATTGATATTTTTATATGTAGCAGGTGAAATCTGCCTGTCTGAAAAGCTGGGTGTTATTTGCTTTGCATGGTTTCAGTATTGGAGGCACAGTGATGACGCTGGACGACTGTGCTGTGCCTAACACTTCCGTTTTTTTCCTGTAACCATAGTGATGGCTCTGCTACTTAAAGCCTGTCAGGTGACGTTGTTAGCCCCGCCCCGCTGAGGAAGTTATTGAACGTAACGCGTACGGGGGAAGGAGCTGCACACACGTCACCCGCAGTTGTGCCTGCACGAGTAGTTTTTTACATACTGATTTAATCTGAGGATATGTGAGTAGCCTGTGTTTGTATATCCATTAAATATACCGTTTTAAACAGAGAGCACTTAGATCTATTCCTTTTATCTTTTATACTGGGGATATATGCGCAGGACTGGAGAAATATATTGAGGAATCTAGGATCCATGTTATACACCAGCCTGTACCCTTTCTGCTTGCATGACCACCTGTTAATTCAGGGGTCCATGCTGTGAGGTAATTAGAATTATAAAGGTGGAGGTCAGGGATAATGTTGTGGAGAAGTTTAAAGCAGGGTTAGGTTATAAACAAATATCCCAAGCTTTGAACATCTCACGGAGCACTGTTCAATCCATCATCTGAAAAGGGAAATAGTATGGTACAACTGCAAACCTACCAAGACTAGGGATGAGCCGAACACCCCCCGGTTCGATTCGCACCAGAACCTTCGAAACGGACCGAAAGTTTGCGCGAACGTTAGAACCCTATTAAATACAATGGACGCAAACGTTCAAAATCTAAAGTGCTAATTATAACGACTAATGTGCATGTTATTGTCCTAAAAAGGGTTTGGGGACCCGGGTTCTGCCCCAGGGGAAATGTATCAATGCAAAACGAAGCCGTTTTTCGGGAGCAGTCATTTTAATGATGCATAAAGTGAAATATTCCTTTAAATATCGTACCTGGGGGGTGTCTAAAGTATGCCTGTGAAGTGGCATGTGTTTCCCGTGTTTAGAACTGTCCCTGCACAAAATGACATTTCTAAAGGGGAAAAAAAGCCATTTAAAACTGCTTGCGGCTTTAATGTCATGTCTGGTCCCGGTAATATGGATGAAAATCTTTGAAAAAAATGGCATGGCTACCCCACCAGCCCCCCCCCCCCCCCTACCCCAGCCCATTACCAGCCCCTTTGGGTCTTGTATGCATATTAAGGGGAACCCCGCACACAAAATAAAAAAGGCCCTATATACTCTGAACAGCAGTATACAGGCGGTGCAAACAAGACAGGGACTGTAGGTTTGTTTTTAAGTAGAATCTGTTTGTAATTTATCACCCCTGTAACATTTGTTTTGCTGTCTGTGCCCCTTGTTCAGAACATTTCACCTCACTTTCCGTCCCAATGACGAATGTTTTTGAAAAGTGGGGTTTTTATTGAAACAAGGATTGGTGATAAAGCATCAGTAGAGAGGAGACACCTTTTTCCCATATTAACTCTTACAGGAGAGAATTTCCCTTCCTAGGGGTAGATTTCCTCTCACTTCCTGTTGTCTCCTTCCGTTTGAAAGTAGGGGCCTGCCGTATATACTCTGCTGAAATTTGCCCCTACATGTTGGTGTTGCCACAACACTGTGAGCCCTCACAGTTATTCTTGGTGGGCGCTGGAACGCCCTGCTGTGAACTATTATATCAGGAATTGTATTTACATGCCATTGTTGAACAGTGGTAGGAAAAATTGTGCCTTTGGTGGTGGTGCTGGTGCCATAACACTGTATGCCCTCACAGTTACTCTTGGTGGGTGCATGAATGGGCCCTGCTGTGAATTATTAGATCAAGAATTGTAATTGCATGCCCCTGTTAAACAGGGGCAGAAAAATTGGGCCTTAGGCACTGGTGCCACAACACTGCAACCCCTCACAGATACTGTACTTGGAGCACAGTAATGAGCCCTGTTGCAAAGTATTGCATCAAAAATTGTAATTACACGCCCCTGTTAAACAGGGGCAGAAAAATTGGGCCTTAGGCACTGGTGCTGGTGCCACGACACTGCAACCTCTCCCAGATACTCTAGTTGGAGTGCAGGAATGAGCCCTGCTGCAAAGCATTGCATCAAAAATTTTAATTACATGCCCCTGTTAAACAGGTGCTGAAAAATTGGGCCTTAGCCACTGGTGGCGGCACCCAGAAACAAAAAAGTTCTTCCAAGCTATCATCAAGAATCGGATCATGGAGGAGGAGGAGGATAGTCAGTCAACATAACAGGACAGTCACGCAGCATCAGCATCAGTCTTGAAGGGATGTGACATTTGAAAATAAATTATTCTGTTATATCAGTTTCAGGTGCTTGGTAGCTGGTGGACAAGAGGTACAGTGTCACTGATGCATGCACTGTCACTGCTCACCATCCTTGTGGCCTCCTCAAATGGTGTCAGGACAGTGCATGCATCCCTGATCATGCCCCACTGGCGTGGTGAAAAAAACCCGAGCTCCCCTGAGCCTGTCCTGGTGCCGTAGTCGCACAGGTATTCATTGATGGCCCTCTGCTGCATGTGCAGCTGCTGCAGCATGGCCAACGTTGAGTTCCACCTGGTGGGCATGTCACATATAAGGCGGTTCTTGGGCAGGTTCAACTCCTTTTGCAGCTCAGCCAGCCGAGCACTGGCATTATATGATCTGCGGAAATGCACACAGACTTTCCTGGCCTGCCTCAGGACATCCTGTAAGCCCGGGTACCTGCCCAAGAACCGCTGTACCACCAGGTTAAGGATGTGAGCCACACAGGGCACATAGGTCAGTTGTCCCTGTCGGAGGGCGGAGAGGAGGTTGGTGCCATTGTCGCAAACCACCATTCCTGGCTTAAGCTGGCATGGCGTCAACCACCTCTCGGCCTGCCCCTGCAGAGCAGACAGAACCTCTGCCCCAGTGTGGCTCCTGTCCCCCAAACACACCAGCGCAAGCACGGCATGGCATCTTTTTGCCTGCGTACTTGCGTAGCCCCTTGAACGCCTACGGAGCATCGCTGGTTCCGTGGACAAAGCACAGGAAGAGGCCATGGAGGAAGAAGAAGAGGAGGGGTGGAGGAGAGAGGTGTGTCACAACAACCAGTAGTAGCATTTTGGAGGTGTGGCGGTGGAACAACCTCCAACACTACTGCACCTTGTCCTGCATCCTTCCCAGCTGCCAAAAGAGTGACCCAATGGGCCGTGAAAGAAAGGTAACGTCCGTGTGCATGCCTGCTGGACCATGAGTCAGCAGTAATATGCACCTTACCGCTGACCGCCCTGTCCAGCGAGGCATAGACATTGCCTTCCACATGCCGGTAGAGAGCCGGAATCGCCTTCCGTGAGAAAAAGTGGCGTTTGGGAACCTGCCACTGAGGAACCGCACATTGCACAAACTCACGGAAGGGGGGCGAGTCTACCAACCGAAAAGGCAACAGTTGAATTGCTAGCAATTTAGCCAAGCTAGCATTCAACCGCTGGGCATGTGGATGGCTGGGAGTGAACTTCTTTTGACGGTCCAGCAGCTGGGGCAGGGAAATTTGCCTGCTAGAATCGGACGTCTGTGTACTGCTAGCAGAGTGCCCGCAAGTACTTGGCTGTGACACACCTAATTCTACACCTTCATTCCTCTCAGTGCAGGTTTCAGAGAGAACTGAAGGTACAGTGAGGTTGGAGATCCCAGCTGATGAGGAGCAAGAAGAGGTCAGCTTTGTTCTTTGGTGTGGGTCTTTAAGATACGCTTGCCAAAGAGCAGGGATGAGCCGAACACCCCCCTGTTCGGTTCGCACCAGAACCTGCGAACAGACAAAATGTTCGTGTAAACTTTAGAACCCTATTAAATACAATGGACTCGAACGTTCGAAATCTAAAGTGTTAATTATAAAGGCTGATATGCAAGTTATTGTCCTAAAAAGTGTTTGGGGACCCGGGTCCTGCCCCAGGGGACATGTATCAATGCAAAAAAAAGTTTTAAAAACGGCCGTTTTTTCGGGAGCAGTGATTTTAATAATGCTTAAAATGAAATGCTCAGCGGACCAGATGCGGAACATGAGAAGGGGCGGGTCTATACATGTATTGCCAAAGTGAGAGCAGTTCCCCATCAGGTCCGCCCCCTCGGTATGTCGGACCCGCCTACGTCATTGGCTTAAGCGGGGAACTTCCTTCACTATGTAAATTTAAATTACACAGTGAAGGAAGTTCCCCGCTCAAGCCAATGACGTAGGCGGGTCCGACATACCGAGGGAGCGGACCTGATGGGGAACTTTAGAAGGGGCGGGTCTATACATTTAAAATACTGAGAGGGAGTTCCCCATCAGGTCCGCTCAGGCACAACCAATGAAGGACAGCGCTGGACATCGGGATCGCCGCGGGACACTGGATTTCAGCGCTGGAATGTTTTTTTTTTTTTTTTTTATTATTAATTTAAATAAAGGACTTTTTCAAGGTGTTTGTTTTTTTTTTAAACTTTTTTTACGCTTTCTTCGTGAAATGGTAGGGGTACAATGTACCCCTTACCAATTCACATAGGGGAGGGCCGGGATCTGGGGGTCCCCTTTGTTAAAGGGGTCTTCCAGATTCCGATAAGCCCCCCGCCCGCAGACCCCCACAACCACCGGGCAAGGGTTGTGGGGATGAGGCCCTTGTCCCCATCAACATGGGGACATCCTCCCCATGTTGAGGGCATGTGGCTTGGTACGGTTCAGGAGGGAGGGGGGGCTGCTCTCTCGTCCCCCCCTTTTCCCCTGCGGCCGGCCAGGTTGCGTGCTCGGATAAGGGGTCTGGTATGGATTTTTAGGGGGACTCCACGCCATTTTTTTTAAATTTGGGGTGGAATTCCCCTTAAAATCCATGCCAGATCTGAAGGGCCTGGAATGGATATTTGGGGGAACCCCACGTCAAATTTTATTTTAATTTACGGCGGGGTTCCCCTTAATATCCATTCCAGACCTGAAGGGCCTGGTAATTGAATTCTGGGGAACCCCCACGCTTTTTTTTTTTTTTTTTTATCAATGACTTTTGTATGTATTGCCGGGAGCCGACAATTCATTAATAGCCGCGAGTCAGTTTTAAAAGACTTTTTTTCTTTCAAAAATTACATTTTTTGCAGGGACAGTTCTAAGCACGGGAAACATGCACCACTTCACATGCATATCATACACACCCCCCAGGTATGAAATTTAAAGGAATATTTCACTTTTATTTTTTCATTTTAAGCATTATTAAAATCACTGCTCCCGAAAAAACGGCCGTTTTTAAAACTTCTTTTTGCATTGATACATGTCCCCTGGGGCAGGACCCCAGTCCCCAAACACTTTTTAGGACAATAACTTGCATATAAGCCTTTATAATTAGCACTTTAGATTTCTCCCATAGATTTTTCGAATTTGCCGCGAACACCCCAATTTGTTCGCTGTTCGGCGAACGGGCGAACAGGCAATGTTCGAGTCGAACATGAGTTCAACTCGAACTCGAAGCTCATCCCTACCAAAGAGCTGCATGGCAGGTCAACATATGTCTGGTCAAGCATGTGGTGCCCAAGCGGCTGATGTTTTGGCCACGCGAGATACGCTTCAGACATATGTTGCAAACAGCAGCGGTGCGATCTGATGCACTCGACTCAAAAAAGGCCCACACCAAAAAACTTTTGGAATAACGGGCAGAGACAGCGCCCTGCACAGGCGGAGCTCTGCGGTGTGATTCAGTCGGTGTGCTGCCCTTACGCTGGCCCCCCGAGGGCATCCTGCCTCGTTGGAGATGTGCCTCCTCCTCATCCTCCTCCTCCTCCTCCTCCTCCTCTCTCCTATCAGGCACCCACGTGGAGTCAGTGACCTAATCATCCCCTCCCTCCTCATCACTGGAGCCAATCTGGCAGTATGCTGCAGCTGCTGGAACATGACTGCCAGATTGCTGTCCTTCTTGAGCATCCCCTCTCTCTGCTCTCACGCTACTGCCTTCCTCTAGCTGGGTATCATCAGACCCTTCGAAACGCTGGGCATCCTCCTGGAGCATGTACCCAACACTGTGCTCAAACAGTTCGGGGGACTCCTCAGGAGGACACGGTGGGTCTAGGGAAGGAGTGACTGATGATGACATTGATACGAGGGAAGAGGACGCTTTGGCAGCTGCTTTGCCAGTACCCTGAGCCTGGGTGAGAGAGGATGAGGAGGATGAGGAGGGCTTGGTCATCCACTCTACCAAGTCTTCGGCATGATGCGGCTCAACACGTCCAGCTGCCGAAAATAAGGACAAGCGTGTCCCATGGCCACGTGCTGATGGCGATGCACCGCGTCCTCGACCAGCACTGTTGTCTCTAGACACAGAGCCTGCTTGCCCTCTTTTATTGGCTCCTGACTGTCTGCCTCTCCTTATTTGCCTTCCAGACATTCTAATGGCCTGCAGGGAGATGGGAAAACCAGCAATAAGGGCTAGCTTCAGGTGTATAATGTGCAGGAGGCACACTACGCCCACTGTAAGTGCTGCAGATGCCTGCCTGTGTTACACAACAGGAAAACACAGCAATAAGGGCTAGCTTCAGGTGTATACTGTGCAGGAGGCTTAGCAAAAATGACACTGATGCCGCGTACACACGACCGCTTTTCTCGACGAGAAAAACTGCATTTTTTTTTTCGCCGAGAAAAACAATCGTCTGTGGGCTTTATGTCGTTTTTCTCGTTGAGAAAAACGGCAGAAAAAACGACGAGAAAAATTAGAACATGTTCTAAATTTTCTCATCGTTTTTTCCATCATTTTTTTTCCGCGGCAGTTTTCCCATAGGGAGACACTGCCGCGGAGCCCACAGACGGTCGTTTTTCTCGACAAAGAAAAAAATGACGGGAAAAACGGTCGTGTGTGGGGGAAAATGCCGTTCCCTCGTTTTTCATTTTATTTCATGTCGTGATTCACGGCGGTGTTTTCACCGCCGTGAATCACGATCGTGTGTACGCGGCATGACACTGTCCCTGCCTATCCTTCTCTCTCCCTGCACACAAGGTTTAGCAAAGAATATCACTGACACTGTCCCTGCCTATCCTTCTCTCTCCTTGAACCAGAACACACTACACAAGGCCGCCACGCTGGCGGCCTTTTATAGTGTGGGGTGTGTACTAAATCCCCCTGAGCTATAATTGGCCACAGGCATCCTGCCTGTGGCCAATTATGGCTCTCCTCACTGCTGGCGCTGTGATTGGCCAAGCATGCGGGGTCACAGTGCATGCTTGGCCAATCACAGCGCCTGGATTGCACTGCGATGGCGTAGTGCATTGTGGGCCGTTCGCGTCACTCGAATTTGGCGTGAACGGCCCAAATCGTTCGATCTTCGTCGTCCGATCGAACAGCCGATGTTCGAGTCGAACGTATGTTCGACTCGAACACCGAGCTCATCCCTAACCAAGACATGGCTGTCCACCTAAACTGACAGGCCAGGCAAGGAGAGTATTAATCTGAGAAGCAGCCAAAAGGCCCATGGTAACTCTGGAGGAGAGATTCACAGCTCAGGTGGGAGAATCTGTCCACAGGAGAACTGTTAGTCGTGCACTCCACAAATCTGGCCTTTATGGAAGAGTGGGAAGAAGAAATCCATTGTTGAAAGAAAGCCATAAGAAGTCCCGTTTGCAAGTTTGTGAGAAGCCATGTGGGGGACACAGCAAATATGTGGAAGAAGGTGCTCTTGTCAGATGGGACCAAAACCCTCTAAAGCAGGACATATGGAGGAGGGTCTGGCATATGAGTCTGGGATCCATTGAATTGCCGTGGTACACGCTGATTGGGACTGCATCTATATTGGTTTCATCTGGTTTGTGCCTTTCATTCAAAAGCTTCTCCTGATCCTCTGTAGTGGGGGGTCACAGAGCTCTGGTAAGCAGGCATTACCTTCCTTTGGTGGTGGATTTCACTGTTTTCCCTCAATGAGATGATTCATTCACAGAAGAATCTTCATTAAAGACTTTTTCCATTTGCACGGGTGTACATATTTTTCACTTATGTGTTACAGTTATCAATTTATGGTTTAAATATCTTATGATCTTTAACCCTTTGACCGGGGTCAATACACTATTCTTATTTTTGGACTAATTCTATGAGGCACAATTTTTTATTTCAATTTTTTTCAACACTTTCTTTGAATTTTTTTGTGTCACTCCCCCTTTTTGTTATAATTGGGTGTATATTCATTTATTTAGGATATTTTCAGTCACTATTATTCATTACTGTGTTTGCATTTATCCTTATTATGTTGGTGTTAACAATGTTTTTGTATTAATCTGCACTTAGTTGTGATACGCCAACCAGGGTTAGCGCAACCATATATTTTTTCCATTTGTTTTCACTGTTTTTTTGTTTGCAGAAGGTTTTGCTGCTTTCCCATTTATCTCATTCACAATCACTGTGGGATTTGAGACCTTATATATCTTGGCGCAGTTTATTTTCCTTTTTTCCACAACTGCAAACCTACCAAGACATGGCTGTCCACCTAAACTGACAGGCCAGGCAAGGAGAGTATTAATCCGAGAAGCAGCCAAAAGGCCCATGGTAACTCTGGAGGAGAGATTCACAGCTCAGGTGGGAGAATCTGTCCACAGGACAACTGTTAGTCGTGGCAAGAAGAAAGCCATTGTTAAAAAGCCAAAAGAAGTCCCGTTTGCAAGTTTGCAAGAAGCCATGTGGGGGACACAGCAAACATGTGGAAGAAGGTGCTCTGGTCAGATGAGACCAAAATTTAACTTTTTGGCCTAAAAGAAAAATGCTATGTTTGGCAGAAAACTAACACTGCACATCACCCTGAACACACTATACCCGCTGTGAAACATGGTGGTAGCAGCATCTATGTTTTGGGGATGCTTTTCTTCAACAGGGAAGCTGATCAGAAATGATGGGAAGATGGATGGAGCAAAATACAGGGCAATCTTAGAAGAAAACCGGTTAGAGTCTGCAAAAGACTTGGGCAGAGGTTCACTTTCAAGTAGAACAATGACCATAAACATACAGCCAAAGTTACAAAGGAATGGTTTAGATCAAAGCATATTCATGTGTTAGAATGGCCCAGTCAAAGTCCAGACCAAAATCCAATTGAGAATGGGTGGCAAGACTTGAAAATTGCTGTTCACAGACGTTCTCCATCCAATCTGACAGAGATTGAGCTATTTTGCAAAGAAGAATGGGCAAAAATGTCACTCTCTAGATGTGCAAAGCTGGTAGAGACATACCCAAAAAGACTTGCAGTTATAATTGCAGTGAAAGGTGGTTCTACAAAGTATTGACTGAATACAAATGCACGCCACACTTTTCACATATTTAATTGTAAAAAAATTAATTATAATTTTCCTTCCACGTCACAATTATGTGCCACTTTGTGTTGGTCTATCACCAAAAATGCCAATAAAATACATTTACATTTTTGTAACATGACAAAATGTGGAAAATTTCAAGGGGTATGAATACTTTTTCAAGGCACTGTAACTGTTTGTAGATGCTATAACTTTTGCGCAAACCATAAATATACGCTTATTGACATTTTTTTTACACAAGACATGTAGCTGAAAACATTTTGGCCTAAATGTTTGACAAAAATGTAGTTTATTGGATATTTTTTATAACAAAGTAACAAGTAAAAAATATAATTTCCGGGGGGCGTGTCCGGATGGCAGAGGGAGCAGACGTGTGAGACTTCAGCTCTGTCTTCCGAGTGGCATCCTGCAGGCATCCTAAGTCCGACTTGCACCGGACCAACTTCTAAACGCTCCCCACGGTAGTGGGAACATTCCAGGCTGGCATCCATGGTGAAATACGGACCACCCGCGCCAGCATCTGCGGCGGGACAGCTGGCCCGATTCAGATGGCAAGATGGCTCCAGGACACAGGCAGAGCAGCATGGCACGCTGTTGCATCCACCCATCTCCACTCCTCACAAGAAATCACAGGCTCTGGTGAGTGAATCTGCCCCTACTCCCCACGATGCACAGCCAGACCCCCTGCAGTCTCAGGACTCCCCCATAGACTGTGAGGATGGTTCAGGCCCTGATTCCCCTCTTGCTGAGCCCACCCTGGCCTCCATGTATGCTATACAGGACTGCAAGGCCTCTCTCACTGCACAGATTGCATCAGTCCGCATGGACTTTTCTCTCCTGAAGCAAGATGTGCAAAATTTAAGGGACAGACCTGGGGAGGCTGAAGAACGTATCAGCTCCCTTGAGGATGTTGTTCACCCCTTAGCTATCACGGTGAGGGATCATACCGGGGAAATGGCGGCCAAAATTAACGATTTGGAAAATCGTTCGAGGAGGAACAACCTCCGCTTCGTTGGTTTCCCTGAAAGGGCGGAGGGCTCCCACCCAGAAAAATTCCTATATAATTGGCTGAGAGACATTTTTGGGACGGACGCACCATCCTTTTCACATGTCATTGAGCGTGCCCACCGCACCCCTCCGCGTCCCCCACCTTCTGGAGCACCCCCACGATCCATTATAGCAAGGATCCTCAACTTCCAAGACAAAGTTGCTATTCTGCGCCTGGCCCGGGAGAAGGGTCCACTTAAATACAATGGAAACACCATCTCAGTGTACCCCGATTTTTCAGCAGATGTCCAGTGACAACGCACCTCCTTTGCGGCAGTGAATGCCCGCCTGCGTACGGAGGGCCTCTCTTACGCCATGCTTTTTCTCGCCAAGCTGCGCATCATTTATGAGGGTAAAGCGCACTTCTACAACAACCCCAAGGAGGCTATGGCCTGGCTCAATACAGAGTTCTTCCTAGGCACAGGGCTGATTATGGATATGTCCATCCTTCCATTTTGGAGAACTTGTTTATCTTGACTGCACTGTCTGATCAGGATTTTCATGAAGGTATGGTACGCCCCCCTCCAATAGGCCTGAGAACTATTACCCTGCCATCTTTAATCCTAATAGACTGAACTTCCTCCTTATTAACAGGCCTATCCCCCTACAACTTCTGCCGGTTGTTTACTCTGCAATCTACTGCATCCGCTGTTGGACTGTGATGCTTTTCACCCCTACAATGCTGCTCGGGAGTCACTCTGGACTCCACTACACCCCCCCGTACCAGTTAGTGGCGAGGCCACGGTACAGTTCTCCCTCAGTAAGGAGGGGGTTTTTGTTTTACAGTTCAGGGATCCAAGGCTCGCTATGTTGGGGTTGGCCGAGCAGGGAAGGGGGCAAGGGATTTTATCTGGACTTTGTGGGACTTTGTTGGTGTTTTTTTTTTTTTCAATTTTATTTTTTTTTTTTTTTTTTTTTTTTATATGTTCCTTTTTGCACTTTTTGACTACTATATTTTTTCTCAGGTTGTTGCCTATGGTGGACTATTAATGTTTTTTATTTCATTGCTGGCTCATGATGTCCTGATGGCGGATCCACGCACTTTTTTTACTCATGTGCATGTATGTGTGATCCCAAAAATGATATACACATATATCCTGCAGTAATGAAACACAAAATCTTTAAAGTCCCAAAAATTCACCATGTGGCAAAACAGGGCAAAATAAAGAAAAATAAGACCAAAGTCCAACAGCTGCTGGTAACAAGATAAATCAAGCCAATTGCTTCAATAGTTACATTCCCACAGGATGTCAAAAGGTGATCCTTCACGGTTTCTTGTGTCTCTCATAGGAAATAACAGCAACAATAAATAGTGGATTATTGGTGGCTTAATCTCCAGCGGATAGGCAGGATATTACTTTGTAACTTGTAACTTAGATCAATAATTCCAGCACTGTCATGGTCAACACACACCCCTTAGGTAATGTACTCACCAGACATTAGATGAAATGTGCCTGTAAACTCCTTACTGGATGGACCGTCAGCTCCCCTCAGGATATCCAATGGCTCCAGTCAGCAGATAAATGCGTGCAGCAGTGCGGGCATGTAAAACAAGGGAAGCTCCACATAGCATAAAACCCTTTATTAATAAAATTAAATAGCCCCCACATACAGGAAATGCTTACTAGAAAGCGTAATGTTAAAAGCGTATCACATATGCAGATACATCAGCTCACTTTCAAACTGTCAGTGAGTCGCAGGAAGACAATCGCTTCTGTGATGTGATAGGTCGTGTGGTCACGCCCTGACACGTTTTGTGATTGGCTCACGTCTTTAGAGGGCGTGGCCACTGCTCATTTAAATAGGCCGGCGAGCTCCGGCGTGTCCACATACGTCAGCAGCTACGTCATTGCCTAGATGTTACACTGACCAGCTGGGAGTGTCCTCATGCTGGCTAGGTGTGTACTCCACCATGGCTATGCCTATTGGTGAATCGGCCTTAGTCAGGTTGTCCATCACAGGAGCCAGAACCCTCCCAACAGGGATGGGCTAGGAATGCTGCAATGTTAGTATTCTGCTAATGTTTATGAGTATCGCCAGAACCGCTTCATAACCTGGATCCATTTTCTATGGCACTTGAATCCTTAGAATAACGCGGATCTGCCGTCTCATATGCACAATCCTTTACATAACAATGCTAATACATCCTATATAGCAATTTATGTGGCATATAGATTGACACTTCCTTTAAAGTTACAGCCACATTGATACATATGGATGCAAGCTCAAAGGGAAAACACATTCAAAAGATGCTAATGCATGTCCGGATGACAACCATTAGCCAATAATGTATAGTGAATATATAAAATATACATATGTAAATAAATTTAAAAAATATCATAAAAATTACATTAAAAAAAAGGATATAGTCTAAAATGGTAATTAACTGCTGCAAAGCATAAATACCTAAATAATTAAAATGAAGGTACATATAAACATAAACTTGATCATATGACCTATAAGTTTCTAGTAAAACATTTTTCATGTTCTCTCACTTGCTTGAAACTTCATAAGGATGTCTAGATGCTCTTATGTTATCCCTAAATGTTTCCTTAACTAGTCATTACTGATGAAACAGTTAAGGTCTAGATCTATGTTTAAACCATTAGGGCTAAGTGTATTTGTAAGGAATAAACACTGCGTTTCGAGATTTCACGCACCATATTAGCCCCTCTCCATCTATGGTGCGCCTTATCAATTCCCCAAAATTTCAGGCCAATGGGGTTCCTGTGATGTTTCTCCTTAAAATGTAATGACACACTGTGTTCTTTGTATCCTATGGTAATATTATAAATGTGTTCTGACACTCTCTTAGAAAGTGTTCTTTTGGTGCGGCCTATATACATAAGCCCGCACGGACATTCTAGGGCGTATAGTACGTGTGTGGATGCACACGTAATACACTCTTTAATTTGGAATTCCTTTCCATTAGCCGTGGATACAAAGCTAGTGAGGCCTCGTAGGTGTGTAGACACCTGTTGGCAGGCCTTACAGCATCTGCAGGCATGAAAGCCTGTTCTATCCCAGAACATTTGGATCTGTTTAGGTGGATCAAGGACTTTTTTGACTAACTGGTCTCCGGAAGATTTCCTATAGATGAATGGTGGCTCAGGGGGCAAGACTGTCTTCAGTACTTTGTCCATTGCGAGAATATTCCAGTGCTTCTTAAAGATGCCCTCTATCTCTCGATATTGTTCGTGATAGCCGGATATAAATCCCCATTCATGTTTCTGATTCAATGGTCTTATTTTTGGAAGAAACATTGATTCTTGGGAGTTCATACCCACTTGTTCCATCAGACTGGTGAGATGTTGTTCATTGTACCCTTTCTCCACAAAACGCTGTTAACCCCAGGGGGGTTAAATATTTATGCCACCTGTACAACGCTCAGGGCTTTAAATCTTTTTCTCAGCTACGTCTAGACTTTGATCTACCAAGATCATACCTATTTTATTACTACCAGCTCAGGCACGCTATTCAAGCCCAGTTTGGCTCCCTGGATGATCCCACTGACCTGCCCCCATTGGAAAAACTGCTCAGACAGCCAGATCCCACTAAACTTGTCTCCACCTATTATGCAGCCCTAATGACTGACTTTAACCCCAGGTTTCACAAAGCTCAGGTAAAATGGACCTCTCTGGACATCTCCCTGGTAGACGAGGACTGGTCAGAATTTAGTGATACGTATAAAACTTCTGTTATTGCTTCCCAGGACCGCATCATACAGGTAAAATTTTTTCATCAAACCCACCTCACACCGGCTAGGTTACACAAGATGGGTCTCCTGCCCTCGGCTGCCTGTTTCCGCGGCTGTAGCCAAGAGGCCAATTTCTTACACTGCTCCTGGTCATGTCCGGGACTTCTGGGAAGAAGTGGGTGCTTTCATCTCATCGGCGCTAGGTCTCCCAAACATAATTTTGGCGAATTACACCTATCATCACATGCCAAGAGACTGCTCCGTATACTCTTCTTCTATGTTAAAAAAGCCATTTTACTGTCCTGGAAGTGCACACAGACCTCTCTGAAAGCACTCTGGTTAAAACGTATTAATTACGCTATCCCACTGTATAAACTTACTTTTCAACTCCGGAAACGGAACAAAACCTTCCACAAAATTTGGGGTAGATGTTTGGCTAGTCTGCTAACCCTCTCTCAGCACTGATTGTACTCCTCTTGCTTGACCAGTGATGGGCCGTGCCTCAGGGATCTCTAATGTCTGGACCTCCGCTTTTGCTATTTCCCGGTATTATACCTGAGCCTTTTACCATTGTGCCTACTTTATATTTTGCACTGATGTCAGTTTATTTTTCTATGTTTGAGTGTATTGCCTAATGTTTATGACCAGGTTGTCTGGTGGTATTGTTTTTTTTTTTATGTTTCTTTCTGTTTGTTGGTTTGTCTTAAACCTAATAAAAATATCTTTAAAAAAATATATATATAATTTCCCAGCGGATTACATGTGACCATTGACAAAAAACATAGTTACCAGTGTCATTCTTTCCAGGGATCTGGTGTGGTGGTTTAACAGGGCTGTCTAAAGCTGGGATAGGTCAAGGAGCAAGACCCACAGTTAAACCACAAAAATTGTCCAGTGCAAACAGAACCCTTAAACTCCTTATATTTCCTAAGGTGTTGCTGTGGCAATTTAGCAATAACAATGTCAAAGAAATCCAAAATAAGAGATGTTGGATAAATAATTTGGAAAACCACCCAGAGACAGCCCTATGAAGTCTGACAGAGGACTGTTGCAGCCGATCAGTCCAAGATTCAGTTTGCCAGTACCACTGTAAGCCTCTCCACTGGAGCTACCCAAGAGTGCTGGATAAACCAGTGAGAATCCAATCTATATACAAATTACTTTATTAAAAATAGTTTAAAAAAAATAATGACTTGCATGTACAAATTGAACCATGTAGTGCCCTGGTGGAAAAGTCTGAGCTGGATATTTCCACCTACACCACTTGGGTAGAGGGGTGAGGGGAGCTAAGACTGTCAGCAGTGAGATGGAGAGGATCTGCTGAAGAGGAATCACACAGCCGCTCTCATTGCTCGGGTATACCGCTCGAAGAGGCACACACTCTGGATGGAAGGAGAGGGGAGAGAGCCTGGTGGACCAAACCAGTGTCTGACCCGAACAGGTGAACCACAGATGTCAACCCCAGAATATACACCTCAGAGCAGGCAACTGTCAAGGGGAAGCCAATGGCCAACAACACATGGTGCTGTGGTCTACCAGATGAAGGCTGCTTTGCCTGCAGGGGAGCTGGGATGCTGGGATAAACCTGAAGCTGACAATGTAATATATTTAAGCTTTCCAATTGATAGATGTGGTGGTCGCATTTGTTTGCGCTCTATTTTTAACTGGTGATCTGGCCAGTAACATGCCACTTGTATTTGAATGTCCCCACTCTGGATCATCAAAGGCAGGAGGCACAGCAGACAGCATCATTGTCAGTCTGGGGAGGAGGGTGATGTTAAATGTAACAGCAGATTTAAATACACTAACAAACTGAAGCCAAACTCCAGCTAACACTTTATAAGCAGTTACCGCAAATAGTTTTTTCTTTTTAGGATAAAGGTCTTTTATAAATAAAAGCTTATCATTGTTAGCACCCCTGTTGTTGTTAAATGGTTTGTCAGCCTGTAAACGTATACATCTGGAAGAGACCTTGTGTTTTTGAAAAACAACAGACTTACTGGCTGGATCGCAAGGTGAAAAAATAAATAAAGAAAGCCTAAAAAAGATATCTAATGCTGCTATCACATCTAAGAATTGGTAAACTGCAATAAATTATATGTCAAACTCAATGCCATCATTGGGTTGTGTTACATCTTTCAAAATGTTTTGTACTCAAATACAGGGATCTGTTATCAGACTTCTATTTACAGGTATGGCCATTCACAAAGGCCAGGTTTCACTTTCAAATACTTTATAATCATGCCCCGGTTGAAACTTTCTAAATGTTCTTTTATTTCCTTATCTTTTGCTGAAAAACTAGAAGGAGTGGACAAACCACTTTGCAAGTGGAGTTTCTCTGTTTCTAATGTTTGGAAATATCTTGATCTACTATAGGGATTTATATTTTTAGCAATATATGTTTCAAAGAACTTAATATGCCAAAAAATGACAATTTTCTTTCCAAGATTTTTAAATTTGAAAAATATATATATTGTAGTTGTAATCTGTCAGAAAGGGCATGCCCATACACAAAATGGTGCATTAGAATTATCTGTGTGCTGGTGCAGACCGGTGTCTTGTCGAGCTCGTTCCCCTATCGATATGGTTTCGAGCTCGACTGCGCAGGCGCTGCCGAACAGCTGTTAAAGCTCGGAGATTTCCGCCGGCTCAGCTTGCGCCTGCGCAGTCAAGAGGGAACCAGATCGATAGGAGGAACCATATGCTCGCCAGCTGTGGACGCGCTCGCCCCCCATCCTTCATTACACACGCAGCTTTCTTCTTCATGCCGCTGTACAGCAAGGGGCAGCAGGGGGCGAATAAGATCTTTATAATCTTGAGCAGTGGCATTTGTTTGTTTATAGTCGAGCCGCTATAGAGCGGCGTGTATAAACAAACAAATCGCACTGCTCAATATCACATCTCATTCGCCCCTTGCCGCCCCTTGCTCTATACTATAGAGCGGCGTGAAGAAGAAAGCGTCGTGTGTAACTAAGCAACGGGAGCGAGCGCGTCAAGCTCGACTGCGCAGGCGCTGCAGAACAGCTGTTAAACATCAGCGATTTCCGTCACCTCGGATTGCGCCTGCGCAGTCGAGCTCGGAACCATAACGATAGGCGGAACCAGCTTGGCAGATCACCGGCACATGGTCATGCATATGCAATGTCAAAGGGAGAGAGCAGGCAAATTTTAATACACAATAAACAAATAACAGTGCATTTGTTTTGAAACAGAAGGCCAAAAAAATAGAAAATTCTAAATATTTGTTTTAGATTTGAGTGAGGAGGGAAGAGAGGAAACAGAGAGGGGGTTTGAGGTGGTGGAGAGAAATAGAAACAGAAAAGATAAGAAAGTAAGTGGGGAGTTAATAATACAAAAAACTGGATTTCATTTGTAGAAATGTGTCATGCCCCATTCAAAAAAACCACCCCACTCAGTTACAAGGATCACTTTCAAGCAACCCTTTGTCCCATCATTTAGATAATACTGAAAGATTTGAGTGGTTACCAGCTTCATAATGTAATTATATATTTTTTTAGAATCACTTTTAAACCGGTTAAATACATTTTATAAATAATGACGATTTTATGAGACTAAATTTGTGTACTTTCAAGATTCCATTACTCTTTTGGTGTGTGTCCCATTCAAAGTTCACCCCTCTAGAGATTGGGTATTTAATTAAAAGATCCAATACACCTCCCTTTTGCTCAACAGGGAGAAATGGTACCCCCCCAAGGAAAATGTAATATTAAAATTATCTATACAATCTATTATCTGTACTAAATCCTAGATAATCCAAAAAATGCCTTGCCACATTGGTGTTCTGTTGTTTTCTAATGTTAGGTGATCTTTCATACAGTTATACAATAGCTTGCTTATCCTCCCAACATATTGTTTCTTACTGACAACAAAATGTACCCCTGTTGAAAAACCATACTGAAGATCAAGATCTCTCTGTAAAATCAATAGATATCTGTGCACAATGTTTTGTTTATAATAGATGGGGTTCAAGGAGAAACGTAGTCAGTAAACTATACAAAGGTCGGTAACAAGTTGTAGTAATGATATTTTTTTCACAATCTGTGTCTCCAGAGCAGTGCAGTGTCACTATATACTGCTGTGGTGGTGATCAGCAGCCAGTCATTGTAAATGGAACAGGTGCATCTGAGTTACTACCTCCTGTGTAATGCTTGGTTAGCCTCAAGAACACAGCACTCAGCCTGGGAAGTCTCTGCAAACCTCCATGTGCAATCCGTGCAAAAATGGAAGAAACGCTGGTGCCATGGAAATCGGCTAAAACATTGTTTTATTAATGCAGGTAAACCACATCAAAAAAGCCAACGTGTTTCGGACATTAGGCCTTAAGCCCTGTATACACGATCAGATTTCCTATGTTTTTTTAACCAATGGATTTTTCCATCGGAAAACCGATGAAGCTGACTTTCATCAGTCTTGCCTACACACCATCAGTCAAAAAACAGACCGTTCTAAACGCTGTGACGTAAAACACTCCGATGAGCCGAGAAAAATGAAGTTCAATGCTTCTGAGCATGCGTCGACTTGATTCTGAGCATGCATGGGTTTTTTATCCGATAAAGTTCCCCACAGACTATAGTAATTTGCTATCGGTTTTTTAACCATCGGATAAATTTAAAACATGTTCTATTTTTAAACACCGATGGAAAAAAGACCGATGGGGCCCATACGCGATCGGTTTGTCCGATGAAAAAAGTCCATCGGACTGTTTTCATCGGTTAAACCGATCGTGTGTACAGGGCTTTAATCATGACTCATGATTAATCACTTGCCTACTGGGCACTTTTACCCCCTTCCTGACCAGGCCAATTTTCAGCTTTCAGTGCGCTTTCGCATTTTTAATGAGTATTGCGTGGTCATACAACACTGTACCCAAAATAATTTTTTTAGATTTTTTTTTCACACAAATAGAGATTTCTTTTGATGGTATTTCTTCATCACTGGGTTTTTTATTTGTTGCTAAATAAACGAGAAGAAACTTTTCTTTTTTTTAAAAACGTTTTTATAGTTTGTTATAAAATTTAAACAGGTAATTTTTCTCCTTCACTGATGTACGCTGATGAGGTGGCACTGGTGGGCACTGATGAGGTGGCACTGGTGGGCACTGATGAGGTGGCACTGGTGGGCACTGATGAGGAGGCACTGGTAGGCAACACTGGTGGGCACTGATAGGTGGCACTATTGGGAACAGATAGGTAGCACTGATGGGCACTGGTAGGTGGCACTGATAGGTGACACTGATGAGGAGGCACAGATGGGCACTGATTGGCAGCACTGTTGCACTGATGTTGGGCACAAGTGGCTCCATATGATGGGCACAAGTGGCTGCATTTGATGGGCACAAGTGGCTGCATTTGATGGGCACAAGTGGCTGCATTTGATGGGCACAAGTGGCTGCATATGATGGGCACAAGTGGCTGCATTTTATGGGCACAAGTGTCTGTATATGTTGAGCACAAGTGGCTGCATTTGATTGGCACAATGGCTGCATTTGATGGTCACAGTGAGACTGCAATTGATGTTTTCTTGTTCATACATCACGGGACACAGAGCAGCATAGTCATTACTATGTGGGTTATATAGAATTACCTTCAGGTGCTGGCACTGGCAACTTCCAAAACAGGAAGTACCCTCCCCTATATAAGCCCCTCCCATCCGGGAGCACCTCAGTTTTTTGCCAGTGTCTAAGGTGTTGGCCAAGGTTAACATGTATTCATCTGGGCTTGTGTACAGGTTCTCTGGGCCTTAGCAAGCTATTCCGGATCCGACCAAAAAAGCTTCATAGCTAAACGGTCGGTACCCGGGCCTTGCAGAGAAGAGCAGGGTTTTGCCTGTAATGCCTCTCTTAGGAGGGCTGGACCCTGGGATCCAGAGCTCTGGTCATACCCAAAACCAAGAGGCTATCTGTGCAGGGTGCTATACAGGTCCAGGGGAGTGCAATCCTTGGGAACCCGGTCCCTGAAGGTCTAGTACAATGCCTGCCGTGAGAGGTGAAGTTTGGGCTTCTGTGGACCAAACAAAGTCCTGCGGCGGGGAAAAGGTAAGTGGGGGCCCCTCAGGAACTTGGTTCTATTGAGGGGACCCCCAAGCCTAATATGTCTTTCTGCCTGTTACCTAAAGGTATTCCCGCTAATAGCTGTATATGCCTAAGAAATCCTAGAAATGTCTTTTCATAAAGGAAGTTTTAGAAACTGTAAACCTAGAAATGTTTTTCATAAAGGAGGTTTTAAAAAAACAAAAAAACAAAACAAAAGTGCGGTACCTGTGTTTGTCCACTAGAGGCCGCTGTGGAACGTCTTTTTTTCTTGGGACTATTCCTTCCATGGTGAAAGTCCAGGCAGATGAGTGAGCTCTCTATCAGGGAAGCTGAATTCCTCTGTCATGCTGCCAAGTAGTTTCCTTCCATCCCCGAGTCCTGGTGAAACAGGGACCCTGGCTCCTCTCCCTACATGGCGCCAAGAGCGCACACACGCTTTCTTTTTATAAGATTTAGCTTCAAAAAAGGGGGCGGAGCCTGGCGGATGACGCGCTCTGTGCGCCCAGCGCTTCTGCGCATGTGCGGGCGTCCCAGCAAGATAAAAGGACTCAGTCCACGCTGCTTGCTATGGACACAGAGCATGAAAAGGAGCTGGTAGCATGGTATAGGGGCTTACAGCGGGCGGTTGATACAGGCATCCCCAGAAAGACGCATTAGTAGACACCCACTGATGTACATAGCAGCAAATTGCATTAGACTATTTCAGTAAAGGGGTGTATTGCGGCTGGAATACCTCAGCTTTGAACTAAGGAATATGCCGCCTAAACTCCGAGATATACCTCTCAGGAAGTGTAGGGGGTCTCCATCGGGCTCTGAGGATCTGGAGCAGTCATCTGCACCTTCCTCCCCTGAGAATTCAGAGGTTAATACCCATAAGGAACCCCCGGGAGTGCCAGGTACTGCGGCTGTCCTCAGTCCACCTGCTCCTGCATATATAACAGAGGAGGTTTTTGCCTCAACTCTGGAGGGATTGGAGCAGAGATTGGCAGCATTGATCGCTTCTTCTCTACAGGAAAGAAAGCGCGCCAGATCTCCATCCCCTCCATTAGAGTGCCTGTTGGCAGAGCAACAGTCCCAGGAAGGGACTGACCTTCCTGAAGGGGATCAGGAGGAGGTTAACTCTGTTTTTGAGGAATCGACAGTAGATGAACCATTTTCAGCATCACAGACTGAAAGATTGTGGGTCCAGACCCTAACTGACATGGTTCGATCTGCATTTAAAATGCCTCTTGTTGAACCATCAACTACTGCTGTCTCCTCGTTGGGGTCGCTAAAAGCTCCCCAGATTAATTGCTCCTTTCCAATTCATCCATTATTGGAAGGACTTATATACCAGGACTGGGAACATCCTGATAAACTATTTGTTCCACCTAAGAAATTTCAGGTGATCTATCCCATGAAGGAAAAATTCACCCAGAGATGGAATGTTCCTACGGTGGACGCAGCCATTTCTTCTGTGAACAAATCACTGACATGTCCAGTAGATAATGTTCAAATGTTCAAAGATCCAGTAGATAAAAAATTGGAATCTTTATTAAAATCTGCTTTTTCCACAGCAGGGGCTGTTACACAGCCAGCAGTGGCAGCTATTGGGGTCTGCCAAGTTTTAAAGGATCAAATGAAAATGGTCCTGAGGGATTTGCCAGACCAGCAGGCCCAGGCTCTGGCTGATCTGCCTAGAGCATTATGCTTTGTGGTTGACGCCATCAAGGATTCTATCCATCAGGCCTCCTGCCTCACGCTGTCTTTGGTACATATGCGTAGGCTTCTGTGGCTCAAGAACTGGTCTGCTGAGGCTCCCTGTAAGAAGCTCTTAGTTAGCTTCCCATTTCATGGAGAGCGCCTTTTTGGCGAAGACCTGGATAAATATATCCAGAAGATTTCCAGTGGTAAAAGTACTCTCTTACCAATTAAAAAGAGGTCTAGGGGTCCATCTTTTAAGAGGACTGCCTCTCCTATCCCTGGGACGTCTGCTACTAAGCAGTTCCGACGGCCTCCTCGGTCAAACTCAGGAGGTAAAAATCAGGGACAGTCACAGGGTAATAAAAAGCCCTGGATCCGAAGAGGTACTAAACCAGCCTCCAAGTCAAGCCTATGAAGGGCTGCCCCCACTCAAACGGGTGGGGGGGAAGACTTCAGTTGTTCACAGAGACCTGGCGGGAGACGATCAAAGACAGATGGGTGCTCTCCGCAGTAACTCGGGGATACAAGTTGGAGTTAAAAGAGTCTCCTCCTTCACATTTTTTGTGGTCAGGCATGCCAAAAGACCCTCTGAAAAGAAGGTGTCTCCTAGTGGCGTTAGAACAACTATTGCTCCAAGGAGTAATTATGGAGGTTCCTATGGAAGAGTGGGGGTTGAGTTTCTACTCAAACCTTTTCACAGTCCCGAAACCAAACGGGGACATAAGACCCATATTGGACCTAAAGAGTCTAAACAAATTTCTAAACGTCCGGTCCTTCCGGATGGAGTCGATCCGATCGGTCACCGCTGCCCTACAGGGGGAGGAATGGTTAGCCTCGATCGACATCAAAGATGCTTACTTGCATGTTCCCATCTTTCCAGGTCATCAAAAATTTCTACGCTTTGCAGTAGAAGGGCGCCATTTTCAGTTCAGAGCCCTACCATTCGGTCTGGCCACAGCACCACGAGTGTTCACAAAAATTCTGGCCCCACTGTTGGCCGATCTAAGAACACGAGATGTAACGATAATGGCATACCTACACGACCTGTTGTTGATGGACCACTCAGTTGCCAAGCTAGAAGTGGTAATTGTCGATACAATCAAGTATCTAGAATCTCACGGTTGGGTCATCAACCTGGACAAGTCAGCCCTACAGCCAGTGAAAAACCTGGTATATCTAGGGCTACGGCTGGATTCAGACCAGAGGAAGATTTTCTTACCTCTAGACAAGGTATCCTCTTTGAGGGGCTTGGTCCGTCTGCTTTGTGCAAAAAGACAGCCGTCCATACGCCTGTGCATGAGGCTGCTAGGAAAGATGGTAGCATCATTCGAAGCTGTGCCATACGCCCAATTCCACTCAAGGAATTTACAGAGGGCCATATTGTCAGCCTGGAACGGAAAAATTCAGGCTCTAGACTTCCCGATGGCTTTGTCCCCTTCCGTTCAGAAGAGTCTCTGCTGGTGGTTGATCCCCCAGAATCTCCAGAAGGGAAAACCCTTCAGTCCGATATCCTGGAAGGTGGTCACTACAGATGCCAGCCTTATAGGCTGGGGGGCAGTACTGGAGCAATGGTCTCTCCAGGGCAGATGGTCAAATGTAGTAAAAACCCTGCCCATCAATCTCTTAGAGATACGAGCAGCCCGGTATGCCCTAGTAGCCTGGGCATCCAGACTCCAAGGGTCCCCTGTCAGAATTCAATCAGACAATGCCACAGCAGTGGCATATATCAATCATCAGGGAGGCACCAGGAGTCGTGCAGTCCAGAGGGAAGTAAGTCACATCCTGGAATGGGCAGAAAAGCATGTCCCATGTATATCAGCTGTCTTCATTCCAGGGGTGGAGAATTGGAAGGCGGACTTTCTAAGTCGCCAACAGTTATGCCCAGGGGAATGGTCCCTTCATCCCGAAGGTCTTCCGAGCAATATGTCAGCGGTGGGGAACACCGGATGTAGATCTGCTAGCATCCAGATTCAACGCAAAGGTGGACAGATTTGTCTCCCGGACAAGGGATCCCCTCGCTTGCGGCTCGGATGCTCTGGTGTTCCCTTGGAATCAGTTCAGACTGATATATGCATTCCCTCCGCTACAATTGTTGCCTCGACTCCTTCGCAGAGTCAGGTTGGAAAAGAAGCCGGTGATCTTGGTGGCTCCAGCGTGGCCCCGAAGGGCCTGGTACGCGGAGATCATCAAAATGTCTGTGGGGAGTCCTTGGACCCTTCCACGTCGTCCGGACCTGCTTTCGCAAGGGCCGATATACCACCCTTCCTTACTAACTCTAAGTTTAACGGCCTGGCTATTGAATCCCACATCCTAAAGAAGAGAGGTCTCTCTAACTCTGTGGTATCAACTATAATCAATGCCGGGAAGCCTGTATCCAGGCAGATCTACTATAGAGTTTGGAAGGCGTACATCACTTGGTGCGAGGCCAGAAAGTGGCATCCACGTAAGTACGTTATAGGCAGAATTCTGGACTTCCTACAGTGGGCTGTAGACAGGAAGTTTGCCTTAAGTACTATCAGGGGTCAGGTTTCGGCCTTATCAATACTATTTCAAAGGCCCCTGGCTATGCATTCACTTGTCAAATCCTTTATGCAAGGGGTGACTCATATTATTCCACCGATTAAAGCTCCCATATGTCCATGGGATCTAAATTTGGTTCTGTCGGTTCTGCAGAAGCAGCCATTTGAACCTTTGCGGCACATTTCCTTGGTTCTACTCACCAGAAAATTGATATTTTTTAGTAGCCATATGCTCGGCTAGAAGCATGTCGGAAGTAGCCGCCATGTCCTGTAAAGAGCCATATCTGGTTATTCATGAGGACAGAGTAGTATTACGTCCTCACCCAGCCTTTCTTCCTAAGGTGGTATCGAGGTTTCACTTGAACCAGGATGTGGTTCTTCCTTCTTTTCCCCAAACCGAGCTCGGTAGAGGAAAAGTTATTGCATTCTTTGAATGTAGTAAGAGCAGTTAAAGCTTATCTAAAAGCCACTGCTCAGATTCGTAGAACGGATTCTTTGTTTGTTCTGCCGGAAGGCCCCAGAAAGGGTCAGGCAGCATCAAAATCTACTTTAGCCAAGTGGATTCGACAGGTCATAATACAAGCCTATGGCTTGAGAAGTAGACCGCCTCCGTTCAAAGTTAGGGCGCACTCCACGAGAGCAGTTGGAACTTCATGGGCAGTGCATCACCAGGCCTCCCTGGCTCAAATTTGTAAGGCCGCAACATGGTCTTCAGTACACACGTTTACTAGGTTCTACCAGGTGGACGTTAGAAGTCAGGATGTCGCCTTTGGGCGCAGTGTGTTGCAGGCCGCAAAAGATCCTCATGCCTGATGGCGCCCAGCTTATGTATGGTGTATCCCCCCCCTCATTTGGCATTGCTTTGGGACGTCCCACATAGTAATGACTATGCTGCTCTGTGTCCCGTGATGTATGAACAAGAAAGTAGGATTTTTAAAACAACTTACCTGTAAAATCCTTTTCTTGGAGTACATCACGGGACACAGAGCTCCCACCCCTCTTTTGGGGACACGTATTGCTTTGCTACAAAACTGAGGTGCTCCCGGATGGGAGGGGCTTATATAGGGGAGGGTACTTCCTGTTTTGGAAGTTGCCAGTGCCAGCACCTGAAGGTAATTCTATATAACCCACATAGTAATGACTATGCTGCTCTGTGTCCCGTGATGTACTCCAAGAAAAGGATTTTACAGGTAAGCTGTTTTAAAAATCCTACTTTTTTTTTTTTTCAGTATTTTTTAGTTTGTTTGCTCCCCCCGAAATTTTTTGAGCACCAGCCGCCACTGAGTCTTACCAAAGCCCGGTATGGATAAACTTTTATAGTTTTTGTAAAGACATATGCCCCTATTGAATAAGGTTGTCAAAATACTGACCCACATTTAAGCCACCAGATTAGCTGGTATATTTCCTGAATTAATACATAGAGACCATTCAGGATTTATCGCCATGAGGTCTAACACTCCTAATATTAGGCGTTTATTCTTGAACCAACAATTTCTGGTGGACAACCCTGACAGCAGGGCCATTCTCTCCCTAGATGCTGCCAAAGCATTTGACAGTATAGAATGGACTAATCATGGGAAGTATTAGCACGGTCTGTTTTGCAGCATAATTTTATTAGATGGATACAACTACTTTACTAGTACTGGCAGGTACTTTGCAGACCAAAATATCTCAATCCTTCAAACACTTAGGAGTCTTGGGTATCCCAGATCCAGTGTTACTTGGAATTGAGTCTCCAACCCTTTTTTTGCAATAAATAAATAGAAATGTACATGTTGGTCTAAACTACCTCTGTCCACTATGGGGAGAGTAAATTTAGTTCAAATGATATGGACACCCCGACTGCTTAACATACTGATTAACTCTCTCATATGGATATCCCTCAAATGGTTTAACCAAATGGACTCAGTTTAGGGAGTTGATTTGGAAATGACAATCAGATAGAATTAGCTACACTACTCTACAGTGTGCTATGGACCAAGGGGTGGTCTGGCCATTCCAAACCCTAGAATTTATTTTCTAGCTGCTCAATTACAGCATATAACAGGGTGGTAGGTGGAAGATAATTTAGACCCTATACGTAGACTACTGATATGCCCAAACAATGACCTCACAGCATTGTCACATCTGGAAATGGTTCTTCAAAAAGTACCTCATTATTATCCTATAGTTTTTTATTAAAAAGAACATGGCAGTTATTAAAAACAACCATGAAAGTGGAGGGCTATATCAAATGCACACCGACCCAGCATAACAATACTTACCCGGAGCTTGCAAAACTGAAGGGGTTTAAAAAATTGCAAGCAAGTTCATGTACCAAGTGTATGTAATGAATACACTGAAATCCTTTACAATGCGACAAATTAAGTTTGATATCCCTAGGCAACAGTTTTACAGATACTTACAATTACATCTTGTATTACAAGCTCAAGCTCTCCTGTCAGTGTTAAAAATGGCACCACAGATTTAGGAGATTACCAGCACAAAGAATAAAAATAGGAATGATTTAGCATATTTATTCACATCTCTTATTTACCTCACAGGGTGCTGCCCAATTGCCTTGCAGGAGAAAATAAGAAAGAGATGTATGTGACATTGAATAAGCAATATGGGAAGCAGTGTTAGCTTCTATACCATAAGTCTCCTTATCCTCTTCTTATAAGTTGACTCTATTTATCTTGCATTGCATCTATAGGACTCCATTACAGGTATACCAAAGTAGGTAGGATGGATTCCCACCTTTGCCCCTAATTTACCAGAGATCAAAGAGACCAGATCCACATGCTTTGAAGGTGTCCAAAACTAACCAGGTATTGAACAGACAAAAAGAGGGTGTCCCCTAAGTGGATTTTAAAGGCACTAACATAATTAATAGAAAAAGTATAATTTATTAAACATGATAAATAGAGTAAAAAGTAAAAACAGAATACATTGGAATGGTTACAGTTGCTGTGTACAAGTTACAAAATCACCGCAAAGATTAACTGTGAAATTCTCGTAATTTCCCGACACATTTCAGAGTATCAATGTCTCTTTCTTCAGGGGTGTTATGAGGAGGTCCATCATATATCTAAAAAATAGTGGTTACAAGAGGTCAGAAAATATATATAATAAACAACACTGTATCATATATATGTCTAAATCAAATATGTATTATGTAGACTCACGTATGTTGTAGTGGTATCACAAGTGAAACATTCCGATAAAGCTATTTAAAAACAAAGAACATAGGCGGAACTGTGTCTCTGAAATAAAAATAAGAAGGGGAAGCACTCACATTGTCACATCCGTAAATAATTTGTGGAGATACAGAGAAGGGTCCCCAAAGGGTGACCCGAGGTCGGACTTTAAAGGCACAGTAAACAATGAGGAATATGGAAAATCACATTTAATATGACAAAAACACATATATGGTATGAAAAGGAGCATGAAAAAACAAATTAAAAAACATATATATTAAGATACATGATATATAGTGAGCCCTTGTGCGTCTTAGCGTTTCGCTGTTAAGCTTCGTCAGAACACATTTGGGATTCGTTGGTTGCAGGGAAAAGGAGAAACGGGTCTCACTATCTTGCAGGAAAGTCAGCCTTGTTCAACAAGTGGATAAAGGGGTGATGTCCAACAAAAAGGAAAAGGAGACTGGCTCCAATAATCTTGTAACAAGGATTCGTAGAGGCCAGTGGCTCATATATCAGGTATCCTCATAAGGTGGCCTCAAACAGGGGATGATATACAAAAACTTGATGAAAAACAGGGGGTAAATGACCAAAATGTAAATGGATATAATCCTTCAGTCCAGAGTATCTCAACGGTTACAAAGTCCTCCAGTACACAGGGCTTGGCTGTGCCTAGACAAAATACTATAGTGCACTCAAAGCCATATAGTGTCCTCAAGTGGGTTGGAAATATAAAAAGATCTCGGTTGACCCCCTGGGAGAGAGCTAAATGCTAGCTCTCTCCCAGGGGGTCAACCGAATAGAATGGCATCTAGTAGTGGGATGACATACAGAGAAGCATAATAAGATTATATACGGCCATCAAAAGACAGTATCATGAAATGCAAATGGACATACAGAAACCACAAGTATTAAAGTTAAGGTGTATGATCTCCAAATTCAGATTGATCCCAAAGTACCCAAATTTAGGGATGAGCTTTATGTTCGGGTCAAACATGAGTTCAACTCGAATATTGGCTGTTCGCCGTTTGCCGAATAGCGAACAATTTGGGGTGTTCGCTGCAAATTCGAAAGCCACGGAACACCCTTTAAAAGTCTATGGGAGAAATATTGTCATAAAAAGACATGTATCAATGCAAAAAAAAGTTTTAAAAACTGCCTTTTTTTCGGGAGCAGTGATTTTAATAATGATTAAAGTGAAACAGTAAAAGTGAAATATTCCTTTAAATTTCGCACCTGGGGGGTGTCTATAGTATGCCTGTAAAGTAGCGCATGTTTCCCGTGCTTAGAAAAGTCCCTGCACAAAATGACATTTCTAAAGGGAAAAAAAGTAATTTAAAACTACTTGCGGCTATAATGAATTGTTGGGTCCCGGCAATACAGATAAGTCATTGAAAAAAAAAAATACATGGATATTAAGGGGAACCCTGTGCCAAATGTAAAAAAAAAATTGGCGTAGGGGTCCCCCTCAAAATCCATTCCAGAACCTTCAGGTCTGGTATGGATTTTAAGGGGAACACTGCGCCAAAATTAAAAAAAAATGGCGTGGGGTTCCCCCCAAAAATCCATACCAGACCCTTATCCAAGCACGCAACCTGGCAGGCCGCAGGAAACAAGGGGGGACGAGAGTGCGCCCCCCCCTCCTGAACCGTACCAGGCCACATGCCCTCAACATGGGAGGATGTCCCCATGTTGATGGGGACAAGGGCCTCATCCCCACAATCCTTGCCCGGTGGTTGTGGGGGTCTACGGGCGGGGGGGCTTATCGGAATCTGGAAGCCCCCTTTAACAAAAGGGACCCCCAGATGCCACCCCCTATCTGATTTGGTAACAGGGTACATTGTACCCCTACCATTTCACCCAAGAAAGTGACAAAAAAGGTAAAAAAACACACACACACACACAGCTTGGGACAAGTCATTTAATAATAATAATAAAAAAAACAGAGCTGTAAATCCTTCTACGACCTGGACCCACTGCTAATGATACAGCCTCCTCCATAGGAGGCACCCAGCCAAATGACACGCTACCCGTCTGACAGCTCTTAAGTAACCGTGGGCGGTTTCCCTGTGATGTGGATGGGTGACCCCGCCCCCCTCTGACGCGTCACTTTTTTTCCTTTAGAAATGTCATTTTGTGCAGGGACTTTTCTAAGCATGGGAAACATGCGCTACTTTACAGGCATACTATAGACACCCCCCAGGTACCAAATGTAATGGAATATTTCACTTTTATTGTTTCACTTTAAGCATTATCAAAATCACTGCTCCCATTCTCTATCACGAATGGCACAAGACAGGGATGCCCTTTGTCACCCTTGATCTTTGCTCTCGTGATGGAGCCTTTGGCTGAGAAGATAAGAACAAACCCCCAAATTCAGGGAATCCGATTAGGTAAAGAGGAGCATACAATTACCCTATTCGCAGATGATGTGATTCTGTCGCTCTCCAATCCGGCTCATTCCCTGTCAGTGGTACATGAAATACTAGAATTATTCAATGCGGTATCTTATTACAAAGTGAATGCTACCAAATCCAGTGTACTTAGCCTAGGGGTTGACAGTAAAACTAAATCTCTCATTCAAGAGAGGCTACCATATCCATGGGCAAAGAATATGATTCAGTACCTAGGCATTACACTGACTCATTCGGTCTCCCAACTCTACAGCTGCAACTTTGAGCCCCCGATAGACAAATTTACACAGGAAATGTTTAGATTGAAGAAGTTTTACCTCACCTGGTCTGGTAGATTAGCAGCATATAAAATGATTATGCTTCCCAAATTATTGTACTATTTTAGAGCCCTTCCACTTCAAATACCTAGCTCATTCTATGTAACTATGCAACGGACCTTGTCTCAGTTCATATGGGAAGGGAAGAGAGCCAGATGCTCTCATAATTTACTTATGAAACACAGAACAGCAGGTGGAATGGGGGTGCCCAATATTAAGGACTATCATATGGCAGCAATATTGGACCAAGCTAAAGCGTGGTTTCATTCCTCAAACCCAATCCATTGGTGTAGAGCAGAACAAGCTCAGATAGGACACGGGGAGATTCAAAACCTTTTGTTGATTTCACGCTTACACAAACACCCTGTAGGGCAATCCCAACAGTAGCAGCTACATTATCAGCATGGGAATATTTCTTGGCAAATAAAAATCCCCATATCGCTCATAAAAAGATACCAATCCCAGTGAAAGCACTATCATTCCTATCTCCGAATCTAGATATACGACACTGGGGGAAATATGGTATAGTTAATGTTTCAGATATGTTCGTCCAGGAACGTCTCATTACTTTCCCTGAGCTACAAACTACTAAGTCTATCCCTGAAAATGAGTTTATGGAATATGCCAGGATTACCAGCATCATAAATGCTATTTAAAACACAACATTTAGACATACCAGAAACCATTTATGACCTATGGCACTCTTTCCCCACACCCAAAAAAGGAATCACAACATTCTATAACCTACTGCAATGTAAACTCCACTTTGTAACCCCGAAGCAATTCCTGAAATGGGAGTCAGACTTGAATATAACCATATCTAAAGTACAGTGAATGCGAGCAATAAAAATGAACTACTCTTACACCAAATGTTCTAACTACAGAGAAATAGCACAGAAGATACAATTGAGATGGTACAGAACCCCTTACGTATTGGCTAAATTTCAGGGCCATACATCCAACCTATGCTGGAGGGAGTGTGGACATGTGGGCACTTTGACCCATGTGCTTTGGTTCTGTGTATCTCTGTGTAGCTTCTGGGCTGCAATAGCTCGGGTAATAGCTAATCTGACAGGGAAACTTAATAAATTAAGAGTGGAACAAGCTCTATTGAGTGTTGACATGGATATCTACCCCAAGCCCTACCGCTCACTTGTAATGCACATCCTATATGCAGCCAGACTAGTACTAACACGTAAATGGAAATCGATAGAACCCCCTCGGGTTGGGGAAGTATTGAAGTTAGTTGATGACTCTTATTCATACGAAAAATCAGTTGCTGTCAAAGAGGGGAAAGTAAAGGAATTCACAAATAACTGGCACCTATGGGGAACCTACAGGCCTACTAGATAATTCGTACTGTCTGCAAATCAGTACTACATAGGTATTTATGTTTTTGTAAAGGAAAAGGGAACAAAAAATGGTCAATAATTACTAAATGTTTTATAGGAGAATACAATCTCCCGTTCTTTCTTATGTATTAAACGGTTAAGGGCCGACTTTGAGTACATGATCAGATGGTTGTTTTATATACTTTTATGGATGATTGATATGGAAATAATCAGTAGTTTGTGATTTATATTGATGCAAATTGTTCTTCTGAGTATGTACTCTACAGCTCTGTATTTGTTATACTTTTATAAACTAATAAAAAATTTCGAGAAAAAAAATAATCACTGCTCCCGAAAAAACGGCAGTTTTTAAAACTTTTTTTTGCATTGATCAGGTCTCCAAACACTTTTTATGACAATAACTTGCATATTAACCTTTAAAATTAGCACTTTTGATTTTTCATGTTCGTGTCCCATAGACTTTAACGGTGTTCACGCATTTGAACGAATTTGGGGGGTGTTCGGCTCATCCCTACCCAAATTGTATTGAACTGAGAAACTGTGTCATGTACTGTGGCTTTAAGATATTCCATCCTCCTAATTTCCGCTACAAGTTGTAATATTTGCAATTGGGAAGGAGGAGCAGTTGACAACCAGCACAACGGTATAGCCCTCCTAGAAGCTAAAAGGATATATGAGATCAATTGTTTAACCAGTCTAGCAATACCTGGAAAGGGGAGCCCCAGTAAATAATTGGATGGGATCTGAAGAAAATGTTAGGCCCACCCCATTCTGAAGTACTAGCAGTGGCAGTGCGTCCATTATGACTAATGGATAGATTAATTTTTCGATAACTGGAACGGATAGTCAGACAAGCCAGAAAGTCAGGAAGCCAAGAATCAGCATAGTGGAACATGAAGCAGGATCTGGAGCCAGAAGGATTGTCAGCCAAGCAAGTCTTTAACCGGAATGCAGGAGACAGTCTCTGTGATGTTGACCAGGCGAAGGCAGAGATCATCTGGGATGTGTGGCTTAAGTAAGCAGGACTGATAAGCAGGAAATCATCAACAGATGAGTCACTGGAGTGATAGGAGCTGGAAATTAACCAATAGCTGAGCGGCCAGCTCAGAGAAGGAAGGGTTGAGCCCAGCCCTGACAGTAAGGCTTTAAGGAAAGGACCCCGGAACCCAAATCGTTTAAGGGTGGAGAACATGTAAATTAATCCATCAAAAGCCTTTTGGGCGTCTAAACTCAGTATAAGTGTCGGGTGAGGGAATTTGTTTGAAAGGTCAATCAAATCAATAGTGCGCCTTGTGTTATCTCCAGCATATGCCTGGAGAGCACAAAACCCACCTGGTCCCTATTGACCAGTTTAGGTATAAATTGGGATAGCCTGGAGGACAGGATTTTTAGTGAAGATTAAGGATGAGCCGAACACTCCCCGGTTTGGTTCGCACCAGAACTTGCGAACAGTCAAAAAATGTGTTTGAATGCGCGAACACCATTAAAGTCTATGGGACACGAACATGTAAAACCGAAAGTGCTAATTTTAAGGCTTATATGCATGGTATTGTCATAAAAAGTGTTTGGGGACCTGGGTCCTGTCCCAGGGGACATGTATCAATGCAAAAAAAGTTTTAAAAACTGCCGTATTTTTGGGAGCAGTGATTTTAATAATGCTTAAAGTGAAACAATAAAAGTGAAATATTCCTTTAAATTTCATACCTGGGGCGTGTCTATAGTATGCCTGTAAAGTGGCACATTTTTCCCGTGTATAGAACAGTCCCGCAGAAAAATGACATTTCTAAAAGAAAAAAAGTAATTTAAAACTACTCGCGGCTGTAATTAATTGTCGGGTCTCGGCAATACAGATAAAACTCATTGAAAAAAATGGCATGCGTCCCCCCCCCAGTCCATTACCAGGCCCTTTGGGTCTGTTATGAATATTAAGGGGAACTCCAACCAATTTTTTTTTTTAAATTGCGTGGGGGTCTCCCCAAATTCCATACCAGGCCCTTCAGGTCTGGTATGGATATTAAGGGGAACCCTGCACCAAATTTAAAAAAAAAATGCGTAGGGGTCCCCCTCAAAATCCATACCAGACCCTTATCCAACCTGGCAGGCCGCAGGAAAAGAGGGGGATGAGAGAGCATGCCTCTCCTGAACCGTACCAGGCCACATGCCCTCAACATGGGGGGATGGGTGCTTTGGGGCGGGGGGGCTCTGCACCCCCCACCCAAAGCACCTTGTCCCCATGTTGATGGGGACAAGGGCCTCATCCCCACCACCCTTGCCCGGTGGTTGTGGGGGTCTGCGGGCAGGGGGCTTATCGGAATCTGGAAGCCCCCTTTAACAAGGAGACCCCCAGATCCCGCCCCCCTATGTGAATTGGTAACGGGTACATTGTACCCTTACCATTTCACCAAAAAAGTGTAAAAAATTGTAAAAAAGACAAGAGACAGCTTGAGACAAGTCCTTTATTAAAAAAAAAAAAAAAAAAAAATCTCCAGCGATGTAAATCCATCTCTTGCCGCCGGTCCGAAGAAAGGAAAAAAAACGCTGCTACAGCTCTGCCTCCATGGGCGGCTACCACTGAATGACGCATCTCCCACTGTGACAGCTCTTATATAGCTGAATGTGGGGCCACCCGATGATGCATACGCGTGACCCCACCCCCCTCTGACACCACAGGGCTTTCCCCGTGGCATCAGAAGGGGGCAGGGTCACCCTTATACGTCACTGAGTGGCCCTGCGATGTTTCCCCGTGGCGTCAGAGGGGGGTGGGTCACCCGGTTACGTTACCAGGTGACCCCGCCCTTAGCTATATAACAGCTGTCACAGCGGAAGACGCGTCACTCAGCGGGAGCCACCGCCTTCGGACCGGCGGCGAGAGATGGATTTACATCGCTGGAAATTTTTATTTTTTAATAAAGGACTTGTCCCAAGCTGTCTCCATCTTTTTAAAAAATTTTGACACTTTTTTGGGTGAAATGGTAGGGTTACAATGTACTAGTTACCAATTCACATAGGGGGGGCCGGGATCTGGGGTCTCCTTGTTAAAGGGGGCTTCCAGATTTCTATAAGCCCCCCCACAACCACCGGGCAAGGGTTGTGGGGATGAGGCCCTTGTCCCCAAAGCACCCATCCCCCCCCATGTTGAGGGCATATGGCCTGGTACATTTCAGGAGGGGGGGCGCTCTCTCATCCCCCCTCTTTTCCTGCGGCCTACCAGGTTGCGTGCTCGGATAAGGGTCTGGTATGAATTTTGAGGTGGACCCCTACGCCATTTTTTTTTTTTATTTGGCGCAGGGTTCCCCTTAATATCCATACCTGATCTGAAGGGCCTGGTATGGACATTTGGGGGACCCCCATGCAATTTTTTTTTAATTTTGGTTTGAGGTTCCCCTTAATATTCATACCAGACCCAAAGGGCCTGATAATAGACTGGGGGGGGGGACCCATGCCGGTTTTTTTTCAATTACTTATATCTGTATTGCCGAGACCCAACAATTCATTACAGCCGCGAGTAGTTTTAAATTTCGTTTTTTTTCCTCTATAAATGTAATTTTGCTGCCGGACTGTTCTAAACATGGGGAAAATGCGCCACTTTACAGGCATACTATAGACACCCCCGAGGTATGAAATTGAAAGGAATATTTCACTTTTATTGTTTCACTTTAAGCATTATTAAAATCTCTGCTCCCAAATAAAAACTGTAGTTTTTAAAACTTTTTTTTGCATTGATACATGTCCCCTGGGACAGGACCCAGGTCCCCAAAAACTTTTCATGACCATACCATGCATATAAGCCTTTAAATTAGCACTTTTGATTTCTCCCTTAGACTTTTAAAGGGTGTTCTGCGGCTTTCGAATTTGCCGCGAACACCGCAAATTGTTCACTATTCGACGAACAGGCGAACACCCGATGTTCAACTCGAACTTACGTTCGGCTCGAACATCGGGCTTATCCCTAGTGAAGATTTAGTAGGGCTATGGGTTTTTTAATTGTCTGGTAGAGAGTAGGGATGAGCTCCGGCGTGTTCACATTGAACACGTGCAGAGCCCGCCAGGATGTCGGCACCGCACTGCGCTAATCACAGCCAGGGAGACATTTCCCGATCTCTGCAGCTGAGCATCGGGAAATGTCTCCCTGCCTGTCATTAGCGCAGCGCGGTGTCGACATCCTGGCGGGCGCTCTGCATGTGTTCAATGCGAACACGCCGGAGCTCATCCCTAGTAGAGAGGGGCCCTTACCAGGTTTAGGTATTACTGAAATATAAGAATGAGTAAACTGCGAGTGTGGGATGTCCCCGTGGAGCAATGTTCCAAATAACTCCAGCATATGCGGTATCAGGGTTGGCAAGAAGGATTTATAGTAGTGATATGGAACACCATTGGGGCCTGGGGATTTATGAAGGGGAAGATTCTTGACTGCTTTTTGCAAATTCCACAGGGGAAATACGGGCATTACGTTTTTCAAGATCCAAGGAGGTCAATTTAGGTAGGGAAAGATTTTCAACAAATTTGTCAAAATTATCCTGTGTAAAGTTAAAGTGTTTTTACGGGGTAAGACAATTATAAAGTTTACGATAAAAGTCCCCAAAAACCTTAGTCATGGTTTGAAGACAGTGGGTAGTGGGTACCATTAGCTTGAATGAGTGGATCAGGGAAAGAGTGGAAGGGGTGACAGATCCATAAACAGCAACCAATACACGGTTTTTCAGCAGTGATTACCTATTTGCAATCTTTGTGCAATCTGTGCTTTACATCATTCAGCTCCATTGAAATTTAATTCATTCCCCCCCCATATCCTGGTGGTGTGAATGAAAGACATGTATGATTGAGGTGTGCTACTAGCAGTTCCATGTATCAGCATTGACAACGTTGCCTTTTTTATCTTTTGCACTGGTATGTGATATTATCTTAATGTTACTTTTTGCTACATTGTTTCCAATAAAGTATTTATTTTTAAATGTATAGACCCGCCCCTTCTAAAGTTCCCCATCAGGTCCGCTCAGCGGACCAGATGCGGAACGAGACACCATAAGCCTTCAATGACAGATTCAACGTTTGTATGTTTTTCGATGCTTTGTCAAATCTTCGTTATTCATGTTGAATTGTAAAGTTAGTTCTAGCTATTTTACTGCTCCTCCTCTTTGGTTACAATCAGCCAATAATATTCATCATCATTATTTTTATTTTACTTCCCCTACCCAGTTCCAGCAGTGATCTTTTCTCTCTGTCGAATATTTTCTCTCTATAATGTTGAATCTTTTCTCTCTATAATGTCGAATCTTTTCTCTCTATGTAGAATATTCTTGGACTAATAGAGTTACGGTTAGGCACATTCGACCACAGGTTCGATAGACACAGATTGTTATTGTCAGCATCATGTCGAATCTCCTATCTATATCGAACTGTTGTCGCAATGAAAACGAAAATAAAGCATTTGTTTATGTCGGATCTTTCGGTTTTCTGATTCTGTGCTTTCGTTTTCGTTTGTTAAAACGATAACGAAAATACCTGAAATTCAGACAAAAATGCATTCGGACGAAAACGAATGCACATGTCTAATTATTACACACCTGTGCAGATTCAAACTTAGAAGCATCTACAATGATAATATAATCTTGCTGAATAGGCAAGTTCCTTATTTTTCTGTATTGAGTTTGTACTAGAGAAAACATCTGTTAAGCCCTGTACACACGATCAGTTTGACTGATGAAAACCGTCTGATGGATTGTTTTCATCAGACAAACCGATCGTGTATGGGACCCATCAGTCTTTTTTCCATCGGTTTTAAAAAATAGAACATGTTTTAAAATTATCTGATGGATAAAAAACCGATGGCAATTTCCGATCGTCTGTGGGGAAATCCATCAGATAAAAAACCCAAGCATGCTCAGAATCAAGTCGACACATGCTCAGTAGCATTGAATTTCATTTTTCTCAGCTCATCGGAGTGTTTTACGTCACCACGTTTGGAACGGTCGGTTTTTTGACTGATGGTGTGTGGGCAAGACTGATGGAAAACAGTTTCATCAGATTTCTGATGGACAAATCCATCAGACGAAAATCCATAGGATATCTGATCGTGTGTACAGGGCTTTACTCTCAGCTGTGTAAATGAAACTGATTATTTTCATGTGCTACAGTATAGCTCAAAAATTGAATTTCTCAATATGGCATGCAAAAATATCCCTGTATTGAATAGCAGTTACATACAGCAACTTGCATTTTTATTTGAAAGGTCATCCCTTCTGAGCTGGAAAATCTGTCAGAGTTAATCCCCCACATGCTTTGTATAACATAACAAAATCACTCAAACACTAAGTTCACAGGCACATAATTATAATGTAGTATTCAGTTTATCTAAGTGTACATTGGCATAGGGCAGCAGACAAGCATATGATTCAAAGAAGATAAAACAAAGACTTTTGTACAGATAAAATGTAACTGCTTAATTAGCCATAAACTACCATTACAGATATATAAAATGTAACCTTGCATCATCAAGAACATACTGTATTCAAAAGTTTCATCAGTTTAAGTTATTCATTTATATTTATATATATATGTTTTTTATTCCATTTTATTTGATATGGCAGGCCTGGAGGCCTGCCATTCGGCTTTGCCAGGTCACACCCCTCTTCAATTGCTAAACGAATTGGGTGGAAGACACCTGCTTTAGTGACCTGTCATGCCCAACATTTCCCTATTATAGAGTATTTCTATATACTTGTAGCGGGTGTCAAATTTAGTGGGGTGTATCTGGACAATAGATTGCCCAGATACATTAATTTTTAGGGATTTATGGACACTTTGGAGTGTGGGAGGTATGAATGGTGTCATGTTCCCTGCGGTCCCTGGGTGGCGCTGTCGCCTGGGACCGGGGTTGAACTGCCATTCTAGAGCCGTGCCCTTTGTGTCCTCTCGCGGCAGTAGTACGGCGGGGCAGGGAACCCGCTGTGCCTGCTGGGAGAGGATATAAAAGGGGGGCGGACATCTTGCGCACGAGGTACATTCCCCAGGCACCTTCAGCCTGGGGGCTGTTGCGGTTTGTCTTTGCCCAGGCGCCCTCGGCCTGGGCGCGTGGAGTCGAGTTCCATCCCTTCGACTGGGTCCCGCGAGGGCGAAGAATTCCTAAGGTGCCCCTGGTATTGGGTGCCTGAATCCAGGGCGTAAGGGACCGGAGAGGTGACCTCCCCGAAGAGCCAGTGCAGCATTTGCTGGTGACGGTGGAGGCCTCTGGTGACCGTCCGGATGGATGTCTTCCTCTGACAGGGGTTGTTTGTTCTAACGGAGGTATTTCATGTTCTCATGGTCTGTGGCAGAGACCCATCTCCATCAGGTCAGTGGCAGGCCTCATCCAAGGCCTGTGGCAGGGGCCTCAATGTTCACCCAGGTCAGTGGCAGGGACCAAATTCACAGTCGGTGGCAGCGACTGTGCGCCAAGCCTGTTTGCACTAAACGGAACAGAAGAGACTTTATTTATTGTGTTGTGCCTGGACCTACTCCTTCCCACACCCTGTCTGTTCTTTTAAAGTTCAACCAGCCTACCTATTGGTCAAAGCAATAAAACAGAGTTGGACTTTTTATTGGTGTGGAACTCGTGTTACTGGAAGCTAAGTGTCCCTGTCAGTGACAGTGGCAATCATCCTCCATGGAGAAGCTGAGGCTCCGGCCTAAAACGCAGACCCGAAGGTAAATGGTTTAGCTCATATCTCTGCATACTACATCAGAGAGCCGAGCTGGTGGTGTGCATCTTTCCCCCTTCTCCCAGATACCCCTAGACGAGTAAAACCAGCCATAAAGAGAGGGTAGAAGGTGGGGGAAGACCGCTACACGTGGGGGCTCCAAGTCCGGGATTTGTGTTTATGCAATGGAGCCGAAGCTATCTGAGTTTGAACTTTGCTGCCCAGAAGAGTTCCGAGTAGGTCGGCCATATTGGCCACTGCGCCAGCAGGCACACCCTCCCTGCACAGTTCGTGGGCGTGACATGGAGAAAGCCCATGAACTGGTGTGTCAGAGGGGAGGAGTCCGGCCATGTGAAGAGGTACACGTGGGGACTTTGGCGCCAGTTATGCAGTGCGCGATGGAGCAGCAATCAGTCACTATGTTCAGCAATGCCTCGTGGGTTCCAGTCTCAAATACTATGAGGATGACTTCAACTGCTGCTCCGATTACCGATACGGGGATTCGGCTCAAGCCCCGGGGACGATTCGCCTTGTACACCTGCAAGGATGTTGAGGCCCTGGGTATGATTTGTCCCGGATGTTCGGGACTGGTGGTACAGTTTAAAGCCATTCGAGCGCTGTGAGGCCTGCGGGGAGTTCACGTTTGAGGTGGAGCAATCCATAGAGAGACCTCAGGTCTTTCACCTCAGCCCTACATCAGGCACCACCACTCAACAAGGAAAAATCGATGCTTGGACAGCCATCCCTCCGTGCACTGTAGAGACCTCCGTGGGGGTCACGAGCAAAGAGATGGAGAATGCAAAATCCGGAGATGCTGCTTCGGTCACCACAGCTTCCCTACTCCCAGCGCCAACAAGGAAGGTCGGTCTTGTGAGAGCTTCCAGCGGCCGAGATGGAGGACAACCCCTGCGCTTGCCTGGCCCGGATGGATCTGGTAGGAAGAGTCCTGGACATCCCTTCACAACTTTGGGTTGAGGTAAGCCACGGAACGGGACTTGGTGTTGGGACAGAGGTGTCGGGGATTCATGGCCCCTTGAGCCCGTGGGTGGGAGTGATTCAGTGTCCACTACCAACTACCTGCCCGCGGAGGAGTGTGACACCTCCGACCTGGAGTCGGTCTCCGATGTGGGAGACGACGTCGTCATAGACAAATTGTTTGCTGAGAAGGGCTGGGACAAGATGCCTCTCTCCTCATACCGTAGAGCCAGGGATCCACCTATGTCCACAGGGGATAGTACACCCCAGGTGGAGGCACCAGCGCCTGAGGAGGGACCCGTCCCCTGCCTGCCCTTCAGTCCCCGGTGCCTCCTGCACCTATCACCGGGGACAAGAGACTGTCGCTGCGGGCGCCTATGCCCAAATCGGAGGTGGTCAAGGCACCTCGCCATCCGGATTCGATTGTCCTGCTGGGTGAGGGAGACCACTCTACCATGCCTCCCTTGTCTAGGCTTCAGCATTTATTCTGCCAGAAAGTTGCCAAGGAGTATGGGTGCGAGTACCCATACTTATCTAAGGAGCTACTTTATGAAGCAGAAGTCTGCAGGGAACGCTGGTATAATGACTTCATGTGGACACACATCAAAGTCCCACACGCACGCAGGTACCTCGCTTGTTCCCCAAAAGCATCTCAAAGGTTCAAGGACTGTAAAGCAGAGTGGATGTTGGGTCGGCACATCCATGCTGACAAAGTGTTGATTCGACGGAAGAAGGGGAGGATGTCGAATATCACATAGAGACTGTGGATCAACATTTTAAACCCTCATGTCTTGCCGCATCCCAGGTTCTAAATGTAGGAGAAAAAGACTCCTTTCTTTGTGCCTTGCAAGTTTGCTGAACTTTCCGGGGTTTGTTTTTCCTTCCCGGAAACCCAGGAACTGTACCCGAGTTTAACGGGTGTTGTGCTCTTTGGAGGAATGGGGGACTGTTGCTGTTGTTTTCTTCCTTCTTCCCTTCTACAAAGTGATCATGGACTTTGGGGTGTAGTTAGGGCCAAAGTACAGAAGAAAAAAAAAAAGTTTGTTCAAGGATTCAACAAGTGCTTTTACCGTGGTACTGTCACCAGGTGGCAGTGCTGCGCAACGTTATTCACTTTACACCACATACTCCTTGGAAGGAAAAGGTTTCTCTTTGGGGAGATTTTTTTCGTTCCAACACCCACACGTGTCAGGGAAATTGTGTGTTTGATTTCTTTTTTGTCCCCTCTGCAGGAGAACGTCTGTCAAGACCGCTGAAAATGGGGCGGGTCTTAGTTTGTGATGTGGGGGGAGGAAAGAAAAATAATATCAGTGGTGTTATTGTGATATGTATGCTGTTGTGTGTTGTTTCCCTTTTCCTTTCCATGTCAGGTTCAGGCACAACCACCATTTTTTCCCTATTCGTCTTTCAGGACAGCCACAATGAGAGACCTAGGCTCCTCCCCTTCCACAGGAAACACTGCGCCAGCCCCTATAAATTCTTACTTCCCCTGCCGGCCTTCAGTTGTTAGTGTTTCCTCCGGAGGGGAGACACTGTGCAAGGAGCCAGACTAAGTCAGTCGGGGGACTGAGGCATTTCTTACCTGAAAGGAAGCAGGGGCTTCCAGGGTATTGTGGATTAGTCACCCACCTTCCGTGAGCCACCCCAGCCTGGTCGAGTGCGGCTGAAGGCTGAGGGGGGCCCCTATCGCATCCACAGGGCCGCAGCAAGGAGGCAATCCGTCCTCCGTGTATATGGATACATGCCGCATTTTTTTGGAACTCGCGGGCCGGACGACGTGGCGACATCATTTCGGCGGAGGGCGGATGCTTTCCCTTTAACCCGTGACTTCCGGTTCCGGGTCGCGGTGCTGATAGGGGCCCAGGCAGAAGCTGGAGAGAGTCCAAATCACGCAAGGAGTGTCCTTAGCGTAGGACTCAGCGGAAGCAGCCACCTGCAGTCAGCATGTCGGAAGCAGAGGCTCAAGCGGCACACACTGACACCACCTCCAGCCTTCCTAAGGTAAGAGTACCCTGGGGTGGGTTCCTCTCTACCTAGGAATACCCCTCCATGCATGGTTCCTGTCCATGGGGGGGTAGTCCCCCTGGGTGGTCAGGGGGGGAGACACTGATGCCTTACATATAGAAGGTTCAGCGCTCTCCAGGGGTTGTACTTATTTGTCAAAAAAAAAAAAGTATATTTTGTACTAAATTTTTTGTATGATTTTGTTGTCTTCCTGTATTCTAGAAGGCTACAGAGAAATCGAGATCAACCCATACCTCTAAAAAGAAGTGTGCCTCCTGTAGGGACACGCTAAAGGAGGCATGGGGGAAGGTCTTATGTAAAAATTGTATTGACACCCTGGTGAAAGAAAGGGATTCAGAGCAGGAGTCTGATCTGACAGCTTCCGTGAAGGAGCTCTCGTCCACCTTTTCGTCTTTCAAAAGCTTATTTGAAAGATTTCAACTCCCCTCTGTTCCCACTTCCCAGGTTACAACCCCCTCACCGGCTCAGGGCCCTGTACCGGCTAACGCTGCCACTACTTCCAGGGCAGAGGAGGTTGCAGGCCCTTCCGGTGTACAACAGGCACATCCAGATAGTGTCACCTCTGAGTCTCAAGAGGACTCAGACGGAGAAACCCAGGACGGGGAGTCCAGGAAAACCTCCAGGTATAAGTTGTCCCTGGATGAGGTAGATGACCTCTTGGGAGCAATTTATACCACCCTCGGTATACAGACCAATACAAAACCCTTGACCCTTCATGATAAAATGTATAAGGGACTGGGTGAACAGAAGAAAAAAGTCTTCCCTGTACACGATGTACTGATTGACACTGTCAAAAGGGAATGGCAGGACCCCGAGAGGAAACCCTTCTTTTCTACATCTTTAAAAAGAAGATTTCCTTTTTCGGATGACCCAATGTCCATTTGGAATAAAAACCCCAAATTAGACGCCGCCTTCTCCCAGGTCTCTAGGAACACAGACCTAGCGTTCGAGGACATGGGAGCTTTGGCGGACGTCATGGACAAAAGGATAGACTCCCTATTAAAAAGAACCTGGGACTCTACTATGGGTAATTTAAGGCCTGAGATGGCCGTTACAGTTGTGGCCCGCAACTTAGAACATTGGCTCCTTAAAATCCAGGAGCACATTGAGGCTGGGACGGCTAAAGAAATAATTCTAGCGTCCTTTCCGACTATCTTGCAAGGAGTTGCTTATATAGCGGACGCCTCTGCGGAATCTGTCCGCATGTCAGCCAGGTCGGCAGCCCTGGCCAATTCTGCCAGAAGAGCCCTCTGGCTAAAGACTTGGCCAGGCGACAGTGCCTCCAAGGCTAAGCTGTGTGGGATACCCCTAACGGGAGACCTACTCTTTGGCCCCGGTCTCGATTCAGTTCTGGACCGGACGGCAGATAAAAAGAAGTCCTTTCCCCCCAAGCGGAAGGCCCCAGTATTATCAAAAAAGGGGTTTCATCCGCAGGGTCAGAAGGGGGCTCCCAGGCCTGAAAAGCAAAGAAAGACCTGGACCCCTAAGGGCAGAGGCAGAGGTGGAGCGATTTTTCGCGCTCCTCAACAGCCCGGGAAAAACCCCTGACTCTCTAGTCAGAGTGGGAGGAAGACTGGGGATCTTCCTCCCACTATGGGAGACAATTTCCCCCAACCAATTTATTCTGGGGATTATAAGAAGGGGGTACCATTTAGAGTTTGCAAGCCCCCCCCCCCAGAGATATCTTGTCACTTCTCTTCCCAAATGCAGGGAGAAATCCCAAGCCTTGTTGGGAGCTCTGGAAAGTCTGGAAAGTCAGAACGTAGTATGCAGAGTTCCAGAAGCAGAGGAGGGAAGGGGATTCTATTCCCACATTTTTGTGGTAAAGAAACCTTCCGGAGAGTTCAGACTAATTCTGAACCTAAAGCCCCTGAACAGATCAATTGTTTACAAACGATTCCGGATGGAGTCGATTTTTTTCTGTCAGGGCCCTCCTCCCCCCCCAATTGCTTCATGGTGTCTCTGGATCTCAGAGACGCATACCTGCACATCCCAATTGCAGAAAACTCTCAACGTTTTCTACGTCTAGCAGTCAACCTAGACGGAACAGTAGTGCACCTACAGTTCAAAGCACTGCCATTCGGGCTATCCTCGTCCCCCCGCATTTTCACCAAGGTTCTGGCGGAACCGTTGGCGTTTCTGCGTCTTCAGGGAGTATCCATCATAGCTTACCTGGACAATCTGCTTCTATTCGCAGCATCCCCAGAACAGCTATCCAGAGACCTGGAAAAAACAAGGAGGGTCCTTACGGACCTAGGGTGGCTTCTAAATTTAGAGCAGTCCAGCCTAGTCCCGTCACAGAGGATAATGTACCTAGGGTACGCTTTGGACTCAACTCTTTTGAGAGTATTCCTCCCGATGGAGAAGATCCTGAAGCTAGACAGGGCAGTGACGTCCCTTCAGAGCAATCTCCAAGTGACAATCAGATATCTGATGTCAACTTTGGGTCTGTTGACATCTACGCTCCCAGCAGTCCAATGGGCAGGACTGCACTTTCGCCCACTACAAGCCTTCGTTTTGAAGATTTGGGACCATAGTCTAGAAGCTCTAGACAACCTGGTTCAGGTACCTGCTCAGGTAAAGAGATCCCTCTGGTGGTGGAGGAGGGTTCCAAACCTGTCACAGGGGCGTCTGTGGTTTGTCCCGGTATCTCGGGTGATAACCACGGACGCAAGTGGCAAAGGCTGGGGGGCACACCTGGGATCCCTCCCAGCACAGGGCACCTGGGAATTAGAGGATCTAAACAGGTCGTCCAACTGGAAAGAGCTGAAAGCAGTGGGTCTAGCGCTCAAGTTTTTTCAGGAACAACTCCGGGGTCACCACACTCAGGTGAGGTCAGACAACTCTTCGGCCGTAGCCTATTTGAACAAGCAGGGCGGCACAAGGAGTGGAGTCTTGTCGGTCCTAGCAGCAGACATTCTGGGCTGGGCCGAAATCAACACACTCTCACTCTCAGCAATCTTCCTGAGAGGCGAGAGGAACGTCATAGCAGACTTCCTCAGTCGGACACAACTGAGAGAGAGCGAATGGGTCCTCAATCAGGAGGTTTTCCTGCTCTTAGTCAGAAGGTGGGGGCCACCAGAGGTGGACCTTTTCGCGTCAAAGAGAAACGCGAAAGCCCCCTGTTTCTTCTCTCTAAACAGGGGAGAAGGAGAGTTGGGAGTGGACGCACTAACCCAAAGTTGGGAATTCAGAATGTGTTATGCATTCCCACCACCGGTTCTGTTGCCCGCTGTCCTAAGGAAGTTTCAGATAGAAAACACTTCCCTGATTCTAGTGGCACCACATTGGCCCAAGAGAGCATGGTTCTCAGTTCTCAAACAGTTGGCTGTAGAACCACCCTTTCTTCTTCCACCTCGAGAGGATCTCCTCTCACAGGGTCCGGTCCTTTGTCCCCAGGTACACAGATGGAGACTAGCGGCTTGGCTACTTGAGGAGGGCATGTTAAAAGCCAAAGGCTTTTCAGAGAGGCTAGTTACCACCCTCCTTAATAGTAGGAAAAGGGAGACTCGCCAGATCTATAGAAGAGTCTGGCTCCGCTTTAACAAGTGGTGTGCCGACGGTTCCTGTTCGATCCATAATTCCACGTCCATACTAGAATTTCTTCAATGTGGGGCAGATAAGGGTCTTTCCATAGCGACCCTTAAAAGTCAAATTTCAGCACTCAGTGCTTACTTAGAGAAACCTCTGGCCTCTGATCCCTGGGTTGTCAGGTTTTTCAGTGCCCTATCCAGACTGAGACCAGCTCAGAATCCACCATTTCCCAGTTGGGACCTGTCTTTAGTTTTGCAGACCCTTACGGACGCTCCCTTTGAACCCCTAGAGGAGTGTCTACTAAGGGATCTAACTTTAAAAACAGCATTTTTGGTTGCAGTGACCACTGCTAGGAGGGTCAGTGAGTTAGAAGCTCTATCCATTAGACCCCCTTTTTGTATTATTTTTCCGGATCGGGTCGTTTTAAAGACCGATCCGGCATTTTTGCCCAAGGTGACTTCAAAATTCCACAGGAATCAGGAAGTAATCTTGCCTTCTTTTTGTCCAAACCCCTCAGGTGAAGGGGAGTTGAAATTCCACACATTGGATGTCAGGAGATGCATCCTGCACTACCTAGAACAGACAAGAGTCTTTAGAAAGTCAGACTCTCTGTTTATTTTATTTTCTGGGGCCAGAAAGGGTTACAAGGCGTCTCGACGCACTATTGCCAGATGGCTCAGAACAGCCATAGGACAGGCATATTCCTTAGCGGGTAAAGAGGTCCCTACAGGAATAAAGGCACACTCCACCAGATCTCTGGCAGCCTCTCAGGCAGAAAGGGCTGGAGCAACGCCAGAACAAATATGCAAGGCAGCAACTTGGTCCAGCTACGCTACCTTTGTTAAGCATTACAGAGTGGATCTGGTGTCGGCAGGTGAGCAAGCCTTTGGGCGAAAGGTTTTGCAAGCTGTAGTCCCACCCTAGTTGGTAAGTGCTCGTTTATCCTCTCATTGTGGCTGTCCTGAAAGACGAATAGGGAAAATTAGAGTTACGCTTACCGGTAACGTCTTTTCCAGTAGTCTTTCAGGACAGCCCTAGTACCCACCCTAAAACAATTGGGTGGGGTCTTACTAAAGACCGGAACGCAGCATGATAGAGATAATAATAGTATGCTATTAATGTGTTCTTGTGTCTCCCCAGCTGTCCGGAGGTGATCTCAGAAAAACTGAAGGCCGGCAGGGGAAGTAAGAATTTATAGGGGCTGGCGCAGTGTTTCCTGTGGAAGGGGAGGAGCCTAGGTCTCTCATTGTGGCTGTCCTGAAAGACTACTGGAAAAGACGTTACCGGTAAGCGTAACTCTAATTTTTCAAATATAATTTTTTTTTGTGCATTTTGAAGCAGTCTCTGGATGGAGGTTATATTGGCTCCCTTTGGGGCATGACTTGATCCAGACTCTGGGGACCAGTGTCATATTGCTGGGGGGAGAGTGTAGCGGGTGTCAAATTTAGTGGGGTGTATCTGGGCAATAGATAGCCCAGATACATTGATTTTTAGGGATTTATGGACACTTTGGGGTGTGGGAGGTATGAATGGTGTCATGGTCCCTGCGGTCCCTGGGTGGCGCTGTCGCCTGAGACTGGGGTTGAACTGCCATTCTAGAGCCGTGCCCTTTGTGTCCTCTCGCGGCAGTAGTACGGCGGGGTGGGGAACCCGCTGTGCCTGCTGGGAGAGGATATAAAATGGGCGGACATCTTGCGCACGAGGTCCATTCCCCAGGCACCTTCAGCCTGGGGGCTGCTGCGGTTCGTCTGTACCCAGGCACCCTCGGCCTGGGCGCGTGGAGTCGAGTTCCATCCCAGGCCCCTTCAGCCTGGGGTGAGGTACTTTACCAGGAGGCCTGGGGCCCAGTACCTTCGACTGGGTCCCGCGAGGGCAAAGCATTCCTAAGGTGCCCCTGGTATTGGGCGCCTGAATCCAGGGCGTAAGAGACCGGAGAGGTGACCTCCCCGAAGAGCCAGCGCAGCATTTGCTGGTGACGGTGGAGGCCTCTGGTGACTGTCCGGATGAATGTCTTCCTCTGACAGGGGTCGTTTGTTCTAACGGAGGTATTTCATATTTTCATGGTCTGTGGCAGAGACCAATTTCCATCAGGTCAGTGGCAGGCCTCATCCAAGGCCTGTGGCAGGGGCCTCAACGTTCACCCAGGTCAGTGGCAGGGACCAAATTCACAGTCGATGGCAGCGACTGTGCGCCAAGCCTGTTTGCACTAAACGTAACAGAAGAGACTTTATTCATTGTGTTGTGCCTGGACCTACTCCTTCCCACACCCTGTCTGTTCTTTTAAAGTTCAACCAGCCTACCTATTGATCAAAGCAATAAAACAGAGTTGGACTTTTTATTGGTGTGGAACTCGTGTTACTGGAAGCTAAGTGTCCCTGTCAGTGACAGTGGCAATCATCCTCCATGGAGAAGCTGAGGCTCCGGCCTAAAACGCAGACCCGAAGGTAAACGGTTTAGCACATATCTCTGCATACTACATCAGAGAGCTGAGCTGGTTGTGTGCATCTTTCCCCCTTCTCCCAGATACCCCTAGACGAGTGAAACCAGCCATAAAGAGAGGGTAGAAGGTGGGGGAAGACCATACTCATATAATTTAGTTTTTTGCTTTAGTCACCCTTTTTTATTTTATTTTTACTATTATTTTTTATTATTTTTCATTAGTTCAATTGTGTCAGTGCCTTCCTTCTATATACAGTATATTCCTATTTCCATCTGGTCAGCCCAGCCTAGGGTTGTTGGGGATCGGATTGTGTTTTGTTTCCAGGGTTGTGATGTGCGGCAGTCCTTTCCTCCCCCTCTTCCGTTGGTGGGGGTCGGGATTGACCTCCTGCACATCGGCGTCATGCACTGATGCCCCGCTTGCGGCGTCAATCGACTCCTCAATGTTGGGGACGTTCTTTTCCATCTCACGCCGCAGACTAGGTGGGCGTGGACCCACTGCTGGCAGAGATGTCGTATGCGGATGGGGTCTCGCCTCCCTGATGCTGCATTGTCATGCTTGCATGACATTGGCGGGACTCCACCCTTGACTGGGGATATAAAGCCTGAGTCAGCTGGTGGCTCACTTTGCATGATCCTATCACTTGGAAGGGTACTGTCATGGACGTATGCCTCTGGTACCCACAACAAGGCCCAGGCACATCCCTGCTAGTAGACTTCCAAGTATAAACAGAAGTTTTCCATTGCGCATGCGCCAATTGCGCACGCGCGTGCGCCAATTGCGTGCGCTAATCGCGCACACGCGCGTGCGCACACAGTAACACTGTCTTGGCGCCCAGTGGCCTTTAAAAGGGGCTTCCTCTGTCCAGGCTCTTGCTGTCTGATCTGCAGTTATCCAGTGACCTGATCCTGAACTTGCACCTGCTGTTACTTTGACTTGGCTTCCTGACCTTGCTGCTGTCTCCAGTCCTGACCTTTTGGCTTCCTAGACCCAGTCCTGCTCATCTGCCTGCCTGATCCTCTGTTGCCTGATCCAGCCTGAACTTGACCTTCTGCTGCCTGATGCTTCTGCCTGTATCTGATCCGCTGTGCATGACCTGGCTCGTCTGACCTTTCTCCTGCCTGCTGCTTGTATCCGTATCTTCCGGCATCCTTGGCTACCTGCATCAGCTAATCTGCACCTTCCAGCCGCATCCTCAGCTACCTGCACCCGCTGGCCTGCATCACCTGACCTGCATCTTCAGCTGTCCATAGCAGTCTTCTCATCTAGCCCAGGAGAACCTAACAGGCACTCATACCCCACTGTGCTCCTTCGGCCACTGTCCCAACTCCAGTGACCTGGGAACCAGGGCTGTACGAGAGGTCTCCCTCTGCACGTCAGGCTCACCTCCAAGGTACGTGTCAGGTACTCAGACATAAGTTAGTCCATGAACTATTTATCACAGGTAATTATTTGGGGTTAATACATCACTTTTCCACATTTACTTTTTTTGGGGGGTGCATTACTTACGGGACAGTATCCAATTTGTCTAGTGGGCACATTCACATCTAATTACCACCTTACATGTAGTCCCCTTGAGGGAACACCTAGATGACCCTTCACATTCCATACATTTTTACCTATTTAATTTATAATTTTCCTATACATCCCTGTAGGACATCAAGCACAATAAGCCTACACATATAACATTGCTGTGGTCACCTGGCTTTCTTTTGGCTGCTTCGTAGTCCTTGGAAGGTTGTCCCGCCTCAACCCCGGGGGAGACGCTTTACCTGAGATCCCCACAAGTTCCCGTGCAGAGGTTGGACCCAGTTTTGGGGCAGAGTTGTAAGTCATTAACCTGCCGCTATCCTTTTGGAAAATAACCCTTTCTCCCCCTTTTTAAAGGGCATTTTTAATTGTTGATATTCTTTTACAGTATACTGTTGTACTACACTCCCGATGAGTGCCTGTAACTCCATGAAACGCGTCAAGTGCTATTATATATCAAGACACAGCTGGTTTATGTATGCATATATGTTAATGTATCCAATTTATTGTTCATGTTATCATGTCAATTTATTTTTGTATTTCATGCTATGAGCAGTATAAATCAAGTGCAAGTCATGTGACTACCAATTTATTCGATACAATACCTATTTAAGAATTTGAGATTGCAATAAACACATTAATTCATTTATATTTATATATATATATATATACATATATATATATATATATATATATATATATATATATATATATATATATATATTATGTTTTTATTCCATTTTATTTGATATGGCGGGCCTCATTCATAGTCCCAATTTCTCTCCTTTCCTGCAGATATTCCAATGTCACTATGAGGGGGCCAGCAGCATCTTTGTCCACAGGCAAAGCTGGATGTGGTCCATCCACAGGCAGGGCACTTTTGTCTCTGTTTAGTGATGTTGCCCATGCTATCCAGCCATAGCATGTAGAGGAGGTGGTGAACTGGCTTACTAAACCATCCTCATCCTCTATGACCCAAGCTGACACTAGTGTGCACTCCACCGCAGCTGCCAGAGTGGCTTATTCTGCCTCATTGTCCACATCTACTTCTGCCATAGCCCCAGCATCATGCATTGAGGAGTCAGCTGAATAATTGGAATACTGAATAAGCCACTTACTTCTTGAGGATGCACAGACATTACTGGATTCTGATGTTGGTTTTGAGAGGGGAGAACACTGATAAACAAGCAGCAGCGTATTGCCAACTTGGCTCCAGTGATGATGAGGATGGAGGGGATGATGCTGATGAGGTCACTGATGCGATTTGGGTGCCGGATAGAGCAGAGGAGGAAAGTGAGGGGGAGAAACAACCCCAATGAGACTGGATGTCCTTCAGAGACATCCATCATGGAAGTGTAGAGATGAGAGCAGCTATTACATCAGATTTTAGAGCTGTTATCCCCTGACCGACTTCCCACAGCTCAACTGTGTGGGTCTTGTTTAGCACATGTGCAGCCGATCACACTGTTGCTATTTGCAATCTCTACCGCAAGCAGATCAAGCATGGCAAAAACACGAGCCCTTTGGGTATCACATACTTGACAAGGCATTTAACCTCCAACCACTCAGCCCATTGGCTAGAGCACCTGGAAGCCACTCACAAGGGACACAATTCTTCTACTCCTTCGTTCTCACCTTTTATGTCTACCCCCGCTATATCTCATGACCTCTCAGCAGCCTTTACTGATAGGGATTATGGTATAGCAATGGGTGTCACAGGTCCTTGCAAAACATCTGCCAGCTGAAGAGTATTGTAGGAAAACTTCTCTGCCCCATGGCTGCTGCAGTGAAAAACAAATACACTCCCTGCCACCCACATGCTCAGCGTCTAAATTCCAGCTAGTCCAAATTGCTGGCTTTACAACTCCTGCCTTTCTATTTAGTGGATATTTCCCCCTTCCATGAATTTGAAGAATGTGCTGTACCACAATGACAGGTTCCCAGTCGCTATTTCTTTGCACATGAGGCCATTCCAGCTCTGTACCATCATGTGGAAGGCAAAGTTTTGGCATCGTTTGGCAAGGCAGCCAGCAGCAAGGTCCACCCTACCTGCAACTAGGAAGGATGTAGGACAGGGATCAGTGCTGGAGCTTGTTTTGCCCCCACCTCTTCATACAGCTGGTGGTGATTATGCAAGATCTGTCAGCTCCACCCCTTCCTCCTCCTACATGCCTCCCTTTGTTGGATAGTCCTATGAACCACCAGTACCCCTTAAACGCTCAAGGGGCCATTCAATGAGTCAGGCTAAAAGTTGCCATGTAGTTCTTCAGCTGGTCTGTCTAGGGGACAGGAGCCACACTAGAGCAGAGATTCTTTCAGCTCTGAAGGGGCAGGACCAAACGTGGTTCATGCCACAGAAGGTTGAGCCAGGAATTGTGGTGTGTGATAATGACACTAAACTTCTGTCCACCCTTTAACAGGGAAAGTTGACACATGTGCCATGCCTGGCACATGTCCTCAATTTGGTGGTGCAGCATTTCTAAAAATATGGAAACCCGGTTTGCAAAATCTTCTAAAGCAGGCCAGAAGAGTTTGTGGCCATTTTAAGTGGTCATACACAGCTAGTGTTCAGTTGGCTGAAATTCAGCAGGAATTCTACCTGCTTGTAAACCGCCTTATTTGTGACATGCCCACTAGGTGGAACTCAACGTTGGCAATGCAGCAGAGAGCCATCAACAAGTACCTGTGTGAGTATGGCACAAGGACAGGCTCAGGGCACCTTGGCTTTTTATCCCTAAACCAATTGCTGCTGATAAAGGATGCATGCACTGTACTGTCACCATTTGAGAAGGTGACAAGGATGGTGAGCCATAACCATGCATGTGTCTGTGACATAATCCTTCTTGTGTTCATGCTGGAGCATACTCTGCATGGCATTATGGACAGAGAACTTGAGGCAGAGCAGTGGGAGAAAGAGGAGGACTTCCTTTCCTCTCAGGGCCCGCTTTATGCAGACACCATTCTTGCGACGCCACAGAACACAAAAGAGGAGAGGGAGGATGAGGATATTCTGGCAGTTTTGGTGGCATTAAAGCAGAGGAAGACATACGTTAAAATTTAAGAGATGGTTCTTAGTCCCCAGAAACCTTGGGAGTATTACGTGGTTGGGAGGAGGCAGTTTCAGATACTGTAATTCACAGTGACCCAGAGGACTCTGCTTTCCATGCCTTGCAGAGCATGGGCACCTTTATTCTTCAAAGCCTGCAAAATGAACTGAGAATTTGTGGCATCAAGGATAAGGGTCATTATTGGTTGGCAACCCTCTTTCACCACTGTTACAAGGGGAATGTCCTGGAACTCATCCTGCCCTTGCAGATGGAGCAGAAGATGAAATATCTTGAGGACACCTTAAATAGGAGTTTATGTAATGCCTTTCCAGACTCTGGTAGGATATAGGAAAAAATATATATATAGTCGCGCTAACTTATGACTGAACATAAGCCCACCACTGAATAATTGAAAAAAATCCAAATACCAACAGTGATAAATCATATAAATACTCAATGAAGAACCATGAAAAATCTGTAAATTATAAATAATAATAAGGTGAGTGAACCATGATTAAACAGTTAATAAGATGATAGTCCACAACTGCTATATGAAACTCTCAAGGTTCACGTCTAAAAGTCCATAATAAACAAAACACCCGTGAGTAAGTGTCCAAAAAAGCCAACGACAGAAATCTTCTTATAATCCGTGACTTTCACCACCACCAGTAAGAATTCCTGCTTACCAAAAAGCGATGGTCCCCTATGACAGAGGACCTAAAACAGCCTCAAATGATACTCAGTGGAACCTCCGGATTTCAGCAGATGATAAACTTCAATGGTTTAGTAGCCCGACAGCTCATACAGTCTCATGCGAATGTTCAACATCAACATGAAAAGAAGGAAGGACACCGAATAGTGTAAAATCCTTGGTGTACATTTATTAAAAGAATAATGGAATCATACTCACAAAAGCAGTTAAAAAGACAGCCTTAAAGTGCATCAGCGCCGACCGGTCAGAGGCGCTGGCACACAAATACGTCCGTGGAAGCCGAGCAGTGGAGGGTGACGTCAGCACAAAGCTCGTATCCTGCCCTACGCGCTTCGTGAAAATTCACGTCGTCTCGGGGCACCTTTACGCGTTTCGTGAAAATTCACGTCGGTAGGATATAGTCTCATGGAAAAGCTAGTTTTGAGGCTTCTATTGGTCAAAGGAGGAGCGATGGAGAAGGGGCAACCTAAGTGATGCATTTAAAAAAAAATAGTCCTTGGCGCCCAGGGCTGTTAGCTTCAATCCCATCGGCAGTGTCTGCATCATATGGTGGAGAGTTTTCTAGGGAAAAAAACAGACATGGAGGGCTTTCCAGTAGACGATCCACTGGGTTTCTTGGTCATGAGAATAGACCCCTGGCCAGAACTTGTAAATAGGGATGAGCTTTGAGTTCGAGTGTATATACTACAGGCAGGCAGTTGATTCAGTTAGCTGCAGTATATTCAGTATACTGTATCAAGTTTAACTAGATCTCACTGCAGAGCATTCCTGTTGTTCTGTTCCTAATATACTGCAGGCAGGCAGTTGACTGAGTTAGCTGCAGTATATTCAGTATACTGTATCCAGTTTAGCTAGATCTCACTGAAGGGCGTTCCTGTTGTTCTGTTCCTAATATACTACAGGTAGGCAGTTGATTCAGTTAGCTGCAGTATATTCAGTATACTGTATCCAGTTTACATCGATCTCACTGCAGACCGTTCCTGTTGTTCTGTTACTAATATACTACAGGCAGGCAGTTGATTCAGTTAGCTGCAGTATATTCAGTATACTGTATCCAGTTTAGCTAGATCTCACTGCAGACCGTTCCTGATGTACTGTTCCTAATATACTACAGGCAGGCAGTTGATTCAGTTAGCTCCAGTATATTCAGTATATATATATATATACATCCCAGGCTTTGTGTGTGTGTGTGTATATATATATATATATATATATATATATATATATATATATATATATATATATATATATATTGTATACAGTTTAGCTAGATCTCACTGCAGAGCGTTCCTGGTGTACTGTTCCTAATATACTACAGGCAGGCAGTTGATTCAGTTGGCTCCATTATATTACCAAAAAAAGAGAAAATTAAAAAAGAGACAGACAAATAGAGTTCCCTACAAAACTTATTGAAGCTTAAAGCTGTATCAAAAATATATAATTAGACATAAAACCCTGTCCCCTATATTAAATAGGTAAACCTACCCAGAACATTCCCCATTCCCCCAGTGACGGCAATATACTGGTAACTGAAGTGGGACCAGTTCCCCTAGGAGAGGGAAACATAAGACACAAAATGCAAAACCCACCCTCCCCCAAATCAAAACACCCCCTAGTACACCTAACAATGAACTAAGTCACTAACTAATAGATCCCTAATGTGTTCCTACACAGGACAGTGATTCCCTGTAATGACAGGCTATTGATGTCCACTGTCCATGTGTGGAAAGCAAGCGCTGAAGTAATCACGTGAAAAGAAAGGAGGAAAGGAAAAACATACCGCTCAAAAGCTTGAGAATTCACCAAATAGCTGCTTCCGCCCGGTCACTCACACAGGTGCTGGCTCTGCACTGATGCATGGGAGAAAAAGAAACCCTGGACTGCCGCACTCTGTATAGACAGTGATTTATTCCAAAATTTCAGGTAAAAAATCCAAATTCAAAATAAATCCATAAATCCAAAACAACAAATGCAGATAGTGTGCATGCAGGGAAGGGTGGCTAACGCGTTTCACGTCACGAGTTTGACGCTTACTCATAGCTAGGGTGTGTGGGAATCAATAGAGGTATAAATGAAAAATAAAGTAACTTTACACCAATCAGTACTGAAAGAACACAGCTGACTGGGATAACCTTATGTTTGATTCCGACACTCCCAAGAAAGGGTGAGGGGGGAAGGGAATAGCACTCTTTTGAAGACCATTCACAAAAATACAAAATTACAAAATGTGTATAAATTATAAACTAAACACTTAATGCTTAAACATAGACACACCAAAGTGTGTCTATATATTATTTAAAGTGAATGAATATGACAGTGATAAGTATGAATGTCAATTAATTAAGTTCAAAAAATGAACGGAAAAATCTTTTTAAATGGTGTGTCTATGTTTAAGCATTAAGTGTTTAGTTTATAATTTATACACATTTTGTAATTTTGTATTTTTGTGAATGGTCTTCAAAAGAGTGCTATTCCCTTCCCCCCTCACCCTTTCTTGGGAGTGTCGGAATTAAACATAAGGTTATCCCAGTCAGCTGTGTCCCACACACCCTAGCTATGAGTAAGCGTCAATTCGTGACGTGAAACGCGTTAGCCACCCTTCCCTGCATGCACACTATCTGCATTTGTTGTTTTGGATTTATGGATTTATTTTGAATTTGGATTTTTTACCTGAAATTTTGGAATAAATAACTGTCTATACAGAGTGCGGCAGTCCAGGGTTTCTTTTTCTCCCGTGAAAAGAAAGGAACAGAAAAAAATATATAATGTTTGTTTGTTTGGGACACCACTCAACTCAGACAGCTGTAATGAATGAGACATCAGTCACAAGTCCAAAGAGACAAAGGAACTAATAGATTCATTATTGTCCATTCATAGAGATCACCCTGTCAAACAGGTGTAAGATCGGTATGTGTATTGTCTCATATGCTCTTTTGAAATACACAGTTGTTGAAAAAAATGGGAGAAATGTCAAAGCACTGTAGAATATTCAAAGATTTGTTCACCTGAATTATAACTTCACAAGCAGGAGTAATATGATCACAAAAACAGATTACCTACGGGTATTTCCCATTTGTTCAAAGCAGTTATTTTTCAGTTATTTTTCAAGATGTCTGTGTTCACAAAGCTACTCATTGTTTTACTGCCAGGCGTCACTCATAAAGAGCTTAACCGATCCGTTGATGCATGTATGTCCACAGTAATGAGTGCACGACTTATTGGCAAACAAGTTGTATGATGATTATTTGAAACAGTGATTGAGACAGTTCTCCAAAGAGATATTATTCACAGGTTTACTCACTGTTTGCTGACAAGGGTTACTCGCAGGGATCGTAGCCAATCCATCAGTCCGTGTATATCCATAACACTGAGTGCACTGCTCATTCGAGAACAGATTTGATGATATTCAGATGAGACAGTAATTAAAACTCCTCGATATTCTGATATTAATCAGTTTAAATCTCCATGTGATGTCCTCCAGGAAGCTGCATTGTGGCTCTAATTAAAGCATCACAGAGCCAATGCGGGGGTGACTCAGCTCGGTGTGGGTCGGGGATGCTAATCCAAAAAGATTTACATGTTTCGTTGGGGAACAGTTTACAGACACTCGTTTAAAAATGGGGCCACAACCCACCCTTAATTGCTCTAATGGAACACAGGTGCTACCAACCTATTCACTTATTAACCATTTTGTGTGATATCACTACAAGTGCTCAAACCTTTTTTTAAAACAATGTATCAGTGTGCTGCCCTGCATAAAAAATAATAGAGTCTCCCTAATGGAGTACATGACAGTGTGCGTTCAGACACAAATATCACACATAGCATCCGATTATCAATACAATATCATTAGATCACATCTCCACCCCAGGGTCAGTTGATAGTCAGGCAGTCGCCCATATCAATCAGTAATATGGTTAGTCCCTACACGATCCAATCTCCGCCCGATGGGTCCGACACAAGGAGCAAGGTAATAATAGGTTTTGAATACAATTACATATACTGTCCCATGGGCTACATATAGTTATCATATATGTTTTTGAAAAAGGAACAACCTCAGTAATATATAGCATCATGTAGAAATTGCTCATTTGTCGGGTGCCACGGGTAGCTGATAGATCGCGGTACTACAGAACACTATAGTTGGGCTAGCATTTTATTATTATTTGAACCATCAATAGGGCAGAGTGTCGAAGGGAGGGGGGGGCGGAAAGTGGATATATATCATTTGTTAGACCTTCATGCTACACATCGTATACAGTTTTATATCATACCCAAGCATATAACCATGTTTCTAATACATATGCAACACGCATTGCTTCTCCAAATGGCAGGATATATGTCTATGATGAGTTCAAATTATATCCATCTCTATCTAAATCCAAAACCCCTCAGATCACACTTATCAAAATGTCAAAATATACTATTATGGCAAGAGTATTAGTCCTGCAAGGGTTCAGTCATCCCTCCCTACTCATAGATGCCAGGACCCCTGCATACCAAAACCACACTATAGACAGGCATCCATATACAATCAATACCATAATCCAATCCTGGGGATCTCCCAGAGATAAACCACCTGATAGCACATCTATCGGTTCAAAAAAGGATATGAATGCATGTCGCTATGTGACCCTTGCATACTATAAAATCAAATGTTTTTTTTTACAGAACTGAAAATGAGTAGGTAATGGAACAAAACATAAATGGATAGATAGTCAAAAGTACATAGGGGGTCAATAGAGTGAGCACACCCACCCAGCAGGGTCGGTGGCCCACATCAGCTCATAGAAAGCACTGTAAGGACGTGTCACTATTTAACCCCTTCGGGGTCATAGAGTCCAGTAGAAATATCCACTTGGCCTCCTTTTGCAATAGGATTTTATCCCAGTCTCCCCTTCTATTGGATAATTCCAATTTGTAAATTACCATACATTGCATACCCGTGGCTCGTGCTCCATGGTGGTCCAACAAATGCATAGCCACAGGTGATGTGTCGTCCCTAGTGGCTATACTAGATACATGTTCCCCCTTTCTTTTTCAAAATTCTCTAATGGTTTTGCCCACGTAAATCTTCCCACATGGGCAGATAATTTGATAGATAACGTAGGTGGTAGATCAATTTACGAATGGTTTAATTCTATATGTATGTTTCCCAGAGGAGTCTTTAAATGAATTTGTTTTCATGACATATTTGCACACAGAGCAATGTCCACACGGGTACATACCTTTGGTTTGTGTAGCAAAAGATAAAGTAGTTTGATTTTTTGAATTTCCCCGAGTGTACTCACTATGGACTAGCGCATCACCTATAGTGGGTGTGCGCTTGGCTATTATGTTGGGACGGAAGCCTAATATTTGTTTCAATCTGTTATCAAGCATGAGAAAATGCCAATGTTTGCCCAATGCTTGTTTAAGGTAGTCCCAATGCGTACCATAAGTAGTCACCAGGCCTATCCTATCTGTATTCATTTTGTTTTTTCTCTCATCATCCAATTCTAGACCTAGGATCTTTTCCCGTCATTTTTTTCCATGCTTTAAACTTTGCTTGATATATCATAGTTAGGGTATCCCCTTTTCCTAAATCTTGGACCTAATCCCCTACTTTCTTTATGAAAATCTTTTATATGGGTACAGTTTCTGTGGATCCTTAAAAACTGCCCAGTAGGGATTCCTCTGATCAGTGCCCATGGATGGTGGCTGGTGGCATGGAGGAGGGTATTCCCTGCTGTAGGTTTTCTGAAAGTCTTGGTCACAATTTGTGTTCCTTCTTTACGGATCAATAGATCCAGGAATTCTATCTGTTCCTGATCCACCTTATGGGTGATAAAAATATTTCTGGTGTTATTATTTAATTCACCTATAAACTGCTCAAACTCAGGCATAGTCCCTCTCCACACCACCAGGACATCATCAATAAATCTTGCCCATAGGGCTACATGTTGCTTGAAAGCTGGATGGTGGTATACCTCCTGTTGTTCCCACCAGCCCAAATGTAGACAAGTATAAGATGGGGCACAGGAGGCCCCCATAGATACTCCCTGCTTTTGACGATAATATTTGCTATCAAAAATGAAATAGTTGTTATTAAGAACTAATTCTAACAACTCAATTAAAAATTCATGGTAGGCCGATCGTATCGGGGATGGGTGGACCATTAGAGAGGATCGGCAAATATATTGATAATAGAATTAAACATCTTAAAAAGGAATTACCCTCCTATGTACAGGATTCTGCTGACATCTTCCGAAAATTAAATAACATGGAAATACCAAATGACTGCCCATTGGCAGGTATTAATGTGGAGTCTCTCTATTCATCCATCCCCCATGAGATCGGAATACAGGCGGTATCCCAATGGTTAGACATGAGATCCCTAGCAGGCCCACAAAATTAATTTTTAATTGAGTTGTTAGAATTAGTTCTTAATGCCATGCCACCAATCACCATCCATGGTAACTGATCAGAGGAATCCCTACTGGGCAGTTTTTAAGGATCCGCAGAAACTATACCCATATAAAAGATTTTCATAAAGAAAGTACTGTAGGGAATTAGGTCAAAGATTTAGGAAAAGGGGATACCCTAACTCTACGATAAAACAAGCAAAGTTTAAAGCATGGAAAAAAGATGGGAAAAGATCCTAGGTCTAGAATTGGATAATGAGAGAAAATACAAAATTAATACAGATAGGATAGGCCTGGTGACTACTTATGGTACGAATTGGGACTACCTTAACCACTTCAGGCCCGGGCCAATTCTGACACTTCGCTCCTACATGTAAAAATCATAATTTTTTTGCTAGAAAATTACTTAGAACCCCCAAACACTATATATGTTTTTTTAGCAAAGACCCTAGAGAATACAATGGCGGTCATTGCAACTTTTTATCTCGCACGGTATTTGTGCAGCAATTTTTTCAAATGCGTTTTTTTGGGGAAAAAAACAGTTTCCTGCTCTAAAAAAAAAAAAAAAACAGTAAAGTTAGCCTAATTTTTTTGCATAATGTGAAAGATGAAGTTACGCAGAGTAAATAGATATCTAACATGTCACGCTTCAAATTTGCACACGCTTGTGGTATGGCGCCAAACTTTGGTACTTAAATATCCCCATAGGCAACGCTTTACATTTTTTTACTGGTTACATTTTTTGAGTTACAGAGAAGGTCTTGGGCTAGAATTATTGCTCTCACTCTAACATTCGCGATGACACCTCACACGTGTGGTTTGAACACCGTTTTCATATGTGGGCAGAACTTACGTATGCGTTCGCTTCTGCATGCGAGCACACGGGGACAGGGGCACTGTAAAAAAAAATATTATTTTTTTATTGTTAATTTTACTTTTTTTTTATTTTATTTTGACACTTTAAAAAAATAAATTAAAATTTTGATCACTTTTATTCCTATGTAAACATCCCTTGTAATAGGAATATGACATGACAGGTGCTCTTTACAGTGAGATATGGGGTCAATAAGACCCCACATCTCACCACTAGGCTGGGAAGCCTAAAAAAAAAAACAAAAAAAAAAAACACCGCTTCAAAGCCAAAGCGGCGCCGTTTTTTGGAATGCAGAGGCTCGGGCGTTACGTCATAGCATCGCGCCCGGCCTCCGACGATCATAGAGACTCCGGCGACCATCTGATCCGCTGAAAATCTCTGTGGTCAACATCCGGGGCCGGCGGATCCTGTAACCGACTCACCGATCGCACAGGTGAGTCGGGAGAAGCCCTGGAGGGTGGCGGGAGGGGGAGGGCGTCCCCTTCTGCTGCCCGTAAGAACGATCAAGCGGCGGAAAAGCCGCTATGATCATTCTCATGGTGCAGGGAATTGCCGGCTGAAACCGGCAATATCTGAATGATGCCTGTAGCTGCAAGCATCATTCAGATATACCCCCACAAAGCCAAGGACGTCATATGACCTGAAGTAGTTAAACAAGCATTGGGCAAACATTGGCATTTGCTCATGCTTGATAACAGATTGAAACAAATATTAGGCTTCCGTCCCAACATGATAGCCAAGCGCACACCCACTATAGGTGATGCGCTAGTCCATAGCGAGTACACTTGAGGAATTAAAAAAATCTAATTACTTTATCTTTTGCCACACAAACCGAAGGTATGTACCCGTGTGGACATTGCTCTGTGTGCAAATATGTAATGAAAACAAATTAATTTAAAGACTCCTCTGGGAAACATACATATAGAATTAAACCATTCGTAAATTGCTCTACCACCTACAATATCTATCAAATTATCTGCCCATGTGGGAAGATTTACGTGGGCAAAATCATTCAAGAATTTTGAAAAAAAATGGGGGAACATGTACCTAGTATAGCCACTAGGGATGAGACAAGTGGATATTTCTACTGGACTCTATGACCCCGAAGGGGTTAAATAGTGACACGTCCTTACAGTGCTTTCTATGAGCTTATGTGGGCCACCCACCCTGCTGGGTTGGTGTGCTCACTCTATTGACCCCCCTATGTACTTTTGACTATCCATTTATGTTTTGTTCCATTACCTACTCATTCTCAGTTTTGTAAAAAAACATTTGATTTTATAGTATGCAATGGTCACATAGCGACATGCATTCATATCCTTTTTTAAGCCGACAGATGTGCTATCAGGTGGTTTATCTCTGGGAGATCCCCAGGATTGGATTATGGTATTGATTGTATATGGATGCCTGTCTATAGTGTGGTTTTGGTATGCAGGGGTCCTGGCATCTATGAGTAGGGAGGGATGACTGAACCCTTGCAGGACTAATACCCTTGCCATAATAGTATATTTTGACATTTTGATAAGTTTGATCTGAGGGGTTTCGGATTTAGATAGAGATGGATATAATTTGAACTGATCATAGACATATATCCTGCCATTTGGATAAGCAATGCGTGTTGCATATGTATTAGAAACATGGTTATATGCTTGGGTATGATATAAAACTGTATGCGATGTGTAGTATGAAAGTCTAACAAATTATATATATCCACTTTCCGCCCCCACCCCCCCTCTTCCACACTCTGCCCTATTGATGGTTCAAATAATAATAAAATGCTACTGTAGTACCGCGATCTATCAGCTACCTGTGGCACCCGACAATTGAGCAATTTCTACATGATGCCATATATTACTGAGGTTGTTCCTTTTTCAAAAACATATATGATAACTATATGTAGCCCATGGGACAGTATATGTAATTGTATTCAAAACCTATTATTACCTTGCTCCTCGTGTCGGGCCCATTGGATCGTGTAGGGACTAACCATATTACTGATTGATATTGGCGACTGCCTGGCTATCAACTGACCCTGGGGTGGAGATGTGATCTAATGATATTGTATTGATAATCGGATGCTATGTGTGATATTTGTGTCTGAACGCACACTGTCATGTACTCCATTAGGGAGACTCTTTATTATTTTTTATGCAGGGCAGCCCACTGATACATTGTTTTAAAAAAAGGTTTGAGCACTTGTAGTGATATCACACGAAATGGTGAATAAGTGAATAGGTTGGTAGCACCTGTGTTCCATTATAGCAATAAGGGTGGATTGTGGCCCCATTTTTAAAAGAGTGTCGGTAAACTGTTCCCCAGTTCTGACGAAGTTCCAATGAGTATGGAACAAAACATGTAAATCTTTTGGGATTAGCACCCCCGACCCACACCGAGCTGAGTCACCCCTGCATTGGCTCTGTGATGCTTTAATTAGAGCCACAATGCAGCTTCCTGGAGGACATCACATGGAGATTTAAACTGATTAATATCAGAATATCGAGGAGAACCACCACCCTCAATATAGACTTGCTCTATAATCAACTGGACTGGAGATTATTATATCTCACTTGGAGACTTGTTTTAATTACTGTCTCACCTGAATATCATATCTGTTCTCGAATGAGCAGTACACTCAGTGTTATGGATATACAGGGACTGATGGATTGGCTATAATCCCTGCGAGTGACCCTTGTCAGCAAACAATGAATAAACCTGTGAATAATACCTCTTTGGAGAACTGTCTCAATCACTGTTTCAAATAATCATTATACAACTTGTTTGCCAATAAGTCGTGCACTCAATACTGTGGACATACATGCATCAACGGATCGGTTAAGATCTTTATGAGTGACGCCTGGCAGCAAAACAGTGAGTAACTTTGTGAACACAGACATCTTGAAAAACAACTGCTTTGAACAAATGGAAAATACCCGTAGAATATGGGAATCCGTTTTTGAGATCATATTACTCCTGCTTGTGAAGTTATAATTCAGGTGAACAAATCTTTGAATATTCTACAGTGCTTTGACATTTCTCCCATTTCTTTCAACAACCGTGTTTTTTAAAAGAGCATATGAGAAAATACACATACCGATCTTACACCTGTTTGACAGGGTGATCTCTATGTATTTACAATAATGAATCTATTAGTTCCTTTGTCTCTTTGGACTTGTGACTGATGTCTCGTTCATTACAGCTGTCTGTTTGAGTTGAGTGATGTCCCAAACAAACATTATATATTTTTTTCTGTTCATTTCTTTTCATGTGATTACTTCAGCGCTTGCTTTCCACACATGGACAGTGGACATCAATAGCCTGTCATTACAGGGAATCATTGTCCTGTGTAGGAACACATTAGGGATCTATTAGTTAGTGACTTAGTTCATGGTTAGGTGTACTAGGGGGTGTTTTGATTTGGGGGAGGGTGGGTGTGCGTTTTGTGTCTTATGTTTCTCTCTCCTAGGGAAACTGGTCCCACTTCAGTTACCAGTATATTGCCGTCACTGGGTTTACCTATGGGGAATGTTCTGGGTAGGTTTACCTATTTAATATAGGGGACCAGGTTTTATGTCTAATTATATATTTTTGATACAGCTTTAAGCTTCAATAAATTTTATAGTTAACTCTTTAGGGAGTGTATTTGTCTCTTTTTTATTTTCTCTTTTTTTGGTCATATTCAATCTTGATTACACCCCCCGAAATTATATCGGTGAGTACTGCAGTTTTATAATTAGGTGGGACTCCCATACTCTCTCTCTATTTTTAAGCTGCAGTATATTCAGTATACTGTATCCAGTTTAGCTAGATCTCACTGCAGACCGTTCCTGTTGTACTGTTCCTAATATACTACAGGCAGGCAGTTGATTCAGTTAGCTCCAGTATATTCAGTATATATATACATCCCAGGCTTTGTGTGTATGTGTATGTGTATATATATATATATATATATATATATATAATGTAGCACTACCCCCAGTTAAAAGAGCTGCTGGTTTGTTTTGGGTCTGTACCCTAGCTATCAACCGCAAGGATCTGGCTCGAACCCTCCCTTGGCACAACTGGTCTGCAATTAGGTTGTGGAACCCAATGGCAATGGGATAAACAATAATACTACACAACAGTAAAATGGTACATAACATTTTTACCTTTTATAGCCACTGGTCCGGCAGGATAATATAGAGAACTCCACACAGTATTCTGCTTAAACAAAAATCACGTTTACTTAGTGATAAATAATAGCAGAGTTAAACAACTGTACAGTTGACTTTTGCAGGGCCCTGCAGAGTCAATGATATATGGCAATATTATAACACAATCTAAATGCGCACTTTCTAAATAAGTGAAAAGCTCCCCCTAATGGGCAATACTGTGCCTGTGTCCCGTCACTATCAATCCTAGTCAGGCCTGACTGAATTCAATGTCCAGTTCCTTCAGTGGTAGGTGTCTTCGCTAGCAAACGTTGGTGCACATAACATTTGTAATCCAAATGGGTATTAAAGGAAAGCAAACTAAACTTCCACAGTGTTTGTGAATAAAAACTCTATAGCGGTGCAAACGTCAACCTTAAAGTGGAGCTCCACCCTAAATAGCAACTTTTGCTATTTGGATTTCTCCCCCCCTCCGGTGTCACAATTGACACCTTTCAGGGGGGAGGGGGGTGAAGATACCTGTCTAAGACAGGTATTTTCACCCACATCCGGGAGTCCTCTCTCCGGGAATCTGCGGGAGTTACGTCACTTCCCGCAGACTTCCCTTGGTGTTCTGGGAGACACTCGGCTCCCAGAACACAGGAGCACCAATCAGAACGGCGCAGCGCGACTCGCGCATGCGCCGTAGGGAACCGGGCATGAAGCCGCAGGGCTTCACTTCCTGGTTCCCTCAGCGAGGATGGCGGAGGGAGCAGCAGAGCGACGAGCGGTTGCTCGTCCTCTGCTGCGGACGTCGCTGGACTCCAGGACAGGTAAGTGTCCAAATATTAAAAGCCAGCAGCTGCTGTAGCTGTAGCTGCTGGCTTTTAATATTTATTTTTTTTTCCGGCTGAGCTCCGCTTTAAGCCATGCGGCCTCCGTGAGATGCGCTATGTCCTGGCGTGTGGCGCACTTCTAATAATGGTTGGCCTTACAAAGTCACAGGCCTATATAAACAGTTAATGAAATCCGGGCAGGTGCCCTCTCACCAAAGTAGGCCTCGTCCCTCCGGTACGTCCCGCTGTCGGTAACTTGATCCGTGACCACTCCGCAACCTGCAGTCTCCAGTTCCTCTCACAGCCGCAGTGGATGTTAGTTGAAGGATGACTCCGGTCTCTGAGAAGCGTGAGCTGGTCACACAGAAAAAGGATCCCTCTTTTAGCTGGATGATCCTCCGCAAAAGCTGTAGGCCCAGGCTTTAGGCCTAGTCGCTTCAGCAGCAGGCCTCACACAGACTTCCTGCTTGATTGAGGGCGAAGTCCAGAGAGAGCTAGCGTAGCCCCTCCCTTCCTTTAAGTAACCTCCCCCAGAAAGCTGTGCGAGAATGCAATGCACTTTGGGAATACAGCTGCACTGTGGGTACCATAGTCTATTAGATACCTAAGACAATGGAGTCCCTTTCTCCCTGTACCATAAGTTCCACAATGCATTGTTCAATAAGGTAAACAACAGTTGCTGCAATCTCTTAAAGAGACTCCAGAGGGAGCTGAGAATATTCTTAATATAACCATAGTCCTTTATAACACACTACAAATAGGCACCCCGTTACACACTCCCCCTACTTCAAATCTTTGGTCCCCAAAGACATCCAAAATCTTGGTTCTGTAAGACATTTTTGCCTCTAGACGGCTGCATAGGACTGACAGAAGAGACTCCCACCAATTATCATATGATGGGGAGCTGTCCTGCCTACAGGCCACCCCAACGGGAATGGCTTGACCATCTGTGCCAGGGGGTGAGCTAGGGTTGCCCTCCACCAAATTTACAGTGGAAGGACCAGGCATATCAACTGTCCTTCTTGCAGTGAAAGCAGCTTCTTCAGAGCATTCACCCATTTGATGGTAAGTCAGTCTCTTTGGAGGGTGAATGACTCTCCTCTCTCTCTGCTCTTGAGGGGTTGGCATATCAAGGGCAATAGATTCTGCTGGTACGTCAAGTGCTCTCCCTTCTGGTTTGGGCATGCTGAGCTCCATTATTTCGGTAGCGTCTGGTTCAATTTCAAGGGGCAATAAAGTCTCATCAGGGTCTTCTATTAGCAAAAGACCCGGATCGTTGTACAAGTCTTCGGTGAGCATGCTGTGCGGCACAAACTCAGGAGCCTCTGGGCGAAGAACTTCACTGTCAGCTACTTCAGATGGTGACAAGTAGTGATGAGCCGAACACCCCCGGGTTCGGTTCGCACCAGAACCCGCGAACGGACCGAAAGTTCGAACGAACATTAGAACCCTATTAAATACAATGGATGCGAACGTTCGAATTCTAAAGTGCTAATTATAACAACTATTATGCATGTTATTGTCATAAATAGGGTTTGGGAACCCGGGTTGTGCACCAGGGGACATGTATCAATGCAAAAAGAAGTTTTAAAAACGGTCGTTTTTCGGGAGCAGTCATTTTAATGATGCATAAAGTGAAAAAAAAAAAGTCAAATATTCCTTTAAATATCGTACCTGGGGGGTGTCTAAAGTATGCCTGTGAAGTGCCACGTGTTTCCCGTGTTTAGAACTGTCCCTGCACAAAATGACACTTCTAAAGGAAAAAAAAGCCATTTAAAACTGCTTGCGGCTTTAATGTAATGTCTGGTCCCGGTAATATGGATGAAATTCTTTAAGAAAAATGGCATAGCTACCCCATGACCCCCCCCCTACCCCAGCCCATTACCAGCCCCTTTGGGTCTTGTATGGATATTAAGGGGAACCCCGCACATAAAATAAAAAAGGCCCTATATACTCTGAACAGCCGTATACAGGCGGTGCATACAAGACAGGGACTGTAGGTTTGTTCTTATGTAGAATCTGTTTGTAATTTTGAACAGGTACATTGTTGAAGTGTAGCTCCAGCCCAAAAATCTATTTTTAAACTTTTTGGGAAACATAGGTAAGGGTTATCACCCCTGTAACATTTGTTTTGCTGTCTGTGCCCCTGTTCAGAACATTTCACCTCACTTTCCGTCCCAATGACAACTGTTTTTGAAATGTGGTGTTTTTCTTGAAACAAGGATTGCTGATAAAGCATCAGTACAGATGAGACCCCTTTCTCCCATATTTATTCTTACAGGAGAGAATTTTCCTTTCTAGGGGTAGATTTCCTCTCACTTCCTGTTGTCTTCTTTCGTTTGCAAGTAGGAGTCGTTTGTAAGTTGGATGTTTGAAAGTAGGGACCTGCCGTATATACTCTGCAGAAATAGGCCCCTTAGTTGTTGGTGTTGGCACAACACTGTAAGCACTCAGTTACTCTTGGTTGGTGCTGGAACGCCCTGCTGTCAATTATTATATCAGGAATTTTAATTACATATAATTGTTGAACAGTGGTAGTAAAAATTGGGGCTTTGATGGTGGTGCTGGTGCCACAACACTGTAAGCCCTGACAGTTACTCTTGGTGGGTGCAGCAATGGGCCCTGCTGTGAATTATTAGATCAAGAATTGTAATTACATGCCCCTTTTGAACAGGGGCTGAAAAATTGGGCCTTTCGTGGTGGTGGTGGTGGTGGCGTTGCCACAAGACTGTAAGCCCTCAGAGTTACTCTTGGTGGGTGCAGCAATGGACCCTGCTGTGAATTATTAGATCAAGAATTGTAATTGCATGCCCCTGTTGAACAGGGGCTGAAAAATTGGGCCTTAGGCACTGGTGGCACAACACTACAACCCCTCACAGATACTGTACTTGGAGCACAGCAATGAGCCCTGTTGCAAAGTATTGCTTCAAAAATTGTAATGACACGCCCCTGTAAAACAGGGGCTGAAAAATTGGGCCTTAGCCACTGGTGGCGGCACCCATAAACAAAAATGATCTTCCAAGCTATCATCATCAATCGTATCATTGAGGACTCGGAGGAGGAGGATAGCCAGTCAACATAACAGCACAGGCACTCAGCATCAGCATCAGTCTTGAAGGGATGTGACATGTTAAAATCAATTAGTCTGTTATATCAGCATCAGGTGTGTGGTAGCTGGTGGTGATCCAAGACTGGTTCATCTTGATGAAAGTCAGTCGATCAACCGAGTCGGTGGACAGGCGCACCCTGTGATCCGTGACAAATCCTCCAGCAGCACTGAATGTGCGTTCCGAAAGAACGCTGGATGCAGGACAGGCCAGTAGCTCAATTGCATACTGTGCAAGCTCTGGCCAGTGATCCATCCTCAAGACCCAGTAAGCCAGAGGATTTTCGGTGGGGAAGGTGTCCAAGTCTGACCTTGCCCCTAGATATTCCTGCACCATGTTTATCAGACGCTGGCGATGGTTGCTGGAACCGATCATACTTTGGGGCTGCGGACTAAAGAATTGTCTGAACGCATCGGTCAGACGGCCACCTTCCCCACCGCTCCTTCTTTGACTGGCCGAAGCCTCAGCAACTCGTTGTCCAGGACCAGGAGTTTGTAACCTCCCAGTCTCTGGGAACGCGTTGCACAGACCTTTCTGCAAGGCCTCCCGGAGTTGTCTCATCCTCTGCTCCCTCTGCGACGGTAACATAAGGTCCGCAACCTTACCCTTGTACCGTGGATCAAGGAGAGTGGCCAGCCAGTAATGGTCCCTCTCCTTGATCCGAAGAATACGAGGATCCTTCCGCAGACTTTGCAGGATCAGGGAGGCCATGCAGCGTAGGTTTGCTGAGGCATTCGCTCCGGAGTCCTCTGGGTCACTAAGGACGACATGATCCGCAGCCACCTCCTCCCAGCCACGTACAAGTCCACTGGTTTCTTGGGACTGTAAATCATCCCTAAAAGACTGCTGCTGATGATGCTGAGTGCCAGCCTCCACCTCCATGCTGACACAATCCTCCTCCTCCTCCTCCTCCTCCTCCTCCTCCTCCTCTTCCTGTGCGATGGGTGGGACAGAAGGAACACTGTCTGGGTAAAGGGGGCCTTGAGAGGCAAGGAAGTCCTCCTCTTCCTGCCTCTGTTCTGCCTCAAGTGCCCTGTCCATTATTCCACGCAGCGTGTGCTCCAACAGGTGGACAAGAGGTACAGTGTCACTTATGCATGCACTGTCACTGCTCACCATCCTCGTGGCCTCCTCAAATGGTGCCAGGACAGTGCATGCATCCCTGATCATGCCCCACTGGCGTGGAGAAAAAAAACCAAGCTCCCCTGACCCTGTCCTGGTGCCGTAGTCGCACAGGTACTCATTGATGGCCCTCTGCTGCGTGTGCAGCCGCTGCAGCATGGCCAACGTTGAGTTCCACCTGGTGGGCATGTCACATATAAGGCGGTTCTTGGGCAGGTTCAACTCCTTTTGCAGCTCAGCCAGGCGAGCACTGGCATTATAAGATCTGTGGAAATGCACACAGACTTTCCTGGCCTGCCTCAGGACATCCTGTAAGCCCGGGTACCTGCCCAAGAACCGCTGCACCACCAGGTTAAGGACGTGAGCCACACAGGGCACATGGGTCAGTTGTCCCTGTCGGAGGGCGGAGAGGAGGTTGGTGCCATTGTCGCAAACCACCATTCCTGGCTTAAGCTGGCGTGGCGTCAACCACCTCTCGGCCTGGCCCTGCAGAGCAGACAGGACCTCTGCCCCAGTGTGGCTTCTGTCCCCCAAACACACCAGCGCAAGCACGGCATGGCATCTTTTTGCCTGCGTACTTGCGTAGCCCCGTGAACGGCTACGGAGCACCGCTGGTTCATAGGAAAAACCACAGGAAGAGGCCATGGAGGAAGAAGAAGAGGAGGGGGTGGAGGAGAGAGGTGTGTCACAACCAGTAGTAGCATTTTGGAGGCGTGGCGGTGGGACAACCTCCAACACTACTGCACCTTGTCCTGCATCCTTCCCAGCTGCCAAAAGAGTGAGCCAATGGGCCGTGAAAAAAAGGTAACGTCCCTGTCCATGCCTGCTGGACCATGAGTCAGCGGTAATATGCACCTTACCGCTGACCGCCCTGTCCAGCGAGGCCAAGACATTGCCTTCCACATGCCGGTAGAGAGCCGGAATAGCCTTCCGTGAGAAAAAGTGGCGTTTGGGAACCTGCCACTGAGGAACCGCACATTGCACAAACTCACGGAAGGGGGCCGAGTCTACCAACTGAAAAGGCAGCAGTTGAAGCGCTAGCAATTTAGCCAAGCTAGCATTCAACCGCTGGGCATGTGGATGGCTGGGAGTGAACTTCTTTCGACGGTCCAGCAGCTGGGGCAGGGAAATTTGCCTGCTAGAATCGGACGTCGGTGTACTGCTAGCAGAGTGGCCGCAAGTACTTGGCTGTGACACACCTAATTCTACACCTTCATTCCTCTCAGTGCATGTTTCAGAGAGGACTGAAGTTATAGTGGGGTTGGAGATCCCAGCTGATGCGGTGCAAGGAGAGGTCCGCTTTGTTCTTTGGTGTGGGTCTTTGAGGTAGGCTTGCCAACGAGCTGCATGGCAGGTCAACATATGTCTGGTCAGGCATGTGGTACCCAAGCGGCTGATGTTTTGGCCACGCGATATACGCTTGAGACATATGTTGCAAACAGCAGCTGTGCGATCTGATGCACTAGCCTCAAAAAAGGCCCACACCAAAGAACTTTTTGAATGACGGGCAGAGGCAGCGCCCTGCACAGGCGGAGCTCTGCGGTGTGATTCCGTCGGTGTACTGCCCTTACGCTGGCCACCAAAGGGCATCCTGCCTCGTTGGAGATGTGCCTCCTCCTCATCCTCCTCCTCCTCCTCTCTCCTATTAGGCACCCACGTGGAGTCAGTGACCTCATCATCACCTCCCTCCTCATCACTGGAGGCAATCTGGCAGTATGCTGCAGCTGCTGGAACATGACTGCCAGATTGGTGTCCTTCTTGAGCATCCCCTCTGTCTGCTCTCACGCTACTGCCTTCCTCTAGCTGGGTTTCATCATCAGACCCTTCGAAACGCTGGGCATCCTCCTGGAGCATGTACCCAACACTGTGCTGAAACAGTTCGGGGGACTCCTCAGGAGGAGGACATGGTGGGTCTAGGGAAGGAGAGACTGATGATGAGTCTGACATTGATACCAGGGAAGAGGACGCTTTGGCAGCTGCTTTTCCAGTACCCTGAGCCTGGGTGAGAGAGGATGAGGAGGAGGAGGAGGGCTTGGTCATCCACTCTACCAAGTCTTCGGCATGATGTGGCTCAACATGTCCAGCTGCCGAAAAGAAGGACAAGCGTGTCCCATGGCCATGTGCTGATGACAATGCACCGCGTCCACGACCAGCACTGTTGCCCCCAGACACAGAGCCTGCTTGCCCTCTTTTATTGCCTCCTGACTGTCTGCCTCTCCTTGTTTGCCTTCCAGACATTCTAATAGATGGCCTGCAGGGAGATGGGAAAAAAGCAATAAGGGCTACCTTCAGGTGTCCTTCTCTGTCCCTTGAAACAAGGACTTTGACAGTGAAAGAAACTGACACACTCTCCCTACCTACAGTTTTCTGTCCCTAGAAAAAATGTTTTTTTTAAGCACAATTTAGCACAAGGAGAATTACCTCACTGTCCTTCCAGGTCCCTGGAAACCAGGACTTTGGCAGTGAAAGAAACTGACACACTCTCCCTACCTACAGTTTTCTGTCCCTAGAAAAAATGTTTTTTTTAAGCACAATTTAGCACAAGGAGAATTACCTCACTGTCCTTCCAGGTCCCTGGAAACAAGGACTTTGACAGTGAAAGAAACTGACACACTCTCCCTACCTACAGTTTTCTGTCCCTAGAAAAAATGTTTTTTTTAAGCACAATTTAGCACAAGGAGAATTACCTCACTGTCCTTCCAGGTCCCTGGAAACAAGGACTTTGGCAGTGAAAGAAACTGACACACTCTCCCTACCTACAGTTTTCTGTCCCTAGAAAAAATGTTTTTTTTAAGCACAATTTAGCACAAGGAGAATTACCTCACTGTCCTTCCAGGTCCCTGGAAACAAGGACTTTGACAGTGAAAGAAACTGACACACTCTCCCTACCTACAGTTTTCTGTCCCTAGAAAAAATGTTTTTTTTAAGCACAATTTAGCACAAGGAGAATTACCTCACTGTCCTTCCAGGTCCCTGGAAACAAGGACTTTGGCAGTGAAAGAAACTGACACACTCTCCCTACCTACAGTTTTCTGTCCCTAGAAAAAATGTTTTTTTTAAGCACAATTTAGCACAAGGAGAATTACCTCACTGTCCTTCCAGGTCCCTGGAAACAAGGACTTTGACAGTGAAAGAAACTGACACACTCTCCCTACCTACAGTTTTCTGTCCCTAGAAAAAATGTTTTTTTTAAGCACAATATAGCACAAGGAGAATTCACTCACTGTCCTTCCAGGTCCCTGGAAACAAGGACTTTGACAGTGAAAGAAACTGACACACTCTCCCTACCTACAGTTTTCTGTCCCTAGAAAAAATGTTTTTTTTAAGCACAATTTAGCACAAGGAGAATTACCTCACTGTCCTTCCAGGTCCCTGGAAACAAGGACTTTGACAGTGAAAGAAACTGACACACTCTCCCTACCTACAGTTTTCTGTCCCTAGAAAAAATGTTTTTTTTAAGCACAATATAGCACAAGGAGAATTCACTCACTGTCCTTCCAGGTCCCTGGAAACAAGGACTTTGACAGTGAAAGAAACTGACACACTCTCCCTACCTACAGTTTTCTGTCCCTAGAAAAAATGTTTTTTTTAAGCACAATATAGCACAAGGAGAATTCACTCACTGTCCTTCCAGGTCCCTGGAAACAAGGACTTTGACAGTGAAAGAAACTGACACACTCTCCCTACCTACAGTTTTCTGTCCCTAGAAAAAATGTTTTTTTTAAGCACAATATAGCACAAGCACAAAACACACTGACACTCTCCCTACCTATCCTTCTCTTTCCCTAAACTAAAGGAATCCAGGTTAAGCAAGAAAGAAATAAAAGTCACTGTCCCTGCCTATGCTGCTCTATCCCTGCTCCGGAACACACTACACTAGGCCGCCGTGCTGGCGGCCTTTTATAGTGTGGGGCGTGTACTAAACCCCCTCAGCAATAATTGGCCACAGGCATCCTGCCTGTGGCCAATCATTGCTCTCCTCGCTGCCGGCGCTGTGATTGGCCAAGCATGCGGGGTCACAGTGCATGCTTGGCCAATCACAGCGCCTGGATGACACTGCGATGGCGTAGTGCATTGTGGGCCGTTCGCGTCACTCGAATTTGGCGCGAACGGCCCAAATCGTTCGATCTTCGTCGAACGATCGAACAGCCGATGTTCGAGTCGAACGTATGTTCGACTCGAACACGAAGCTCATCCCTAGTGACAAGGAAGTGGTCATGGGTTCTGGCACTTGAGATGACCACAACCAATCAAGTTACATCTCCTCCTCAGAATCCCTTCCCTCCAAGTCTTCATCTTCCCCATCTGGATGTGTTGACTGAGATCTGGTAACTGGTCTAGATCCTTGAGAGGTTGAAGGGGGCTCTTGTGAGTCTGAAGAGGAGGGTAGGCGAACTGCTTCAGAAAGGGGCAACAGATGGTTTCTGTGCCAAGTCTTTAACGGGCCTACACTCCCCTCTGGCCTTTCTTTGATATACTGGCAGCTGCTTACAGATGATGTACGGCTGGGATCTCCATCGGTCAGCCAAGTTGTGTTTCCCAGGGATACCCAGATTCCTCAATATTACCCTGTCCCCTGGCTGCAAGTCCTGTATTCTGACTTTGTGGTTGATGTTTCTTTTGTTCCTCAATCCCCTTTGGTCATATGTAGCCCGAGCCTTTCCATAGGCCATTTCCAGACTCTTCCGTAGCCGATCCACATACCCCTTGTGGGACGTTGGCGAGATGTGATCCAGTGAGGTGCCAAAGGCCAAGTCCACTGGTAGCCGAGCCTCTCACCCAAACATCAATTGGTACGGGGAGTATCCAGTTACATCACTGTTGGTGCTGTTGTAGGCATGTACGATGGCAGCCACATGCTTGCTCCAGTGTTTCTTTTCTGAGCTCAGGGTTCCCAGCATATTCAAGAGAGTCCGATTGAACCGTTCAGGCTGAGCATCCCCTTGTGGGTGGTATGGGGTTGTTCTAGTCTTCTTAATGCCTAATAAATCCAACAGTTTCCTTATTAGCCTGCTTTCAAAGTCTCTCCCTTGATCTGAATGAAGGCGTTGGGGCAGGCCATAATGCTCGAAGAACTTCTCCACAAGCACTTTTTCTACTGTCGAGGCCTTCTGGTCCTTTGTTGGAAATGCTTGAGCATATCTGGTGAAATGGTCTGTTACCACTAAAACATTCCCTTGTCCACTCAGATCAGGCTCTAGGCAGAGGAAATCAATGCACACCAGTTCCATAGGTCCCTGACTTTGTAGGTGGCCCATTGGGGCAGCTTTACGGGGCAGAGTCTTCCTCTGGATGCACCGGGCACAAGAATGACAGTACCCCTCAACTTCAGCCCGCATACAGTGCCAATAGAACCTGTCTCCCACAAGGTGGAAAGTTCTTTCAGGTCCCAGATGACCATGTTCCTCATGGAGAGTAGTCAGGACTCCCTTCCTGTGTTTAGCGGGTAGGAATAGTTGCCATTTTTCCTCCAGATCATCAGAGGGGCCCCTTCGGTAGACCACCCTGTGAGGGGGTTAACTCAGCAGCGGGTGTGTGTGACCACCTGGATGGGTTCACCACACAAAAACAGGCACAGCAGACAGTGGTAGGAGAAAACAAAAGGGTGTGGTTTTATTTGAACTATATACAGACAAAAAAATACAGCAAAAACAAAAGAAACCGGAAAAGAAATCCTGGTCAACTTGACGGCTCACTACACACGTTGGTGTCCCTAACTAACAACTGGGTACAGCCTTGTGCTGTCCCAGTCCCTAGCTCCCTGCTTTTAGAAGTTCTTAGCAATAACCACACAGGCTTTGGCTCACCGCACAGAGATCACACTCCCCAGACTATCCACACAGATCTGGTTCCAGGTTGGAGCATCTCCCTTAGCATGCTGGGAGTTCTTGTAGAGGCCCTAATGAGCCCACTTATTTCAGCTGGGCTCATTAACTCTTCCCCTGCAACACTCCCAGCACTCCCCCTAGTGGTATAAATTGGCATAAAGCCTGAGTCTAGGACATATATACCTTCCATCCTAGATGCAACCTGTTGATTTTACCTGCCTGCTGTCACATACCCCCTCCCCTCTTGTTTTAACCTTGGGGTTGGAACACAAGCAATCAGGCATGCATGTACTCGAGACAAAGCATCCACATTCCCCATTTGAATGCCAGGGCGATGCTTTACCGTAAAGTTGAATTCCTGTAGGGCCAGGAACCACCTATTTACTCTTCTATTTGTCTCTTTGTTTTGAGCCATCCACTTTAAAGGAACGTGATCAGTAATCATGTCAAAGTGCCTACCTAGCAGATAGTACTGAAGGGAATCTAGAGCCCATTTCACCGCTAAACACTCCTTCATAATCGTGGCGTAATTTACCTCATGGGACTTCAATTTCCTGCTGAGGTAAATTACTGGGTGCTCTTCCCCGTTCCAGACCTGGGACAATACTGCTCCTAACCCAACGTTGGATGCATCACTTTGTACGACAAAGTCCCTACAGAAGTCTGGTGAGTACAACACTGGCTGGCTACATAAGGCTTTTTTTAAGAATTTAAATGCTGCCTCAGCCTCTGGGGTCCATTTAACCATGACAGACTCTTTCCCTTTTGTCAGGTTGGTTAGGGGCACAGCCTGAGATGCAAAGTGGGGAATGAATCGCCGATAATAACCAGCGATTCCCACAAAGGCTAGTACCTGCTTCTTGCTGTTGGGACGTGGCCAATTCTGTATGGCCTCGACTTTATTGACTTGGGGTTTTATTACTCCCCTCCCAATGGTGTACCCAAGATACTTGGCCTCCTCCTGTCCAATGGTACACTTCTTGGGGTTGGCCGTAAACCCAGCTTCCCGGAGAGTCTAGGACTGCTTGCACTTTTGGCAGATGTGAGGCCCAATCTGTGCTATAGATAATTACATCATCTAGGTAAGCTGCAGCATACTTCTGATGGGGCCTCAGTATCTGGTCCATTTTCCGCTGGAATGTTGCCGGCGCATTCTGTAAACCAAACGGCATCCTTTTATATTGGAACGCCCCGTCTGGGGTTACAAATTCGGTTTTCTCCTTGGTCGACTTGGCCAGGGGAATTTGCCAATACCCTTTGGTGAGATCAAGAGTTGTCATGTATCGGGCTGTTCCCGACCGGTCGACCAACTCATCTATACGTGGCATGGGGTAAGTGTCAAATTTTGTAACTTTGTTCAGTTGTCGGAAATCTTTACAAAATCGCCAGCTCCCATCCGGTTTAGGCACGAACACTATGGGACTTGACCAATCACTTTGGGATTCCTCTATCACCCCTAACTTAAGCATTTTCTGTACTTCCTCACGTATTGCCTCCCGTCGGGCCTCTGGGATCCGATAGGGTTTTAGCTTCACCCGTTCACCGGGTGGGGTAATAATATCATGCTCTATCCCATACGTTTGTCCCGGCAGCTCAGAGAAAACCTCCTTGTTGCGAAGCACAAACTCCTTAACCTCCTGTAGTTGGGGGTTTGACAAGGTGACTGCTGTTCCAACCTCAGGAATCACGCAATCAGACTGAGCTGGTGACAAAGTTTCTGCGACTAGGGATTCCCTATCCCTCCAGGCTTTCAACAGATTAATGTGATAGATCTGTTCGGGCTTTCACCTTCCTGGTTGTCTGACCTTGTAATGCACTCACTTTTTCCATTATCTCGTAGGGGCCTTGCCATTTGGCGAGGTACTTGCTTTCAACCGTAGGGACAAGTACCAATACCTTATCCCCCGGGGAAAAGGTACGGGTCTTGGCTCCACGGTTGTACAATCTCTGCTGTGCCAACTGCGCTTGGGCCAAATGTTCCTTTACGATTGGCATTACCTGTGCAATTCTATCTTGCATCAGGGCGACATGCTCAATCACACTCCTGTGGAGAGAACTCTCACTTTCCCAAGTTTCCTTGGCGATATCCAACAGCCCTCTTGAGTGTCTCCCATAGAGTAACTCAAAGGGTGAGAAACCCGTAGAGGATTGGGGTACCTCCCTAATAGCAAACATTAAATAGGGAATTAGACAGTCCCAATCCTTTCCATCTTTATCCACCACCTTCTTTAATATTTGTTTTAGAGTTTTGTTGAATCTTTCAACCAACCCATCTGTTTGGGGGTGATACACAGATGTACGCAATTGTGTCACTTTGAACAACTTGCACAGCTCTTCCATAACCCGGGACATAAAGGGTGTACCTTGGTCCGTAAGCAGTTCCTTACAAATACCCACACGACTAAAAACAAGAGATAGCTCCTTGGCTATGGTTTTGGCCGAGGTATTTCGGAGAGGAATCGCTTCTGGATAACGGATGGCATAGTCCAATATAACCAAAATGTACTGATGTCCCCTAGCGGACTTCATTATCGGACCTACCAAATCCATTGCGATCCTCTCAAAGGGAACCTCAATGATGGGAAGAGGTACCAGCGGGTTACGAAAGTGTGGCATCGGTGCCAACCTCTGACACACAGGGCAGGAGGAACAATAATTTTCTGTTTCCTTCATGACCCCAGGCCAATAGAATCTCTGCAATACTCTCTCTCGGGTTTTCTCTGTCCCCCGATGACCTCCAAGAATGTGCCCATGGGCCAAATCTAACACCAACTTCCTGTAAGGTTTGGGCACCACAAGCTGCTCAATGGTTTCTTCTGCCCTTTTAGCCACCCGATACAGTAGGTCCTTTTCCACGATGAAGTATGGGTAAGTGTAGGTCTCATCTGGGTTCACTAACTCACCATCTAGTTCCACTACGTTTTCCCGTGCCTTTATTAGGGTGGGGTCTTTTAACTGTTCTGTGGCAAACTTGTGAACCTCGAGATCAGAAAACTCCACAGACGGCATGTTTTCGTCTGAGGATGTTGGCTCCTTCCCAGTTTCTCGAGTCTCCCCGGCCAATACCAACAAGGGAAATTCTGGAGAGTCCTCACCACTCTCAGAGGAATTCTGGCTATCACATTCCTGGTATATAGGGGCACCAGTGGGGGGCTCAGGATAATCCCATAGTTCCCAGAACTTTGGAAAATCCCTTCCCACAATGGCATCATGAGGCAAGTGAGAGACTAACCCCACCTGATGAGAGAGGGTACCTTTGGGGGTCTCAAAACACACTGTAGTCACCGGATACTCTCGGGTGTCTCCATGCACACAAATAACAGCTACCTTGTTATTCCCAGAGACCTCTGTAGTAACTAATTCAGCCTTTATCAGTGTCACCAGGCTACCTGAATCCAGCAACACAACAACATTTCTACCATTAAAACACATTTTGCATAAATGTTTCTCAGTACCCCGAATGGCAGTGCATGCGACTGTCGCAAACAGCAACTGACGTCTGTCCCTTAGAAAGTCACATTGCATGGGTTCATCCACAACCGGGCAATTTGCTGCAATATGTCCCTCTTGTCGGCAGCGTTGGCAAACAATCCTTTTTGCTGCCCCTTGGGCCCCTGACTTCCCAGGCTATTCTCGCCAGACCTTAGGTAGAACTCCCACCCTCTCACTCTCTCCACCCTCACCCCTTGGAATCATCTTACCCGCCACTGGGGATGGTCTGGTCTTAGGGTGGAAAGTCCGTGAGTCTCTGGAAGAGGCAGTCAGGTTCTCTGTAGCCAAGTACTTCTCTACACGATCCACAAGATTATCAGCCGTTTCTGAGTCTCCATGGCTTACCCACTTTTGGATGGCAGTAGGAAGAGCTCTCAAGAAACGATCCATCACAACACGTTCCACAATCTTTGGTGCGGACAAAGTCTCTGGCTGTAGCCACTTCCTGCTCAGGTGAATGACATCATACATTTGAGACCTGGGGGGTTTTCCAAGCCGGAAAGTCCAGTTATGCACACGCTGAGCCCGGACAGCCAGGGTGACACCCAGCTGTGCCAATATTTCAGTTTTTAGCATCACATAGTCTTTTGCGTGGTCAGGCTCTAGGTCATAGTAAGCTTTCTGCGATTTATCAGTTAACAGAGGAGCCACCAGTCCAGCCCACTGCTCCTTAGGTCACTTTTCTCTTTCAGCAGTCCTTTCAAATGTGGCCAAAAACACCTCTGGATCATCCTCTCCAGTCATTTTTGTCAATAAATGACTCACCCCAAAGGATGCAGTATTAGTGGAACTACTTGCCTCACTGGTCTGCGGACGTTGCTGCATTAACGTTTCTATTTGTTGCTGTAGTCTCTGTTCTTGCTTCTGTAACAGGTCTATGAAGCGGGACTCAGATTGCTGCTGGGCTTGTTGCTGAGCTTCCAGACTCTGTTGCAAAGTTGCATTTGTCTGCTGCTGGGCTGCAAGGCTCTGTTGATGAGCTTGCTGCTGGGCTGCAAGGCTCTGTTGATGAGCTTGCTGCTGGGATGCAAAGCTCTGTTGTTGAGCTACAAGGCTCTTTTGCAAACCTGCATTTGTCTGCTGCTGGGCTGCAAGGCTCTGTTGATGAGCTTGCTGCTGGGCTGCAAGGCTCTGTTGATGAGCTTGCTGCTGGGATGCAAAGCTCTGTTGTTGAGCTACAAGGCTCTTTTGCAAACCTGCATTTGTCTGCTGCTGATTGGCATTTGCTAGAGCCAGCTGTTTCAGTATCTCCTCCATGCTGGCCTTAAAAAAAACTGCCTGCATTCTCCACCAACTGTGAGGGGGTTAACTCAGCAGCGGGTGTGTGACCCCCTGGATGGGTTCACCACACAAAAACAGGCACATCAGACAGTGGTAGGAGAAAACAAAAGGGTGTGGTTTTATTTGAACTATATACAGACAAAAAAATACAGCAAAAACAAAAGAAACATGAAAAGAAATCCTGGTCAACTTGACCGCTCACTACACACGTTGGTGTCCCTAACTAACAACTGGGTACAGCCTTGTGCTGTCCCAGTCCCTAGCTCCCTGCTTTTTTGAAGTTCTTACAATAACCACACAGGCTTTGGCTCACCGCACAGAGATCAAACTCCCCAGACTATCCACACAGATCTGGTTCCAGGTTGGAGCATCTCCCTTAGCATGCTGGGAGTTCTTGTAGAGGCCCTAATGAGCCCACTTACTTCAGCTGGGCTCATTAACTCTTCCCCTGCAAGACTCCCAGCACTCCCCCTAGTGGTATAAATCGGCATAAAGCCTGAATCTAGGACATATATACCTTCCATCCTGGATGCAACCTGGTGATTTTACCTGCCTGCTGTCACAACCCCTTGATGTATCTGCAGCCAGTCCCACTCTCTGTGTAACCATCTGGCTTCTTTAGTGGAGTCTTTTAGAAGCATCTCAGGGCAGTGGTTCTCCAAGGCCTTCAATAGGAGCTTCCCCAGAGGGTCTTCCAATTGATCCCTTCTTAAGTCTCTCTTGGACAGTTTAGGTAACCCCTCTTCTCAGACTTGAGTCACATTACAGTAACACCCAGGTACTCCAACAGCCGAAACTCCAATCTCTTCGGCTCTTGATCCCCCTTTGGCCTGAAGTTCTGCTCCCTGGTATAGGGCTCTCACTCCTTCCAAGGTCAACTGAGTCCATTCTTCAGTGGGGTCACTGGGGGCATTGGATCTTCTAGAAAGGGCATCTGCATCCCTATTTCCAATTCCAGGTCTGTATTTTAAACTGAAGGTGAAACCCGAGAGGGCAGCCAACCATCTGTGTCCTGTGGCATCCAGTTTGGCGGTGGTCAGAAGGAAGGTGAGAGGATTATTATCCGTCTTTACCACAAATTAAGCCCCGTACAAATAGTCTTTCAACTTGTCCACTACTGCCCACTTTAATGCCGCGTACACACGACCGTTTTTCTCTACGTGAAAAAAAACGTTGTTTTTCCTGACGTTATTTTTCGTGTTTCCTCTCAAGCCTGCCTTGGCTACACACTATCGTGAAAAAAAAATGATCTAGCAAAGCGCGGTGACGTCCAACACGTACGACGGCACTATAAAGGGGAAGTTTCATTATGTTCGCGCCACCCTTTTGGCTGCTTTTGCTGATTTCGTGTTACCGCATGTTAGTAAAAGTTTGGGAAGAGACGATTCGCGCTTTTCAGTCTTCGTGCTTTAAAGATCGTTTTCGGGAGTTCAGTTTGTGCTTGTGGGTTCGTATCTGTCTTTCAGTGCGTGTAGTCAGTTCGTATCTGTTTTTGCAGTGCGTTCTTGTCCGCTCGTTACTGTTTTTCAGCTCGTTCTTCAGAGGCCTTGCTGTTCTTCAGTGCGTTCTTGTAGTTCGTTCTGATTAGACGACCGTTTTGAAGCCATGTTGCGGGTACGTTCTTGTCGTCGAGATCGTGCTGTGCTTGCTTCTGGGCTTGTTGCTATGTCCCAGATCCGGTCCATGAACAGGGTGAGGAGGAGTTCTTGGACCAAGAATTGCTTGCTCCAGCGGGACCAATTCTGTCTCATGCCTCTGCTACGGGAGATCCAGGAGAATAACCCTGATGATTTCAGGAATTTTCTTAGGATGTCTGACCCCGTTTTTCAGCAGCTCTTGGCTTTGGTGTCCCCCTATATTACCAGGCAGGACACTGTTATGCGGGAAGCCATTACTGCTGAGCAGAGGCTCATCGCCACGTTGCGATACCTTGCGACAGGGAGAAGCTTGCAGGACCTCAAGTTCTCGACAGGCATCTCCCCCCAGGCTCTGGGTGTCATTATCCCAGAAACCTGCTCTGCCATTATCCAGGTCCTTCAGGAGGACTATATTAAGGTATGTTTTCTCCTTTATAAACATCACAATCTGTTTTTTTATGCTTGCTAATGTATAGTATTTTTTGAACTGTCTCTAATTACCATGATTCGAATATGCTGTGAATGTCCCCTTTGTCCCCATGCATGTTGTAAGCTTTGAATGTTCCTTTTTTTGGGCCTACATGCATATTTTCAAAAAACAACCTCTCCAGCATTATATCCTGGGCCCAAACACACCTAGCCAAGTCACTCCCCAATGTTTTTTGGCCGCTCCATTGTAGTGCTTAGATTGCCTGAACCCCCCCCCCCCTAATTATTTGCTTTTGTCTAATCTAACAAAATAAATTACACAGTACTAGAGCTTTTAATTATGATGTCCCCAACTCATCTCAACACCCCCACCCTAAAAGAATTTCACAGGTCCATCAGAGTGGGTGATGTTTTTTTGTGCTCATTTTTAGCTCTTATTAAAGTGAAGCTCCACCCTAAAGTTTATTTTCCGCTCATCGTAACCCTCCCCCCCCCTCCAGTGTCAAAATTGACACCTTTCAGGGGGGAGGGGGGTGAAGATACCTGTTTAAGACAGGTATTTTCACCCACATCCAGGAGTCATCTCTGCGGCAAATCTGCCGGAGACAAGTCACTTCCCGCAGAATACCCATAGTGTTCTTGGAGACACTTGGCTCCCAGAACACAGGAGGACCAGTCAGAACTGTGCAGCGCTTCTCGTGCATGTGCGCTAGGGATCCGGGCAGTGAAGCCGCAAGGCTTCTCTTCCTGGTTCCCTCACCGAGGATGGCGGAGGGGGCAGCAGAGTGACGAGCGATTGTTCGTCCTCTGCTGCGGACGTTGTTGGACTCCAGGACAGGTAAGTGTCCAATTATAAAAACTCTGCAGCTGCTGGGTAATTTGGGATTATTTTGGCTGCGGAGCTCTGCTCTAAAATCCTCCTTCCAAATTAATGCTATACTGATGGTTTGCCCAGAGTGTTTTGTGCTAACATGCTTGCAATGTTTAGTTGGCAAAGTATATTAATTTTTATTTTAGGTTTGACTCCACAGTTACCATCGACGCCACAGGAATGGCAGAATGTGGCATCTGAGTTTTCTCAGCGGTGGAACTTTCCCAACTGTGGAGGAGCCATTGATGGCAAGCACGTCCGCATCGTGCCACCACCCCAATCGGGATCTTTTTTTTATAATTATAAAGGGTTCCACAGTATTGTGCTGATGGCGGTGGTGTCTGCCAACTATGAATTTCTCTATCTTGATGTTGGGAAAAATGGGCGGATGTCTGACGGTGGTGTTTTTGCCCAGACCGAGTTTGCCGACCGGCTTCTTTCAGAGGACCTGGCATTGCCACCTGCTGAAGAAAATGAACATGGCCTCCCCTTTGTTTTCCTGGCAGATGAGGCGTTTGCGCTTGGACCCCATTTGATGAGGCCTTTTCCACAAAGGACCCTCACCCCTGAGAGGAGGGTCTTTAATTATAGGCTGGCCAGAGCGAGAAGGGTGGTCGAAAATGCCTTTGGCATCATGGCCAGTCGTTTCCGCATTTTTCAGACTGCTCTCAGCATGGCGGAGTACAAATGGAACCATTTAATCATGTGCTGTTGCATACTCCACAATTATAAAAAAAAAAAAAAAACAATTATCTCTCTTCAGTTGCCCTTCAGGGCACACAGTTCTTGGATGGACCATTGCCAGCCCAGGTAGCTGGCCCTACAGGCTTGGCCCCCCAAAGCGGCCGTGATGTGCGGCAACGCTATGTGGAATATTTTATGGGTAGGGGGGCCATTGCAATGCCTGATCATTTTTAAAATAATTTTGGGACTAATAAAAAAAATTATAATGAAAACATCTTGTTTGCTTTTATTTTGTTGGATTTGTTATTTCTCCTAGGTCAGTGATGGTGAACCTTGGCACTCCAGATGTTTTGCAACTACATTTCCCATGATGCTCAACTCCACTGCAGAGTGCCTTAGCAATATGGGAAATGTAGTTCCAAACCATCTGGGGTGCCAAGGTTCACCATCACTGTCCTAGGTTATACTAGTGCAGTTGTAGTGCCATGTGTTTTTGTAACAAGTAAATTACCATCATTTAGAGTGTAAACACACACATTTTTTATGGGGGGGGGGTGCAACATTGATATAAGAAGCCACACATTGTTTAGTTTAAAATATATTTTATAGGAGCATAAAATTTGTCTTATTTTTTATAAAAATTTAAAATTTCTTATTTTTTTTGTTTTTAAAGATCATCTTTTGGATAAAACTCCTGACAAAAATGTACAACATGTACAATATTAATTTTCAAAATTAAAAGATTCCCCCAAAAAAGTGCAAATCTACAATTACAAAAAAAAGAATAAAACAGAATTTGAAAACATATAAAATTTTTAAACCCTCCTAAGAACATGTTCTATTTTTAGTATTCTTTGCTACATCTGCTTAGTGTTTTGCCTCATCTGGAACAAGTTCGCTTTCATTGTTTCCAGCTCACGAGAGCAGACCCTCAGTTCTTTCAGCAACATCTGGGCAGTGTGTCGGGTGAAGGTTGCTGGGGCCGCAGGCATTAAAGTACCTTAAATTAGAAAAATAAAAACGTCTTACTAAATATACAGGCCTACATCTATTACTTGAGGCTGTGGTGTATGACACTGACCTGTTGAGTTGTCATTTCCCTCTTCAGCCACATCCTGCGGTTGTGGGTCTTGGGTTGGTGGTGCGGGGTTTGCAGACTCCTGTCTCTTAGCTCTTTGAAGCCCTAGGAGATAGAATCCAAAGGTAGACTTGCGTAACTAAATATATTTAGGCCTGAAAGAGGAATATTAATCATTCTTTGGAAGTGTGTTACAATTGTATTTTTTGAAATTATTTAGAAGATGAACACATGATTGTATCCATTTCCCAAGCTGGTAGATTAATCTATTTTGGTCATGTTTCACACATGTCACACACAGGTGATCCAGTGGATACTTGGTGTGTTTCCACCATCAAAAGGTTGTTCTTGTGGCCCACACTTGTGCTAATGAGTCCAGATGTGTAAGCAGCTGCTGAGCATACACTTGTAACCGTACACTGAATCAAGTTACATTAGTTAAATATAGTTACCAACACCTACACAACCATGTTTATAATTAATTATCACATAAACAGTTCAAGATGTCCTGTTTCATGTTCTTCGTCCCAAGAATCATCAGTCGTAGAAATCCTCGTTCAAACGTTCACTAAATGACGATCTTTTGGTCCGATTCACAGTGTGAACTACATTTGATCATTCCTAATAATAGGCATGTTCAAATTTAGTTAGCACTGTATTCCCCCAAAACATCGTTTTGGTGGTATTGAACGAGGATTTCGACGTTTGATTCGTGTGCCCAAGAACATGAAACAGGACATCTTGAACAGTAAAAGATGTCCTGTTTCATGTTCTTTGGCACAAGAATCAAACGTCGAAATCCTCGTTCAATACCACCAAAACGATGTTTTGGGGGAATACAGTGCTAACTAAATTTGAACATGCCTATTATTAGGAATGATCAAATGTAGTTCACACTGTGAATCGGACCAAAAGATCGTCATTTAGTGAACGTTTGAACGCGGATTTCTACGATCGATTCGTGTGCCCAAGAACATGAAACAAACAAAAACCCCCTCAGAGGTGGGACTTTAAAAGTGACTGCAAACACACAAAGTATATTGAAAATGTATAAATTTAATAAATAAGTACAAAAAGGACAAACTGAATATAAATCACATAAATTGTGTACAAGTCCAGAAAATTGGTTGCGTTGGTAAGGAGAAAAATTGAAACATTAATAGTCAAACCCTTCGGGGGAATTGTAGACATAAAGTTCAGTAAGACAGACAAATTCTGTTGAATACATAATATAGTACAAATAAATATCACGATATATGCATATACATACATTGCAAACAGTCACATAGAAAAATATATATTAAATAAATATATGCTTACAATAATCTATCCAGAAAGAAATTGACATTCAGTGCACCGGGGGACCACATGCACGGCAGTCAATGCGGGGTGAAAAAAGAAAGAAAACACCCCACCAATGAGGGGGCTCCAAGATCGATGGGGTCCAATATCCCAACAACGGGGGTCCCCAGGCGACGACACGTAGAAAGGCCAGGGAGAGACCAAGGAATCCGGTAAGGTAATTATCTAAAAGACAAAATTATGAAGGGTGGGAGGCAAGAAGGGGAAATCACATTAGTGAGCCCCTAATATGTAGTAAAGCCCCCCAAAAAACCATATAAACCCTAACTTAAGTCCCATATATGGATAGTATGAATTCATCCATTACATATATATATGTATATATGTGTCAAAGGAAACCTACCAGTATGGAGAAGTATTCCAGATCAGGGAGGTGTCTGGTGAAAACTTGAAACGGCTTCAAAAATAGAGGGAGTCCTCAATACAAAAATTGCATCCAATATGCACTATTGTAGTGATGAAGCAAATATGTGCATCGTTTCAATCTGGTTTCAATCAAGAAAATCTAAAGAGTAATATATGGATGGAAAAACAAGGGACAATAGGTGGGTATAGCATTAAATTTGTCCAAGGTAAATAATCAGAATACAAAGTTTCAAAGGACTGTCCTATAAGAGTTTACCTGTAAGGATCCCGGGTATCTCAATGATCGCTGCGTGAGGTGCCTCGTGTGGACTCCGACTGGTCCTTGAGGGCTTTAAATGGTGTCTCAAAGACATCTGCGCATGCGTCAGAAAGCGCCGGTGAACGGCGCAGACGTAGTGACGTCAGTGCGCTATCCGTCGCGTACCTGTGACGCTCCGGACGGGCACATAAAGAAATAGACGTTCATGAACAGCAATGTGAGATGTCTCTCTATACAGAGAATGTGCCGCAGTATGCCTGAAAGGAACACATAGGTATGGCTATATAATCCCTGCCATTAAGTGCCAAAAAGAGTACCCATGTACATAATGAGACCCGACAGCAGAGAGGAGGAAGAAGAAGGATTAATATTATTATAAATATACTCGGAGTTATATATCTCTATATTATATTAGAACTACATGTATCCAAAGTTTTGCTTTAAGTAAACGCTTCAATCTAAATATGAATTATATATGGAAAATTATTAAATAAAAAAGTAAAAAAATGGGAAGAAGAGAGTTGAATAATAATTTCCAGTCATAATTCAAAGAAAATTAAAGCAACACTATTCATTGTTTACATGGAAAATTATCTTTACATTCTTGTTCCATGGAGAAATTGTATATCGACTGTAACATTATATCTATTAGAAAATACATAATAATAATTATCAAATAGATGAAAGCCTCCCTCTGATGAAATGAATGTTTGTTAATATAATAAAAAGGCCCATATAGGGCAGGCAGGTTCCCAGTGTCGAATCCAGAGGTTAGAGTCGCCAATAGAGGGCCCCCCGCGCGGCATCTGCCCAAAGACCGTCCCAAGTGACGGTAATTGGCACATGACGCGCGCCGACGCATAAATGCAAATAAATGCATAAAGAGGGGGGTAAAAGTAGCCAATCCCCCCAGGAAGAAAAAAAAGGAACCTGGCGGCCCAGCTCACCCCCTGTGTGCGCCGTGTGAGGAATAATGAACCCACTAGGAGCCCCAAACTACGTATGCATGCAGGCCATTGGTACACCAAATGAAGAGCAGATAAGGGGGAAAAATAAAAAGTGTGGGAAAAAACAGGGGGGGGGGAAAGGTCCATTGATGGTAAGAGATACATTATCTCACCTGTACTTCTACTCTTCCCACCCCCCTGAGGAGAAACCCTCAAGAAAAGGACGATAACTTATAAGATCGTTCAATCCTGGAGGCATGGTGGCATTTAGGGTGAAGATCTAGGATTATTACCAAATTTAATAGACAAAGCGAACAGATTAGAAAAATTATTTCCAAATACTGGCATCTTTTGCAGATTGATCCCTCTTTAGCCTCTTTTGTGCCGGCTCAACCGGCAATTACCTATCGGAAGGCCAATTCAATAAAGGATAACCTAATACAGAGTGAATACACGGGTGAATTCCGGGTTGACCCGTGTAGGCGACCTGGCACATATCGATGTGGAGGTTGCAACCTATGCCAGTATATGAACATTGATGAAAAAGCATCACTACCTAATGGCAAAATCTTTAAACCCATTCATTTTGCGAATTGCAAAACGGAAGGAGTAGTTTATCTACTCACATGCCAATGTGGATCATTCTACATTGGCAAAACCAAACAGCCATTCTTCAAGAGAGCGGCTAGACATATCACCTGTATGAAGAAATGTGACCCAGATCTTCCCCTTGGACGCCATATAAAAGATATGCATAATAGTAGAATTCCCAGAATAAAATTCCTAATTCTGGACAGGGTACACCCTAGCAACAGAGGAGGAGATTGGAATAGAACTCTCTTACAAAGAGAGACTAGATGGATCTTCACCCTAAATGCCACCATGCCTCCAGGATTGAACGATCTTATAAGTTATCATCCTTTTCTTGAGGGTTTCTCCTCAGGGGGGTGGGAAGAGTAGAAGTACAGGTGAGATAATGTATCTCTTACCATCAATGGACTCCCCCCCCCCCCCCCCCGTTTTTTCCCACACTTTTTATTTTTCCTCTTTATCTGCTCTTCATTTGGTGTACCGATGGCCCGCATGCATACGTAGTTTGGGGCTCCTAGTGGGTTCATTATTCCTCACACGGCGCACACAGGGGGTGAGCTGGGCCGCCAGGTTCCTTTTTTTTCTTCCTGGGGGGATTGGCTTCTTTTACCCCCCTCTTTATACATTTATTTGCATTTATGCGTCGGCGCGCGTCATGTGCCAATTACCGTCACTTGGGACGGTCTTTGGGCAGATGCCGCGTGGGGGGCCCTCTACTGGCGACTCTAACCTCTGGATTCGACACTGGGAACCTGCCTGCCCTATATGGGCCTTTTTATTATATTAACAAACATTCATTTCATCAGAGGGAGGCTTTCATCTATTTGATAATTATTATTATGTATTTTCTAATAGATATAATGTTACAGTCGATATACAATTTCTCCATGGAACAAGAATGTAAAGATCATTTTCCATGTAAACAATGAATAGTGTTGCTCTAATTTTCTTTGAATTATGACTGGCAATTACTATTCAACTCTCTTCTTCCCATTTTTTTACTTTTTTATTTAATAATTTTCCATATATAATTCATATATAGATTGAAGAGTTTACTTAAAGCAAAACTTTGGATACATGTAGTTCTAATATAATATAGAGATATATAACTCCGAGTATATTTATAATAATATTAATCCTTCTTCCTCCTCTCTGCTGTCGGGTCTCATTATGTACATGGGTACTCTTTTTGGCACTTAATGGCAGGGATTATATAGCCATACCTAGGTGTTCCTTTCAGGCATACTGCGGCACATTCTCTGTATAGAGAGACATCTCACATTGCTGTTCTGCCCGTCCGGAGCGTCACAGGTACGCGACGGATAGCGCACTGACGTCACTACGTCTGCGCCGTTCACCGGCGCTTTCTGACGCATGCGCAGATGTCTTTGAGACACCATTTAAAGCCCTCAAGGACCAGTCGGAAGTCCACGCGAGGCACCTCACGCAGCGATCATTGAGATACCCGGGATCCTTACAGGTAAACTCTTATAGGACAGTCCTTTGAAACTTTGTATTCTGATTATTTACCTTGGACAAATTTAATGCTATACCCACCTATTGTCCCTTGTTTTTCCATCCATATATTACTCTTTAGATTTTCTTGATTGAAACCAGATTGAAACGATGCACATATTTGCTTCATCACTACAATAGTGCATATTGGATGCAATTTTTGTATTGAGGACTCCCTCTATTTTTGAAGCCATTTCAAGTTTTCACCAGACACCTCCCTGATCTCGAATACTTCTCCATACTGGTAGGTTTCCTTTGACACATATATACATATATATATGTAATGGATGAATTCATACTATCCATATATGGGACTTAAGTTAGGGTTTATATGTTTTTTGGGGGGCTTTACTACATATTAGGGGCTCACTAATGTGATTTCCCCTTCTTGCCTCCCACACTTCATAATTTTGTCTTTTAGATAATTACCTTACCGGATTCCTTGGTCTCTCCCTGGCCTTTCTACGTGTCGTCGCCTGGGGACCCCCGTTGTTGGGATATTGGACCCCATCGATCTTGGAGCCCCCTCATTGGTGGGGTGTTTTCTTTCTTTTTTCACCCCGCATTGACTGCCGTGCATGTGGTCCCCCGGTGCACTGAATGTCAATTTCTTTCTGGATAGATTATTGTAAGCATATATTTATTTAATATATATTTTTCTATGTGACTGTTTGCAATGTATGTATATGCATATATCGTGATATTTATTTGTACTATATTATGTATTCAACAGAATTTGTCTGTCTTACTGAACTTTATGTCTACAATTCCCCCGAAGGGTTTGACTATTAATGTTTCAATTTTTCTCCTTACCAACGCAACCAATTTTCTGGACTTGTACACAATTTATGTGATTTATATTCAGTTTGTCCTTTTTGTACTTATTTATTAAATTTATACATTTTCAATATACTTTGTGTGTTTGCAGTCACTTTTAAAGTCCCACCTCTGAGGGGGTTATGTTTTTTTACTTCATTTTTGGGATGTGGTGACTGTTAAACAAATACAATCTTGCAGATGTCAGTTCCCTTTTGTCTCCTAAGAACATGAAACAGGACATCTTGAACTGTACTACATACATTAAAGAAAAAGCACATGCAGCACCACGCTATTAATAAAAATGACAGTAAATGTAAATATACTTACTTTTTCGGATCACTTTTTTTATTTTTTTATATTGCTCCGGCTCACGCAATTTAATGTCCGACCATCGTTTGCGGATCTGTTCCTTCGACCTGCGAACCCCAAATTTCAGGAACAGCGTTTTGACCACTTTATCCATAATCTGGCCCTTCACCTGATTTGGCTTTTTGTAGGGCCCATGTTTGGCGTCATAATCCTCCCTCAGCAATATGGTGACCATATCCACCATCTCCTCAAACGACATGTTAGTGGCTTTATATCTTCTTTGTCTGGGCCTGCCTCCTTCCACACTTTCCACTTCATCTGGGTGATTCTCCACCATGTTGTCAGTCTCCGTCATTAAGGACGAGCGAGAAGGGGTGGGGAAAGTAGTCTAACGAACGTCAGGGGCGGAAAAGCGTGCGGAGCGTCTCGTATGCGCACTGTATATAACGTTAAAAAACACAGTTGAAAGCGACGTTCAGTGAGTGGAAGAAGGTCGGAAGCAACGAACGTGTAGATCGCGGGTACGTAACATTTTTCATACTTGATATGTCGAGGGTTGAGCGGCCCCGAACAGAAAATTTAGTGACCGTACAGACCTATTTTTTGGGCTGGGTCCCGAAGCAGAAACCTAAACATTCACTGTATGTTCGGGGCCGGTGTTGGGCAATATGCATGTAACTTCGCGCTTGCTTCCCATGCTGTTAGTCCTGGCCCTGCACAAAGTGTCATTTTCGAAGTTTGAAAAATCATTTAAAACTCAATCGTGGCTAGAATGAATTCTCAGCTCCCGGCAAATGGCAATACATTGAAAACTCAGTTTTAGAGAAAAAAAACATGTGGGGGTCCCCCCAAATTATATTTGCAGGCCCTTCAGGTCTGGCAAGGATTTTAAGGGGAACTCCACCCCAAATTCAGAAAAAAAATGGCGTGGAGTCCCCCCAAAAATCCATACCAGAACCTTATCCGAGCACGCAACCTGGCCGGCCGCAGGGGAAGAGGGGGGGGACGAGAGAGTGGCCCCCCTCCCTCCTGAACCGTACCAGGCCACATGCCCTCAACATGGGGAGGATGTCCCCATGTTGATGGGGACAAGGGCCTCATCCCCACAACCCTTGCCCGGTGGTTGTGGGGGTCTGCGGGCGGGGGGCTTATCGGAATCTGGAAGACCCCTTTAACAAAGGGGACCCCCAGATCCCGGACACCCCCCTAGGTGAATTGGTAAGGGGTACATTGTACCTCTACCATTTCACGAAGAAAGTGTACAAAATGTAAAAAATGACAATAGACGGTTTTTGACCATTCCTTTATTTATTTTTTTGGCTTTCTTCCATCTTCTTCTTCCATCTTCTTCCTTCTTCTTTTCTCGATTCGTGTTTCTTCATCCATCTTCCTTTTCCTCTTCCTCTTCATCTTCCTTCTTCCTTCGGTGTTCTTGTCCGCATCTTGCTCTTGCATCTTGCTCCGGCTTCTTCTTTCTCTGGCCGCTCCATTTGAATTGGAGGTTCCCGCTGTGTGACGCTTCAGTTCATCAGTTCTCCTCTTGGTCCGTGACCCCGCCCCCCTCTGACGCACATGGATTTCATGGGTACTTTCCCCGTGCTGTCAGAGGGGGGCGGGGCCACCGGCTCGCAGCGGACCTAGAGGAGAACTGCATAACTTAAGCGTCACACAGCGGCAAACTCAAATTCAAATGGAGCGGCGGGAAAAGAAAGAAAAAGCCGGAGCAAGATGCGGACGAGAAGCCCGAAGCAAGAAGGAAGAAGGAAGAAGGAAGAAGGAAGATGAAAGATGAAAGATGAAAGATGAAAGATGAAAGATGAAAGATGAAAGATGAAAGATGAAAGATGAAAGATGAAAGATGAAAGATGAAAGATGAAAGATGAAAGATGAAAGATGGAAGATGAAGAGGAAGAGGAAGAGGAAGAGGAAGAGGAAGAGGAAGAGGAAGATGGCGGAAGAAACTCGAATGCAGAAAAGAAGAAGAAAGAAGATGGAAGAAAAACAAAAACAATAATAAAGGAATTGTCAAAAAACTTCTATTGTCATTTTTTGGTTTTTGTCAAGTTTTGGGGTGAAATGGTAGGGGTACAATGTACCCCATTACCATTTCACATAGGGGGGCGGGATCTGGGGGTCCCCTTTGTTAAAGGGGTCTTCCATATCCCGATAAGCCCCCCGCCCGCAGACCCCCACAACAACCGGGCAAGGGTTGTGGGGATGAGGCCCTTGTCCCCATCAACATGGGGACATCCTCCCCATGTTGAGGGCATGTGGCCTGGTACGGTTCAGGAGGGAGGGGGGCGCTCTCTCGTCCCCCCCTCTTCCCCTGTGGCCGTCCAGGTTGCGTGCTCGGAAAAGGGTCTGGTATGGATTTTTGGGGGGACTCCACGCCATTTTTTCCCAGAATTTGGGGTGGAGTTCCCCTTAAAATCCTTGCCAGCCCTGAAGGGCCTGGTATGGATATTTGGGGGGACCACACGCATTTTGAAAAACATGGGCGGCGGGTTTCCCTTACTATCCATTCCAGACATGAAGGGCCTGGTAAGAGAATTTGGGGGAACCACAATGCTTTCTCAATGTTTGTATCAATGACTTTTCTATGTATTGCATTTGACGGGAGACAACAATTCATTATACCCAGAAGTGAATTTTGAGTTAATTTTGGAAAAGCACAAATGACACTTTGTGCAGGGACAGTTCTAGGTACTCCTTTACTTTTTTGGAGTCCTTTTAGTCCGCAGATTTTCGGGGCAACATTGACTACAATGGGGTTTGGGTTCGGGGTCAAGTTCGGGTCAAGTCACGTCACGAACTCTAGCTTTTTACCAAGTTTACAAAAAAGAGTTCAACACAAACATCCAGGTGTCCACTCAACTGTATGATGACTGATCAATTGCTATGTTAGTGGCCTATATATGGTGAGAAAGATTTGGAGTAGTCTTGACTGACATTCGATTTTTGGTGTGTTTTTTGACTTGCAGCAAAAATGCAGGTATTTAAGGACCCCGACTTCATGTTGGAATTCCTGCAAAGATGGAAGAATCTTCCTGTTTTATGGGAGACCAAAAATAAACAAAATAAAAATAAAGAAGCCAGGAAGAGAGCACTGGAGACCTTGCTGGAATTTGTGCAAACTCAGATCCCCACAGCAACACTACAGGATGTGAAGATGAAAATTGGGACCATTAGGGGGACATACCGGACTCAACGAAACAAAGTCTGAACATCTATGCGGTCAGGAGCAGCTGCAGAGGACAGATATATTCCAAATCTCTGGTACTACCAGCATCTCAGTTTCCTCGATGACCACCTGGATTCCAGGGAATCCCTTTCCACCCTCTCACCCAGAACGAGCTCCAGCCTTCCCTGCAGCCAACCCTCCAGCCTTCCTTGCAGCCAACCCTCCAGCCTTCCCTCCAGCATTCCCTGCAGCCAACCCTTCAGCCTTCCCTCCAGCCAAGTTGAGGTCTCTTTGGAGGAACAAGCTCAACTCCTGGAGGAACCGGATTTGAATATTTGGAGCCAGGTATAATATTTTGCAAAATATTTCTATTAATAAAAGTCTAATGTTGTCAAAGTTGAAAAAATTGTGTGAAAAATGTTACCAGTTAAACCAAAGTGTCTGACATATCAATAGACAGCAGTGGCCAAAAATTAGGGGGACAAGAATGAAAAATGCTGGTGTCAGAATGATTAACTTTAATATTTTTTAGCATTCAATTAGCAAATGTCATGAGGTGACAAATGTGTGTGAAAGATGAAGGCTAAAATAACTATATGTAACTTTTTTTAACAGGATGAGGAGGCAGGCGTCAGTGTGACACACAAGGAGGCAGGTGCCAGTGGAACCCAGGAGGAGGCAGGCCCCAGTGTGACCCACGAGGAGGCAGGTGCCAGTGGAAGCCAGGAGGAGGCAGGCCCCAGTGGAAGCCAGGAGGAGGCAGGCCCTAGTGGGACACAGGAGGAGGCAGGCCCCAGTGGGACACAGCGCAACACCAGGCCCCAGATACCTCCGCTGCGGATTCCACCAAAAAGGGCAAGGAGGCTTCTTCAAATGGAGGAGGAGACTCAGGCCCTAATTAGGGAGGCTACTGCAGCCCTCAGAGAGCCCCCCACCGCTGCAGAGGGATTTGCTGCCCTTATTGGGGACAAACTGCCCCAAATGGAAATGGCCCAGCGTCTAAAAAGCGAGACCCTGATATTGAAGGTTGTAAATATGGGCATGTTGGGGAAACTGAATGATTTTACGGACGTTGTGGACGTTTCTTATGTCCTTACTCCAGTTCCTGCCCCACTCCCTGCTCCTGCCCCACTCCCTGCTCCTGCCCCACTCCATGCTCCTGTCCCAGTCCCTGCTCCTGTCCCAGTCCCTGCTCCTGTCCCTGCTCCTGCTCCAGTCCCTCCTCCACGGACACAGCCTCCAAGGAAGGCTGCAGGGAAGCCTGCAGGGAAGGCAAAAAAGAAAAGCAGAAAATTAACCCAGGATATGTCTCTCAGATGGTCCCAATTTTCGTCTTCTCATCCTTTGGTGTTTGCTGTGGTGATCTGGGTCTGCACTAATTTCAGCAGGGTCTCCAGTGCTGTCTTCCTGGCTTCTTTAGATTTACTTTACATCTGGTTTTGATTTGGCTTACCCTTTAATTTGTTTTTAGGCCAGAATAAATGGAATTTTTGTTGGATGTTACAAAATGAACATGTGTTTTTATTTTAATAGACAGTTTGGTAGTGAGTAGGCAGGGACAGTGGATAAAAAATTGGGAAATTAACAAGGGACACTAACCTCGAGGGTAAATTAGAATAAATAATAATGTTGTTGTGGTAACTTGACACACTCAAAAATATCAAATAATATGGAAAAACAGTCTAAAATATTATAAAAAAAAATCCTAAAAAAAATACATCTTCAAAACAAGATGGAAACTCTAAAATATTGGGTATTTAGGGAGATCTGGCTTACAATAAATATAGATTAATCATGAGAAAACAATAAATACTAAAGACCAAACTTTTTCATAACTCTGTGAGAATATCAGCAGCAAGAGAATTGGATTATTGCAGCATTAGAACGAAGAAAATAATGCGCTGCATTAAACGATGCAATAATTTCCTGCATGACGAATGTGCCATCTCCATTCTGAACGGTAGTTTTACCAGAACGAGCGCTCTCTTCTCATCACTTGCTTCTGATCATGCGTGCTTTTTTTCACGTCGTTAAAGCCTACACACGACCATTTTTCATGACGAGAAAAACGACGACGTGCAAAACGGCGAGAAAAATTAGAGCATGTTCTAATTTTTCTCGTCGTTTTTAATGCCATTTTTCTCGTCGAGAAAGACGACCTAAAGCCCACAGACGATCGTTTTTCTCGTCGAAAGGAAAAAATGCAGTTTTTCACGTGGAGAAAAACGGTCGTGTGTACGCGGCATGAGGCCAGGAATTCGAGCTGTGTGGGGTAATTACTCTCAGCGGGGACCAGACTTCTACTCACATAGGCAACAGGCCGCAAGTGGCCACCCTGCTCTTGGTAGAGTACTCAGCCTAGCCCATCTCTACTGGCATCAACATGCAACTCATAGGGTTTTGTGGTATCTGCATAGGCCAAGACGGGGGCAGTGGTTAGGCTTTTCTTCAACTTGAGGAAGGCCTCTTCACACTGAGTGGTCCACTGGTCCTGGATAGATTCTTTAGGTTTCCTGGATCGCGTGGTGGGTGTCTGTAGTGTCCAGTCCCTCCACAGTTGAAACAAACGACCTCATCTTTTGAGCGTTGGGATGAAGAAGTGGGTGTAGTCTGAACCACTTCAGTGGCGGTTCCTCCTTCCTTACTCATTCCTGAAGTCTTTGTCATCAAAGTAGTCAGCATCTCCATCATTTGTGTCATCTGAGACTTTAGGATAGCTACTTCAGAGTCCCGCTCCATAGTTATTGCAGATCTGACTCCAGCTGAAGGGGTAGAGATGGGTTGAATGGTCGATTGTTGATCATTCAGTAGGGATTCTTCATCTATCACCACTCTGATAAGGTCAGGGTAACTTAGTGACATGACACCCACTGAGGTTTTTAAGTGGAGCCAAACTGGATCAGAACGTACAGCCCCTCTGAGGATTTGTTGCATCCTAGCTCCAAATAAGGAGTCCCCAAGTATTAGTCTGGAAAGACAAGCAGGGGGAATCACAACCTCCCCCGCACCCCTGACCATGATTGGTCCAGAACTCCTTAATGCTCTGGGAGACCTTGTGTCAAAGTGCCAGAAGAGCAACACAGTATGTGTGGAGTCTGGGTACAGGAAACTGAGGTTCTTCTCAGGGAGACAGCCAGTACCGCCTGGAGAAGAAGAATTTGACACCTGGATAGAGCAAGCCATGCAAGCTCTAGAAGGATGGGAACTGCCAGACGCCCAAAAGAAGCAGCACATAAACGAGAGCTTGAAAGGAGCCGCTGCGGAAGCTGTCAGGAACTTAAGGTTTAGTAATGCTGCTTGTACAGCCTATGACTATTTGGTCATGCTGCAAGAGGAGTTCGGACAATTAGAAAAAGCTGTTGACCTCATCTACAAATTTGACTGCATCACACCGCAGAGCTCTGCATGTGCAGGGCGCTGCTGACTCCGCGCGTTTTTCCAAAAGTTCTTTGGTGTGGGCCTTTTTTGAGACGTGTGCAGCAGATCGCACCGTTGCTGTTTCCAACATATGTCTGAAGCGTATGAAGCGGGGCTAAAACAGCAGCCACTTGGGCACCACATGCTTGACCAGACATATGTCGACCTGTCATGCAATCCGTTGGCAAGCGTACTTAAGAGACCCACACCAAAGAACCAGGTGGACCTCTCCTTGCTCCTCATCAGCTGGGATCTCCAACCCCACTATATCTTCAGTTACCTTAGAAACCTGCACTGAGAGGAATGAAGGTGTAGAATTAGGTGTGCCAAGTACTTGCGGGCAATCTGCTATTGCTACACCAATGTCCGATAGTAGCAGGCAAATTTCCCTACCCCAGTTGCTAAACCGCCAAAAAAAATTCAGTCCCAGCCATCCAAATGCCCAGCGGCTGAATGCTAGCTTGGCTAAATTGCTAGCACTCCAACTGCTGCCTTTTCAGCTGGTAGACTCTGCCCCCTTTTGTGAATTTGTGGAATGTGCAGTACCTCAGTGGCAGGTTCCCAAACGCTCTCTACCAGCACGTGGAAGGCAATGTCTTAGCCTCGTTGGACAGGGCAGTCAGCGGTAAGGTGCATATTACTGCTGACTCATGGTCCAGCAGGCATGGACAGGGACGTTACCTATCTTTCATGGCGCACTGGGTGACTCTGCTTGCAGCTGGGAAGGATGCAGGACAGGGTGCAGTATTGTTGGAGCTTGTTCCGCCACCACGCTTCCAAAATGCTACTAGTGGTGATTCTGACACACCTCTCTCCTTCATGCCCTCCTCTTTTTCTTCCTCCATGGCCTCTTCCTCTATAGATCACGTGGCCAAAAACATCAGCCGCTTGGGCACCACGTGCTTGACCAGACATATGTCGACCTGCCATGCAGTTCATTGGCAAGCGTACCTAAAGGACCCACACCAAAGAACAAAGCGGACCTCTCCTTGCTCCTCATCAGCTGGGATCTCCAACCCCACTATACATTCAGTCCTCTCTGAAACCTGCACTGAGAGGAATGAAGGTGTAGAATTAGGTGTGTCACAGCCAAGTACTTGCGGGCAATCTGCTATCGGTACACCGACGTCCGATTGTGGCAGGCAAATTTCCCTGCCCCAGCTGCTGCACGGCAGAAAGAAGTTCGCTCCCAGCCATCCACATGCCCAGCGGTTGAATGCTAGCTTGGTAAATTGCTAGCACTTCAACTGCTGCCTTTTCAGTTGGTAGAACCTGCCCCCTTCCGTGAGTTTGTTGAATGTGCGGTTCCTCAGTGGCAGGTTCCCAAACGCCACTTTTTCTCACGGAAGGCGATTCCAGCTCTCTACCGGCATGTGGAAAGCAATGTATTGGCCTCGCTGGACAGGGCGGTCAGCGGTAAGGTGCATATTACCGCTGACTCATTGTCCAGCAGGGATGGACAGGGACGTTACCTATCTTTCATGGCGCATTGGGTGACTCTGCTGGCAGCTGGGAAGGATGCAGGACAAGGTGCAGTAGTGCTGGAGGTTGTTCTGCCACCACGCCTCCAAAATGTTACTTCTGGTGATTCTGACACACCTCTCTCCTCCACCCCCTCCTCTTCTTCTTCCTCCATGGCCTCTACCTGTGCTTTGTCCTTGGAACCAGCGGTGCTCCGTAGGCGTTCAAGGGGCTACGCAAGTACGCAGGCAAAAGATGCCATGTGGTGCTTGAGCTGGTGTGCTTTGGGGACAGGAGCCACACTGGGGCAGAGATTCTGTCAGCTCTGCAGGGGCAGGCTCAGAGGTGGTTGATGACACGCCAGCTTAAGCCAGGAATGGTGGTTTCCGACAATGGCACCAACCTCCTCTCCGCCCTCCGACAGGGACACCTGACCCATGTGCCCTGTTTGGCTCACGTCCTTAACTTGGTGGTGCAGTGGTTCTTGGGCAGGTACCCGGGCATACAGGAGGTCCTGAAGCAGGCCAGGAAACTCTGTGGGCATTTCCGCCGGTCATATAATGCCAGTGCTAGGCTGGCTGAGCTGCAAAATGATTACAACCTGCCTAAGAACCACCTAATCTGTGACATGCCCACCAGGTGGAACTCTACGTTGGCCATGCTGCAGTGGCTGCACATGTGGCAGAGGGCCATCAATGAGTATTTGTTGCAATATGGCACCAGGACAGGGTCAGGGGAGCTTGGATTCTTTTCCCCACGCCAGTGGGCCATGATCGGGGATGCATGCACTGTCCTGGCACCATTTGAGGAGGCCACAAGGATGGTGAGCAGTGACAGTGCATGCATCAGTGACACTGTCCCTCCTGTCCACCTGTTGGAGCACACGCTGCGTGGAATAATGGACAGGGCACTTGAGGCAGAACAGAGGCAGGAAGAGGAGGACTTCCTTACCTCTCAAGGCCCCCTTTATCCAGACAGTGTTCCTGCTGGCCCGGTTATCACACAGGAAGAGGATGAGGAGGAGGACCTTATCTTGCCGTAAAAGAGGGAGCAGAGGATGAAGCATCTTCGGGAGGCCTTGCAGAAAGGTCTGTGCAACGCGTTCCCAGAGACTGGGAGGTTTCAAATTTCTGGTCCTGGACAACGTGTTGCTGAGGCTCCGGTCTGTCAAAGAAGGAGCGGTGGAGAAGGTGGCCATCTGACCGATGCGTTCAGACAATTTTTTAGTACACAGCCCCAAGGTATGATCGGTTACAGCAACCATCGCCAGCGTCTGGTTTACATGGTGCAGGAATACCTATGGGCAAGATCAGACTTGGACACCTTTCCCATCGAAAATCCTCTGGGTTACTGGGTCTTGAGTATGGTTTACTGGTCAGAGCTTACACAGTATGCAATTGAGCTACTGGCCTGTCCTGCATCCAGCGTTCTTTCGGAATGCACATTCAGGGCTGCTGGAGGCTTTGTAACCGATCACAGGGTGCGCTTGTCCACCGACTTGGTCGATCGACTGACCTTCATAAAAATGAATCAGTCTTGGATCACCACCAGCTACCAAGCACCTGATGCTGATGTAACAGACAATTTTTTTTTTAATTGTCAGATCTCTTCAAGACTGCCTATGCTGATGCAGAGTGACTATCCTGTTATGCTGAGTGACTATCCTCTTCCTCCTCAATGATCATGCTGATGGCATGTAAGAACATTTTTGTTTCTGGGCACCGCCACCAGTGGCTAAGGCCCAATTTTTCAGCCCCTGTTTAACGGGGGGGTGTAATTAAAATTTTTAATGCAATACTTTGCAGCAGGGCTTATTGCTGCGCTCCAAGTACAGTATCTGTGAGGGGTTGCAGTGTTGTGGCACCAGTGCCTATGGCCCAATTTTTATGCCCCTGTTCAACAGGGGCATGTAATTACAGTTCTTGATCTAAGAATTCACAGCAGGGCCCATTCCTGCGCCCACCAAGAGTAACTGTGAGGGCTTATAGTGTTGTGGCAACACCACCACCACCACCACCAAAGGCCCAATTTTTCTGCCCCTGTTCAACAGGGGCATGTAATTACAATTCTTGATCTAATAATTCACAGCAGGGCCCATTCCTGCGCCCACCAAGAGTAACTGTGAGGGCTTACAGTGTTGTGGCAACACCACCAAAGGCCCAATGTTTCTGCCCCTGTTCAACAGAGCCATATAATTACAATTCTTGATCGAATAATTCACAGCAGGGCCCATTCCTGCGCCCACCAAGAGTAACTGTGAGGACTTACAGTGTTGTGGCACCAGCACCACCACCACCACCAAAGGCCCAATTTTTCCTACCACTGTTCAACAATGGCATGTTATTACAATTCTTGATCTAATAGTTCACAGCAGGGCGTTCCAGCGCCCACCAAGAGTAACTGTGAGGACCTACAGTGTTGTGGCAACACCAACACCTAAGGGCCAAATTTCTGCAGAGTATATACGGCAGGCCCCTACTTTCAAACATCCAACTTACAAACGACTCCTACTTGCAAACGGAAGGAGACAACAGAAAGTGAGAGGAAATCTACCCTTAGGAAGGGAAATTCTCTCTTGTAAGAGTTAATATGGGAAAAAGTGTCTCCTCTCCACTGATGCTTTATCACCAATCCTTGTTTCAATAAAAACCCCAAATTTTCAAAAAACATTTGTCATTGTGACGGAAAGTGAGGTGAAATGTTCTGAACAGGTGCACAGACAGCAAAACAAATGTTACAGGGGTGATAACCCTTCCCTATGTTTTCCAAAAAGCTTAAAAATAGATTTCTGGGCTGGAGCTACACTTAAAAAATTTACCTGTTCCAAATTACAAACATATTCTACTTAAGAACAAACCTACATCCCTGTCTTGTTTGCACCGCCTGTATACTGCTGTTAAGAGTATATAGGGCCTTTTTTTAATTTGGGTGCGGGGTTCCCCTTAATATCCATACAAAACCCAAAGGGGCTGGTAGTGGGCTGGGGGGGGGGTACCCATGCCATTTTTCTCAATGATTTGCATCCATATTGCCGGGACCAGGCATTACATTAAAGCCGCAAGCAGTTTTAAATTACCTTTTTTCCTTTAGAAATGTCATTTTGTGCAGGGACAGTTCTAAACACGGGAAACACGTGCCACTTCACAGGCATACTTCAGACACCCCCCAGGTATGATATTTAAAGGAATACTTCACTTTTTTTTTTCACTTTAAGCATCATTAAATTCAGTGCTCCCGAAAAAACAGATTTTTTTTTAACTTTTTTTTGTATTGATACATGTCCCCTGGGGCAGGACCCGGGTCCCCAAACCGTTTTTAGGACAATAACTTGCATATTAGCCATTATAATTAGCACTTATGATTTCAAACGTTCGAGTCCATTGTATTTAATAGGGTTCTAAAGTTTGCGCAAACTTTCGGTCCGTTCGCAGGTTCTGGTGTGAACCGAACCCGGGGGTGTTCGGCTCATCCCTAGTGGAGAAGTATGTGTAATCTTTACCTTGTGGATTCAGTGTTCTCCATGTAGTAAAAGTCCTTGGAGTTGTAGCTCTATCTGTTTTATCGTAAAAAATGTGGGGTATACTGCGCTGTCTGAAATGAGAACAAATCACCCAATAGTGAAGGTGAATCAACTTCTCTAATTAATAAGATGCTGCAACTTAAATGTGAGACACACACAATAAAAAATAGTACAAGAAAAAGATAAAGCTGCGCAACACTTGAATATGTTCCACCATCAAATGGTGAAAAAAATTGTGTACACAGGGCTCAGTCTCTATTGTAGATGTTAACAACTATATTTTAGAAGTCCCAACTGTTGCCAGACATTCGGACAAATAACAAAAAGAGCAGGTCCTGTGTAAAAAAATTATTGTAAAACTGAAAAATCCTAAAAACAAAGGATAACCATGTAGTGCAGATGCAAATCTTCTCATTCAACTATTGGTGACTTCAAACACAGAACACCGTATGAAAAGTGCCGGTTGCTTGATAGAGAGAGGTTCCATTACCACCAATTATTACTGCCGCTTACCAGAACAAATGATCCCTTCAAGGATCAATATAAACAGATGGCTATTCCCCTGCCAGGGTCTCTATTTCACTATCAGCTTTCCTCCAAGATTCCACGCCAATCCTCTCCGTATGCCACGAACTGCTCAGGGAGAAGTCAGCAACTCAGAGCTGTTCTCTGTGGATCAGGACACAGGAAAGTTCTGCATTAGCCTTCCCAGGGTCCTGTGCTTGTGTCTGCTTCTGTGCCTCTCCTGTGATCTGTGCGGTGGGAGTGACTAGTATGAGATCACTGCAGACAGGTAATGGGAGGGATCCAGGAAGGTGTAGGACAAAGTAGTTTTTAGGATTTTTCAGTTTTACAATAATTTTTTTACACAGGACCTGCTCTTTTTGTTATTTGTCCGAATGTCTGGCAACAGTTGGGACTTCTAAAATATAGTTGTTAACATCTACAATAGAGACTGAGTACTATCTGTTTTATCGCCCTGTACGGCATGGCTGAGGTACCTGCGGAAGTATCCAAAGCAGGTTAAGTGGGACGTTAAAATCTCCTCCAAGAATCAGAATCCCTTTTGAGAAAGAGGATAGAAGGTCACAAATTTGACGTAAAAATGCAACTTGTTTGGTATTGGGAGCATAGACGTTGGCAATTGTGACAGGCCGAGATCCTATTGTTCCTTTTAGAAAGAGGTATCTACCTGCCAGATCATTCAGTGAGTCTGTTGGTTGAAAAGGAATGCATCTAGAAATAAGAATAGAGACTCCTTTTGTCTTAGATTCTTCGTTCGTTGAATGGAATGCTAGAGGGAATTCTCCATCCGAGAGTTTAGGGGTTTTCTGTGAGAAAGTGAGTTTCTTGTACGCAAACAATATTAGCTTTGAGCTTATGACATTCTCTGAGAAGTTGCGAGCATTTTTCGGGTACATTTAAGCCTTTAGCGTTGATGGAGACCAACTTCAGCGATAGAAGAGTGGTTTGGAGATTTTGTGAAGTCATGGTGGGGGGGGGGGGACAGTTGGTTTGTTTATGTTATAAAGCAAGAATCTAAAACCAGGGGTGTTTTATAGCAAATATTAGATTAGATGGTTTTGACTCTGGTTTGGTTCTACAGAGGGAGAGGAGTATCAGAAGAGGAGTGGGCAGAGCAAGAAAAGAGAAAAAAAAGGGGGGGGGATCAGGGAGAAATGAGGGGGGGAAGGGTATGGAAGAGAACTGAAGATAGAAGGTTTGTTTGTGATGGAGCTAATAAATTGACTATGTTATCTCTCTCTTCTAACCACTCAAATATTGTTATTTTCTTTTCTTCTTTATTATTTTTTGTTTCTTTTCTTTCTTGTTGCGATATATATATATATATATATATATATATATATATGTATGTGTATGTGTGTTTTAGTAATCTTATAACCCAACAGCAGTAATTTCCTTACATAAAAACAGAAACAGATGTTCTTTTCAACTCACTCCTTTTCCTCCCCCTCCCACCGTGCAATGCAAAATGGCGATGAGCTAAAGAATGTGGATACCACGTGGCAGAACAGACGTCGAGAGGAAAAGGACCATATACACATATGAACCAATTATATGCACACATATGTGATGACGTTTGCTTATGTCACTTTGTTTATATAAGGGGCTGTGACCTGAATAAACCTCTGTTGTTGATGAGAAGAGCTTGTACTGGCCGGTGTATCCCAGTGTGATTCTTTTTTGCATGCATGCATACACATCACTTTGAATTTGGGTCAGAGGCAGAATAGGACATACATCCTGGTATTGGACCAGAAAGAAATCTATTACATTTTAGCTACCCAACGTGGACTATGGATTGCGTTCTCTGGACGTAGCCGACCTAGTTATGGCTGTCAGCGAATCGAGGCGTGACTGACGGAACGGAGACTGATCAACTTCAAAACACGGTAAGAGAAGCGTGTTATATTCCTTACCTGTGTGTTTCCGGCTCGATCACCCTCCCTTTCGCTCGCATTCAGTCTGCTGCGACCTGATCGCCAAAGACGGGTAACTTCTTGTCCAGGGCCAATTTAATAAAAACCTGTTGACCTATTCTGCCGCCTGATATAAATAGAGACACAGTTGCCTTGCCTGCCTTTGTACAAAGCTGATTACGAGAGGGTGTACGGATAATAGAGACACAGTTACCTGGTCAGCCCCTGTACAAAGGTAATGGTTGAAAGAGGGTGTCCGGAAATATATATATAATAAAATGTATCAAAAAAACCTAGAACTCATAAAGTCCATATGATAAAACAGCGCTTAAATATGGATAAGTGTCCAGATACACATAAAACATTTGAGTGATGACTTTAGCAACAGTCAGAAGTGAAGTGATGGTTTCTTCTATGGATACAGTCTTTAGTGCACCCTACACCAATCCCAGATCTTCATCACAAGTGAGGCACTCTCCCCCTCCGGGGTACAAACTCACCAAAAAGATGATCAAAATAGGCATTCAATCAATGGGTAGTATCACTCCAACCTCCGTCATCACCACCAGGGTAGCATCGGTTAAAATCCTCAGGTAGACATATAGGAACACAAAGACACTATATAGTGTAATACCTGCTTTAAGGGCCCTCTGTTGAAGTCAATGTGTGACGAAACCGGTCAGGGCACGGCTACCACAGCGTCTCTGCAATCAGGAAGTATTGAGTGCACTCCACGGCCAGTTGTCCCATACTAGGAAGGAAGACTGCAGCGCCACGCTCGCAACGCATGCACCCTCTTGGGACAGGATAGCAGTGAATACACTCTCTATTTATGTGCTTTTAACAAGTGAATTGAATGTACGTGCATTTGAAACAGGGATTTTGTATTGGGTCAATTTCCATTAAAGCAGTATTACACTATATAGTGCCTTTGTGTTCCTATGGGGCTGATTTACTAATAACAGTGCGCTGCGCTGCTTCTAACCTTAATTGGTGCACCGGATAACTTCTTTACTGGGCGCAGGAAGCAGCGGCGCACTGTTATATTAAATAGAAATGTCAGCGGCGCTCTATTGAAAATGAATGGTTCCCTTTGGGAGCCCATTGATTTGAATAGAGGTCGCCCGGGAAGTCGGATCCGACTTGCGGGCGACTCGTGTGCCGGCTGACACAGGGACAGCGCGACTTTGCGAGGCGACCTGGACACGACCTGAGCGTGAAACAGCCGCTCAAGTCGTGTCCTAGAGGCGACTAGCTGGATGAGAATGTGTCCAGCGCGATGTCATCGCGCTGGTCCTCGGCAGCCTCGCTGTCCCATGTTTGGTATGAATCATGAAGGGGAACTCCAGGCCAAATTTTAATGAAAAAACCGGCATGGGTTCCCCTTCAGGAGCATACCAGGCCCTTAGGTCTGGTCTGGATTCTAAGGTGAACCCTCTAAGCCGAAAAACGGCGTGGGGGTCCCCCCCAAAATCCAAACCAGACCCTTAGGTCTGGTCTGGATTTTAAGGTGAACCCCTTAAGCCGAAAAACGGTGTGGGGGTCCCCCCAAAATCCAAACCAGACCCTTATCCGAGCACGCAACCTGGCAGGCCGCAGGGGAAAAGGGGGGGGATGAGAGAGCGGCCCCCCCTCCCTCCTGAACCGTACCAGGCTGCATGCCCTCAACATGGGGGGTTTGGTGCTTCGGGGCAGGGGGGCGACCTGCGGCCCCCCCACCCCAAAGCATCCTGCCCCCATGTTGATGGGGACAAGGGCCTCTTCCCGACAACCCTGGCCGTTGGTTGTCGGGGTCTGCGGGCCGGGGGCTTTTCGGAATCCGGGCGCCCCCTTTAAAAAGGGGGCCCCCAGATGCCGGCCCCCCACCCTATGTGAATGAGTATGGGGTACATCGTACCCCTACCCATTCACCTGGTGCCAAATAAGTCAATAAAAAAAGACAACACAGGTTTGAAAAGTAATTTATTGGGCAGCTCCGGGGGTCTTCTTCTGACTTCGGGGGTCTTTCTGCCGGGCCCCCGCTATCTTCTGCTAGCTCTTTTGCTAGTGGGGGTCCCGGGCTTCCTCGCCGTCTTTGGGGGTCTTTCTGCCGGGCCCCCCGCTATCTTCTGCTAGCTCTTTTGCTAGCGGGGGTCCCGGGCTTCCTCGCCGTCTTCTTCCAACTTCGGGGGTCTTTCTGCCGGGCCCCCGCTATCTTCTGCCAGCTCTTTTGCTAGCGGGGGTCCCGGGCTTCCTCGCCGTCTTCTTCCGACTTCTGGGGTCTCTTGTTCTGTCCTCCAGTGTCTTCTCCACGATCTCCGGTTCTTTCTGCCTTCTGCCGGGCGCCGCGCTATCTTCTCGCAGCTCTTTTGCTAGCGGGGGCCGGTCTTCTTCGTCGCCTTCTTCCCTCTTCTCTTCGCCCGATGTTGCCTCGTCGCTGTCCACCGCTGCAATGATCTGTCCGAGCAGCGGTGCCACTTTTATTGGCATGGGGCATAGTCACCGGCTGATGCCACCGCTGACCCCGCCCCCGTATGATGTCACAGTCCCGGGGAATGATGGGACTGTGACGTGAAACGGGGGTGGGGTCAGCGGTGGCATCACCCGGTGACCACGCCCCATGCCAATAAAAGTGGCACCGCTGCTCGGACAGACCATTGCAGCGGTGGACAGCGACATCGGGCGAAGAGAAGAGGGAAGAAGGCGACGAAGAAGAAGATCGGCTCCCGCTAGCAAAAGAGCTGGCAGAAGATAGCAGGGCGCGCGGCAGAAGGCAGAAAGAACCAGAGATCGTGGAGAAGAACAGAACAAAACAAGAGAACAGAACAGAACAAAACAAGAGAACAGAACAGAACAAAACAAGAGAACAGAACAGAACAAAACAAGAGAACAGAACAGAACAAAACAAGAGAACAGAACAGAACAAAACAAGAGAACAGAACAGAACAAAACAAGAGAACAGAACAGAACAGAACAGAACAAAACAAGAGAACAGAACAAAACAAGAGAACAGAACAAAACAAGAGAACAGAACAAAACAAGAGAACAGAACAAAACAAGAGAACAGAACAGAACAGAACAAAACAAGAGAACAGAACAGAACAGAACAAAACAAGAGAACAGAACAGAACAGAACAAAACAAGAGAACAGAACAGAACAGAACAAAACAAGAGAACAGAACAGAACAGAACAAAACAAGAGAACAGAACAGAACAGAACAAAACAAGAGAACAGAACAGAACAGAACAAAACAAGAGAACAGAACAGAACAGAACAAAACAAGAGAACAGAACAGAACAGAACAAAACAAGAGAACAGAACAGAACAGAACAAAACAAGAGAACAGAACAGAACAGAACAAAACAAGAGAACAGAACAGAACAAAACAAGAGAACAGAACAGAACAAAACAAGAGAACAGAACAGAACAAAACAAGAGAACAGAACAGAACAAAACAAGAGAACAGAACAGAACAAAACAAGAGAACAGAACAGAACAAAACAAGAGAACAGAACAGAACAAAACAAGAGAACAGAACAGAACAAAACAAGAGAACAGAACAGAACAAAACAAGAGAACAGAACAGAACAAAACAAGAGAACAGAACAGAACAAGAGAACAGAACAGAACAGAACAAGAGAACAGAACAGAACAAGAGAACAGAACAGAACAAGAGAACAGAACAGAACAAGAGAACAGAACAGAACAAGAGAACAGAACAGAACAAGAGAACAGAACAGAACAAGAGAACAGAACAGAACAAGAGAACAGAACAGAACAAGAGAACAGAACAAGAGAACAGAACAGAACAAGAGAACAGAACAGAACAAGAGAACAGAACAGAACAAGAGAACAGAACAGAACAAGAGAACAGAACAGAACAAGAGAACAGAACAGAACAAGAGAACAGAACAGAACAAGAGAACAGAACAGAACAAGAGAACAGAACAGAACAAGAGAACAGAACAGAACAAGAGAACAGAACAAGAGAACAGAACAAGAGAACAGAACAGAACAAGAGAACAGAACAGAACAAGAGAACAGAACAGAACAAGAGAACAGAACAGAACAAGAGAACAGAACAAGAGAACAGAACAAGAGAACAGAACAAGAGAACAGAACAAGAGAACAGAACAAGAGAACAGAACAAGAGAACAGAACAAGAGAACAGAACAAGAGAACAGAACAAGAGAACAGAACAAGAGAACAGAACAAGAGAACAAGAGAACAGAACAAGAGAACAGAACAGAACAAGAGAACAGAACAGAACAAGAGAACAGAACAGAACAAGAGAACAGAACAGAACAAGAGAACAGAACAGAACAAGAGAACAGAACAGAACAAGAGAACAGAACAAGAGAACAGAACAGAACAAGAGAACAGAACAGAACAAGAGAACAGAACAGAACAAGAGAACAGAACAGAACAAGAGAACAGAACAGAACAAGAGAACAGAACAGAACAAGAGAACAGAACAGAACAAGAGAACAGAACAGAACAAGAGAACAGAACAGAACAAGAGAACAGAACAAGAGAACAGAACAAGAGACCCCCGAAGTCGGAAGAAGACGGCGAGGAAGCCCGGGACCCCCGCTAGCAAAAGAGCTAGCAGAAGATTTCAGGGGTCTTTCTGCCGGGCCCCCGCTATCTTCTGCTAGCGCTTTTGCTAGCGGGGGTCCCGGGCTTCCTCACCGTCTTCGGGGGTCTTTCTGCCGGGCCCCCACTGACGGTGAGGAAGCCCGGGACCCCTGCTAGCAAAAGCGCTAGCAGAAGATAGCGGGGGCCCGGCAGAAAGACCCCCGAAGACGGCAAGGAAGCCCGGGACCCCCGCTAGCAAAATAGCTAGCAGAAGATAGCGGGGGCCCGGCAGAAAGACCCCCGAAGACGGCAAGGAAGCCCGGGACCCCCGCTAGCAAAATAGCTAGCAGAAGATAGCGGGGGCCCGGCAGAAAGACCCCCGAAGTCAGAAGAAGACCCCCGGAGCTGCCCAATAAATTACTTTTTAAACCTGTGTTGTCTTTTTTTATTGACTTATTTTGCCACCAGGTGAATGGGTAGGGGTACGATGTACCCCATACTCATTCACATAGGGTGGGGGGCAGGTATCTGGGGTCCCCCTTATTAAAGGGGGCTCCCGGATTCCGATAAGCCCCCCACCCGCAGACCCCGACAACCAACGGCCAGGGTTGTCGGGAAGAGGCCCTTGTCCCCATCAACATGGGGGCAGGGTGCTTTGGGGTGGGGGGGGCCGCAGGTCGCCCCCTGCCCCGAAGCACCAAACCCCCATGTTGAGGGCACGTGGCCTGGTACGGTTCAGGAGGGAGGGGGGCCGCTCTCTCGTCCCCCCCTTTTCCCCTGCGGCCTGCCAGGTTGAGTGCTCGGATAAAGGGTCTGGTGTGTATTTTTAGGGGACCCCACGCAAATTTTTTGGGTTTTTGGCGCGGGGTTCCCTTTAAAATACATGCTAGACCTGAAGGGCCTGGTATGGATTCTGGGGGGACCCCCACGCCAGTTTTTTTTTTCATTTTTTGGGGGGTCCCCTTTGAATCCATACTAGACCCAAGGGCCTGGTATGGACCTGGGGGGGGACCCCACGCTGTTTTTTTTTTTTTTTTTTTTTTTTTTACATTTCCTTTAACAACCAGCTATAAACAGGTAAAACAAAATAATCGCCGCAAAAATGCGGTACTTGCGTTTTGGATGCGGGTCCATTGAATTCTATTACATCCAAAACACTGTTTTTGGGCTGGCAAAAAAAATCTGCAGTTGCGTTTAAAATCGTTTTTCACAAACCCTCAAAAGGCCTTCAGACGCCAAAGATTTCCACGTTTCAGACACGGTACCAGCGTTTAGCCACATTTTAGTTTAGAAGCGTTTTTAAAGGTGACCTATTTTTTTACATTGATAAACTCCAAATTTATGGCAAATGAGGAAAAACCAAAACACATTATATATATATATATATATATATATATATATATATATATATATATATATATATATATATATAAATGAAATTGCTTCCATTGCATTGTGGACAATCCACAACTTGGGGCAGCTGACGTGGCAAGTGGACAAAAAATCGTAAATAATACTGTTTTTTGAGCTTAGGGCGGCTCCTTATCATATACACGCAAATGTGGTAAAACACGTCATGCAAACGCCACAAAGCGCGCCTTTCTAAACGCCACTTTCAACCTTAGTTCAGAACACTTTGTACCAGCGTCCCGTCTACATGGGGCCTAAAAACGCCTATGCCATTTACAGCTCAAAAACGCCATGGTGGCCATGAGGCCATAGGCTAACATGGAGAGATGTTTTGAAGCTGCAAAAAACGCTCAAACAAGCGGCTTGAAAAACGTCCGTGTGCATGTAGCCTTATATTAACCACTTGCGCACTGCCCAGACCAAGTTTCAAATTTCAGCGCTGATGCACTTTTAATGACAATTGCGCGCTCATACAACACTGTAACCCAATGAAAATGTTTTATTTGTTGGCACACAAATAGAGCTTGCTTTTGGTGCTATTTGATCACCTTTGTGTTTTATTTTTATTTTTTTTCTATAAATACAAAAGACCGAGTTTAAAAAAAAAAAAAAAAATGGATATTTTACCCACTTCAGCACTGGGCCTATTATGGCACTTCTCTCCTTCATGTAAAAATCATAAATTTATGGCTATAAAATTACTTCAAAACACCAAACATTATATATGTTTTTGGAGCAGACACCCTAGGGAATAAGATGGCGGTCATTGCAAATTTTTATCTCGCTCGGTATTTGCGCAATACATTTTCAAACGCCTTTTGTTTGCTAAAAATATTACAAAACAGTAAAGTTACGGCCAATTTTTTGGTATAATGTGAAAGATGTTGTTATGCTGAGTAAATAGATACCTAACACGTCACGCTTTAAAATTGTGCACACTCATGGCATGACACCAAACTTCAGTAATGAAAAATCTCCCTAGGCGATGCTTTAAAATGTTTTACACGTTACCATTTTGGCATTACAGAGCAGGTCTAGTGCTAGAATTGTTGCACTCGTTCTAACGCACGCAGCAATAACTCACATGTGTGGTTTGAACGGAGTTTACATATGTGGGCAGGACTTACGTGTGTGTTCGCTTCTGAGTGCGAGCTACCGGGGACATGGGAGTTTTTTTCGTATTTTTGCTTATTTTTTTTATTTTGTTTTTTTACTTTTTTGTATTTCTTACTCTTTTATTTTTTTATTTTTTTTTGGGATCACTTTTATTCCTATTACAAGGAATGTAAACATCCCTTGTAATAGGAATGTATGTGACAGGTCCTCTTTATAGCGAGATGCGGGGTCAATAAGACCCCGCATCTCTCCTCGCGGCTGGAAAGCATGATTTTGGTCCAAAAAAATCACCAATCTCATGCTGACAGCCGAGATCACGGCTTGGTTAACATACGGGAACACGGCGTGATGTCATAACATCTGACGGTCATAGAGATGACTGATGACCATCTGGTCACCAGTCATCTCCAAATCGTTCTCCGAGCCCAAGATGGCACGGGAGACCCCGGAGAAGCACCGGATGGCGGCAAGAGGGGGGGGGGACGTCCCCTCCCCCGCCTATAAGAACAATCAAGCGGCGGAACTGCCACTATGATCGTTTTTATTGTGCACAGAATCGCTGGCTGAAAAGAATGATATCTGAATGATGCCTGCAACTGCAGGCATCATTCAAATGTCACCGCCCAAAGCCAAGGATGTCATTTGACGGTGGGCGGTAGGAAACTGGTTAATATTTAAAAAAAAAGGTAATTTTTCTTCTTCATTGATGTACACTGATAAGACTGCACTGATGGGCACCGATAAGGTGGCAAGGGTGGGCACTGAGAGGTGGTATTGCTATTTGGCACTGGTGGGCAGTGAGAAGTGGCACTGCTAGGTGGCAATGATAGTTGGCAGTGATGGGCACTGATTGGCACCAGTGGTGGGCATTGATAGGTGGCACTGGCAGGGGCTACTAATTGTCACAGATGATGCAGAATTGCCTCTTCCCCTTCGGGCCCGATGTCCCTTGCACATAAGCCGGTGAGTGCCTTTTTTTATGCTCACGCTGTCAGCACAAGGAGAAAACAAAAACCATTACCCAGCTTTTGTTTACATCACGTGATCAGCTGTCATTTGCTGACAGCTGATCACATGGTAAAGGGCAGGGATCGGGACCCTTACTCGGATCTGTCATCACCTGAGTCTCAGTGACTCTGTGACCACAGCACGCGCAAAGGGGAGGACGTTTATTGACGAACTCCCGGCAATTGAGGACCATGCTGTGGCCGTCGATCAGTTATAGCGCTGATCTCATGTGATTAAAGAGGGTCTAAATGGGCCATTGACATGCATCAAAATTCAACTTAGGAATGAGTCTTTGAAAAGTTAAACTAAATAATTTGGCCACTTTATCCTTCCAAATAATTCACTTCCTGACACATAGCCACACAGGAAGTGAGGGAAAACCCCTAACAATGTCTTTCCTTGGGGACACACAGGTCAGTCTAAATACTTTCCCCATTATGCACATTGCACTCCAGCATATTGCGGGATACACCCCAAATTATTAGGTATTTTGGACTTTGGGGCTTATTTACTAAAGGCAAATCTACTTTGCACTACAAGTGCACTTGCTGTATATCTGAGGGGGACATGCAAGCCAAAAAAATACACCATCTTTGCTTTTACATGATTGGAACAGCCAATCACCAGTACTTTCCCTCAGATTTTCAGCAGCTACACTTTTACTGCAGAGTGGATTTGTCTTTACTAAACCCCAAACTATACATTGATTTGGGGTGTACACAACAAAGTGCTAGAGTGCAATTTGCTCAATGGGGACACTAGTTAGATTGATCTGTGTGTCCCCAAGAAAAGACATTGGTAGGGTTTTACCTTCACTTCCTGTTTAGCTGTGTGACAGGAAGTGAAGCCAATTTTAAGAAAAGGAGACACAAAGGCCAAACTACAAAAATATATATAAAAAAAAAAAACCACACACGCAGGGGTTCTAACACTTACTTTGTTTCCCTCAAAATGCCCACAATTAGAATTGTATAGCCTTGAGCTATTTTTAAGTGCAGTGCTCTAAATCAGTGCTTCTCAAGTACCCCCAACAGGCCATGTTTGTAGGTTTTCCTTCATCTTGCACATGTGCTTTAAATCACAGTCAATGGTTTTGATTTTTGGACAGCAATTCTCGATAAGATAAATTCACAAAACATGTCCTGTTGGGGGTACTTGAGGACTGAGGCTGAGAACCACTGCAGTAAAAAAGGAAAATTGAATACTTACCGCTCTGTATTTTTCATTTCCTGGTGACGCTCCATGGCAGCACACAATACATGCATATGCTAGCATGAAGGCACCAGATTAGACAAATCACACCAGTTTTGTTTTGACATGCCAATCAGCTGTCACATTTGTTGCAAAGAAAACACAAAACAAACATCAAAACTTTGCATCAAATTTTATTGGTCAACAAAATAAAAGGGAAGGCAAAATAAAAAAAACATGGTCAATTTGAAACAGTTACAGACTCAACATCTTGAGAAATTTTTGGCCAAAAAAAAAAAAAAAGGCAGCAGACAATTAAATCAAAGTGAACAAACGACACACATTAACAACATCAGAATTATTTCAGGGGAACATTTTCCCCCACACAAAAAATATACAATCCACAAAAGTTAACCAATCACCTGTTTTGCAAAGACATAAATAAAATACATGTGTTACAAACTCGATAAGGACACCAACATGTACATTTTGCCCCCGCCCCCGCGCCCGCCCGCCCGCACACACACACACACACACACACACACACACACACACACACACACACACACTTGCCTCTTCTCAGGGCAAGCAAACAAATGTTCCCTTTGAGCTTTATATAACATATGTTTGTGTGCTAATGAGGCAATTGAAAACACATGCACAGTCCATGAAACACCCAAAATGCAAGTTAACTCAATATAGAGACTGAAATTCAAAGTGGGTACACCTGTTAAGGATGTCCTTCAATTACTAACCCATCAAAACACTCTTCTGAGTGAGCATGCCCAGAAATATCCAGGTGCTGTTCACACACAAAAAGCACGCAAAAAAATAAATAACTGGCTGGGCATGTGCAGAACAACACCAATGCAGCTAGCAAAAAATAACCCTCCCCCGTCCAAAATTAAGCACATCATCCAGCATGCTACAAAATTAGAGATGGGACAATCACCCCTCCCCCCCACCAACAAATACCATTGCAGTCTATGGGAACTGACTTGTTAATTTTGCTAGTCCCCACTTGGCTGGCTTATCTTCTAGTTATTGGCCTTAAAATGGGGGCCCAGGTCCCACCCTAAGGGACATATATCAATGTCACCAATTTGAAAAACACCAAAAACAAAACAAGGAGAAGTGCCTTTAAATATGCCAAATTGCTTAAGGGCCATTCCACACCACATGCAGTGCATTGCATTTTTTATGCATCCAAAATGCATGGAAAGTTGGTTATATGGTTCTAAATGGCAGTGTTTGTTCCAGTGCGTTCCAGTTCCACCAAAAAAGTAGAACATGCTGCATTTTACCTGCACTGGACTGTACTGGAACGCATCAAAATGCATCATAAACGCACTGGAACGCACAGGAACACACCTAAATGCAACAAAAACGCACTGGAACACACTTGTCCTCATCTATGGTTAATAAAAAAGAGGGGGGAAAAAAGCACTGGACTGCATCAAAAACGTACCAAAAATGCACTGGAACGCATGAAAAACGTGCATGCAGAAAAGCATCTGGAACGCATCCGGATTGCGTTTCTATGGTGTGAACTGGCCCTAGTTCACACTATAGAAACGCAGTCTGGGTGCATTCCAGGTGCTTTTCTGCATGCGCGTTTTTGACACATTCCAGTGCATTTTTGATGCATTTTTGATGCAGTCCAGTGTTTTTTTCCCCCTCTTTTCACTTAGGACAAGTGTGTTGCAGTGCGTCTTTGGTGCATTTAGGTGCGTTGCGGTGCATTCTAGTGCATTTTTGGTATGTTTCGTTGCGTTTTTGATGTGTTTTACTGGGGTCCAGTACAGTTTTGTACCTAAAAAATGCAGCATGACCATTTTTTTTTGGGCTTTCTGAAACGCACTGGAACGGACTGCAGTGGTGTGAACTATGCCATTGGCATTAATGTGATCAACTTTCTTTGCGTTTTTCATGCATCAAAAAAACGCAGTGCACTGCATCCGGTGTGAACTGGCCCTAAATATCATACCCGGGGGGTGTCTATAGTATGCCTGTAAAGTAGCGCATGTTTTCCATGTTTATAACAGTTGGAGAGCAAAATGACATTTCTAAAGTAAAATAAATAGTCATTTAAAAGTCCTTGCGGCTGTAATGAATTGCTGGTTCCCATCAATACAGATAAAAGTCATTGAAAGTCTTTGCTAACCCCCAAAAAAAAAATGCGTGGGGGTCCCCCAAATTCAATTACCAGGCCCTTCAGGTCTGGAATGGATATTAAGGGGAACCCCGCTGCAAATTTTTCATAAAAATTACGTGGGGTTCCCCCCAAATATCCATACCAGGCCCTTCAGATCTGGCATGGATTTTAAGGGGAACTCCACCCCAAATTTAAAAAAAAAATGGCGTGGAGTCCCCCTAAAAATCCACACCAGACCCTTTATCCGAGCACATAACCTGGCCAGCCGCAGGAAAAAAGGGGGGGACGAGAGCGCCCCCCCCCTCCCTCCTGAACCGTACCAGGCCACATGCCCTCAACATGGGGAGGATGTCCCCATGTTGATGGGGACAAGGGCCTCATCCCCACAACCCTTGCCCGGTGGTTGTGGGGGTCTGCGGGCAGGGGGCTTATCGGAATCTGGAAGACCCCTTTAACAAAGGGGACCCCCAGATCCCGGCCCCCCCTATGTGAAATGGTAATCCCCTACCATTTCACAAAGAAAGTGTAAAAAATGTAAAAAATGACAAGAGCCGGTTTTTGACAATTCCTTTATTAATGTCTTTTCCTTTCTTCCATCCTCCTCTTCCATCCTCCTCTTCCATCCTCCTCTTTTCTCTCCTCTTTTCTCCATTCGGGTTTCTTCCTCCATCTTCATCTTCATCTTCCTTCGGTGTTCTCGTCCGCATCTTGCTCCGGCGTCTTCCCTTCTTCTTTCTTCTCCGGCCGCTCCGTTCGAATTGGAGGTTCCCGCTGTGCGACGCTTCAGTTATTCAGTTCCCCTCTGGGTCCGCTTACACCCGGTGACCCCGCCCCCCTCTGACGCACATGGATTTCACGGGGACTTTCCCCGTGGTGTCAGAGGGGGCGGAGCCACAGGGGGGCAGCGGACCAAGTGGGGAACTGAAGCGTCGCACAGCGGCAAGCTCCAATTCAAACGGAGCGGCCGGAGAAGAAAGAAGAAGGGAAGATGCCGGAGCAAGATGCGGACGAGAAGACCGAAGGAAGATGAAGATAAAGATGAAGAGGAAGATGGAGGAAGAAACCCGAATGGAGAAAAGAAGAAGATGGAAGAAGAAGATGGAAGAAGAAGAAGATGGAAGAAAGTAGAGGACATTAATTAAGGAATTTTCAAAAACCGTCTCTTGGCATTTTTTAAATTTTTGACACTTTCCTTGTGAAATGGTAGGGGTACAATGTAAAAAAGGAAAAAACTGCGCTATGAACAATACAATAAAAGCAGCAACTGTGATATGTGATCGCATATAAGTGACAAAAGGTATAAAATAAACAGATGCGCTAAACAAAATTATATATTATGTGCAACCAGCAGTGATACTGGCAATAAAATGTCCACAAAAATACACATGTGATAATAAGTCCATAAATTAATAAAATGGTGACAGTGTAGCAAAGTGTCCTATGAAGGATTGAAGACCAAGGAGGAAGGTAGACCGTGGGGGGATAGGCAGTAGGAAAACCAAATCCACTGGTAAAAACACCCGTGTCCACCACCAGTATATAGGCTGCTTACCAGAGGTAAGAATCAAATGAACTCATCTGCAATTCCAGAAGGTAAAAAAACAGATCTCGGAGTCTGACCAGAGACTGAATCTCAACAGGTATTCCCCAGAAAGAAAAAAGGAAGCTTGATGGTGCATTACCAAATGACAATTTATTTAAAACGAAAGAATAAAAACACTTACAAAAATGAAGTGGAGATAAGACAAAGCGGCCGGCCGGTCCGCCGATACCTCTCCCGTAGTGATGACGTCAGCACTTACAACTCCCGACGCATGTTTCGTGTTCCTACACGTCGTCAATGGGGATCAGGTGACGTGCTGACGCATCACAAGATACAGTAACAAGGAGCCAAGCCTCACTATGAGCAGCCCATGGGTGCAGAGCAAAAAGCCAAGACTCCATATCACCGCGCGGACTTAGTTTCAACCATGATGTGAACCAAGCCTCACTATGAATTCCAGGCAAAGGTTCACATAATGCATAAGAAATATGACATAGGACCAAAATCAAATGGCAAAGGATGACATATATATAAGAAAACCTCGAAAAAAAAATGTATGCAGTATGTGAACCTTTGCCTGGAATTCATAGTGAGGCTTGGTTCACATCATGGTTGGAGCTAAGTCCGCGCGGTGATATGGAGGCTTGGCTTTTTGCTCTGCACCCATGGGCCGCTCATAGTGAGGCTTGGCTCCTTGTTACTATATCTTGTGATGCGTCAGCACGTCACCTGATCCCCATTGACGACGTGTAGGAACACAAAACGTGCGTCGGGAGTTGTAAGTGCTGACGTCATCACTACGGGAGAGGTATCGGCGGACCGGCCGGCCGCTTTGTCTTATCTCCACTTCATTTTTGTAAGTGTTTTTATTCTTTCCTTTTAAATAAATTGTCATTTGGTAATGCACCATCGAGCTTCCTTTTTTCTTTCTGGGGAATACCTGTTGAGATTCAGTCTCTGGTCAGACTCCGAGATGATCTGGTTTTTCACCTTCTGGAATTGCAGATGAGTTCATTTGATTCTTACCTCTGGTAAGCAGCCTATATACTGGTGGTGGACATGGGTGTTTTTACCAGTGGATTTGGTTTTCCTACTGCCTATCCCCCCACGGTCTACCTTCCTCCTTGGTCTTCAATCCTTCATAGGACACTTTGCTACACTGTCATCATTTTATTCATTTATGGACTTATTATCACATGTGTATTTTTAGGGGTACAATGTACCCCATTACCATTACCATTTCACATGGGGGGGGCCGGGATCTGGGGGTCCCCTTTGTTAAAGGGGTCTTCCAGATTCCAATAAGCCCCCCGCCCGCAGACCCCCACAACCACCGGGCAAGGGTTGTGGGGATGAGGCCCTTGTCCCCATCAACATGGGGACATCCTCCCCATGTTGAGGGCATGTGGCCTGGTACGGTTCAGGAGGGAGGGGGGGCCGCTCTCTCGTCCCCCCCTCTTCCCCTGCGGCCGGCCAGGTTGCGTGCTCGGATAAGGGTCTGGTGTGGATTTTTGGGGGGACTCCACCCCAAATTTAAAAAAAAATGGCGCGGAGTTCCCCTTAAAATCCATGCCAGATCTCAAGGGCCTGCTATGGATATTTAGGGGGAACCCCAAGTCATTTTTTTAAGAAATTTGCAGCGGGGTTCCCCTTAATATCCATTCCAGACCTGAAGGGCCTGGTAATGGAATTTGGGGAACCCCCACCCTTTTTTTTTTTGGTTAGCAATGACTTTCTATGACTTTTCTCTATATTGCCGGGAGCCGACAATTTATTACAGCCGCGGCTGCTTTTAAATGTTTTTTTTTTCTTTTAGAAATGTAATTTTGCTGGCGCAATGGAAAGTTCAGAGCTGCGCCTGTTCAACTTATGCAAATTGACTTAGGTGACTTGACATTTACTAAGATTTTGCCGGCGCAGTGTCCCGGCGCATTTGAACCATTGAAATTCCCGTGCTGAGCTCAAAAAAACCTCCCGCAGCTCGAATCGTACGTGCCGACGCAGCGGGCTGGTTTTGAAAGAGTTACTTTATCACTCAATTTTGGCCATGTTTGTTATTTGGGCAGGTGTCCCTACACTTCCTCACATCACCCCATGTCACCCCCATTATATTCTCACTTCCAGCTTCTTTATATTTAGTGTTTAACATGCCGTGCGCCAGGTCCATACTGGCGCACTGAGCGCCTCCTCCCGTCCGCCGATAACACTATAGTAAATGGCAAATAGGGCTGCGCTACAGGCGCTAATGTTTTGTAAATACCAAAACAGCCATTGCGCACGCAGATGCGCCAATACTCATGGCGCAAACATTTCGTAAATCAGCCCCTATATGTCTACCTGAGGATTTTAACCCATGCTACCCTGGTGGTGATGACGGAGGTTGGAGTGATACTACCCATTGATTGAATGCCTATTTTGATCATCTTTTTGGTGAGTTTGTACCCCGGAGGGGGAGATTGCCTCACTTGTGGTGAAGATCTGGGATTGGTGTAGTGTGCACTAAAGACTGTATCCATAGAAGAAACCATCACTTCACTTCTGACTGTTGCTAAAGTCATTACTCAAATGTTTTATGTGTATCTGGACACTTATCCATATTTAAGCGCTGTTTTATCATATGGACTTTATGAGTTCTAGGTTTTTTTGATACATTTTATTATATTTAATTATGTTTATGTATATATATATATATATATATATATATATATATATATATATATATATATAATATATATATATATGAGTTTGCTCATTTTTATATATTTTAAATAGCTGCTGTTTTATATTATTTTATCATAGTTTTACCAACTCTGATATTTGTTTAGCTGATCTTCTTATCCCTACTATTCTTTTAGCTATCTCTAGCTGAAGGAATTTGTATCAGGAACTGCAATTCAGCACCTTGGCGCTGCGAAGTGCAATTTGGGCCTTTTTTTTTGCACCTTCTATATATATATATCTATATATATATATATATATATATATATATATATATATATATAAATAAATAAATAAATAAAAGACAGTGATTCCTTGTCAGTATTCCGATTAAGAGAGGGTGTCAAAATATATATATATATATATATATATATATATATATATATATATATATATATATATATATATATATATTGTATAAATACACCTCACTATAGAGAGTGGGAAAATACGAACCAGGAAGGTTCGGGGTTAAATATTACCTCCATACAGACAGAAGGGCTGAAATAGCTTGTCATATTCTAACTAGGCTTGTGCAATTCGTTTCGTAACGAATTGAAATTCGTCCGAATTTAGCAACTTTCGGACATTCGGAAGCATTCGAATTTCCGAACAAAGCAATTACGAATAAGACCGAATCCGAAATAAATTATACCGCAAATAGCGAATGCCCGAATGTCTTCGGCATAATTCGTTATGAAAAAGTTACGAATTTACGAATCCATACGAAGCACAATAACACTCACTCTGCTCTGCTCTCTGCTTCTCCCACACCGTGCTGAACTCCCTCTCAAAATGGTGTACAGGGGCGGAGGCTATAGCCGCATGTAAAAAACGAAAGTAAAATACGAGATTTCGAATCCATTCGAAGCACAATAACACTCTGCTCTGCTCTCTGCTTCTCCCTCACCGTGCTGAACCCTCTCAAAATGGTGTACAGGGGCGGAGGCTATAGCCGCATGTAAAAAACGAAAGTAAAATACGAGATTTCGAATCGTTACAAATAACCGCTATGTATTTAGAAAAGTACAAATCCATTCGAAGCACATTAGGCATAATAGGCAGCGTCGTCGTGAGAGAGACACAGAAAATTACGAATCAACGAACCCAAAAAAAGTTACGAAAGTAGGAGTTGTGTCCAGAATCAACGAAAAACAATGTACTCTACCGAAAGTACGAATTATAAATCAACTAAAAATTCAACGAAAAATGTCGCTTGCGAAAATACGAATTAGTCCGAACACGAAAAATCCCGTCTAGCAAAATTACGAATGATTACGAATCAACAGGACCGAAAAGAAACGAACCGAAACTAACCGAATTTTTCCGTTGTGCACAAGCCTAATTCTAACTGTGTTTGTGGATTAATGTTTGGTGTGGCTGGGGTTTAGTTAAGGTGATACAGGGAAGATATCCGGGAGGTATATTGGGCCTTAAGACCCCTGTTGAACAGCTTGGAAGATGTTAAAGTTTTTGCAGTCAACGTGACTCTTCACATTCTTTTTGGGATGGGACAGGAGCTAGGAGCAGTCTGGACCCCCTCCTTTTTGTTTTACACTCAAAGACATTCCTAAGCCCAGCTTGTCAGCTTTCTCCCAGTCTCACCTGAAAAGGAAAAATCATTCTCCTCCCACTTTTGTACAGGGGGGGCTACTGCTCCTTTTGTGAAGAAAAAAAAAAAAAAAAGGAATGGTTTTTAAAATTGCGCCTGCTGCTGTTTCTTTTTCCAGACGTTTAACTGTTTAACACCCCTGCTAGCCTACGACTAATTTTAAAATCTGCGTGTAACTTGATTATGAAGTCTGGAGTTTTTATATTTGCAGTTTATTTTTAAGTTGAGCCTTAGCTAAGTAGCTGTTTAAAACTCTTCACAGGATAGATCTGCAAGTTGGGGAGGGTGGTTCCTGCCCCATAGCAGAGACAGAACAGAAATAAGGGTAGGGGTAAGAATGGAACAACATCTCACTAGACCAGCAGAGGGCAGCTTGGCCTATGACCTGGTGCTACAGCGGGAAGGGGAACAAAATGTGAAAGGATGGAAAAAGTTGATGAAAGTTGCTGGACTATGCATACATGGTGGTCGTTTGCAACCTAAAGAATGGAGAGTTGTGTTAATAGAAAAGAAAGGATTGTTGACAAATAATAATGTGGTCTCGGCAGCAGAATGCAGTTGTAAGTTGGAGGACCTCCTCCGGAAGTCCCTCCCCTTGCAAACATGCCTTCCTACTGCCTCATCTTACCAGCCATCCCAACCCCTCTACCCCCTGTGCCCAGTATTGAATGCAGATGGCAGCTTTTACTGCCCACCGGTCATTGCCCCAGTGATGACCTCAGTAACCCAACCATCTGCTGCCTTTGCCCAACATGCTCCAGTGTCAGTAGCCCGTCACTCTACCCCGGCTGGGGCACTAGCACCTCATGCAGCAGTACCACCACCGCCCTTAAGCCAACCTTCCTATGCCAACCCACCGAGTACAATTTGGGATGGTCCTGACGAGAGGGGTATGTTACAGGACCTGTGGGACTTGATAACCTGGAATCCGGGGCCCGGCCGCCCACTGCCGGATGCTCCGCTCAGGTATGCCTCCTTTACCTCCTCGCAAGCATCCACCCTAGTAGTTTCCCTCCCTGACACCGAGCGGCAGCCCATGCCGTTCTACCGTCGGATTGCACAAATCCAAAAGACATACTCGTCGGCATGGAGGGACTTAGCCAGCTTATGCGAAATAAAAGCAGGTGATGCCTATTGGCCCATCATAGAGAAACATTTTAACAATGCCCGGTTGGAGAGCAAGGTCTCATAACTCTGGGGTTGTATTTTGTGACCAGTTACAGGAATGGGCTAGAGGTAAATTAGCAGATCAAGCAACTAGCATACAGGATGTGACGCAGGACCTGCTGGAGTCGGTGGAAAAATTTTACATAAGACTCACTCAGGTCTTTACTGATCTAGGATTCTCTTTACATAACAAAGCCCATTATCGCATGCTATCAAGTGCTTTCGTAGCGGGTTTGAAAGAACCGGTACGGAAGGGGCTGATAGTGGCCCGACCAGAGTACAAGATATTAACCTTAGAATCCCTATTGCCTGTTACAAGAGGTCTGGAAACACAACAACCACTCAAGGAAGTGACACCCTTAATGACGGTGACTCCCACCCCGCCAATGACTGTGACTCCCACCCCGCCAATGACTGTGACTCCCACCCCGCCCCAGAAACCCCCTGTTGTCTGTTTTAATTGCGGGACACCGGGTCACTACAGGAGTGACTGTAGGGCCCCCAGACAGCCTAGAAGATACCCCCCAAAATGACTGGAGGTATGATCAGCACCCAAACTTCAGGTATGATCAGCACCCGAATGCCAGGGCTTTTCCTCCGATTATGGCCATTTCCACCCGGTCGGCGGGGGGACCTCTAGCAAACATTATGATTCCTATAGAGGGACACCCCACCCATTTTCTCGTGGACACAGGCGGTGCCCATAGCGTATTACGGGAGGCAGAAATCCCAGATCCCTCCTACTTATCCTCAATAGATGTGTCTTGTGTGGGAGTGGACGGAATATCTCGGTCCAGCCCCCTCACAAGACCACTACAGTTGGGCACTACCCCAGCATTGTTATCTAGATTTGTGGTCTCGAACACCTGTCCCCTCAATCTACTGGGGGCAGGTGTTATTTCCAGGCTACAGGCCTCTATCTCATATAATGCCGATGGGTCCATCTCCGTTTTCACTGCCCTGAGTGAGGGAGACACGTCAGCATTGTGTTCCCTCCCCATACTGATGACCCTGCAGGTTTCACCTACCCCTATCCCGGAACATTTCCTTGACCAAATACCGTCCCACCTCTGGTCCACCGGTCTGGAGGATGTTGGTAGATTGTCAGTCCCCCCGGTAGTGGTCCTTCTAAAATCAGGGGCTGTTCTTCCCAGAAGGGCGCAATGCCCACTCAAACCGGTCCAGATTCAGGCGATTACTGAGCAGATAAAAGTCTTGCTGGGAAATGGTGCCTTAATACCCTGTACTTCCCCGTGCAATACCCCTCTGTTTCCAGTTAAGAAGAAGACTCCCAAGGGCCAACTGGATAAATACTGGCTGGTACAGGACCTTAGAGCAGTGAACGAGGCCACCATTTTGGAGACACCGCTTGTCCCGAATTCACACACTCTTCTGTCAGGGGTACCCCCGTCTGCAAAGCTTTTCACTGTCATAGATTTACGCCTTCTTTAGTGTGCCCTTGGACACCTCCTGTCAGTACCTGTACGCATTCACGCATGCTTCCAAACAGTATACTTGGGCAGTTATGCCCCAAGGGGCACAGAACTCGCCCAACCAGTTTACCAAGGCCATGTCCCAAATCCTCACCAACTGGGATAACCCCAACCCGGACCTGGTTGTGATTTTGCAGTATGTAGATGACCTGCTCCTGTGTGCACCCTCTCAGGAAACAGCGGAACAATCATCGGTGAGCCTCCTGGTGTATCTAGCTCTACAAGGATGCAAGACCTCTAAAGACAAACTACAGTGGTGCGCTTCCCGTGTTGTCTTCCTGGGTCATTGCATATCCCATGGCGCTAAGCACATCACACAACGAGCTGAAGCCATACAGGCCATTCCGCCCCCAGTAATTCTAAGGCCCTACATGCATTTTTGGGACTGATCTTTTACTGCAGAGCCTTGATACCTGCGGCTTCCCTTCTTATGCAACCCCTTTATGACATCCTGCAATGTGACCCCTTTTCGCTGTCCGAAGAAGCGCTCACTAACTTTCACCTTTTGCAAAAGGCGATCAGCACTGCTCCTGCACTCGGTCTCCCCGATTATGGAAAGCCCTTTCGCCTGTTCATATCTGAGACACAGGGCCACGCCTCAGGGGTGTTGACACAAAGTCATGGACTCCGTAACCGCCCCATCAGTTACTATTCAGCCTAACTGGACCCAGTTGCCAGAGGAGGCCCATCATGTCTCCGAGCAGTTTTTGCTGCCCAGGCCCTGCTGGACAAAACTTCAGGTATTGTCCTGGGCCATCCCCTTATGTTGCTAGCCCCTCACGATATCTCTGCCATTCTGAATCAGGTGCAACCCAAGCATTTATCCTCTGCCCGCCACCTCCGGTTACAATGCAATCTACTCATGTCTGACAATGTGACACTACTTCGATGCCAACAACTCAACCCTGCTACTCTCCTTCCTCTTGTCCAAGGGGGGTATCATGACATGTCTCTGGATGAACAGGAAGAAGAGAATGCAGACCTACCTGCTCCTACCCTAGATGAAGATGAACATAATTGCCTTGAACTCATGAAGGCGGAAACCACTGATCTACCATCTGTCCTGGATGCCCCAATCCCAAGGCCTCAACTCACCTTGTATGTTGATGGCTCCAGATTCATAGATTAATCCGGCAATTTCCACACAGGATATGCGGTTACCACAGAGACTACAGTTATGCAAGCCACCTCGCTCCCAGCATCCATGTCTGCTCAAGAGGCTGAGCTCCATGCCCTTACAGTAGCCTGCCAGCTTGCAGAAGGATGAACAGCAAATATCTACACCGATTCCCAGTATGCACTGGGTGTGGCCCATGACTTTGGACTAATATGGAAGACAAGAGGCTTCTATTTTTTTTTCTTCAATTATTTTTATTGAAATTTAGCAAGAAGTATATTAACATACATAGCAAGGTTCACACGTTGTGCAACGACTTAGTACATTAGATGTAGTACATAGAAACCAGTTATAGCAGAGTGGAAAAAAAAAGAAAAGAAAAAAACATTCCGATAACATTGCATTTACTGAATTTCATGGACTCTTCTCCTCCTGATTCACCCCAACTGGGAGCACTTTTGTGATCCAAGAGGAGAACAGCCCCCCATTGTTGCATTAAATGGTGAAGGAATTAACCCCTCACAGGGAGTGGGATCCATTAACATATGGTATTGATACCACTTAAACCTTGAGATAACTGTAACACAGATTGCTCGGTCAAGAAAGTTTGTATGCTAATTTAGCTGACTTATGGAATTGGTACTGCTCTAGATCCGGAAGCCCAGGGGCTCCAGGCTTTCCGGATTTTTTCGGCTTGACCATTACTGGCAGCCATATTGACTCGTAGCAATGGTGCAGGTTCACCAGGTCGATAGTTTGGGCTACTACTGGTGTCTCTTCTGACTTCCATATCTTTGTTATACATAATCTGGATGCCAGAAGTATGTGGGATATAACATACCTAGAGGGGGGGGGAGGTACATTTTCTATCCTTAGGTTCAGTACCGCCAATTCTGGGACATTGCATTTGATAGTATCAGATAGGAGTTTGAAGACATCCTTCCAGAACGGTTGGATACGGGGACAGGACCATAAAGTGTGTATCATGTCTCCTTTAGAGGCTTTACATCTCCAGCACAGGTTGGAGTCTTGGGGATTGAAGGATGCTAGTCTCGCTGGGGTCAAGTACCAGCAGAGGGTGATTTTTTGCGTAAGTTCCCATAGAGCAGAGCATTGCGTGGATCTATATATAGAGCAAAGGGCCAAGGTCCATTGGTCATCGGAATAGCAGGTAGATAGATCTGCTTCCCATTGACGGTGTGCCGGTAATTTAATGAATTGTTGTTTGTAATGGATGAGGTTATAAAAATGAGATATGCCTTTGGATTTGGTGAGCGCATTTGTGAGGTAAGGCCATGTCTTTGTGGGGATGGCGCACAGGGGTAGAAGCACCCTCTTTAGACAATGAGAAATCCGCATATGAGTAAAGAAGTCTGATGTGGGAAGGTTGAACTCCTTTTGTAGGACAGAAAAGGGTTTGGGATGAGTTTTCAGGAGGAGGCTTTGTAGAGATTGAATCCCTTTAAGGGACCAATGTGATACATTTAGATCAGGGGAGAGAAAGTGGAGTGTTTCTAGTGGTATTTGATGGGTTGGCATGGGGGGGTGTATTCTACAAGGGTGAGTAGTTTTTTCCAGGAAAAGGCTGAGGCTTTCATGGTAGGAGGGAAGGAGGGTGTTATGTTCGCTCCTAGTGGGATACTCAGTATCCACGTTTTTAAGTTGGAGTGATGAAGTATTCTATTTGGCCCCAGGGAGTGACTGGTTGGGGACGAAACCATTCCGGCAATTGGGCGAGGATGGATGCTAGGTAATAATCTTCAAAGGCAATTGAGCCTACTCCACCCACTAGTTTTTAATCAGATTGGAGTGGGCACTTCTGGGTTTCTTTCCTTTCCAAAGATGGGCGTTTAGTACAGATTGGAGGGACCTAAAGTATGACGTGGGGATTGGTATGGGTAGGGTTCTGAAAAAGTAAAGTATTTGTGGGAGGCACAACATTTTTAAGGCCGCTAGTCTACCTGACCAAGAAAGTTTGTGTTTCGGACAAGAGGCTTCTTGACTACAGCCGGTACCCCAGTGAAGCATGGCAAGGCAATTGATGCGCTCCTGACAGCACTCCAACTCCCAGAAAAAGTAGCAATACTCAAAATTAAAGCCCATGGGAAGATAACCACACCAGAAGCCCGAGGAAACCACCTAACCGATGAAACAGCAAAACAAGAAGCCATGAACCCCTTAGGGGCTGAAACCACAGAATTTGTGGGAATATATCATCCACAGGCAGAAGCGGTAAACAAAGCCCTACTACAAAAAACTCAAACAGACGCTGCAGACCAAGAGAAAGCAACATGGAGCAAGATGGGAGCAGTACGGGTGGATGATCTTTGGACTGTAGGAACCCGCCCATGTCTCCCCAGAGCTTTGTACTCAGCTATGGTACATGGAGCAACCCATCTCTCAAAGACTTTGATGAACTCATTTATAAACAAACATTATGTAACTCCAGGAATAACTACTTTAACTAATCAATACTGCAAGTCCTGCCACACTTGCCTAGCATGCAACCCCGGAAGGCTAGAGAAACCTCCCCTGAAACACTCAGCTAGACCGCTCTACCCCTTCCAGAGGATACAGATTGATCACATACAAATGCCAAAGAGTGGTAGATTTGAGCATGCCCTGGTGGTGGTAGACATGTTCTCAGGATGGCCCGAGGCTTATCCAGTCGCAAATCAGACAGCAAAAACCACGGCTAAAAAATTGCTTATAGAGGTAGTTTGCAGATATGGGGTACCTGAGGTGATAGAGAGTGATCAAGGCCCTGCGTTCACTGCTACAGTCACAAAAGAAATATGGTTGGCCCTAGGTACCACATTGGCGTTTCACACACCTTATCCTCAGAGTAGTGGGAAAGTGGAAAAAATAAACCAGACACTTAAAACACGAATGCTAAAAATGGCCAAGGACACAGGTATGTCCTGGCCAGAAAGCCTGCCAATAGCCTTATTGAGCGTATGGTACTCCCCAAGGGGGAAGCATTCTTTATCTTCTTTTGAAATCTTGTTTGGAACAGCCCCTAGATAAGGTTGTTATCACCCACAACAGTTGCAATTGAAGTCTGATACTTTGATAGATTATGTGACCGCTCTTGCAAAAGAATTAATATCAATGCACAAGTATTTTCTTCCATTCCAGATCCTGATCTAGATACCGGTACTCACAGCATACTTCCTGGTGATTGTGTGATGGTTAAGAAGTTCCTCCGAAAGCATTGCCTGGAGCCAAGATATGATGGTCCATTCCAATTGTTGCTGACAACAGCCACTTCAGTTAAGTTGGCCGGAAAGAACACTTGGATACACACTTCCCACTGCAAAAAGGCTCCAGTTCCTGAGGACCGTGCTCCACCCACATCAGAATGAAACTATATATCTATTTTCTTATAGCAACTGTACACACACAGGAGGTGGCTATCATACAAGTAGATGGTGTAACACAATTCTGGTATAATTCATCAGACACACATGTAGCTACCTTCATATTTGATTTCTGTACTATAATCTCCTTCCCTCAATTTGACTGGCAGTGTAACGTGTACCGGCCGCAGATTGCCTCCCGAACCATATATATATGTGTCACAGACTGTGACCACTGGGAATCTGTGGGTTGGAATACAGGAGAGGACTGGGGATATAGGCAACAGAGTGCCCTGAACAAGAAAGACAAATATGGAAAGTCATTACTCAGCAGACTGACCTTATTAAAAACAGGCACATGGTCAAGTGATGGGAGGACGGGACATAGCACGAAACTCACCCTAACCATAAGGAATCCCAGTTCTACGGATGCAGGCACATATATTATGGGGGTATGGTATGATGGGGAGAATAGGGGACCAAGAGGACAGTTCCAACTTAAATACATGTATAATTCATCTGAATGGCAGGCCCTTCAAACAGCAAGTGATCCCCTTAAACCACATGTACATATGCGCACCCTAGGAGATATGGTGGCCATAGCTAATCCCACATTGATGACACAATGGCAGCAGAGACTGGTTTCCCGGATGTCAACCTGTCGCTAGAATGGATGAAGTATAATGCAGGGAAACATAACAGGTCCAACTGTTGTGTGTGGTGGAGCTATACCCCATTTGGGAACAGTGCCATTAAACATACCTCCCACTCAAGAGGAGTGCTTTCTGAGCCTGTTCACCAATACTTCCACTGACTACTCCAAGTGCGAAACATGGAAAAGAGAATATCCCATAGTAACCAAGACATCCAAGCCCGTGGAGGGTATCACTATATATCCCGGTAATTACACAAGTTATGGGAATTACCAGGGAGCAGGGAAGTTCTTGGGGAACTTCTCTATGGGATCCTGTGCCTCCTACTGCAGTGTATCCACAGATCTGGTGCAGAATCAAACTCAATCTTTGGGAGACGTGTATTGGATCTGTGGGGACATGAAGATTAGGACTAAGTTAACAGACCAATGGACAGGGGAATGTGCACTTGCCAAAGTCATAATGCCCCTGCACATCTTTTCGGGAAGTGACCTAGTAGCAGAAGGGGAGCACTCATCCGAATCCAGCAGAAAGCACAGAAGTGCCCCAGCTGGTAGTTTTTATCCCCATGTATGCCATAGGGGTCCCAAGTGGGGTCCCAGATGAGTTTAAAGCCCGAGACCAAGTAAAAGCAGGTTTTGAGTCCCTGATTCCTATAATCACTATAAACAAGAATGTAGATTGGATTAATTATATCTACTATAACCAACAGAGGTTTGTTAACTATACCAGGGATGCACTCCAGGGTGTAGTTGAACAACTAGAGGCCACTTCACAAATGACTTTCCAAAATCGTATGGCCTTAGACATGATTTTAGCTGAGAAGGGGTGTGTGTGTAAAATGTTACCTGGGACAAGTACATGTTGTACGTACACTCTGGACAATACAGGCCCAAATGGTAAGGTAACCTTGGCCATTAAAAAAAAAAATTAGAGGATCTCTCAAAAGAGTTAAAAATAAATTTGGGGCTGACCGTTCCCTGGGATCAGTATTTCGGGTGGATGAGTGGGTGGCAACGCATTTGTACTCAAATAGGCATAGCAATTTTGATGCTGCTTATATTAGTTGCAATAGTGGTTTGCTGTATTCTGCCCTGTATGAAGAAGCTGTTGGGAAAAGCAGCTAAAGAGGTAACCCCTACTTTTTTGAATTTGAGTGATATTAGAGATCCAATGAAGGAGCAGGAAGAGGGACCGTATGCTCCATTGCAGTCCTTGCCTCTTAATAATACATACAACATTCTCAAATGATAAGGGAAAGAATAGTGCTTGACTGTTCTCCTGACTATTTCGTCGAAAGAGGACACTGGGCAAGCCATGTCTGACTTCTATGCGAAATACAAAAAAGATCTTGATGTCGGGAGGGCCAAGTAAGGCCATACAGCATAGGGACAGTACTGATAAAATAGTAATTTTAAGGGGGAACTGTGATGGAGCTAATAAATTGACTATGTTATCTCTCTCTTCTAACCACTCAAATATAGTTATTTTCTTTTCTTCTTTATTATTTTTTATTGTTTATTTTCTTTCTTGTTGCCATATGTATATATATTAGGGTTGTCCCGATACCGATACTAGTATTGGTATCGGTGCCAAAACCGAGCATTTGCCTGAGTACTTGTACTCGGGCAAATGCTCCCGATGCTTCACCCAATACTTGTGATCAGCGGTGATCAGTGCGGTGGGGGAAGTTACCAGCACCGATCACCGCTGTATATATTTAAAAGTAGTTTCTCTGCTTCTCTCTCCCCCCCTGGCGCGGCTTTCAGCTGCTTTAAAATCAGCGGTGATCGGTGCTTGTAGCTCCCCCACACACGATCACCGCTGATTGTCCCCGTATACTCCTCCAGCCCCCTCCGTTTTGCTGCTGTTTCCATGCCGCTGTCCCCCTCCGTGTCCCCCTCAATGCCGCCGTCCCCCTCCGTGCCACCGTCCCAATCCATGTCCCCCTCCGTGCTGCCATCCCCCTCTGTTCTCCTCCTCCACCCCCTCGATCTGTCAGGATGAAGAGCGGAGGTAGGAGCCGGTAAATCTGGCTCCTTACTTGTCGGAATGTACAGAGTCAGTGATCATTGACTCTGTCCATTCACATAACTGAAACATCGTAAACTGTGTTTACAATGTTTCAGTTTATGAATGAAGAGCATAGGGGTACCCACGGGGTGTGCCAGGTGTGCCCCAGAACACCCTAATCATCCCTGCTGTGCCTGCAATGTATGTCCTCCTTGCTGTGTGTAACAGTCACTGGCACTGCCTGGGGTAATGTCCGGCCACCGGCTGGCAAATACAGCTTATTGCTGCTAAATGCTGTGAGTGGGAGAAGGGAGCAGGGGGGGGGGGGAAACTAGTGTGGAGTAACACCGCCGGGAGCCGCATAAGCAGATGCAGCTTCTATAGTTCCGGCTCTGCAGGTTTCGCAGGCGCCGGCGGAGTGATCTAAATTTGCACTCCGCCCCCCCTCCGGCCTTTCCCCTCCTGACTCCATCAGAAGCAGCGGAGTGGCCTGATTAACGGCAGCGGAAGATGAGCGGCTTTAGGCAGGCAGCCTGTAATCAAGGTGAGCGTGACAGACAGAGCGAGTGAGAGAGACAGCACTGTGGTCTGTCTGTGCACAAATGATCGTGCAAAAAAGAATATGAAAAAATCTGCCAAAATAGCCAACCAATTGGAATTGAATTGATAAACCTTACCTTACCCTGGCTTGTCACTAACTAGCATATATATGTGTGTATGTGTGTATGTGTATATATAATATATATATATATATATATATATATATATATATATATATATATATTGTGAGGGGGTTAACTCGGCAGCGGGTGTGTGTGACCCCCTGGATGGGTTCACCACACAAAACAGGTACAGCAGACAGAGTTTGTAGTTGCAAAAAACAAAAAGGTGCGGTTTATTTAAACTATTTACACTGGAAAAACAGCAAAACAAAAAGAAACATACAAAAATAAATCCTGGTCAGCTTGACCGCTTACTACACACATAGGTTCCCTGTCTGACAACTAGGTGCAGCCTTGTGCTGCCCCAGCCCCTATCTCCCTGTTTTTGAAGGTTTTAGTCACACAGGCTTTGTCTCACCACAGAGGACAGAAACACACTCCCCAGTCTTGCACAACACAGAACTGGTTCCAGGATGGAGCATCTCCCTTAGCATGCTGGGAGTTATTGTAGAGGCCCCAACGAGCCCACTTGATTCAGCTGGGCTCATTAACTCTTCCCCTGCAAGACTCCCAGCATTCCCCCTAGTGGTATAAACTGGCATAAAGCCTGAATCTAGGACATATATATCTCCCATCCTGGATGCAACCTGGTGATTTTACCTGCCCGCTGTCACATACCCCCCCCCCTCTTGTTTTAACCTTGGGGTTGGAAGACAAGCAATCAGGCATGCATGTACTCGAGACAAAGCATCCACATTCCTCATTTGAATGCCAGGGCGATGCTTTACTGTAAAGTTGAATTCCTGTAGGGCCAGGAACCACCTATTCACTCTATTTGTCTCTTTGTTTTGAGCCATCCACTTTAAAGGAGCGTGGTCAGTAATCATGTCAAAGTGCCTACCTAACAGATAGTACCGCAGGGAATCTAGAGCCCACTTCACCGCTAAACACTCCTTCTCAATCGTGGCGTAATTTACCTCATGGGACTTCAATTTCCTGCTGAGGTAAATGACTGGGTGCTCTTCCCTGTTCCAGACCTGGGACAATACTGCTCCTAACCCAACGTCTGATGCATCACTTTGTATGACAAAGTCTCTAGAGAAGTCTGGTGAGTACAACACTGGCTGGCTACATAAGGCTTTTTTTAAGAATTGGAATGCTGCCTCAGCCTTTGGGGTCCATTTAACCATGACCGACTCTTTCCCTTTTGTCAGGTTGGTTAGGGGTACAGCCTGAGAAGCAAAGTGGGGAATGAATCGCCAATAGTAACCAGCGATTCCCAGAAAGGCTCGTACCTGCTTCTTGCTGTTGGGACGTGGCCAATTCTGTATGGCCTCGACTTTGTTGACTTGGGGCTTTATTACTCCCCTCCCAATGGTGTACCCAAGATATTTGGCCTCCTCCTGCCCAATGTTACACTTCTTGGGGTTGGCCGTAAACCCAGCTTCCCGGATAGAGTCTAGGACTGCTTGCACTTTTGGCAGATGTGAGGCCCAATCTGTGCTATAGATAATTACATCATCCAGGTAAGCCGCAGCATACTTCTGATGGGGCCTCAGTATCTGGTCCATTTTCGGCTGGAATGTGGCCGGCGCATTCTGTAACCCAAACGGCATTCTTTTATATTGGAACGCCCCGTCTGGGGTTACAAATGCGGTTTTCTCCTTGGCCGACTTGGCCAGGGGAATTTGCCAATACCCTTTGGTGAGATCAAGAGTTGTCATGTATCGGGCTGTTCCTAGCCGGTCGATCAACTCATCTATATGTGGCATGGGGTAGGTGTCAAATTTTGTAACTTTGTTCAGTTGTCAAAAATCGTTACAAAATCGCCAGCTCCCATCCGGTTTAGGCACTAACACAATGGGACTTGACCAATCACTTTGGGACTCTATCACCCCTAAGTTAAGCATTTTCTGTACTTCCTCACGTATTGCCTCCCATCGGGCCTCCGGGATCCGATAGGGTTTTAGTTTCACCCTTTCACCGGGTGGGGTAATAATATCATGCTCTACCCCAGACGTTTGTCCCGGCAGCTCAGAGAAAACCTCCTTGTTGCGAAGCACAAACTCCTTAACCTCCTGTTGTTGGGGTTTTGACAAGGTGACTGCTATTCCAACCTCAGGAATCACGCAATCAGAGTGAGCTGGTGACAAAGTTTCCGCGACTAGGGATGGGCCCGGTGCTCGATTCGAACCCATGTTCGAATCGAGCACCGGGCGTTCGCTCGCTCGTCGAGCCCAGAACTATTTGGGCCGTTCGCATCACATTCGTGTGATGCGAGCGGCCCCGCAATGCATTGCGGCCGGCGCGGCCGGCGCAGTGCATTGCTGGCTGATGATTGGCCAAGCATGCACTGTGACCCCGCATGCTTGGCCAATCACAGCGCCCGAAACTCGGAGAGCAATAATTGGCTACAGGCAGGACGCCTGTAGCCAATTACAGCTCAGGGGCTTTAGTACATGCCCCACCATTTAAAAGGCCGCCACGCCATCGGCCCCGGTCACATGAGTTCCGGCTTTAGGAGAGATCAGTCTGCTGATTCTGTCTTTGCTTGATACTGAAAGATTTGCTCTTCTTTGCTAAACCATTGGCTATTTCTTTGCTAAACCATTGCTACCTAAGTCATTGATCGTTCATTGCTGCTGATTGCACAGTTAGCGTGTTATTAGCTGCTGCTGGGGATTAGTCTGGTGCGTGCTTACTGTTAGTACAGTATTGCAGTAGTACCAACCGCAGTGCTGTTAGCACAGCATTGCACCCCAACAGCACCCATAGGACTTCTAGTGTGTTAGTGGCAGCAAACAGAGCTCCTATATTTTCTTCTCAGCAGCACCCATAGGACTTCTAGTGTGTTAGTGGCATCACACAGAGCTCCTATATTTTCTTCTCAGAAGCACCCATAGGACTTCTAGTGTGTTAGTGGCAGCAAACAGAGCTCCTATATTTTCTTCTCAGCAGCACCCATAGGACTTCTAGTGTGTTAGTGGCATCACACAGAGTTCCTATATTTTCTTCTCAGAAGCACCCATAGGACTTCTAGTGTGTTAGTGGCAGCAAACAGAGCTCCTATATTTTCTTCTTAGCAGCACCCATAGGACTTCTAATGTGTTAGTGGCATCACACAGAGTTCCTATATTTTCATCTCAGAAGCACCCATAGGACTTCTAGTGTGTTAGTGGCAGCAAACAGAGCTCCTATATTTTCATCTCAGAAGCACCCATAGGACTTCTAGTGTGTTAGTGGCATCACACAGAGCTCCTATATTTTCTTCTCAGCAGCACCCATAGGACTTCTAGTGTGTTAGTGGCAGCAAACAGAGCTCCTATATTTTCTTCTCAGCAGCACCCATAGGACTTCTAGTGTGTTAGTGGCATCACACAGAGCTCCTATATTTTCATCTCAGAAGCACCCATAGGACTTCTAGTGTGTTAGTGGCATCACACAGAGCTCCTATATTTTCTTCTCAGCAGCACCCATAGGACTTCTAGTGTGTTAGTGGCATCACACAGAGCTCCTATATTTTCTTGTCAGCAGCACCCATAGGACTTCTAGTGTGTTAGTGGCATCACACAGAGCTCCTATATTTTCATCTCAGAAGCACCCATAGGACTTCTAGTGTGTTAGTGGCATCACACAGAGCTCCTATATTTTCTTCTCAGCAGCACCCATAGGACTTCTAGTGTGTTAGTGGCATCACACAGAGCTCCTATATTTTCATCTCAGAAGCACCCATAGGACTTCTAGTGTGTTAGTGGCATCACACAGAGCTCCTATATTTTCTTCTCAGCAGCACCCATAGGACTTCTAGTGTGTTAGTGGCAGCAAACAGAGCTCCTATATTTTCTTCTCAGCAGCACCCATAGGACTTCTAGTGTGTTAGTGGCATCACACAGAGCTCCTATATTTTCATCTCAGAAGCACCCATAGGACTTCTAGTGTGTTAGTGGCATCACACAGAGCTCCTATATTTTCTTCTCAGCAGCACCCATAGGACTTCTAGTGTGTTAGTGGCATCACACAGAGCTCCTATATTTTCTTCTCAGCAGCACCCATAGGACTTCTAGTGTGTTAGTGGCATCACACAGAGCTCCTATATTTTCATCTCAGAAGCACCCATAGGACTTCTAGTGTGTTAGTGGCATCACACAGAGCTCCTATATTTTCTTCTCAGCAGCACCCATAGGACTTCTAGTGTGTTAGTGGCATCACACAGAGCTCCTATATTTTCTTGTCAGCAGCACACATAGTACCTATAGTGTGTTAGTGTCAGCACCCATAGGACCTACAGTGTGTTGTGAGCACACATAGGAGTTCTATTTTTTTATACTATATACACTACCGACTACAATGGCTGGAAGACCGCCAAGGAGAGGCAGAGCGTGCCGAGGCAAGAACACAGGGCAGGCAGGCTCTGTTTCTAGAGACAACAGTGCTGGCCGTGGACGTGGTCGTGCATCGTCATCAGCACGTGGCCATGGGACACGCTTGTCTTTGTTTTCGGCAGCTGGACATGTGGAGCCGCATCATGCCGAAGGCTTGGTAGAATGGATGACCAAGCCCTCCTCATCCTCCTCATCCTCTCTCACCCAGGCTCAGGGTACTGGCAGAGCAGCTGCCAACGCGTACTCAATGGCATCAGCCACCCCTTCCCTAGACCCACCATGTCCTCCTGAGGAGTCCCCCGAACTGTTTGAGCACAGTGTTGGGTACATGCTCCAGGAGGATGCCCAACGATTCGAAGGCTCGGATGATGATACCCAGCTTGAGGAAGTCAGTAGTGTGCGCGCAGAGAGAGGGGATGCTGAAGGACAGCAATCTGGCAGTAGTGTTCCACCAGCTGCAGCTTACTGCCAGGTTTGCTCTAGTGGTGAAGAGGGAGGGGATGATGAGGTCACTGACTCCACGTGGGTGCCTGAAGGGAGAGAGGAGGAGGGGGAGGAGGATGCAGCGTCACATGTCCAACGAGGCAGGATGCCCCCTGGAGGCCAGCTAGAGGCCAGCACAGCAACTGTACCACACCGCAGAGCTCCGCCTGTGCAGGGCGCTGCCTCTGCACGTTATCACAAAAGTTCTTTGGTGTGGGCCTTTTTTGAGACGAGTGCATCAGATCGCACCACTGCTATTTGCAATATTTGTCTCAAGCGTATCTCGCGTGGCCAAAACATCAGCCGCTTGGGCACCACAAGCATGAGCAGACATATGTCGACCTGCCATGCAGCTCGTTGGCAAGCACACATAAAAGACCCACACCAAAGAACAAAGCGGACCTCTCCTTGCTCCTCATCAGCTGGGATCTCCATCCCCACTATATCTTCAGTCCTCTCTGAAAGCTGCTCTGAGAGGACTGAAGGTGTAGAATTAGGTGTGTCACAACCAAGTACTTGCAGTACACCGACGTCCGATTGTAGCAGGCAAATTTCCCTGCCCCAGCTGCTGGACCGTCGAAAGAAGTATACTCCCAGCCATCCACATGCCCAGCGGTTGAATGCTAGCTTGGCTAAATTGCTAGCACTTCAACTGCTGCCTTTTCAGTTGATAGACTCGGCCCCCTTCCGTGAGTTTGTTCAATGTGCGGTTCCTCAGTGGCAGGTTCCCAAACGCCACTTTTTCTCACGGAAGGCGATTCCGTCTCTCTACTGGCATGTGGAAGGCAATGTCCATGCCTCGCTGGACAGGGCGGTCAGCGGTAAGGTGCATATTACCGCTGACTCATGGTCCAGCAGGCATGGACAGGGACGTTATCTTTCTTTCACGGCCCATTGGGTCACTCTATTGGCAGCTGGGAGGGATGCAGGACAAGGTGCAGTAGTGTTGGAGGTTGTTCCGCCACCACGCCTCCAAAATGCTACTACTGGTTGTGACACACCTCTCTCCTCCACCCCCTCCTCTTCTTCTTCCTCCATGTCCTCTTCGAGTGCTCTGTCCTCGGAACCAGCGGTGCTCCGTAGGCGTACAAGGGGCTACGCGAGTACGCAGGCAAAAAGATGCCATGCCGTGCTTGCGCTGGTGTGTTTGGGGGACAGGAGCCACACTGGGCCAGAGGTTCTGGCAGCTCTGCAGGGGCAGGCCGAGAGGTGGTTGACGCCACGCCAGCTTAAGCCAGGAATGGTCGTTTCTGATAATGGCACCAACCTCCTCTCCGCCCTGCGACAGGGGCAGCTCACCCATGTGCCCTGTATGGCTCACGTCCTCAACCTGGTGGTGCAGCGGTTCTTGGGCAGGTTCCCAGGCTTACAGGATGTCCTGAGGCAGGCCAGGAAAGTCTGTGTGCATTTCCGCCGATCTTATAATGCCAGTGCTCGGCTGACTGAGCTGCAAAAGGAGCTGAACCTGCCCAAGAACCGCCTAATATGTGACATGCCCACCAGGTGGAACTCAACGTTGGCCATGCTGCAGCGACTGCACACGCAGCAGAGGGCCATCAATGAGTACCTTTGCGACTACGGCACCAGGACAGGGTCAGGGGAGCTTGGCTTTTTTTCCCCACGCCAGTGGAGCATGATCAGGGATGCATGCACTGTCCTCTCACCATTTGAGGAGGCCACGAGGATGGTGAGCAGTGACAGTGCATGCATCAGTGACACTGTACCTCTTTTCCACCTGTTGGAGCATACGCTGCGTGGGATAATGGACAGGGCACTTGAGGCAGAACAGAGGCAGGAAGAGGAGGACTTCCTTGTCTCTCAAGGCCCCCTTTATCCAGACAATGTTCCTTCTGTCCCACCCATCACACAGGAAGAGGAGGAGGAGGAGGAGGAGGAGGAGGAGGAGGAGGAGGAGGAGGAGGAGGAGGATTGTGTGAGCATGGAGGTGGAGCCTGGCACTCAGCATCAGCAGCAGCAGTCTTTTAGGGATGATGTACAGTCCCAACAAACCAGTGGACTTGTACGTGGCTGGGAGGAGGTGGCTGGCGATCATGTCATCCTCAGTGACCCAGAAGACTCCGGACCGAATGCCTCAGCTAACCTACGCTGCATGGCCTCCCTGATCCTGCAAAGCCTGCGGAAGGATCCTCGTGTTCTTCGGATCAAGGAGAGTGACTATTACTGGCTGGCCACTCTCCTTGATCCACGGTACAAGGGTAAGGTTGCGGACCTTATCTTGCCGTCGCAGAGGGAGCAGAGGATGAGACATCTCAGGGAGGCCTTGCAGAAAGGTCTGTGCAACGCGTTCCCAGAAACTGGGAGGTTACAAACTCCTGGTCCTGGACGACGAGTTGCTGAGGCTTCGGTCAGTAGCAGAAGGAGCGGTGGGGAAGGTGGACGTCTGACCGATGCGTTCAGACAATTTTTTAGTCCGCAGCCCCAAGGTATGATCGGTTCCAGCAACCATCGCCAGCGTCTGATATACATGGTGCAGGAATACCTAGGGGCAAGGTCAGACTTGGACACCTTTCCCACCGAAAATCCTCTGGCTTACTGGGTCCTGAGGATGGATCACTGGCCAGAGCTTGCACAGTATGCAATTGAGCTACTGGCCTGTCCTGCATCCAGCGTTCTTTCCGAACGCACATTCAGTGCTGCTGGAGGATTTGTCACCGATCATAGGGTGCGCCTGTCCGACTCGGTTGATCGACTGACCTTCATAAAAATGAATCAGTCTTGGATCACCACCAGCTACCAGACACCTGAAGCGGATATAACGGAATAATTTAGAATGTCACATCCCTTCAAGACTGCCTATGCTGATGCTGAGTGACTGTCCTGTTATGTTCACTGACTATCCTCTTCCTCCTCCTCAATGATCCATGCCACCACACCAGTGCCTAAGGCACAATTTTTCAGCCCCTGTATAACAGGGGCGTGTAATTACAATTTTTTAAAAAGATGCTTCGCAACAGGTGTGACTGCTGTGCTCAGAGTACAGTATCTGTGAGGGGTTGCAGTGTTGTGGCACCAGCACCAGTGCCTAAGGCACAATTTTTCAGCCCCTGTTGGGGCGTGTAATTACAATTTTTAGGCAATGCTTTGCAACAGGTCTCATTGCTGTGCTCAGAGTACAGTATCTGTGAGGGGTTGCAGTGTTGTGGCACCAGCACCAGTGCCTAAGGCACAATTTTTCAGCCCCTGTATAACAGGGGCGTGTAATTACAATTTTTTAAAAAGATGCTTCGCAACAGGTGTGACTGCTGTGCTCCAAGTACAGTATCTGTGAGGGGTTGCAGTGTTGTGGCACCAGCACCAATGCCTAAGGCACAATTTTTCAGCCCCTGTTTAACAGGGGCGTGTAATTACAAATCTTGATCTAATAGTTCACAGCAGGGCCCATTCCTGCGCCCACCAAGAGTAACTATGAGGGCCTACAGTCTTGTGGCAACACCGTCCACCACCACCACCAAAGGCCCAATTTTTCTGCCCTGTTCAACAGGTGCATGCAAGTACAAATCTTGATCTATTAACTCACAGCAGGGCCCATTCCTGTGCCCACCAGTCTTGTGGCTACACCAACATCTAATAGGGCAAATTTCTGCAGAGTATATACGGCAGGCCCCTACTTTCAAACATCCAACTTACAAACGACTCCTACTTGCAAACGGCAAGAGAAAACAGGAAGTGAGAGGAAATCTACCCCTAGGAAGGAAAATTCTATCCTGTTAGATTTAATTTGGGAAAAAGGTATCTCCTCTCTACTGATGCTTTATCACCAATCCTTGTTTCAATTAAAACCCCACTTTTCCAAAAACATTTGTCATTGGGACGGAAAGTGAGGTGACATGTTCTGAACAGATGTGCAAAGACAGCAAATGTTACAGGGGTGATAACCCCTCCCTATGTTCTCCAAAAAGCTTAAAAATTGATTTTTTTGGGATGTAGCTACACTTCATAATGTACCTGTTCAGATTCTACTTAAGAACAAACCTACAGTCCATGTCTTGTTTGCACCACCTATATACTGCTGTTCAGAGTATATAGGGTTGTAGGTATAGGGTTTTATTTTGGGTGCGGGGTCCCCCTTAGTATCCATACAAGACCCAAAGGGGCTGGGGTGGGGGGGGGTGATGGGGTAGCCATGCCATTTTTCTCAAGGATTTTCAGCCATATGGCGGCCAGGACAAGACATGACATTAAAGCCGCAAGTGGTTTTAAATGGCTTCTTTTTTTCCTTTAGAACTGTCCTTGCACAAAATGACATTTGTAAACACGGGAAACACATGCCACTTCACAGGCATACTTTAGACACCCCCCAGGTACCATATTTAAAGGAAAATTTCACTTTTTTTTTCACTTTATGCATCATTAAAATGACTGCTCCCGAAAAAACTTTAGTTTTTAAAATTTCTTTTTGCATTGATATATGTCCCCTGGGGCAGGACCCGGGTCCCCAAACCTGTTTTATGACATTAACATGCATATTGGCCGTTGTAATTAGCAATTTTGATTTCGAACGTTCGCGTCCATTATAACGAATAGGGTTCGAAAATTCGCGCGAACTTTCGGTCCGTTCGAAGGTTCTGGTGCGAACCGAACCCGGGGGTGTTCGGCTCATCCCTATCCGCGACTAGGGATCCCCTATCCCTCCAGGCTTTCAACAGATTAACGTGATAGATCTGTTAGGGCTTTCGCCTTCCTGGTTGTCTGACCTTGTAATTCACTTCGCTCACTTTTTCCCATTATCTCGTAGGGGCCTTGCCATTTGGCGAGGAATTTGCTTTCAACCGTAGGGACAAGTACCAATACCCTATCCCCCAGGGAAAAGGTACGGGTCTTGGCTCCATGGTTGTACACTCTCTGCTGTGCCAACTGCACTTGGGCCAAATGTTCCTTTACGATTGGCATTACCGGTGCAATTCTATCTTGCATCAGGGCGACATGCTCAATCACACTCCTGTGGGGAGATCACTCACTTTCCCAGGTTTCCTTGGCGATATCCAAGAGCCCTCTGGGGTGTCTCCCATAAAGTAACTCAAAGGGTGAGAAACCCGTAGAGGATTGGGGTACCACCCTAATGGCAAACATTAAATAGGGAATTAGACAGTCCCAATCCTTTCCATCTCTATCCACCACTTTCTTTAACATTTGTTTTAGGGTTTTGTTGAATCTTTCAACCAACCCATCTGTTTGGGGGTGATACACAGATGTACGCAATTGTGTCACTTTGAACAACTTACACAGCTCTTTCATAACCCGGGACATAAAGGGTGTACCTTGGTCCGTAAGCAGTTCTTTATAAATACCCACACGGCTAAAAACAAGAGATAGCTCTTTGGCTATGGTTTTAGCCAAGGTATTTCGGAGAGGAATCGCTTCCGGATAACGGGTGGCATAGTCCATTATAACCAAGATGTACTGGTGCCCCCTAGCGGACTTCATTATCGGACCTACCAAATCCATTGCGATCCTCTCAAAGGGGACCTCAATGATGGAAAGAGGTACCAGCGGGTTACGGAAATGTGACATCGGTGCCGACCTCTGACACACAGGGCAGGAGGAACAATAATTTTCTGTTTCCTTCATGACCCCAGGCCAATAGAACCTCTGCAATACTCTCTCTCTGGTATTCTCTGTCCCCAGATGACCTCCAAGAATGTGCCCATGGGCCAACTCTAACACCAACTTCCTGTAAGGTTTGGGCACCACCAGCTGCTCAATGGTTTCTTCTGCCCTTTTAGCCACCCGATACAGTAGGTCCTTTTCCACGATGAAGTATGGGTAAGTGCAGGTCTCATCTGGGTTCACTAACTCGCCATCTATTTCCACTACGTTTTCCCGTGCCTTTATTAGGGTGGGGTCTTTTAACTGTTCTGTGACAAAATTTTCCTTGTGAACCTCGAGATCAGAAAACTCCACAGACGGCATGTGTTCGTCTGAGGATGTTGGCTCCTCCCCAGTTTCTCGAGTCTCCCCTGCCAATACCGACAGGGGAAATTCTGGAGAGTCCTCACCACTCTGAGGAATTCTGCCTATCACGTTCCCAGAACTTTGGAAAATCCCTTCCCACAATGGCATCATGAGGCAAGTGAGACACTAATCCCACCCGATGAGAGAGGGTACCTTTGGGGGTCTCAAAACACACTGTAGTCACTGGATACTCTTGGGTGTCCCCATGCACACAAATAACCGCTACCTTGCTATTCCCAGAAACCTCTGTAGTAACTAATTCAGCCTTTATCAGTGTCACCAGGCTACCTGAATCCAGCAATACAACAACATTTCTACTATTAACACACATTTTGCATAAATGTTTCTCAGTTCCCCGAATGGCAGTGCATGCGACTGTCACAAACAGCGACTGACGTCTGTCCGTTAGAAAGTCACATTGCATGGGTTCATCCACAACCGGGCAATTTGCTGCAATATGTCCCTCTTGTCGGCAGCGGTAACAAACAATCCTTCTTGCTGCCTCTTGAACCCCTAATTTCCCAGGCTGTTCTCACCAAACCTTGGGTAGAACTCCCACCCTCTCCACCCTCACCCCTTGGAATCATCTTACCCGCCACTGGGGATGGCCTGGTCTTAGGGTGGAAAGTCCGTGAGTCTCTGGAAGAGGCAGTCAGGTTCTCTGTAGCCAAGTACTTCTCTACACGATCCACAAGATTATCGGCCATTTCTGGGTCTCCATGACTTACCCACTTTTGGATGGCAGTAGGAAGAGCTCTCAAGAAACGATCCATCACAACACGTTCCACAATCTTTGGTGCGGACAAAGTCTCTGGCTGTAGCCACTTCCTGCTCAGGTGAATGAGATCATACATTTGAGACCTGGGGGGTTTTCCAAGCCGGAAAGTCCAGTTATGCACACGCTGAGCCCGGACAGCCAGGGTGACACCCAGCCGTGCCAATATTTCAGTTTTTAGCATCACATAGTCTTTTGCTTGGTCAGGCTCTAGGTCATAGTAAGCTTTCTGCGATTCACCAGTTAACAGAGGAGCCACCAGTCCAGCCCACTGCTCCTTAGGCCACTTTTCTCTTTCAGCAGTCCTTTCAAATGTGGTCAAAAACACCTCTGGATCATCCTCTCCAGTCATTTTTGTCAATAAACGACTCACCCCAAAGGACGCAGTATTAGTGGAACGACTTTCCTCACTGGTCTGCGGACGTTGCTGCATCACTGTTTCCATTTGTTGTAGTCTCTGCTCTTGCTTCTGTAACAGGTCTATGAAGCGGGCCTCCGATTGCTGCAGGGCTTGTTGCTGGGCTGCAAGGCTCTGTTGATGAGCTTGCTGCTGGGCTGCAAGGCTCTGTTGATGAGCTTGCTGCTGGGCTGCAAGGCTCTGTTGATGAGCTTGCTGCTGGGCTGCAAGGCTCTGTTGATGAGCTTGCTGCTGGGCTGCAAGGCTCTGTTGATGAGCTTGCTGCTGGGCTGCAAGGCTCTGTTGATGAGCTTGCTGCTGGGCTGCAAGGCTCTGTTGATGAGCTTGCTGCTGGGCTGCAAGGCTCTGTTGATGAGCTTGCTGCTGGGCTGCAAGGCTCTGTTGATGAGCTTGCTGCTGGGCTGCAAGGCTCTGTTGATGAGCTTGCTGCTGGGCTGCAAGGCTCTGTTGATGAGCTTGCTGCTGGGCTGCAAGGCTCTGTTGATGAGCTTGCTGCTGGGCTGCAAGGCTCTGTTGATGAGCTTGCTGCTGGGCTGCAAGGCTCTGTTGATGAGCTTGCTGCTGGGCTGCAAGGCTCTGTTGATGAGCTTGCTGCTGGGCTGCAAGGCTCTGTTGATGAGCTTGCTGCTGGGCTGCAAGGCTCTGTTGATGAGCTTGCTGCTGGGCTGCAAGGCTCTGTTGATGAGCTTGCTGCTGGGCTGCAAGGCTCTGTTGATGAGCTTGCTGCTGGGCTGCAAGGCTCTGTTGATGAGCTTGCTGCTGGGCTGCAAGGCTCTGTTGATGAGCTTGCTGCTGGGCTGCAAGGCTCTGTTGATGAGCTTGCTGCTGGGCTGCAAGGCTCTGTTGATGAGCTTGCTGCTGGGCTGCAAGGCTCTGTTGATGAGCTTGCTGCTGGGCTGCAAGGCTCTGTTGATGAGCTTGCTGCTGGGCTGCAAGGCTCTGTTGATGAGCTTGCTGCTGGGCTGCAAGGCTCTGTTGATGAGCTTGCTGCTGGGCTGCAAGGCTCTGTTGATGAGCTTGCTGCTGGGCTGCAAGGCTCTGTTGATGAGCTTGCTGCTGGGCTGCAAGGCTCTGTTGATGAGCTTGCTGCTAGGCTGCAAGGCTCTGTTGATGAGCTTGCTGCTGGGCTGCAAGGCTCTGTTGATGAGCTTGCTGCTGGGCTGCAAGGCTCTGTTGTTGAGCTGCAAGGCTCTTTTGCAAACCTGCATTTGTCTGCTGCTGATTGGCATTTGCTAGAGCCAGCTGTTTCAATATCTCCTCCATGCTGGCCTTCAAAAAAACTGCCACTGGTTCTCCACCAACTGTGAGGGGGTTAACTCAGCAGCGGTTGTGTGTGACCCCCTGGATGGGTTCACCACACAAAACAGGTACAGCAGACAGAGTTTGTAGTTGCAAAAAACAAAAGGTGTGGTTTATTTAAACTATTTAAACTGGAAAAACAGCAAAACAAAAAGAAACATACAAAAAGAAATCCTGGTCAGCTTGACCGCTTACTACACACGTAGGTTCCCTGTCTGACAACTAGGTGCAGCCTTTGTGCTGCCCCTATCTTCCTGTTTTTGAAGGTTTTAGCCACACAGGCTTTGTCTCACCGCACAGGACAGAAACACACTCGCCAGTCTTACACAACACAGAACTGGTTCCAGGATGGAGCATCTCCCTTAGCATGCTGGGAGTTCTTGTAGAGGCCCCAACGAGCCCACTTGATTCAGCTGGGCTCATTAACTCTTCCCCTGCAAGACTCCCAGCACTCCCCCTAGTGGTATAAACTGGCATAAAGCCTGAATCTAGGACATATACATCTCCCATCCTGGATGCAACCTGGTGATTTTACCTGCCCGCTGTCACAATAATATAATTAATTTATATATATATATCACATATACAATTGGCTTGTCAGCGAAAATGTAGTGTATGTATATCTCTCTCTCTCTCTCATATAGATATATATTGTGTAAATATATATCTATGCATACATATATATCTCACATATACAATTGGCCTGTCAGCGAAAAAGTATGTTATATATATATATATATATATATATATATATATATATATATATATATATATATATATATCACACACATACATATACTACATGTCTTTGGTATAAAAATAATATATCCCAAGTGTATATTAACCACGTCCCATATGCCCACAGCCCCAATATATGGCGTAAGGAAAGCAGTGCCAAATGTGGGTTAACGTACCTGTACTTCAGCCCACATTGGAGCAGTGGTGGCTGGTGCTCAAACATTTTTGGGGGGGCGCAAACAAGCTGAAAAAAAAAACACATCAATTGCAGCCACTGTGCCCATCAATTGCTGCGACTGTGCCCATCAATTGCTGCGACTGTGCCCAATAATTGCTGCGACTGTGCCCAATAATTGCCGCGACTGTGCCCAATAATTGCCGCGACTGTGCCCAATAATTGCCGCCACTTTGCCCATAAATTGCCGCCACTTTGCCCAAAAATTGCCGCCACTTTGCCCATAAATTGCCGCCACTTTGCCCATAAATTGCCGCCACTTTGCCCATAAATTGCCGCCACTTTGCCCATAAATTGCAGCTACTGTACCATAAATTGCTGCCAGTGTGCTCATCATTTGCCGCCAGTGTTCCCATCAATTGCCACCAGTGTGCCCATCAATTGCCACCAGTGTGCCCATCAATTGCCACCAGTGTGCCCATCAATTGCCACCAGTGTGCCCATCAATTGCCACCAGTGTGCCCATCAATTGTCACCAGTGTGCCCATCAATTGCCACCAGTGTGCCCATCAATTGCCACCAGTGTGCCCATCAATTGCCACCAGTGTGCCCATCAATTGCCACCAGTGTGCCCATCAATTGCCACCAGTGTGCCCATCAATTGCCACCAGTGTGCCCATCAATTGCCACCAGTGCGCCCATCAATTGCCACCAGTGCGCCCATCAATTGCCACCAGTGCGCCCATCAATTGCTGCCAGTGTGCCCAATTGCCGCTACTGTGCCCATGAAATGCTGCCAGTGTGCATCCCCCACCCGCCCGGCATTTACCTGTCTTGGTGGGGCAGCAGGTCACGGCGGCGGTGTCCTGCACACTCCTCAATGTCTTCTCCCATCCTCTCTTCCCTTCCTCTGCTATGATTGGACGCCTGATAGGCATCCAATCAGAGCGCCTGTCGTTTCAGCCAATAAAGTGACAGGTAACAGACCCGAGCACCAGATTGGCTGAGAGGCGGTTCAGTGTTAGGAAAGGGAATAATCATTCCCTTTCCTAACATAACGCTGAGTAAACTGCGAGCGCCCAGCATGGCGCCCGGTGTTCACCTTTTTGGATGCCTATTAGAGCCTACGCCTCTAATCAGGTGCTTCCAAAAAATACCCTGCCACTGTAATTCAGGCTCCCGAAAAGGGGCCAGGCACCTGAATAGTCAGAAAAGTGGTTAGCACACTACAGATTATTATGGCTTCCTCAACACCTTCTGTGCGACGTCTTCTTCTCTAAAACATGTTGAGGAAGCCATAATAATATGTAGTGTGCTAACCACTTTTCTGATGCCAATTTGATGTCTAAATACATATTTTGGGGGCTTTTTTTCAGCAAGAATGCGGGAGAACACAGTTTCGGCACCTCAGCACTGAATGTATATGCCAAGTGTTGGCGGGATTTGCTGGAGTGTCTATTGATGTTGGCTGATGGGGTCTCTATTATCACTGGGTGATCTATTGATGCTGGTGGGATCTATTGTTTCTGGGGGGTCAATTGTTGATGGGAGAATACTACTGTTGAGGGAGGGGGCTTATGTTGTTGGCTGCTGGAGAATATATTGATACTGGATGCTGGGAGATCTATTGTTGCTGGGGGTATTTTCTTGTGAGGTGATCTATTGTTGCTGGGGGTGATCTATTGTTGCAGGGAGATCTATTGTTAATGAGAGGGATCTATTGTTGCTGGGGGTGTCTATTGTTGCTGGGAGGGATCTATTGTTGCTTGTGAAGCTATAGTTGCCGTGAGGGATCTATTGTTGCTTGGGAGATCTATTGTTGAGGGAATCTATTGTTGCTGGGGGAATCTAACAAATTTATTTAAAGCAGTAAATACAATTCAGGATATTAAAAAATCCTACTTACCGTTCAGTTTTTTAAATTGCTTATTTGATTTAGAGATTTATTTAAAAGCTTTGTTTATGTTAAAAGATTATTTAATTAATAAGTTAAATAAATTATGTTTGTTTGCATTGATAAAACATTTTTATAAAAAAAAAAACATTTAATACATTTTAAAATGTTTGTTAACATTTATTTATAAGAGTGTGTGTGTGGGCTCTTTCACACGGGACGGATCCGTGAAGATCCGCCCCGTGAAGCTCCGCTTGCTCAGCGGGGATCGCTCCGTTGATCCACGCTAAGCCGGCGGATGACTGGGCGGTCCACACACACTGTTCAGGGACCGCCCTGTCAGAGCGCCGCTCTCCCCTATGGGGGGGGGAATCGGATGATGACGGACCGTAGAGTCCGTTGTCATCCGATCCGCAGACGGAAGGAAAAATAGGGTTTTCCTCCGTCACACTTTTGTGGATCGGAGCAGGTCGGATGTCAGTGGACATGTCACCGCTGACATCCGTGGCTCCCTAGGGAGGACATGGAGCATCTGTTCAGGTCCGCCTAAAAAAACTGACAGACCCTCCGTGTGAAAGATCTCCCTCTCCCCCCCTCTCCCCCCCTCTCCCTCTCCTCCCCCTCCCTCCCCCCCCTCTCTCTCCCCCTCTCTCTCCCCCTCCCTCCCAGATGGTTGAAACTCAATTAACCCTGTGCAAGTTTAAAAAAGGAAAACATCCTACCCCACACTAAACCATACATCATACATAATAGACTAAAGTAGTGCATCAGTGAACATAGAAAAATGCATTTTTAAAGATCTACCAAAAAAGCGCCCAGTATTGCAAAAAATTATGCAAACATGTAAAGAAGTAATAAATAAAATAAACATCTTCAAGAAACACTGCAAAAATATTGTTATTAGAATAGAAAAAGTTTCCATAATTCAAAGAGATAGTTCATATCTGTCGGAACGATATTCCAATATGAATCTACATTTTCTTTCATTTCACGGTCCCCATCGGAACATGCTTGGTCATCATCTACAAAAAAGATGCATAAAAATTCTAAAGTAATCAAAAGCATTACAAAAATAAATACAGGTCATAGTCCCTGTTCATCCTTTCCGGATGCAGGGACTGTAACCTGTTAATCCACCAAACCTCTCTTTGTTTCAATTTCAGTATCCTGTCACCCCCTCTCCTGTCTCGTGGAATCTCTTCCAAAACCATAAAACGTAAATCTGAATCCCGATGTTGAGCAATTCTGTCCTTAATCTTTTGGGTGGTACCCCAACATAAATCATATTGCATGGACAAATAAGGATGTATACAACATAAGAGGACTGACATGAAAATACATTTCTGATAGCAATCCTATCCCCATTAATGGGATTGATAAAATAATCACCCTTTCGCATAAGGTTGCACTGAATGCAATTCAGGCAGGGAAAACACCCTTTCCTTTTCTTTCCCAAAAAAGTCGCTTTTGCCTCCCGCTTTTTGGGTCTAAATTCAGATCTTACTAGAGAGTCACGCAAGGTTTTATTTCTTCTGAAAGCTTTAATGGGAATCTGCTGAAAGACCTCAATCTGCGGATAGGCACGCTTCAAAAAAGGGACCAGTGCTTGCTGATAATTTTAAATACATGTTCACTGTAACTGTGGAATTGCATAGAAAAAAGGTAATCGTACCGCAGATGACTTTTTTCTATTTATAGTTACATTTTTTTCCCCCTTGTACTTTACGTAGTTCTTGAAAAATTATTTTAAAATTTTTAAATCCAGAAATTAAATTTAAAAATGAATGTTGGGGGAGTGTCAGTTCCATTCTTAGACACCAGGATCTATATAGAACAGGGCCGATTGGAATCCGATCTTTATGTTAAACCAACTGATAGAAACCAATTACTACTATTTGACAGCTTTCATCCCCCCCATGTATTTAGATCAATTATCAAAAGCCAACTCTTACGGGTGAAACGTATTGTTCGCAATGAGGTCATAAGAGATATAAGGATTAACGAAATGTGTTCTAAGTTCTGTGAACGAGGATACCCCAAAAAAAAACAACATTTTTCAAGAAGTAAAGTACAACAAGGGGAAAAAAATGTAACTATAAAAAGAAAAAAACCCAAAGACCCAAAGAGCAGGGGGGCAAAAGCGACTTTTTGGGGAAAGAAAAGGAAAGGGTGTTTTCCTTGCCTGAATTGCATTCAGTGCAACCTTATGCGAAAGGGTGATTATTTTATCAATCCATTAATGGGGATAGGATTGCTTTCAGAAATTTGTTTTCATGTCAGTCCTCTTATGTTGTATACATCCTTATTTGTCCATGCAATATGATTTATGTTGGGGAAACCACCCAAAAGATTAAGGACAGAATTGCTCAACATCGCAGTACTATTAGACACAAACAGCCTGGTTTGCCAGTCTCCAGGCATTTCCTGGAGAAGGGACACCGGGATTCAGATTTACGTTTTATGGTTTTGGAAGAGATTCCACGAGACAGGAGAGGGGGTGACAGGATACTGAAATTGAAACAAAGAGAGGTTTGGTGGATTAACAGGTTACAGTCCCTGCATCCGGAAGGGATGAACAGGGACTATGACCTGTATTTATTTTTGTAATGCTTTTGATTACTTTAGAATTTTTATGCATCTTTTTTGTAGATGATGACCAAGCATGTTCCGATGGGGACCGTGAAATGAAAGAAAATGTAGATTCATATTGGAATATCGTTCCCTGACAGATATGAACTATCTCTTTGAATTATGGAAACTTTATCTATTCTAATAACAATATTTTTGCAGTGTTTCTTGAAGATGTTTATTTTATTTTTTGCTTCTTTACATGTTTGCATAATTTTTTGCAATACTGGGCGCTTTTTTGGTAGATCTTTAAAAATGCATTTTTCTATGTTCACTGATACACTACTTTAGTCTATTATGTATGGTTTAGTGTGGGGTAGGATGTTTTCCTTTTTAAACCTGCACAGGGTTAATTGAGTTTCAACCATCTGGTTGGATCGCTCCTCGATCCAGCGAGATGGGATTCACCTGTTGGGTTACACCCTCAGGTGTTAGGATATAGTGAGGTTTGTTCTGGATTTTACCTTTACACCTAGCCTGTTAGCCTGAGGAAGAGCAGGGATGCTCGCAACTGACCAGTAGCTATGCTCTTGATTTTTTCTGTCTGCATATGGCATTGATTGAAGATATACCAGTAAAGAAATCGTTTTTTGCAAATTGGAGTGACCGTCCCTTTGACGTGACTATTTGATTGATGGTGGAAATTGGGAGTCCACCTTGACATTTCTCCATTGGATTCCAAAATAGTAAGAGGGAAGTAACCCACCCGAAGTTTTGATTGTGTGTGTGTATATATATATATATATATATATATATATATATATATATATATATATATATATATATATATATATATATATATATATATACATACATACATACATACATACACACACACACACACATACACACACACACATACACACACACGTTTGAGCTTTGGTTTGAGGTGCACACCCTAATGCAATAGGCTGCGCACGCCTGTGATGAAGAGAAGCCGCTGTCTTCTCTCCATTCATTTTCAGCGGAGCTGAGGCTGCTGAAAAAGGGACTGGGGAATCTGTGTCCCTAGTCCCTTTCCCTGTCTCAAAAGGGGGTGTCAGAGGTCTGTTAAGACCCCTGATATCTCACCAAAGCCCCCCAACAGGGCTGATAAAAATATAATAAAATAAAAATTAATTGTAAAAAATAATAAAAATAAAAGAAAAACACACACACACACACACACACACACACAGACACTGTCCACCCCCCATTAAAAAAAGAAAACATTGTAAAAAAAATTAATAATAATAATAAATAAAAAAAATTGTAAAAAAAATAAAAACTACTGACACATGTGCCACTGTCACATGAGATTAAAAATAAGTATCGGTAATCGGTATCGGCGAGTACTTGAAAAAAAGTATCGGTACTTGTACTCGGTCTTAAAAAAGTGGTATCGGGACAACCCTAATACTTACTTATATATATAAGTAAGTATGTGTGTTTTAGTAGTCTTATAACCAGACAGCAGTAATTTCCTTACATAAAAACAGAAACAGATGTTCTTTTCAACTCACTCCTTTTCCTCCCCCTCCCACCGTGCAATGCAATATGGCGATGAGCTAAAGAATGTGGATACCACGTGGTAGAACAGACGTCGAGAGGAAAAGGACCATATACACAGATACAGATGAACCAATGATATGCACACATATGTGATGATGTTTGCTTATGTCACTTTGTATATATAAGGGGCTGTGACCTGAATAAACCTCTGTTGATGAGAAGAGCTCGTACTGGCCGGTGTGTCCCAGTGTGATTCTTTTTTGCATGCATGAATACACATCACTTTGAATTTGGGTCAGAGGCAGAATATGACATACATCCTGGTATTGGACCAGGAAGAAATCTATTACATGTTAAGTAAGAGGTGGGAGGGGGGCAAATATACTGGAGGAAGTTATAGACCAGCTAATCTTGCCAAAGTAAGTGTTTAATTCGGAAAGGTCAGAGGAGAAGAAGTTCTCTCTCTGAGTGGGTTTGAGATCTAGCCGGGATGCGGTGGATGACTGAGTCCTGCAGTTATGGAGCCGAGCTCATGAAGGAGGAGGTACAGGAGTCAATATAGTTAATCTAGCTAATAGAATGGTTGGCTCAGTATGCCTATTCTGTGATGTAGCCTAAATATTGCTTTAAAAAAATTATATAATTGTCTTAGTAATGTATTGTTGTCCTTGAGAAGGGATCAGGGGAGATGGAAAGGCCTAGGAGGGAGTCAATTGTTTCCATTTTGATGAGTACACAAATTCTCTGAATTTGTGTACCCCTTAGGGATGCTGGTTTGAGTAATGAACTTTCTGAGACCGTGGTTCAGAAATAGAATAAAAAAAATAATAACTGGGCCCGAGAATTGATTGGAGGAAGGGAGGTTTGGTAACTGCCTGATGTGGCTTATACCTGGGATTCTATAAATTATCTGAGTTGGCAGAATTTGAAAACGTAACTTCTGAACACATAACAAGACATTTGGTCTAACCTACTGACGAGGACTATGATAGTGAGCAAGGATCAGCTTTACTGCTCTGATGCATTAATTTGCTGTAACATAGTTAGCTCTAATGAGCTCAAGCGGTCCTTGGGACCAGACCCTACAGTTTGAAGCATTGGAATGTGGTGCATACCTTGGATTAGCAGTAGTGACTGAGTGCATCAAATGGGATTTGGCATTAAAGCAAAGGTAACATTGCACCCCCTCTAAGGTCTAACTGCCTCAGTCAAAATTGCTACCCTATTAATCATTCAATACATTTTTTATTTAGTAAGTGGGTGATCATATTTGCAATGCGGAAACATATTTAAAGTCACTTTTAAAACAACATATTAACCTTTGAGAAACTTAAAGTAATCAGAAGGAGGAAAAAAAAAAAAAAAAAAGAAAAAAGAAGAGTAACTAGGAAATTAGATCAATTAAAGAGGTTCAGGATCAGCGTTATAAACACCTTATTTAAATGAAGAGGGGAGCACAGGGGTGGGACTTTAAGTGAAGCACAAGGATGCACCTAAGGCCACTTTCACACTGAGGCGCTTTTCAGGCGCTTTCACGCTAAAAAAAAGCGCCTGAAAACTTATTTCCATTAAAATCAATGAATCCTTTCACACTGGGCACTGCGCTGAAAAAACGCCCCTCTCCATCGAAATGAATTGAAAGCGCTTCAAAAGCGCTCAGTGTTTTACTGGCAGTTTTTCAAGCGCCTCAGTGTGAAAGTGGCCTTAGTGTTATAGAATGGCCTGGCTAGGATAAATATGCCGTGCATCTTAAGATTAAGTAGACAAATCAATTTTTGACTATGGCATTTTGATGTCAGATGTGTCCTTTAGATACAGATTGTTGAACAAGATCATCCTTGGAAACTTCATACCTAGGAGGATATTCATCTTTATTTATGCTTTGATTGCTGTTACAATGATGATCATTGCAAAAATATTTTCAACTGTCATGAATAGGTTACATTCATGACAGCTATGATTGCTAGTGATATGTGATTGGCTACAGCTAATCACATGGTACAGTGTGCTGTGATTGGCCCAAGTACCATGTGATAGCTGTGGGCCAATCACAGCATAGGAAACAGGGGTGATTTACTAAAACTGGAGCACTCAAAATGGTAGCCAGTTTCTAATTTCAGCTTGTTCAATTAAGCTTTGACAACAAAATCTGGAAGCTGATTGGCTTCTATACACAGCTGCACCAGATTTTGTACTCTCCGGTCTTAGTAAACCTCCCCCACAAAACTGTTATGAATGAATTCAAATCAGCTTTGTTGACATAGCAATCACATGATTACCAGGCCGTGGATACCAGGATGTGCAATCCCCGGTGTCCAGTGCACATAGCGGTCGTTGGAGCGGCGTGCTGCGTGCCCCTAATCAAGAGTAGGCTGGATGACATACATGTACATGATCCAGCCTGCCTGTAAGTGAGTTTCAATAAGCACAGACAGCCCTTTCTGTGAATCTACAACTTGTCACAACTTTCCACTCACTCTTTACTTGTACTGCTCTGGCACCCAACATTTTTATTATCCCTTACAAATAGAGTCAATATATCTATGAATAGGGATGAGCTCAATTGTCGAGTCGAACGTAAGTTCGACTCGAACATTGGGTGTTCGCCCGTTTGCCGAACAGCGAACATTATGGGGAATTCGTGGAAAATGTGAGTGTCACGGAACGTCCTATGATGCACTGCGAGATTGCTGTATGATGATTGGCCAAAGCATGCACCTGACCTGCATGCTTTGGCCAATCACAGCGCACTCTGCTGAGAGAGCTATATTTGGCCAATCATGGGCCAGGGGGACTAAGTTCATGCCCCATACTATATAAAGCTGCTTACATAGTGACTGTGTGTAGTGTTGGTAGTGTGGACGGAGAGATAGCTTGAGTTAGATTGAGCAGGCAGGTTATTTAGTTAGTGGCAGTGTATTTGAGAGATATATATAGAGAGAGAGATATAGATAGAGAGAGATAGAGAGAGAGAGAGAGATATAGAGAGAGAGATATAGAGAGAGAGATATAGAGAGAGATATAGAGAGAGAGATATAGAGAGAGATATAGAGAGAGAGATATAGAGAGAGAGATAGAGAGAGATATAGAGAGAGATATAGAGAGAGATAGAGATAGAGATAGAGAGAGAGAGTAGTGATGAGCCGAACACCCCCGGGTTCGGTTCGCACCAGAACCCGCGAACGGACCGAAAGTTTGTACGAACATTAGAACCCTATTAAATACAATGGATGCGAACGTTCGAATTCTAAAGTGCTAATTATAACTACTATTATGCATGTTATTGTCCTAAAAAGGGTTTGGGAACCCGGGTTCTGCACCAGGGGACATGTATCAATGCAAAAAGAAGTTTTAAAAACGGTCGTTTTTCGGGAGCAGTCATTTTAATGATGCATAAAGTGAAAAAAAAAAAAGTCAAATATTCCTTTAAATATCGTACCTGGGGGGTGTCTAAAGTATGCCTGTGAAGTGCCACGTGTTTCCCATGTTTAGAACTGTCCCTGCACAAAATGACACTTCTAAAGGAAAAAAAAGCCATTTAAAACTGCTTGCGGCTTTAATGTAATGTCTGGTCCCGGTAATATGGATGAAAATCTTTAAGAAGAATGGCATAGCTACCCCATGACCCCCCCCCCCTACCCCAGCCCATTACCAGCCCCTTTGGGTCTTGTATGGATATTAAGGGGAACCCCGCACATAAAATAAAAAAGGCCCTATATACTCTGAACAGCCGTATACAGGCGGTGCATACAAGACAGGGACTGTAGGTTTGTTCTTATGTAGAATCTGTTTGTAATTTTGAACAGGTACATTGTTGAAGTGTAGCTCCAGCCCAAAAATCTATTTTTAAACTTTTTGGAAAACATAGGTAAGGGTTATCACCCCTGTAACATTTGTTTTGCTGTCTGTGCCCCTGTTCAGAACATTTCACCTCACTTTCCGTCCCAATGACAACTCTTTTTGAAATGTGGTCTTTTTCTTGAAACAAGGATTGCTGATAAAGCATCAGTACAGAGGAGACACCTTTCTCCCATATTTATTCTTACAGGAGAGAATTTTCCTTCCTAGTGGTAGATTTCCTCTCACTTCCTGTTGTCTTCTTGCGTTTGCAAGTAGGAGTCGTTTGTAAGTTGGATGTTTGAAAGTAGGGACCTGCCGTATATACTCTGCAGAAATAGGCCCCTTAGTTGTTGGTGTTGGCACAACACTGTAAGCACTCACAGTTACTCTTGGTTGGTGCTGGAACGCCCTGCTGTCAACTATTATATCAGGAATTTTAATTACATATAATTGTTGAACAGTGGTAGTAAAAATTGGGCCTTTGATGGTGGTGCTGGTGCCACAACACTGTAAGCCCTGACAGTTACTCTTGGTGGGTGCAGCAATGGGCCCTGCTGTGAATTATTAGATCAAGAATTGTAATTACATGCCCCTTTTGAACAGGGGCTGAAAAATTGGGCCTTAGGCACTGGTGGCACAACACTACAACCCCTCACAGATACTGTACTTGGAGCACAGCAATGAGCCCTGTTGCAAAGTATTGCTTCAAAAATTGTAATGACACGCCCCTGTTAAACAGGGGCTGAAAAATTGGGCCTTAGCCACTGGTGGCGGCACCCATAAACAAAAATGATCTTCCAAGCTATCATCATCAATCGTATCATTGAGGACTCGGAGGAGGAGGATAGCCAGTCAACATAACAGCACAGGCACTCAGCATCAGCATCAGTCTTGAAGGGATGTGACATGTTAAAATCAATTAGTCTGTTATATCAGCATCAGGTGTGTGGTAGCTGGTGGTGATCCAAGACTGGTTCATCTTGATGAAAGTCAGTCGATCAACCGAGTCGGTGGACAGGCGCACCCTGTGATCCGTGACAAATCCTCCAGCAGCACTGAATGTGCGTTCCGAAAGAACGCTGGATGCAGGACAGGCCAGTAGCTCAATTGCATACTGTGCAAGCTCTGGCCAGTGATCCATCCTCAAGACCCAGTAAGCCAGAGGATTTTCGGTGGGGAAGGTGTCCAAGTCTGACCTTGCCCCTAGATATTCCTGCACCATGTTTATCAGACGCTGGCGATGGTTGCTGGAACCGATCATACTTTGGGGCTGCGGACTAAAGAATTGTCTGAACGCATCGGTCAGACGGCCACCTTCCCCACCGCTCCTTCTTTGACTGGTCGAAGCCTCAGCAACTCGTTGTCCAGGACCAGGAGTTTGTAACCTCCCAGTCTCTGGGAACGCGTTGCACAGACCTTTCTGCAAGGCCTCCCGGAGTTGTCTCATCCTCTGCTCCCTCTGCGAAGGTAACATAAGGTCCGCAACCTTACCCTTGTACCGTGGATCAAGGAGAGTGGCCAGCCAGTAATGGTCCCTCTCCTTGATCCGAAGAATACGAGGATCCTTCCGCAGACTTTGCAGGATCAGGGAGGCCATGCAGCGTAGGTTTGCTGAGGCATTCGCTCCGGAGTCCTCTGGGTCACTAAGGACGACATGATCCGCAGCCACCTCCTCCCAACCACGTACAAGTCCACTGGTTTCTTGGGACTGTAAATCATCCCTAAAAGACTGCTGCTGATGATGCTGAGTGCCAGCCTCCACCTCCATGCTGACACAATCCTCCTCCTCCTCCTCCTCCTCCTCCTCTTCCTCTTCCTGTGCGATGGGTGGGACAGAAGGAACACTGTCTGGGTAAAGGGGGCCTTGAGAGGCAAGGAAGTCCTCCTCTTCCTGCCTCTGTTCTGCCTCAAGTGCCCTGTCCATTATTCCACGCAGCGTGTGCTCCAACAGGTGGACAAGAGGTACAGTGTCACTGATGCATGCACTGTCACTGCTCACCATCCTCGTGGCCTCCTCAAATGGTGCCAGGACAGTGCATGCATCCCTGATCATTCCCCACTGGCGTGGAGAAAAAAAAAACCAAGCTCCCCTGACCCTGTCCTGGTGCCGTAGTCGCACAGGTACTCATTGATGGCCCTCTGCTGCGTGTGCAGCCGCTGCAGCATGGCCAACGTTGAGTTCCACCTGGTGGGCATGTCACATATAAGGCGGTTCTTGGGCAGGTTCAACTCCTTTTGCAGCTCAGCCAGGCGAGCACTGGCATTATAAGATCTGCGGAAATGCACACAGACTTTCCTGGCCTGCCTCAGGACATTCTGTAAGCCCGGGTACCTGCCCAAGAACCGCTGCACCACCAGGTTAAGGACGTGAGCCACACAGGGCACATGGGTCAGTTGTCCCTGTCGGAGGGCGGAGAGGAGGTTGGTGCCATTGTCGCAAACCACCATTCCTGGCTTAAGCTGGCGTGGCGTCAACCACCTCTCGGCCTGGCCCTGCAGAGCAGACAGGACCTCTGCCCCAGTGTGGCTTCTGTCCCCCAAACACACCAGCGCAAGCACGGCATGGCATCTTTTTGCCTGCGTACTTGCGTAGCCCCGTGAACGGCTACGGAGCACCGCTGGTTCATAGGACAAACCACAGGAAGAGGCCATGGAGGAAGAAGAAGAGGAGGGGTGGAGGAGAGAGGTGTGTCACAACCAGTAGTAGCATTTTGGAGGCGTGGCGGTGGAACAACCTCCAACACTACTGCACCTTGTCCTGCATCCTTCCCAGCTGCCAAAAGAGTGACCCAATGGGTCGTGAAAGAAAGGTAACGTCCCTGTCCATGCCTGCTGGACCATGAGTCAGCGGTAATATGCACCTTACCACTGACCGCCCTGTCCAGTGAGGCCAAGACATTGCCTTCCACATGCCGGTAGAGAGCCGGAATAGCCTTCCGTGAGAAAAAGTGGCATTTGGGAACCTGCCACTGAGGAACTACACATTGCACAAACTCACGGAAGGGGGCCGAGTCTACCAACTGAAAAGGCAGCAGTTGAAGCGCTAGCAATTTAACCAAACTAGCATTCAACCGCTGGGCATGTGGATGGCTGGGAGTGAACTTCTTTCGACGGTCCAGCAGCTGGGGCAGGGAAATTTGCCTGCTAGAATCGGACGTCGGTGTACTGCTAGCAGAGTGGCCGCAAGTACTTGGCTGTGACACACCTAATTCTACACCTTCATTCCTCTCAGTGCATGTTTCAGAGAGGACTGAAGTTATAGTGGAGTTGGAGATCCCAGCTGATGCGGTGCAAGGAGAGGTCCGCTTTGTTCTTTGGTGTGGGTCTTTGAGGTAGGCTTGCCAACGAGCTGCATGGCAGGTCAACATATGTCTGGTCAGGCATGTGGTACCCAAGCGGTTGATGTTTTGGCCACGCGATATACGCTTGAGACATATGTTGCAAACAGCAGCTGTGCGATCTGATGCACTAGCCTCAAAAAAGGCCCACACCAAGGAACTTTTTGAATGACGGGCAGAGGCTGCGCCCTGCACAGGCGGAGCTCTGCGGTGTGATTCCGTCGGTGTACTGCCCTTACGCTGGCCACCAAAGGGCATCCTGCCTCGTTGGAGATGTGCCTCCTCCTCATCCTCCTCCTCTCTCCTATTAGGCACCCACGTGGAGTCAGTGACCTCATCATCCCCTCCCTCCTCATCACTGGAGCCAATCTGGCAGTATGCTGCAGCTGCTGGAACATGACTGCCAGATTGGTGTCCTTCTTGAGCATCCCCTCTGTCTGCTCTCACGCTACTGCCTTCCTGTAGCTGGGTTTCATCATCAGACCCTTCGAAACGCTGGGCATCCTCCTGGAGCATGTACCCAACACTGTGCTCAAACAGTTCGGGGGACTCCTCAGGAGGAGGACATGGTGGGTCTAGGGAAGGAGTGACTGATGATGAGTCTGACATTGATACCAGGGAAGAGGACGCTTTGGCAGCTGCTTTGCCAGTACCCTGAGCCTGGGTGAGAGAGGATGAGGAGGAGGAGGGCTTGGTCATCCACTCTACCAAGTCTTCGGCATGATGTGGCTCAACATGTCCAGCTGCCGAAAAGAAGGACAAGCGTGTCCCATGGCCATGTGCTGATGACAATGCACCGCGTCCACGACCAGCACTGTTGCCCCCAGACACAGAGCCTGCTTGCCCTCTTTTATTGCCTCCTGACTGTCTGCCTCTCCTTGTTTGCCTTCCAGACATTCTAATAGATGGCCTGCAGGGAGATGGGAAAAAAGCAATAAGGGCTACCTTCAGGTGTCCTTCTCTGTCCCTTTACTTAAGGATTTCTAAATATGGTTGAGGATGATTGCTTTTGCACAGAATAGCACAACGACAATTTCCCTGACTGTCCAAAAAACAAGGATTTCAAAGATGGTTGATGAGGAATGCTTTAGCACACTATAGCACAAGGAGAATTCCCCTCACTTTCCTTCTTTGTCCCTAGAAACAAGGACTGGCACAGTGAAAGAAACTGACACTCTCCCTACCTAGAGTTTTCTGTCCCTAGAAAAAATGTTTTTTTAAAGCACACTATAGCACAAGGAGAAATCCCCTCACTTTCCTTCTTTGTCCCTAGAAACAAGGACTCGCACAGTAAAACACACTGACACTCTCCCTACCTATCCTTCTCTTTCCCTAAACTAAAGGAATCCAGGTTAAGCAAGAAAGAAATAAATGTCACTGTCCCTGCCTATGCTTGTCTTTCCCTGCTCCGGAACACACTACACTAGGCCGCCGTGCTGGCGGCCTTTTATAGTGTGGGGCGTGTACTAAACACCCTCAGCAATAATTGGCCACAGGCATCCTGCCTGTGGCCAATCATTGCTCTCCTCGCTGCCGGCGCTGTGATTGGCCAAGCATGCGGGGTCACAGTGCATGCTTGGCCAATTACAGCGCCTGGATGACACTGCGATGGCGTAGTGCATTGTGGGCCGTTCGCGTCATTCGAATTTGGCGCGAACGGCCCAAATCGTTCGATCACAGAGATAGAGATTAGAGATAGAGATTAGAGATTAGAGATTAGAGATTAGAGATTAGAGATTAGAGATTAGAGATTAGAGATTAGAGATTAGAGATTAGAGATTAGAGATTAGAGATTAGAGATTAGAGATTAGAGATTAGAGATTAGAGATTAGAGATTAGAGATTAGAGATTAGAGATTAGAGATTAGAGATTAGAGATTAGAGATTAGAGATTAGAGATTAGAGATTAGAGATTAGAGATTAGAGATTAGAGATTAGAGATTAGAGATTAGAGATTAGAGATACACACGTCTCTCTCTCTACACATACATACGCTCTGCATTCAATGTAGCACACACACTAATATATATATATATATATATATATATATATATATATATATATATATATATATATATATATATACCACTGCCTGAAGTGTATTAGAAACTGTACACACTGTATTATATACTGTGTATACTGTGTACACCGCCTACACTGTATTAGAAACTGTACAACAGCTGCACTGTAATATATACTGTGTACACCACCAGACATGTATTAGAAACCGTACACCCTGTATTATATACTCTGTACACCACCTAAGTGTATTAGAAACTATACACCACTGAATGCACTGTATGTATATATATATATATATATATATATATATGCTACATTGAATGCAGAGCGTGTGTGTGTGTGTGTGTGTGTGTGTGTGTGTGTGTGTGTGTGTGTGTGTGTGTGTGTGTGTGTGTGTGTGTGTGTGTATGTATATACTAGACTGTGTGTATGTGTGCATGTGTGCATGTGTGCATGTGTGTATGTGTGTGATAGATAGATAAATACACCACCCAGAGTGTATTAGAAACTGTACACACCGTATTTTATACTGTGTACACCACCTGCACTGTATTAGAAACTGTACAACGGCTGCACTGTATTATATACTGTGTACACCACCTGAAGTGTACAGTTTCTTATACACCTTAAGTTTATAAGAAACTGTAGACACTGTATTAGATACTGTGTACTCCATCTGCACTGTATTAGAAACTGTACAATGACTGCACTGTATTATATACTGTATACACCACCAGAAGTGTATTAGAAACTGTACACCCTGTGTTATATACTGTGTACACTGCCTGCACTGAATGCAGAATATATATATATATATATACACACATACATATACACACACACACACACACACACACACACAGGGCCGTTTAAAGAAATTTGGGGGCCCCAAGCAGATTGAGAATTTGGGGCCCCCGAGGGGGGTAGGGTTGCCACCTTTTTGTCAAGCTAAACCTGAACGCTTAAGTAGCTAGCGCACGCCAATTTATTTATTTTTTTGTAGTACATTAACCACTTAAGCCCCGGACCATTTGGTAGCTAGAGGACCAGAGGTGAATTCAGAATTTTGCACTGCGCTGCTTTAACTGTAAATTGTGCGGACATGCAATGTTGTACCCAAACGAAATTTGCGTCCTTTTCTTCCCACAAATAGAGCTTTCTTTTAATGGTATTTGATTGCCTCTGCGATTTTTATTTTTTGCGATATAAACGGAAAAAGACCGAAAATTTTGAAAAAAAATGATATTTTCTACTTTTTGTTATAAGAAAAATCGAATAAACTCAATTTTAGTCATACATTTAGGCCAAAATGTATTCAGCCACATGTCTTTAGTAAAAAAAATGTCAATAAGCGTATATTTATTGGTTTGTGCAAAAGTTATAGCGTTTACAAACTGGGGTACATTTTCTGGAATTTACACAGCTTTTAATTTATGACTGCCTATCTCATTTCTTGAGGTGCTAAAATGACAGGGCAGTACAAAACCCCCCCAAATGACCCCATTTTAGAAAGTAGACACCCCAAGGAAATTGCTGAGAGGCATGTTGAGCCCATTGAATATTTTTTTTTGTCCCAAGTGATTGAATAATGACAAAAAAAATAAAAATTACAAAAAGTTGTCACTAAATGATATATTGCTCACACATGCCATGGTTATATGTGGAATTGCACCCCAAAATACATTCTGCTGCTTCTCCTGAGTACGGGGATACCACATGTGTGGGACTTTTTTAGGAGCCTAGCCACATACAGGACCCCGGAAACCAAGCACCACCTTCAGGATTTCTAAGGGCGCAAATTTTTGATTTCACTCCTCACTACCTATCACAGTTTTGAAGGCCATAAAATGCCAAAATAGCACAAAACCCCCCAAATGACCCCATTTTGGAAAGTAGACACCCCAAGCTGTTTGCTGAGAGGCATGGTGAGTATTTTACAGTTCTCATTTGTTTTTGAAAATGAAGAAAGAACATTTTTTTTTTCTTTTTTTTTTCAATTTTCAAAACTTTGTGACAAAAAGCGAGATCTGCAAAATACTCACAATACCTCTCAGCAAATAGCTTGGGGTGTCTACTTTCCAAAATAGGGTCATTTGGGGGGTTTTGTGCCATCTGGGCATTCCATGGCCTCCGAAACTGTGATAGGCAGTGAGAAGTGAAATCAAAAATTGACACCCTTAGAAAGCCTGAAGGCGGTGCTTGGTTTTTGGGGTCCCGTACGCGGCTAGGCTCCCAAAAAGTCTCACACATGTGGTATCCCCGTACTCAGGAGAAGCAACAGAATGTATTTTGGGGTGTAATTCCACATCTGCCCATGGCATGTTTGAGCAATATATCATTTAGTGACAACTTTGTGCAAAAAAAAATAAAAATTTTTTTTATTTTTTCCGCAACTTGTGTCAACATATAAAATATTCCATGGACTCGACATGCCTCTCAGTATATAGCTTGGGGTGTCTACTTTCCAAAATGGGGTCATTTGGGGGGGTTTTTAACTGTTCTAGCATTTTATACACAACATTAGGAAGCTTACATCCACTCTTCTAACCACTTGAAGACAAAGCCCTTTTTGACACTTTTTGTTTACATGAAAACATATTTTTTTTGCAAGAAAATTATGTTGAACCCCCAAACATTATATATATTTTTATAGCAAAGGCCCTACAGAATAAAATGGTGGGTGTTGCATTTTTTTTTTCTACACAGTATTTGCGCAGCGATTTTTCAAACGCATTTTTTTGGGAAAAAATACACTTTTTTTAATTTTAATGCACTAAGACACACTATATTGCCCAAATGTTTGATGAAATAAAAAAGATGATCTTAGGCCGAGTACATAGATACCAAACACGACATGCTTTAAAATTTCGCACAAACTACATACATTTTTAAAAGCCTTTAAAAGCATTTACAGGTTACCCCGTTAGATTTGCAGAGGAGGTCTACTGCTAAAATTACTGCCCTCGATCTGACCTTCGCGGTGATACCTCACATGCATGGTGCAATTGCTGTTTACATATGACGCCAGACCGACACTTGTGTTCGCCATTGGGCAAGAGCAGGGCAGGACAGGGGTGCTTTTTTTTTTTTTTTTTTATTATTAATTTTGCTTTTTTATTTTATTTTTAAACTGTTGCTTCCATATTTATTTATTTTTATCACTTTTATTGTTATCTCAGGGAATGTAAATATCCCCTATGATAGCAATAGGTAGTGACAGGTACTCTTTTTTGAAAAAACTGGAGTCTATTGGACCCTAGATCTTTCCTCTGCCCTCAAAGCATCTGACCACACCAAGATCGGTGTGATAAAATGCTTTCCCAATTTCCCAATGGCGCTTTTTATATCCGGGGGGGGACATTCCCTCCCACTGCTTGTAAAAGCAGTCCAGAGGCTAAATTAGCCACTAGGATTGCTTTTACATGAAAGCCGGACGCTGGCTGAAAAGAATGATACCAAGATGATACCTAAACCCGCAGGCATCATTCTGGTATAAACATTCAAAGTCCAGCAACATACCAGTACGTTGCTTGTCCTTGTTGGACATGTATTGTAATCTTTTTTTTCATGCAGCCTGTTGGCTGAACGAAAAAAAAAGATTGATCGGTGGGTATGCCCACCATTAGAATACCGCCCTTCATCCACCCACTTCTAATGATGGGCATACATGCACCATTTATATATGCCGAAGCATGGGGGCATCTTCTCGCAAAAGTTATGCCGCGTACACATGGTCAGACTTTTCCACGGGCAAGCCTCCGTCGGAATTTCGACCGTATATACGCGGCATTAGGAGCAAAATCGCTCCTCCGCTCCTGCTGCCCCAATGCTTCGGCATACATGCTTTTTTTTTTTTTTAACTGTGGTGGTGAAATTACCTCCTACAGCACTGGAGTCGCAGGGATCAGGCCTGTCTCTGCGAACGCTGCAGTTATGTGTGTTGTGTTTTGCAAGTGACAGTGATCGATCGATACTGCACTTCGGTGGCCTGGGCTGGACGGAGGGGCAAAACGCAGGTGCTAGCAGGTATCTGGGCTGATCCCACTAACAGTGCATTTTTGGGAACCCTAAACTGCTGGGGACGCTAGTATAGATCTGATCAGATCAGATATTGAGCTCATCAGATACTATACCACTAAGGGGGGTGTATGCTTCACGTGTGGGTGTTAGCGCTACTGGCACTAACCTGACGCTGCCTGGGGTGTGACGCAGACCCTCTCTGACGCTAAAACCTAACTGATATCACCCGCCGGGCGATCAGGGGGTTAAACCTTTATTGGGTTATATACGGCGGGTGCCCTGACACTATAAAAAGCAAACTAACTAACCAGCGTCACCCGTAACACTTATATGATGATCACTGGTGAAAGGGTTAACTAGGGGCAATTAGGGGGTTAAAACCTTTATTAGGTAATATATGGGGGTACCTGACGCTATATAAAAACCTGACGGCGAACCTAAAAAAAAAAATTACTGGCTACCTATCGGCATCACCGACACTAAGACAACGATCATAAAAACGATTGCTTAGCGACAGTGGTGATAGGGGGTGAAAGGGTTACCTGGGGGGCGATCAGGGGTTTAAACCTTTATTAGATAATATATGGGGGTACCCGACGCTATAAAAACCTGCGGTGAACCTAAAAAAAATTACTGGCTACCGATCAGCATCGCCGACGCTAAGACATCGATCAGAAAAATTATCGCTTAGTGACAGTGGTGATAGGGGTGAAAGGGTTACCTGGGGGGGCGATCAAGGGGGTTAAACCTTCATTAGGTAATATATGGGGGTACCCGACGCTATAAAAACCTGCGGCGAACCTAAAAAAAATTACTGGCTACCGATCAGCATCACCGACGCTAAGACATCGATCAGAAAAATGATTGCTTAGTGACAGTGGTGATAGGGGGTGAAAGGGTTATCTGGGGGGGGGTTAGGGGGCTACACTGGACCTAAAACTAAATGTAGTGACACTTTTACAGTCACAAATGTCACTGATTGCAGTGATCACTAAATAAATGGTCACTGCAATCAGTGACACTGTGACTGGGGGCTGGGGGGGGGCTGGGGGGTGATCTGGGGGTGAACTGGGGGGGCCTGGGGGGGAGATTTATGTGCCTATTGTCCTGGTGTCAGTGTGCTGTTTTGTGTACTAACCTGGCATCTTCTCCTGTACGGCGCTCGGTATATGTGAGCGCCCCAGGAGAGATGACATCACTTCCTCCTTCCTGGCAGGCAGGGGAAGCTCTCTCATTCGCCGGGAGCGATCGAGAGGGGGTGGCCGGAATCGAACGGCCTTCCCCTCATGTCGGATCGCTCCCGAAGGTAAAACGACCACCCACTGTAAAGAAGGGGGGTCCGATCGGACCCCCCAACTATACAAAGGCAATCACGTACATATACGTGATTCTGCCTGTCGGTGCCATTCTGCTGACGTATATTTACAGTGGGCGGTCGTTAAGTGGTTAAAATTCATTGCCTCTGGACAAAGCAATGCACAGAAATTTTGATATGTAGTATACACTATACATATATTTTTGTGATTAAATAACATTTCTAATCAAATGGAATTAATCACAAGAGTCTCCCTTTACATCAGAGTCAACAGAGTTTCCCTTTAGATCTGAATCCGCAGAGTCCCCCTTTACATCTGAATGCAAAGGGTTTGTTCCTCTTTACATCTGATTCTGCAGAAGAGGAGTGCAGAGGGTAAGATGGAGGCAGTATGTACATGAGAGGATTGCAGAGGGTATGCTGGGGGCAGTATGTAGAGGAGAGGACTGTGGAGGGTATGATGGGGGCAGTATGTAGAGGAGAGGACTGTGGAGGGTATGATGGGGGCAGTATGTAGAGGAGAGGACTGTGGAGGGTATGATGGGGGCAGTATGTAGAGGAGAGGACTGTGGTGGGTATGATGGGGGCAGTATGTAGAGGAGAGGACTGTGGAGGGTATGAGGGGGCAGTATGTAGAGGAGAGGACTGTGGTGGGTATGAGGGGGCAGTATGTAGAGGAGAGGACTGTGGTGGGTTTGATGGGGGCAGTATGTAGAGAAGAGGACTGTGGTGGGTATGATGGGGGCAGTATGTAGAGGAGAGGACTGTGGTGGGTATGATGGGGGCAGTATGTAGAGGAGAGGACTGTGGTGGGTATGATGGGGGCAGTATGTAGAGGAGAGGACTGGTGGGTATGATGGGGGCAGTATGTAGAGGAGAGGACTGTGGTGGGTATGATGGGGGCAGTATGTAGAGGAGAGGACTGTGGTGGGTATGATGGGGGCAGTATGTAGGAGGAGAGGACTGTGGAGGCAGGGCCGTCTTTAATATTGATTGGACCCTGGGCAAACATTCTCTTGGGGCCCCCCATGCAATTTTGCCCCCCATCATTACACAGGACTCCCTCCCCCATACTACCCAAATCACTACATAGGACCCCATTCCCCATACTACCCCCATAATTACAGGACCCTCCTCCCACATCATTGCACAGGACCCTCTCCCAAATACTACGCCCATCACTAAACAGGATCCCTCCCCATAATACCTCCATGATTACACATTGTGGGGTGCTCCATACTACATTGTCACTTATTAACTATCAGCACGCTGCTGTTTCTGCAGAAAGGAGGGGTATTGCTGTAGGGGGAGAAGCAGGGAAGGGGTTATTGTTAGGGATGGAGAGGCAGGGATTGGGGTTATTGTTGGGGGTGGAGAGGAAGGGATTGGGGTTATTTTTGGGGGTGGAGAGGCAGGGATTGGGGTTTATTGTTGAAGGTGAAAAAGCGAAGAGGGGGGTTATTGCTGAGGGTGGAGAACCGGGGAGGGGGGTTATTGCTGAGGGTGAAGCGGAGAGGGGGGTTATTGCTGAGGGTGAAGCGGAGAGGGGGGTTATTGCTGAGGGTGGTGAAGCGGGCAGGGGGATTAATATTGGGGGTGGAGAAGCAGGGAGGGGGTTATCGTTGAGCACACAGCTGTCAATCACTGTCCTGCACTATAACACTTAGCAGCCCTGCCCTCCAAAAAGTTCTGCAGCAGCCAAACTCTGCCCTGCACTACAACTCCCAGCAGGCAGCAGCCCTGCCCTCCAAGAAGTTCTGCAGCAGCCAAACTCTGCCATGCACTACAACTCCCAGCAGGCAGCAGCCCCCCCTCCAAGACGTTCTGCAGCAGCCAAACTCTGCCCTGCACTACAACTCCCAGCAGGCAGCAGCCCCCCTCCAAGACGTTCTGCAGCAGCCAAACTCTGCCCTGCACTACAACTCCCAGCAGGCAGCAGCCCCCCCTCCAAGAAGTTCTGCAGCTGCCAAACTCTGCCATGCACTACAACTCCCAGCAGGCAGCAGCCCCCCTCCAAGAAGTTCTGCAGCAGCCAAACTCTGCCATGCACTACAACTCCCAGCAGCCCCCCTCCAAGAAGTTCTGCAGCAGCCAAACTCTGCCATGCACTACAACTCCCAGCAGCCCTGCCCTGCCACCCCAAGAAGTTCTGCAGCATCTGAGACTCCCTAAAAAGTTATCAGAGGTGATGGGAGGGGGAACCTGGCTCAGGACAGCACACAGTGTCTCAGAGGGAGACAGTTTTACTCACTTTGCAGAGCGATGTCATCAGCAGCCGCCCGCAGAGGAGGGAGAGGAGGGGCGGAATGCAGCACATCGCGGGGGAAGAGGCTCAGTCCACTCAGACTGAGATAAGGGGAAGGGGCGGGGTCAGTAGAAGAGACACTGCAGGGACGCGACTTCACTTAACCCGTGCCGAGCTGGATAGAATGGAGGAGAAAACAAATGCACTTGATTTATCAGCGTTTGATGACTCATTTGCCCTGCATTAAAGACGGCCCTGCTCCCCGAGCCTGAATGGGAGGGGGGGTGCCGATCGCGGGAGGGGGGCCGCTCTGCTGGGGCCCCAGGCCAGCTTGGGGCCCCAAGCAGTTGCTTGGTTTGCCTCTCCTGTTCCGACGGCCATATATATATATATATATATATATATATATATATATATATATATATATATATATATATATATATATATATATATATATACACACACACACACACACACACACACACACACACACACACACACACTCTAGTATACTGTGTATATATTGTGAGATGGGGGTTGTTTAGCTCAAGTGATAGATGCATTTTTTCAGCGATTCCAGCCAGTCAGGAACTATATTTAAGGGCATGGTAGCCCATTTTTATTAAAACGGCAAAATAAAAGTCCAAACAAAGGTTTCCCACGCAGGGGTTCTTCTCCATTAAATCCACATAACAGAAAATGCTAGCCCACCTGGCTCTCTGTAGCAGTACTTCTGCACTTTATCCTGGTCACCCAGACTCCTCAAAGTAGACGGCTTCCCTTTAGCGTCTACAGCTCTGCCTCTTGCAGTCACCAACGTTCTGGCTGCCTCCTACAGCCTCTCTGACTCCTGAAGACCTCCTGTCTCTTGGTGTGGAGCCGTCTCCAACTGGGAGCCATGAGGTCTTCCCTTACATTCATTATAAGGGTTGTGCTCACCTGAGCACACACCCTGCTGGTAATCAGCAAAGTCTGGACTCAGAGTTGGAGATCCCATCCCTCCCAAGACACTGTGGAATCTCCAAACTACAAAGCCCCTTTCCAGAATACCAAAACCTGGAGAAGGCTGCGAAAGCAGTCTTCTCCAGTCCACCTCTACGCTCTGTAGTCTTGCACCTCGCAAATGTGCACACCCTGTGTCCAGCAAACTGTCCATTTTACCGTGACAGTAGCTCCTACTGTCACATATCTCTCCCCCATGTTTCGGACCCGAAGGGGGCGGAACACACAAGCCCGAATCTTTGATTGGGGTACCTCTTTGCCAGCTGTTCGCTGTGTAGGCCCAATCTTTTTTTCGGGTGCGTTTCCAGGCACGCCTTACCCAGGATCGCAACGTGGGTCCTACCTTTCTGTATCCCCAGCCTACTCCCTCTGTCCTTGGGGTTCCTGAGCTCACGTTTCTTTTCTGTCAGCCCCCTGCCCTTCCTGATACTTCCTTTAAACTCAGTTTCTGGATTCTGTAAGGAACCTGCTCCAGACACTACGCCTGATGAGGAACCACCTTTTCCCTCACTGGTACCTGTTTTCCCCATCACAATAGGTCCCTTGGGTTTACCAACTCCTTTGCCCTTGACTACCAACTCCCCAGGGCTCAACATCTGTGTATCACACTCATTTTCCAAGAAATTATTCATTTTCATATCCAGGCCATTATTTACATTAACATTCAGTAATAAGTCACCATTTCTCCAATTATCAATATCATCAGTTATTTCTTGTTCAGGGTTTGTTAGAGCCAAGCCCAAGGAGGGACAACACACAGGTGAGCAGCTATCCCCTATGAGACCTTCACAAGGCTTCACTTCACCTGTTGTCCAAATCTCTGTGGGCAGTTGTCCCAACAACTGACACTGAACAACGCATGACCCATTTCTAGCAGTACCCATCTTTGCCAACTCACACTTTTTCATGTTACAATTTTTGTTCCTCTCCATACTATATTTGAGAGCGTCTCTGGGTACCCCAAATTGTACCTCTCTGCAGGTGACAGACAGAATCTCTGCTTTTGCTGCGTCCATATCTGGCCCTTCCTTCTTAGGAGGTCTAGCGGGTGAGGCAGTATCCGCGCCATTTACTAATCCCTGCTTAGCCGCACCTCGGACCGCACTAGCAGACATGTCCATCACCGCATCAGGCGGAGAGACCTCTGTCTCCAGCAGCCCCCCAGAGCGCCTTCCGTACTGAACCGTATCCGGAAGCACCCTCTCAGGAAACTGGGAGATCATTTGCCACACTATTAGAAAGCATTGTACCAACCAGTTCCACTGTTGATTAATTTTAACCAGCACAGGTTGTACTACCTGACTCCATCCATTGGTACCACGCAGCACCACCACATCCGACTGTAATGGAGGCACCCAGGTATACAAGGACTGTGCTTTCACCATTTCAAGCAGTTCCACTAACATATCTGTAATTTCTACACACTCCACATCAATATGCAAAACATTTTTGGTGACCTTAACCTTATCAGTGACATGGAGGAGCTCATTCACTGCGGCTTGAGGGGCTGAGACATTTAAACGGGCCTCCACCTCACTGGCGGTACCATCACAGCCTGATGCTCCTCTGGAACACTGTCAGACGCATGTCTCCCACTCATCCCTTCCAACTCAACAATGAGCCCCTGCACGTAAACATTTGTTACATTGTCACCTTCACACTTGACATTCAGCGGCTGGGCTGTGAACACCACATCTGCCATGCATGCGCCCTGATCTGGTCCTTCCAACTGGGGGTAAACAACCCTTGTAGGGACCAACGCACCCTCAACCATCGGTCGCTCTGCAATTTCCCTGTCTGGCATAGCAGTTGTTGTAATCACACCCCTGTAGCTCAACATAGCCTTGTCTATCATGGCTAGTAATTGTTTGGCCCAACTGTCCCAATCCGTTGTGCTTCCATTATGAGGGCTCAGCAGTACCTCATCATCGGCTCTAGGAGGCACCTGGGATTCTGCAGCACAAACAGTAACTTTGTCAGTTCTATATAAATCACATTTTGACAACATGCTTTTACTCTTTGCTAAAGCTTCATCAAACAAGGCAAGCTGCAATACTACCACTACCTTGCTCTGGGGGCGCTAACACACTCAGCTGTGTACCTTCAGCTCTGGCCAGCTGACTTAACCCCTTACCAACTGGGTTACACATATAATAAATGGACTGCTCACACAAACTCTCACTGCATGGTGTAGACCCAGTTTGTTCCATCAGAGCAAAATCAGGGCTGTCCTGGACAATCTCTGGCTCCAACACCTGGAGACCCCCAGAGATTTCCATGGACAACACTGTGGCTCCGCTTCTGATTGCCAAGGGAGACACCCCCCTTTTCTCATTACTAAAGAACACATCATCATAAGTACATGTATCATCAGCAAACATAGCAGTTTCATAAGCTCTATCAGGTTTTCTTTTGTCATAACGCATGGCACCCTGCGTGCCACTCAGCACACCACCCTTCCTCTCCAAATGAATTATTTTTCCTACTAGGGCGGCTGCACAGTTGTCCTGGGAAACCACTTGCCTCACCACTGCAGTCTCCTTGGCGGTTTCCCTTGGCAACTCTGCAGCACCTGTCACTGTCACTAAGGAACATGGCACACCAACTGCTTTGGTTACCCCTAGCACATCTCTCCCAGCACTCTGCTGGATTACCTTAGGTGCACACAGAGTCCACATGTCCTTTTCAGTCCTTGACCTTGCTGCAAGCAGGGTTTTAACCTGTGTCTCCCCATTGTTCTGGGTAGCACACTTCAACAAGTCAATTTTTACACCTGCAGATCTCCCCACCGAACACACTGCCACTTCATTGGGATCAGTCCCACAAACTGCAACAGTCTTACCATATCCTGTAGCAGGTAACTCTGGCTTCATTTGAGTGCGCTGTCATTCCTCTGCATATTTACTGGCCAACTCCCCCTGGTGGCCACAAGATGAAATCACAGCAGGCATCTCCCACTGCTTAGCACCCCCTGCAGACACAACAGAAAACTCCTTGTTGCCAGGGGTGACTGCAGACATATCTGTAAAGGAATCTTAGCCCATAGATAAAGAGTTCTGCTCAGCAACATTACCTCCAGCTGCACCCCAGAATCTAGGACAAGAAAATATGCCGTGCCCCAGCTGACCACACTCCAAACATGGCTCTGGATGCTGAACTTTAATTCCTTGGCATCTCCTCAATGACTGTCTCTCTGGATTTCCAAAACCTTGGTCTGCCAGTAATCCTCCTCTGAGAAGGATTTCCTCTTTAAACTTGCAGTAGTCATCCTGGTCCCCATCCATCAAATGGAAAACCAACCGGAACTCTATCCGAAATAAGGTTTGCAGCAATTTTGGCCGCTGGTTCCTAGGCCATTTTCTCTTTACAGCAACTTTTTCAAATCTTAGCAGGAAGTCCCCAACCTCCTCTGTAGGTAGCATGGGTTGCATATAGTCAGAGGCCACGATCACAGCCCCTTGCAATGCATCCCAGTTTTTGCGATTCCGCTTGAACCATCCATTCACTGTCTCACGCATCACTAGGCCTTTTGGACTGACCCTTCTAGGTGGAGACATCTTCTCAGGCCCCGCTGAGCTCACTTCCACAGGTACACCACCTGTATGCAACACAGTCCATCAATTGAACTTCTGTGCAATGCAGTTCACCTGGCTGCCACACACAGCTAGCAGCAGTTCACCGCAGAATTTTTTTTATTGAGTTTTCATTCACAGGTACACCACCTGCAACACGCAATGCCTTTTGCCTGGCTGCACTTCCACACACAGCCAACAGTTCCTGACCTGAACTCACTGTGGAGCAAGGACCCGGATTCCACCATCTTGTGCCCGCTGAGTCCACCACTTGTGAGATGGGGGTTATTTAGCTCAAGTGATAGATGCGTTTTTTCAGCGATTTAAGCCAGTCAGGAACTATATTTAAGGGCATGGTAGCCCATTTTTATTAAAAAGGCAAAATAAAAGTCCAAACAAAGGTTTCCCACGCTGGGGTTCTTCTCCATTAAATCCACATAACAGAAAATGCTAGCCCACCTGGCTCTCTGTAGCAGTACTTCTGCACTTTATCCTGGTCACCCAGACCACCGGACTCCTCAAAGTAGACGGCTTCCCTTTAGCGTCTACAGCTCTGCCTCTTGCAGTCACCAACTTTCTGGCTGCCTCTTGCAGTCACCAACTTTCTGGCTGCCTCCTACAGCCTCTCTGACTCCTGAAGACCTCCTGTCTCTTGGTGTGGAGCCGTCTCCAACTGGGAGCCATGAGGTCTTCCCATACATTCATTATAAGGGCTGTGCTCACCTGAGCACACACCCTGCTGGTAATCAGCAAAGTCTGGACACAGAGTTGGAGATCCCATCCCTCCCAAGACACTGTGGAATCTCCAAACTACAAAGCCCCTTTCCAGAATACCAAAACCTGGAGAAGGCTGCGAAAGCAGTCTTCTCCAGTCCACCTCTACGCTCTGTAGTCTTGCGCCTTGCAAATGTGCACACCCTGTGTCCAGCAAACTGTCCATTTTACCGTGACAGTAGCTCCTACTGTCACAATATATATAGTATATGTACCGTATTTTTCGCACCATAAGACGCACTTTTCCCCCTCCAAAAAATGGGGGAAAATGTCCCTGCGTCTTATGGAGTGAATGGAGCGAATACTACGTTTGCTACCAACCCCCCCCCCCCACCCCCGTCGCGGCCGCTGTGTTACATACTGTGTTAGCTGTAGAATGCATGCATCCGGCGTCGTCTCCTGTTACTCACAGGGGGGTCTCTAATCCGCGGCTGCAGCGATCATCTTGTTCGGGCTCGGCCAGGGCCCCAGCAGCATCAAAAGGCTAAGGAAGGGGGCCGGCCTGGCCTGGGTAGAAGAAGTCCCCAGGATGCTTTGCATCAGATGACGGAGTGCGGAGGCACGCAGACGCAACGTCATGGGCGTCAGTACGTGTTGCCTGGAAACCTAGTGTAATCAGGGCATGCGCACTACAACCTATGACGCTGTAAGGGAGTGTGAAACAGGGAGCTTTTGACAGATTACCTCAGAGCCGGATTACCTCAGAAATCCCTTCTAGTCCCTCAGAAATCAGTGCCCGCCCTGCATTCTTTTTTACCAAATGAACAAAACAAATGTACTGTACTAAGCACTGTCTCCATAATTAACAGTAACACGGACCAGGTGATCAGCCACGCCACCCACTGCAGGGACCAGGTTATCAGCCACGCCACCCACTGCAGGGACCAGGTTATCAGACACGCCACCCACTGCAGGGACCAGGTGATCAGCTACGCCACCAGGTGATCAGCTACGCCACCCACTGCAGGGACCAGGTGATCAGCCACGCCACCCACTGCCACGCCACCCACTGCAGGGACCACGTGATCAGCCACGCCACCCACTGCAGGGACCAGGTGATCAGCCACGCCATCCACTGCCACCGCACGCCACCCACTGCCAGCCCACCCACCCACTGCAGGAACAAGGTGCCAGCTCAGCCACCCACTGCAGAAACCAGGTGCTCAGCCACGCCACCCACTGCAGGGACCAGGTGATAGCTCAGCCACTGCAGGGACCAGGTGCTCAGCCACACTACCCACTGCCACGCCACCCACTGCAGAAACCAGGTGCCAGCCCAGCCACTCACTGCAGGGACCACGTGATCAGCCACGCCACCCACTGCAGGGACCAGGTGATCAGCCACGCCATCCACTGCCACCGCACGCCACCCACTGCCAGCCCACCCACCCACTGCAGGAACAAGGTGCCAGCTCAGCCACCCACTGCAGAAACCAGGTGCTCAGCCACGCCACCCACTGCAGGGACCAGGTGATAGCTCAGCCACTGCAGGGACCAGGTGCTCAGCCACACTACCCACTGCCACGCCACCCACTGCAGAAACCAGGTGCCAGCCCAGCCACTCACTGCAGGGACCACGTGATCAGCCACGCCACCCACTGCAGGGACCAGGTGATCAGCCACGCCATCCACTGCCACCGCACGCCACCCACTGCCAGCCCACCCACCCACTGCAGGAACAAGGTGCCAGCTCAGCCACCCACTGCAGAAACCAGGTGCTCAGCCACGCCACCCACTGCAGGGACCAGGTGATAGCTCAGCCACTGCAGGGACCAGGTGCTCAGCCACACTACCCACTGCCACGCCACCCACTGCAGAAACCAGGTGCCAGCCCAGCCACTCCCTGCAGGAACTAGGTGTCAGCTCAGCTACCCACAGCAGGGCCAGGGTCCAGGTGCTAAAGCAGAAAGGATGAATAAGCAGAAAAGACTAGCATATAAAATTCCTTTTAAACTGCAGGTAGTAAAATATGCTAAGGAACATGGAAACAGAGCAGCAGAGAGACATTTTGGGCCACCTCCAACTGAAAAAATGATAAGAGAGTGGAGGAAACAGGAGGATCAGCTGCAAAAAGCAAATAAAAGTAAGCACACTTTTCGTGGGCATGCTGCAAAGTGGCCACAGCTAGAAGTGGCCATGAAAGAATGGATCACACGTCACCGAAATAATGGCTTCTCAGTCTCTACAAAAATGATCATATATGAAGCCAAACGCGTTGCTGTAGAGAAAGGCATTCAGGATTTTACTGGATCACCATCGTGGTGCTACAGATTTATGAGGCGATGTGACCTTGTTATGCGCACCAAAACTAGAATTGCGCAAAAAATGCCAAAAGAATATGAATCTAAGATTCTGTCTTTTCATAAATTTGTAATTGATGCTAGGAAAAAAAACGGTTTTGAAATTGGACAGATTGGGAATATGGACGAAGTCCCGCTAACCTTTGATGTGCCATCTAATAGGACCGTTGATCTGAAAGGTGCCAAAACCATAACCGTGAAAACCTCAGGACATGAGAAAACACATTACACGGTTGTGTTGTCCTGCTGTGCAGACGGCACCAAATTGCCGCCCATGTTAATTTTCAAAAGGAAAACATTTCCAAAAGAAGCGATTCCACGAGGAGTTGTCGTACATGTTCATGACAAAGGATGGATGGACGAAAATGGAATGAGAGTATGGGTTGAAAAAGTGTGGTCCAAACGTCCTGGAGGGCTTCTAAAAAAAGCTGCCTTATTAGTGCTTGACCAGTTTAGAGCACATATTAGCGAAACGACAAAAAAGTGCTTTAAAGACGTGAAGACTCATCTAGCTGTAATTCCTGGGGGTCTTACCAGCCAGTTGCAACCTCTCGACGTTTCCATCAACAAACCTTTTAAAGTGTTTATGCGAGAAGAGTGGAACAAATGGATGGCTGCTGGAAATCATGATCTGACACCTACTGGACGGATGAAGAGGCCAACTATCACTCAAGTTTGTGAATGGGTGAAAACATCGTGGCACTCAGTGAAGGAGGAAATAGTTGTGCAGTCATTTAAAAAATGTGGCATTAGCAATGCCTTAGATGGAACTGAAGATAGTATGGTATATGAAGATGGCGAAGAAAGCGATGTCAGTGATTGTGAGCAACTGAGCTTCATAAATTCTGACACTAGCGATGATGAGTTCTTGGGGTTCCCAGAAAACTAGAAGAGTACTCGAACCTTAAAGTCTCTCCTCATTTGTTAATGACAGTGGAGATGGTTCTTAATGTCATTGTTGACTGCTGTTCACTTTACATGGTTGAAATATTATTCTGTTATTTTATTAAACATTTTTGGTTCAAAATCTTTTTTTTCTTGTTTTCCTCCTCTAAAACTTAGGTGCGTCTTATGGTCAGGTGCGTCTTATGGTGCGAAAAATACGGTATATACTCTGCATTCAGTGTAGCCTATATTTACAGTGCGCTGTTGTACTGTTTCTAATACACTTTAGGCGGTGTACACAGTATTTAATACAGTGTAGTGCAGTGTTACAAAAAAAACATAATGTCCGGAAGGCCACCAAGGAGAGGCAGATGCTCACAGGCCACAAAAGGAGGGCAAGCAGCCTCTGTGTCTACAGTCAACAGTGGTGGTCGTGGACATGGTGCATCCTCTGCAGGTGGCTGTGGGGCACACTTGTCCTTTTTTCTGCTCCTGGCCGTTTTATTGAGTCACAACATGCAGAAGAGTTGGTGGAATGGATAACAAAGCCATCCTCATCCTCCTCATCCTCTGTCACCCAGGCTCAGAGTAGGCAGCTTTAGTATAAGTGGCCTAATATCATTCTTTGTCATTTTTTGTATTATGTATATTTATATCCTTGTTAAAATGAGGTGTACAGAAGATGCCCTATAGTCAGATTGAATTTCAGTCAGTGAACATGATAAAATCATAACTGGAGAATAAAATATGGTAATCAAAGGTATTCTAACTCTCTCACTATTTTATGTAAGGAAAATTAGTTAATCAGCTATAATTATGCATGCACTGATTTAATTGAATACTTTTCAGAACATTTATTGTTCTACATGATCAAATATGTGTGTAATACCCGATAAAAGTTTCCACTAAGGAATGAAACAACATAGTGTCTACTTAACTTCCTAAAGGAAAGGAAAGTATTAATTGCTTAGCAGATGAATTACTAAATTGTAAATTGCAAATTATTATTATGAATAAAGTGAATTGCACTACTTCACTCAAAGTATATGCATCAATGCAAATAATATTATTCTCTCATGTTGTTCATCATTAAAGCAAGAAAGGCATTTATTACATTCAATTTCCTTAAGTAATTTGATTTGTCCCACTAGGAATGGCCATACCATGCAATATATTATCATAATTCAGTGCATGGATAACGTTAATATAATCCAATATTTAAACTACTTGGCAAAAGAAAATAAGCTCTGATGCAGTATATGAAATAGCTTGATATATTTACTTTATTTTGTGTTGATCATGCCTAAGAATATTTATGTTGTGCTGGTTTTAAAGTATACAGTAATTATGGGCAAAATCAATAATATTTATAGGGTGCAATCTGTTACTAATTTTGTTACCTGTTGATATTGCCAGCAGATCCATTATTTTACCATATCTCGTAACAGGCCAAACTGTCCAGAAAAAGTGGATGTTGCAAGGTTAAGGTCAAGCCATATTACACAGGTGGGTTGTTTGAAGTGATTGTTTTATTCATATGGTGTAAACTTTTTTTCCTTAGGAATAAAAATTCTGTATTGACTGAACGTGTATGCTACTGCTGGGTAGGGATGAGCTTCGTGTTTGAGTCGAACACACGTTCGACTCGAACATCGACTGTTCGATCGATCGACGAAGATCGAACGTTATGGGCCGTTCGCGCCAAATTCGAGTGACGCGAACGGCCCACAATACACTGCGCCATTGCAGTGCATTGCCGGCGCTGTGATTGGCCAAGCATGCACTGTGACCCTGCATGCTTGGCCAATCACAGCGCCGGCAGCGAGGAGAGACATAATTGGCCACAGGCAGGATGCCTGTGGCCAATCATAGCTCAGGGGGGTTTAGTACATGCCCCACACTAAAAAAGGCCACCAGCGCGGCGGCCTTGTGCAGTGTGTTCCGGCGTGCAGTGAAAGAGCTACATAGGCAGGGACAGTGTGTTCTACAGTGTGTTCTTTTCTCAGGCATCTGCAGGAGTTAGTGGGAGTTGTGTGCCTCCAGCACAGTATACACCTGTATCTACACTTTATTGCTGTTCTCTAAGCTAGATAGGCAGGCAGGGACAGTGTGTTCTTTTCTCAGGCATCTGCAGGAGTTAGTGGGTGTTGTGTGCCCCAGCACAGTATACACCTGTATCTACACTTTTTTGCTGTTCTCTAAGCTAGATAGGCAGGGACAGTGTGTTCTTTTCTCAGGCATCTGCAGGAGTTAGTGGGTGTTGTGTGCCCCAGCACAATATACACCTGTATCTACACTTTTTTGCTGTTCTCTAAAACAGGCATCTGCAGGAGTTAGTGGGTGTTGTGTGCCCCAGCACAGTATACACCTGTATATACCCATTATTACTGTTCTCTAATAAAGGCATCTGCAGGAGTTAGTGGGTGTTGTGTGCCCCAGCACAGTATACACCTGTATATACCCGTTATTGCTGTTCTCTAATAAAGGCATCTGCAGGAGTTAGTGGGTGTTGTGTGCCCCAGCACAGTATACACCTGTATCTACACTTTTTTGCTGTTCTCTAATACAGGCATCTGCAGGAGTTAGTGGGTGCTGTGTGCCCCAGCACAGTATACACCTGTATCTACACTTTTTTGCTGTTCTCCAATACAGGCATCTGCAGGAGTTAGTGGGTGTTGTGTGCCCCAGCACAGTATACACCTGTATCTAGACATTTTTGCTGTTCTCTAATAAAGGCATCTGCATGAGTTAGTGGGTGTTGTGTGCCCCAGCACAGTATACACCTGTATATACCCGTTATTGCTGTTCTCTAATAAAGGCATCTGCAGGAGTTAGTGGGTGTTGTGTGCCCCAGCACAGTATACACCTGTATCTACATTTTTTTGCTGTTCTCTAATACAGGCATCTGCAGGAGTTAGTGGGTGTTGTGTGCCCCAGCACAGTATACACCTGTATATACCCGTTATTGCTGTTCTCTAATACAGGCATCTGCAGGAGTTAGTGGGTGTTGTGTGCCCCAGCACAGTATACACCTGTATCTACACTTTTTTGCTGTTCTCTAATACAGGCATCTGCAGGAGTTAGTGGTGTTGTGTGTCCCAGCAGAGTATACACCTGTATATACCCGTTATTGCTGTTCTCTAATACAGGCATCTGCAGGAGTTAGTGGTTGTTGTGTGCCCCAGCACAGTATACACCTGTATCTACACTTTTTTGCTGTTCTCCAATACAGGCATCTGCAGGAGTTAGTGGGTGTTGTGTGCCCCAGCACAGTATACACCTGTATCTAGACTTTTTTGCTGTTCCCTAATACAGGCATCTGCAGGAGTTAGTGGGTGTTGTGTGCCCCAGCACAGTATACACCTGTATCTACACTTTATTGCTGTTCTCTAAGCTAGATAGGCAGGGACAGTGTGTTCTTTTCTCAGGCATCTACAGGAGTTAGTGGGTGTTGTGTGCCCCAGCACAGTATACACCTGTATCTACACTTTTTTGCTGTTCTCTAATACAGGCATCTGCAGGAGTTAGTGGTGTTGTGTGTCCCAGCAGAGTATACACCTGTATATACCCGTTATTGCTGTTCTCTAACACAGCCATCTGCAGGAGTTAGTGGTTGTTGTGTGCCCCAGCACAGTATACACCTGTATCTACACTTTTTTGCTGTTCTCCAATACAGGCATCTGCAGGAGTTAGTGGGTGTTGTGTGCCCCAGCACAGTATACACCTGTATCTACACTTTATTGCTGTTCTCTAAGCTAGATAGGCAGGGACAGTGTGTTCTTTTCTCAGGCATCTACAGGAGTTAGTGGGTGTTGTGTGCTCCAGCACAGTATACATCTGTATCTACACTTTATTGCTGTTCTCTAAGCTAGATAGGCAGGGATAGTGTGTTCTTTTCTCAGGCATCTGCAGGAGTTAGTGGGTGTTGTGTGCCCCAGCACAGTATACACCTGTATCTACACTTTATTGCTGTTCTCTAAGCTAGATAGGCAGGGACAGTGTGTTCTTTTCTCAGGCATCTACAGGAGTTAGTGGGTGTTGTGTGCTCCAGCACAGTATACATCTGTATCTACACTTTATTGCTGTTCTCTAAGCTAGATAGGCAGGGATAGTGTGTTCTTTGCTCAGGCATCTGCAGGAGTTAGTGTGTGTTGTGTGCCCCAGCACAGTATACACCTGTATTTACACTTTATTGCTGTTCTCTAAGCTAGATAGGCAGGGACAGTGTGTTCTTTTCTAAGGCATCTGCAGGAGTTAGTGGGTGTTGTGTGCCCCAGCACAGTATACACCTGTATCTACACTTTTTTGCTGTTCTCTAAGCTAGATAGGCAGGGACAGTGTGTTCTTTTCTCAGGCATCTGCAGGAGTTAGTGGGTGTTGTGTGCCCCAGCACAATATACACCTGTATCTACACTTTTTTTGCTGTTCTCTAAAACAGGCATCTGCAGGAGTTAGTGGGTGTTGTGTGCCCCAGCACAGTATTCACCTGTATCTACACTTTTTTGCTGTTCTCTAATACAGGCATCTGCAGGAGTTAGTGGGTGTTGTGTGCCCCAGCACAGTATACACCTGTATCTACACTTTATTGATATTCTCTAATACAGGCATCTGCAGGAGTTAGTGGGTGTTGTGTGCCCCAGCACAGTATACACCTGTATCTACACTTTTTTGCTGTTCTCTAATACAGGCATCTGCAGGAGTTAGTGGGTGTTGTGTGACCCAGCACAGTATACACCTGTATCTACACTTTTTTGCTGTTCTCCAATACAGGCATCTGCAGGAGTTAGTGGGTGTTGTGTTCCCCAGCACAGTATACACCTGTATCTAGACATTTTTGCTGTTCTCTAATACAGGCATCTGCAGGAGTTAGTGGGTGTTGTGTGCCCCAGCACAGTATACACCTGTATATACCCGTTATTGCTGTTCTCTAATAAAGGCATCTGCAGGAGTTAGTGGGTGTTGTGTGCCCCAGCACTGTATACACCTGTATACCTGTATCTACACTTTTTTGCTGTTCTCTAATACAGGCATCTGCTGGAGTTAGTGGGTGTTGTGTGCTCCAGCACAGTATACACCTGTATCTACATTTTTTTGCTGTTCTCTAATACAGGCATCTGCAGGAGTTAGTGGGTGTTGTGTGCCCCAGCACAGTATACACCTGTATATACCCGTTATTGCTGTTCTCTAATACAGGCATCTGCAGGACTTAGTGGGTGTTGTGTGCCCCAGCACAGTATACACCTGTATCTACACTTTTTTGCTTTTCTCTAAAACAGGCATCTGCAGGAGTTAGTGGGTGTTGTGTGCCCCAGCACAGTATTCACCTGTATCTACAGTTTTTTGCTGTTCTCTAATACAGGCATCTGCAGGAGTTAGTGGGTGTTGTGTGCCCCAGCACAGTATACACCTGTATATACACTTTATTGCTATTCTCTAATACAGGCATCTGCAGGAGTTAGTGGGTGTTGTGGGCCCCAGCACAGTATACACCTGTATCTACACTTTTTTGCTGTTCTCTAATACAGGCATCTGCAGGAGTTAGTGGGTGTTGTGTGCCCCAGCACAGTATACACCTGTATCTACACTTTTTTGCTGTTCTCTAATACAGGCATCTGCAGGAGTTAGTGGGTGTTGTGTGCCCCAGCACAGTATACACCTGTATCTACACTTTTTTGCTGTTCCCTAATACAGGCATCTGCAGGAGTGGGTCTCGTGTGCCCCAGCACAGTATACACCTGTATATACCCAATATTACTGTTCTCTAATAAAGGCATCTGCAGGAGTTAGTGGGTGTTGTGTGCCCCAGCACAGTATACACCTGTATATACCCGTTATTGCTGTTCTCTAATAAAGGTATCTGCAGGAGTTAGTGGGTGTTGTGTGCCCCAGCACAGTATACACCTGTATCTACACTTTTTTGCTGTTCTCTAATACAGGCATCTGCAGGAGTTAGTGGGTGTTGTGTGCCCCAGCACAGTATACACCTGTATCTACACTTTTTTGCTGTTCTCCAATACAGGCATCTGCAGGAGTTAGTGGGTGTTGTGTGCCCCAGCACAGTATACACCTGTATCTAGACATTTTTGCTGTTCTCTAATACAGGCATCTGCAGGAGTTAGTGGGTGTTGTGTGCCCCAGCACAGTATACACCTGTATATACCCGTTATTGCTGTTCTCTAATAAAGGCATCTGCAGGAGTTAGTGGGTGTTGTGTGCCCCAGCACAGTATACACCTGTATCTACACTTTTTTGCTGTTCTCTAATACAGGCATCTGCAGGAGTTAGTGGGTGTTGTGTGCCCCAGCACAGTATACACCTGTATCTACATTTTTTTGCTGTTCTCTAATACAGGCATCTGCAGGAGTTAGTGGGTGTTGTGTGCCCCAGCACAGTATACACCTGTATATACCCGTTATTGCTGTTCTCTAATACAGGCATCTGCAGGAGTTAGTGGGTGTTGTGTGCCCCAGCACAGTATACACCTGTATCTACACTTTTTTGCTGTTCTCTAATACAGGCATCTGCAGGAGTTAGTGGTGTTGTGTGTCCCAGCAGAGTATACACCTGTATATACCCGTTATTGCTGTTCTCTAATACAGGTATCTGCAGGAGTTAGTGGGTGTTGTGTGCCCCAGCACAGTATACACCTGTATCTACACTTTTTTGCTGTTCTCCAATACAGGCATCTGCAGGAGTTAGTGGGTGTTGTGTGCCCCAGCACAGTATACACCTGTATATACCCATTATTACTGTTCTCTATTAAAGGCATCTGCAGGAGTTAGTGGGTGTTGTGTGCCCCAGCACAGTATACACCTGTATCTACACTTTTTTGCTGTTCTCTAATACAGGCATCTGCAGGAGTTAGTGGGTGTTGTGTGACCCAGCACAGTATACACCTGTATCTACACTTTTTTGCTGTTCTCCAATACAGGCATCTGCAGGAGTTAGTGGGTGTTGTGTTCCCCAGCACAGTATACACCTGTATCTAGACATTTTTGCTGTTCTCTAATACAGGCATCTGCAGGAGTTAGTGGGTGTTGTGTGCCCCAGCACAGTATACACCTGTATATACCCGTTATTGCTGTTCTCTAATAAAGGCATCTGCAGGAGTTAGTGGGTGTTGTGTGCCCCAGCACTGTATACACCTGTATACCTGTATCTACACTTTTTTGCTGTTCTCTAATACAGGCATCTGCTGGAGTTAGTGGGTGTTGTGTGCCCCAGCACAGTATACACCTGTATCTACATTTTTTTGCTGTTCTCTAATACAGGCATCTGCAGGAGTTAGTGGGTGTTGTGTGCCCCAGCACAGTATACACCTGTATATACCCGTTATTGCTGTTCTCTAATACAGGCATCTGCAGGACTTAGTGGGTGTTGTGTGCCCCAGCACAGTATACACCTGTATCTACACTTTTTTGCTTTTCTCTAAAACAGGCATCTGCAGGAGTTAGTGGGTGTTGTGTGCCCCAGCACAGTATTCACCTGTATCTACAGTTTTTTGCTGTTCTCTAATACAGGCATCTGCAGGAGTTAGTGGGTGTTGTGTGCCCCAGCACAGTATACACCTGTATATACACTTTATTGCTATTCTCTAATACAGGCATCTGCAGGAGTTAGTGGGTGTTGTGGGCCCCAGCACAGTATACACCTGTATCTACACTTTTTTGCTGTTCTCTAATACAGGCATCTGCAGGAGTTAGTGGGTGTTGTGTGCCCCAGCACAGTATACACCTGTATCTACACTTTTTTGCTGTTCTCTAATACAGGCATCTGCAGGAGTTAGTGGGTGTTGTGTGCCCCAGCACAGTATACACCTGTATCTACACTTTTTTGCTGTTCCCTAATACAGGCATCTGCAGGAGTGGGTCTCGTGTGCCCCAGCACAGTATACACCTGTATATACCCAATATTACTGTTCTCTAATAAAGGCATCTGCAGGAGTTAGTGGGTGTTGTGTGCCCCAGCACAGTATACACCTGTATATACCCGTTATTGCTGTTCTCTAATAAAGGCATCTGCAGGAGTTAGTGGGTGTTGTGTGCCCCAGCACAGTATACACCTGTATCTACACTTTTTTGCTGTTCTCTAATACAGGCATCTGCAGGAGTTAGTGGGTGTTGTGTGCCCCAGCACAGTATACACCTGTATCTACACGTTTTTGCTGTTCTCCAATACAGGCATCTGCAGGAGTTAGTGGGTGTTGTGTGCCCCAGCACAGTATACACCTGTATCTAGACATTTTTGCTGTTCTCTAATACAGGCATCTGCAGGAGTTAGTGGGTGTTGTGTGCCCCAGCACAGTATACACCTGTATATACCCGTTATTGCTGTTCTCTAATAAAGGCATCTGCAGGAGTTAGTGGGTGTTGTGTGCCCCAGCACAGTATACACCTGTATCTACACTTTTTTGCTGTTCTCTAATACAGGCATCTGCAGGAGTTAGTGGGTGTTGTGTGCCCCAGCACAGTATACACCTGTATCTACATTTTTTTGCTGTTCTCTAATACAGGCATCTGCAGGAGTTAGTGGGTGTTGTGTGCCCCAGCACAGTATACACCTGTATATACCCGTTATTGCTGTTCTCTAATACAGGCATCTGCAGGAGTTAGTGGGTGTTGTGTGCCCCAGCACAGTATACACCTGTATCTACACTTTTTTGCTGTTCTCTAATACAGGCATCTGCAGGAGTTAGTGGTGTTGTGTGTCCCAGCAGAGTATACACCTGTATATACCCGTTATTGCTGTTCTCTAATACAGGTATCTGCAGGAGTTAGTGGGTGTTGTGTGCCCCAGCACAGTATACACCTGTATCTACACTTTTTTGCTGTTCTCCAATACAGGCATCTGCAGGAGTTAGTGGGTGTTGTGTGCCCCAGCACAGTATACACCTGTATCTAGACTTTTTTGCTGTTCCCTAATACAGGCATCTGCAGGAGTTAGTGGGTGTTGTGTGCCCCAGCACAGTATACACCTGTATCTACACTTTTTTGCTGTTCTCTAATACAGGCATCTGCAGGAGTTAGTGGGTGTTGTGTGCCCCAGCACAGTATACACCTGTATCTACACTTTATTGTTGTTCCCTAATACAGGCATCTGCAGGAGTTAGTGGGTGTTGTGTGCCCCAGCACAGTATACAACTGTATCTACACTTTTTTGCTGTTCTCTAATACAGGCATCTGCAGGAGTTAGTGGGTGTTGTGTGCCCCAGCACAGTATACACCTGTATATACCCGTTATTGCTGTTCTCTAATACAGGCATCTGCAGGAGTTAGTGGGTGTTGTGTGCCTCCAGCACAATATACACTACCCAATTGCTGGTTTTCCCATCTCCCTGCAAGCCATTACTATGTCTGGAAGGCTAACAAGGAAAGGCAGACAATCAAAAGACAATAAAAGAGGGCAAGCAGGCTCTGCGTCTAGAGACAACAGTGCTGGTCGTGGACGCGGTGCATCGTCATCAGCACGTGGCCATGGGACACGCTTGTCCTTATTTTCGGCAGCTGGACGTGATGAGCCGCATCATGCCGAAGACTTAGTAGAGTGGATGACCAAGCCCTCCTCATCCTCTCTCACCCAGGCTCAGGGTACTGGCAAAGCAGCTGCCAAAGCGTCCTCTTCCCTTGTATCAATGTCATCATCAGTCACTCCTTCCCTAGACCCACCATGTCCTCCTGAGGAGTCCCCCGAACTCTTTGAGCACAGTGTTGGGTAAAAGCTCCAGGAGGATGCCCAGCGTTTCGAAGGGTCTGATGATGATACCCAGCTAGAGGAAGGCAGTAGCGTGAGCGCAGAGAGAGGGGATGCTCAAGAAGGACAGCAATCTGGCAGTCATGTTCCAGCAGCTTCAGCATACTGCCAGATTGGCTCCAGTGATGAGAAGGGAGGGGATGATGAGGTCACTGACTCCACGTGGGTGCCTGATAGGAGAGAGGAGGAGGAGGAGGATGAGGAGGAGGCACATCTCCAACGAGGCAGGATGCCCTCCGGGGGCCAGCGTAAGGGCAGCACACCGACTGAATCACACCGCAGAGCTACGCCTGTGCAGGGCGCTGCCTCTGCCTGTTATTCCAAAAGTTCTTTGGTGTGGGCCTTTTTTGAGTCGAGTGCATCAGATCGCATCGCTGCTATTTGCAACATATGTCTCAAGCGTATCTCGCGTGGCCAAAACATCAGCCGCTTGGGCACCACTTGCTTGACCAGACATATGTTGACCTGCCATGCAGCTCGTTGGCAAGCGTACCTTAAAGACCCACACCAAAGAACAAAGCGGACCTCTCCTTGCTCCTCATCAGCTGGGATCTCCAACCCCACTATACCTTCAGTCCTCTCTGAAACCTGCACTGAGAGGAATGAAGGTGTAGAATTAGGTGTGTCACAGCCAAGTACTTGCAGGCTCTCTGCTAGCAGCACACTGACGTCCAATTGTAGCAGGCAAATTTCCCTGCCCCAGCTGCTGGACCGTCGAAAGAAGTTCACTCCCAGCCATCCACATGCCCAGCGGTTGAATGCAAGCTTGGCTAAATTGCTAGCAATTCAACTGCTGCCTTTTCAGTTGGTAGACTCGGCCCCCTTCCGTGAGTTTGTGCAATGTGCGGTTCCTCAGTGGCAGGTTCCCAAACGCCACTTTTCTCACGGAAGGCGATTCCGGCTCTCTACCGGCATGTGGAAGGCAATGTCCATGCCTCGCTGGACAGGGCGTTCAGCGGTAAGGTGCATTTTACCGCTGACTCATGGTCCAGCAGGCATGGACAGGGACGTTACCTTTCTTTCACGGCCCATTGGGTCACTCTTTTGGCAGCTGGGAAGGATGCAGGACAAGGTGCAGTAGTGTTGGAGGTTATTCTGCCGCCACGCCTCCAAAATGCTACTACTGGTTGTGACACACCTCTCTCCTCCACCCCCTCCTCTTCTTCTTCCTCCATGGCCTCTTCCTGTGCTTTGTCCTCGGAACCAGCGGTGCTCCGTAGGGGTTCAAGGGGCTACGCAAGTAAGCGACTATGGCACCAGGACAGGGTGAGGGGAGCTCTGTTTTTTTTCACCACGCCAGTGGGGCATGATCAGGGATGCATGCACTGTCCTGCCACCATTTGAGGAGGCCACGAGGATGGTGAGCAGTGACAGTGCATGCATCAGTGACACTGTACCTCTTGTCCACCTGTTGGAGCATACGCTGCGTGGAATAATGGACAGGGCACTTGAGGCAGAACAGAGGCAGGAAGAGGAGGACTTCCTTGCCTCTCAAGGCCCCCTTTACCCAGACAGTGTTCCTTCTGTCCCACCTATCACACAGGAAGAAGACAAGGAGGAGGAGGAGGAGGATTGTGTCAGCATGGAGGTGGAGCCTGGCACTCAGCATTAACAGCAGCAGTCTTTTAGGGATGATTTACAGTCCCAAGAAACCTGTGGACTTGTACGTGGCTGGGAGGAGGTGGCTGCGGATCATGTCGTCTTTAGTGACCCAGAGGACTCTGGACCGAATGCCTCAGCTAACCTACGCTGCATGGCCTCCCTTATCCTGCAAAGTCTGCGGAAGGATCCTCGTATTCTTCGGATCAAGGAGAGGGACCATTACTGGCTGGCCACTCTCCTTGATCCACGGTACAAGGGTAAGGTTGCTGACCTTATCTTGCCGTCGCAGAGGGAGCAGAGGATGAGACATCTCCGGGAGGCCTTGCAGAAAGGTCTGTGCAACGCGTTCCCAGAGACTGGGAGGTTACAAACTCCTGGTCCTAGACAACGAGTTGCTGAGGCTTCAGTCAGTAGCAGAAGGAGCGGTGGAGAAGGTGGCCGTCTGACCGATGCGTTCAGACAATTTTTTAGTCCGCAGCCCCAAGGTATGATCGGTTCCAGCAACCATCGCCAGCGTCTGATATACATGGTGCAGGAATACCTAGGGGCAAGGTCAGACTTGGACACCTTTCCCACCGAAAATCCTCTGGCTTACTGGGTCTTGAGGATGGATCACTGGCCAGAGCTTGCACAGTATGCAATTGAGCTACTGGCCTGTCCTGCATCCAGCGTTCTTTCAGAATGCACATTCAGTGCTGCTGGAGTCTTTGTCAGGGATCACAGGGTGCGCCTGTCCACCGACTCGGTTGATCGACTGACCTTCATAAAGATTAACTAGTCTTGGATCACCACCAGCTACCAAGCACCTGAAGCTGATGTAACAGAATAATTTATTTTGAAATGTCACATCCCTTCAAGACTGTCCAGTTATGTTGACTGACTGTCATGGACGTATGCCTCTGGTACCCACAACAAGGCCCAGGCACATCCCTGCTAGTAGGCTTCCAAGTATAAACAGAAGTTTTCCATTGCGCATGCACGTGCGCCTATTGCGCACGCGCGTGCGCCAATTGCGTGCGCCAATCGCGCACGCGCGCGCACACAGTAAAACTGTCTTGGCGCCCAGTGGCCTTTAAAAGGGGCTTCCTCTGTCCAGACTCTTGCTGTCTGATCTGCAGTTATCCGGTGACCTGATCCTGAACTTGCACCTGCTGTTACTTTGACCTGGCTTCCTGACCTTGCTGCTGTCTCCAGTCCTGACCTTTGGCTTCCTAGACCCAGTCCTGCTCATCTGCCTGCCTGATCCTCTGTTGCCTGATCCAGCCTGAACTTGCCCTTCCTCTGCCTGATGCTTCTGCCTGTATCTGATCCGCTGTGCATGACCTGGCTCGTCTGACCTTTCTCCTGCCTGCTGCTTGTATCCATATCTTCCGGCATCCTTGGCTACCTGCATCAGCTAATCTGCACCTTCCAGCCGCATCCTCAGCTACCTGCACCCGCTGGCCTGCATCACCTGACCTGCATCTTCAGCTGTCCATAGGTTCTCCTAGGCTAGATGAGAAGACTGCTAACAGGCACTCATACCCCACTGTGCTCCTTCGGCCACTGTCCCAACTCCAGTGACCTGGGAACCAGGGCTGTACGAGAGGTCTCCCTCTGCACGTCAGGCTCACCTCCAAGGTACGTGTCACTGACTATCCTCTTCCTCCTCAACGATCCGATTCCTGATGATAGCTTGAAAGAACATTTTTGTTTCTGGGTGCCGCCACCAGTGGCTAAGGCCCAGTTTTTCAGCCCCTGTTTAACAGGGGCATGTACTTACAATTTTTGATGCAATGCTTTGCAGAAGGGCTCATTCCTGCACTCCAACTAGAGTATCTGGGAGAGGTTGCAGTGTCGTGGCACCAGCACCAGTGCCTAATGCCGCATACACACGACCGTTTTTCACGACGTTAAAAATGCAATTTTTTAAATTGGGCATTAAAAACGATCGTGTGTATGCTCCAGAGCATTTTTAATAACGTGAAAAATGGCCTAAAAAAATGAGAACCTGCTCTATTTTTTCACGTCGTTTTTGACGTCGTTTTTTTTAACGACGTGAAAAACAGTAGTGTGTATGCTTTTACGAAGGAAAAAAAACCGCGCATGCTCAGAATCAAGTATGAGACGGGAGCACTGGTTCTGGTAAAACTAGCGTTCGTAATGGAGATAGCACATTCGTCACGCTGTAACGGACTGAAAAGCACGAGGCTGAAAAGCGCGAATCGTCGCTCAACAAACCTTACTAACATGAAGGGTGGCGCCATTTGAACGGATCTTCCCCTTTATAGTGCCGTCGTACGTGTTGTAATTACAATTCCTGATATAATAGTTCACAGCAGGGCGTTCCAGCGTCCAACAAGAGTAACTGTGAGGGCTCACAGTGTTGTGGCAACACCAACATCTAAGGGGCAAATTTCAGCAGAGTATATACGGCAGACCCCTACTTTCAAACATCCAACTTACAAACGACTCCTACTTGCAAACGGAAGGAGACAACAGGAAGTGAGAGGAAATCTACCCCTAGGAAGGGAAATTCTCTCCTGTAAGAGTTAATATGGGAAAAAGGTGTCTCCTCTCTACTGATGCTTTATCACCAGTCCTTGTTTCAATAAAAACCCCACTTTTCCAAAAACATTTGTCATTGGGACGGAAAGTGAGGTGAAATGTTCTGAACAGCTGCACAGACAGCAAAACAAATGTTACAGGGTTGATAACCCTTCCCTATGTTTTCCAAAAAGCTTAAAAATATATTTTTGGGCTGGAGCTACACTTAAACAATGTACCTGTTCAAAAGTACAAACAGATTTCACTTAAGAACAAACCTACAGTCCCTGTCTTGTTTGCACCGCCTGTATACTGCTGTTCAGAGTATATAGGGCCTTTTTTTATTTTGGGTGTGGGGTTCCCCTTAATATCCATACAAGACCCAAAGGGGCTGGTAATGGGCTGGGTTATGGGGTAGCCATGCCATTTTCTCAAAGATTTTCATCCATATTGCCAGGACAAGACATGACATTAAAGCCGCAAGCAGTTTTAAATGGCTTTTTTTCCTTTAGAAATGTCATTTTGTGCAGGGACAGTTCTAAACACGGGAAACACATGCCACTTCACAGGCATACTTTAGACACCCCCCAGGTACGATATTTAAAGGAATATTTCACTTTTTTTTTTTCACTTTATGCATCATTATTAAAATGACTGCTCCCGAAAAACGTCAGTTTTTAAAACTTCGTTTTGCATTGATACATGTCCCCTGGTGCAGAACCCGGGTCCCCAAACCCTTTTTAGGACAATAACATGCATATTAGTCATTATAATTAGCACTTTAGATTTTGAACGTTCGCGTCCATTGTATTTAATAGGGTTCTAACGTTCGTGCGAACTTTCGGTCTGTTCGCAGGTTCTGGTGCGAACCAACCGGGGGGTGTTCGGCTCATCCCTACTGCTGGGCTTTAGCTAACTTGTCCTTTACCTAAAGTCCATAAAAAATTATATATCTGGGTAAGGTTATCTGTACTGTATATAAAGTGATAATGCTACTGTGTGATTTCACTGCATGAACAGCTTTCTCACCTTATTACCGTATCATCCTATTTCAGGAACTAGATCTATTGAAAAGATCAAAAAGTAATGTAAATGTTATGTTATGGAGTACTCAGAAAAATACAAACTACTGTGTTAATGCTAGCACACATGATATGTGTATTTTTTTTTTTTCCATAGTTACAGTTTGTCTTATGAAACTGAAATGGATTATTTAGGTATCATCATCATGTCTTGTGTCACTTACTCATTTCATCTCCCCTATGTTTTCCTATTGCACATTGCCCAAATATCTAGTACGGACACTCAAAATGCATAAACAGTTCAAGAGTAAATTACACCTATCCAGTGTGTTTTTCTTTTTTTTTACTCTTATTTATCGTAAGAAACTGGAACATCCACAGATTAGTAAAACACACTTAAAGTGTTTGTTACTCAGCATTTCATATTCCTGATATGTGCGTGATGAACCATGTACTTGTATGAGAAAATATCCTGTTCTCTTTGTATTGCTTCCTTTGTGTAATATCCCTGGGGTTCCTGCCAGTCCCTCTGCTTTCCTATTAAAAACTGACCACACTAAGCAGGATAACACACCATGGTCAGTTCTCTACCTATGCTAGAAACTAGGGTTGTCCCGATACCGATACTAGTATCGGTATCGGTACCGATACAAAGCATTTGCGCGAGTACTTGTACTCGCGCAAATGCTCCCGATGCCCAGTCCGATACTTTTTTTTTCTCAGAGCGGGGGGTGGAGAGTGGGATGGAGAGTGTGCGGCGGGGGGTGGATACCAGGGCGGAGAGCGTGGCGGGGGCGGAGACCAGGGCCGAGAGCAGGACGGAAAGTGTGCGGCGGGGGGCGGAGAGCGGGGCGGGGGGCGGAGACCAGGGCGGAGAGTGGGGCGGGGGGCGGAGACCAAGGCGGAGAGCGTGGCAGAGACCAGAGCGAGTCTTCAGGCAGGTAAGTAAAATGAAGCTGATCCAATTGCCTGTCTGCTGCTCAAATGCTCCCGGAGCTGTTCCCCCTTCACCTCCATGCCGCTGTACCCCCGTCACCTCCATGCCGCTGTGCCCCCTTCACCTCCGTGCCGCTGTGCCCCCTTCACCTCCGTGCCGCTGTGCCCCCTTCACCTCCGTGCCGCTGTGCCCCCTTCACCTCCGTGCCGCTGTGCCCCCTTCACCTCCGTGCCGCTGTGCCCCCTTCACCTCCGTCCCGCTGTGCCCCCTTCACCTCCGTGCCCCCTTCACCTCAATGCCGCCGTGCCCCTCCTCCACCCCCTCGGTATCTCAGGATGGAGAGCGGAGGTAGGAGCCGGTAAATCCGGCTCCTTACTTGTCGGAATGTACAGAGTCATCACTGACTCTGTCCATTCACATAACTGAAACATCGTAAACTGTGTTTACAATGTTTCAGTTTATGAATGGAGAGGAGCCGCTGTCTTCTCTCCATTCATTTTCAGCGCAGCTGAGGCTGCTGAGAAAGGGACTGGGGAATCTGTGTCCCTAGACCCTTTCCCTGTCTCAAAGGGGAGATGTCAGAGGTCTGTTAAGACCCCTGATATCTCACCAAAGCCCCCCACAACAAGGCTGATAAAAAAAGCAGAATAAAATAAAATAAAAATTTATTGTAAAAAAAATAAAAAATAAAAACACACACACTGACACTGACCCCCCCCTTAAAAAAAACAAAGCATTGTAAAAAATAAATAAATAAAATAAATTGTAAAAAAAAAAAAATGTAAAAAAAAAAAAATACTGACACATGAGATTAAAAAAAAGTATCGGTATTCGGTATCGGCGAGTACTTGAAAAAAGTATCGGTACTTGTACTCGGTCTTAAAAAAGTGGTATCGGGACAACCCTACTAGAAACTCAGCCTGCTCTTCTCCAATGATCAAACTTGACCTGACACGCCTACCCTGCACAGCATTTCAGCCTATTATTGTTTCTCCCCCCCGCTCTCATGCAGGTGAGAACAGAGGGAACAGAGTTTATGTGATCACTAATACAAAAATGAAAAAAAAGGTATTTATAATGTTTTTAAATATCTATACCCAAATGGTTTGCCTTTCATTTCTATTTTAAACTGATTGTAAATGATCACCTTGTAAAACAACCCCTTCACTTTAACTACAATGAGAAAAAAACTTTTTATAAAGTTAAGAGGGTCACTTTTCCAGGTTAGGGAAGCATAGAAGAGAATACCAATATTAAAAAAATTGCACATGTAACTTTTTGGAAGTTAATATTTTAAGTGATCTACATTTAAGTCTAGGGTGGGCTACTTCTTATAACTGACTTCTTCTTTCAAATTTTTTTAATTAATGCAGTACTTTAAACAGAACCCATCAGGGGCGGAACCAGCTGCCAAGGAAGATGAACGTGGAATAGCCGAGCTCTGTGGACGCTGACTCTCAGGGAGATCACCAACGCGACAGGAGGCATCTGAGACTGCCGCCACACCACCCAAAAGACCTGCATACTCAGTGGGCAAAACATGAGGAAAAGAAAATCCAACTCGGGCCGTGGAAGCTGACAAAATTTTTTCATGCCGCTGGCGCCTTCTCGCTCCAAGAGGGCTCTGGCAGCCTCTCTGCCTCAGACTAGTGCAGCGGCCCGTCAAGAAAAGACAGAGGTAAAGACAGTCAGCCCTACGGACTCATTCAGGCTCCACAAGGTCCTCAAGTAACAGCACACCCTTCTCCAGTCCCCAGAAGGCCCAAATGAAGAATTACCATTGTCTACAAGAAGCAGTATCTCTAGTGATGACATGAGGGAATTAGTGGAGATCCTAGAGGAATTCCCTACAAGGTCAGCCCATTAGCGATACGACATTAAAAGATGTTAACCACTTGAGACCCGCGCTATAGACGAAAGACGTCTGCAGCGCGGCTCTCAAGTGCCGGGTGGACGTCCCTGGACATCCTGCTGTTTACATCCCCTCCGGGGGGGTGCAGCAGGGAACAGCTGTGCCTGCCGTGTCACGTGTTGCCGATGCGCGTGCCTGGCGGCCGCGATGTCTGCCAGGTACGCGCGATCGGCTGTTACAGAGGCAGGACGTGGATCTCTGTGTGTAAACACAGAGATCCACGTCCTGTCAGGGAGAGAGGAGACCGATGCTGTGTCCCTTGTACATAGGGACACAGATCGGTCACCTCCCCAGTCACTCCCCTCCCCCGCACAGTTAGAATCACTCCCAGGGAACATATTTAACCCCTTGATCGCCCCCTAGTGTTAACCCCTTCCCTGCCAGTCACATTTACACAGTAATCGGTGCATATTTATAGCACTGTTCGCTGTATAAATGTGAATGGTCCCAAAATAGTGTCAAAAGTGTCCGATATGTCCGCCGCAATATCGCAGGCCTGACAAAAATCGCAGATAACCGCCATTACTAGTAAAAAAAATATATATATAATAAAAATGTCATAAAACTATCCCCTATTTTGTAGGCACTATAGCTTTTGCGCAAACCAATCACTATACAGTACGCTTATTGCAATTTTTTCACCAAAAATATGTAGAAGAATACGTATCGGCCTAAACTGAGAAAAAATATATATTTTTTTTTAAAAATTGGGATATTATTATAGCAAAAAGTTAAAAAAATATTGTGTTTTTTTTCAAAATTTTCTATTTATAGCCCTTAAAATAAAAACCGCAGAGGTGATCAAATACCACCAAAAGAAAGCTCTATTTGTGGGAAAAAAATTATAAAAATATAATTTGGGTACAGCGTTGTATGACCGCGCAATTGTCATTCAAAGTGCGTCAGCGCTGAACGCTGAAAATTGGTCTGTGTACGAAGGGGGTTTAAGTGCCCAGTAAGCAAGTGGTTAATAACACTAAAAGGCTCCCTGCACAAAGACATGGTCTCATTTATGGCCCAGATTAAAACGTATTTCTCTGATCTGGGGGTCCATGTAGATCATATATAGCACAAGATGGGGGAGTTTGTGAGAATGCACAACAAACTAGTTGATGCCCATAATGAGAAAGAGGAGGAAATAGAGGCACTCAAGGCCAGGCTGGCGGACCTCAAAGATCGGTCGGGCAAAAATAATGTATAGTTTAGAGGAGTGTCGGGAAACAGTCCTGTCGACTGATCTTCGAGGTCCGCCAGCCTGTAGGCCCGATCCACAATTACCTGACCGAGAGGTACGGTAATTGTGGATCGAGCCCACAGGCTTCCCAAGCCTAATCATCTACCTGATAATGTGCCTCACGACATAATCGCTGGGATCCACTTTTATCATGTGAAAGATGAGTTTATGCAGTTTGCAAGATGCAACTCCCCCCTACCAGAACCCTATGCCCATCTCCAACTGTATACAGATCTCTCTATTATGGAGTGCAAGAAGTTGCAATCCGTTGCAAAGTTGTTGCAAAATCACCAGATTGTATACAGATGGAGCTTTCCAGCAAAACTAATCATCACAAAATATAAAAAATCCTTTGCAGCCTCTTCCGTGGATGAAGTCTTCAAACTGGCTAGATGATGGGGCCTCCTGCCTCCCTCCAAAGAATCCTCATCCCCCAGGCAATCCCCTAACCACATGGATACAGAATGGGAAACAGCCCTGGGATAATAGACCAAAACATGCTCTCTAAGTGTCTTATCTGACCTCACATAGTAAAAACGTTCTCCATGGGAAGTCTTAGTCCTTTAGATGAATAACCCCTCTACTGTTGAAAGGGGCTTTTGCCACACACCAAGCTTCTGTTCACCCTATGACTGTTAAATTTTCCATTCTTTTGTCATTTTGTGTTTGTTCCTTTTTGCCTTTTCTTACACCAGAATGCCTTTGGAACCCTCTTGCTGAATCCATGATTGCGCAACGGATAATAATGCCATCTTCACCCTTCTCTTTGCCTCATCTTTGGAAAAACTGCCTACCACCCTCTTACTCCAAACACTCTGTGGACATTGGCCTTGCACCCTTGGTCTTCCCCATAAGTTACCATTTTTCTCAACTTCTTTGTACCAACATTAATGGGCCTTAAATGTATCTCACTGAATGCCCACGGCCTGAATAGCCCATATAAATGCAGGGCCTTGTGGTTAGAAGCCAAGAGACTAATGCCCCGTACACACGATCGTTTTTAATGTCATTTTTTTAACCAACGTTTTCCTCGTCGTTTTTTTTCATGTTTCCTCTCAAGCCTGCCTTGCGTACACACCATCATTAAAAAAAACGATCAAGCAAAGCGCAGTGACGTTCAACACGTACGACGGCACTATAAAGGGGAAGTTCCGTTCGAATGACGCCACCCTTTGGGACGCTTTTGCTAATTCCGTGTTTCCGCGTGTTAGTAAAAGTTTGGTGAGAGACGATTCGCGCTTTTCAGTCTTCGTGCTTTGAAGATCGTTTTCGGGAGTTCAGATTGCGCCTGTGGGTTCGTATCTGTTTAGCACTGCTTGTAGTCAGTTCGTATCTGTTTATTCAGTGCGGCCTGCTCTGCACGTTCGTGTTTTTCAGCTTGTTCTTCATAGGCCTTGCTGTTCTTCCGTGCGTTCTTCTAGTACGTTCTGTTCAGCCGACCGTTATCTAGCCATGTTGCGGCTACGTACTCGTCGTAGAGTTCGTGCTGTAGTTGGTGCAGGGGTTCATGCCATGCCATGCCATGCCATGAGCAGGGTCAGGAGGAGTTCATGGACCAAGAATTGGTTGCTCCAGCGGCACCAATTCTGTCACATGCCTTTGTTGCGGGAGATCAGGGAGAATAATCCAGATGATTTCAGGAATTTTCTCAGGATGTCTGACCCCGTATTTCAGCAGCTGTTGGCTTTGGTGTCCCCCTATATTACCAGGCAGGACACCGTTATGCAGGAAGCCATCAGTGCTGAGCAGAGGCTCATCGCCACGTTGCGATACCTGGCTACTGGGAGAAGCCTGCAGGACCTTAAGTTCTCCACAGGCATCTCCCCCCAGGCTCTGGGGATCATTATACCAGAGACTTGTTCTGCCATCCTTCAAGTTTTGCAGGAGGACTATATTAAGGTAAGTGTTCTTCTTCAAAAATTCACATTGTATGGTTTTTTTTTTGGGATATTTTTAATTTGCATTATTTGCAGTCCCTAATTCACATGATTCTTAGCTGCAGGGAATGTCCCCTTTCTCCCCATGTTTTATTATTTAAGTTTGGTGTTTGAGGCCTACCTGTAAATTTGGCTTACCTAACCTCTCCAGCATGCTATCCTGGGGCCATACCTACCTTGCCTAGTCATTTCCATGTTTTTTATTATATGTTCCATCGTAGTGCTTTACCCAAAACGCACTCTAAATTTTGCCTCGGAATGTTTCATTGTTGTTAACTTCAATACAGAGTGCTACAGCCTTCATGTGTGATATTCCCAACTCATCTTCAACCCTTCCCCCCCCCCCCATAATTATTATTATTTTTTTTTTCTTGCTTCCAAATTTTTATGTTTTTAACAGTTTCTACCAATGTTGGCCATGAATGTGTGTATGAAATCATCTTTCAATGTTTCTGGCTCCAAGTATTAATTTGTTATTTCTTTAATTCCACAGTTCCCTTCTTCGCCACATGAATGGCAGAATGTGGCTTCCGAGTTTGCCCAGCGATGGAACTTTCCGAACTGTGGAGGAGCCATCGACGGCAAACATGTTCGGGTCGTCCCACCACCCCATTCGGGATCCTTTTATTATAATTATAAGGGGTTCCACAGCATCGTGATGATGGCAGTGGTGTCGGCCACCTACGAGTTCCTCTATGTGGACGTTGGCAAGAATGGCAGGATGTCTGATGGAGGAGTTTTTGCCCAGACGGAGTTTGGAGAACGGCTCCTTTTGGATCTGCTGGCCTTGCCACCCGCGGAGCAGAATGTGGAGGGACTACCTTTTGTGTTTGTGGCGGATGAGGCGTTTGGCCTGGGACCCCATTTGATGAGGCCATTCCCGCAATGCACCCTCACCCCTGAGAGGAGGGTTTTCAATTATCGGCTGGCCAGAGCCAGAAGGGTGGTGGAAAATGCGTTTGGGATCATGGCCAGCCGATTTCGCCTCTTCCTTACCTCCATCCACCTTGCCCCATACAAATGGAACCATGTGGTTATGACGTGCTGTGTGCTGCATAATTTCCTAAGGGTGCATTCAACGAGTTATATATCTTTGAGTGGGCCTGAGGCCTCTTTACTCAATGCAGAAACTTTGGTGGGCCTGGAACCTGGCCGTTCTGGCTTGGCCCCCCCAACCGGACGTGAGGTCCGTAACCAATATGTGGACTATTTTATGGGTAGGGGGGCCATTGAAATGCCAGACAATCTCTAATAATTTTAGACCAAAAAAACAAAACTTTTTTAAAAAGTAAAGATTGGTTTGTCATTTTTATTGTATAATGTTTGATGTTTCTGGTAGGTTTACCTAGTGCATTTGTTCTGCCATGTGGATTAAAAAATCTTTTAATTAGCCTTCATTGTCAGTGTAAACACCAAACATTGATTAGTTCACTCAGCACCACATTTACATAATGAAGCCACAATGATTTGTTATGTAAAAATACCTTTATTTTTTTTGTTTAGGTGGGCAACTTCCATAGAAATGTGGATGTTCCCTTAATTTCAGGTGTATTAAAACGCATGACCAGCCATGCATAAACAAACTATAGTTCTCCAAATTTTGAAAAAGATAAACATGTGCTAGTCATTTAAGGGTAAAATAACCAAACAAAATAGAAATCTCTGCAAGTAAAACGTTATTTGGCGTAAAAACATTTAGACACGCCCAAGCACAGCCATGATATTTTGGAGCCTTTCCTCCACCCGCTTTGTGTTTGCCCTGATCTCTCGCAAATCTCCCTTAATTTTTTCGAGGTCACGACAGCAGACCATCAGGTATTGGATCAGGATCTGGGCACTGTGATGTGCCAACTTATTGGGGTCTTCGGCCAGAACTGCACCTAAATGTAAAAAGAAATATGTAGGATAGAATATGTAGGCCTACATCTATTTAACATGCATGTGTCTGGTTTCTCTCTGACCTGTGGTGGTGCCACTTTCAACTTCCACAACATCACATTCCTCTCCATCCTGGGGTTCTTGGGGTATTGTTGTAGGTATTGCAATTCTCGTCTCATCTGAGGTAGCTTTTCAAATCCCTAGTGAGATTGAAATAAAAGGAATAGTTTCATTAGTAGCGACTCAATTTTGCTAAAATAAGAAACATGGAAAAAAACTTTTTAATCATTCTTTTGAAGCATGCTCCATTTTAATTTTTAACCCCTGTGCCAACCGGGACAAATGATTGGATACATAGGCCAAAACAGAGCATATACATTTTGTGAACAAATTTGAAACATTGTAACACCCCAAAGTATCTACACTGGATCACCTGTGTGTGACTCCCTCAAGCTTTTTGGCTTTAGGCCCACACTTGTACTACTGCGTTCAGATGTTTCATCAGCTGCTGAGCATTCACTCCCTTTAACATTACCATGCATATCGTTTTTCTAAATGAACAAATCTCCTTTGGATTAGCACACCAAAAATAAGTGTGGCCCAAATGTACTCCCCCAAATAATCAAAAAAACATGGGTGTTCACACTGGATGATCCGAAAACATCGTTTGAGGAACTGTACGGAGAAAGAGGTAAAATACGTCCGTTTACTATGCGGACGAACCTAAAAAAGATGGTATCTTTCAGTGTACTATATGAAAGTTCAAAATACACGACAGAATACAAAAAAATAATATGTTCCATGGAAACTCAAAAAAAACAACTTACTTTTTAATATAACTTTCTTGATTCTTTTATATTGGTCGGCCTCCCGCAACTTCAGATCTGACCATCGTTTTCTGAGCTGTTCCTTCGTTCTGCACACACCGAATTTTTGGTGGAGACTTTTGACCACTTTGCCCATAATTCTGGACTTGACCAGATTAGGCCTTTTATACGGACCATGCTTGGCATCATAATCCTCCTTCTTTAAAATGGCGACCATCTCCACCATTTCCTCGAATGACATGTTGGATGCCTTATATCTCCTGGGTCTTGATTTGGGCTCCTCTGTAATTTCATCCCCTGTAGAGGTAATCTCAGCCACCTGTGTCTCTGCCATGTTTTGTTCAGCACTACGAGCGAGAAGGGGCGGGGTAAGTACAATATCGAACGTCAGGGGCGGGGAAAGCGTGCGGAGTTTCACGCATGCGCTGTGTATATAAAGTGAAGATCCATTGCTGGGAAATACGTTCATTTTTCGGGAGAGAGAGTTAGCAACGAACGTCGTGACCAAGGTACCTAACAATTTTACTTTTTGAGGTTCATCAGACGAGGAGATTTGTGTGCTCAAAATATGTAGACAATGCACAGTTGAGGAATGTTGCCTGAAATATATTTTTATTTTGGTTTCTCGCTTTTACAGATATCATGAATACTTTTAAAAACCCAGACTTCATGGGGGAGTTCATCGACAAATGGCAAGAGCTCCCTATATTATGGCAAACCAAAAGTGGCGGAAATAAAAATAAAGACGCCAGGAAAGCAGCACTGGAGAGCCTGCTTGCATTTGTGCAAACAAAGATACCCACAACAACTCTCCAAGATGTCAAAAACAAAATTGGGACCATCAGAGGGACATACAGGACCCAGAGGACTATGGTCCTGAGGTCCCAGAGGTCAGGTGCACCAGCAGATAAGGTTTATAAACCCAGTCTGTGGTACTACAGTAAGCTTGCTTTTCTGGATGACCAGCTGGAAGTGCGCGAATCTCTCTCCACCCTTCCCCCCAGAGGTCAATCCAGCCTTCCTTGTACCCAACCCTCCAGCCTTCCCTGCAGCCAGTCCTCCAGCCTTCCTGTCAACCCTGCTCTGGCTTCCTCTGAGGATCAAGATCAGGGCCTTGAGGAGGCAGATTTGGAGATATGGAGCCAGGTAAAGTTTTGCTATCTATATTTCTATCGTACAAAATTATAGATTTTAAATAGATGTTAGTATTGTTAAAGGTATGTACACTTCTACCAATAAAGTTTGTGAAGAGCAAGATACAGTAGTGGCCTAATTTTATGTGTCCAAGACAACAAAACCAGGATGCGTAATCAATGAAAAGGACATAACTTTTGGCATTGATTTCAACAATGTCTAGAGGTGAACAATGTCTGTGAATGATGATGTGGCAAAATAAATAATGTCCCTTTCTTTTTTTACAGCCAGAGCAGAGCCAGGAAGAGGGTGATGTTGGGGATCAGGAGGAGGCTGGGCCCAGTGGCACCTAGGAGGAGGCAGGGCCCAGGGGCACCCAGGAGGAGGCTGGGCCCAGTGGCACCCAGGAGGAGGCTGGGCCCAGCACAAGAGCCCAGATGCCTCCCCTGGTAGTTAAACCACGAGGGCCAAGGAGAGGTAGGCAGGTGGAGGAGGAAACCAGGGCCTTCCTCAGAGAGGCAACAGCGGCCCTCAGAGAGGCACCCTATGTTGAAGAGGGATTTGCCGCAGTCCTCGCCCACAAACTAGGGCAAATGGAGTTGCAGCAAAAAATTTACAGTGAGACCCTGCTATTGAAAGTCATCAATAAGGGCGTGCTGGGTGAACTCACTAGGTACACGGACATAACGGAGGTTGTCCCTACTCCTCCACCTCCTCCTCCTCCTCCTACTACTCCTGCCACAACCTCTCCTCCTGATCCCCAGCCTCCAAGGAAGAAACCAACCAAGGCTGCAGAGAAGGCTGGAGAGAAGGCTACAAGGAAGAGAAGAAAATAATGCCTGCTGTAGTACCACAGACTGGGGACATATAGGACTTATCTGCTGTGGCTCCTGACCTCTGGGAGCTCAAGACAAGATTGGGCTCATTTTTTGGGGATCTAATCTCTATTTTGGTTTGGACATCTTGTATGGTTGTTGTGGGGTGAAAGGGATGCACAAATGCAAGCAGGCTCTCCAGTGTTGCCTTCCACTTTAATTTGTTAATGTTCTGAAATTAAAAAAAATTGAGTGCCCTTTAAATACTTGACTATGTGATTTGTATTTCAAAAGAGAGCTTGCTAGGAAGCAGGCAGGGACATCTCAAATTATATTATTGTTATTATCAGGGGACACAAACCTCCCTGAGGCCAAATGAGACACATTTGGAAGGTTGTTGTGGTAACTTTACGCAAGAATAATTTAAGACAAAAAACTTAAAAAAAGGCCCAAAAAAAATAACCAAAAAGAATATAAAATTTAAAGAAAAAAGGAGAATTAACGTATTTTATTATTATTAGTATTATTTAGGAGGGAGGTGCGGCTTAAAAATAATATTTTATAATCATTAGAGCAATTTGGAATTACTTTAGAAACAAGTTGGGCATAAAACTCTCAATGTCAAAAGAAGAACGGAATGCGCTGCATTAAAACGATGCTATTAATTCCACCGTGACGAATGTGCCATCTCCATTTCCAACATTAGCTTTACCAAAACGAGCGCTCCCGTCTCATAGTTGCTTCTGAGCATGTGCGTTTTTTTTTCACGTCGTGAAAGCATACACACTATCGTTTTTCACGTCGTTAAAAAAAACGACATGAAAAACGACGTTAAAAAAGAGAGCATGTCCGGAATTTTTAATGCCCGTTTTTCACGTCGTTAAAAATGCTCTGGAGCCTACACACGATCATTTTTAATGGCCATTTTTAAAAATGGCATTTTTAACGGCATGAAAAACGATCGTGTGTATGCGGCATAATAGGTGATATACAGTGCCTTGAAAAAGTATTCATACCCCTTGAAATGTTCCACATTTTGTTATGTACATGCTATGTGTTAGAAAGATATTTTAAATTGACAACTTTGTGTAAGAAAAAATAGGTTTTCATTTTCTTTCCACATTTTCCAAAAACTTGTGTAAAAAATGACATGTTCAAAAGACTTATGATGCCTCATAGATTATATTTTGGGGTGTTTGCTTTCCAAAATGGGGTAATTCTGTGGGTAATTCCACTGTCCTGGTGCTCCAGGATCTTCAAAAGTGGGATAGGTCATCATGACATGATATGTGTAATTTATGCTCCTAGAACGCCTGATGGTGCTCCCTGCATGTTGAGCCTCTGTATGTGGCCAGGCTGTGAAAAAGTCTCACACATGTGGTATCACCATACTCAGGATGAGTAGCAGAATGTATTTTAGGGTGTAATTGGAAGTACAGTATGCTTATGCTGAGTGTTAGAAATAACTTGTTATGACAATTGTGTGTAAAAAAAAAAAAAAAAAAACAATTTTAAATTTTCCCAAGGATTGTGGGAAAAAATTACAACTTCAAAAAACTCACTATACATATATACCTCTTACTAAATACCTTGGACTGTCTACTTTCCAAAAAGGGGTCATTTGGGGGGCATTTGTACTGTCCTGACATTTCAGGGCCTCAAGAAATGAGAAAGGCTGTCAGTACACCATTTGCACCATAGCTTATAGACTCTATAACTTTCACACAGACCAAATAATATAGACTAATTTGGGTGATTTTTACCAAAGATATGTAGCAGTATAAATTTTGGCCCAAATTTATGAACAAAAATTACTTATTTGCAAAATTTTATATTAGAAACTTATAAAAAGTTATTTTTCCCTAAATTTTCGCTCTTTTTTTTTACTTATTTCACAAAAAAGAAAAAACCCAGTGGTGATTAAATACCACCAAAAGAAAGCTCTATTTGTGTGAAAAAAATTACAAAAATGTTGTTTGGGTACAGTGTAGCATGACTGAGTAATTGTCATTTAAAGTGTGAGAGCACTGAAAACTGAAAATTGGTCTGGGCAGGAAGGGGGTAAAAGTGCCCTGTATTGAAGTGGTTAAAATATACATTTTCAGATTGACCACTACAGGGGGCTCTAAGTGGATCAGGATCTTTTCTCTACAGAGTTGGCTTTTCTCTGAGGACAGCTGCCGCCCACCATTTTATCACATCCTTCCTTTTTAGGACTGGTCATTTGTACCACCATATGGACTATTGAACTGTGACTATTTTTAGACATACGCATTGCCGTTTTTAAGTGTCCAGCAATACCAGTGTGTGCGCTGACAGTTCATCTTTATCCTTTTCTAAGTGGATCAGGGCCATAACTGCTGCAATAAATATTGCTGAGATAAATGTTTATTTTACATCTGAAATGAATGTCTTAATATGTTTTGCCAAGGTAAGCTTTTCTTTTGGATCCACCAGACATTATATTTGTTGACTTCATTGTGACCCATCACATAATGCACAATATACTTGACATACTGTCCCTTGCTGCATTATTTTAATGTTTATTTGGGTGTTACCTTGGTGTGGGTATGAAATCCCATAACACGTCTTACAGAGGGATTGCGGCCTGTGACTCAGAACAACAGTTGCATACAGTATTTGCATATTGTACATACTGTATGCATGTGGGGTATGGTATATACAGTATGCATGTTAGGTGTTTTTAATTGCTTTTAACCACTTGCCGACTGCTGCCCGCCAATTTACTTCGGCAGAATGGTAGGGGCAAGCAAATGGGCGTACCTGTACGTCCCATTAAATTTGGCACCTAGCGGGCGCGTGACATGGGAGCGTGCCCACGGGTTCCGCAAACTCGATGTTCACTGGTGGCCCGCGATCGTGTCACGGAGAGGCAAAACGGGGAGATGCCTATGTAAACAAGGCATTTCCCTGTTCTGCCTAACAACATGACAGGGATCTACTGCTCACTGTCATCGGGAACAGTGATCTCTGTCATGTTATAGTGAGACCATCCCCCCTACAGTTAAAATCACTCCCTAGGACACACTTACCCCCTTGATCGCCCCCTAGTATTTAACCCCTTCCCTGCCAGTGTCATTTATACAGTAATCAGTGGCTATTTGTAGCTCTGAGGAAAAAAATTGTTTTTTTATGTTTTTTGGGGATATTTATTTTGTAATGAAATGTTTATGTAAAAAATATTGATTTTTTTCAAAATTGTCGCTCTTTTTTGGATTATAGCGCAAAAAAAAAAAAAAAAATGCAGAGGTGATCAAATACCATCAAAAGAAAGCTCTATTTGTGGGAAAAAAAGGATGTCAATTTTTTTTGGGTTCAATGTCGCATGACCGCGCAATTGTCAGCTAAAGCGACGCAGTGCAGAATCGCAAAAAATGCTCTGGTCAGGAAGGGGGTAAATCCTTCCGGAGCTGAAGTGGTTAAAGTGGGAATACTGTCTTACTGGTACTTTTGTATATAATAAACCTTTATGATTTTGACCATTTTTTTATTGCTTCGGTGCTGACTTTTGAAGGTAATATAATGTTTGCTGTGGCCATTGAGATATGGGGGTCGATTTAGTAAAGGCGAACAGACTGTTCATTTTGCAAGATAAGTTGCACTGTGCAAGGGAATTTTTCCCAGGGCTATTTTTATTCTATTTTGCTTGCATGTGATTCAGCATTCTTTGCAAAGTGAACTTTACTATATTCACTAAGCTCTGGGACAAATTTCCTTGCAAAGTATAACTTCCCTTGCAAAGTAACAGTCTATTTACCTTTAATAACTCAACCCCAAGATATCCGACACATACCCATGTAACTTAAAGGGGTTGTAAAGGTTCGTTTTTTATTTTCTAAATAGGTTCCTTTAAGCTAGTGCATTGTTGGTTCACTTACCTTTTCCTTATATTTCCCTTCTAAATATTTTTTTTCTTTGTTTTCTTTGTCAGAATTTCTCACTTCCTGTTCCTCCTCAGTAAGCTGTTCAGTAAGCTGTTCTGGCTGACTCCACACCACTCGGATGATGGTGTGAAGTTTAGTGAGGAGAAACAGGAAGTGAGAAATTCAGACAAAGAAAAAAAACATTTAGAAGGTAAATCAAAGGAAAAGGTAAGTGAACCAACAATGCACTAGCTTAAAGGAACCTATTTGGAAAATAAAAAACAAACCTTTGCAACCCCTTTAATACTCATAGAAGTAACAGTCTGATTGTACAATTTATATGGAGTTTACTTTAGATTTTTTTAAAAGAAGCACTGCGGGAGCCTACCTAAAGAATGTGGCCAACTTGAATCCTGTTACAAAGGCCCTCAGCCTACATAGTTGTTAGTAAATCTATTTTTTTTTTCTTTAAAATATTTTATTGGTTTTGTATGGAAAATACAGTGTACAATTAGTCATTGTACGTCGTGCAGCGACGTTGGTGAATACATTTCAACAGATTAACTTGTGTCCACTAACAGGTTGCAAGTACTTTAAACAGTAAGCGTTTAACAATGAGAGTAACTAGAAATAAGGTCAATCCTCTCCACTGGTGTGGCACCCAGAGTGGGAACTTTAGTGCCACAGGAGTGGAGAGGTTCTACTAGTATAATCTAAACATTTGTGAAAATTTCCTATTAGATACTTATTAGAAGAAAGTCGGTGGTATTGCTCGGTCAAGAAAAAAGGAAAAAGAACTGTGAATCAGTATCGTTAAGTGTCAGTCGCAGCATTAGTCCAGTTGGCCCATGGTTGCCAGTGTTTGCTAGTTTTAGCAGCCTGACCATTGCTGGCGGCTGTCATAGTTTCATAGCTAAAGTGTAGGGCTACTAGATCAATGACTTGGGATAAGGTCAGAGGATTGTCAGACTTCCAGTGCCTAGTTATGTTGAGTCTGGCTGCCAGGAGTATATGGGTTGTTACGTGTCTGATGGGGTAGGGAATGTTGTCAATGGTTAGGTTTAGAATTGCCAGTGCGGGCGACGGGGGAGTCACGAATTTAGTGACGCCTGTAATAAGCTTAAATACGTCAGTCCAGTTTTTCTGTAAGTTGGAGCATGTCCAGAAGATATGGTGCATGTCCCCTACGGCCGCTTTACATCTCCAGCAGGTGTTGGGGTTTTGAGGATCAAAAGATGCCATTCTGGTTGGGGTGATGTACCAACGTAATTATATTTTCTGTGTGAGTTCCCAAAGGGCTGCACACTTGGTGGCTTTGTATATGGTCTTGAGTGCGAGTTGCCATTGGGTGTCGGAAAAAGTGCATGCAAGGTCAGTGGGTTTCGTTTGGAGAAGGTGTTTTTTTGGTGAAGGCTTTTATAGAAATGGGAGATGCCCTTGATTTTGGAGGTAGGGTTAGTGAGATAGTCCCAGGTCTTAGGGTGTATGCTGTAGAGGGGAAGGGATAAATTACGCAGGCAATGGTGAATGTGTAAAAAGGTAAAGTGCTCCGAGGCAGGAAGACCGTATTCAGATTGTAGTTGGGAGAAGGGTTTGAGGCGGTTTTCTTGTATTAAGTGTTGCAGGGAGTGGATCCCTTTGAGGGTCCACCGTGATAGTAGGAGGTCCGGTGTCAAGTACAGGAGGGTCTCCAAAGGAATTATGAATTGTGGGGTGGCGGGGGTGTGGGCCAGGAGGGTAATCATTTTTTTCCAGGCATGGGCGGAGGCCTTCATGGTTGGAGAAATAGATGTCAGGACGGGGGCACCTAGAGGGGTGCTTAGCAGCCAGTTCTTTGGGTTAGGCCGGGTGAGTGAGAAATTCTCTATCTGTCCCCAAGATGAGCTCGGGATGCAAGGCAGGAGAAAGAAGATCTTCTGGACAGCAGCACTCCAAATAAAAGCCTTTATTTCATAAAATCCAGGAATCCAAAACACACACTGCAGATCACAGCGGGATGGGTTGAAACCAGCAGGGTAGTTGAGCTAGGATGGCGGCTAAGTAATAGTCCTCAAAGTCTATGGATCCCGTGCCTCCCGCTAGTTTATGTTTAATCAATTTTAGGTGGGTGCATCTGGGTCTTTTACCATTCCAAAGATATTTGTTATATATCGTTTGAAGGGATCTGAAGAATGAGGTGGGAATTGGGACGGGAAGGGTCCTGAAAAGGTACAGTATTTGAGGGAGGCATATCATTTTAAAGGCCGCGAGTCTTCCTGACCAGGAAATTTCATGTTTCGCTATTTGTTGTGAGGTCGATTGGATAGTACATAGGAGTGGCAAGAAATTACATGAGTAGAGGTTTTTAAGTGATCTTGGTAGTTGGATGCCTAGGTAGGAGATGTCTGTATTTGCCCAAGCGAATGGGTATTGTAGCTGTAGGAGATTTCTCATGGTAGCGTAGAAAATTGAGTACTGTCCGTGATACTTTTTTTATTTGCACTAACATACAATTTTTCAGGACAAGCTTTCGGGGTATGTCCCCTTCTTCAAGGTCCCAGCAGTACTGCTGGGACCTTGAAGAAGGGGACACACCCCGAAAGCTTGTCCTGAAAAATTGTATGTTAGTGCAAATAAAAAAAGTATCACGGACAGTACTCAATTTTCTCTGTCACAATTGCACTAATACGGCTACAATCACGTCAAGTATCATGGTAGCATCAATGTTAATGTCCAGTATGAAGGATTTGGTCTTGTTAACCTTGTAGTACGAAACTGAGCTGAACCAGTTTAGAAATTTTTGTACTTCTGCCAGGGAGGAAGTCGGGTTGGTAAGGATTAGGATGACATCATCAGCAAATAGGCTGATTTCATGATACGATGAACCAACTTGAAGGCCTGAGATGGCGGGGTGGGAGCGGATGTGTTCTGCTAGGGGTTCCATGAGCATGTTGAAAATGAGGGGGGATAGAGGGCAGCCCTGTCGTGTGCCATTGGTGATGGGGAATGGGCGAGAGAGCATGCCTTCAGTGAACACTTGGGCTTCAGGGTTGGAATATAATGCCATAATGGCGCTTAGAATGTGACCCTGGAACCCAAATTTTTGGAGAACTGCTTTGAGGGAGGACCAGTGAACTCTGTCGAACGCCTTCTCTGCATCCAAAGATAGGAGCAGAGAAGGCGTTCCGGTGGATTCTCCGTGGTGAATGAGGTTAATCATCCTTCTTTTGGCATCTGATGCCTGTCTGCCTTTCGTGAACCCCGTCTGGTCTTGGTGAATAATAGTGGGGATAATCTCAAGCAGTCTTGCTGCTATGGTTTTAGCGTATATTTTGAGGTCGAGGTTGAGTAGGCATATTGGGCGGAAATTTTGGGGGATGTTTGACTCCTTCCCTGGCTTTGGTATCGTTATCACAAGTGCTTTTAAAAATTATTTCGCAAAAGTAGAAGAGGAGGCAGCGTTATTGAAAAGTTCAGTGAGGTGCGGGGTTAGGTGTGAGGAAAATTGTTTGTAATATTCTCCCGTCAGCCCGTCGGGGCCTGGTGCTTTACCACTTGGTAGTGAGTCAATAGCTGTCTTAATTTCTTGGTCCGTGAACGGGGTATTAAGGGCGGCTAGTTGTTCCCCAGTCAGCGTGGGTAGGTCAAGATTGTGGAGAAATTTGTCAATGTCATCCTGTGTGGGTTGCAAGGTATGGGGATCTTGTTTCAGGTTGTATAGGTCACCATAGAAGGCGCTAAAGGCGTCGGCTATGTCTTGTGGGTTACTTAGGGGGAGTTTCGTGTGGGGGTGAAGGAGTTGGGTTATTTTAATTTTGGCACGTCTGCCTTTAAGGCGTTGTGCAAGAAGTTTCCCTGCTTTATTAGAGATGGAGTACGTAGTCGCTTTCAGTTTCCTTTGGAGGAATTCATAGGAGTGGAGTAGTAAGGATTTAAGTTCTTGTTTTGGGGATAGCAATTGGTTTGTCTGTGGGTCTCGAGGGTTGGATTTGTGTTTCAGTTCTAGGGCTGCTATCTGAGCTATTAATTCATCTAAGCGCTGCGTCCTCTTTTTTTTATGGTAAGAGCTCAATTTAATCAGCATTCCTCTTATAAAAGCTTTATGTGCACTCCACACCACGGCAGGGTCAGACACAGTGCCCATATTTAATGAGAAAAAGTCAGTAATGTGATCTGAGATCTGTGGAGTATATTTGTCGTGTTGGATAATGTAATTGTTTGCCTGCCAGAGAAATGTGTTACGTTGTAGGTTAGAGTCTTCTATTGTAATTGAGATTGGAGCGTGGTCCGACCATGTCGTGGTGTGAATCGCAGATTTAGAGATTTTTTGTAAGATCCATTTGTCAGTTAAGAATAAGTCTATTCTCGAATAGGAGCGGTGTCTGGAGGAAAAAAAAGTGAAGTCACGTTCAGATCCGTGGTGACAGCACCAGACGTCGTAAAGATCATGAGAGGAGATAACGTTTTTCAGAGGTGATTCCCGCCTCTTCACAGCCGATGTGGAGTCCATGAGCAAGTCTGGGGCCAGGTTGAAGTCTCCACAAATTATTAGGTGGCCTTTCTGTATGGATCTGGCGGTGCGTAGCACCTTGCGTAGAAATTTCATTTGGTGGGAATTCGGGGCATATACATTGATGAGGATACACGGTTGATGGTGCAAATAAGAATTATAAAACAGCCCTCAGAGTCCGACACGACATCTAGCAAGTGAAAGTCCACCGTATCTTTGATCGCAATCATGACTCCTTTAGTTTTAGTGGAGTGGGAAGCATGGAAGATGTGTGGGAACTGTTGATTGTTACAGAGGGAGGAGCTTGATGAGAGTAAATGAGTTTCCTGAATGCAAATAATGTCACTGTGGAGAGCCACGTCGCTCTTCCAGAGTGAGTGGTGTTTGGCAGGGTGGTTTAGCCCATTGGTGTTCAGTGAAAGGATATTGAGCGGCATCTTGTGTGTGAGATTGGTTTGTGTCATGCAATAACACTTACGGTTAGTCGCTGGTGTTTGGATCTGAAGGTGCCTGGGAGCGAGACGTAGTAGTAGGCGTGCGGCAATCCAAGGATCTGAGAGTAGGGTGGGATGGTAAGCTGCGAATAGAGCAATACATTAAGCACAAAAATCAGTGAAAAAAAAAGAATACCAGAGAAAAAAAGAAAACACGTAGAGCAATCCGTTAGTGGAAGATTTGATGTAACTTGCGGGACTGGTGTAACAAAAAAAAAGAGAAAAAAAAAAGTTCGTAGAGAGGGGTGCTGGGCACCTCGATAACCTCTAGGTGGGGGTAAAGACAGTTAGTAACGCTGGAGAGTGAGAACAGGGGTAGCAGGTTGTCAGAACTCAGGGGAACTTTAATGACGTTTCTTGGCCAATCTTGTCGCTTATACGAGTGCTGTTCAGGTGTTGGAATGATCCAGGTTTCTGCGGGGGGGAAAGGTCATCATCTTTCATGTGGGACGGATTTGGGGGGTTCCAGTAGTATTCCGCAGGTGTGGAGGAGTCTCAGACCTTTATCAAGATCTCAGACGGCGTGGGTTTTCCCATTCTTAGTAATGAGGAGTGTGGCTGGGTAACGCCATTTATATTGTATTTTGTGGTTTTGCAGGCCCTTGGTAATTGGGTTCATTAGACGTCTCAGTTGGAGGGTGTACTTGGAGAGGTCAGGGAAGAATTGAATCCCTGGCAATTTAGCTTTGACCCTCATCAAACATTGTTGCTTAATGTGGTAGAAGTGGACCCTCATCAGTACATCTCTGGGGACTGAGGCTGCCAGGTGAGATGGTTTAGCTATTCTGTGGATTCTGTTAATAATAACATCTCGTGGAGACGTTTCAGGAATGATGATATGCATCAGTTCTTTTGCGTAGCGTGGTAGGTCCGCAGGTAGTATATTCTCAGGAATACCTCTTAGCTTGACATTGTTCCTGCAGGACCTGTCCTCTAATTCGGCCAGCTTGGCGCGCATCCATGACTGTTCCTCTTTAATTTCATCATAGGTGTCAATGACTTCATTCACTGTGGAGGTGCAGGCAGTAAGGCCTCTCTCAACATCAGTCACTCTATCATCTAGTGAGTGGATGTCAGAGGTGATTTTGGAAAACAATGAGGAGAGATCAGTCATGAGGGAGGTCTGAAGGGAAAGTAACATGTCTTTTAGGGTGGTATCCATGACTGGCTGGCCCGAGGTGGGGAAGGAGGACATGGAGGATTGTAGGGCCTGGTTGGAGATGAAGGGATTCAGAGCCTGGGCCTCAATTTGCGGGAGCAGCGTCCGCTGCGGCAGCGTGTCAAGCCGCATTTTAGCTTTAGCTGGGCTGCCAGGGAGAGGGTACGATTCCCACGGCACGTTTGGGCCGGCGCCATCTTGGAAAACAGTGTCCCGCTCCGCCGGTTTGTAGGCAAATTCAGTCAATTTCTGGGGCTTCTGGTCGGTAAATCTTTTCCTGGATGGGTTCATCTTAGTCTCCAGTGACCCCGGTGCAAGGATGGCCATGGATGGGGTTGTAATTGCGGCCTGCGTTGCTGAATTCTGTCCCCTGGCTGATGAGCTGAGAGCCTAAGCGTCCATCTCCTTCTCCGGTCAGCCACGCCCCACCCCCAGTTGTCAGTAAATCTAACGGATATTGTACAATCAGATTGTAATATATATATAGTCAGATTTATAAAGAATATATTAATGCTAGTATAATTGGCGGCTGGTGCTCCATTTTTTGGGATTGGTCGGTCCGTCAGCCAAACCCCCCCTCCGTTTGGTTGGTCGGTATGTCAGTCAAAACCCCCCCCCCGTTGCTCAGTCGATCTTCAAACCCCACACTTACCCCATCTAGGTCGCGGGCCTGCGTCTCCTCCTTGGTGTCTCCTCCTCTGCGTCTCCTCCTTGGTGTCTCCTGCCTGGCGTCTCCTGCCTTGTGGCTTCTCCCTGCGTCTCCTCCTCAGCTGCCAATATGGTCACTTCTCCTCTCGCCCAATAGAGAATATTAATTTGCTATTGTCACGCAACTGGGTGGGCTCAGGGCGCAGTGGCGGCTGCTCCATTAGGGGCGCAGTGGTGCTGCCCCCCTAATCCATGCAACAGGCCCCTAATCTACATGCAGAGTGCTGGATGCATGGATTTCAATTGTTTTTTTAAGCACATGATTAGAGCCTGAGGCTCTAATTGACTTAAAAAAGGGTGGTTTTAAGTCAATTAGAGCCTCAGGCTCTAATCATGTGCTTAAAAAAAAAAAAAACATTGAAATCCAAACGTCCGGCATTCTGCATGCAGATTAGGGGCCGGGCGCAATCATTAGGAGGGCGGCGCCCCTGCACCCCTAATGAAGTGGCCGAACGAACATAATATGCTAAAACAGCATTATGCTTTCTGCTGAACCAGAATATTAATAATACTGACATTCAGATGAAGGACTGACATTTTTCCAGACTTTCACTACATGACATAAAAAGTAATGGTCATCATACTGGGATGGTAAAATTAGTGTCTCCTTTGCTTGGATAAATAGCTACTTTATATTTTCTAACATGTATCCTCTCCACTTGTTGCAGCTATCAATGAAATATATAATAAAAAACATACAGGTCCTTCTCAAAAAATTAGCATATTGTGATAAAGTTCATTATTTTCTGTAATGTACTGATAAACATTAGACTTTCATATATTTTAGATTCATTACACACAACTGAAGTAGTTCAAGCCTTTTCTTGTTTTAATATTGATGATTTTGGCATACAGCTCATGACAACCCAAAATTCCTATCTCAAAAAATTAGCATATTTCATCCGACCAATAAAAGAAAAGTGTTTTTAATACAAAAAAAGTCAACCTTCAAATAATTATGTTCAGTTATGCACTCAATACTTGGTCGGGAATCCTTTTGCAGAAATGACTGCTTCAATGCGGCGTGGCATGGAGGCAACCAGCCTGTGGCACTGCTGAGGTGTTATGGAGGCCCAGGATAGCGGCCTTAAGCTCATCCAGAGTGTTGGGTCTTGCGTCTCTCAACTTTCTCTTCCCAATATCCCACAGATTCTCTATGGGGTTCAGGTCAGGAGAGTTGGCAGGCCAATTGAGCACAGTAATACCATGGTCAGTAAACCATTTACCAGTGGTTTTGGCACTGTGAGCAGGTGCCAGGTTGTGCTGAAAAATGAAATCTTCATCTCCATAAAGCTTTTCAGCAGATGGAAGCATGAAGTGCTCCAAAATCTCCTGATAGCTAGCTGCATTGACCCTGCCCTTGATAAAACACAGTGGACCAACACCAGCAGCTGACATGGCACCCCAGACCATCACTGACTGTGGGTACTTGACACTGGACTTCAGGCATTTTGGCATTTCCCTCTCCCCAGTCTTCCTCCAGACTCTGGCACCTTGATTTCCGAATGACATGCAAAATTTGCTTTCATCCGAAAAAAGTACTTTGGACCACTGAGCAACAGTCCAGTGCTGCTTCTCTGTAGCCCAGGTCAGGCGCTTCTGCCGCTGTTTCTGGTTCAAAAGTGGCTTGACCTGGGGAATGCGGCACCTGTAGCCCATTTCCTGCACACGCCTGTTCACGGTGGCTCTGGATGTTTCTACTCCAGACTCAGTCCACTGCTTCCGCAGGTCCTCCAAGGTCTGGAATCGGTCCTTCTCCACAATCTTCTTCAGGGTCCGGTCACCTCTTCTCGTTGTGCAGCGTTTTCTGCCACACTTTTTCCTTCCCACAGACTTCCCACTGAGGTGCCTTGATACAGCACTCTGGGAACAGCCTATTCGTTCAGAAATTTCTTTCTGTGTCTTACCCTCTTGCTTGAGGGCGTCAATGATGGCCTTCTGGACAGCAGTCAGGTCGGCAGTCTTACCCATGATTGCGGTTTTGAGTAATGAACCAGGCTGGGAGTTTTTAAAAGCCTCAGGAATCTTTTGCAGGTGTTTAGAGTTAATTAGTTGATTCAGATGATTAGGTTAATAGCTCGTTTAGAGAACCTTTTCATGATATGCTAATTTTTTGAGATAGGAATTTTGGGTTGTCATGAGCTGTATGCCAAAATCATCAATATTAAAACAAGAAAAGGCTTGAACTACTTCAGTTGTGTGTAGTGAATCTAAAATATATGAAAGTCTAATGTTTATCAGTACATTACAGAAAATAATGAACTTTATCACAATATGCTAATTTTTTGAGAAGGACCTGTAGTTCAACTGGATACAAACACAAAAAAAAATCTACCACACACTAAAATCAGCATCATACAAGAGTTTTTTACTCATGAAATTTAATTCCTGAAGTCCTGTTATGCCGCGTACACACGATCGTTTTTTCTGATGAAAAAAGACCGATGGACTTTTTTCATCGAACAAACCGATCGTGTGTGGGCCCCATCGGTCTTTTTTCCATCAGTATAAAAAATAGAACATGTTTTAAATTTTACAGATGGAAAAAAAAACGATAGCAAATTCCGATCGTCTGTGGGGAACTCCATCGGAGAAAAAACCCACGCATGCTCAGAATCAAGTCGATGCATGCTCAGAAGCATTGAACTTCATTTTTCTCAGCTCTTCGGAGTGTTTTACGTCACAGCGTTTGGGACGGTCGGATTTTTGACTGACGGTGTGTAGGCAAGACTGATGGAAGTCAGCTTCATCGGATTTCCGATGGAAAAATCCATCGGATTTTATTCCTTCGGAAATCCAATCGTGTGTACAGGGCATTAGACTATGTGATTTTTTTCCACTCGGTAGACCTTAACAACAGGCAAGAAAAATGTTGACCTATTTGTTTCTCATGAGAATTTGCACTAGTTGTGGAGCAGGTCTCTCAGTGCAAGTTCTCTAGAGAATAATGTTTAAACTGTGTTTTTATTTCTGCAATTCTATGTAAAATCACTCCTAGAATAAGAAAATGTCCTATTGTCTTTAGCACAACGATTATCAGCTTAGTCAGGAATTTGCATGTGGCTGTTTTCAACCAACAAATGTTACAGGAATGAAAAACACTTATGGATAAATCTTGAAGATTTTGCATTTCATAGTAGATATGAATGTATATATACACATAATGACAATTATTGGATTTGACTCCTCACGTGGAGTTTCAATGTCGTTAGCAACAAGGACAGCTTTAAAATCTACATGCATTCCCTTATGACTAATTATAGTAATGCTTATATTTAGCTTTTTTTTTTTGTGACATGTATATTTTATTGGCATTCATTATATATATATTTTTCCCCTAGACTGTCTCTTATGGAGTAACTTGGGTATTTCCTCTCTGGCATGTCTCCTTGGTGGTCCTTGTTTGATCTCCTTGAGCGTCAGGATGGACATCGCTGTTTGTTTTTAACTTATCGGCTGCTGCAAAAAGAGTGCATTTTATAAATCATGTGAGTGTAATGAATACTAGTTAGCTAACTAAACTGTGAGATTTATCTGCTATAGCAATAGTGCAGTTATACCTTTATTTGCCTATTCGTAGAAGTGACTCGGTTCTACCAATATATACCCCTGAAGAAAGAAAGAATATTTTTCTGAAACACGTTGGGTGATTCTATTCATGATTGGACTTGGTATATGTATAATGACAACCACCAGGATCATGCAGAACATTGGTCATATGTATGTTGCTTTGCATGTTTTACCATTACACCAGCCATGTTTTTATGTCTGTGTTTCAATAAAGTTTACATTTGTGATTTTACATATTTTGTTCAATACCATGTTTATATTCATAACTATGGTACAATTTGTTCATTAGGCCTCAAAAGTCCTGTTATGCCCTGTACACACGATCGGATTTCCGATGGAATAAAATATCCGATGGATTTTTCCGTCGGAATTCCGATGAAGCTGACTTTCATCAGTCTCGCCTACACACCATCAGACCAAATTCCGGCCGTCCAAAATGCAGTGACGTAAAATACTCAGACGAGCCGAGAAAAATTAAGTTCAATGCTTCTGAGCATGCGTCGACTTGATTCTAAGCATGCGTGGGTTTTTTCACAGATGGAGTTCCCCACAGACGATCGGAATTTGCTATCGTTTTTTTCCATCGTTAAAATTTAAAACATGTTCTAGTTTTTTACACTGATGGAAAAAAGACTGATGGGGCCCACACATGATGTTTTTTCCGATGTAAAAAGTCCATTGGTTTTTTTTCATCGGAAAAACCGATCGTGTGTACGCGGCATTAGGGTTTTTATTCGTTTTTTTTGCTCTTTATACTGTTGTGGGATGTTGCCCCTTGACATACTCTTTTCTCTCTTTCTAATACAGGTTAGTTTCTTTGGACCTAACCTGTGTTGGTTTCTGCAGCTATCCCTGTTAAAGTTGTACTTCTCCATAACCAACCTGTTTATCATCTGGTCTTTATGCCTATTGTTTCTTACCCTTTCTATAGGATTTCTATCTCACATAAAACTTATTTCAGTTTAGCAGTTCCACCTGTCTGGACATATCTTTCTCATGTTTAGACACTCTCATGCTGGTTCATGTTGTTCATGTTGCAAAGTGCAGCTGTGTTTGCTCCTGACTCTGAGTACCAGTTCCAGGTTATTTTTATTCAGCTTACTGTAACTATGATTTCTGTCTTCTGTCTGCCACAATCTTGCCTCCCACTTCTGTATTTTTTTTTTCATTTCTACCAGCTATCAGCTGTGGTCAGTCCAGGTGTATTTCAGGACAGCAACCTGGCAGCTATTTTACAGCCGAGTCCTTCACCCCTTGCAGGGTGCACTGGTGAATACAGGACAGCTCTTTCGATTTTGTGCCTCAGCCCTTTTTTGGGGAATACATTGGATGCATTTAAAATGATAATAGGAATATATTGAGCACAGTAATGCTTATCTTGAATCCTATTAGTTCCAGGAACAAAATGAGATTAAGTTGAAGGCCCAAAGAAAATGAGTAAATGGTCTAAAATACTGGGTTGAGAGGTCATTTTTGGCTTGGACATTTTTTAAATATGTTTTTAAAATTTGGTACTGAATAAATTATATATTTGCAGTGCAGCAATGTTCATAGGTCTAAAAAATATTTTCATAAAACAAGCAAATTTTTAGAGGAGTCATATGTTGTAAATTAAATGACTGCATTTAAAGTGGTTGTAACCCCCCCAGGGCCCCCACCCACACACAAAAAAAAAAGACAAAGGCATAATGAGATAGTATGCATCCCAAACTAGCTCATTATGAAATTATCACCTTAGAATGAAGGGAGATGCCGGTCACGGCACAGGATCCTGAAGAAACGGCACTGCCGTTGACGTCAGCGTATATAGCAAATATCTCCTAAACAGTGCAAGTTTAGCAGATAATTACAGTACCTACAGGTAAGCCTTATTATAGGCTTACCTGTAGGTACAATTAAAAAGGAAGACTTCACTTCCTCTTTAAATAAGGCAGAATTTCAACAAAAATACTTTATGATACTATTTAGTCAACATGGACTCAAAGCTCAGAGAACATATCCAATGTTTTTTTTTTTTTTTAATCCATAGGACAAAGAACAGTTTTAATTTAAAACATGTAACACTAATTTTGTTGAAGTGACAGTTACACCAATGCCCATGCAATATTTTTAAATGATTGACCTTTATTTGAGTTTTTATAATTTGCCTAAAACATGAAGCATGTTACAGATGATATATTTCTAACAATATAAACCAATACATTCTTAAAATGATGCTAAATTGTTCTACAACAATCTGAAAACAAATAATTGTGAGTGTATGAGCATTGAGCAATTACCAAGTTGATTTTTGAGCTGTACGCTCATCGAAAAGTTCTGGAGTGTTTGTTTTCTTCTAGTCATTCTTATTGCAGGTGGCACAGTTTTAGATCAATGAAGCTATTTTCTTCAAATGCATATTCATGAAGACATTTACATATAATTAGTTTAATCGAAATTAGAGCAGGGCTAATTTTTAAGTGTCTAACTTAGTTTGAAAACATATCCTACTTGTGTCCCTAGGGAAACATTGCTATATGCCAATGATATCCATCACAATAAAGTGATTTGTAACTTTTTACACATTCACCCAGCCATTCATGTATTCAGCTTAATAGTTACCATGGAAACACAATCCGACAAAGTATGTATGGACATTAATATGTAACTGAAACGCCTGTGGTTTATGCTGAATATAGACAGCGATAACACAGATGAAAAAATAAAGTATTCATAATTATTTGTATACAATATAAAGTAAGGATAGCTGCATATATATATGGTAAAGGTTTTTACTCTAATGTTACATTTATTGTTATTTAGCATATATTTATAATTCAGATTTGTATTACTACTGTTACTATAACAAGCAGCATACTGTATAATATACAATGTTTTTTATTTTTTTTCCACATAGAAAACAATTGTCTCTGTTTAGTTAAATCAGAGAGGTATATAGGGACGTGGTGCAGTAAGCTGAAGAGAATAACTTTTTAACTGTCTTAAAAAGTAACTGTTGGTGCCGTAGGGGAAGCTTTTAAAATACAAAGACCGGCTTTAATTGCCAGCCACCTAATTATGTACTTCTTTAGCTTCAATAATCAGCACATCTCTTCCTTATCAACCAGTGGGTTCCAGGCTAGGGCATGCTATTAACTTTTCTCAGTTTACATAAAATTATTTGTTGGCGGTTGTTAACAACAACTCTTAAAAAGAAACCTATTTTATTTAGCTTATACATTTTCTTACACTGCAAAATGGTTCCTCTTAAAATAATATATTCTTGTCTGTTAATGAATATTAAAAGGACAAAAGTGAAGTGCAAGATGCAAACAAAAACCAAATAGGTTTCTTTGTGCTGAAGCCAGCTCAAAGAAAGACAAGTTCTGATTGGTAGTTTTTTGCCTTGTTTGAAAAAGTAATGAATAATAGGTGAGTTTAAAAAATAAGTGCATGTTAACCCTTTCATGACCAAATTACATTGACCTGACCTTTGTTTGTTGTTTTTTTTTACTATAGACTGACAAATTGATTTTTTTTTCAAAAAACATAACCTATAAATACTATAAAAATATGTTACACTTTTTACATTAATAAATTATTTGTTTTAATACTGTAATTGTACCCCCTTGATGTTTTCAGAGCTTCTGGTCTGAATAAGCAGAGTGTGAGTCAGACCACTGGCAAAAGATTGCTGTTTACACACAGAGAACAGTAATTCTTTTCTACAGCCTACAGCAGAGCACTCAAAAAAAAAAGAAATTGTAAGATATTATTATCATTTTGCTGGCAACCTCAATTTTCTAGATAACATTTTAATGTAAACTTCAAATGGACTTTTTTTTTTTAATATCTCTTTATTCGCTTTTTCTTTCCATACAAAAAGTCAATTATACATTTCACAATTTACATTGATAAAATTATACCAACATTCATTTCATTAACACCAAAACATTTGTACTCATATTCATTTATCCTCTTTTCATTCTATTGTGTGGTTACCCTACTTCCTACCCTCTTCATCCTGAAGTCGTGATGGGGTTCTCTATCCAACTTGCCCATACTCTATCGTATTTCTCCTCCTGTCCTCTATTACAATATGTCTCCCTATACAGTGGCAGATTGCTATTTACTAAATTTTTCCAATATACTATCGAAGGGGCTTTAACCACTTAAGCCCCGGACCATTTCGGGCCATTAGGACCAGGCCTGTTTTTGGGATTCGGCACTGCGCTGCTTTAACTGTAAATTGTGCGGACATGCAATGTTGTACCCAAATGAAATTTGCGTCCTTTTCTTCCCACAAATAGAGCTTTCTTTTAATGGTATTTGATTGCCTCTGCGATTTTAATTTTTTGCGATATAAACAGAAAAAGACCGAAAATTTTGAAAAAAAATGATATTTTCTACTTTTTGTTATAAGAAAAATCGAATAAACTCAATTTTAGTCATACATTTAGGCCAAAATGTATTCAGCCACATGTCTTTAGTTAAAAAAATGTCAATAAGCGTATATTTATTGGTTTGCGCAAAAGTTATAGCGTTTACAAACTAGGGTACATTTTCTGAAATTTACACAACTTTAAATTTATGACTGCCTATCTCATTTCTTGAGGTGCTAAAATGGCAGGGCAGTACAAAACCCCTCCAAATGACCCCATTTTGGAAAGTAGACACCCCAAGGAAATTGCTGAGAGGCATGTTGAGCCCATTGAATATTTTTTTTTTTTTGTCCCAAGTGATTGAATAATGACAAAAAAAAAAAAAATTACAAAAAGTTGTCACTAAATGATATATTGCTCACACATGCCATTGTTATATGTGGAATTGCACACCAAAATACATTCTGCTGCTTCTCCTGAGTACAGGGATACCACATGTGTGGGACTTTTTAGGAGCCTAGCCACGTACGGGACCCCGGAAACCAAGCACCGCCTTCAGGATTTCTAAGGGCGCAAATTTTTGATTTCACTCCTCACTACCTATCACAGTTTCGAAGGCCATAAAATGCCAAAATAGCACAAAACCCCCCCAAATGACCCCATTTTGGAAAGTAGACACCCCAAGCTATTTACTGAGAGGCATGTTCAGTCCATGGAATATTTTATATTTTGCCAGAAGTTGCGGGAATATGACAAACTTTTTTTTTTTTGCACAAAGTTGTCACTAAATGATATATTGCTCACACATGCCATGGGCATATGTGAAATTACACCCCAAAATACATTCTGCTGCTTCTCCTGAGTACGGGGATACCACATGTGTGGGACTTTTTGGGAGCCTAGCCGCGTACGGGACCCCAAAAACCAAGCACCGACTTCAAGGTTTCTAAGGGCATAAATTTTTGATTTCACTCCTCACTACCTATCACAGTTTTGAAGGCCATAAAATGCCAAGATGGCACAAAACCCCCCCAAATGACCCCATTTTGGAAAGTAGACACCCCAAGCTATTTGCTGAGAGGCATGTTGACCCCATTGAATATTTTTTTTTTGTCCCAAATGATTGAATAATGACAAAAAGAAAAGAAAATGTACAAAAAGTTGTCACTAAATGATATATTGCTCACACATGCCATGGTTATATGTGGAATTGCACCCCAAAATACATTCTGCTGCTTTTCCTGAGTACGGGGATACCACATGTGTGGGACTTTTTGGGAGCCTAGCCGCGTACAGGGCCCCAAAAACCAAGCACTGCGAACGCTGCAGTTATGTGTGTTGTGTTTGGTAAGTGACAGTGATCGATCGATACTGCACTTGGGTGGGCTGGGCTGGGCTGGGCTGGGCGGAGGGGCTAAACGCAGGCGCTAGCAGGTATCTGGGCTGATCCCGCTAACACTGCGTTTTTGGGAACCCTAAACCGCTGGGGATGCTAGTATAGATCTGATCAGATCTGATCAGATACTATACCACTAAGGGGGGTGTATGCTTTGCGCGTGGGTGTTAGCGTTACTGTCACTAACCTAACACTGCCTGGGGCGACGCAGACCCTCTGTGGCACTAAAACCTAATTGATCTCACCCGCCGGGCGATCAGGGGGGTTAAACCTTTATTGGGTTATATACGGCGGGTGCCCTGATGCTATAAAAAGCAAACTAATCAGCCAGCGTCACCCGTAACCTTTATATGGTGATCACTGGTGAAAGGGTTAACTAGGGGCAATCAGGGGGTTAAAACCTTTATTAGGTTAAATATGGGGGTACCTGACACTATATAAAAACCTGACGGGTAACCTAAATAACTAAATAACTTACTGGCTAACCAGTGACACCAGTGACGCTTATACGGCGATCACTGGTGAAAGGGTTAACTCTAGGGGCAATCAGGGGGTTAAAATAATATATGGGGGTACCTGACACTAATAAAAACCTGCGGCGAACCTAAAAAAAAATAACTGCCTATCTAAAACACCAGCGACACGAATACAGCGATCGGAAAAACAATCGCTTAGTGACGCTGAAGTTAGGGGGTGAAAGGGTTACCTGGGGGGTGATCAAGGGGTTAAACCTTTATTAGGGGGGGTTAGGGGGCTACCCTGGACCTAAAGGGGCCTAATCCTAACTGCCCTGCAACTTTTTACAATCACAGATGACACTAAATGCAGTGATCGGTAAAATAAATGATCACTGCAATCAGTGACACTGTGATTGGGGGCTTTGGGGTGACCTGGGGGGTGATCTGGGGGTGACTGGGGGGTGATTTGTGTGCCTATGTGTACCTACGTGTCAGTGGACTGTTGGTGCACTAACCTGCTTCTTCTCTGCTCGGCGCCGGGAACGAAAAGACCGCGGCGAGGGAGATGACATCACTTCCTCCTGCCTGTGTTTACATCACATGGCGGAGGAAGCATTTTCATTGGCCGGGAGCGATCGCGAGGGGGGGGCGGAATCGAGCGGCCGCCCCCTCATGCCTGATCGCTCCCGAACACTTAACGGCCACTCACTGCAGTGAAGGGGGGTCCGGATGGACCCCCCAACTGCACAAAGGCGATCACGTAGATCTACGTGATTCTGCCTGTCGGTGCCATTCTGCCGACGTAAATCGGCGGTGGGCGGTCGTTAAGTGGTTAACCTTCTTCCAACTCAACACTATTGTCTTTCTTGCATAAAAAAGTAGTAGGCCCACCTGTGTTCTCTTTCCTATCGACGTGATTTTCTTCCCTACTAATCCTAATTGGCATATTTCTGCTTCCTGTTCCAAGGATACTGATGTTACTACAGTGATTATTCTCAAGACCTCCCTCCAGAATACCACTATCTTCGAACAAGTCCAGAATATGTGAATAACATTTCCTGGAGTGCCTGCACATCTCCAACAATTTTGAGAGTTCGAAGGGGAAATCTTATATAGCTTATATGGTGTATAATAACTCCTGTGTGTTATCTTAAATTGTATCCATTTATCTCAAAACCTCCATATCTCCTCCCAGTTCTCTTCTACTAACTTTGGGACATCTCTTGTCCAACATTCGCACAATTTGCTTATGTCTGACGGTGCTGTCCTTAATAGATACGCATACAGAGTTGAGATTGACTTCTTTCCGCTCTCTTTCCTCAACATTTGCTCCAAACCTGATTCCATTAATTGTGGGAAACCCTCAGGAAATTGAGCTAACAGCACGTGGGAAAACTACATATACCTGAAAGTATAACTCTCAGGTATTTCTTGTTCATACATCACGGGACACAGAGCAGCATAGTCATTACTATGTGGGTTATATAGAATTACCTTCAGGTGCTGGCACTGGCAACTTCCAAAACAGGAAGTACCCTCCCCTATATAAGCCCCTCCCATCCGGGAGTACCTCAGTTTTTTGCCAGTGTCTAAGGTGTTGGCCAAGGTTAACATGTATTCATCTGGGCTTGTGTACAGGTTCTCTGGGCCTTAGCAAGCTATTCCGGATCCGACCAAAAAAGCTTCATAGCTAAACGGTCGGTACCCGGGCCTTGCAGAGAAGAGCAGGGTTTTGCCTGTAATGCCTCTCTTAGGAGGGCTGGACCCTGGGATCCAGAGCTCTGGTCATACCCAAAACCAAGAGGCTATCTGTGCAGGGTGCTATACAGGTCCAGGGGAGTGGAATCCTTGGGAACCCGGTCCCTGAAGGTCTAGTACAATGCCTGCCGTGAGAGGTGAAGTTTGGGCTTCTGTGGACCAAACAAAGTCCTGCGGCGGGGAAAAGGTAAGTGGGGGCCCCTCAGGAACTTGGTTCTATTGAGGGGACCCCCAAGCCTAATATGTCTTTCTGCCTGTTACCTAAAGGGTATTCCCGCTAATAGCTGTATATGCCTAAGAAATCCTAGAAATGTTTTTTCATAAGGGAAGTTTTAAAAAAACTGTAAACCTGGAAATGTTTTTTCATAAAGGAGGTTTAAAAAAGAAAAAAAAAAAAAAAAAGACAAAGGTGCGGTACCTGTGTTTGTCCACTAGAGGCCGCTGTGGAACGTCTTTTTTCTTGGGACTATTCCTTCCATGGTGAAAGTCCAGGCAGATGAGTGAGCTCTCTATCAGGGAAGCTGCATTCCTCTGTCATGCTGCCAAGTAGTTTCCTTCCATCCCCGAGTCCTGGTGAAACAGGGACCCTGGCTCCTCTCCCTACATGGCGCCAAGAGCGCACACGTGCACGCGCGCGCGCGCACACATGCTTTCCTTTTATAAGGTTTAGCTTCAAAAAAGGGGGCGGAGCCTGGCGGATGACGCGCTCTGTGAGCCCAGCGCTTCTGCGCATGTGCGGGCGTCCCAGCAGGATAAAAGGACTCAGTCCACGCTGCTTGCTATGGACACAGAGCATGAAAAGGAGCTGGTAGCATGGTATAGGGGCTTACAGCGGGCGGTTGATACAGGCATCCCCAGAAAGACGCATTAGTAGACACCCACTGATGTACATAGCAGCAAATTGCATTAGACTATTTCAGTAAGGGGTGTATTGCGGCTGGAATACCTCAGCTTTGAACTAAGGAATATGCCGCCTAAAAAACTCCGAGATATACCTCTCAGGAAGTGTAGGGGGTCTCCATCGGGCTCTGAGGATCTGGAGCAGTCATCTGCACCCTCCTCCCCTGAGAAATCAGAGGTTAATACCCATAAGGAACCCCCGGGAGTGCCAGGTACTGCGGCTGTCCTCAGTCCACCTGCTCCTGCATATATAACAGAGGAGGTTTTTTCCTCAACTCTGGAGGGATTGGAGCAGAGATTGGCAGCATTGATCGCTTCTTCTCTACAGGAAAGAAAGCGCGCCAGATCTCCATCACCTCCATTAGAGTGCCTGTTGGCAGAGCAACAGTCCCAGGAAGGGACCGACCTACCTGAAGGGGATCAGGAGGAGGTTAGCTCTGTTTTTGAGGAATCGACAGTAGATGAACCATTTTCAGCATCGCAGACTGAAAGATTGTGGGTCCAGACCCTAACTGACATGGTTCGATCTGCATTTAAAATGCCTCTTGTTGAACCATCAACTACTGCTGTCTCCTCATTGGGGTCGCTAAAAGCTCCCCAGGTTAATTGCTCCTTTCCAATACATCCATTATTGGAAGGACTTATATACCAGGACTGGGAACATCCTGATAAACTATTTGTTCCGCCTAAAAGGTTTCCGGTGATCTATCCCATGGAGGAAAAGTTCACCCAGAGATGGAATGTTCCTACGGTGGATGCAGCCATCTCTTCTGTGAACAAATCACTGACATGTCCAGTAGATAATGTTCAAATGTTCAAAGATCCAGTGGATAAAAAATTGGAATCTTTATTAAAATCTGCTTTTTCCACAGCAGGGGCTGTTACACAGCCAGCAGTGGCAGCTATTGGGGTCTGCCAAGCTTTAAAGGATCAAATGAAAATGGTCCTGAGGGATTTGCCAGACCAGCAGGCCCAGGCTCTGGCTGATCTGCCTAGAGCATTATGCTTTGCGGTTGACGCCATCAAGGATTCTATCCATCAGGCCTCCCGCCTCACGCTGTCTTTGGTACATATGCGTAGGCTTCTGTGGCTCAAAAACTGGTCTGCTGAAGCTCCCTGTAAGAAGCTCTTAGTTAGCTTCCCATTTCATGGGGAACGCCTTTTTGGCGAAGACCTGGATAAGTATATCCAGAAGATTTCCAGTGGTAAAAGTACTCTCTTACCGAGTAAAAAGAGGTCTAGGGGTCCATCTTTTAAGAGGACTACCTCTCCTATCCCTGCGACGTCTGCTACTAAGCAGTTCCGACGGCCTCCTCGGTCAAACTCAGGAGGTAAAAATCAGGGACAGCCACAGGGTAATAAAAAGCCCTGGATCCGAAGAGGTACTAAACCAGCCTCCAAGTCAAGCCTATGAAGGGCTGCCCCCACTCAAACGGGTGGGGGGAAGACTTCAGTTGTTCGCAGAGACCTGGCGGGAGACGATCAAAGACAGATGGGTGCTCTCCGCAGTAACTCTGGGATACAAGTTGGAGTTAAAAGAGTCTCCTCCGTCCCATTTTATGTGGTCAGGCATGCCAAGAGACCCTCTGAAAAGAGGGTCTCTCCTATTGGCGTTAGAACAACTATTGCTCCAAGGAGTAATTATGGAGGTTCCTATGGAAGAGTGGGGGTTGGGTTTCTACTCAAACCTTTTCACAGTCCCGAAGCCAAACGGGGACATAAGACCCATATTGGACCTAAAGAGTCTAAACAAATTTCTAAACGTCCGGTCTTTCCGGATGGAGTCGATCCGATCGGTCACCGCTGCCCTACAAGGGGAGGAATGGTTAGCCTCGATCGACATCAAAGATGCTTACTTGCATGTTCCCATCTTTCCAGGTCATCAAAAATTCCTACGCTTTGCAGTAGAAGGGCGCCATTTTCAGTTCAGAGCCTTACCATTCGGTCTGGCCACAGCACCACGAGTGTTCACAAAAATTCTGGCCCCACTGTTGGCTGATCTAAGAACACGGGGTGTAACGATAATGGCATACCTAGACGACCTGTTGTTGATGGACCACTCAGTTGCCAAGCTAGAAGTGGTAATTGTCGATACAATCAAGTATCTAGAGTCTCACGGTTGGGTCATCAACCTGGACAAGTCAGCCCTACAGCCAGTGAAAAACCTGGTATATCTAGGGCTACGGCTGGATTCAGACCAGAGGAAGATTTTCTTACCTCTAGACAAGGTATCCTCTTTGAGGGCCTTGGTCCGTCTGCTTTGTGCAAAAAGACAGCCGTCCATACGCCTGTGCATGAGGCTGCTAGGAAAGATGGTAGCATCATTCGAAGCTGTACCATACGCCCAATTCCACTCAAGGAATTTACAAAGGGCCATATTGTCAGCCTGGAACGGAAAAGTTCAGGCTCTAGACTTCCCGATGGCTTTGTCCCCTTCCGTTCGGAAGAGTCTCTGCTGGTGGTTGATCCCCCAGAATCTCCAGAAGGGAAAACCCTTCAGCCCGATATCTTGGAAGGTGGTCACTACAGATGCCAGCCTTATAGGCTGGGGGGCAGTACTGGAGCAATGGTCTCTCCAGGGCAGATGGTCAAATGTAGTAAAAACCCTGCCCATCAATCTCTTAGAGATACGAGCAGCCCGGTACGCCCTAGTAGCCTGGAGATCCAGACTCCAAGGGTCCCCTGTCAGAATTCAATCAGACAATGCCACAGCAGTGGCATATATCAATCATCAGGGAGGCACCAGGAGTCGTGCAGCCCAGAGGGAAGTAAGTCACATCCTGGAATGGGCAGAAAAGCATGTCCCATGTATATCAGCTGTCTTCATTCCAGGGGTGGAGAATTGGAAGGCGGACTTTCTGAGTCGCCAACAGTTATGCCCAGGGGAATGGTCCCTTCATCCCGAGGTCTTCCGAGCAATATGTCAGCGGTGGGGAACACCGGATGTAGATCTGCTAGCATCCAGATTCAACGCAAAGGTGGACAGACTTGTCTCCCGGACAAGGGATCCCCTCGCTTGCGGCTCGGATGCTCTGGTGTTCCCTTGGGATCAGTTCAGACTGATATATGCATTCCCTCCGCTACAATTGTTGCCTCGACTCCTTCGCAGAGTCAGGTTGGAGAAGAAGCCGGTGATCCTGGTGGCTCCAGCGTGGCCCCGAAGGGCCTGGTACGCGGAGATCATCAAAATGTCTGTGGGGAGTCCTTGGACCCTTCCACGTCGTCCGGACCTGCTTTCGCAAGGACCGATATACCACTCTTCCTTACCAACTCTAAGTTTAACGGCCTGGCTATTGAATCCCACATCCTAAAGAAGAGAGGTCTCTCTAACTCTGTGGTATCAACTATAATCAATGCCAGGAAGCCTGTATCCAGGCAGATCTACTATAGAGTTTGGAAGGCGTACATCACTTGGTGCGAGGCTAGAAAATGGCATCCACGTAAGTATGTTATAGGCAGAATTCTGGACTTCCTGCAGTGGGCTGTAGACAGGAAGTTTGCCTTAAGTACTATCAAGGGCCAGGTTTCGGCCTTGTCAATACTATTTCAAAGGCCCCTGGCTATGCATTCACTTGTCAAATCCTTTATGCAAGGTGTGACTCGTATTATTCCACCGATTAAGGCTCCCATATGCCCATGGGATCTAAATTTGGTTCTGTCGGTTCTGCAGAAGCAGCCATTTGAACCTTTGCGGCACATTTCCTTGGTTCTACTCACCAGGAAATTGATATTTTTAGTAGCCATATGCTCGGCTAGAAGAGTGTCGGAATTAGCCGCCATGTCCTGTAAAGAGCCATATCTGGTTATCCATAAGGACAGAGTAGTATTACGTCCTCACCCAGCCTTTCTTCCTAAGGTGGTATCGAGGTTTCACTTGAACCAGGATGTGGTTCTTCCTTCTTTTTTCCCCAAACCAAGCTCGGTAGAGGAAAAGTTATTGCATTCTTTGGATGTAGTAAGAGCAGTTAAAGCTTATCTAAAAGCCACTGCTCAGATTCGTAGAACGGATTCTTTGTTTGTTCTGCCGGAAGGCCCCAGAAAGGGTCAGGCAGCATCAAAATCTACTTTAGCCAAGTGGATTCGACAGGTCATAATACAAGCCTATGGCTTGAGAAGTAGACCGCCTCCGTTCAAAGTTAGGGCGCACTCCACGAGAGCAGTTGGAACTTCATGGGCAGTGCATCACCAGGCCTCCCTGGCGCAAATTTGTAAGGCCGCAACATGGTCTTCAGTACACACGTTTACTAGGTTCTACCAGGTGGACGTTAGAAGTCAGGAGGATGTCGCCTTTGGGCGCAGTGTGTTGCAGGCCGCAAAAGATCCTCATGCCTGATGGCGCCCAGCTTATGTATGGTGTATCCCCCCCCTCATGTGGCATTGCTTTGGGACGTCCCACATAGTAATGACTATGCTGCTCTGTGTCCCGTGATGTATGAACAAGAAAGTAGGATTTTTAAAACAGCTTACCTGTAAAATCCTTTTCTTGGAGTACATCACGGGACACAGAGCTCCCACCCCTCTTTTGGGGACACGTATTGCTTTGCTACAAAACTGAGGTACTCCCGGATGGGAGGGGCTTATATAGGGGAGGGTACTTCCTGTTTTGGAAGTTGCCAGTGCCAGCACCTGAAGGTAATTCTATATAACCCACATAGTAATGACTATGCTGCTCTGTGTCCCGTGATGTACTCCAAGAAAAGGATTTTACAGGTAAGCTGTTTTAAAAATCCTACTATTCCAACACTGCCTCATTTCTGCCAATGTACATAATATCTCCCCATGTGATACTATTTTAACCCCAAATTTTGTCCATGCCCCTGGGTCTTGAATCAAATCTAAATGTGGCAACTCGGGGTTCCTCCATAGTGGAGTATTTGGGGATAAATTCGTTTTTGAATACCCCTCTTTTACCATAGCAGCTCTCCATATTTTACCGTTGTTATCATGGAAGGGGTTAGATCCTGCTTAGTTTTTAATCCCCTATACAACAATCTCTGTCTAGTGCCTCCACCGATTGGACCACTGCTGCTTCCAACATTGTGGCAGAGTCAAACCCATCAGGGTTAAACCATCTCCCCACCGTCACTAACTGTGTAGCTAAGTAATACCTGTAGAAGGCTGGGAAGTCCAACCCCCCCCTGTACTACCAGTCGCATAAGTGTACTTAATTTAATTCTGGCTGGTTTATTTGCCCATATAAAAGTGGAAAACATACCATGTAGCTGCATAAAAAAACTCTTAAGCCCTGTACACACGATCGGATATCCTATGGATTTTCGTCCGATGGATTTCTCCATCGGAAATCCGATGAAACTGTTTTTCATCAGTCTTGGCCACACACCATCAGTCCAAAAACCGACTGCAACAAAACAACGGCACGTACAACACGTACGACGGCGCTATAAAAGGGAAGTTCAAATCTAATGGCGCCACCCCTTGGGCTGCTTTTGATGATTTTGTGTTACCGCGTGTTAGTAAAAGTTTGGTGAGAGCCGATTCGCGCTTTTCAGTCTCCGTGCTTTTCAGATAGTTTCCTGCTGTTCAGTTTGTGCTTGTGGGTTCGTATTTGTTCTTCAGTGTGTGCAGTTAGGTCGTTACTGCTTGGCAGTGCCTTCTTGGCCATTCGTTTACTGTTTTTCAGGTCGTTCTTCTCAGGCCTTGCTGTTCCACGGTGCGTTCTGTTTGAGTTCGTTCTGACCAGACGACCGGTTTAAAACCATGTTTGAAGTGCGTTCTCGTTCTCGAGCTCGTGCTGGCTATGGACTTGGTGTTGCGGTTAACACTGTAACCCGAGTTCAGTCCGTGAACAGGGTGAGGAGGAGTTCATGGACCAAGAATTGGTTGCTACAGCGGGACCAATTCTCTCATATGTCTCTGCTGCGGGAAATCCATGAGAATAATCCTGATGATTTCAGGAATTATCTCAGGATGACGGACCCCGTATTTCACCGTCTGTTGGATTTGCTGTCCCCCTATATCACGAGGCAGGACACTGTGATGCACCAGGCCATCACTGCCGAGCAGAGGCTTGTTGCCACGTTGAGATACCTGGCGACTGGGAGAAGCTTGCAGGACCTCAAGTTCACAACAGGCATCTCCCCCAGGCTCTCGGGATCATTATCCCTGAAACGTGTTCGGCCATTATTCAGGTCCTGCAGAAGGACTATATGAAGGTAAGTTTGCTCCTTTAACATCACATTATATGTTTGGATTGTTTGCTACATAATTTTTTTTTTCCCTCCTTCCCAAATTTGCCTGTTTGTAATATCCTTGGTAATTTTCCCCATGCATGTTTTTACCTCTATTGGTCTTTTTTTGGGGCCTACATGCCTATTTCCCTTCACTAACCTCTCCAGCATGCTATCCATGGCCGAAACACAGCTAGCCTATTTTTGTACTCAGGATTGTTTTGTCTCCTTACCATCGTAGTTTAGCAATCCCCCCCCTAAAATGTTGACAAATGTTTTATTACTCATTCAAGTTCTGCAGAGTGGTCTAGCCTTTATTTGGGGCCCCCCAAATCACCTCAAACACCCCCCTTAGTAATTTTTATAATGTCCCCTCAGGGGGGTGAGTCATGTGCTAAGTGGGCCTTCTTTTTAGGCCATGAAATACTGCCTTAAATAATAATGGTAGCCTGATGTTGGTCAACAATGTCTTTGTGTTATTTGTTTGCACTGTAAACTTAAAACGTACTAATGTCTTCTTTTTGTTTGACTCCACAGTTTCCTTGCACACCACAGGAATGGCTGACTGTGGCTGATCAATTTGCCCATCGGTGGGACTTCCCCAACTGTGGAGGGGCAATTGATGGCAAGCACGTCCACATAGTGCCGCCACCCCGGCGGGGTCATTCTATTTTAACTATAAAGGTTTCAATAGCATAGTGTTAATGGCGGTGGTGTCGGCATGGTACGAGTTCCTGTATGTGGACGTGGGGAAGAACGGCCGGATGTCCGATGGTGGAGTATTAGCTGAGACGGAGTTCGCTCACCGTCTGCAGGCTGGGGGTCTTGCACTGCCTCCAGATGCAGAGAACGTGGAAGGACTACCGTTCGTTTTCATCGCGGATGAAGCTTTTGGACTTGGACCACACCTCATGCGGCCGTTTCCCCAATGCACCCTCACCCCGGAGAGGAGGGTTTTTAATTACCGGCTGGCCAGAGCCCGGAGAGTTGTGGAGAATGCCTTCGGGATAATGGCCATCCGGTTCCGCCTGTTTCAGATAGCAATTCATTTGGCGGAATACAAGCTGAACACCATAGTTTACTGCTGCTGCATAATGCACAATTTCCTGAGACATTTTTCACCTTCATATCTGTCAACAGTTGGGCCTGAGGCCGGTTCATCCGAGATGACCATTCTGACCGGCCTCGACCCTGCCCGTACTGGCTTGGCCCCCCAAAGTGCCCGTGAAGTACGTGATAAATACGTTGAGTACTTCACGGGTAGGGGGGCCATCACAATGCCAGACCACATCTGACTATTTGTATAATCCAAATAAATTTTTATCGTATAAAAAACATGGTTTTGTCATTCTTGATTTTTGGGTTTATGTGTCTCCCAGGTTCTTGTAGTGCCAAGTGCCAAGTGTATTTATCCTTAGTAAATAGCCCCAATTGGCACTATAACAAAACATTGTTTGGGCATTTCCAAAAATGCTACTGAGCATCGAAATAACAGGATTTTTATAACAGCTTACCTGTAAAATCCTTTTCTTGGAGTACATCACGGGACACAGAGCGGCATAGTCATTACTATGTGGGTTATATAGATACCTTCAGGTGCTGGTACTGGCAACTTCCAAAACCGGAAGTACCCTCCCCTATATAAGCCCCTCCCATCCGGGAGCACCTCAGTTTTGTAGCAAAGCAATAAGTGTCCCCAAAGAGGGGTGGGAGCTCTGTGTCCCGTGATGTACTCGAAGAAAAGGATTTTACAGGTAAGCTGTTATAAAAATCCTATTTTCTTTCTCGTACATCACGGGACACAGAGCGGCATAGTCATTACTATGTGGGATGTCCTAAAGCAATGCCCAATGAGGGGGGGGATACACCATACATAAGCTGAGCGCTATCAGACATGAGGATCTTTTGCGGCCTGCAACACACTGCGCCCAAAGGCGACATCCTTCTGACTTCTAACGTCCACCTGGTAGAACCTAGTAAAACGTGTGTACTGAAGACCACATTGCGGCCTTACAGATTTGAGCCAGGGAGGCCTGGTGATGCACTGCCCATGAAGTTCCAACTGCTCTCGTGGAGTGCGCCCTAACTTTGAACGGAGGGGGTCTCCTTCTCAAGCCATAGGCTTGCATTATGACCTGTCGAATCCACTTGGCTAAAGTAGATTTTGACGCTGCCTGACCCTTTCTGGGGCCTTCCGGCAGGATAAACAAAGTATCCGTTCTGCGAATCTGAGCAGTGGCTTTTAGATAAGCTTTAACTGCTCTTACTACATCCAAAGAATGCAATAACTTTTCCTCTACCGAACTAGGTTTGGGGAAAAAAGAAGGAAGAACCACATCTTGGTTCAAATGAAACCTTGATACCACCTTAGGAAGAAAGGCTGGATGAGGACGTAACACTACTCTGTCCTTATGGATAACCAGATATGGCTCTTTACAGGACATAGCTGCTAATTCCGACACTCTTTTAGCCGAACAAATGGCTACTAGAAAAAACAATTTCCTGGTGAGAAGAACCAAGGAACTATGCTGTAATGGTTCAAATGGTTGTTTCTGTAGAACCGACAGAACCAGGTTTAGATCCTATGGACATATGGGAATATTAACCGGAGGACTAATACGCATCACTCCTTGTCTAAAGGCTTTGACTAGTGAATGCGAAGCCAAGGGCCTTTGAAAAAATATTGACAAGGCCGAAAACTGACCTTTGATAGTACTCAAGGCAAGCTTCCTATCTACAGCCCACTGTAGGAAGTCCAGACTCCTACCTATTACGTACTTATGTGGATGCCATTTCTTGGCCTCACACCACGCGATGTACGCCTTCCAGATTCTATAGTAGATCTGCCTGGATACCGGCTTCCTGGCATTGATCATGGTAGATACCACAGGATTAGAGAGCCCTCTCTTTTTTAGAATGTGGGCTTCAATAGCCAGGCCGTCAAACCTAGGGCTGGTAAGGAAGAGTGGTATATCGGTCCTTGCGAAAGCAGGTCCGGACGACGTGGGAGAGTCCAAGGACTCCCCACTGACATTTTACAATCTCCGCGTACCACGCTCTTCGGGGCCACGCTGGAGCCACCAGAATCACTGGTTTCTTTTCTACCCTGATTCTGCGGAGTAATCGAGGTAACCATTGTGGCGGTGGGAATGCATATATCAGCTTGAACTGATCCCAAGGGAACACTAGGGCATCCGAGCCGCAAGCTAGGGGATCCCTTGTCCGAGAGACAAACCTGTCCACCTTTGCGTTGAATCTGGATGCTAGAAGATCTACATCCGGTGTTCCCCACCGCTGACATATTGTCCAGAAAACCTCGGGGTGAAGGGACCATTCCTCTGGGCATAATTGCTGGTGACTTAGAAAGTCCGCCTTCCAATTCTCCACTCCTGGAATGAATACCGCAGATATGGCTGGGACATATCTTTCTGCCCATTTCAGGATGTAATTTACTTCCCTCTGGGCTGCACGACTCCTGGTGCCCCCCTGATGATTGATATATGCCACTGCTGTGGCATTGTCTGATTGAATTCTGACAGGGGACCCTTGGAGTTTGGATGTCCATGCTACTAGGGCATACCGGGCTGCTCGTATCTCTAAGAGATTGATGGGCAGGGCCTTTTCTGCATCCGACCATCTGCCCTGGAGAGACCATTGCTCCAGTACTGCTCCCCAGCCTATAAGGCTGGCATCTGTAGTGACCACCTTCCAAGAAATCGGACTGAAGGATTTCCCTTTTTCCAGATTCTGGGGAACCAACCACCAACGGAGGCTCTTGCGAACGGAAGGGGACAAGGACATTGTAAGTCTAGGGCCTGAACTTTTTTGTTCCAATCTGACAGTATAGCCCCTTGCAAATTCCTTGAATGGAATTGACCGTAGGGTACTGCTTCGAATGATGCCACCATTTTTCCCAGCAGCCTCATGCACAGGCGTATGGACGGCTGTCTTTTTGTACCCTCTAAGTGGATCAAATCTTTCAAAGACAACACCTTTCCTCGAGGCAAGAATATTTTTCTCTGGCCTGAATCCAACCTTAGCCCCAAGTATTCCAGACTTTTGACTGGTTTTTAGGGCTGACTTGTCTCGGTTGATAATTCAACCGTGAGATTCCAGATACTTGATTGTCTTGTGAACGACCACGTCTAGTTTTTTCACTGAGTGGTCTATCAGCAACAAGTCATCTAGATATGCCATTATCATTACACCTTGTGTTCTTAGATTGGCCAACAGTGGGGCCAGAATTTTTGTAAACACTCGTGGTGCTGTGGCCAGACCGAAGGGTAAGGCTCTGAACTGAAAATGGCGCCCTTCTACTGCAAAGCGTAGAAATTTTTGGTGGACTGGAAAGATGGGAATGTGCAAATAAGCATCTTTGATGTCGATCGCGGCTAACCAATCCTCCCCTTGTAGGACAGTGGCCACCGATCGGATCGACTCCATCGGAAAGTCCTGATATACAGGAATTTGTTTAGCCCTTTTAGAATTAATATGGGCCTCCCGTCCCCGTTTGCTTCGGGACTGTAAAGAGGTTTGAGTAAAACCCGAACCCCCATTCTTCCAGGGGAACCTCCATAATTACTCCTTGGAGCAATAGTTGTTCTAGTGCCAACAGGAGGGACTCTCTCTTCCGGGGATCCCTTGGCACGTTTGACCTCAAAAATGGGAAGGAGGAGAGTCTTTTAACTCCAATCTGTATCCCAAACATACTGCGGAGAGCACTTATCTGTTTTGATCGTGTCCCGCCAGGTCTCTTGCGAACAACTGGAGTCCTCCCCCCACCCGACTGAGTGGGGGCAACCCTTCAATGAATTTAACTTTGGGGGAGGTTTTGTACCTCCCCTGACCCAGGGTTTCTCATTACCCTGCGATTGTCCCTGTTTTTTACCCCCGGGAATTGACCGAGGAGGCCGTCGGAACTGTTACACAGCCGATGCCCCAGGGACTGGAGAAGCAGGCCTCTTAAAGAGGGACCTCTAACTCTGTTTTTAACCGGCAAGAGTGTATTTTTACCGCTGGAAATTTTCTGGATATATTTGTCTTCCCTGAATAAGTGTTCACCATGAAATGGGACGCTAACCAGCCATTCTTTACAGGGAGCTTCAGCAGACCAGTTTTTGAGCCATAGAAGCCTACGCATATGTACTACAGACAGCGTAAGGCGGGAGGCCTGATGGATTGAATCCTTTATGGCGTCAACCGCAAAGCCTAAGGCTCTAGGTAGATCAGCTAGGGCAAGGGCCTGCTGATCTGTCAAGTCCCTCAAGACCTGTTTCAACTGATCCTTCACTGCTTAGCAGACCCCACTGCTGGTTGTGTCACCAAGCTTGCTGTAGAAAGAAGCAGATTTTCATAAGGACTCCAATCTTTTATCTATTGGGTTCTTGAACATTTGCACATTATCCACTGGACATGTCAGTGATTTATACACACAAGAGATGGCTGCGTCCACTGTAGGGACCTTCCATTTTTTGATGAACTTATCCTCCATGGGATAGACCACCGGAAATCTCTTGGGGGGAGTAAATATTTTGTCAGGATGTTCCCAATCCTGGTAAATGAGCCCTTTCAGTAAAGGGTGAAGTGGAAAAGAACAGACAGTCTGGGGGCTTCTAGCGACCCCAACGAGGATACAGTAGTGGTTGATGGTTCCGCAAGGTGCATTTTTAAATGCTGATCGGACCATGTTAGTCAGAGACTGAACCCATAATCTTTCAGCTTGAGATGCTGAGAAAAGGTTCCTCCACTGTTGATTCCTCTATAACAGAATCAACCTCATCCTGATCCCCTTCAGGCAGGTTGATCCCTGTATGGGACTGTTGCTCTGCTAACAGGCACTCTGAAGAAGGAGACGGAGATCGGGCGTGCTTTCCCTGACAGGGAGGCAGCAATCAATGTTGACAATCTCTCTCTAATCCTCCCAGAGCTGAGGAAAAAACCTCCTCTATTACATACACAGGAGCAGGTGAACTGAGGACAGCCACAGTACCAAGTACCCCTGCGGGGTCTCTACGGTCACTTACCTCTGAACTTCAGGGGAGACTGGTGCAGCAGAAACATGCCCAAGATCCTCAGAGCCCGATGAGACCCCCTTCGCTTCCTGGAAGATTCAGTTCCGGAGCTTCTGGATGGCATATTCCTAAGCCTAAAGCTGAGGTATTCCAGCCGTAATACACCACTTTTACTGAGAATAGTCTAGCACAATTGCTGCTATATAACAGTTGGTGTCTACTAAAGTGCCTTTCTAGGGGATGCCTGCATCAACCGCCTCTGTGTGCCTTTATACTGTTGCTAGCTCTGTCTGTGCACTTCAATAGCCAGCTATGATTGTGCTTTAAAACACGCTGGACGCCCGCACATGCGCAGTAGCGCCGCGGCGCACACCGAGCGTCATCCACCCGCTCCGCCCCTTTTTCCAGATCGCCTCTATATATAGAGGCGCGTGCACGCGCACGCACGCGGGCACGTGCGCCTTCGGCGCCTTTTTTGAAAAAAATAAGGAGCTAGATGGGAGCCAGGGTCCCTGCCGCAGGGCCCGGGGATGGATGAGCGCAGCAACAGGGCAGAGGAGACAGCTTCCCAGCAGAGAACTTACCAACTGCCTGGATTTGATTTGGAAGAAAAAAATCCACATTACAAGAAAGAGAACCATAGCGGCCTCTAGTGTCTAACACAGGTACCGCGGTCTTACATTTTTTTTTTTTCTTGCCTACTACTAAAATTTTTACATTTTCTCAGTAGTAACAGGCATACACAGAATATTAGCGGGAATACCTTAGGTAACAGGCAGAAAGACAAGATAGGCTTGGGGGTCCCTCAATAGAACCAAGTTCCTGAGGGCCCCCACTTACCTTTTCCTCGCCGCAGGACTCTGTTTGGTCCACAGAAGCCCAAACTTCACCTATCACGGCAGGCATTGTAATTAAACCTTCAGGGACCGGGTTCCCAAGGATTCCACTCCCCTGGACCTGTATAGCACCCTGCACAGAAAACATCTAGGTCGTGGGTATGACCAGAGCTCTGGATCCCAGGGTCCAGCCCTCCTAAGAGAGGCATTACAGGCAAAACCTTGCTCTTCTCTTGCAAGGCCCGGGTACCGACCGTTTAGCTATGAAGCTTTTTTGGTCGGATCCGGAATAGCTTACTGAGGCCCAAAAGAACCTGTACGCAAGCTCAGTGAAAAACACATGTTACTTCTTGGCCAACACCTTAGACACTGGCAAAAAACTGAGGTGCTCCCGGATGGGAGGGGCTTATATAGGGGAGGGTACTTCCGGTTTTGGAAGTTGCCAGTGCCAGCACCTGAAGGTATCTATATAACCCACATAGTAATGACTATGCCACTCTGTGTCCCGTGATGTACGAGAAAGAAAACAAGCCACACCTTTTTGAGTCTTCCAGAAACTTTTTACTCTGTGCAACCCTTTTGTTTGGTTTTAATACAAATATGTAGAAAGTTTGAGCTCCCCATTTTTTAGTTTTTTTTGGGGGAGGATTGTTTTGCAGAAACATGCACGGGTCAAAATCATAATTTTGGGGGTAAAAACATTGAACAAAGTGAAAAGGAGAAACTTGAGATGGGGTGGTGTCACCCCTGATCCAAACCAAATGTGAAGAACCCCTTTCTTTTTGTGTCTCGAATGTGTCTTTTCAACCTGATCCCATGGCTAAGGTAAACATGTGCTATCTGCCATCATGGGGGATCAATGGACATGCTTTGGGGGTGCAAAGCCTTCCTCAAACCTACTTGAGTAGGGAGGAAGAGGTTGCACCCCCAAAACAGGGACATAGATATCCTGTGACGGCAGATAGCACATGTTGAGTCACTGTGTGCATCTTCACATTTGGGCTGGTGGAAATCCCATTGCAAATTTGTGACGCATACCAAAACACAAAAACAGGGGGGGGGTCACACTATTCTCCCCAAAATATCTATAATGTTTTTATATTTTTGCTCAATCACATTCATTCTCTTTCTCATAATGTCCATTTTGCTACTGCATTCCATTATTTCTTGAATAATTATTTTGGCACTTGCACTCGAGAAAGGAGGATTTTGAGTTCCTGACACACCACCACGTTCATCCCCTAAAAAAAAAAAAGACATTTAGAAATATGCACGCCTACATCTGTATTGACCTTGAAGTTGTGTGGACAGACACTGACCTGTTGTGGGAATAAGCTCCACCTCTCCCTCCTCCACCTCCCCTTCCTCCACCTCCGCTTCCTCCACCTCCACTTCCTCAACATGCTGCTTTTGGGCTGCTTTGGGATCTTGGGGGAGTTTAGGTGGTCTGTGCTTCCTCGTCTCCTCAGATTGTTGTCCTCCCAGTCTCCTCTCCCCTATGGGAATGCCAAAAAATAGGTATCCTTTAGCACACAGAGATTTTCGCACAGATATTATATATATTGTTTTGAAGTGGGGTACAACTGATATTTGGCCCTGAGTTCAAAGATGAACACCTGAGAGCTCTACAAAGCAGCATTTGTTTTTTTTAAGGGGCCTAAAAACAAAAATTTGAGAACCACAAAGGTATCCACTTGTGCACCTGGGTGTGACACCCTTTAAAATTTAGTCATGCGGGCAACACTATAGTATCTTGCTCCTGAACAAGCTCCTGTACTTGCTCCTGAGTGTCATCTCCTTTACCCAGAATCCATTTGAGCCTTTCATTCACATTCTACTTTAGTTACAACACATCATCTAGCCAACAATGTGTAGATAAACATTGTTTTAGGAAAATGAGGCATGGCCACATGTAGTTTACGTGGATATGTGCCAAACATGTTTTGTGGAAGACAAACATTTTTTGGGGAAGAAAAGGAAACCAAAGAAGTGGACCCTCAACTTAACATTAAAGTTGCCTTTTTGAAATGTGAAACCAGTCAATACAAGCACATGGTGCAAAACATGGAAGAATACATCTTACAATGTGAAAGAACACAGTAAAAATAAAAGCTTACTTTTTTCTATGCTTTTTTTAAGCTTCCTATACTGCTCCGGCTCCCTCAGCTTCAGGTCAGACCACCTTTTACAGAGCTGCTCCTTGGATCTCATGACCCCATATTTCTGATATAGAGTCTTCGCCACTTTCTCCATTATTTGTGACTTCCTGAGATTAGGCGTGCCGTATGGCCCATGCTTCCCATCGTAATCCTTCCTCCGCAGAATGTCCACCATCTCCGCCATCTCAGCAAATGACATATTAATCGCCTTATATCTTTTAATCCTGGATCGGGACGTTTCCGCCTCCGGGCTTTCCTCGTCGTTACTTTCGAGTAAAGAAGCCACCTGTGTCACCGACATTACGCCGTCTCCCACTGTGCGCCGAACGTTAAGGGGCGGGGAAATGCTGAAAAAGTCCGTCATGGGCGGGCGACGCGGGCGGAGTTACACACATGCGCAGGGTATAAAAATGGGAATGAAGTTATTAGGGTTGCGCGGAGTAAGAACGACCGGAAGTGCTGCAAACACCACAACTAAGGTAAGAAGGGAACTGGGGCCTGCAATGGCCTATAATGGTTCATGATTGTAAAGGCCAATATTGTGATAAGTTGAGGAGAATCGAATCTGATTTTTTTTTGTTTCCACTGGATTTTTTACTTGTAGACATAAAAAGATGAATAAACTGCGTGATCCGGATGTCATGATGATTTTGATAGAGAAATATAAAGAAATGAGAAACCTTTGGGAAGTTAACCATCCCTCTTATCACAAGAGTGCTTTACGTCGGGCAACAATCGAGAAATTGGCGGATTATATGAAGCCCTGGGTCCCAGAGGCAGACTACACTATGATGAACAATAAAATAAACAACATGCGTAATGCATACAAAAAAATCTACAAAGAAGTCCGTGTTTCCAAGAGATCAGGAGCAGCAGCAGACAATGTACTACAGCCCAAGCTGTGGTACTTCAAGCACCTGCAATTTCTGGATGACCAGATTGAGGCCAGGGAATCAATGTCCAGCCTTCCCTCAACCCTTCCTTCCACCCTTCCCTCCAGCGTTCCTTCCACCCTTCCCTCCAGCGTTCCTTCCACCCTTCCCTCCAGCGTTCCTCCCACCCTTCCCTCCACCCCTGCAGAGGTGGAGGAGGAGCCACATGTGATTGAAGAGCCTGATCTTCGCATCTTCAGCCAGGTATAGTATTTTCGTAAATAAATATTGGCCTCAAAGTACTATTGTGATGAACTTGATTTATTCTGCCAAAATGCTACCATTCCCCCCCCCCCCACAAAAAAAAAAGGGGGACCAAAATGATTGTTTAAGTATCTCCAAAAAAAGGAAACAGTCATGAGATGAAAATTGTGTGTGATAGTTTGCCAAAAAAATCTAACTATGTGCCTTTTTTTCTACACAGGATGAGGCCAGCCAGGAGGAAGAGGCGCAGGAATGTGGCAGGCAGGAGGAGGCAGGGCCAAGTGTCATGCAGCAGGTCCCCAGGCCTAGTGGCAGCACAGTGTCACAAGTGGCTCCCCTCCACATCAGACCTAAAAAAAATCGTAGGATGACACAGGTGGAGGAGGAGTCACTCAAAATGATACGTGACGCTGCTGCCATCATGAGGGCCCCCCTCAACCCTGTGGAGGGTGTGAGGGGGTTAACTCGGTAGCGGGTGTGTGTGACCCCCTGGTTGGGCTCCCCACACAAAAACAGGGCCAGCAGACGGAGGTTGTGGTTTTCAAAATCAAAAGGTGCGGTTTATTTCTCTATGTACAGTGACAAAAACACAGCAAAGCCAAAAAGAAACATAAACAAAACAAATCCTGGTCAGCTTGACCTCTGCCTAAACATGCAGGTTTCCTAACTAACAACTGGGATCAGCCTGGTGCTGTCCTAGTCCCTAAGTCCCTGGTTTAGTCAATGTCCAAACAAATAGCCACACAGGCTTTGTCTCACCGCACAGGGGTTCACTCTCCCTAGACAGTCCACACAGGTCTGGGTCCAGGCATGAGCAAACACCTAATGAAGCTGGGAGTTTTTATAGAGGCCTTAAACGAGCTGACAAGCTTCAGCTGGTCTCATCAACTCCCTGCCTGCACGACGCCCAGCACTCTCCCTAGAGGTATGAGTCATCCATGAGCCCACTAGCCTCAGCTGGGCTTCATCAACTCCCTCCCTAGTTGTATAAGTCGGCATAAAGCCTGAATCTGGGAGAAATATATCTACCCCCCTGGATGCAACCAGGTGACTTTACCTTCCTGCTGTCACATACCCCCCCCTCTTGTTTTAACCTTGGGGTTGGAACACCAGCAATCAGGCATTCATGTACTCGAGACAAAGCATCCACATTCCCCATTTTAACGCCAGGGCGATGCTTTACTGTGAAGTTGAATTCCTGTAGGGCCAGGAACCACCTATTCACTCTTCTATTTGTCTCCTTGTTTTGAGCCATCCACTTTAACGGAGCGTGATCCGTAACCATGTCAAAGTGCCTACCTAGCAGATAGTACCGAAGGGAATCTAGAGCCCACTTCACCGCTAAACACTCCTTTTCAACGGTGGCGTAATTTACCTCATGGGACTTCAACTTCCTGCTGAGGTAAATGACTGGGTGCTCTTCTCCGTTCCAGACCTGGGACATAAAGGGTGTACCTTGGTCCGTAAGCAGTTCTTTACAAATACCCACCCGGCTAAAAACAAGAGATAGCTCTTTGGCTATGGTTTTGGCCAAGGTATTTCTGAGAGGGATCGCTTCTGGATAATGGGTGGCATAGTCCATTATAACCAATATGTACTGGTGCCCCCTAGCGGACTTGATTATAGGACCTACCAAATCCATTGCGATTCTCTCAAACGGGACCTCAATGATGGGTAGAGGGACCAGCGGGCTACGAAAATGTGGCATCGGGGCCGACCTCTGACACACAGGGCAGGAGGAACAATAATTTTCTATGTCCTTCATCACCCCAGGCCAATAGAATCTCTGTAATACCCTCTCTCGGGTTTTCTCTGTCCCCAGATGACCTCCAAGAATGTGCCCATGGGCCAACTCCAACACCAACTTCCTGTAAGGTTTGGGCACCACAAGCTGCTCAACGGTTTCTTCTGCCCTTTTTTCCACCCGATACAGTAGGTCCTTCTCTACGCTGAAGTATGGGTAAGTGCAGGTATTATCTGGGTTCACTAACTCGCCATCTATTTCCACTACGTTTTCCCGTGCCTTTATTAGGGCGGGGTCTTTTAACTGTTCTGTGGCAAAATTTTCCCTGTGAACCTCCAGATCAGAAAACTCCACAGACAGTAGGTTTTCGTCTGAGGAGGTGGGCTCCTCTCCAGTTTCTTGAGTCTCCCCTGCCAATACTGACAAGGGAAATTCTGGAGAGTCCTCACCACTCTCAGAGGAGTTCTGGCTATCACATTCCTGGTACATAGGGGCACCAGGGGGGGGGGCTCAGGATCATCCCACAGTTCCCAGAACTTCGGAAAATCCCTTCCCACAATGGCATCATGCGGTAATTGAGATACTAACCCCACTGGATGAGAGAGGGTACCTTTGGGGGTCTCGAAACACACTGTAGTCACTGGATACTCTCGGGTGTCCCCATGCACACAAATAACAGCTACCTTGCTATTCCCAGAGACCTCTGTTTTAACTAATTCAGCCTTTATCAGGGTCACAAGGCTACCTGAATCCAGTAATACCACAACATGTCTACCATTAATACACATTTTGCATAAATGTTTCTCAGTTCATCGAATGGCATTGCATGCGACTGTCGCACACAGCGACTGACGTCTGTCCGTCAGAAAGTCACATTGCATGGGTTCCTCCACAACCGGGCAATTTGCTGCAATATGTCCCGCTTGCCGGCAGCGGTAGCAAACAATCCATTTGGCTGCCTCTTGAGCCCCTGACTTCCCAGGCTGTTCTCGCCAAACTTTGGGTAGAGCTCCCACCCTCTCACTCTCTCCACCCTCACCCCTTGGAATCCTCTTATCCGCCCCTGGGGATGGTCTGGTCTTAGGGTGGAAAGTCCGAGAGTCTCTGGAAGAGGCCGTCAGGTTCTCTGAAGCCACGTATTTCTCTACACGATCCACAAGACCACCGGCCGTCTCTGGGTCTCCATGGCTTACCCACTTTTGGATGGCAGTAGGAAGAGCTCTCAAAAACCGATCCATTACAACACGTTCCACAATCTCTGGTGCGGACAAAGTCTCTGGCTGTAGCCACTTCCTGCTCAGGTGAATGAGATCATACATTTGAGACCTGGGGGGTTTTCCAAGCTGGAAAGTCCAGTTATGCACACGCTGAGCCCGGACAGCCAGGGTGACACCCAGCCTTGCCAATATTTCAGCTTTTAGCATCACATAGTCTTTTGCTTGGTCAGGCTCTAGGTCATAGTAAGCCTTCTGCGATTCACCAGTTAACAGAGGAGCCACCAGTCCAGCCCACTGCTCCTCAGGCCACTTTTCTCTTTCAGCAGTCCTTTCAAATGTGGTCAAAAATACCTCTGGATCATCCTCTCCAGTCATTTTTGTCAATAAACGACTCACCCCAAAGGACGCGGTATTAGTGGGACGGCTTTCCTCACTGGTCTGCGGACGTTGCTGCATTACTGCTTCCATTTGTTGTAGTCTCTGCTCTTGCTTCTGTAACAGGTCTATGAAGCGGGCCTCAGATTGCTGCTGGGCTTGTTGCTGAGCTTCCAGACTCTGTTGGTGAGCTTGCTGCTGGGCTGCAAGGCTCTGTTGATGAGCTTGCTGCTGGGCTGCAAGGCTCCTTTGCAAACCTGCATTTGTCTGCTGTTGATTGGCATTTGCTAGAGCCAGCTGTTTCAGTATCTCCTCCATGCTGGCTTAAAAAAACTGCCACTGGTTCTCCACCAACTGTGAGGGGGTTAACTCGGTAGCGGGTGTGTGTGACCCCCTGGTTGGGCTCCCCACACAAAAACAGGGCCAGCAGACGGAGGTTGTGGTTTTCAAAATCAAAAGGTGCGGTTTATTTCTCTATGTACAGTGACAAAAACACAGCAAAGCCAAAAAGAAACATAAACAAAACAAATCCTGGTCAGCTTGACCTCTGCCTAAACATGCAGGTTTCCTAACTAACAACTGGGATCAGCCTGGTGCTGTCCTAGTCCCTAAGTCCCTGGTTTAGTCAATGTCCAAACAAATAGCCACACAGGCTTTGTCTCACCGCACAGGGGTTCACTCTCCCTAGACAGTCCACACAGGTCTGGGTCCAGGCATGAGCAAACACCTAATGAAGCTGGGAGTTTTTATAGAGGCCTTAAACGAGCTGACAAGCTTCAGCTGGTCTCATCAACTCCCTGCCTGCACGACGCCCAGCACTCTCCCTAGAGGTATGAGTCATCCATGAGCCCACTAGCCTCAGCTGGGCTTCATCAACTCCCTCCCTAGTTGTATAAGTCGGCATAAAGCCTGAATCTGGGAGAAATATATCTACCCCCCTGGATGCAACCAGGTGACTTTACCTTCCTGCTGTCACAAGGGGTTTAGTACATACTTGGCAGACAAGTTACTCCAAATGGAGGCGGGACAACGTGCCCTCTGTGAGCACCTTATATATACTGACGTACACATGGGGGCGAGGGGGCAGCTGACTGAGGCCACCCATCTGTCGCATCAGGCCAATCCTTCTCCTCCTTCTCCTCCTCCTGCCACGTAAACCACCCCCAGTGGCCCGGCCTGCAAGGGTGCGTGGACGGGGCCGTGGAGGGAACGCTGCAGAGATGCGTGGAGGGAACACTGCAGGGAAGCGTGGAGGGAAGGCTACAGGGAAGAGCAGGAGGTGATTCCCTGGCTTCGAGCTGCTCTTCCAGAAGTTGCAGGGTGATGGAGTACCACAGTTTGGGATGATGTATGTCTTTGGCTGCTGCTCCTGATTTCATGCTGTTGTTTATTTTATTGTTCATCATAGTCATGTCTGCCTTTGGGGTCCAATGACTTCATATTTTTCGCTAATTTCCGAATTGTTGCCCTTCGTTTTTTGTTTGATATTTTACCAGAATAAATGGATATTTGATTTCAGCAAAAATACTTGCCTGATGTGTTTTTCTGGGGAGTAGCAATAACATTTCCTAAATACAATGTGTAATTAATAAGAAGGGACACCAACGTCCATGAGGGAAAAATAAAAAAAAAGAAATGTGGTTGTGAGAAATTAACACACAAAAAAATGCAAAAAAAAATAAAAAAAATAAAATGTGAGGTCGGCCTTTAATAATAAATAATAATTCTTAATAAGATCGCAAGAAACAAGAAAAACATAAGTTTGTCAGAGCTCGTGATAAAGATCTGCAGCAAAAACGACATTTTAAACGACATTTTAAAGCAAATACAATGCGCTGCATTAAACGAAGCAATAACTTGCAATAACTTGCAGAATGCCGAATGTGCTCTCTCCATTAGGAACGCTAGTTTTACCAGAACGAGCGCTCCTGTCTCCTAATTCAGTCTGAGCATGTGTGTGTTTTTGATCCGATGGACTTGCCCATAGACGATCTGAGTTTTCGATCATTTTTTATCCATCGGAAAAATGTAAAACATGTTCTATTTTTTTAAACCGATGGAAAAAAGACCGATGGGTCCCATACACGATCGGTTTGTCTGATAAAAAGCATCCATCGGACGAAAATCCGTAGGATAGACGATCGTGTGTACAGGGCTTTAGGCAACCATTGTGGGGAACTTCTAAACAAATATAAACATTTAGGAAGAATCTTCATCTTTATCAAGTTTATTCGTCCTAATAACGACAGGGGCAGCGTATTACTGGGTCCAGGTTCAATAATCTGCAATCTTATTATTATGCCAAGGTACTTAAATTCCGTTACCCATTTTAGTGGTATATTTGGGGCAGCGGTATCCTGTGCTCCCTGGTCAATGGGAAATAATAAAGACTTACCCCAATTTACTTTAAGCCCCGTGAATAGTGAAAACTTATTAAATAATTCCAACACTCCTTCCAGAGATGGGCCCGCATCTCTTAAAAATAACAGCATATCATCGGCATAAAGGGCTACCCTCTCTTCCAGCCCCCCCACTCGGAGTCCTTGAATACTTAACAAAGTCCTTAGAACCTCTGCCACTGGCTCTATTGATATTGCAAAGAGTGCTGGAGAGAGAGGGCAGCCCTGCCTCATGCCTCTGTATAGCTAAAAAAAGGACAATGGTTTTCCTCCCAATTTAAACGCTCACATAGGTTTCTTATATATTATTTGTATCCACTTGATGAACACTAATGGGAATCCCATCCTTCTAAGTATTTCCCACAGAAAAGGCAATTCGATTGTATCGAAGGCCTTCTCTATGTCTAGGGAGGCCACCGTCCTAGATCCTTCCTAAATATGGTGAGTATGTATTCTACAGCCTACAGCAGAGCACTCGATTTTATGCCAGAGCTACAAAAAAATAAATTGTAAGACATTATTATCATTTTGCTGGCAACCTCAATTTTCTAGATAACATTTTAATGTAAACTTCCAATGGACTTTAATATTATTACACATACTGTATATTTCATTGGTATCTGAATGGCTTTCTTAGGACTGCAGCTCCTGTATGTATCCAATTGTCACGTTTTTTTTTTCTAGTAGGAGCATACACTGTTCAAGAAATTCCTAAATCTCAAACCTTATAAGTAGACTGTGATCCAGTGTGGATATTCTATCAACTAGTTTTCCATTCATTGGGCACCTTACCTACACATCATGTGTCTTTAAGTATATAAAATGCTCCTTTTATTTGTTCTGCGTTCTCATCCATTACAGAGCAGTAGGGATGAGCTTCGTGTTCGAGTCAAACTCATATTCGACTTGAACATCGTCTGTTCGGGCGTTCGCCAAATTTCAAACAATATGGGGCGTTAGCGCCAAATTCGAGTGGCGCGTCACGGCCCATAATTAACTGCGTCATCGCAGTGCATTGCTGGCTGATGATAGGCCAAGCATGCACTATGACCCGCATGCTTGGCAAATCACAGCGCCGTCAGTACAGAGAGCCGTAATTGGCCAAAGGAAGGTGCCTTTGGCCAATCATGGCTCAGGGGAGTAGGTACACGCCCCAAACTATATAAGGCCGCCTGCGTGTCGGCCTTGTGTAGTGTGTTGCGGCGGCGGAGAGAGTCTGAGAGAGATAGAGAGAGTTATGCCGCGTACACATGGCCGTTTTTCTCGTCGAGAAAAACGTTTTTTTTTTTCCTTTCGACGAGAAAAACGTTCGTCTGTGGGCTTTCTGCCATTTTTAACGCCGATTTTCTCGACGGTGTTTTCACCGTCGAAAAAATCGATCGTGTGTACGCGGCATAAGAGTGTCATTTCATTTCAGTTAGATAGAGCAGGCAGGCGATTCAGGTAGCTGCAGTCAGTGTACCGTATATACTCGAGTATAAGCCGAGTTTTTCATCACATTTTTTTGTGCTGAAATAGCCCCCCCCCCTCGGCTTATACTCGAGTCACCTTTTTGCGCCTGATCTCCTGGACTTTGGGGACCCGGTACCGGCCAGCCGTATGTCCCCTGGACCCAAAGCTTTGCACACATGTAGCCCCACTCTTCCAAACTTGTACAAAGTTTGTTGTCCGGGGGACCTACGGCCGGGGAGCACCGATTTTTTCAAATGCGGGCACCCCTTCCATTGACTCCAATGTAAACGGTAATTTCTCTGGTGATTTGGGGACCCGGTACCAGCTGGTCGTAGGTCCCCTGAACCCCAAACTTGGCACACATGTAGCCCCATTTCTCCTCTACAAGTGTGCAAAGTTTGTTGTCTAAGGGATCTATGGCCAGGGAGCACTGATTTTTCAAACCGGGCATTCCTTCCATAGACTCCCATGTTAAACGTCAGTCTAGTCATGGACACAGTGAGGCATGGGCACAGTGAGGCATGGGCACAGTGAGGCATGCACATGGACACAGTGAGGCATGGGCACAGTGAGGCATGCACATGGACACAGTGAGGCATGAACATGGACACAGTGAGGCATAGTGAGGCATGCAGATGGACACCCTAGGCTTATACTCGAGTCAATAAGTTTTCCCAGTTTTTTGTGGTAAAATTAGGTGCCTCGGCTTATATTCGGGTTGGCTTATACTCGAGTATATACAGTATTTAGTATATATATATGCATCCTAGGAGTTGTGTATTCATATATATACACTGTATTCTGTTTAGCTAGATCTCACTTCAGAGTGTTCATGTCATTCTCGCTGCAGTATATTAAGTCAGTGTAGTGTATACTGGCCACAGTGTGCACGTAAAGCTCACTGCAGACTATTGCTTTTCTATTACTGATAATATAAGCAGTTGATTGAGCTAACCTGCAGTTTCTTAAGTCAGTGTAGTGTATACTGGCCACAGTGTGCACATAAAGCTCACTGCAGACTATTGCTTTTCTATTACTGATAATACAAGCAGTTGATTGAGCTATCCTGCAGTTTCTTAAAGTGGTTGTAAACCCTACTAATTTTTTTTTTTTTTTTAACTAGCTGTAAGAGAAAGCCATAATGAGCTAATATGAATAGCATAATAGCTCATTATGCATCACTTACCTTAGATCGGGGCCCCCGAAGCCGTCCTCGTCTCCGTCTTCAGCCGCATCCATCGCTGCAGCGATAGCCGGAAGGTTACTTCCGGGTATCGCCGCTCCAGCCAATCACAGCGCCGCTCCGGTGCTGTGATTGGCAGGAGTGGCGAAGACGTGACTCCGCGCATGCGCGCGTGAGCCGTCGAATTCGGCTACATCGTTGAATGTTGCGACCTAGCCGAATTTGTGAATGGGGTTAACCCCATGCGCATACGCGTGACGTCAGCGTCACCGCATTTAAATGCAAATATCTCCTTAACCGCGTAGGTTAAGGAGATATTTCATGCACCTACAGGTAAGCCTTAAACTAGGCTTACCTGTAGGTCTTTGTTTATAAAGTGGGTTTACAACCACTTTAAGTCAGTGTAGTATATACTGGCCACAGTGTGCACGTAAAGCTCACTGCAGACTATTGCTTTTCTATTACTGATAATACAAGCAGTTGATTGAGCTAACCTGCAGTCTCTTAAGTCAGTGTAGTGTATACTGGCCACAGTGTGCACGTAAAGCTTACTGCAGACTATTGCTTTTCTATAACTGATAATTCAAGCAGTTGATTGAGCTAACCTGCAGCTTCTTAAGTCAGTGTAGTGTATACTGGCCACAGTGTGCACGTAAAGCTCACTGCAGACTATTGCTTTTCTATTACTGATAATACAAGCAGTTGATTGAGCTAATCTGCAGCTTCTTAAGTCAGTGTAGTGTATACTGGCCACAGTGTGCACGTAAAGCTCACTGCAGACTATTGCTTTTCTATTACTGATAATACAAGCAGTTGATTGAGCTAATCTGCAGTTTCTTAAGTCAGTGTACTGTATACTGGCCACAGTGTGCAGCTAAAGCTGACTGCAGACAATCCTTGTGTACCTACCTATTCAAATACATCAAATAAAGTATGTCTGGAAGGCCAACAAGGAAAGGCAGACACACACAGGCCAATAAAAGAGGGCAAGCAGGCTCTGTGTCTAGAGGCAACAGTGCTGGTCGTGGACACGGTGCATCCTCATCAGCACGTGGCCGTGGGGCACGCTTGTCCTTTTTTTCGGCAGCTGGCCGTGTTGAGCCGCAACATGCTGAAGAGTTGGTAGAGTGGATGACCAAGCCGTCCTCATCCTCCTCATCCTCTCTCACCCAGCCTCAGGGTACTCTGTCTGCCAAAGCGGCCTCTTCCCTTGGCTCAATGGAATCAGTCACTCCTTCCCTAGCCCCACCATGTCCTGAGGAGTCCCCCGAACTGTTTGACCACAGTGTTGGGTACATGCTGCAGGAGGATGCGCAACGTTTTGAAGGCTCCGATGATGGTACCCAGCTTGAGGAAGGCAGTAACGTGAGCCCAGAGAGAGGAGGTTCTCAAGAAGGACAGCAAACTGGCAGTCATGTTCCCCCAGCTGCAGCATACTGCCAGGTTTGCTCCAGTGATGAGGAGGGAGGGGATGATGAGGTCACTGACTCTACGTGGGTGCCTGATAGGAGAGAGGAGGAGGAGGAGGCAGCGGCACATCTCCAACAAGGCAGGATGCCCTCCAGGGGCCAGCTTAAGGGCAGCCAACCGACTGCATCACAAAGAAGAGCTCCGCATGTGCAGGGCGCTGCTGACTCGGCGCGTTTTTCCAAAAGTTCTTTGGTCTGGGCCTTTTTTGAGACGTGTGCAGCAGATCGCACCATATCTGTGTGCAACATATGTCTGAAGCGTATCAAGCGTGGCCAAAACAGCAGCCGCTTGGGCACCACATGCTTGACCAGACATATGTCGACCTCCCATGCAGTCCTTTGGCAAAACTACTTAAAAGACCCACATCAAATAACAAGGCGGACCTCTCCTTGCTCCTCATCAGCTAGGATCTCCAACCCCAGTATACCTTCAGTCCTCTCAGAAACCTGCACTGAGAGGAATGAAGGTGTAGAATTAGGTGTGCCAAGTACTTGCGGGCAATCTGCTATCGGTACACCAACCACCAACGTCAGATTGTACCAGGCAATTTTCCCTGCCCCAGCTGCTGCACTGCCGAAAGAAGTTCGCTCCCAGCCATCCACATGCCCAGCGGTTGAATGCTAGCTTGGCTAAATTGCTAGAACTTCAAATGCTGCCTTTTCAGTTGGTAGACTCTGCCCCCTTCCGTGAGTTTGTGGAATGTGCGGTTCCTCAGTGGCAGGTTCCCAAACGCCACTTTTTTTCACGGAAGGCAATTCCGGCTCTCTGCCGGCATGTGGGAGGCAATGTCTAGGCTTGACAGGGCTGTCAGCAGTAAGGTGTATATTATCGCTGACTCATGGTCCAGCAGGCATGGACAGGGACGTTACCTATCTTTCACGGCGCATTGGGTGACTCTGCTGCCAACTGGGAAGAATGCAGGACAGGGTGCAGTAGTGTTGGAGGTTGTTCCGCCACCACGCCTCCAAAATGCTACTAGTGGTGATTCTGACACACTTCTCTCCTCGACCCCCTCCTCTTCTTCTTCCTCCATGGCCTCTTCCTGTGCTGATTTGTCCTCGGAACCAGCGGTGCTCCGTAGGCGTTCAAGGGGCTACGCAAGTACGCAGGCAAAAAGATGCCATATGGTGCCTGAGCTGGTGTGCTTTGGGGACAGGAGCCACACTGGGGCAGAGATTCTGTCAGCTCTGCAGGGGCAGGCTCAGAGGTGGTTGGCGCCACGCCAGCTTAAGCCAGGAATGGTGGTTTGCGACACTGGCACCAACCTCCTCTCCGCCCTCCGACAGGGACAACTGACCCATGTGCCCTGTTTGGCTCACATCCTTAACTTGGTGGTTCAGCGGTTCTTGGCAGGTACCCGGGCTTACAGGATGTCCTGAGGCAGGCCAGGAAAGTCTGTGTGCATTTCCGCCGGTCATATAATGCCAGTGCTCGGCTGGCTGACCTCCAAAAGGAATTTAACATGCTCAAGAACCGCCTAGTCTGTGACATGCCCACCAGGTGGAACTCAATGTTGGCCATGCTGCAGCCGCTGCACACGCAGCAGAGGACCATGAATGAGTATCTGTGCCAATATGGCATGAGGACAGGGTCAGGGGAGCTTGTTTTTTTTTTCCACACCAGTGGGTCATGATCAGGGCTGCATGCACTGTCCTGTCACCATTTGAGGAGGCCACAAGGATGGTGAGCAGTGACAGTGCATGCATCAGTGACACTGTCCCTCTTGTCCACCTGTTGGAGCACACACTGCGTGGAATAATGTACAGGGCACTTGAGGCAGAACAGAGGGAGGAAGAGGAGGACTTCTTTACCTCTCAAGGCCCCCTTTATCCAGACAGTGTTATTGCTGGCCCGCCTATCACACAGGAAGAGGACGAGTACGAGGAGGATTGTGTCAGCATGGAGGTGGAACCTAGCACCCAGCATCAGCAGTAGTGATGAGCCGAACACCCCCGGGTTCGGTTCACACCAGAACCCGCGAACGGACCGAAAGTTCGCACAAACGTTAGAACCCTATTAAATACAATGGATGCGAACGTTCGAAATCTAAAGTGCTAATTATAACGACTATTATGCATGTTATTGTCCTAAAAAGGGCTTGGGAACCCAGGTTCTGCACCAGGGGACATGTATCAATGCAAAAAAAAGTTTTAAAAACGGCCGTTTTTCGGGAGCAGTCATTTTAATGATGCATAAAGTGAAAAAAAAAAGTCAAATATTCCTTTAAATATCGTACCTGGGGGTGTCTAAAGTATGCCTGTGAAGTGCCACGTGTTTCCCGTGTTTAGAACTGTCCCTGCACAAAATTACATTTCTAAAGGAAAAAAAGCCATTTAAAACTGCTTGCGGCTTTAATGTAATGTCTGGTCCCGGTAATATGAATGAAAATCTTTAAGAAAAATGGCATAGCTACCCCATCACACCCCCCCCCCCCCCACCCCAGCCCATTACCAGCCCCTTTGGGTCTTGTATGGATATTAAGGGGAACCCCGCACACAAAATAAAAAAGGCCCTATATACTCTGAACAGCCGTATACAGGCGGTGCATACAAGACAGGGACTGTAGGTTTGTTCTTATGTAGAATCTGTTTGTAATTTTGAACAGGTACATTGTTTAAGTGTAGCTCCAGCCAAAAAATCTATTTTTAAGCTTTTTGGGAAACATAGGGAAGGGTTATCACACCTGTAACATTTGTTTTGCTGTCTGTGCAGTGTGCACCTGTTCAGAACAGTTCACCTCACTTTCCGTTCTAATGACAAAAGTTTTTTGAAAATTTGGGGTTTTTATTGAAACAAGAATTGGTGATAAAGCATCAGTGGAGAGGAGACACTTTTTTTTTCCATATTAACTCTTACAGGAGAGAATTTGCCTTCCTAGGGGTAGATTTCCTCTCACTTCCTGTTGTATCCTTCCGTTTGCAAGGAGGAGTCGTTTGTAAGTTGGATGTTTGAAAGTAGGGGCCTGCCGTATATACTCTGCTGAAATTTGCCCCTTACATGTTGGTGTTGCCACAACACTGTGAGCCCTGTTGTGAATTATTAGATCAAGAATTGTAATTGCATGCCCCTGTTGAACAGGGGCTGAAAAATTGGGCCTTTGATGGTGGTGGTGGTGGTGTTGACACAACACTGTAAGGCCTCACAGTTACTCTTGGTGGGCGCAAGAATGGGCCCTGCTGTGAATTATTAGATCAAGAATTGTAATTACATGCCCCTGTTAAACAGGGGAAGAATAAATTGGGCCTTAGGCACTGGTGCCACAACACTGCAACCCCTCACAGATACTGTACTTGGAGCACAGCAATGAGCCCTGTTGCAAAGTATTGCATCAAAAATTGTAATTACACGCCCCTGTTAAACAGGGGCTGAAAAATTGGGCCTTAGGCACTGGTGCTGGTGCCACGACACTGCAACCTCTCCCAGATACTCTAGTTGGAGTGCAGGAATGAACCCTGCTGCAAAGCATTGCATACATTTTTTTAATAACACGCCCCTGTTAAACAGGGGCTGAAAAATTGGGCCTTAGCCACTGGTGCTGGTGCCACGACACTGCAACCTCTCCCAGATACTCTAGTTGGAGTGCAGGAACGAGCCCTGCTGCAAAGCATTGCATAAAAAAATTGTAATTACATGCCCCTGTTAAACAGGGGCTGAAAAATTGGGCCTTAGCCACTGGTGGCGGCACCCAGAAACAAAAATGTTCTTCCAAGATATCACCATCAATCGGATCATTGAGGAGGAGGAGGATAGTCAGTCAACATAACAGGACAGTCTCTCAGCATCAGCATCAGCCTTGAAGGGATGTGACATTTGAAAATAAATTAGTCTGTTATATCAGCTTCAGGTGTTTGGTAGCTGGTGGTGATCCAAGACTGGTTCATCTTTATGAAGGTCAGTCGATCAACCGAGTCGGTGGACAGGCGCACCCTGTGATCCGTGACAAATCCTCCAGCAGCACTGAATGTGCGTTCTGAAAGAACGCTGGATGCAGAACAGGCCAGTAGCTCAAGTGCATACTGTGCAAGCTCTGGCCAGTGATCCATCCTCAAGACCCAGTAAGCCAGAGGATTTTCGGTGGGGAAGGTGTCCAAGTCTGACCTTGCCCCTAGGTATTCCTGCACCATGTATATCAGACGCTGGCGATGGTTGCTGGAACCGATCATACCTTGGGGCTGCGGACTAAAGAATTGTCTGAACGCATCAGTCAGACGGCCACCTTCCCCACCGCTCCTTCTTTGACTGACCGAAGCCTCAGCAACTCGTTGTCCAGGACCAGGAGTTTGTAACCTCCCAGTCTCTGGGAACGCGTTGCACAGACCTTTCTGCAAGGCCTCCCGGAGTTGTCTCATCCTCTGCTCCCTCTGCGACGGTAAGATAAGGTCCGCAACCTTACCCTTGTACCGTGGATCAAGGAGAGTGGCCAGCCAGTAATGGTCCCTCTCCTTGATCCGAAGAATACGAGGATCCTTCCGCAGACTTTGCAGGATCAGGGAGGCCATGCAGCGTAGGTTAGCTGAGGCATTCGGTCCGGAGTCCTCTGGGTCACTAAGGACGACATGATCCGCAGCCACCTCCTCCCAGCCACGTACAAGTCCACGGGTTTCTTGGGACTGTAAATCATCCCTAAAAGACTGCTGCTGATGATGCTGAGTGCCAGGCTCCACCTCCATGCTGACACAATCCTCTTCCACCTCCTCCTCCTCCTATTCCTCCTCTTCCTGTGCGATGGGTGGGACAGAAGGAACACTGTCTGGGTAAAGGGGGCCTTGAGAGACAAGGAAGTCCTCCTCTTCCTGCCTCTGTTCTGCCTCAAGTGCCCTGTCCATTATTTCAGGCAGCGCATGTTCCAACAGGTGGACAAGAGGTACAGTGTCACTGATGCATGCACTGTCACTGCTCACCATCCTCGTGGCCTCCTCAAATGGTGCCAGGACAGTGCATGCATCCCTGATCATGCCCCACTGGCGTGGTGAAAAAAACCCGAGCTCCCCTGACCCTGTCCTGGTGCCGTATTCGCACAGGTACTCATTGATGGCCCTCTGCTGCGTGTGCAGCCGCTGCAGCATGGCCAACGTTGAGTTCCACCTGGTGGGCATGTCACATATAAGGCGGTTCTTGGACAGGTTCAACTCCTTTTGCAGCTCAGCCAGGCGAGCACTGGCATTATAAGATCTGCGGAAATGCACACAGACTTTCCTGGCCTGCCTCAGGACATCCTGTAAGCCCGGGTACCTGCCCAAGAACCGCTGCACCACCAGGTTAAGGACGTGAGCCACACAGGGCACATGGGTCAGTTGTCCCTGTCGGAGGGCGGAGAGGAGGTTGGTGCCATTGTCGCAAACCACCATTCCTGGCTTAAGCTGGCGTGGCTTCAACCACCTCTCGGCCTGCCCCTGCAGAGCAGACAGAACCTCTGCCCCAGTGTGGCTCCTGTCCCCCAAATACACCAGCGCAAGCACGGCATGGCATCTTTTTGCCTGCGTACTTGCGTAGCCCCTTGAACGCCTACGGAGCACCGCTGGTTCCGAGGACAAAGCACAGGAAGAGGCCATGGAGGAAGAAGAAGAGGAGGGGGTGGAGGAGAGAGGTGTGTCACAACCAGTAGTAGCATTTTGGAGGCATGGCGGCGGAACAACCTCCAACACTACTGCACCTTGTCCTGCATCCTTCCCAGCTTCCAAAAGAGTGACCCAATGGGCCGTGAAAGAAAGGTAACGTCCCTGTCCATGCCTGCTGGACCATGAGTCAGCGGTAATATGCACCTTACCACTGACCGCCCTGTCCAGCGAGGCCAAGACATTGCCTTTAACATGCCGGTAGAGAGCCGGAATCGCCTTCCATGAGAAAAAGTGGCGTTTGGGAACCTGCCACTGAGGAACCGCACATTGCACAATTTCACGGAAGGGGGCCGAGTCTACCAACTGAAAAGGCAGCAGTTGAAGTGCTAGCAATTTAGCCAAGCTAGCATTCAACCACTGGGCATGTGGATGGCTGGGAGTGAACTTCTTTCGACAGTCCAGCAGCTGGGGCAGGGAAATTTGCCTGCTAGAATCGGATGTCGGTGTACTGCTAGCAGAGTGCCCGCAAGTACTTGCTTGTGACACACCTAATTCTACACCTTCATTCCTCTCAGTGCAGGTTTCAGAGAGGACTGAAGGTATAGTGGGGTTGGAGATCCCAGCTGATGCGGTGCAAGGAGAGGTCCGCTTTGTTCTTTGGTGTGGGTCTTTAAGGTAGGCTTGCCAACGAGCTGCATTACAGGTCAACATATGTCTGGTCAAGCATGTGGTGCCCAAGCGGGTGATGTTTTGGCCACGCGATATACGCTTGAGACATATGTTGCAAACAGCAGCTGTGCGATCTGATGCACTTGACTCAAAAAAGGGCCACACCAAAGAACTTTTTGAATAACGGGCAGAGGCAGCGCCCTGCACAGGCGGAGCTCTGCGGTGTAATTCCATCGGTGTGCTGCCCTTATGCTGGCCCCCCGAGGGCATCCTGCCTCGTTGGAGATTTGCCTCCTCCTCATCCTCCTCCTCCTCCTCCTCTCTCCTATTAGGCACCCACGTGGAGTCAGTGACCTCATCATCCCCTCCCTCCTCATCACTGGAGCCCATCTGGCAGTATGCTGCAGCTGCTGGAGCATGACTGCCAGATTGGTGTCCTTCTTGAGCATCCCCTCTCTCTGCTCTCACGCTACTGCCTTCCTCTAGCTGGGTATCATCATCAGACCCTTCAAAACGCTGGGCATCCTCCTGGAGCATGTACCCAACACTGTGCTCAAACAGTTCGGGGGACTCCTCAGGAGGACATGGTTGGTCTAGGGAAGGAGTGACTGATGATGACATTGATACCAGGGAAGAGGACGCTTTGGCAGCTGCTTTGCCAGTACCCTGAGCCTGGGTGAGAGAGGATGAGGAGGATGAGGAGGGCTTGGTCATCCACTCTACCAAGTCTTCGGCATGATGCAGCTCAACACGTCCAGCTGCCGAAAAGAAGGACAAGCGTGTCCCATGGCCACGTGTTGATGGCGATGCACCGTGTCCACGACCAGCACTGTTGTCTCTAGACACAGATCCTGCTTGCCCTCTTTTATTGGCTCCTGACTGTCTGCCTCTCCTTGTTTGCCCTCCAGACATTCTAATGGCCTGCAGGGAGATGGGAAAACCGGCAATAAGGCCTAGCTTCAGGAGTATATTTTGCAGGAATCACACTACGCCTACTGTAAGTGCTGCAAATGCCTGTTGGTGTAAAACACTAGGAAAACACAGCAATAAGGCCTAGCTTCAGGAGTATATTTTGCGGAAATCACACTACGCCTGCTGTAAGTGCTGCAAATGCCTGTTGGTGTAATACACTAGGAAAACACAGCAATAAGGCCTAGCTTCAGGAGTATATTTTGCAGGAATCACACTACGCCCGCTGTAAGTGCTGCAAATGCCTGTTGGTGTAACACACCAGGAAAACACAGCAATACGGGCTAACTTCAGGTGTATAATGTGCAGGAGGCACACTCCGCCCGCTGTAAGTGCTGCAAATGCCTGTTGGTGTAACACACCAGGAAAACACAGCAATACGGGCTAACTTCAGGTGTATAATGTGCAGGAGGCACACTCCGCCCGCTGTAAGTGCTGCAAATGCCTGTTGGTGTAACACACTAGGAAAACACAGCAATAAGGCCTAGCTTCAGGAGTATATTTTGCAGGAATCACACTACGCCTGCTGTAAGTGCTGCAAATGCCTGTTGGTGTAACACACTAGGAAAACACAGCAATAAGGTCTAGCTTCAGGAGTATATTTTGCAGGAATCACACTACGCCTGCTGTAAGTGCTGCAAATGCCTGTTGGTGTAACACATCAGGAAAACACAGCAATACGGGCTAACTTCAGGTGTATAATGTGCAGGAGGCACACTCCACCCGCTATAAGTGCTGCAAATGCCTGTTGGTGTAACACACCAGGAAAACACAGCAATACGGGCTAACTTCAGGTGCATAATGTGCAGGAGGCACACTCCGCCCGCTGTAAGTGCTGCAAATGCCTGTTGGTGTAACACACCAGGAAAACACAGCAATACGGGCTAACTTCAGGTGTATAATGTGCAGGAGGCAAACTCCGCCCGCTGTAAGTGCTGCAAATGCCTGTTGGTGTAACACACCAGGAAAACACAGCAATACGGGCTAACTTCAGGTGCATAATGTGCAGGAGGCACACTCCGCCCGCTGTAAGTGCTGCAAATGCCTGTTGGTGTAACACACTAGGAAAACACAGTAATACGGGCTAACTTCAGGTGTATAATGTGCAGGAGGCAAACTCCGCCCGCTGTAAGTGCTGCAAATGCCTGTTGGTGTAACACACTAGGAAAACACAGCAATAAGGCCTAGCTTCAGGAGTATATTTTGCAGGAATCACACTACGCCTGCTGTAAGTGCTGCAAATGCCTGTTGGTGTAACACACCAGGAAAACACAGCAATACGGGCTAACTTCAGGTGTATAATGTGCAGGAGGCACACTCCGCCCGCTGTAAGTGCTGCAGATGCCTGTTGGTGTAACACACCAGGAAAACACAGCAATACGGGCTAACTTCAGGTGTATAATGTGCAGGAAGCACACTCCACCCGCTGTAAGTGCTGCAAATGCCTGTTGGTGTAACACACTAGGAAAACACAGCAATAAGGCCTAGCTTCAGGAGTATAATGTGCAGGAGGCACACTCCGCCCGCTGTAAGTGCTGCAAATGCCTGTTAGTGTAACACACCAGGAAAACACAGCAATAAGGGCTAGCTTCAGGTGTATACTGTGCAGGAGGCGCAACAATGACACTGACACTGTCCCCTGCCTATCCTTCTCTCTCCCTGCACACAAGGTTTATCAAAGAATATGACACTGACACTCTCCCTGCCTATCCTTCTCTCTCCCTGTGCACAAGGTTTAGTAAAGAATATGACACTGACACTGTCCCCTGCCTATCCTTCTCTCTCCCTGCACACAAGGTTTATCAAAGAATATGACACTGACACTCTCCCTGCCTATCCTTCTCTCTCCCTGCACACAAGGTTTAGCAAAGAATATGACACTGACACTGTCCCCTGCCTATCCTTCTCTCTCCCTGCACACAAGGTTTATCAAAGAATATGACACTGACACTCTCCCTGACTATCCTTCTCTCTCCCTGCACACAAGGTTTAGCAAAGAATATGACACTGACACTGTCCCCTGCCTATCCTTCGCTCTTCCTGCACACAAGGTTTAGCAAAGAATATGACACTGACACTCTCCCTGCCTATCCTTCTCTCTCCCTGCACACAAGAATAGCACAAAGAATATCAACACTGTCCCTGCCTATCCTTCTCTTTCCCTGCGCCGGAACACACTACACAAGGCCGCCACGCTGGCGGCCTTTTATAGTGTGGGGCGTGTGCTAAACCCCCTGAGCTATAATTGGCCACAGGCAACCTGCCTGTAGCCAATTATGGCTCTCCTAGCTGCCGGCGCTGTGATTGGCCAGGCATGCGGGGTCACAGTGCATGCTTGGCCAATCACAGCGCCGGGATTGCACTGCGATGGCGCAGTGTATTGTGGGCCGTTCGCGTCACTCGAATTTGGCGCGAACGGGCCAAATCGTTCGATGTTCGCCGAACGGTCGAACAGCCGATGTTCGAGTCGAACGTATGTTCGACTCGAACACCAAGCTCATCCCCAATCAGCAGCAGTCTTCAAGGGATCAATTACAGTCCCAAGAAACCCAGGGACTTGTACGTGGCTGAGAGGAGGTGGCTGCGGATCATATCGTCCTTAGTGACCCAGAGGACTCCGGACCAAATGCCTCAGCAAACCTACGCTGCATGGCCTTCCTTATCCTGCAAAGCCTGCGGAAGGATCCTCGTATTCGTGGTATCAAGGAGAGGGATCATTACTGGCTGGCAACCCTCCTTGATCTATGTTACAAGGGTGAGGTTGCGGACCTTATCTTGCCATCGCAGAGGGAGCAGAGGATGAAATATTTTCGGGAGGCCTTGCAGAAAGGTTTGTGCAACGCGTTCCCAGAGCCTGGGAGGTTACAAATTCCTGGTCCTGGACAACATGTTGCTGAGGCTTCAGTCAGTCACAGAAGGAGCGGTGGAGAAGGTAGCTGTCTGACCAATGCGTTCAGACAATTTTATAGTCCGCAGCCCCAAGGTATGATCGGTTCCAGCAACCATCGCCAGCGTCTGATTTACATGGTGCAAAAATACCTATGGGCAAGATCAGACTTGGTCACCTTTCCCACCGAAAGTCCTCTGAGTTACAGGGTCTTGAGGATGGATAACTGGCCAGAGCTTGCACAGTATACAATTGAGGTACTGGCCTGTCCTGCATCCAGCGTTCTTTCGGAACGCACATTCAGTGCTGCTGGAGGCTTTGTAACCGATCACAGGGTGCGCCTGTCCACCGTCTCGGTCGATCGGCTGACCTTCATAAAAATGAATCAGTGTTGGATCACCACCAGTTACCAAGCACCTGATGCTGATGTAACCGAATATTTTTTTTTTGAATATCAGATTCCTTCAAAACTGCCTATGCTGATGCTGAGTGACTATCCTTTTATGCTGAGGGACTATCCTTTTCCTCCTCAATGATCATGCTGATAGCTTGTAAGAACATTTTTGGTTCTGGGCACCACCACCAGTGGCTCATTCCTGCGCTCCAACTAGAGTTTCTGTGAGGGGTTGCAGTGTTGTGGCACCAGCACCAGTGGCCAAGGTCCAATTTTTCTGCCCCTGTTTAACAGGGGCGTGTGATTACAATTTAATAAAGAGCGGTTTTCCCCGATGGGGCTTTGGACAGCAATATGGATGTAATCAAAAAATGATCTATCGAATAGTAGCATAAAAAATATTTAATTGAGGGTTGTCAAATGTCACAGTTGAATTACAGTAAATAAAACATGTAAAACGGTCTGGCCAGATAAATTACTGCATATTCCAATAATACCATACATGCAGAATGAAAAACAAGATTACATAGCAAATTTTTGTGGGTGTGAACCTGACGCGTTTCGACCATAAGGTGGACATCTTTAGGGGGATCGTTGACTCTAAGAGACATATAAATTAACTTCAGATATTCAAAACATATAATCATACATCACAATACAGGTATAGCATGGCAATATAATTACCGCTTGAAGGTGGAGTAGACAGTTGCATGGCCAGGAATGTGAGGAAACCGTGGAGCAATCCGGAGGATCATGTGACCGCTCCCACCCCCCCATAAGGGGAAGGAGCCCAACCCAATGGGCTTACAAGAAGTCACACTGGTGATGCCTGCCAGAGGGCAGGAGAGGACAGGAGAAGCGGCACATACAACAAGTTCCCAAATTAATGACCATATATTGAATAAAAAGATTGGGTAAATCTTAGCTGAATTGCAAGAGTACTAAATTAAAACTATATATATTAAATATATAGACTAGCTGCGATCTTATCTATCAACGTATGAACATCAAGTTTTCCTAGGGTTACAGAAATATAGTTGGTCAATATAAATGAAATGGTAATGGTACTTAAATCATGGGTGAAGAAATTAGGAGTGAGGAGTGGAAGTAAAAAATGTAGGTGTCATTGAAGTGATAATAATAGCGCAAGCTGCAATGTGATGGGTCAAACTGCCCATAAAGGGCAGTGAGGTAGTGAAAAGTGTTGGTAATATTAATGTATACAGTGGATAGATTAAATTGTATGTAAACAACTGATAAATCATGTGAGAAAATGTAGAAAAATAGGATTTTTATAACAGCTTACCTGTAAAATCCTTTTCTTGGAGTACATCACGGGACACAGAGCGACATAGTCATTACTAATGGGTTATATAGATACCGTCAGGTGCTGGCACTGGCAACTTCCAAAACCGGAAGTACCCTCCCCTATATAAGCCCCTCCCATCCGGGAGCACCTCAGTTTTGTAGCAAAGCAATAAGTGTCCCCAAAGAGGGGCGGGAGCTCTGTGTCCCGTGATGTACTCCAAGAAAAGGATTTTACAGGTAAGCTGTTATAAAAATCCTATTTTCTTTCTCGTACATCACGGGACACAGAGCGACATAGTCATTACTAATGGGATGTCCTAAAGCAATGCCAAATGAGGGGGGGATACACCATATATAAGCTGAGCGCTATCAGACATGAGGATCTTTTGCGGCCTGCAACACACTGCGCCCAAAGGCGACATCCTCCTGACTTCTAACGTCCACCTGGTAGAACCTAGTAAACGTGTGAACTGAAGACCATGTTGCGGCCTTACAGATTTGAGCCAGGGAGGCCTGGTGATGCACTGCCCATGAAGTTCCAACTGCTCTCGTGGAGTGCGCTCTAACTTTGAACGGAGGCGGTCTCCTTCTCAAGCCATAGGCTTGTATTATGACCTGTCGAATCCACTTGGCTAAAGTAGATTTTGACGCTGCCTGACCCTTTCTGGGGCCTTCCGGCAGAATAAACAAAGTATCCGTTCTGCGAATCTGAGCAGTGGCTTTTAGATAAGCTTTAACTGCTCTTACTACATCCAAAGAATGCAATAACTTTTCCTCTACCGAAGTAGGTTTGGGGAAAAAAGAAGGAAGAACCACATCTTGGTTCAAATGAAACCTCGATACCACCTTAGGAAGAAAGGCTGGATGAGGACGTAACACTACCTTGTCCTTATGGATAACCAGATATGGCTCTTTACAGGACATAGCTGCTAATTCCGACACTCTTTTAGCCGAACAAATGGCTACTAGAAAAATCAATTTCCTGGTGAGAAGCACCAAGGAAATATGCTGTAATGGTTCAAATGGTTGTTTCTGTAAAACCGACAGAACCAAGTTTAGATCCCATGGACATATGGGAATATTAACCGGAGGACTAATACGCATCACTCCTTGTATAAAGGCTTTGACTAGTGAATGCGAAGCCAAGGGCCTTTGAAAAAATATTGACAAGGCCGAAATCTGACCCTTGATAGTACTCAAGGCAAGCTTCCTATCTACAGCCCATTGTAGGAAGACCAGAATCCTACCTATTACGTATTTACGTGGATGCCATTTCTTGGCCTCACACCAGGCGATGTACGCCTTCCAGATTCTATAGTAGATCTGCCTGGATACCGGCTTCCTGGCATTGATCATGGTAGATACCACAGCATTAGAGAGCCCTCTCTTTTTTAGAATGTGGGCTTCAATAGCCAGGCCGTCAAACCTAGGGCTGGTAAGGAAGGGTGGTATATCGGTCCTTGCGAAAGCAGGTCCAGACGATGTGGGAGGGTCCAAGGACTCCCCACAGACATTTTTACAATCTCCACGTACCATGCTCTTCGGGGCCACGCTGGAGCCACCAGAATCACTGGTTTCTTTTCTACCCTGATTCTGCGGAGTAATCGAGGTAACAATTGTGGCGGTGGGAATGCATATATCAGCTTGAACTGATCCCAAGGGAACACTAGGGCATCCGAGCCGCAAGCTAGGGGATCCCTTGTCCAAGAGACAAACCTGTCCACTTTTGTGTTGAATCTGGATGCTAACAGATCTACATCCGGTGTTCCCCACCGCTGACATATTGTCCGGAAAACCTCGGGATGAAGGGACCCTTCCTCTGGGCATAATTGTTGGCGACTTAGAAAGTCCGCCTTCCAATTCTCCACTCCTGGAATGAATACCGCAGATATGGCTGGGACATATCTTTCTGCCCATCTCAGGATGTAATTTACTTCCCTTTGGGCTGCACGACTCCTGGTGCCCCCCTGACGATTGATATATGCCACTGCTGTGGCATTGTCTGATTGAATTCTGACAGGGGACCCTTGGAGTTTGGATGTCCATGCTACTAGGGCATACCGGGCTGCTCGTATCTCTAAGAGATTGATGGGCAGGGCCTTTTCCGCATCCGACCATCTGCCCTGGAGAGACCATTGCTCCAGTACTGCTCCCCAGCCTATAAGGCTGGCATCTGTAGTGACCACCTTCCAGGAAATCGGACTGAAGGATTTCCCTCTTTCCAGATTCTGGGGAACCAACCACCAGCGGAGGCTCTTGCGAACGGAAGGGGACAAGGACATTGGTAAGTCCAGAGCCTGAACTTTTTTGTTCCAGGCTGACAGTATGGCCCTTTGCAACTTCCTTGAATGGAATTGACCGTAGGGTACTGCTTCGAATGATGCCACCATTTTTCCCAGCAGCCTCATGCACAGGCGTATGGATGGCTGTCTTTTTGAACCCACTAAGTGGATCAAATCTCTCAAAGACGACCCCTTTTCTTGAGGCAAGAAAATTTTTCTCTGGTCTGAATCCAGCCTTAGCCCCAAGTATTCCAGACTTTTGACTGGTTTTAGGGCTGACTTGTCTCGGTTGATAATCCAACCGTGATATTCCAGATACTTGATTGTCTCGTGAACAACCACTTCTAGTTTTTCCACTGAGTGGTCTATCAGCAACAAGTCGTCTAGATATGCCATTATCGTTACACCTCGTGTCCTTAGATTGGCCAATAATGGGGCCAGAATTTTTGTGAACACTCTTGGTGCTGTGGCCAGACCGAAGGGTAAGGCTCTGAACTGAAAATGGCGCCCTTCTACCGCAAAGCGTAGAAATTTTTGGTGGGCTGGAAAGATGGGAATGTGCAAATAAGCATCTTTGATGTCGATCGAGGCTAACCATTCCTCCCCTTGTAGGGCAGTGGCTACCGATCGGATCGACTCCATCCGGAAAGTCCTGATATGTAGGAATTTGTTTAGCCCTTTTAGATTTAATATGGGCCTCACGTCCCCGTTTGGCTTCGGGACTGTAAAGAGGTTTGAGTAAAACCCGAACCCCCATTCTTCCAGGGGAACCTCTATAATTACTGCTTGGAGCAATAATTGTTCTAGTGCCAACAGGAGGGATCCTCTCTTCTGGGGATCCCTTGGCACGTTTGACCTTATAAAGCGGGAAGGAGGGGAGTTTTTTAACTCCAATTTGTATCCCAGATTTACTGCGGAGAGCACCCATCTGTCTCAGGTCGTGTCCCGCCAGGTCTCTGTGAACAACTGAAGTCTTCCCCCCACCCGATTGGGTGGGGGCAACCCTTCATGCATTTGACTTTGGGGGAGGTTTTGTACCTCTCCTGCTCCAGGGCTTCTTGTTACCCTGCAATTGTCCCTGATTTTTACCTCCGGGATTAGACCGAGGAGGCCGTCGGAACTGTTTTACAGCCGATGTCCTAGGGACTGGAGAAGCAGGCCTCTTAAAAGAGGGACCTCTAACTCTACTTTTAACCGGCAAAAGTGTTCTTTTACCGCTGGAAATTCTCTGGATATATTTGTCCAGGTCTTCCCCGAATAAGCGTTCACCATGAAATGGGAAGCTGACCAGCAATTTTTTACAGGGAGCTTCAGCAGACCAGTTTTTGAGCCATAGAAGCCTGCGCATATGTACTACAGACAGCGTAAGGCGGGAGGCCTGATGGATTGAATCCTTTATAGCGTCCACCGCAAAGCATAAGGCTCTAGGTAGATCAGCTAGGGCAAGAGCCTGCTGATCTGGCAAGTCCCTTAAGACCTGTTTCAACTGATCCTTCACTGCTTGGCAGACCCCAATAGCTGCCACTGCTGGTTGTGTCACCAATCCTGCTGTAGAAAAAGCAGATTTTAATAAGGACTCCAATTTTTTATCTATTGGGTCCTTGAACATTTGGACATTATCCACCGGACATGTCAGTGATTTATTCACACAAGAGATGGCTGCGTCCACTGTAGGGACCCTCCATTTTCTGATGAACTTATCCTCCATGGGATAGACCACCGGAAATCTCTTGGGGGGAGTAAATATTTTGTCAGGATGCTCCCAATCCTGGTAAATGAGCCCTTCCAGTAAAGGATGGATCGGAAAGGAACAAACAGTCTGGGGAGCTTTTAGCGACCCCAACGAGGAGACAGAAGTGGATGATGGCTCCGCAAGTGGCATTTTAAATGCTGATCGGACCATATTAGTCAGGGACTGAACCCATAACCTTTCAGCATGTGATGCTGAGAACGGCTCTTCCACTGTTGATTCCTCTACAACCGAATCGACCTCATCCTGATCCCCTTCAGGTAGGTTGATCCCTGTATGGGACTGTTGCTCTGTTAACAGGCACTCTGAGGGAGGAGACGGAGATCGGGCGCTTTTCTCCTGTGACAGGGAAGCCGCGATCAATGCTGACAATCTCTCTTCCAGCCCTCCCAGAGCTGAGGAAAAAACCTCCTCTGTTACATACACAGGAGCAGGTGAACTGAGGACAGCCACAGTACCAGGTACTCCTGAGGGTGCTCTACGGTCACTAACCTCTGATTCTTCAGGGGAGACTGGTGCAGCCGAAGCATGCCCACGATCCTCAGAGCCCGATGGAGACCCCCTATTCCTCCTGGAATTTCTAGTCCCGGAGTTTTTAGACGGCATATTCCTAAGCCACAAAGCTGAGGTATTCCAGCCGAAATACACCAGTTACTGACAATAGTCTAGCATAAATGCTGCTATAAGAGACAGTTGGTGTCTACTAATGTGCCTTTCTAGGGGATGCCTGTATCAACCGCTTGCTGTATGCCTTCTTTAAATGTTGCCAGCTCTGTCTCTGTACTTCATAGCCAGCTCACCACACAAAATTGTGGTTTTTTACATGCTGGGACGCCCGCACATGCGCAGAAGCGCTGCGGCGCGCACAGAGCGTCATCCCCCAGGCTCCGCCCCCTTTCCCGGCTCACCTCTATATATAGAGGCGCGTGCACGTGCCCGCGCGCGGCCACGTGCGCCTTCGGCGCTAATTTCGAAAATGGGAACCAGGGACAAGAGCCAGGGCCCCTTTGCCGCAGGCCGGGGGATGGACGAGCATTGCAACATGGCAGAGGAAGCAGTTTCCCATAAGAGAACTCACCATCTGCCTGGACTCGCTCTGATAAGAAGAAACTAGTCCACATGACAAGAAACGTTCCACAGCGGCCTCTAGTGGACAAACACAGGTACCGCAGTCTAATATATATATAAAAAAAAATTATTATTTTTTTTTTTTTTTTTTTTCTTGACCACCATTAAAAATTATTACATTTTTTTAGTAGTTACAGGCATGCACAGAATTTTGCGGGAATACCATTAGGTAACAGACAGAAAGACAAATTAGGCTTGGGGGTCCCCCAATAGAACCAAGTTCCTGGGGGCCCCCACTTACCTGTTCCCCGCCGCAGGACTTTGTTTGGTCCACAAAAGCCCAAACTTCACCTATCACGGCAGGCATTGTAATCAAACCTTCAGGGACCGGGTCCCCAAGGATTCCACTCCCCTGGACCTGTATAGCACCCTGCACAGAAAACATCTTGGTCGTGGGTATGACCAGAGCTCTGGATCCCAGGGTCCAGCTCTCCTAAGAGAAGCATTACAGGCAAAACCTTGCTCTTCTCTGCAAGGCCCGGGTACCGACCGTTTAGCTATGAAGCTTTTTTGGTCGGATCCGGAATAGCTTACTGAGGCCCAAAAGAACCTGTACGCAAGCTCAGTGAAAAACACATGTTTCTTCTTGGCCAACACCTTAGACACTGGCAAAAAACTGAGGTGCTCCCGGATGGGAGGGGCTTATATAGGGGAGGGTACTTCCGGTTTTGGAAGTTGCCAGTGCCAGCACCTGACAGTATCTATATAACCCATTAGTAATGACTATGTCGCTCTGTGTCCCGTGATGTACGAGAAAGAAATATATACCGGTATGTAAATGTGAAAAAAATCCACAGTGTGCAAAGGCAGGTGAAGTGGGTGTAGAAGTAATGATGATTCAGAAGTGGTTGTAAATAGTGGATCTAATATTGTAATTTACCTTGTACAGCCTCTATGGCTTGTATAAATGGAGGGTTAAATATAGTTGAAGCCTGACTGCAGATGAGCAAGAAAGATGAAAATTCAGGAACCCAGGGAAGATGTGTGCAGCGCCGTCCGTCTTTGCCAGCATGGAATCATGATGTGATCCACAAGCAGACGGTCATTAATATATGCCTCGAGAGGCAATTAGGGTAAGTGTGCATGGATGTCATCTCCCTCCCCCTTCCCTCTGGAGCTCTGGCGTGGAGGCCGTAAGCAAAATGGCCCAATGTGTGGTTCATTCGGTGTCCCGGAAAGCAGGGGGTGCCCCAGCCACTGCCTTCATCTCCACTGCAAACCTCGAGGCGTCACGGGACAGCGTGCTCGTCGAGTGATCTCGCACATGCGCACTGTGCCGCAAACGATCCGGAGATGATCGCGGTACGCCAACGGCTGGGTGAAGCTCAAGTCGGCGGGCGGGACGGGACCGCCCATCCGCCAACCAGAGCATAACGGGGAAAGCAGAAGATTCCACATCCCCCACCCTGCCGTGAAGCCCGAGAGGACCAGGGTCCGACCCCTCAGGGAGGACAGGGGCAGAAAAGACCCACCGTGATCCAAGGGTTAATAGACTGTAGTAAATGCGTAGTGTACTAACATAAACCATAATGATGGTACATAATGGTTATTATAACAAAAAATCTTAGTGGGTCAAGTGACAACAAATGGTGTTGTAATAAACGTATAGTTTTTACAAGAACAGTGCGCTAGTTCCAAAATCCCAAATTCCCTGAATATGGAAATCCCCAACAAATATTAACCACTTAACGACCGCTCACTGTATATATACGTCGGCACAATGGCACCGACAGGCACAATCACGTAGAGCATACGTGATTGCCTTTGTACAGTTGGGGGGTCCAATCGGACCCCCCTTCTGTACAGTGAGCGGTCGGAATTCGTCTGGGAGCGATCCAACATGAGGGGACGGCCGTTCGATTCCGGCCACCCCCCCACGATCGCTCCCGGCGAATGGAAATACCCCCTCTGTCTGTGTAATGTACACACAGGCAGAGGAAGCAGGAGGAAGTGATGTCATCTCTTGTGCGGCGCTCACATATACCGAGCGCCGTACAAGAGAAGACATCAAGGTTAGTGCACAAACACTACACTAACACCAGCACACATAGGCACATAAATCGCCCCCCCAGATCACCCCCCAGCCCCCAGTCACAGTGTCACTGATTGCAGTGACCATTTATTTACTGATCACTGCAATCAGTGACATTTGTGACTGTAAAAGTGTCACTACAGTTTAGTTTTAGGTCCAGTGTAGCCCCCTAACCCCCCCCCCCCAATAAAGGTTTAACCCCTTGATCACCCCCCAGATAACCCTTTCACCCCCTAGCACCGCTGTCGCTAAGCGATCATTTTTCTGATCGCTGTCTTAGCGTCGGTGATGCAGATCGGTAGCCAGTAATTTTTTTTAGGTTCGCCGCAAGTTTTTATAGCGTCAGGTACCCCCATAAATGACCTAATAAAGGTTTACCCCCTTGATCGCCCCCCAGGTAACCCTTTCACCCCCTATCACCACTGTCGCTAAGCGGTCATTTTTCTGATCGCTGTCTTAGCGTCGGTGATGCAGATCGGTAGCCAGTAATTTTTTTTAGGTTCGCCGCTGGTTTTTATAGCGTCAGGTACCCCCATAAATTATCTAATAAAGGTTTAACCCCCTTGATCGCCCCCCAGGTAACCCTTTCACCCCCTATCACCTCTGTCGCTAAGCGATCATTTTTCTGATCGCTGTCTTAGCGTTGGTGATGCAGATCAGTAGCCAGTATTTTTTTTTTAGGTTCGCTGCAGGTTTTTATAGCGTCAGGTACCCCCATAAATTATCTAATAAAGGTTTAACCCCCTTGATCGCCCCCCAGGTAACCCTTTCACCCCTATCACCACTGTCGCTAAGCGATCATTTTTCTGATCGCTGTCTTAGCGTCGGTGATGCAGATCGGTAGCCAGTAATTTTTTTTAGGTTCGCCGCAGGTTTTTATAGCGTCAGGTACCCCCATAAATTATCTAATAAAGGTTTAACCCCCTTGATCGCCCCCCAGGTAACCCTTTCACCCCCTATCACCTCTGTCACTAAGCGATCATTTTTCTGATCGCTGTCTTAGCGTTGGTGATGCAGATCAGTAGCCAGTATTTTTTTTTAGGTTCGCTGCAGGTTTTTATAGCGTCAGGTACCCCCATAAATTATCTAATAAAGGTTTAACCCCCTTGATCACCCCCCAGGTAACCCTTTCACCCCTATCACCACTGTCGCTAAGCGATCATTTTTCTGATCGCTGTCTTAGCGTCGGTGATGCAGATCGGTAGCCAGTAATTTTTTTTAGGTTCGCCGCAGGTTTTTATAGCGTCAGGTACCCCCATAAATTATCTAATAAAGGTTTAACCCCCTTGATCGCCCCCCAGGTAACCCTTTCACCCCCTATCACCACTGTCGCTAAGCGATCATTTTTCTGATCGCTGTCTTAGCGTCGGTGATGCAGATCGGTAGCCAGTAATTTTTTTTAGGTTCGCCGCAGGTTTTTATAGCGTCAGGTACCCCCATATATTATCTAATAAAGGTTTTAACCCCCTAATTGCCCCTAGTTAACCTTTCACCAGTGATCATCATATAAGTGTTACGGGTGACGCTGGTTAGTTAGTTTGCTTTTTATAGTGTCAGGGCACCCGCCGTATATAACCCAATAAAGGTTTAACCCCCTGATCGCCCGGCGGGTGATATCAATTAGGTTTTAGCGTCAGAGAGGGTCTGCGTCACACCCCAGGCAGCGTCAGGTTAGTGCCAGTAACGCTAACACCCACGCGTGAAGCATACACCTCCCTTAGTGGTATAGTATCTGAACAGATCAATATCTGATCTGATCAGATCTATACTAGCGTCCCCAGCAGTTTAGGGTTCCCAAAAACGCAGTGTTAGCGGGATCAGCCCAGATACTTGCTAGCACCTGCGTTTTGCCCCTCCGTCCAGCCCAGGCCACCCAAGTGCAGTATCGATCGATCACTGTCACTTACAAAACACAACACACATAACTGCAGCGTTCGCAGAGACAGGCCTGATCCCTGCGACTCCAGTGCTGTAGGAGGTGATTTCACCACCACAGTTAAAAAAAAAAAGCAAATATGCCGAAGCACTGGGGCAGCAGGGGCGGAGGAGTGATTTTGCTCCTAATGCCGCGTACATACGGTCAAAATTCCGATGGAGGCTTGCCCGTGGAAAAGTCCGACCATGTGTGTGCGGCATAACTTTTTTGCGGGAGGATGCCCCCATGCTTCGGCATATATAAATGGTGCATGTATGCTCATCATTAGAAGTGGGTGGATGAAGGGCGGTATTCTAATGGTGGGCATACCCACCGATCAATCTCTTTTTTCATTCAGCCAACTGGCTGCATGAAAAAAAAAGATTACAATACATGTCCAACAAGGACCAGCAACGTACTGGTATGTTGCTGGACTTTGAATGGTTATACCAGATTGATGCCTGCGGGTTTAGGTATCATCTTGGTATCATTCTTTTCAGCCAGCGGCCGGCTTTCATGTAAAAGCAATCCTAGTGGCTAATTAGCCCTTGGACTGCTTTTACAAGCAGTGGGAGGGAATGTCCCCCCCGGATATAAAAAGCGCCATTGGGAAATTGGGAAAGCATTTTATCACACCGATCTTGGTGTGGTCAGATGCTTTGAGGGCAGAGGAAAGATCTAGGGTCTAGACCCCAGTTTTTTTCAAAAAAAGAGTACCTGTCACTACCTATTGCTATCATAGGGGATATTTACATTCCCTGAGATAACAATAAAAATTATAAAAAAAAAAAAATATGGAAGGAACAATTAAAAAATAAAATAAAAAAGCAAAATTAATAATAATAAAAAAAAAAAAAAAAAAAGCACCCCTGTCCTGCCCTGCTCTTGCCCAATGGCGAACGCAAGCGTCGGTCTGGCGTCATATGTAAACAGCAATTGCACCATGCATGTGAGGTATCACCGCGAAAGTCAGATCGAGGGCAGTAATTTTAGCAGTAGACCTCCTCTGTAAATCTAACGGGGTAACCTGTAAAGGCTTTTAAAGGCTTTTAAAAATGTATGTAGTTTGTCGCCAATGGGCGTTTGTGCGAAATTTTAAAGCATGTCGTGTTTGGTATGTATGTACTCGGCCTAAGATCATCTTTTTTATTTCATCAAACATTTGGGCAATATAGTGTGTTTTAGTGCATTAAAATTAAAAAAAGTGTATTTTTTCCCCAAAAAATGCGTTTAAAAAATCGCTGCGCAAATACTGTGTAGAAAAAAAATGCAACACCCACCATTTTATTCTGTAGGGCCTTTGCTTTAAAAATATATATAATGTTTGGGGGTTCAACATAATTTTCTTGCAAAAAAAAATGTTTTTTCATGTAAACAAAAAGTGTCAAAAAGGGCTTTGTCTTCAAGTGGTTAGAAGAGTGGATGTAAGCTTCCTAATGTTGTGTATAAAATGCCAGAACAGTTCAAAACCCCCCAAATGACCCCATTTTGGAAAGTAGACACCCCAAGCTATATACTGAGAGGCATGTCGAGTCCATGGAATATTTTATATGTTGACACAAGTTGCGGAAAAAAGACAATTTTTTTTTTTTTTTTGCACAAAGTTGTCACTAAATGATATATTGCTCAAACATGCCATGGGCATATGTGGAATTACACCCCAAAATACATTCTGTTGCTTCTTCTGAGTACGGGGATACCACATGTGTAAGACCTTTTGGGAGCCTAGCCGCGTACGGGACCCCAAAAACCAAGCACCGCCTTCAGGCTTTCTAAGGGTGTAAATTTTGGATTTCACTTCTCACTGCCTATCACAGTTTCGGAGGCCATGGAATGCCCAGATGGCACAAAACCCCCCCAAATGGCCCCATTTTGGAAAGTAGACACCCCAAGCTATTTGCTGAGAGGTATTGTGAGTATTTTGCAGATCTCGCTTTTTGTCACAAAGTTTTGAAAATTGAAAAAAAAAAGAAAAAAAAAATTCTTTCTTAATTTCAATTTTCAAAAACAAATGAGAGCTGTAAAATACTCACCATGCCTCTCAGCAAACAGCTTGGGGTGTCTACTTTCCAAAATGGGGTCATTTGGGGGGTTTTGTGCTATTTTGGCATTTTATGGCCTTCGAAACTGTGATAGGTAGTGAGGAGTCAAATCAAAAATTTGTGCCTAGAAATCCTGAAGGCGGTGCTTGGTTTTCGGGGTCCCGTACGTGGCTAGGCTCCTAAAAAGTCCCACACATGTGGTATCCCCGTACTCAGGAGAAGCAGCAAAATGTATTTTGGGGTGCAATTCCACATATAACCATGGCATGTGTGAGCAATATATCATTTAGTGACAACTTTTTGTAATTTTTTTTTTTTTGTCATTATTCAATCACTTGGGACAAAAAAAATATTCAATGGGCTCAACAGGCCTCTCAGCAATTTCCTTGGGGTGTCTACTTTCTAAAATGGGGTCATTTGGGGGGGTTTTGTGCTATTTTGGCATTTTATGGCCTTCAAAACTGTGATAGGTAGTGAGGAGTGAAATCAAAAATTTGCGCCCTTAGAAATCCTGAAGGCGGTGCTTGGTTTCCGGGGTCCCGTACGTGGCTAGGCTCCTAAAAAGTCCCACACATGTGGTATCCCCGTACTCAGGAGAAGCAGCAGAATGTATTTTGGGGTGCAATTCCACATATAACCATGGCATGTGTGAGCAATATATCATTTAGTGACAACTTTTTGTATTTTTTTTTTTGTCATTATTCAATCACTTGGGACAAAAAAAAATATTCAATGGGCTCAACATGCCTCTCAGCAATTTCCTTGGGGTGTCTACTTTCCAAAATGGGGTCATTTGGGGGGGTTTTGTACTGCCCTGCCATTTTAGCACCTTAAGAAATGAGATAGGCAGTCATAAATTTAAAGCTGTGTAAATTCCAGAAAATGTACCCTAGTTTGTAAACGCTATAACTTTTGCGCAAACCAATAAATATACGCTTATTGACATTTTTTTTACTAAAGACATGTGGCTGATTACGTTTTGGCCTAAATGTATGACTAAAATTGAGTTTATTCAATTTTTCTTATAACAAAAAGTAGAAAATATCATTTTTTTTCAAAATTTTCGTTTTTTTTTCCGTTTATATCGCAAAAATCGCAGAGGCAATCAAATACCATTAAAAGAAAGCTCTATTTGTGGGAAGAAAAGGACGCAAATTTCATTTGGGTACAACATTGCATGTCCGCACAATTTACAGTTAAAGCAGCGCAGTGCAAAATTCTGAATTCACCTCTGGTCCTTTAGCTACCAAATGGTCCAGGGCTTAAGTGGTTAATGTAGAGGATGCTGCTATAAGGGAATCCAATTAATTTAATTGGTCCTAATGCATGAGGGAGGGAAAAGATGCATTTGCAATCTAATTCCCAAATTGAAGGGTATGTTGCCTCAGGATGGGGCTAACATGGATCACCCTTCAATTGTAATTGTGGTTGGGTTAAATTAAAAAGTAAAACATAGGGGCGGAGCTTGACAGCGACCGAGATGGCCGCATGAGACCGGAGCTCCAGGCACAACAGGGACCTAGCGGCACATAACATCCACAGAACGGCGATCGAGCTTCACAATCCTGGCGATCACTCTCCGCTGCTATCGCCCATCATGCCGAACAAGCGGAAGGGGGCCCAGAGACCCCAAAAACTGACACCGTTTTTTGCATGGGAGCAGAGGCAAGATGGCGCCGGATCTCCCAGGCCCTCCACGGCTAGCACTCCCCATCCTGCACAAAGGCAGGATAAACCTACCAAAAAGGAACTCACCATCAAGTAAGGAGCTTTCCCTTACACCTTCCTCAGCTTCTGGGAGCCTGGAAAAGTCCAGATTCAAGCGGGATGGCATGGATGCATCTCATGAGGTGAGCGAGGGCCTGGATTCAGGGGATGACACCAGGGAACTCCCTGACTCCATAGATCGTTTCCCCACGAGCAATCAGCCTGTAGTAGACACCACAATGAAAGACATGTTATTTTCCCTAAGAAGTTCACTTCATAAAGATATGATGGCATGTGTCCATAAGTTTGGGAAGGATTTGCAAACAGTGACTGACAGAGTGGAACATGTAGAAAATAAGATGGGGGAATTTGCTTCCACTATCAACAATCTAGTTGATGATCATGATGCCAGGGATGAGGAGATGGACTCGGTTAAAGCTAAAATCTCAGATATCGAGGATCTTTCCAGAAGGAACAACCTCAAGCTAAGGGGGTTCCCCGAGTCTGTGCAGCAGTCTGATCTGCGCAGCTACGCTATCCAGGTGTTCACCTCCATCTTGCCTGATCTTACAGAATTTGATGTCACTATTGATAGGATCCACAGGCTTCCAAAACCTTCCTATCTCCCTGATAAAGTACCCAGAGACATTATACTACGTTTGCACTTTTTTCATGTAAAGGAACGCTTGATGTCTGCGGTGCGCAATAAAGATCTCCTGCCAGCGCAATACAAAGAATTGCAGTTCTTCTCAGATCTGTCTCAATTTACTTTACAAAAAAGGAGAAGCCTGAACACAATTTCCAAAACCTTGCGCAATCATAAAATAGCCTATCGTTGGGGGTTTCCAACTAAACTCCTCATTACCAATGAAGGGAAAGAACATGCTGTGGACATCTTGGCCAGAGGCTTAGAGTTGCTTAAAACATGGAACATTATCCCAGATGACCCTCCTCCTGGCCTCAACAACCGCAAACCAGACCACAACACAGAAGAATGGAACCTGGTTAACTCCAAGAATGCTCGCTCACACCGTTAAAGTGGCTTACGGGCTGTTCATAGCCCCTACAATGTTTTCTGTCCCTGTTCTGGAGACATCCTGTTGAGCTAGACTTCTCACCCCTTAAGCTAGAGTAGCTATCCGCTACAGCTTGGTCATCATGCCCTATAAGTCTTTTTTGTGTTCTCTTTTTTCTGTTTTTTTTTTACTTTTATTTGTTTCAGTGTTTCTCACCTGCCGTTGCAGTCAGCTATATAGCTACCTTCCTTACTACTGAATGCTACATAAATTGACTTCTTCGTTCCCGGCCGCGCATGGCTGATGTCTACCTACTCGTACCGGTATGGGGACCCGTATCACCCAATGTAAGTGTTCTGCACACACTGATCGTCCACTGGAGATTATACACAATCCATAATGACTATCACTTTTTTGACCATTAATGCCAAAGGCCTTAATCATCCGGTAAAGAGAAAGTCATTTTGTAACGAAGCAAACCAACACAAATGCGATATTCTCTGTATCCAAGAGACTCATTTTCACAAACATAATTCTCCCAAATGCACCCACCCTAAATTCCTGCATGTTTTCACAGCAAGTGCCTCCGCTAAAAAGCGGGGAGTCATGACCGTAATTAAGGACACAGTTACGTTTAAGCTTCACAGCGAATCTGCAGACTCCCTAGGCCGCTATCATATTCTGGTCTGTGATATTAACTCTACTACATATACTGTGGTCAATGTGTCAATGTGTATGTGCCCAATAAGCATCAAATACGCTTTTTGAATCAGGTTCTCAAGAAAGTTAGAAGGATGCAAAGGGGTTTTCTTTTACTTTGTGGAGACTTTAATTTACCACCTGACCCTCTAATGGATTCCACGACTACTTCCACTAGGCATCAACACTCGCTTCAACCGACATTGCATACACAAGAACTCTATGACACGTGGAGATGCCTACATGGCACTGAAAAGGACTACTCCTTTTTCTCCAACAGCCACAGGGTCTATACGAGACTAGATCTCTTTCTTACGGACAAATGGCTGACACCTAAAATGACTGATTCCAGGATAAATGACATTACATGGTCGGATCATGCCTCGTGACACTTTCAGTTGAAGATTCGCCAAGCGTTAATACTACATTCGTTTGGCGATCCAACCCGAGATTGTTCCAGGCTGGTCCTTCCAAAACCAAGCTACAGGAGAAGTTGTCTGAGTTTTTCTCTAACAATGTTGATTCTGTGTCTGATCCAATGGTTATATGGAATGCCCATAAGGCTTTTATGAGGGGGGTTCTGATAAAATTGGGTGCAAGGGTTAAGAGAAGGAGAAGATAGCATATCCAAGACCTTATCTCTAAAATTCACACTCTAGAAGCCCATAACAAATGTCAGGGTCACCTGTGGCCAGGTGACAGATGCACACCGTAGGGGGACAGGAGTGCACCGCGAGGTAGTGAACCCTATGGCTGGCTTCTGTGGATAGGAAACTGGGTGGTTGTGGAAAGCGGGACCAGAGGAGCACAACCGGGATCCCAACGGAAGCGAGAGCCAAGATTCCCCAGGGCGCGGAGTCTAAGACCCAGCTGGTCTTCTCCAGGGCCTCTAGTGGTGAGGATGTTACGCTGCAGGCTGGGACCAGGTCGCGGCCCCTGGAGTTTCCTAGCTCACGCCCCGTAGGATAAGGGGAAGCAGCAGCACACGATAGAGAGAACCGAATAACAAGCCGAAGGTCAGGGGCCACAAGCAGACAAGGATAACGAAGAACGAGCCGAAGGTCAAGGGTCACGAGCAGACAGGGATGGTCGGGGACAAGCCAATAACGTAACAGAGAGACAGACGTAGCACACGGCAGGCAGGAACCCAAACACACAATGCCTAACAAACACGTTGATCAGCAAAGCAGGCTTGCAGTGCACAGGTTAATATAGTGTTCAGTGGTAGGGCCTGGGGTGGAGTCAGGCTGGGAGGAGATTATAAAGGAAGCCAGGTGAAGGAGGTCTGGTCTCTAGATGAACACATGAGGAGGAAGGTAAGATGGCAGACAGACATTAATGCATATCCATGACAGTACCCTCCCTCTTACGAGGCCTCCCCCTTCCCCGCCTGGGCCCAGGTTTAGAGGGAAACTTCAGATGAAACTCCTTTAACAGACGAGGTGCAAAGACCTCAGATGCAGTGATCCAAGACCTCTCCTCAGGACCAAACCCTTTCCAATGAACGAGGTACTGAAGAACGCCTTTACAGAGTCGGGAGTCCAGAATTTGACTGATCTCGTACTCCTGATTATCCTCCGAGACAGGCGCCACGGTAGGAAGAGGACGAGAGAATTTATTGAGGACTAAAGGCTTTAGAAGAGCAACATGAAAGGAGTTAGTGATTTTAAGGCTCTTAGGAATCTGGAGTTTGAAACAAACCGGATTCAGTTTAGCAGTTACCGTGTATGGACCGATGAATCGTGGAGCAAACTTCAGAGAAGGAACTCGGAGCTTGATGTTCCTGGTAGAGAGCCAGACTTTGTCCCCTGGCTGAAGAGAAGGCGGTTTACGCCTGCGGCGGTCGGCAAAGCCTTTGAATTTTTCAGCAGCTGCCCGGAGGGAATCATGAACGTGACCCCAAACGGAATTGAGAGACTCCTGAACCGAAGCCAAAGCTGGAATGTCTGGAGAACAGATCATAGGAAGAGGAAGTTGAGGGTGTTTTCCATAAACTGTGAAAAAGGGTGTCTTCTGCGAACTGGTATTCACATGATTGTTATGGGAGAATTCTGCCCACGGGAGTAGAGAGGACCAATCGTCATGGTGAGAAGACACAAAGGTGCGAAGAAAGACCTCTAACTCCTGATTAACCCTCTCAGTCTGTCCATTGGATTGGGGATGGTAAGAAGAAGAAAAATCCAAGACAATATTGAGGGATTTGCAAAAGGCTCTCCAAAAACGAGACGTGAATTGGACTCCCCTGTCGGAAACAATATGAGAAGGGACCCCATGTAGGCGGAGAATTTCTCGAATGAAAATGGGAACCAAGGCAGGGGCAGAAGGAAGACCAGGAAGAGGAACAAAATGAGCCATCTTGGAGAATCGATCGATTACCACCCAAATGACTGTATTATTCTCAGACAGTGGGAGATCGGTGATAAAATCCATGGCAATATGGGCCCAGGGTTCCTTAGGAATAGGCAAGGGCATGAGGAGACCAGCAGGAGCTTGTGTGGAGGATTTGGACTGAGCACAGACATGACAAGCTTTAACGTAGTCTTTGACGTCTGAGCGGAGATTAGGCCACCAGTAGTGACGACTGATGAGTAGGAAGGATCGGAGGAATCCAGAATGCCCTGCCACCTTGGAATCATGTCCCCAACGAAGGATCTTAGCTCTTAGCTCAGTGGGGACAAAGGTCTTACCAGGCGGAATTTTAGACTTCAGGGTGGTAGAGTGGGCAACAATGCATGAGGTGGGAATGATCGGCTCAGGTTCAGGGGCGGACTCCTCGTCCAAAGTGTCAAATGACCTAGAGAGCGCATCAGCCCGACCGTTGCAGGAACCAGGTTTGTAGGTAATCGTGAAATTAAAACGGGCAAAGAAGAGACTCCACCTGGCCTGTCTAGGATTCAGACGTTTAGCATTCTGTAGATACTGTAAATTCTTGTGATCGGTAAAGATCGTTATAGAGTGAGGGGAACCCTCCAAGAGATGACGCCACTCCTCTAACGCCAATTTAATTGCGAGAAGTTCCCGATCACCGATGGCATAATTCCTCTCTGCCTGAGAAATTTTTTTGGAGAAGAACGCACATGGTTGGCGTCTCTTCTCAAAGATTTGAAGAAGCACAGCTCCCACCCCCATTGAGGAAGCGTCCACTTCAATAAAAAATGCATTCCCAGGATTTGGTCTCCTCAAGAGGGGGCCAGAAACAAAGGCCTGTTTCAGGTTGTGAAATGCAGAGACAGCTTCGGGAGGCCAGTCTCTGGCATTCACACCCTTCTTGGTCAAAGCGATAATAGGCGCGGCAATGGAAGAGTAATTCCTTATGAACTGCCTATAATAATTAGTGAAGCCAAGAAAGCGCTGTGTGGCCTTGAGGCTAGCAGGAAGAGGCCAGTTGGTGATAGCCAAGACCTTCCCAGGGTCCATACGAAGCCCCGAACATGAGACAAAGCACCCCAAAAACAGGACCTCAGAACATTCAAAGGAACATTTCTCCAGCTTGGCATAGAGATTGTTCTCTCTAAGACGTTGAAGTACAGTGCGGACATGGTTTCTGTGGACGAGCAGATTTTCAGAAAAGATCAGAATGTCATCCAGATAGATGACAACAAACTGGTACAGCAGATCTCTGAAGATTTCATTGACAAAGTTTTGAAACACGGCTGGAGCATTACACAGACCAAAAGGCATCACCAGATATTCGTAATGCCCGTCTCTAGTGTTAAATGCAGTCTTCCATTCGTCACCCTCCCGTATTCGAATGAGATTGTACGCGCCTCTGAGATCCAACTTGGTGAAAATGGAGGCACCCTTCAACCTATCGAATAGCTCAGATATTAAGGGTAAGGGGTATCGATTTTTAATAGTAACCGCATTTAAACCCCGATAATCGATGCAGGGTCTTAAGGTACCATCCTTTTTGGCAACAAAAAAGAACCCTGCCCCTGCAGGCGATGAGGATTTCCGGATGAACCCTCTCTCCAGATTCTCTGCTACATACTCCGACATGGCCTGGGTCTCTGGGATGGACAGAGGGTAGGTACGACCCCTGGGTAGAGTTGCTCCGGGGACAAGATCAATAGCACAGTCAAAAGACCTGTGGGGAGGAAGCACCTCAGCTGATTTTTTACAGAACACATCCCGGTAATCGCTGTATGCGGCGGGAAGATCAGAAGAAACAGAAGTGGCAGCAACCGGAAGACTCTCCTTGGGGGTCACCTTGAGAAGACACGACGAGAAACATGAGGAACCCCAGGCCAGGATCTGCCCAGAGACCCAGTCCACATGTGGAGAGTGGAGCTGTAGCCAAGGGAGGCCCAATACAACTGGGGTAGAGGCCTTGGGTAGAATAAGAAAGGATATCCACTCCTGGTGGAGAATCCCTACCGACATCCTAATGGGTAGCGTCTGGAAGCGAATAGGGCCCCCTGGGAGAACAGTGCCATCAATTGCCGAGACTACCAATGGGGTAGTGAGAGGTGAAAGGGTAAGCTTCATAGAAGAAGCAGTTCTCCAATCCATGAAATTGCCGGCAGCCCCGGAATCCAGGTATGCAAGGGTTGACTGAGGAGAAGTGCCTACATGAAGGGACACCGGCAAGAGCAGGCGAGAAGGTGATGTTTCTGGGTCCAATACTCCACCTTCCAAATGTATTAGACCCGAGCGTTTCCCGGACGAAGCGAGCAGGAGTCACGAAAATGACCCTTGCCCCCACAATAGAGGCACAAGCCCAGAGTTCTGCGCCTAGCACGTTCTTCGGGGGTTAGTCTGGTCCGGCCCAGCTGCATAGGTTCTTCAGCAGGTAGAGGATGCTCCACGGAATGAAGGGAGGGGAGCTCAGACTGGCTAGGACCCAGAGAGTGCTGGCGTCTTTTTTCTAAGGACCTCTCTTGAAAACGAATGTCGATCTGGTTGCATAATGAAATTACATCGTCCAGACCGACGGGAATGGCTCTTCCCGCTAATTCGTCTTTCACTCGGTCAGAGAGGCCATGTAAAAAGGTAGCGACCAGGGCCTCATTATTCCAGCTCAATTCAGCTGTGTGGATACGGAACTGAAGAGCATATTGCCCCACTGAACTAGATTCTTGGCGAAGACGTAAGACAGCACTAGCCGCTGAAGAAGCCCGAGCCGGCTCTTCGAAGATATTACGAAAGAGCTTCAAGAATTCGGACAGACTGGAAACCACCGGATCGTTCCTCTCCCACAGGGGGGCAGCCCAGGCCAAAGCTTCACCGGAGAGGAGGGAAATGATATAGGCTACCTTAGCCCGGTCAGATAGGAAGCTTTGAGGCTGAAGCTCAAAATGAATAGTGCATTGGCTGAGAAACCCCCTGCAGGCCTTGGAGTCCCCAGAGAAACGGAACGGAGCTGGCAATCTTAGTGAGTGTGAGGCTGCGACTGGTGCGATAGGTACAGCCGCTGGTTGTACTTGGGGTTGCGGATTCGGGATTCCCAAGGAGACCTGAAGCTGCTCGAATCGAGAAGCCAGATCCTGGAGGAATCGCATCACCTGGGTCTGATTTGATTCCTGGGTCTCAAGTCTGCGAACTATGCCCTGCAATGGATCATCCGCGGGAAGCGGGATGTCAGCCGGGTTCATGGCTGATCAAACTGTCAGGGTCACCTGTGGCCAGGTGACAGATGCACACCGTAGGGGGACAGGAGTGCACCGCGAGGTAGTGAACCCTATGGCTGGCTTCTGTGGATAGGAAACTGGGTGGTTGTGGAAAGCGGGACCAGAGGAGCACAACCGGGATCCCAACGGAAGCGAGAGCCAAGATTCCCCAGGGCGCGGAGTCTAAGACCCAGCTGGTCTTCTCCAGGGCCTCTAGTGGTGAGGATGTTACGCTGCAGGCTGGGACCAGGTCGCGGCCCCTGGAGTTTCCTAGCTCACGCCCCGTAGGATAAGGGGAAGCAGCAGCACACGATAGAGAGAACCGAATAACAAGCCGAAGGTCAGGGGCCACAAGCAGACAAGGATAACGAAGAACGAGCCGAAGGTCAAGGGTCACGAGCAGACAGGGATGGTCGGGGACAAGCCAATAACGTAACAGAGAGACAGACGTAGCACACGGCAGGCAGGAACCCAAACACACAATGCCTAACAAACACGTTGATCAGCAAAGCAGGCTTGCAGTGCACAGGTTAATATAGTGTTCAGTGATAGGGCCTGGGGTGGAGTCAGGCTGGGAGGAGATTATAAAGGAAGCCAGGTGAAGGAGGTCTGGTCTCTAGATGAACACATGAGGAGGAAGGTAAGATGGCAGACAGACATTAATGCATATCCATGACAACAAACAGATGGCCACCATGCAAGTCTCGGAACAGCTAACGCAACTCCGACATGACCTTTGCCTAACACTATTAGATGACTTTGAAAAAACCTCTAAACGCCTTAAAATGACTTATTATGTGAGTGGTAATAAAGCCGGAAAGCTTTTAGCCAATCGCCTCAGAGGCCAGAGGATTAAGACAAAAATCCCTTTTATCCTACACCTGGTTACTCAGGAAAAGGTATACCATCCGTTAGCCATAGCAGATGCATTCAGCTGTTACTACAGCTCTCTCTATAATCTGAGAGATGATCCCTCTACAACCCAACCAACAGAATCCATAATTACGGGTTTCCTCGATAAAATTAGCCTCCCTCAGGTGTCATCTACCCAGCTAGAGAATCTTAATTCCCCCTTCTCTGAAGCTGAAGTAGCTAAAGCCATTGACTCTCTTCCTCAGAACAAATCGCCCGGACCAGATGGCTTTACAGGGGAGTTCTATAAAACGTTTAAACCAGAGCTAATCCCCCATCTCACAAAAATTTACAACACTGCTGTCTCTTCTTCTTTTCCATCGGAGATGCTTAGGGCATTGATAGTAGCTTTACCAAAGCCGGGGAAGGATCCTAATATGCAACAAAATTTCAGACCTATTTCGTTGCTTAACTGTGACCTGAAATTGTATGCTAAGCTCCTTGCCAATAGGTTGGTGGATCTTCTGCCCTCCCTGATACACCTGGACCAATCAGGGTTTACAAAAGGCAGACAGACCGCTGATGCGACAAGACGCCTCATTAATATAATTCATTTTGCTAACAAAACTAAGACGCCTTCTCTGCTCCTAGCTTTGGACGCAGAGAAGGCGTTTGATAGAATCCATTGGGAGTACTTAGCTAGAGTGCTCACCAAGTTTGGATTCGTTGGTCGGATCCACTCGGCTATCATGGCACTGTATACAACTCAATCGGCCCAGGTGTACACATCGGGAATGCTTTCTACACCGTTCAAGATATCAAATGGGACTAGGCAGGGATGTCCGCTCTCCCCACTCATTTTTAATCTCCTCATGGAACCCCTGGCAACCTATATCCGTTCCCACCCCCACCTAGAAGGATTTAAAATGAGGGACACGACTCACACCATCAGCCTCTTTGCGGATTATATTATCCTCATGCTCACCAACGTTGAAAGATCCTTAGCTTCGGTACATCAAGCTCTTCATACTTTTACTGAAGTGTCCTACTACAAGGTTAATGATACCAAATCATATGTTTTAGGCTTAGGAATTCCAGTCAAACTTAAACACGCTCTTAGTAACAGATTCCCATACACTTGGAAGGATAGGGGTATTTCTTATCTGGGTATCACACTCACCCCAACACTTCAGACCTAGTTAAAGTTAATTATACTCCAATACTTCAGTCACTCCACTCCAAACTTAACAAATTGGCTAAATCTGAATTATCCTGGGAGGTTGGCGGCCTTTAAAATGCAAATTCTCCCACAACTAATATATATATTTAGAACCCTCCCCATCCCGGTCCCAACCTCCTTCTTTTCTTCTGCATAATCCATCATTAATGCCTACATTTGGGGGGGTAAGAGAGCTCGATGTGCTTTTCGCAAACTTATAAAACATAGGAAGAAGGGTGGCATGGGCTATACATACATTAGGGACTACTATACGGCCGCTATATTGGCCCAGCTAAAAACTTGGTTCTGTCCCTCCACACCCACTTTGTGGGCTCGTCTTGAACAATATCAGATTCTGAATAGGAACCTATATGACTTTCTGATAGCCAGCTCCTTCATGCCTTCATCTCCCAATGATGTAGGACCAACCATACAAGCCTCTCTTGAAGCTTGGCGGTCACTGACGACATAGAATTTTCCCAAAACACAACTTACTCTATTGAAATTTCCTCTATCTGCTCTATCCCATTTAATACCAGATATCTCTCTGGCTCATTGGAGCTCCAGCAGAGATCTAGCAGTGGATGATCTTTGGGTAGGACATGCTCTCAAAACCTTTAGGGCCCTCCAGTTGGAATTTGATATTCCTTCAGCCGACTATTTCCAATACCTTCAGGTTTCGCACTTATTAAAACAACAAATCAGACTATCCATTTCCCTCCCCTGGCGAATATCCCAATACTACCTGTCCAAAACTACTAACATTAAAGGCATATCGCTGTTCTACTCCTACCTCCAAAATAAAATTTTGTTTACAAAATCCATTGAAATGCAGACCTGGGAGAAAGAATTTGGTAGAGTATATTCAGAAGATCAATGGCAAATGGCTTTGACTACGACATATAACTCTACCAAATGTGCTAATCTATGGGAACTTTTCCAAAATTTTTTACTAAAATGGTACCTCACCCCATGTAGATTGTCTTAGTTTACACATGGGGTATCCTCCCAATGTTGGAGACAGTATGGCGGAATGGGTACGCTGTTCCACATATTATGGTCATGTCCTAGGATAACGCATTACTGGAAGTTAATTTTTAACCTTGTCCTGCAGACACTTAAAATTCAGGTTGCACCCAATCCTGGGATGGCATTGCTTTCTTTAGGTATGGAAATGTTTCCTCCTCACCTGAGATCTCTATTGTCTCATATTCTCCTGGCGGCTAGACTAGCGCTGGTTAGACACTGGAAGGACACATTACATCCTTCTCTCTCTCTGAAGTAATACAAATAATTAATACACATGGCACATACAAAACACTTTTCGCCTCCGGGGTAGGTAAGAACCTTATAACCAATAAGATATGGGAACCTTGGAACAACTGGTATAACAAAATGGCCAAGAATGGCTTTACTTGTGTTTGAAATTGCTCTCTGTGAAGGATAACGGTTCAACAAGTTTAACGTTTCAACAGACTGACTGCATTGTTCTTTTTGTTTCTTTTTCGCTCTTGTCTCTTCTTGTTTTGTTTCACTTATTTAAGTTTTGCTCTACCTCTATTTCTGTGGTGAAGTCTACAGACACTGGCATACCCTTTTTATAGCATTGCACAGAACATAGCCTTCTGAGTCCTCCCAGAAGTTTTGTAGCCTGTATGATATGAGTATTGGAAAGTTTGGGGGGTCGTGGCCTTCTCCTCAGTGTCACAGTAAGCTCCCTTTAGGGGTGCGCGGGGGGGAGGGTTGGGACCTCCTTACATTGAAGCAAAAGTCCAATAACAGAATAATAGATGCATTGGTTATATTTGCCAGGAGTATATATGCTTTTATTCTTGTAGACTTGACCACAATAGGTAATGAAAATGCTACCAAAATTGAATACATGGACATTGTCATATATCTATTCAAGGTGTCTTATGTAATTTGCTTAATTCTTGTTTTTTTATTTCTGTATATTCACTGCTTTAACTTTGTATGTGAAAAATCTTTCAATAAAAAACCATTGAACTTAAAAAGTCAAACATGCAGGGATTGTAAGGACTACAGAGCAGCACAAAATTCCTGTCTTATCTCTCATGTGTGATGAGGGGGAAGGGGGTGTTTAGCCACCCAATGGTATATGTAGGTCACATGATCCTCCGGATTGCTCCACGGTTTCCTGACATTCCTGGCCATGCAACTGCCTACTCCACCTTCAAGCGGTAATTATATCACCATGCTATACCTTTATTGTGATGTATGATTATATGTTTTGAATATCTGAAGTTAATTTATATGTCTCTTAGAGTCAACGATCCCCCTGAAGATGACCACCTTATGGTCGCAACACGTCGGGGATTCACACCCACAAACATTTGCTATGTAATCTTGTTTTACATTCTGCATGTATGGTATTATTGGAATATGCAGTAATTTATCTGGCCAGACCATTTTACATGTTTTATTTACTGTAATTCAACTGTGACGTTTGACAACCCTCAATTAAATATTTTTTATACTACTATTCGATAGATACTTTTTTGATTACATCCATATTGCTGTCCAAAGCCCCATCGGGGAAAACCGCTCTTTTTTACATGTATTGGGGTTTGCAGCGCTTACATCTCTCCTACGTGTGTTTCCTTTTTCTGTAGTTAAAATTTTTGCTGCAATACTTTGCAGCAGGGCTCATTCTGGTGCTCCAACTAGAGTTTCTGTGAGGGGTTGTAGTGTTGTGGCACAAGCACCAGTGCCTAAGGCCCAATTTTTCTGCCCCTGTTTAACAGGAGCGTGTAATTACAATTTTTGCTGCTATACTTTGCAGCAGGGCTCATTCCTGCGCTCCAACTAGAGTTTCTGTGAGGGGTTGCAGTGTTGTGGCACCAGCACCAGTGTCTAAGGCCCAATTTTTCTGCCCCTGTTTAACAGGGGCATGTAATTACAATTCTTGATCTAATATTTCACAGCAGGGCCCATTCCTGCGCCCACCAAGAGTAACTGTGAGGCCTTACAGTGTTGTGGCAACACCACCACACCGTCCATCACCAAAGGCCCAATTTTTCTGACCCTATTCAACAGGGGCATGTAATTACAATTCTTGATCTAATATTTCACAGCAGTTCCCGTTCCTGCGCCCACCAAGTGTAACTGTGAGGGCTTACAGTGTTGTGGCAACACCACCACACTGTCCACCACCAAAGGCCCAATTTTTCTGCCCCTGTTCAACAGGAGCATGTAATTACAATTCTTGATCTAATATTTCACAGCAGGGCCCGTTCCTGCACCCACCAAGAGTAACTGTGAGGCCTTACAGTGTTGTGACAACACCACCACACCGTCCACCACCAAAGGCCCAATTTTTCCAACCCTGTTCAACAGGGGCATGTAATTACAATTATTGATCTAATATTTTACAGCAGGGCCCGTTCCTGCACCCACCAAGAGTAAGTGTGAGGGCTTACAGTGTTGTGGCAACACCAACACCTAAAGCCCAAATTTCTGAGTATATATCGCAGGCCCCTACTTTCAAACATCCAACTTACAAACGACTACTACTTGCAAACGGAAGCAGACAACAGGAAGTGAGAGGAAATCTACCCCTAGGAAGGGAAATTCTCTCCTGTAAGAGATCCTTGTTTCACTAAAAAACCCAAATTTTCAAATTCCAATTGTCATTGGAACAGAAAGTCAGATGAAATCTTCTGAACAGGTGCACAGACAGCAAAACAAATGTTACAGGGGTGATAACCCTTCCCTATGTTTTCCAATAATCTTAAAAATAGATTTTGCGGCTGGAGCTACACTTTAAAAATGTACCAGTTCAAAATTACAAACAGATTCTACTTAACAACAAACCTACAGTCTGCTGTTCAGAGTATATAGGGCCTGGGGGCCCCACACCCTTCCTTTTTTTAATTTGGGTGTGGGGTTCCCCTTAATATCCATACAAAACCCAAAGGGGCTGGTAATGGGCTGGGGGCGGGTACCCATGTCGTTTTTCTCAATGATTTTCATCCATATTGCCAGGACCAGACATTACGGTATATTAAAGCCGCAAGCAGTTTTAAATTACTTTTATTAATTTAGAATTGTCATTTTGTGCAGGGACTGTTCTAAACATAGGAAACACATGCCACTTCACAGGCATACTATAGACACCCCCAGGTACAATATTTAAAGGAATATTTCACTTTTATTTTTTCACTTTAAACATCAATAAAATCACTGCTCCCGAAAAAACTGCAGTTTTTAAAACTTTTTTTTGCATTGATACATGTACCCTGGGGCAGGACCTGGGTCCCCAAACCCTTTTTAGGAAAATAACTTGCATATTAGCCTTTAAAATTCGCACTTTTGATTTCTCACGTTCGAGTCCTATAGAATTTAACGGGGTTCGAAAGTTTGCGTGATATTTCGGTCCGTTCTCATGTTCTGGTGCGAACCGAACCGGGGGGGGGGGGGGGTTCGGCTCATCCCTACAGAGCAGCATGATCTGTGATAAATTTAAGAACATAATATCTCAGAGAGTCCATTGCCCATTTACCATGTATTGGCAATACCTACTTTTTCTCAGCGAATGATTATTGAATTTCCTACTACAATACTGGGTGTTCTTCATTCATTTGTGCTTGAAAAAGCACTACTCCCACACTCACATGTGAGACATCTCCCTGTGCAAGAATTTTCTTGGTAAACCATAATGTATTCAACGTGACTGAGGTGTTGCTTCAGAGCCAAAAAGGATTGATCAACTTCTGGTCAGTCTTTTCCTTAGCAGCAAGAGTGGTAACATTTTGTATAAATTGCCTACAGTACCTTCAGAAGTCACAGGGAATAACAGTCAAGTTGTATGTGTCACAGTTAGGGGTGAGCTTCAAGTTCGAGTCAAACTCATGTTCGACTCGAACATTGCCTGTTCGCCCGTTCGCCGAACAGCCAACAATTTGGGGTGTTTGCGGCAAATTTGAAAAGCCGCGGAACACCCTGTAAAAGTCTATGGCAGAAATCTAAAGTGCTAATTTTAAAGGCTTATATGCAAGTTATTGTCATAAAAAGTTTTTGTGGACCTGGGTCCTGCCCCAGGGGACATGTATCAATGCAAAAAAAAGGTTTTAAAACAGCCGTTTTTTCGGGAGCAGTGATTTTAATAATGCTTAAAGTGAAACAATAAAAGTGAAATATTCCTTTCAATTTCGTACCTAGGGTGTGTGCATAGTATGCCTGAAAAGTAGCGCATGTTTCCCGTGCTTAGAACTGTGCCTGCACAAAGTGTAATTTCTGAAGGAAAAAAAGTCATTTAAAAGCACTCGCGGCTATAATGAATTGTCGGCTCCCGGCAATACAGAGAACAGTCATTGAAAGTCATTGATAAAAAAAAAAAATGCATGGGGGTCCCCCCAAATTCAATTACTAGGCCCTTCAGGTCTGGTATGGATATTAAGGGAAACCCTGCATCAAATAAAAAAAAATGACGTGGGGTTCCCCCCAAATATCCATACCAGACCCTTCAGGTCTGGTATGGATTTTAAGGGGAACTCCACGCCTAATAAAAAAAAATGGTGGGAAGTTCCCCCCAAAAATCCATACCAGACCCTTTATCCGAGCACGCAACCTGGCAGGCCACAGGAAAAGAGGGGGGTACGAGAGAGCGCCCCCCCTCCTGAACCATACCAGGCCACATGCCCTCAACATGGGGAGGATGCTTTGGTCTGGACCCCAAAGCACCATGTCCCCATGTTGATGGGGACAAGGGCCTCATCCCCACAACCCTTGCCCGGTGGTTTTGGGGGTCTGCGGGCGGGGGGCTTATCGGAATCTGGAAGTCCCCTTTAACAAAGGGGACCCCCAGATCCCGGCCCCCCCATGTGAATTGGTAACGGGTACATTGTACCCCTACCATTTCACAAAGAAAGTGTAAAAAATTGTAAAAAAAACACACAGACACAGTTGGAAAAGTCCTTTATTAAAAATAAAAAATTAAAATAAAAAACCCATTCCAGTGGTGTAATCCAGTGGGATCCCGCCTACATCATTGGCTATTCCCCGCAAGCGGGGAAAGCCGGGGCTTACCCCTTTGATCTGACGGGTCAACCCGCCCCCTCGTACGTCAGACCCCGCCTACGTCATTGGCTGAGCGGACCTGATGGGGAACGTGATTTGATTCCTCTGCAGTGTAATAAATGAATAGACCCCACCCTTCTCACATTCCCCATCAGGTCCGCTCAGCCTTACACCCAGTAAAGGTGACCCCGCCCCCCTACGTCATTGGCTGAGTGGACCTAATGGGGAACGTGAGAAGGGGCAGGGTCTATTCATTTATTACACTGCAGAGGAATCAAATCACGTTCCCCATCAGGTCCACTCAGCCAATGACGTAGGCGGGGTCTGACGTATGAGGGGGCGGGGTCACCCGTCAGATCATAGGGGTAAGTCCCGGTTTTCCCCGCTTGTGGGGAATAGCCAATGACGTAGGCAGTATCCCGCCTACGTCATTGGCTATTCCCTGGCAAGCAGGGAAAGCTAGGGCTTACCCTATGATGTGACGGGTGACCCCGCCCCCTTGTACGTCATGGGGGTTTCGTGTGGAGTGGAGACTGGAGGAGACTGCAGCGCTGGATATCGGATCACCGCGGGACATAGAGAACAACGCTGGACAGACTGGATTACATTGCTGGAATGGTTTTTTTTTTTTTTTTTTAATAAAGGACTTTCCCAATTGTTTCTGTGTGTTTTTTTACAATTTTTTACACTTTCTTTGTGAAATGGTAGGGGTACAATGTACCCCTTACCAATTCACATAGGGGGGCCGGGATCTGGGGGTCCCCTTTGTTAAAGGGGTCTTGCAGATTCCGATAAGCCCCCCGCCCGCAGACCCCCACAACCACCGGGCAAGGGTTGTGGGGATGAGGCCCTTGTCCCCATCAACATGGGGACATTGTGCTTTGAGGGGTCACAGACCCCCAAAGCATCCTCCCCATGTTGAGGGCATGTGGCCTGGTACGGTTCAGGGGGGGTACTCTCTCATCCCTTCTCTTTTCTCTTTTCCTGCGGCCTGCCAGTTTGCGTGCTCGGATAAAGGGTCTGGTATGGATTTTTGGGGGGAACTCCACGCCTCGTACGTTAGACCCCGCCTACGTCATTGGTGAGCGGACCTGATGGGGAACGTGATTTGATTCCTCTGCAGCATAATAAATGAATAGACCCCACCCCTTCTCATATTCCCCATCAGGTCCGCTCAGCCTTACACCCAGTAAAGGTGACCCCGCCCCCTACTTCATTGGCTGAGCGGACCTGATGGGGAACGTGAGAAGGGGCGGGTCTATTTATTTATTACACTGCAGAGGAATCAAATCACGTTCCCCATCAGGTCCGCTCAGCCAATGACGTAGGCAGGGTCTGACGTATGAGGGGGCGGGGGCACCCGTCAGATCATAGGGGTAAGTCCCGGCATTCCCCACTTGCGGGGAATAGTCAATGACGTAGGCGGGATCCCGCCTACGTCATTGGCTATTCCCCGGCAAGCGGGGAAAGCTGGGGCTTACCCTATGATGTGACGGGTGACCCCGCCCCCTCGTACGTCATGGGGTTTTCGTGTGGAGTGGAGACTGGAGGAGACTGCAGCACTGGACATCAGATCACCACGGGACATAGAGAACAACGCTGGACAGACTGGATTACATCGCTGTAATTTTTTTTTTTTTTTTTAAATAAAGGAATTTCCCAATTGTTTCTGTGTGGTTTTTTTTTAATTTTACACTTTCTTTGTGAAATGGTAGGGGTACAATGTACCCCTTACCAATTCACATAGGGGGCCGGGATCTGGGGGTCTTCCAGATTCCGATAAGCCCCCCGCCCGCAGACCCCCACAACCACCAGGCAAGGGTTATGGGGATGAGTCCCTTGTCCCCATCAAAATGGGTCCCCATCAAAATGGGGACATGGTGCTTTGAGGGGTCACAGACCCCCAAAGAATCCTCCCCCACCATCTGTCCCCCAATCTGTTTTTGTTCACAGCATTCTGCATAATTATTTGATAGAAAAAAACGCAAGTCCAGTGTGCACCTAATCAAATTATATCGGTCACATTTACCTCAACCCCCTATCACATGGCAAATATAAATGTCAGGCACATGTGGCCTGGTACGGTTAAGGGGGGTGCTCTCTCGTCCCCCCCTCTTTTCCTGCAGCCTGCCAGGTTGCGTGCTCGGATAAAGGGTCTGGTATGGATTTTTGGGGGGAACTCCACGCCATTTTTTTTTTAATTTGGAGTGGAGTTCCCCTTAAAATCCATACCAGACCTGAAAGGTCTGGTATGGATATTTGGGGGGAACCCCACATAATTTTTTTAGTTTGACACAGGGTTCCCCTTAATATCCATACCAGACCCCAAGGTATGAAATTTAAAAGAATATTTCACGTTTATTGTTTCACTTTAAGCATTATTAAAATCAATGCTCCCGAAAAAACTGCAGTTTTTAAAACTTTTTTTTGCATTGATACATGTCCCCTGGGGCAGGACCCGGGTCCCCAAACCATTTTTAGGACAATAACTTGGATATTAGCCTTGATAATTAGCACTTTTGATTTTGAACGTTCGAGTCCATTGAATTTAATAGGGTTCTAAAGTTTGCGTGAACTTTAGGTCTGTTCGCAGGTTCTAGTGTCGCAGGGTCTAAGGAGCCGCCTGGTCTTCACCAGAGCCACTGGAGGTGTGGATGTTGTGCTGCGAGGCATCCTCAGGTTGCGGTCCTCCAACACACTCGTGCAGACACAGTGCTAGCAGATAGCACACAGAAAGGACTCAGGGTACACACTAGATACAAGGTACCAAAGAAGGACTATGGCAGCAAGCTAAGAAGAGACACCAGGGGGAGGAAGCAGGGAATAAACATGAATCACAGGAGAGCAGGGAAAGCTGGCCAAAAGCACAGAGAGATGGACACAGCAAGGAGGAAGGAGGGGAAGGAGGCAAAATGAATTAACAATGCTGTGGAGAGAGCACCTAGAGCAACAGAAAAGGAAGGGATACACAGACAGACACCTAAGGGAATAAGTGGGCAGCAAGAAATAAAACACTGAGAACAGCGACAAGACCAAACATCACACAGAATACAAGTCTACTGAAGGAACAGCAAATGCCAGAGGAACAGGGAGGTCCAGCTTCAGCGTTGAGTTATGTTGTTCGAAGGGGTGGATTGGCAGGAACCTGAGCAGCTCAGACAGGAGATAAGATCCGGTGCCAGATCAATGTATAAGGAACCATACACCAAAGTATGGTGTTTCGTCCATAGCCCTCTGACAGGTCTCTAGGTTATTGAAAATGCATAACATTACAGTGAAATAGACCTTTCTGGTTAACAAAAGTTATAATTGATTGTACATTCTTTAAGAGCTAATTGAAGATACTGTTTTTATATTTTAGATACTAAGCAGTATGCAATATGTAGAGAAGTTTAGCCCCATGGGGTATAGTATAAATGCAATAGTTGGAAATAAGATACCACTTGTAGAAATCTGTGTCTGTATTGTCAACTGTTATGTATGAGTGAATCTTCCTGTATTGGACTTATTTGAAATTGGGTACACTAAACCTGAACTTAGAGTCCAGTCTAACTGAAGTCTATGAGAGATTGGGTCGGGGGGGGGGGGGAGGGCAATCCCCTTAGTAAATTTGTCATTCTCATTTTTTAGGGCTTATAGGGTGATGCCTGAAAGCTTTGCATAGTGTTACAAAATAGTACAAGTGTTTTCTTCAGGTAATTTTAACAGTGAAACATACTGTATATTTCCATCATGTGGTAATAGGCCTGCTTTGACTGGGAGTTAAAAATTGGCCAATAGTTTGCTGAGGCTGCTCCACTTCTTGTTGATGCAAAACTGTACTGCTACTTGCTAATTTTTATTGCACTCATTGAAAATTAAGAGATTGCAGATGACACAGCAGTGTAAAATTAGCCATCAGCATGACAATTTTAATGAGAAATGCTGCGCCCAAATTTATTAGCAAAAAAAAAAGCACAAGCAGGGGATTTACTGCAAGCATTAAGATTATGCAGAGGATGCAGCAGTGTAAAACTGACCAGTAGCAGGACAGTGTTAATCAGAAATAACAGGACTGACCAGTGTGTGCCTGACATTTATATTTACCATGTGATAGGGGGTTGAGGTAAATGTGACCGATATAATTTGATTATTTGATTAGATGCACACCGGACTTGCGTTTTTTTCTATCAAATAATTATGCAGGCTGCTGTGAACAAAAACAGACTGGGGGACAGATGGTCTGGAACAAGTGAATGTTGCGTCACACACCTCAAGAGGCCCTATCAACATCAAAATAAAAACTAAAAAAATTAAATAAATCAAAACACAAAAATACCATCCACAAAAAACATGCCAACGTTATATAGAAGCCTTTCGGCAAAAAATAAATAAAAATAATCTAAAAAAGTTCCTATCAACATACAATAAAATTCAATATACCCCTAAAACAAAAAACAAATGAAAACTCCCAAATAATACCCCCTGAAACAGAAGCCCATCTTTTGTGGGAAGTCTAGCTGCAAACTAAAACTGTTTAACCTAAAATAAATGCCCTATCAACATAAAAACATAAAAAATATACCCCAAATAAATGAAAATCTCCAAATAGCACTCCCTGAAACAAAAGCTTATTTTTTTTAGCATATACTGTACATTTTTATTTTGTTAAGCAGTAATACAGAACATATGGTATATATACTTACATTTACATATACTACATCATGGCCATTTGAAATAGTCATGATATTTCAGAAAGGTCTCAATACTATGAATAAAGGAACTACAAAACAAACCAAGTTTTCGCAATAGTTTTCAAGTCAAACAAAAAATATAAAAACTAGCTAAATGGGTAACAGCTTTATACATAACTAAGGTTAATATGAACTGGGGCAGAATGACATCTCAATGATCTGCATTAAATTTCACATGCGTGAAAAAGGCGAAGTAAATGCAGTATGTTCCTAAAAGGACATTAAGGAGTGTATCCCAATGACATAACACAGTTACTACAGTTAAAGTACATATCATTTTCTGAGGGTGCCTTGAAGTTTAGCTATATTGCACCAAGATGTATATTTAAAAATAATAATAGTATCCTTAAGCTGTGCAAATGTAAGTTCAGCAGTAAGGTAGCTGAACCAAGTCTAAATTTTTTTAATAAAGTCCTACATTGTATTTAGTGTCCAATTTGTCAAGACACATAGACAAATTGTTGTTAAGACAATAGACAATAATGTTTTCACTTGGATGTGGCCCATTTTATTTCCAATGATCTCTGGGTCAGCATTGTTGAATAGGCAGAACTAGGGGCATACTGACCATTCGGGCATTTCGGCACTCTGGCACTGCCTGTGAAGGGCCCCAATGAGAGGCTCCTAGTGATCGGTGCAGAGGGGGGGGGCAGTAATTTTCAAGCATCAATCTCCCTAAATGACTCTCCATTAAACAGTTGAAAGCCACTTTTTCTTATCCCCCTCCTGTGGCTTTCAGCTGCTTCGTGGGAAGCCATATAGGGAAATCAGTGTTTGTAATTGTCTCCCTTCTGCCACACCAATCACGCCTGACTGCCTTTAGATTCTCCCTGCTCTCTGGGTCCCCCTGTGTGCACCCCACTTTTTCTCCTTGCAGTGGTATTGACTTCCCTTTTCTCTTCTCAGGAGCTTCTATCTCCTGTTCATTCATCTGCAGTGCAGATGAAGATACAGAGAAAGGGACTGGGGAATATTTCCTCAGTCCCTTTCTCTTTCGCAAAAGTGAGACTTCAAGTGTCTGTTTAGACCCCTGATATTCCACCAAAGCCCTCCAACAGGGCCGTTGAAAACATTAAATAGATAATAAAAAAAATAACAAAAAAATAATTAATAAAATAATAAAAATAAAACTGACAATGCCCACTGCCCTACTGACATGATCCATTGCCCCCCACCCCCCCCCCCACACACACACGAAAGCAATATGTAAAAAAGAATAATAATATTAAATTTAATTGTAAAAAGTTATGAAAAAAAAAATAGTAAAAATAATAATAAATAAATAAATAAATACTGACACCATCCACTGCTGTACTGACACCCTTCACTGCTCTGCTGACACCACCCACTCCCCAAAAGCATTGTAAAAATAAATAAAAATGTTGCAACAAATAATTGGTCGGAGGAGGGGGACACCATGAAGAGCGCAAAGAGCCCGAACAACAGCAGGGACAATCAGATTTGCAGAAACTGACACAAAGTGCTCAGAAATGTTTATGTAAATGTTTATTCCCTGCTATATTTATAGTAAAAAGGTCAGGTCTGCGCATGTAGGCCCTTTACAAAATAATCTAGAGTGGGTGACTGGGGACAAAGAGAAGGCTAATTTATTAACCACTTGCTTACTGGGCACTTAAACCCCCCTCCTGCCCAGACCAATTTCCAGCTTTCAGCGCTGATGCACTTTGAATGACAATTGCGTGGTCATACAAACGCTGTACACAAATTACATTTTTATCCCCACAAATAGAGCTTTCCTATGGTGGTATTTGATCACATCTGCGGTTTTTATTTTTTGTTAAAAAAAATTAAAAGCCCGATTTAAAAAATATATATATATATTTTTTTATATTTTGTTAAAAATTTTTGCAAACAGTTAATTTTTCTCCTTCATTGATGTACGCTGATGAGGCTGCACTGATGGGCACTGTTGAGCTGCACTTATGGGCACTGATGGGCTGCACTGATGGGCACCGATGGGCTGCACTGATGGGCACTGATAAGGTGGCACTGGTGGGCACTGATAGGCAGCACTGGTGGGCACTGATAGGCGGCACTGAAGGGCATTGATAGGTGGCCCTGGTGGGCACTGAGAAGTGGCACTAGTAGGTGGCATTGATAGGTGGCACTGATAGCTGGCAGTGATGGGCACTGATAGGTGGCAGTGATGGGCACTGATGGGTGGCAGTGATGGGCACTGGTAGGTTACACTGATAGGCATCATTGCTACGTGGCACTGATGAGGCACTGATTGGCATCACTGGTGGGCATTGATAGGTGGCACTTGTGGGCATCGATAGATGGCATTGTGGGCACTGGCAGGTAGCAATGGCAGGTAGGCACTGGCAGGCGGTATTTATGGGAACTGATAAGGCTGATGTGCCTCCTTCATCTTCAGGACCGATGTCCCTTGTGCACAAGCCAGTGATCGGCTTTTTTTTCTCCTCATGCTGTCAGCGTGAGGAGAAAAAAAACGATTACTGATCCTTTGTTTACATCACATGATCAGCTGTCATTGGCTGACAGCTGATCACGTGGTAAAGGGGCCAGGACCTGCAGGGGGCGCGCGTTGCACGTGAAAAGGGGAGGACGTCTATTGATGGCCTCCCGGGCATTTGGAGTCCGCGCTGTAGCCGTCATTCGTCTATAGCGTGGACGCCAAGTGGTTAAATACTTTCTTCAGCTCTGTGTATACAAAGGAGCATGGGGGAGTTCATGTCCATAATGGGGGTGGTATTTGACACAGCCCAAAATAATCCACAATGGCTCAAAAGTGATATGGTCCAGAAATATTTAGACAGAATAAAGGTGGATAAAGCACCTGGACCAGATGGCATACACCCACGGATCCTAAAAGAATTGAGCACTGTAATTTCAAAGCCATTGTATCTAATTTTCAGGGACTCATTAATGACGGGAATAGTACCACTGGATTGGCGCAGGGTGAACGTGGTGCCTATATTTAAAAAGGGAACAAAGTCTTTACCAAGTAACTATAGACCTGTTAGTTTAACTTCTATAGTTGTGAAGATACTGGAGCATTTAATAAAAGACCACATACAGGAGTTCTTGCTGGAAAAATGATTTAAAGTGGAGTTCCACCCTCTTCTACAAGTTGTTTGCATCCTATGTATTTATGTCCCCTAAAGACTAATTGGCATATTATTTTTTATTTATTTTTTAAAACTCACTGTTTTATAGTGGTCTGTTTATATTTCGCGCCGCGGCCGCAACAGTCTCCTTGCATCATCCACTGACCGCTATGCCTCCTGGGAGATGTTTGTCATACATCCCAGGAGGCCCTGTGCCATTGCATCTCCTTCCCATTGTAATCAAGGCATGCCCATCCTGCCCTCCCTTGGTCCGCCTGGTGTGTGTGTCCTTCTTCTTCCTTCGCTCCTCCCTCCCTACCCAGTGAGCCTCAACATGTGATGATGTGACGTGCTGCCCTCCTCTCCTTCCGAGATTCGGAACAAAAAAAAAACCTCTCGCGGCGGCACAGACCCCCCAACCCCCCCCCCGCTCATCAACTTCTTTACAGTATGAAAAAAAAGAACCCGTCCCGCGGCGGCAAGCCCTCCTCCCCCCCTCAACAACTTTACAGTGTGATACAAAAAAAGAACCTGTCCAGCGGCGGCGCAGCCCCCCCTTAACAACTGTACAGTGGGATTAAAAAAAGAACCCGTCCCGCGGCGGCCCCCCTCCCCCCCACGCTAAACAACTTTACAGTGGGATTAAAAAAAAGAACCCGTCCCGCGGCGGCCCCTCTCCCCCCCACGCTAAACAACTTTACAGTGGGATAAAAAAAAAGAACCCATCCCGCGGTGGCACAACCCCCCCGCTCAACAACTTTACAGTGGGATTAAAAAAAAAGAACCCATCCCGCGGTGGCACAACCCCCCCACCCGTGGCGGCACCACCACCCCCTCAACAACTTTACAGTGTGATTAAAAAAAAGAACCCGTCCCGCGGCGGCACCCTCTGCTGGGGGTTATGCAATGTTATGTGGGCCATGCAATTTGATGTGCTGGGGTGATGCGATTCGATGTGCTGGGGTGATGCGATTCGATGTGCTGGGGTGATGCAATGTTCTGTGGGCCATGCAATTCGATGTGCTGGGGTGATGCGATTCGATGTGCTGGGGTGATGCGATTCGATGTGCTGGGGGTGATGCGATGTGCTTTGGGCCATGCAATTCGATGTGCTGGGGTGATGCGATTCGATGTGCTGGGGTGATGCGATGTACTGTGGGCCATGCAATTTGATGTGCTGGGGTGATGCGATTCGATGTGCTGGGGTGATGCGATTCGATGTGCTGTGGGCCATGCGATTCAATGTGCTGGGGGTGTTGCAATCTGCTGTGGGCCCATGCGATTCGATGTGCTGGGGTGATGCAATTCGATTTGCTGGGGGTGTTGCAATGTGCTGTGAGTGATGCTATTAGATGTGCTGGGAGTTATGCAATGTTCTGTGGGCCATGCGATTCGATGTGCTGGGGGTGTTGCAATGTGCTGTGAGTGATGCGATTCGATGTGCTGGGGGTTATGCAATGTGCTGTGGGCCATGCGATTCGATGTGCTGGGGGTGATGCAATGTGCTGTGAGTGATGCGATTAGATGTGCTGGGGGTTATGCAATGTTCTGTGGGCCATGCGATTCGATGTGCTGGGAGTGTTGCAATGTGCTGTGAGTGATGCGATTCGATGTGCTGGGGGTTATGCAATGTTCTGTGGGCCATGCGATTCAATGTGATGGTGGTGTTGCAATGTGCTGTGAGTGATGTGTTCGATGTGCTGGGGTGATGCGATTCGATGTGCTGGGGTGATGCGATTCGATGTGCTGGGGTGATGCAATTCGATGTGCTGGGGTGATGCAATGTTCTGTGGGCCATGCAATTCGATGTGCTGGGGTGATGCGATTGGATGTGCTGGGGTGATGCGATTGGATGTGCTGGGGGTGATGCGATGTGCTGTGGGCCATGCAATTCGATGTGCTGGGGTGATGCGATTCGATGTGCTATGGGCCATGCGATTCGATGTGCTGGGGTGATGCAATTCGATGTGCTGGGGGTTATGCAATGTGCTGTGGGCCATGCGATTCAATGTGCTGGAAGTGATGCAATGTGCTGTGAGTGATGCGATTAGATGTGCTGGGGGTTATGCAATGTTCTGTGGGCCATGCGATTCAATGTGCTGGGGGTGATGCAATGTGCTGTGAGTGATGCGTTTAGATGTGCTAGGGGTCATGCAATGTTCTGTGGGCCATGCGATTCGATGTGCTGGGGGTGTTGCAATGTGCTGTAAATGATGCGATTCGATGTGCTAGGGGTTATGCAATGTTCTGTGGGCCATGCGATTCGATGTGCTGGAGGTGTTGCAATGTGCTGTGAGTGATGCGATTCGATGTGCTGGGGGTTATGCAATGTTCTGTGGGCCTTGCAATTCGATGTGCTGGGGGTTATGCAATGTTCTGTGGGCCTTGCAATTCGATGTGCTGGGGTGATGCGATTCGATGTGCTGGGGTGATGCGATTCGATGTGCTGGGGGTGATGCAATTCGATGTGCTGGGGTGATGCAATGTTCTGTGGGCCATGCAATTCGATGTGCTGGGGTGATGCGATTCGATGTGCTGGGGTGATGCGATTCGATGTGCTGTGGGCCATGCGATTCAATGTGCTGGGGGTGTTGCAATGTGCTGTGGGCCCATGCGATTCGATGTGCTGGGGTGATGCAATTCGATTTGTTGGGGGTGTTGCAATGTGCTGTGAGTGATGCTATTAGATGTGCTGGGAGTTATGCAATGTTCTGTGGGCCATGCGATTCGATGTGCTGGGGGTGTTGCAATGTGCTGTGAGTGATGCGATTCGATGTGCTGGGGGTTATGCAATGTGCTGTGGGCCATGCGATTCGATGTGCTGGGGGTGATGCAATGTGCTGTGAGTGATGCGATTAGATGTGCTGGGGGTTATGCAATGTTCTGTGGGCCATGCGATTCGATGTGCTGGGAGTGTTGCAATGTGCTGTGAGTGATGCGATTCGATGTGCTGGGGGTTATGCAATGTTCTGTGGGCCATGCGATTCGATGTGATGGTGGTGTTGCAATGTGCTGTGAGTGATGTGTTCGATGTGCTGGGGTGATGCGATTCGATGTGCTGGGGTGATGCGATTCGATGTGCTGGGGTGATGCAATTCGATGTGCTGGGGTGATGCAATGTTCTGTGGGCCATGCAATTCGATGTGCTGGGGTGATGCGATTGGATGTGCTGGGGTGATGCGATTGGATGTGCTGGGGTGATGCGATGTGCTGTGGGCCATGCAATTCGATGTGCTGGGGTGATGCGATTCGATGTGCTATGGGCCATGCGATTCGATGTGCTGGGGTGATGCAATTTGATGTGCTGGGGGTTATGCAATGTGCTGTGGGCCATGCGATTCAATGTGCTGGAAGTGATGCAATGTGCTGTGAGTGATGCGATTAGATGTGCTGGGGGTTATGCAATGTTCTGTGGGCCATGCGATTCGATGTGCTGGGGGTGATGCAATGTGCTGTGAGTGATGCGTTTAGATGTGCTAGGGGTCATGCAATGTTCTGTGGGCCATGCGATTCGATGTGCTGGGGGTGTTGCAATGTGCTGTGAGTGATGCGATTCGATGTGCTAGGGGTTATGCAATGTTCTGTGGGCCATGCGATTCGATGTGCTGGAGGTGTTGCAATGTGCTGTGAGTGATGCGATTCGATGTGCTGGGGGTTATGCAATGTTCTGTGGGCCTTGCAATTCGATGTGCTGGGGTGATGCGATTCGATGTGCTGGGGTGATGCGATTCGATGTGCTGGGGGTGATGCAATTCGATGTGCTGGGGTGATGCAATGTTCTGTGGGCCATGCAATTCGATGTGCTGGGGTGATGCAATGTTCTGTGGGCCATGCAATTCGATGTGCTGGGGTGATGCGATTCGATGTGCCGGGACGATGCAATCTAGATGCATAAATGAATGTTGTTGCTGAGATTAGTATTTTTTTCAATGAAAAGCTGTACAGGAAAAAGTAGCCGCTGTGTGTGTATATATATTTATTGAACCTGCAGTATATTTACTGTTTCCTGCAGGGAGGAGGGGAGGAGAGGTTTACATAGAAAAGTGTCAACTTCCGCTGTCACTGCCGTTGCTATGGAAACCTGACCTGAAACCTATTACACTGCTTGTGCAGCACTGAGCATGTTCGAGGAAGTAATACAGTCTGGCTTCAGATACCCACACATAAGATGGTCACGGTCTATTTCTAGTTTATAAACTTTCAAAATGCTGTAATAACTAGAGTTGAGCGGACACCTGGATGTTCGGGTTCAACGGGTTCGGCCGAACTTCGGAAAAAAGTTCGGGTTCGGGACCGAACTTTAACCCGAACCCGAACCCGAACCCCATTGAAGTCAATGGGGACCCGGACTTCTAAGGACTAAAAAGGCTCTAAAAAAGGAATGGAAAGGGCTAGAGGGCTGCAAATGGCAGCAAAATGTTGTTAAGAGCATGGCAAGTGCTCTGCAAACAAATGTGGATAGGGAAATAACTTAAAATAACATAAAAAAAATAAAAAAATAAAAAAATATGCTGGAGGCCCCCTTTTCAGCAGAAGAGGTATGGGAAGTCATTAAGAACCTCAGAAACTCAACGGCACGATGCCACACATATGGTGGGAATGCCCCAGAATACGCCCTTTCTGGAATAAATTATTCAATTTAATGGATAAGCTAGTGGGAAAATAAAATACTTTGAAATAAAAATGTAGCGGGGTGCTAAATTTAAGGGAAGTGTTTGAGTGGTAAATAGGCTCAAACACCCTAATTCTGTAGGATTCATGGACCATTTTGTCCTCGGGGGACAGTATTGGTGTGCAGTTCCCTGCGGCCTACAGGTGGCGCTGCCATGGTAGGCTAGGGTTGAACCGCCGATACAGTGCTGTGCCTTTCGTGTCCCCTCTTGGCAGTAGTACAGCGGGGCGGGGAACCTGCTATGCATGCTGGGAGAGCATATAAAAGGGGCAGACCTTTGGCCTGGGGGCTGATGTCCAGTGGGGTCCACGCCCAGGTGCCTTCGGCCTGGGTGCATGTGTTCCTGTTCCATCTCGGGTACCTTTAGCCCGGGGTGAGGTACTATCCTGGAGTTCCTGCTGCCCTGGGTCTGGAGGCCTAGGTGCGGGAGTAAAGCCTGGAGTCCAGAGCCTTCGTCTGGAGTCCGCTAAGGGTCGAGGAGTCTTAGGGTGCCACCTCATGTAGGGGACCATGTTCCAGGGAAGGGAGGATCATTCTGATGGACCGATGCGGGAGTCACGGTGAAGGAAGGGTCTGTTGTCTCCCTGGAGAGATGTCTTCCCCTTGATATGGGCTAGGTTTGTAGAAGGAGAAGCTCAAGGTCATCTTGACTGTATCAGAGGCCTTATTCACCCGGCCCGTGGCAGGGGCCTTATACACCCTGGTCTGTGGCAGAGACCAAAGTTCTCCAGGTCCGTGGCAGGGGCCTTGTACACCCGGTCTGTGGCAGAGACCAACCTCAAGGTCTGTGGCAGAGACCGTGCACCTAAAACTGTTTGAGAAACCTAAGCAGTGAAGTGAATGTGCTACGTTTGTGCCTGGACCTCCTCCACACCTTAAGCTGTCCTGTTTCTTTGCTCTAACCTTTTCTATCCGAGTAGAGTTTATTTTGCCATGAGAGAATAAGAGTTGTAATTTCAGCTGGTGTGGACATTGACTTTACTGGGAATTAAAGGACTTGCCTCTACCTACAGTAGAGGTGAGAATCATCAACCCAATCTACTATTGCCTGTACTTGTCCTGGCCTAAACATTCGTACAGCCTCATTAGGCACGACAAAATACCGCCGCAGGCTTGGTCGCCTACTCGCACCTGAGGAAGGTGTTTCACTTGTGCGTGTATCTGGCACAGATCCACCACGTCCTCTCCCTGCAACAGGAGCTCCACCAGCAGCACCACAACCGGGGCCACCACGTTCCTTTGACCTTCTCCTCATATTTTCCAAATATAGGATGTTGCCCTAAATGGGTGTTTTTGGAAGAGCAGAACACACCCACAGTACGTAACCGCTGAATCGCACAGCTACAGAACTGCAGAAAATGCTATTAAAAAAAATGTTTTTTTTTTAGTATAGCACAGTAGAAGAAAACTATATATAAATTGTTTATTTCACACACCTCCACATATGTATAACACACTGCAAAGTATTTTTTGTGGCCCTAAATGGCGTTTTTTGGAAGACCACAATACACCCACAGTACGTAACCGCTGAATCGCACAGCTACAGAACTGCAGAAAATGCTATTCAAAAAAAATGTTTTTTTTTAGTATAGCACAGTAGAAGAAAACTATATATAAATTGTTTATTTCACACACCTCCACATATGTATAACACACTGCAAAATATTTTTTGTGGCCCTAAATGGCGTTTTTTGGAAGACCACAATACACCCACAGTACGTAACCGCTGAATCGCACAGCTACAGAACTGCAGAAAATGCTATTAAAAAAAATGTTTTGTTTTTAGTATAGCACAGTAGAAGAAAACTATATATAAATTGTTTATTTCACACACCTCCACATATGTATAACACACTGCAAAATATTTTTTGTGGCCCTAAATGGGTCTTTTTGCAAGCGTACATTAAAGTGCAATTTTTTTTATTTTATTTTTTGCCCTAAACGGGTCTTTTTTTGCACGAGCAAAATAAAATGGATTTTTTTTTATTTTTATGCCCTTAATGGGTCTTTTGGAAAAGAGCACAATAAAGTGCCTTTTTTTTTTTGTCCAAAATGGATCTTTTTCCAAGAGCAGAATACACCCACAGTATGGAAACGGTGTATCTCTCAACGTAAAATATGCAGTGCTGGTGCACTGAGCTTGCAGATAAAAGGTAGATTTTCTCTGACACTGGGCTCATAGCAGTGTAAAAAGACTGCACTGCAACACAAACAGGTAAACCTATGCAGATCGCTGAGTTATATCTCTGAATCTGGACTCCTATTTCTATATGATATATCTCTCTCCCTAAAAGCAAAAAACAGGAACCTGGCCCTACACTACACTGTCTCTCTATCTTTTCCCTCACATTCCAGAATCAGAACTAACTCATGTATTTTTCTATCTCTCCCTAAAAGCAGCAGCAGCAGACAAGATCCTCTCCCTATCTATTCTGAAGCAGAGTGACGTGTGTGCTGTGTGCCTCTAGCTTATATAGAAGCTGGGTCACATGTTGCACTGACCAATCACAGCCATGCCATTAGTAGGCATGGCTATGATGGCTTCTAAGGGCACACCAGCTAATCAAAAGGTGATTGGCTGGCCCCTGAAGCATTTCTAACTGCGTAATTAGATTGCCGAACCCGAACCCGGACTTTTGCGCAAAGTCCGGGTTCGGGTTCGGGAAAAAGCTAAAGTTCGGTACGGACCCGAACTTTACAGTTCGGGTTCACTCAACACTAGTAATAACCTAACAAAACGGACCTCAGTTTACAGACTAACTTTACTAGAATACATTAAGCTTGTGTATTATAGAGGTATTTTTATTTAAAAAGTGTAATTTTGGCCGGAACACCACTTTAAGCAACAGACAGCATGGATTCATGAAAGACAGAAGTTGTCAGACAAACCTGATTTCTTTTTATGAAGAGGTAAGTAAAACCTTGGACAGAGGGGTGGCGGTGAACGTGGTATACTTGGATTTTGCAAAAGCGTTCGATACAGTTCCGCACACACGGCTCATGTGCAAGGTAAAGTCTACAGGATTGGAAATATCAGTTTGTAAATGGATAGAAAACTGGCTAAAATATAGAATTCAGAGAGTAGTGGTTAATGATTCTTACTCTGAATGGTCTAAGGTTTTCAGTGGTGTACCCCAAGGTTCAGTGTTGGGACCCTTACTTTTTAATATCTTTATAAATGATATTGGGTCTGGGATCAAAAGTAACATTTCTGTCTTTGCAGATAACACCAAGCTATGCAGTGCAATAATGTCCTAACAGGATGTCTCCAATTTACAAGCCAACCTCAATGCTCTGTCTAATTGGGCGACTATGTGGCAGATGAGGTTTAATGTAGATAAATGTAAAGCTATGCACTTGGGGGCTAAGAATATGCACGCATCATACATACTAGGGGGAGTACAACTGGGGGGGAGGGGGATCCGTAGTGGAGAAGGATCTGGGGGTTTTGGTAGATCATAAGCTCAATAATGGCATGCAATGCCAAACTGCGGTTTCCAAAGCGAGCAAAGTCCTTTCTTGTATTAAGAGAGGTATGGACTCCAGAGACAGAGATATAATTTTGCCCCTGTTCAAATCATTAGTAAGACCTCATCTGGAATATGCAGTTCAGTTTTGGGCCCCAGTTCTCAAAAGGGATATCAGGGAACTGGAGAAAGTGCATAGAAGGGCAACAAAACTGATAAGAGGCATGAAGGGGGATATTATCAACATGTACAAATATATAAGGGGTCCATATACTGAACTTGGTGTTGAGTTATTCACTTTTCGGTCAATATAGAGGAAACGGGGGCACTCTTTATGTCTAGAGGAAAAGAGATTTCATCTCCAAATATGGAAAGGTTTCTTCACAGTAAGAGCTGTGAAAATATGAAATAGATTCCCTCCAGAGGTGGTTCTGGCCAGCTCAGTAGATTGCTTTAAGAAAGGCCTGGATACTTTCCCAAATGTACAGAATATAACTGGGTACTAACATTTATAGGTAAAGTTTATCCAGGGAAAATCCGATTGCCTCTCGGGGGATCAGGAAGGCATTTTTTACCCTGCTGTAGCAAATTGGAGCATGTTCTGCTGGGGTTTTTTGCATTCCTCTGGATCAACTGTGGGTATAGAATTGGGTATATGAGATTGTACGATATATATATTTTTTTTTTATGGTTGAACTTGATGGACTAGATGACTAACTATGTAACTATGTAACTATGTAGCTTTCTACATCCTGTGAAGAGAAGGACCAGACGTTCTTCGTATAAAACCTCAGGGACCGCTTCCTCAGGTGTCTCAGCGCCAAGGCAGTTTTGCTGCCAAGAGGGCGCTAGAGCCAGAAAGCCGAAGGACCAGGGCCAGAAGAAACCCTAGGTCCAAAACTATTCTAAACCCAGCACCAAGCCCTCCTTTTAAGGGGATGCCCCCACTCTATCGGGTGGGGGGAAGGCTACTGCACTATGTAGACATTTGGAGAACAGTGGTTCAGGACGAGTGGATCACCTTGACAGTATCCCACGGTTTCAAGCTGGAATTGCGGGGGGGCTCCCCCTCAGAGGTTTCTAAGATCCAGTATTCCCTTAAATGTTCCAGTGAAACTTATTGTTTCAGGCACTAGATCATTTAGTGCATCAGGGAGTGATTATACAGGTTTCTGTATCAGAAAGGGGCACTGGGTTTTATTCAAACATGTTCACGGTTCAAAAACCACACAAGGCCCATTTTGGATCTCAGATCCCTAAAACAGCATCTATTAATCCAGTCCTTTCAGATGGAGTCAGTCTGTCTCAAGGACGCGTATTTACACGTACCTATCTTTCAACTTTATCAGAGCTTCCTGCGATTTCCAGTAGAGGAATGTGATTTCCAGTTTGTGGCTCTGCCCTTTGGGCTTGCCACAGCACCCTGGGTGTCCACAAAGGTCCTAGCACCAGTACTGGGTCTTTTAAGGGCCCAGGAAATCTTGGTGCTCAGGTACTTGGATGACCTCCTGCTCAGAGATCACTCACTACAGGCTCTAGAACAGAGCATAGCCTGCACAGTGCAGTATTTAGAAAGCTTGGGCTGGGTCATAAATACCGAGAAGTCAGCCTTGAGACCAGTTCAAAGTCCGAAGTATTTAGGTCTGATCCTAGATATGGTCCAGGCAAGGGTATTTTTGCCAACCATAAGGATCTGTGCCCTGAACGATCAGGTGCGTCAGCTAAGGGGCACCAGGCCACCCTCCATTCGACTCTGTATGAGTCTTCTAGGAAGAATGGTGTCCTCCTTCGAGGCAGTGCCCTATGCCCAGTTCCATTCCAGGCCTATACAACAAGACATCTGGATTATCCCATGTTCTTATCTCCTCAGGTGCGCTTAAGCCTAAGCTGGTGGTTGCAGGATTAGAATATGCAAAAGGGAAGATCCTGGAGACTACTGACCACAGAAGCCAGTCTCGGGCTGGGGAGCGACCCTAGAGGGGCTCACAGCTTAGGGGAGATGGTCAAGGGCAGAGCAGAGCCTGCCCATCAACATCCTGGCAGTACATCTGGCCCTGTTGTCCTGGATGATGGAGCTTCAGGACGGCCCTATTAGGGTTTAGTCTGACAATGCCACTGCAGTGGCCTTTATAAACCATCATGTCGGTACCAGGAGCCGTTCAGCTCAGAAGGAAGTGAACCACATACCAGCCTGGGCAGAGGGACATGTGCCTGTTCTATCAGTGGTCCATATCCTGAGGGTAGAGAACTGGAAGGCAGATTATCTCAGATTATCTCAGCCACCAGCAGATCTGCCTGGGCGAATGGTCCCTACACCCAAGGGTGTTCCAGGAAATTTGGGGATGGCCAGATGTCGATCTATTGGCATCCCGGTTCAACAACAAGCTACATCAGTTTGGCATCCCGGTTTAACAACAAGCTACATCAGTTTGTTTCCCAAACAAGGGATCCCCTGGCAATCAGAGCAGATGCTCTGGTAGTTCCAGGGAGCCAGTACTTCCTGGTTTATGCTTCCCCCCGATCTCTCTCCTTACACATTTGTTTGCCACAGGATTCAGAGAGAGGGGGTTCCAGTTATTCTGGTGGCACCAGCCTGGCCCAGAAGGACCTGGTTCCCAGGGATTGTGAGATTGGCAATAGATGTGCCATGGACGCTTCCGTGCCGACCCGATCTACTGTCTCAAGGTCCTAAATTCCACCCCAATTTACAGTCTCTAAATTTGACGGCATGGCTATTGAAGCCAGGGTGCTGAAGGATCGTGACATCTCGGGGACAAGTGGTGTCTAACCTAGTGAATTCTAGGAAAGCGGTCACTAGGAAGATCTATCATAAGGTCTGGAAGACCTTTTCTGGTGTGAAGCCAGAAAATGGCATCCTTGAAAATACGTGATTGGGAGAATTCTCTCTTTTCTACAGTCGGCTGTGGAAATCAGATTGGCCTTGAGTACAATCAGAGGTCAGATTTCGGCCCTGTCGGAATTTGTTTGCTTCCCCCCCCATTAGGTCACCTATGTGTCCTTGGTGCTGTCTGTGTTAGAAACAATTATTTGAGCCTATCAAGGAAAATTATATTAGTCCTGCTGTCACGTAAGCTAGCCCACCTGATGGCCATCACCTCGGCTACAAGGGTGTCGGAATTGGTGGCCCTTTCATGTAGGGAACCATACCTAATTGTTCACCATGACAAGGTAGTGTTGCGTCCTATTCCATCCTTCTTGCCAAAGGTGGTGTCAGCCTTACATTTAAATCAGGACATTGTTTTGCCTTCTTTTTTCTCTCAGCCTCGTTAAGCGGAAGAGAGACGACTGCATTCCTTGTACGTTGTCCAGGCAGTCAGAGTTTATTTGTCTAGATCTGCATTGATCCAGGGATCAGACTCCTTTTTTGTTTTACCAGAAGGACCTAAGAAGGGGCAGGCAGCTTCTATTTCCAATTGGGTCCGCCAATTGATTATTCAAGCCTATGGTCTGTTACGTAGGGCTCCCCCCTTCAGTGTGAGAGCTCATTCTATCAGGGGTGTAGGAACCTCCTGGGCTTTCGCCATCAGATATATATGTCTCAGATATGTAAAGCTGCTATCTGGTCTTCAGTGAATGCGTTCACAAGATTTTATCAGGTAGTTGTTAGAGCAGCCGAAGATTCGGCTTTCGCCCATAGTGTACTACAAGCTGCCATTTTAAGTCTGATGGCTATTTTTGTTTGGCAGGGTGTCTACCCCCCTCAAGGCTATTGCTCTGGGATGTCCCAGTAGGTAATGAATAATAGCCTAACTCTGTGTTCTGTGATGTATGATAAAGAAAATAGGATTGTTTCATCATACTTACCTGTAAAATAATTTTCTTTGAATACGCCATGGGACACAGAGGTCCCTCCCCTCTTTTGAGGATTCAGGGGTTGCTACAAAACTGAAATACTTCCTGTATGGGAGGGGTTATGTCATCCTGTCTAAGACTTTGTCTACTAGTGTCCATTCATCTAGAGATGCCGTATATCCCAGTTGGTAATTAATAATAGCCTAACTCTGTGTCTTGTGATGTTTTCAAAGAAAAGGATTTTACAGGTAAGTATGACGAAAAATCCTATTTTTTTTCCTTCACTGATGTGCGCTGATGAGGCTGCACTGCCAGGCACTGATAGGCGGCACTAATGGGCACTGATAAGGTGGCACTGATGGGCCCTGATGAGGAGGCACTAATATTCAGCATTGATGGGCACTAATAGGGCGCACTGATATTCAGCAATGATGAGCACTGATTGGCGGCACTGAGAGGCAGCACTGATGTGCACTGAGGGCGGCACTGATGGGCAGCACTTATGGACACTGATAGGTGGCATTTATGGGCAGTAATAGGTGGCAATTATAGGCACTGATAGGTGGCACTGAAGGGCACTGATAGGTGGCACTGATAGTACCCATCAGTGCCTCATCATCTGTGCTGCCTAACTGACATCACTGATGGGCATTAAAAGGCTGAACTGATCGGCACTGATTGGCATCACTGATGGGCACTGATTGGCATCTTTGGTGGACACTGGTGGGCATCCCTGGTGGGTACTGATGGGCATCACTGAAAAACAGGGCTTATCAGCTCTCCTCTCCTCATGTGCTGTTAGCGTGAGGAGAGGAATTGGAACTGATTGAACACAGCTGATCACATGGTAAAGAGCCTACAGCATAGTCTCTTTACCGTGATCAGGGATGCGGTGTGTCTGAGGGACACACCACACCACCAATCACCGCGCTGCTCGCCCCTGGGAGTGTGCACAAGCGGCCCGTTCTAAAGGATGTCATACGATGTCCAGTCAGAATGGTAAAACCGTCACCCGGCCATCATCAATTCGCTATAGGCTGGGTGGAAAGGTGTTAAAATGGTGTGGCTTATTTGTGTAAAGGGTGTGTCAGAGTGGTCAAGGTATTACACCACTTAATTCAGTGAAAGCAGGATAACTCCAGAGGGATTACCAAACTAGCGGGGGGTTGCACTACAACAGGCATTAGAAAGTAATAGCCTATGAAATCATGTTTTCATGCTGGCCATGACCACATCTTGCAAATAATTCTCTATGGCTGTTTTACTTTTAGTGTTTTTGTAAGGTGACATCAGAGTGTGCTTTGTTCTATGTAGTTCCTACTTGAAAAGCAATATATTTAACATATAAGATAGAGCCTAAAACTACGTGGGGTCTTCCCCAAAATCCATATACCTATATCCAATCATTCAGTCTGGTTGGTCAGGGAAGGAGGCAGTGAGCATGCACCCCTCCCTTCTTAACCATACCAGTCCACATCCCCTCAATATGGGTAAGGTACCTTTCCAGGGGGGACTTTCCTGGCAAAGCACCTTGTCCCCATGTTGATGAGGACAAGGACCTCTTCTCCACAACCCTGGCCCAGTGGTTGTGGGGTCTACAGGGAGGGTTGGAATTGTCAGAATATGGAAGTCCCTTTTAAAATAAGTGGGTCCCCAGATATTGATCTTCCCTACATGATTAAGTAAGCACTCATTATTCATTCACAAAAAAAAGAAAAGTAAATAAAAACACTGACACATTTGACATTTGACATTTATTTAAAAAAAAAAGAGACAAGATGTCATGATGTACAGTAACTATATTGTCAATCAAGTCATCCAGCAATGTGGATCTACATTATTCACAATGAACAATGGCCACGACCTGCCAAAACAAAAACATTGCTACCAACTGACATCTCCACTCCCAATGGAATATGGAAACTCGCACCAACGGTACCTCTAAATGTAGCTGCAGAATGTAAACAAAAGGATGAGGTATTCCGGGTGAGGTCATTGACTAAATATGGACATGACCATACTTGGTCATTGATGTCACGGAGATCCTGGTATCTGGGGGCCCTTATTTGGGCCCCCCTTGTTATTCCGCTTGTTGTGTGAGGTCCTTTTTAAAAATCATACCAGACCTTTATCCTTGATGATTCTGGGGGGACCCTATGCTTTTTTGTTTGTTTGTTTGTTTGTTTTTGCTTGTGTGTTCCTTATAATCCATATCAGAATCTGATCTATGTTGTAGAATAAATAAGGGTCTGGTATAGGTGAAGGGAATCTCCTTTTCAGGAGGAAGTGGGTCAGGAAATGTCATTTGCCGGAGAGCAATTTAATTGATATTTTTTTCTTTATAAAATGTCACTTTTGCTTGTGTATATTGTACAAGTGTACCACTTCATAAGCAGGTTTAGGGATTCCCCCAGGCATGTTATTGAAAGGAATTTTGTATTTTTAATGTTTAACTTGAAGCATTGTTAAAGGACCTTTTCCACACTGAATAAAATTGGTATTAATTTAATATTTTTGTTTTGCATTGATAAATGTTCCCCAGGGTAGTTCCCAACTCCACATGACCTTTTTGATAATCCCTTGCATATCAGCCATGATAATGGCTATATAAAATTTTAAAGATTTGGCTCCCATTGACTTGAATGGGGTTTGGATTAACATTAAGAACTTCATAGCAGGGAAGTTTGGAAAATGTCCTGCATACAAAACACAAGTATGTTCCACTTATCCCTACCTGCCTTCAGCTTGACTTGCATGCCAATTCTCTTGCTATAAAAAGGGATCATTTTGCATAAATGTACAAAACGCTAATGTTTATAGTGGATACATTTATATCAAATAACAATATAATAAACTGATTTCTGCCTTTGGTATATGAAATTGTTTTATTTATTTGTGTGTGTTGTTTTCTCTGGTATTTGTCTGCAAATAAGGCTGTTTGCTGCTTAAGTAATTTTTCTTCTTAATAGTATTGTAAAACTTGTCATGTCTGCTTTCAGAATGTCTCCAGATTTATAGAGTTGACATGTAAAATTACTTAATACATGTAAGAATGCATTTCTTTTGTCCAAATTTAAGTGAAAGCACACCACTAGCTGCTGTAAAGGGATGAGCTAGAATATGGAGTAGCATTTTCCATGCACTTTGAGGTTATTTAAATAACATTACAAAAGAGGTTTCCTGTTGAATGGCAAAAATTTGTTTTTCTGGAAGGCATTTATGACTGTGTTTTTGGCACATTTCTCTGTTACAAATTATAGACTATCAGATGTTGTTAACTAGAAAATGGAAAAACTACTGCATGAGTTGTTTCCTTTCTTGACAGCCCTTGATTAATTCAATGCAGTAAATGTTTGTGACTTAAATGTATTTGTTACCATGTCTACTGCTATGTCCAAAACATGAGCTAGAATAATTTAAAGTAGAAGGGAAGACTAAACATTAAATCTGCTTTAAAATGTTGCCTCCCCATTTGTCCCCATGACACCACATACATTTTAGCACAGGCAGCGTTGAAGCATGGTGACATCACACAATGGGACACACATGCACACACAGAGCTGAGAGTGTGGTGTGTTGCTCCCTTCATGAGATTAATGAAGAACTCCAGCTTTTTCTCCCCAAAACAACAGATGCATGTAAATGAATCACAACCCCATTGTCAGTGTAACTTACCTCCATTAGCTATATATAGCATGTTTCTGTGTCTGTGGTTCCCCTTAATCCAGCGCTAGGGGGTGATGGCTACAAACCACCTGAGGCATACCTCAGAGAAGTCAAAAAAATGTCTATGCCACGGTTTGTATAAAAAGACTTATTGTAAAATCAAAGTATTCCAAGAATGGAAAAAGTTAAAACATTGCTGACAATCAATGTTAAACATCATATTTGATTTCATCCTCGTGATTTGACAAAGGGCCACACCCGAAATGTGTTATCAGTATCGCAGCCTGCACACAGCTTTCCATGTGCTCTACAACTCCATCTTTGTTCCATCCCAAGTCTTGTTTTTATTTCGGTTCAACATTACTCTGTTTGGTGGCATCACATCCAGCGCGCCATCCGACTACACCAGCTGCATCGTCTAGCAGTTTGGAGTCCAATGTCTGGTCTATTGGGGGACTCCCCACATCACTGACCCTTAAGGGTTCCACCAGTGGTCTGTCATCTCTTCCATTGGATGGATGCCCATGTGACATCTGGCACCTATACACCTTTTGGTTGCCCCCAGCACCGGCCTTAATATGCCCATGTCAGCTTGCCGAGGTTTGGGTGAGATTGAAGTTCAATATGTTCAATATGGTCATGTTTTGACCTTTTCCATTCTTGGAATACTTTGATTTTACAATAAATCTTTTTACTTAAACCATGGCATAGACATTTTTATGACTTCTCTGAGGTATGTCTCAAGTGGTTTGTAGCCATCACCCCCCAGCGCTGGATTAAGAGGACTCATTTGTTGTTTGTTCTTTTGCACAACACTATCCCTGGTGTTTTGGTTCCCCTCTAGCTGCAGAGGACTAACATTCATTATACAGACTGCCACATGTTGGTTCTCCATACAGAGCCTGAACTTTTTAGGAGTACACTTCTGTGTCTGTGGTGCCACTCCTGGCTGAATTTCGATATTCTCTGACTTTCTGTTTCCTTCCTCTTCCAGTCCTGATACTACATCTCCCAAGATCCTTTGAGCCCTTGTAGTTTCAGGGTGGGCTATGGGAGTCACTTGCACCAGTTATGGGAGTTGATGTGGGTGGGTCCTAGGGTCACTGTGGGTGTTTCTGGGCCTTCAGGTGGGTAGTAAAAAGTGTATATGCGTCATACCTCCTCCTGTCATTCCTGTCTTGCAGCATGCCAAAGAATAATGGCTTACTGCAAGACTACAGAGGAAGGGCTATGGGAGGCTATTATTAGGGATGCACCAAATGTTTTTTTTGGTGCCGAAACCGATACTGAAAAAAATCTTGATTGATCCCGAAAACCGAAACTGATACCGAAACAGCACCGATACCGAAAGTTACTGTTTAAAAAAAATATTTGTATACAAAGAGGTGGTCAGAGACTGGGGACATGGTACAGGAGATTGTCAGAGACTGCAGACACATTACAGGAGATGGTCAGAGACTGGGGACACGGTACAGGAGATGGTCAGAGACTGGGGACACGGTACAGGAGATGGCCAGAGACTGGGGACACGGTACAGGAGATGGCCAGAGACTGGGGACACGGTACAGGAGATGGCCAGAGACTGGGGACACGGTACAGGAGATGGCCAGAGACTGGGGACACGGTACAGGAGATGGCCAGAGACTGGGGACACGGTACAGGAGATGGCCAGAGACTGGGGACATGGTACAGGAGATGGCCAAAGACTGGGGCCATGGTACAGGAGATGGCCAGAGACTGGGGCCATGGTACAGGAGATGGCCAGAGACTGGGGACATGGTACAGGAGATGGCCAGAGACTGGGGACATGGTACAGGAGATGGCCAGAGACTGGGGACATGGTACAGGAGATGGCCAGAGACTGGGGACATGGTACAGGAGATGGTCAGAGACTGGGGACATGGTACAGGAGATGGTCAGAGACTGGGGACATGGTACAGGAGATGGTCAGAGACTGCAGACATGGTACAGGAGATGGTCAGAGACTGCAGTCATGGTACAGGAGATGGTCAGAGACTGCAGACTTGGTACAGGAGATGGTCAGAGACTGCAGACATGGTACAGGAGATGGTCAGAGACTGTAGACATAGTAAAGGAGATGATTAGAGACTGCAGACATGGTAGAGGAGATGGTCATAGACTGCAGGCGGTGTACAGGAGATGGTCAGAGACTGCAGACGTGGTACAGGAGATCAATGCAGCCTCACCAGTGCCCGTCAGATGAAGCAAGCCTGTGTACCCAGTTCAGCAGCCTGTGTCTCCAGTTCAGCAGCCTGTGTCCCCAGTACAGCAGCCTGTGTCCCCAGTTCAGCCGCCTGTGTCCCCAGTTTAGCCACCTGTGTCCCCAGTTTAGCCGCCTGTGTCCCCAGTTCAGCCTGCCTGTGTCCCCAGTTCAGCCAGCCTGTGTCCCCAGTTCAGCCAGCCTGTGTCCCCAGTTTAGCAGCCTGTGTCCCCAGTTCAGCAGCCTGTGTCCCCAGTTCAGCAGCCTGTGTCCCCAGTTCAGCAGCCTGTGTCCCCAGTTCAGCTACCTGTGTCCCCAGTTCAGCCTACCTGTGCAGGGAAGAGAGGGAAGGGAGAGGAGAGCCGCTGCCGCCTGGTGATTAGAGCGCCGGGAACATAACAGCTTTCATTTCAATAGCTGTGTGTTCCCTGCGGCGCGCCATCACATAAGCCCCTCCCCCTTGTCCGGAGAACTCCCACAACGACACCCCCATAATGGGCGGCACCAGGGGCGGGGGACGGAGCCCCCCCGCAAGGCCCCGCCCAATTTCTGGCTCCAGAATCGGCCTAATTTCTGTTTCGGGTTTTTGCCGAAAGAGCCATTTTTGATGGATATGTTTTGGTGGCCGAAATTTCGGTGCATCCCTAGTTATTATTAACCACTTTAGCCCCGGAAGGATTTACCCCCAACCTGACCGGAGCACTTTTTGCGATTCGGCACTGCGTCGCTTTAACTGACAATTGCGCGGACGTGCGATGCTGTACCCAAACAAAATTGACATCCTTTTTTTCTCACAAATAGAGCTTTCTTTTGGTGGTATTTGATCACCTCTGCGGTTTTTATTTTTTGCGCTATAAACAAAAAAAGAGTGACAATTTTGAAAAAAAAAATATTATTTTTTACTTTTTGCTATAATAAATATCCCTGTAACACTGTGGGTGAGATATGTGATACCAGTATTCACACTGATTGTACATAAATCAAAACTCATATAAATCAAACATATAAATGGACCATAGGCTAGTCCATACAATAGCATTGAACAATACACACATAAAGAAAAAAGTCCAATATAGTATTAGTGCAAAATGTGCTGAGGTGAAAATTAATTATGAATAATAATGATAATGAATTATGAATAATCTCCAAAACAATGGGAGATGTTAACTCAAACAATGTGTGATAAAGTCCTCCAGAGGTACTGTATTATACAAACAGGAATCATTTTTTTTCAAAGAAGCCTGTGAGTGGAGCTATTCCATCACCTGGGGAAGGGGTAGGTACTCTTACCATCAGAGGTGGACTCATACACTGGCAAGTGGTGAGTCGTAACAGCAAAGACGTGGATGCCTGCGGTTTGGATGCGACCTACTCACACGATCATAAGGAATACAATCCAAACTTGTTTTAGGCGGTAACAGGAAAAGGAACCGGTGATGTACACTTCAGGAGCTCCGTAGTGAATGGTATCCAGAAGGAATTGTTCACCCATCAAGGGAACAGAGCCACACACGATGAGCGAGGGGAATGGTGGGATAAAGGAGAAAAAATAGCATAAGTCAAAAATGGCAAAAAGTTTTAATTAAAAAAAGGAATAAAAGTACAAACACCATCTGATGTGTACAATTACAAAGTGATCACATGTAACAAGAATTGAGCGCAGTGTGTGGGGCTGTAGCAAGCATAGAAACCCAACTGATATATTCAGGTGGATAGCTGCCACCATACATCTTGGCTTAAGTCTGTTCCACGTGGCCAACTGTTACGCATTAGACGTAACTGCACCAGTTTGGCGGACTACAATCACCAAGCCTCCATTCTCAAATTTAGATTTGTGGAGAAAGGTTTTGATCCCTTTATTATAGATGAAGAAATAAATAAAGTGTCGCTAGTAGATAGGAACTCATTATTGATAGATCACACTAAACAGACTCAAAATACCAAATTCAAGTGGTCTTTCGTCACGTATTTTTCAGTGCAGCACAAAAAAACTAAAGATATTTTCAACCGACACTGGAAGGTTCTAAAAAATTATAGGGTATTGGACCCCGTCCTTCCTGATACAGCCGGTGTCATCTACAGGGGGGCACAGTCCTTGGGTGGACAAATTGCCCCCAAGGTGATCGATTCACCAGTTAGACCAGTATTTTTCAATAACCTTAAAGGTTATTATCCGTGCAGAAAATCCAACGTGTGTTTACACAACACTTGTGGTAAGAGGAAATCTGAAACATTTGAGACCACAATCAGGTCTCAACAGTACCAAATGAAACATTTCACCACTTGCGCTACGCGCTACATTGTATACTTAATTACTTGTCCCTGTAAGAAGCAGTATGTGGGACGCACCATACGTACATTTTCAGTGAGAGTAAACAAGCACATCGCAAGTATAAAAAAAGGACAAATTAATCATAGTGTGCCCAGATACTACCTTCATTACCATAACAAAAATCCTCTGGGCACTAAGTTTCAAGTCATATATAAGTTCATAACCCATTGGAGAGGTGACTCTAGTGTTAGGAGAGTCTCATGATTAGAGACTTTTTGGATATATCAATTAAAAACGTACTCACCTTATGGGATGAATGTGGATTGGGACATCAATGCGTTTATTAACCAATCATGATGCACCAATTTACATTCATCCTCTGAGTTGCTCCTTTACACATTTTGGCTGTCCCATCTTTATACACCTACCTCATTTTGACACAATGGCCTAGAGTACTAATATTTAATATTGATGGTTTATTCTCATTAATGTGGTATTTGTTTTATTATGTGTCATGTTTTTAGATTTATTATGATATTTCAGGATATTGAGATCAGCCTCTTTATAAGTTATTTTCTCTTCATAGTGACGATCCTTTGGCCTGTTTGTACTTGGGGAGGATTAACTCATAGTTCAAGTGGCGTGGCAGGTATGGGGAAGTCCCTTGACATGTCTGTGTACTGTTTGGGCGTCGTAGATATTTTCCCTGTCCATGTTATCACTACGTAGCAATGACGGCATCCGCATCATATCCCTATGTATTGGCCATAGTCACGTGATCTCTGTATTTCCAGGGGGTTCATGTCATTCATGACGGCGTTACGTTGGCTACGTACATTGTGCGCCTTAAAAGCGTCAATCCTTGGCCCTCCATGAATCCTTGGCCCTCCAATCGAGCCTTGGTACTATTTTCCAATATCCTACGAATGACCAGGCAATAGTATGATTCCTTTGCTACTCCAGTGGGATAATATGATGTCATGCATTAAGAGTTTGAATACTTCTAGTGGGAATTCGAGGGCAAATGTTTTGGGAAGGTGTCAGTGGTAGGTCTGTTATAATTTTCCACTCCTGAGTTGTGGCTTTCATTGTGGGAGAGAGGGCATTTGGTATGGTAATACCTAGAGGGATTCCAAGGACCCATGTTTGTAGGTCAGTTCGGATGAGTGAGGAAGATTCAATCTGTCCCCAATGTGTGTCGGGTGGTGATTTTAACCACCCACGTAATTGAGTTAATATGCTAGCTAAGTAGTAGTCTTTGAAGTCTATATATCCTGAACCTCCCGCTAGTTTGTGTTTGATAAGCTTAGAGTGAGCGCATCTGGGTTTTTTCCCTTTCCATATAAATTTGTTAAGTATTGTTTGTAGGGATTTGAAGTATGAATAGGGAATGGGTATAGGTAGGGTTCTGAAAAAGTACATTATTTGCGGTAAATGAATCATCTTGAACGCTGCTAATTAGGGATGAGCTTCGGTGTTCGAGTCGAACATACGTTCGACTCGAACATCGGCTGTTCGATCGTTTGACGAAGATCGAACGATTTGGGCCGTTCGCGCCTAATTCGAGTGACGCGAACGGCCCACAATGCACTACGCCATCGCAGTGTCATCCAGGCGCTGTGATTGGCCAAGCATGCACTGTGACCCCGCATGCTTGGCCAATCACAGCGCCGGCAGCGAGGAGAGCAATGATTGGCCACAGGCAGGATGCCTGTGGTCAATTATTGCTGAGGGTGTTTAGTACACGCCCCACACTATAAAAGGCCGCCAGCACGGCGGCCTAGTGTAGTGTGTTCCGGAGCAGGGAAAGAGAAGCATAGGCAGGGACAGTGACATTTTTTTTTTCTTGCTTAACCTGGATTCCTTTAGTTTAGGGAAAGAGAAGGATAGGTAGGGAGAGTGTCAGTGTGTTTTACTGTGCAAATCCTTGTTTCTAGGGACAGGGAAGGACAGTGAGGGAAATTCTCCTTGTGCTATAGTGTGCTAAAGCATTGATCATCAACCATCTTTAAAAAATCATTTTTTCTAGGGACAGAAAACTATAGGTAGGGAGAGTGTCAGTGTGTTTTACTGTGATAATCCTTGTTTCTAGGGACAGGGAAGGACAGTGAGGGAAATTCTCCTTGTGCTATAGTGTGCTAAAGCATTGATCATCAACCATCTTTAAAAAAACATTTTTTCTAGGGACAGAAAACTATAGGTAGGGAGAGTGTCAGTTTCTTTCACTGTGATAATCCTTGTTTCTAGGGACAGGGAAGGACAGTGAGGGAAATTCTCCTTGTGCTATAGTGTGCTAAAGCATTGATCATCAACCATCTTTAAAAAAACATTTTTTCTAGGGACAGAAAACTATAGGTAGGAAGAGTGTCAGTTTCTTTCACTGTGATAATCCTTGTTTCTAGGGACAGGGAAGGACAGTGAGGGAAATTCTCCTTGTGCTATAGTGTGCTAAAGCATTGATCATCAACCATCTTTAAAAAAACATTTTTTCTAGGGACAGAAAACTATAGGTAGGAAGAGTGTCAGTTTCTTTCACTGTGATAATCCTTGTTTCTAGGGACAGGGAAGGACAGTGAGGGAAATTCTCCTTGTGCTATAGTGTGCTAAAGCATTGATCATCAACCGTCTTTAAAAAAACATTTTTTCTAGGGACAGAAAACTATAGGTAGGAAGAGTGTCAGTTTCTTTCACTGTGATAATCCTTGTTTCTAGGGACAGGGAAGGACAGTGAGGGAAATTCTCCTTGTGCTATAGTGTGCTAAAGCATTGATCATCAACCATCTTTAAAAAAACATTTTTTCTAGGGACAGAAAACTATAGGTAGGAAGAGTGTCAGTTTCTTTCACTGTGATAATCCTTGTTTCTAGGGACAGGGAAGGACAGTGAGGGAAATTCTCCTTGTGCTATAGTGTGCTAAAGCATTGATCATCAACCATCTTTAAAAAAACATTTTTTCTAGGGACAGAAAACTATAGGTAGGAAGAGTGTCAGTTTCTTTCACTGTGATAATCCTTGTTTCTAGGGACAGGGAAGGACAGTGAGGGAAATTCTCCTTGTGCTATAGTGTGCTAAAGCATTGATCATCAACCATCTTTAAAAAAACATTTTTTCTAGGGACAGAAAACTATAGGTAGGGAGAGTGTCAGTTTCTTTCACTGTGATAATCCTTGTTTCTAGGGACAGGGAAGGACAGTGAGGGAAATTCTCCTTGTGCTATAGTGTGCTAAAGCATTGATCATCAACCATCTTTGAAATCCTTGTTTTTTGGACAGTCAGGGAAATTGTCGTTGTGCTATTCTGTGCGAAAGCAATCATCCTCAACCATATTTAGAAATCCTTAAGTAAAGGGACAGAGAAGGACACCTGAAGGTAGCCCTTATTGCTTTTTTCCCATCTCCCTGCAGGCCATCTATTAGAATGTCTGGAAGGCAAACAAGGACAGGCAGACAGTCAGGAGGCAATAAAAGAGGGCAAGCAGGCTCTGTGTCTGGGGGCAACAGTGCTGGTCGTGGATGCGGTGCATTGTCATCAGCACATGGCCATGGGACATGCTTGTCCTTCTTTTCGGCAGCTGGACATGTTGAGCCACATCATGCCGAAGACTTGGTAGAGTGGATGACCAAGCCCTCCTCCTCCTCCTCATCCTCTCTCACCCAGGCTCAGGGTACTGGCAAAGCAGCTGCCAAAGCGTCCTCTTCCCTGGTATCAATGTCAGACTCATCATCAGTCACTCCTTCCCTAGACCCACCATGTCCTCCTCCTGAGGAGTCCCCCGAACTGTTTGAGCACAGTGTTGGGTACATGCTCCAGGAGGATGCCCAGCGTTTCGAAGGGTCTGATGATGAAACCCAGCTACAGGAAGGCAGTAGCGTGAGAGCAGACAGAGGGGATGCTCAAGAAGGACACCAATCTGGCAGTCATGTTCCAGCAGCTGCAGCATACTGCCAGATTGGCTCCAGTGATGAGGAGGGAGGGGATGATGAGGTCACTGACTCCACGTGGGTGCCTAATAGGAGAGAGGAGGAGGAGGAGGATGAGGCAAATCTCCAACGAGGCAGGATGCCCTTTGGTGGCCAGCGTAAGGGCAGTACACCGACGGAATCACACCGCAGAGCTCCGCCTGTGCAGGGCGCTGCCTCTGCCCGTCATTCCAAAAGTTCTTTGGTGTGGGCCTTTTTTGAGGCTAGTGCATCAGATCGCACAGCTGCTGTTTGCAACATATGTCTCAAGCGTATATCGCGTGGCCAAAACATCAGCCGCTTGGGTACCACATGCCTGACCAGACATATGTTGACCTGCCATGCAGCTCGTTGGCAAGCCTACCTCAAAGACCCACACCAAAGAACAAAGCGGACCTCTCCTTGCACCGCATCAGCTGGGATCTCCAACCCCACTATAACTTCAGTCCTCTCTGAAACATGCACTGAGAGGAATGAAGGTGTAGAATTAGGTGTGTCACAGCCAAGTAGTTGCGGCCACTCTGCTAGCAGTACACCGACGTCCGATTCTAGCAGGCAAATTTCCCTGCCCCAGCTGCTGGACCGTCGAAAGAAGTTCACTCCCAGCCATCCACATGCCCAGCGGTTGAATGCTAGCTTGGCTAAATTGCTAGCGCTTCAACTGCTGCCTTTTCAGTTGGTAGACTCGGCCCCCTTCCGTGAGTTTGTGCAATGTGCGGTTCCTCAGTGGCAGGTTCCCAAACGCCACTTTTTCTCGCGGAAGGCTATTCCGGCTCTCTACCGGCATGTGGAAGGCAATGTCTTGGCCTCGCTGGACAGGGCGGTCAGCGGTAAGGTGCATATTACCGCTGACTCATGGTCCAGCAGGCATGGACAGGGACGTTACCTTTCTTTCACGGCCCATTGGGTCACTCTTTTGGCAGCTGGGAAGGATGCAGGACAAGGTGCAGTAGTGTTGGAGGTTGTTCCACCGCCACGCCTCCAAAATGCTACTACTGGTTGTGACACACCTCTCTCCTCCACCCCCTCCTCTTCTTCTTCCTCCATGGCCTCTTCCTGTGCTTTGTCCTCTGAACCAGCGGTGCTCCGTAGCCGTTCAAGGGGCTACGCAAGTACGCAGGCAAAAAGATGCCATGCCGTGCTTGCGCTGGTGTGTTTGGGGGACAGAAGCCACACTGGGGCAGAGGTCCTGTCTGCTCTGCAGGGCCAGGCCGAGAGGTGGTTGACGCCATGCCAGCTTAAGCCAGGAATGGTGGTTTGCGACAATGGCACCAACCTCCTCTCCGCCCTCCGACAGGGACAACTGACCCATGTGCCCTGTGTGGCTCACGTCCTTAACCTGGTGGTGCAGCGGTTCTTGGGCAGGTACCCGGGCTTACAGGATGTCCTGAGGCAGGCCAGGAAAGTCTGTGTGCATTTCCGCAGATCTTATAATGCCAGTGCTCGCCTGGCTGAGCTGCAAAAGGAGTTGAACCTGCCCAAGAACCGCCTTATATGTGACATGCCCACCAGGTGGAACTCAACGTTGGCCATGCTGCAGCGGCTGCACACGCAGCAGAGGGCCATCAATGAGTACCTGTGCGACTACGGCACCAGGACAGGGTCAGGGGAGCTTGGTTTTTTTCTCCACGCCAGTGGGGCATGATCAGAAATGCATGCACTGTCCTGGCACCATTTGAGGAGGCCACGAGGATGGTGAGCAGTGACAGTGCATGCATCTGTGACACTGTACCTCTTGTCCACCTGTTGGAGCACACGCTGCGTGGAATAATGGACAGGGCACTTGAGGCAGAACAGAGGCAGGAAGAGGAGGACTTCCTTGCCTCTCAAGGCCCCCTTTACCCAGACAGTGTTCCTTCTGTCCCACCCATTGCACAGGAAGAGGAGGAGGAGGAGGAGGAGGAGGATTGTGTCAGCATGGAGGTGGAGGCTGGCACTCAGCATCATCAGCAGCAGTCTTTTAGGGATGATTTACAGTCCCAAGAAACCAGTGGACTTGTACGTGGCTGGGAGGAGGTGGCTGCGGATCATGTCGTCCTTAGTGACCCAGAGGACTCCGGACCGAATGCCTCAGCAAACCTACGCTGCATGGCCTCCCTGATCCTGCAAAGTCTGCGGAAGGATCCTCGTATTCTTCGGATCAAGGAGAGGGACCATTACTGGCTGGCCACTCTCCTTGATCCACGGTACAAGGGTAAGGTTGCTGACCTTATGTTACCGTCGCAGAGGGAGCAGAGGATGAGACAACTCCGGGAGGCCTTGCAGAAAGGTCTGTGCAACGCGTTCCCAGAGACTGGGAGGTTACAAACTCCTGGTCCTGGACAACGAGTTGCTGAGGCTTCGGCCAGTCAAAGAAGGAGCGGTGGGGAAGGTGGCCGTCTGACCGATGCGTTCAGACAATTCTTTAGTCCGCAGCCCCAAAGTATGATCGGTTCCAGCAACCATCGCCAGCGTCTGATAAACATGGTGCAGGAATATCTAGGGGCAAGGTCAGACTTGGACACCTTCCCCACCGAAAATCCTCTGGCTTACTGGGTCTTGAGGATGGATCACTGGCCAGAGCTTGCACAGTATGCGATTGAGCTACTGGCCTGTCCTGCATCCAGCGTTCTTTCGGAACGCACATTCAGTGCTGCTGGAGGATTTGTCACGGATCACAGGGTGCGCCTGTCCACTGACTCGGTTGATCGACTGACTTTCATCAAGATGAACCAGTCTTGGATCACCACCAGCTACCACACACCTGATGCTGATATAACAGACTAATTGATTTTAACATGTCACATCCCTTCAAGACTGATGCTGATGCTGAGTGCCTGTGCTGTTATGTTGACTGGCTATCCTCCTCCTCCGAGTCCTCAATGATACGATTGATGATGATAGCTTGGAAGATCATTTTTGTTTATGGGTGCCGCCACCAGTGGCTAAGGCCCAATTTTTCAGCCCCTGTTTAACAGGGGCGTGTAATTACAATTTTTTTAGCAATAATTTGCCATAGGGCTCATTGCTGTGCTCCAAGTACAGTATCTGTGAGGGGTTGGAGTGTTGTGCCACCAGTGCCTAAGGCCCAATTTTTCAGCCCCTGTTTAACAGGGGCATGTCATTACAATTTTTGAAGCAATACTTTGCAACAGGGCTCATTGCTGTGCTCCAAGTACAGTATCTGTGAGGGGTTGTAGTGTTGTGCCACCATTGCCTAAGGCCCAATTTTTCAGCCCCTGTTCAACAGGGGCATGTAATTACAATTCTTGATCTAATAATTCACAGCAGGGCCCATTGCTGCACCCACCAAGAGTAACTCTGAGGGCTTACAGTGTTGTGGCAACACCACCACCACCACCACGAAAGGCCCAATTTTTCAGCCCCTGTTCAACAGGGGCATGCAATTACAATTCTTGATCTAATAATTCACAGCAGGGCCCATTGCTGCACCCACCAAGAGTAACTGTCAGGGCTTACAGTGTTGTGGCACCAGCACCACCATCAAAGGCCCAATTTTTACTACCACTGTTCAACAATTATATGTAATTAAAATTCCTGATATAATAGTTGACAGCAGGGCGTTCCAGCACCAACCAAGAGTAACTGTGAGTGCTTACAGTGTTGTGCCAACACCAACAACTAAGGGGCCTATTTCTGCAGAGTATATACGGCAGGTCCCTACTTTCAAACATCCAACTTACAAACGACTCCTACTTGCAAACGCAAGAAGACAACAGGAAGTGAGAGGAAATCTACCCCTTGGAAGGAAAATTCTCTCCTGTAAGAATTAATATGGGAGAAAGGTGTCTCCTCTGTACTGATGCTTTATCACCAATCCTTGTTTCAAGAAAAACACCACATTTCAAAAACAGTTGTCATTGGGACGGAAAGTGAGATGAAATGTTCTGAACAGGGGCACAGACAGCAAAACAAATGTTACAGGGGTGATAACCCTTACCTATGTTTTCCAAAAAGTTTAAAAATAGATTTTTGGGCTGGAGCTACACTTAAACAATGTACCTGTTCAAAATTACAAACAGATTCTACATAAGAACAAACCTACAGTCCCTGTCTTGTATGCACCGCCTGTATACGGCTGTTCAGAGTATATAGGGCCTTTTTTATTTTATGTGCGGGGTTCCCCTTAATATCCATACAAGACCCAAAGGGGCTGGTAATGGGCTGGGGTAGGGGGGGGGGGGGTCATGGGGTAGCTATGCCATTTTTCTTAAAGATTTTCATCCATATTACCGGGACCAGACATTACATTAAAGCCGCAAGCAGTTTTAAATGGCTTTTTTTTCCTTTAGAAGTGTCATTTTGTGCAGGGACAGTTCTAAACACGGGAAACACGTGGCACTTCACAGGCATACTTTAGACACCCCCCAGGTACGATATTTAAAGGAATATTTGACTTTTTTTTTTTCACTTTATGCATCATTAAAATGACTGCTCCCGAAAAACGACCGTTTTTAAAACTTCTTTTTGCATTGATACATGTCCCCTGGTGCAGAACCCGGGTTCCCAAACCCTTTTTAGGACAATAACATGCATAATAGTCGTTATAATTAGCACTTTAGAATTCGAACGTTCGCATCCATTGTATTTAATAGGGTTCTAATGTTCGTACGAACTTTCGGTCCGTTCGCGGGTTCTGGTGCGAACCGAACCCGGGGGTGTTCGGCTCATCACTACTGCTAATCTCCCAGACCAAGATATCTTGTGTTTTGCTAGTTTTTGTAACTCTATTTGTAGGTTATTAGCTAACATTTTGTATTTGGTTGTAAAAAGGCTTTTCACTGTTTTGGTGAGCTGGATGCCTAAGTATGATATGTTGTTTTCGGCCCAAGTGAATGGAAGTTGGGATTGTAGTGGGTTTCTTGTTGTGGCATCTAGACCTAAGTCAAGTATGAATTATTTTGTTTTGTTCACTTTGTAGTTGTCAGAAACTATGAATCAGACCGAGACAGAAGTACAGTTAAATCACACTTGTTTGATAATAAAAATAAAAAGGTAAACAGAGTAAGCGTAGGCAAAACGTAGCCAGAGTTCTGTAACCGAATCGGGTAGTCGGTCAAGCCAATGTCAGAGAGCCAGCGATAAACATAGTAGTACAGCAAGCAGGATCAGTATCCAGAAGGAATGTCAGCCAAGCAAGTCTTCAACAGGAATGCAGGAGAAAGTCTCTGTGATGTTGACACAACAAGGTGAAGGCAGAGATGAAGTGAGCTGGAAGGCTTTAGACAGGCAAGACTGACAAGCAGATCATCAACAGGTGAGTCACTGGGGAGAGAAAGGAGCTGGCAATTAGCCGACAGCTGAGCGGCCAGCTCAGAGAAGGCAGGGCTGAGCCCAGCCCTGACAGTACCCTCTCCTTACTGACCCCTCCCCCTTGGAGGACCACCGGGTTTGAGGGGAAAACGTCTATGGAAATCACAGAGGAGGACAGGGGCATGTACGTCCGAGGATGAGACCCAAGAGCGTTCCTCTGGACCGTACCCTCTCCAATGCACCAGGTACTGTATGCGCCCATGGAACCTATGGGAGTCAACAATGGACTGTACTTCATACTCCTCATGGTTCTCAACCTGTATAGGGTGAGGACGTGGAACCGAGGTGGTAAAACGGTTGCAGACTAAAGGTTTCAATAAGGAGACATGAAACACATTAGAGCTACGCATATTGGAAAGAAGGTCCAACGCGTAAGCCACTGGGTTTATCCTGCGAAGGATACGGAAAGGCACAAAAAACAGAAGTGCGAACTTCTGGAGTCCACACAGTTCCTGCCCTGGTCAAAGTTCAGGGGTAAGTATGGGGTCCCTTCTCAGACCCCTCTCACCCTGTACTGTTATCATTAACACTTTGTTGTATTGCCAACTTACACATTTTTTAATATCTTATACTCTAGGACACCTTTACGTGCATCTACCCCTGATGAGTGAGTGATTCTCGCGAAACGTGTCAGGTATATATTTTTTGATGCCGCAGCATTACTGTTGTCATTACAACCATGTTACCAACACCGCATATATAATTCTGGATGGCAATTGGGTACACACAGTGCCCGTGTACCATGACTACCACGATTATCATGTTTTATCATTGTTGTATTATTCTTTGAGTTGGCTATTGTTTATGTGAATCACGCTTGTAACAATTTTACTCCATTAAAATCTTGTACCATATTTATTAGTGTCATACTCACTGGCAGAAAAATACCCACTTCATTTAAAGTCCCAGGGCTAACCTTTTGCTTCTGTCACAGACTTTAGGGATGGAGGTGGTCTACTGGGGACAACAAACCTTTTCTTTTTCTTTTCAGAACTTCAGAGAAGGAACGTGAAGTCGGAGGTTGCGAGATGACAGCCAGACCCTGTCCCCAACCTGGTAGGAAGGCGCAGGCAGGCGTCTGCGGTCAGCATGGAGTCTGTACCTCTCGTTAGTATGTCGCAAAGCCTCCTGGACTAGTGCTCAAGTGGAACGAAGACCACAGAGATGCTCCTATAATGCAGGAATACTCTGAGGAACAAACGAGTCAGGCAACATGGAAGGTTGGAAACCATAGTTTGCCATAAATGGGGACAAACGGGAAGCAGAATTCAAGGCGCTAATGTGAGCAAACTCTGCCCACGGTAGGAGGTCTGACCAGTGGTTATGATGGTCAGAAATATAGCAACGTAGGAATTGCTCCAAGGACTGATTGGCTTGTTCTGCGGCCCCATTAGACTGCGGGTGATACGCAGAGGAGAAAGACAGCTGAATTCCCAACTGTGCACAAAAGGCTCACCAGAACCGGGACACACACTGACGTCCCCTGTCTGAGACAATGACCTTGGGTAGGCCATGTAAGCAAAAGATCTCCCGAGCAAAAATGGAAGCCAGTTCTTAGAAGTAGGCAACTTCTTAAGTGGAATACAGTGAGACATTTTCGAGAACCGGTCCACCACCATAAGGATAACTGTGTTGCCCTGGGAGTTGGGTAACTCCACAATTAAATCCATAGACAGGTGGGTCCAGGGCCTCTCTCCATTGGGTATGGGTTGTAGGAGGCCCACTGGAAGGTGTCATGGAGTCTTACTCTGAGCACACACGGAACAGGCAGCTACGAGGGAGGTTACATCAGCACGTAGACTAGGCCACCCGAATTGTTGGGAAATGGCCCAAAAGAGTTGATTCTTCCCAGGGTGGCCAGCAGCCTTGGGAGAATGGTAAGTCTGGAGCACGGCAGTACGGAGACTCTCGGGAACAAAGCAGCGGTCACAAGGTTTCTCAGGAGGGGCAACGACCTGAGCAGCAAGAATTTTGTCTCCCAAAGGAGAAGTGAGACTGATGCGAACCGTAGCCAGAATACGATCAGGAGGAATCAGAGGAACCGGAACGACTGCATCTTGGAAGTGTAGGAAAATTGTTATGACAAGGCGTCAGCCCTTACATTCTTAGTACCGGCCCGGGTAACAATGAGACAATGTAATTAAAACTCAACAAGAAAAGAGCCCATCGCGCCCTTCTGGGAGAGAGGTGCTTAGCCTAAGACAAGAATGTGAGATTCTTATGGTCAGTAAGAATGAGAACCGGCACAGTGGTACCTTCAAGGAGATGTCTCCATTCTTTCAGGGCTAAAATGATCACCAACAGCTCTCTGTCACCAATCTCGTAATTGCACTCCGCAGGTGACAATTTCTTAGAAAAGTAGCCACACGGATGCATACTAGCGCTGTCAGAGCTAGGACGTTGAGACAGAAGGGCGCCAACTCCAGTCTCAGAAGCATCAACTTCGAGGATAAAAGGCAACGTAGGATTAGGATGTGCCAACACAGGAGCAGAAACAAAGGCAGCCTTAAGACTCTCAAAAGCCTTAATGGACTCTGGAGACCAACTCTGTGGGTTACCGTCCTTTCTGGTCATATCAGTCAGGGGCTTGACCAGAGACGAGAAGTTACGAATAAACTTCCGATAATAGTTGGCAAAGCCAAGAAAACGCTGCAGAGGACGTAAACCCACGGGTCGAGGCCACTGTAGGACAGCAGAAAGTTTTTCTGGGTCCATCGAAAAACCAACCGTGGAAATTACATAACCCAGGAATTTGACCTGTTCACGATGGAATTCACACTTCTCCAGTTTACAATAGAGATTGTTCTCTCTTAGTTTCTGAAGCACTCGACAGATATCTGTGTGGTGGCTTTCCAGGGATTTGGAAAATATGAGGATATCATCACATAACTGTAACAAATCTCGGAGGACATCGTTAATAAACTCCTGGAAAACTGCCGAAGCGTTACAGAGGCCAAAAGGCATTACGAGATACTCATAATGACCTGTTCTGGTATTAAACGCAGTTTTCCACTCGTCGCCCTCCTTAATCCTGACGAGAATGTATGCCCCTCTCAAATCAAGCTTTGTGAAAACCGTTGCTCCCTTGAGGCGGTCAAATAACTCCGTAATCAACGGGATCGGATAGGCATTCTTTTTTTAACAACAAGGTGCTTTATTCAAGTAAGAGAACAACAATACAGGATAAAACAGATCAGACTGAATAGGCATTCTTAATGGTGAGACGATTGAGACCCTTATAATCAATGCAAGGTCTCACCACTAGGGATGAGCTTCGTGTTCGAGTCGAACATACGTTCGACTCGAACATCGGCTGTTCGATCGTTCGACGAAGATCGAACGATTTGGGCCGTTCTCGCCAAATTCGAGTGACGCGAACGGCCCACAATGCACTACGCCATCGCAGTGTCATCCAGGCGCTGTGATTGGCCAAGCATGCACTGTGACCCCGCATGCTTGGCCAATCACAGCGCCGGCAGCGAGGAGAGCAATGATTGGCCACAGGCAGGATGCCTGTGGCCAATTATTGCTGAGGGTGTTTAGTACACGCCCCACACTATAAAAGGCCGCCAGCACGGCGGCCTAGTGTAGTGTGTTCCGGAGCAGGGATAGAGCAGCATAGGCAGGGACAGTGACTGTTATTTCTTTCTTGCTTAACCTGGATTCCTTTAGTTTAGGGAAAGAGAAGGATAGGTAGGGAGAGTGTCAGTGTGTTTTGTGCTTGTGCTATAGTGTGCTTAAAAAAAACATTTATTCTAGGGACAGAAAACTGTAGGTAGGGAGAGTGTCAGTTTCTTTCACTCTGCAAGTCCTTGTTTCCAGGGACCTGTAAGGACAGTGAGTGAATTGTCCTTGTGCTATATTGTGATTAAAAAAAACATTTTTTCTAGGGACAGAAAACTGTAGGTAGGGAGAGTGTTTTTTTTCTTTCACTCTGCAAGTCCTTGTTTCCAGGGACCTGGAAGGACAGTGAGTGAATTGTCCTTGTGCTATATTGTGCTTAAAAAAAAACATTTTTTCTAGGGACAGAAAACTGTAGGTAGGGAGAGTGTTTATTTTCTTTCACTCTGCAAGTCCTTGTTTCCAGGGACCTCTAAGGACAGTGAGTGAATTGTCCTTGTGCTATATTGTGCTTAAAAAAAACATTTATTCTAGGGACAGAAAACTGTAGGTAGGGAGAGTGTCAGTTTATTTCACTCTGCAAGTCCTTGTTTCCAGGGACCTGGAAGGACAGTGAGTGAATTGTCCTTGTGCTATATTGTGATTAAAAAAAACATTTTTTCTAGGGACAGAAAACTGTAGGTAGGGAGAGTGTTTTTTTTCTTTCACTCTGCAAGTCCTTGTTTCCAGGGACCTGTAAGGACAGTGAGTGAATTGTCCTTGTGCTATATTGTGCTTAAAAAAAACATTTATTCTAGGGACAGAAAACTGTAGGTAGGGAGAGTGTCAGTTTATTTCACTCTGCAAGTCCTTGTTTCCAGGGACCTGGAAGGACAGTGAGTGAATTGTCCTTGTGCTATATTGTGATTAAAAAAAACATTTTTTCTAGGGACAGAAAACTGTAGGTAGGGAGAGTGTTTTTTTTCTTTCACTCTGCAAGTCCTTGTTTCCAGGGACCTGGAAGGACAGTGAGTGAATTCTCCTTGTGCTATATTGTGCTTAAAAAAACATTTATTCTAGGGACAGAAAACTGTAGGTAGGGAGAGTGTCAGTTTATTTCACTCTGCAAGTCCTTGTTTCCAGGGACCTGTAAGGACAGTGAGTGAATTGTCCTTGTGCTATATTGTGATTAAAAAAAACATTTTTTCTAGGGACAGAAAACTGTAGGTAGGGAGAGTGTTTTTTTTCTTTCACTCTGCAAGTCCTTGTTTCCAGGGACCTGTAAGGACAGTGAGTGAATTGTCCTTGTGCTATATTGTGCTTAAAAAAAACATTTATTCTAGGGACAGAAAACTGTAGGTAGGGAGAGTGTCAGTTTATTTCACTCTGCAAGTCCTTGTTTCCAGGGACCTGTAAGGACAGTGAGTGAATTGTCCTTGTGCTATATTGTGATTAAAAAAAACATTTTTTCTAGGGACAGAAAACTGTAGGTAGGGAGAGTGTTTTTTTTCTTTCACTCTGCAAGTCCTTGTTTCCAGGGACCTGTAAGGACAGTGAGTGAATTGTCCTTGTGCTATATTGTGCTTAAAAAAAACATTTATTCTAGGGACAGAAAACTGTAGGTAGGGAGAGTGTCAGTTTATTTCACTCTGCAAGTCCTTGTTTCCAGGGACCTGTAAGGACAGTGAGTGAATTGTCCTTGTGCTATATTGTGATTAAAAAAAACATTTTTTCTAGGGACAGAAAACTGTAGGTAGGGAGAGTGTTTTTTTTCTTTCACTCTGCAAGTCCTTGTTTCCAGGGACCTGTAAGGACAGTGAGTGAATTGTCCTTGTGCTATATTGTGATTAAAAAAAACATTTATTCTAGGGACAGAAAACTGTAGGTAGGGAGAGTGTCAGTTTATTTCACTCTGCAAGTCCTTGTTTCCAGGGACCTGTAAGGACAGTGAGTGAATTGTCCTTGTGCTATATTGTGATTAAAAAAAACATTTTTTCTAGGGACAGAAAACTGTAGGTAGGGAGAGTGTTTTTTTTCTTTCACTCTGCAAGTCCTTGTTTCCAGGGACCTGTAAGGACAGTGAGTGAATTGTCCTTGTGCTATATTGTGATTAAAAAAAACATTTTTTCTAGGGACAGAAAACTGTAGGTAGGGAGAGTGTTTTTTTTCTTTCACTCTGCAAGTCCTTGTTTCCAGGGACCTGTAAGGACAGTGAGTGAATTGTCCTTGTGCTATATTGTGATTAAAAAAAACATTTTTTCTAGGGACAGAAAACTGTAGGTAGGGAGAGTGTTTTTTTTCTTTCACTCTGCAAGTCCTTGTTTCCAGGGACCTGTAAGGACAGTGAGTGAATTGTCCTTGTGCTATATTGTGCTTAAAAAAAACATTTATTCTAGGGACAGAAAACTGTAGGTAGGGAGAGTGTCAGTTTATTTCACTCTGCAAGTCCTTGTTTCCAGGGACCTGGAAGGACAGTGAGTGAATTGTCCTTGTGCTATATTGTGATTAAAAAAAACATTTTTTCTAGGGACAGAAAACTGTAGGTAGGGAGAGTGTTTTTTTTCTTTCACTCTGCAAATCCTTGTTTCCAGGGACCTGGAAGGACAGTGAGTGAATTCTCCTTGTGCTATATTGTGCTTAAAAAAAACATTTATTCTAGGGACAGAAAACTGTAGGTAGGGAGAGTGTCAGTTTATTTCACTCTGCAAGTCCTTGTTTCCAGGGACCTGTAAGGACAGTGAGTGAATTGTCCTTGTGCTATATTGTGATTAAAAAAAACATTTTTTCTAGGGACAGAAAACTGTAGGTAGGGAGAGTGTTTTTTTTCTTTCACTCTGCAAGTCCTTGTTTCCAGGGACCTGTAAGGACAGTGAGTGAATTGTCCTTGTGCTATATTGTGCTTAAAAAAAACATTTATTCTAGGGACAGAAAACTGTAGGTAGGGAGAGTGTCAGTTTATTTCACTCTGCAAGTCCTTGTTTCCAGGGACCTGGAAGGACAGTGAGTGAATTCTCCTTGTGCTATATTGTGCTTAAAAAAAACATTTATTCTAGGGACAGAAAACTGTAGGTAGGGAGAGTGTCAGTTTATTTCACTCTGCAAGTCCTTGTTTCCAGGGACCTGTAAGGACAGTGAGTGAATTGTCCTTGTGCTATATTGTGATTAAAAAAAACATTTTTTCTAGGGACAGAAAACTGTAGGTAGGGAGAGTGTTTTTTTTCTTTCACTCTGCAAGTCCTTGTTTCCAGGGACCTGTAAGGACAGTGAGTGAATTGTCCTTGTGCTATATTGTGCTTAAAAAAAACATTTATTCTAGGGACAGAAAACTGTAGGTAGGGAGAGTGTCAGTTTATTTCACTCTGCAAGTCCTTGTTTCCAGGGACCTGTAAGGACAGTGAGTGAATTGTCCTTGTGCTATATTGTGATTAAAAAAAACATTTTTTCTAGGGACAGAAAACTGTAGGTAGGGAGAGTGTTTTTTTTCTTTCACTCTGCAAGTCCTTGTTTCCAGGGACCTGTAAGGACAGTGAGTGAATTGTCCTTGTGCTATATTGTGCTTAAAAAAAAACATTTATTCTAGGGACAGAAAACTGTAGGTAGGGAGAGTGTCAGTTTATTTCACTCTGCAAGTCCTTGTTTCCAGGGACCTGTAAGGACAGTGAGTGAATTGTCCTTGTGCTATATTGTGATTAAAAAAAACATTTTTTCTAGGGACAGAAAACTGTAGGTAGGGAGAGTGTTTTTTTTCTTTCACTCTGCAAGTCCTTGTTTCCAGGGACCTGTAAGGACAGTGAGTGAATTGTCCTTGTGCTATATTGTGATTAAAAAAAACATTTTTTCTAGGGACAGAAAACTGTAGGTAGGGAGAGTGTTTTTTTTTCTTTCACTCTGCAAGTCCTTGTTTCCAGGGACCTGTAAGGACAGTGAGTGAATTGTCCTTGTGCTATAGTGTGCTTAAAAAAAACATTTATTCTAGGGACAGAAAACTGTAGGTAGGGACAGTGTCAGTTTCTTTCACTCTGCAAGTCCTTGTTTCCAGGGACCTGGAAGGACAGTGAGTGAATTGTCCTTGTGCTATATTGTGATTAAAAAAAACATTTTTTCTAGGGACAGAAAACTGTAGGTAGGGAGAGTGTTTTTTTTCTTTCACTCTGCAAGTCCTTGTTTCCAGGGACCTGTAAGGGCAGTGAGTGAATTGTCCTTGTGCTATATTGTGATTAAAAAAAACATTTTTTCTAGGGACAGAAAACTGTAGGTAGGGAGAGTGTTTTTTTTCTTTCACTCTGCAAGTCCTTGTTTCCAGGGACCTGTAAGGACAGTGAGTGAATTGTCCTTGTGCTATATTGTGCTTAAAAAAAACATTTATTCTAGGGACAGAAAACTGTAGGTAGGGAGAGTGTCAGTTTATTTCACTCTGCAAGTCCTTGTTTCCAGGGACCTGGAAGGACAGTGAGTGAATTGTCCTTGTGCTATATTGTGATTAAAAAAAACATTTTTTCTAGGGACAGAAAACTGTAGGTAGGGAGAGTGTTTTTTTTCTTTCACTCTGCAAGTCCTTGTTTCCAGGGACCTGGAAGGACAGTGAGTGAATTCTCCTTGTGCTATATTGTGCTTAAAAAAAACATTTATTCTAGGGACAGAAAACTGTAGGTAGGGAGAGTGTCAGTTTATTTCACTCTGCAAGTCCTTGTTTCCAGGGACCTGTAAGGACAGTGAGTGAATTGTCCTTGTGCTATATTGTGATTAAAAAAAACATTTTTTCTAGGGACAGAAAACTGTAGGTAGGGAGAGTGTTTTTTTTCTTTCACTCTGCAAGTCCTTGTTTCCAGGGACCTGTAAGGACAGTGAGTGAATTGTCCTTGTGCTATATTGTGCTTAAAAAAAACATTTATTCTAGGGACAGAAAACTGTAGGTAGGGAGAGTGTCAGTTTATTTCACTCTGCAAGTCCTTGTTTCCAGGGACCTGTAAGGACAGTGAGTGAATTGTCCTTGTGCTATATTGTGATTAAAAAAAAAATTTTTTCTAGGGACAGAAAACTGTAGGTAGGGAGAGTGTTTTTTTTCTTTCACTCTGCAAGTCCTTGTTTCCAGGGACCTGTAAGGACAGTGAGTGAATTGTCCTTGTGCTATATTGTGATTAAAAAAAACATTTTTTCTAGGGACAGAAAACTGTAGGTAGGGAGAGTGTTTTTTTTCTTTCACTCTGCAAGTCCTTGTTTCCAGGGACCTGTAAGGACAGTGAGTGAATTGTCCTTGTGCTATAGTGTGCTTAAAAAAAACATTTATTCTAGGGACAGAAAACTGTAGGTAGGGACAGTGTCAGTTTCTTTCACTCTGCAAGTCCTTGTTTCCAGGGACCTGGAAGGACAGTGAGTGAATTGTCCTTGTGCTATATTGTGATTAAAAAAAACATTTTTTCTAGGGACAGAAAACTGTAGGTAGGGAGAGTGTTTTTTTTCTTTCACTCTGCAAGTCCTTGTTTCCAGGGACCTGTAAGGACAGTGAGTGAATTGTCCTTGTGCTATATTGTGCTTAAAAAAAACATTTATTCTAGGGACAGAAAACTGTAGGTAGGGAGAGTGTCAGTTTATTTCACTCTGCAAGTCCTTGTTTCCAGGGACCTGGAAGGACAGTGAGTGAATTGTCCTTGTGCTATATTGTGATTAAAAAAAACATTTTTTCTAGGGACAGAAAACTGTAGGTAGGGAGAGTGTTTTTTTTCTTTCACTCTGCAAGTCCTTGTTTCCAGGGACCTGGAAGGACAGTGAGTGAATTGTCCTTGTGCTATATTGTGCTTAAAAAAAACATTTATTCTAGGGACAGAAAACTGTAGGTAGGGAGAGTGTCAGTTTATTTCACTCTGCAAGTCCTTGTTTCCAGGGACCTGTAAGGACAGTGAGTGAATTGTCCTTGTGCTATATTGTGATTAAAAAAAACATTTTTTCTAGGGACAGAAAACTGTAGGTAGGGAGAGTGTTTTTTTTCTTTCACTCTGCAAGTCCTTGTTTCCAGGGACCTGTAAGGACAGTGAGTGAATTGTCCTTGTGCTATATTGTGCTTAAAAAAAACATTTATTCTAGGGACAGAAAACTGTAGGTAGGGAGAGTGTCAGTTTATTTCACTCTGCAAGTCCTTGTTTCCAGGGACCTGGAAGGACAGTGAGTGAATTCTCCTTGTGCTATATTGTGCTTAAAAAAAAACATTTATTCTAGGGACAGAAAACTGTAGGTAGGGAGAGTGTCAGTTTATTTCACTCTGCAAGTCCTTGTTTCCAGGGACCTGTAAGGACAGTGAGTGAATTGTCCTTGTGCTATATTGTGATTAAAAAAAACATTTTTTCTAGGGACAGAAAACTGTAGGTAGGGAGAGTGTTTTTTTTCTTTCACTCTGCAAGTCCTTGTTTCCAGGGACCTGTAAGGACAGTGAGTGAATTGTCCTTGTGCTATATTGTGCTTAAAAAAAACATTTATTCTAGGGACAGAAAACTGTAGGTAGGGAGAGTGTCAGTTTATTTCACTCTGCAAGTCCTTGTTTCCAGGGACCTGGAAGGACAGTGAGTGAATTGTCCTTGTGCTATATTGTGATTAAAAAAAACATTTTTTCTAGGGACAGAAAACTGTAGGTAGGGAGAGTGTTTTTTTCTTTCACTCTGCAAGTCCTTGTTTCCAGGGACCTGGAAGGACAGTGAGTGAATTCTCCTTGTGCTATATTGTGCTTAAAAAAAACATTTATTCTAGGGACAGAAAACTGTAGGTAGGGAGAGTGTCAGTTTATTTCACTCTGCAAGTCCTTGTTTCCAGGGACCTGTAAGGACAGTGAGTGAATTGTCCTTGTGCTATATTGTGATTAAAAAAAACATTTTTTCTAGGGACAGAAAACTGTAGGTAGGGAGAGTGTTTTTTTTCTTTCACTCTGCAAGTCCTTGTTTCCAGGGACCTGTAAGGACAGTGAGTGAATTGTCCTTGTGCTATATTGTGCTTAAAAAAAACATTTATTCTAGGGACAGAAAACTGTAGGTAGGGAGAGTGTCAGTTTATTTCACTCTGCAAGTCCTTGTTTCCAGGGACCTGTAAGGACAGTGAGTGAATTGTCCTTGTGCTATATTGTGATTAAAAAAAACATTTTTTCTAGGGACAGAAAACTGTAGGTAGGGAGAGTGTTTTTTTTCTTTCACTCTGCAAGTCCTTGTTTCCAGGGACCTGTAAGGACAGTGAGTGAATTGTCCTTGTGCTATATTGTGCTTAAAAAAAATATTTTTTCTAGGGACAGAAAACTGTAGGTAGGGAGAGTGTCAGTTTCTTTCACTGTGAAAGTCCTTGTTTCAAGGGACAGAGAAGGACACCTGAAGGTAGCCCTTATTGCTTTTTTCCCATCTCCCTGCAGGCCATCTATTAGAATGTCTGGAAGGCAAACAAGGAGAGGCAGACAGTCAGGAGGCAATAAAAGAGGGCAAGCAGGCTCTGTGTCTGGGGGCAACAGTGCTGGTCGTGGACGCGGTGCATTGTCATCAGCACATGGCCATGGGACACGCTTGTCCTTCTTTTCGGCAGCTGGACATGTTGAGCCACATCATGCCGAAGACTTGGTAGAGTGGATGACCAAGCCCTCCTCCTCCTCCTCATCCTCTCTCACCCAGGCTCAGGGTACTGGAAAAGCAGCTGCCAAAGCGTCGTCTTCCCTGGTATCAATGTCAGACAAATCATCAGTCACTCCTTCCCTAGACCCACCATGTCCTCCTCCTGAGGAGTCCCCCGAACTGTTTCAGCACAGTGTTGGGTACATGCTCCAGGAGGATGCCCAGCGTTTCGAAGGGTCTGATGATGAAACCCAGCTAGAGGAAGGCAGTAGCGTGAGAGCAGACAGAGGGGATGCTCAAGAAGGACACCAATCTGGCAGTCATGTTCCAGCAGCTGCAGCATACTGCCAGATTGGCTCCAGTGATGAGGAGGGAGGGGATGATGAGGTCACTGACTCCACGTGGGTGCCTAATAGGAGAGAGGAGGAGGAGGAGGATGAGGAGGAGGCACATCTCCAACGAGGCAGGATGCCCTTTGGTGGCCAGCGTAAGGGCAGTACACCGACGGAATCACACCGCAGAGCTCCGCCTGTGCAGGGCGCTGCCTCTGCCCGTCATTCAAAAAGTTCTTTGGTGTGGGCCTTTTTTGAGGCTAGTGCATCAGATCGCACAGCTGCTGTTTGCAACATATGTCTCAAGCGTATATCGCGTGGCCAAAACATCAGCCGCTTGGGTACCACATGCCTGACCAGACATATGTTGACCTGCCATGCAGCTCGTTGGCAAGCCTACCTCAAAGACCCACACCAAAGAACAAAGCGGACCTCTCCTTGCACCGCATCAGCTGGGATCTCCAACCCCACTATAACTTCAGTCCTCTCTGAAACATGCACTGAGAGGAATGAAGGTGTAGAATTAGGTGTGTCACAGCCAAGTACTTGCGCCCACTCTGCTAGCAGTACACCGACGTCCGATTCTAGCAGGCAAATTTCCCTGCCCCAGCTGCTGGACCGTCGAAAGAAGTTCACTCCCAGCCATCCACATGCCCAGCGGTTGAATGCTAGCTTGGCTAAATTGCTAGCGCTTCAACTGCTGCCTTTTCAGTTGGTAGACTCGGCCCCCTTCCGTGAGTTTGTGCAATGTGCGGTTCCTCAGTGGCAGGTTCCCAAACGCCACTTTTTCTCACGGAAGGCTATTCCGGCTCTCTACCGGCATGTGGAAGGCAATGTCTTGGCCTCGCTGGACAGGGCGGTCAGCGGTAAGGTGCATATTACCGCTGACTCATGGTCCAGCAGGCATGGACAGGGACGTTACCTTTCTTTCACGGCCCATTGGGTCACTCTTTTGGCAGCTGGGAAGGATTCAGGACAAGGTGCAGTAGTGTTGGAGGTTGTCCCACCGCCACGCCTCCAAAATGCTACTACTGGTTGTGACACACCTCTCTCCTCCACCCCCTCCTCTTCTTCTTCCTCCATGGCCTCTTCCTGTGGTTTGTCCTATGAACCAGCGGTGCTCCGTAGCCGTTCACGGGGCTACGCAAGTACGCAGGCAAAAAGATGCCATGCCGTGCTTGCGCTGGTGTGTTTGGGGGACAGAAGCCACACTGGGGCAGAGGTCCTGTCTGCTCTGCAGGGCCAGGCCGAGAGGTGGTTGACGCCACGCCAGCTTAAGCCAGGAATGGTGGTTTGCGACAATGGCACCAACCTCCTCTCCGCCCTCCGACAGGGACAACTGACCCATGTGCCCTGTGTGGCTCACGTCCTTAACCTGGTGGTGCAGCGCTTCTTGGGCAGGTACCCGGGCTTACAGGATGTCCTGAGGCAGGCCAGGAAAGTCTGTGTGCATTTCCGCAGATCTTATAATGCCAGTGCTCGCCTGGCTGAGCTGCAAAAGGAGTTGAACCTGCCCAAGAACCGCCTTATATGTGACATGCCCACCAGGTGGAACTCAACGTTGGCCATGCTGCAGCGGCTGCACACGCAGCAGAGGGCCATCAATGAGTACCTGTGCGACTACGGCACCAGGACAGGGTCAGGGGAGCTTGGTTTTTTTTCTCCACGCCAGTGGGGCATGATCAGGGATGCATGCACTGTCCTGGCACCATTTGAGGAGGCCACGAGGATGGTGAGCAGTGACAGTGCATGCATCAGTGACACTGTACCTCTTGTCCACCTGTTGGAGCACACGCTGCGTGGAATAATGGACAGGGCACTTGAGGCAGAACAGAGGCAGGAAGAGGAGGACTTCCTTGCCTCTCAAGGCCCCCTTTACCCAGACAGTGTTCCTTCTGTCCCACCCATCGCACAGGAAGAGGAGGAGGAGGAGGAGGAGGAGGAGGATTGTGTCAGCATGGAGGTGGAGGCTGGCACTCAGCATCATCAGCAGCAGTCTTTTAGGGATGATTTACAGTCCCAAGAAACCAGTGGACTTGTACGTGGCTGGGAGGAGGTGGCTGCGGATCATGTCGTCCTTAGTGACCCAGAGGACTCCGGAGCGAATGCCTCAGCAAACCTACGCTGCATGGCCTCCCTGATCCTGCAAAGTCTGCGGAAGGATCCTCGTATTCTTCGGATCAAGGAGAGGGACCATTACTGGCTGGCCACTCTCCTTGATCCACGGTACAAGGGTAAGGTTGCGGACCTTATGTTACCGTCGCAGAGGGAGCAGAGGATGAGACAACTCCGGGAGGCCTTGCAGAAAGGTCTGTGCAACGCGTTCCCAGAGACTGGGAGGTTGCAAACTCCTGGTCCTGGACAACGAGTTGCTGAGGCTTCGGCCAGTCAAAGAAGGAGCGGTGGGGAAGGTGGCCGTCTGACCGATGCGTTCAGACAATTCTTTAGTCCGCAGCCCCAAAGTATGATCGGTTCCAGCAACCATCGCCAGCGTCTGATAAACATGGTGCAGGAATATCTAGGGGCAAGGTCAGACTTGGACACCTTCCCCACCGAAAATCCTCTGGCTTACTGGGTCTTGAGGATGGATCACTGGCCAGAGCTTGCACAGTATGCAATTGAGCTACTGGCCTGTCCTGCATCCAGCGTTCTTTCGGAACGCACATTCAGTGCTGCTGGAGGATTTGTCACGGATCACAGGGTGCGCCTGTCCACCGACTCGGTTGATCGACTGACTTTCATCAAGATGAACCAGTCTTGGATCACCACCAGCTACCACACACCTGATGCTGATATAACAGACTAATTGATTTTAACATGTCACATCCCTTCAAGACTGATGCTGATGCTGAGTGCCTGTGCTGTTATGTTGACTGGCTATCCTCCTCCTCCGAGTCCTCAATGATACGATTGATGATGATAGCTTGTAAGATCATTTTTGTTTATGGGTGCCGCCACCAGTGCCTAACGCCCAATTTTTCAGCCCCTGTTTAACAGGGGCGTGTAATTACAATTTTTGAAGCAATACTTTGCAACAGGGCTCATTGCTGTGCTCCAAGTACAGTATCTGTGAGGAGTTGCAGTGTTGTGCCACCAGTGCCTAAGGCCCAATTTTTCAGCCCCTGTTTAACAGGGGCGTGTCATTACAATTTTTGAAGCAATACTTTGCAACAGGGCTCATTGCTGTGCTCCAAGTACAGTATCTGTGAGGAGTTGCAGTGTTGTGCCACCAGTGCCTAAGGCCCAATTTTTCAGCCCCTGTTTAACAGGGGCGTGTCATTACAATTTTTGAAGCAATACTTTGCAACAGGGCTCATTGCTGTGCTCCAAGTACAGTATCTGTGAGGGGTTGCAGTGTTGTGCCACCAGTGCCTAAGGCCCAATTTTTCAGCCCCTGTTCAACAGGGGCATGTAATTACAATTCTTGATCTAATAATTCACAGCAGGGCCCATTGCTGCACCCACCAAGAGTAACTGTCAGGGCTTACAGTGTTGTGGCACCAGCACCACCATCAAAGGCCCAATTTTTACTACCACTGTTCAACAATTATATGTAATTAAAATTCCTGATATAATAGTTGACAGCAGGGCGTTCCAGCACCAACCAAGAGTAACTGTGAGTGCTTACAGTGTTGTGCCAACACCAACAACTAAGGGGCCTATTTCTGCAGAGTATATACGGCAGGTCCCTACTTTCAAACATCCAACTTACAAACGACTCCTACTTGCAAACGCAAGAAGACAACAGGAAGTGAGAGGAAATCTACCACTAGGAAGGAAAATTCTCTCCTGTAAGAATAAATATGGGAGAAAGGTGTCTCCTCTGTACTGATGCTTTATCAGCAATCCTTGTTTCAAGAAAAAGACCACATTTCAAAAAGAGTTGTCATTGGGACGGAAAGTGAGGTGAAATGTTCTGAACAGGGGCACAGACAGCAAAACAAATGTTACAGGGGTGATAACCCTTACCTATGTTTTCCAAAAAGTTTAAAAATAGATTTTTGGTCTGGAGCTACACTTCAACAATGTACCTGTTCAAAATTACAAACAGACTCTACATAAGAACAAACCTACAGTCCCTGTCTTGTATGCACCGCCTGTATAGGGCTGTTCAGAGTATATAGGGCCTTTTTTATTTTATGTGCGGGGTTCCCCTTAATATCCATACAAGACCCAAAGGGGCTGGTAATGGGCTGGGGTAGGGGGGGGGGGGGGTCATGGGGTAGCTATGCCATTTTTCTTAAAGATTTTCATCCATATTACCGGGACCAGACATTACATTAAAGCCGCAAGCAGTTTTAAATGGCTTTTTTTTCCTTTAGAAGTGTCATTTTGTGCAGGGACAGTTCTAAACACGGGAAACACGTGGCACTTCACAGGCATACTTTAGACACCCCCCAGGTACGATATTTAAAGGAATATTTGACTTTTTTTTTTTCACTTTATGCATCATTAAAATGACTGCTCCCGAAAAACGACCGTTTTTAAAACTTCTTTTTGCATTGATACATGTCCCCTGGTGCAGAACCCGGGTTCCCAAACCCTTTTTAGGACAATAACATGCATAATAGTTGTTATAATTAGCACTTTAGAATTCGAACGTTCGCATCCATTGTATTTAATAGGGTTCTAATGTTCGTTCGAACTTTCGGTCCGTTCGCGGGTTCTGGTGCGAACCGAACCCGGGGGTGTTCGGCTCATCACTACTCACCACTCACCACTCTTCTTCACAAAAAAAAACCCAGCACCAGCAGGAGACGAGGATTTTCACATGAAACCTCGAGAGAGTGCGTCTGCAACATACTCCTCCGTGGCCTTATCCTCCAAGACCGACAAAGGGTAAACCAGGCCACGAGGGGGTATGGCACCAGGTTAAAGGTCAATTGCGCAATCATACAACTGGTGGGGAGGCAAAGTACCGGCTGGACCTTTGTCAAAGACATCGCTAAAATTGCGGAACTCCTCAGGCAGGGAGGAGAGTAAAGAGGTGCACAGGACCTTGGCTACCTTCTGGAAGCATCCCTTACTGCATTGTGGTGACTAGGACTATATGACACACACAGACAGATCCATCGTGATTTGGTTTGTGAAAGATCTACATACCAATAAACCAGCTCATAGGAGAAGCAAGAGTTACTGCTATGTGTATTATTCATGAATGACCATAGAGATCAACCCATGGATTGGGGATTTGCTATTTATACACATACTTCATGAAGTTGCAACATTGTATCTGATTTTGTTCAGACACACTTGTACTATCTGCCACGGTTCATACAGCTATTCATTTATCCTTGCAGTATCTGGAATTCTTTGGAATAGCCTTCCTTTACACATCCACTGCTGATAAGTATCCAATTAGGAATTCATTGTACACTTGTACACCTATAGACCAGGGTATTCATTGTTTTTTCTGGACTTCAAAATTATTACATTGGATGTGCCATACCCTTTATTACGCTTTCGGATAGACTGACCGACGACGGGGAGTTGCTTGGGAGGTTTGTATCCAGCAATCCTGGTTGTGCTTTCCATTGCAGTTTAGTGATCTTAACCTGTTTCTAGGTACACACTGCCCTGCATTAGGAATCACTTGTGGGAGTTTATTGTCTTATGGGTGGCTCATGGGGTTTACTAGGTACATTTAGGGGGTGTTTTTTAGACTAGGGGAGGGAGTAGATCTGCCAGCTGTGTGATCGCTGTGTTCTTTCCGTGGCGGGGAGTTTTACAGTGATCATACAGTTCTTAACTTTGTGCTTTTTGGTATAGGTTGCATTAATAGGATCATCTTTGGGAAATAGAGGATGTGCTTTTTCATGTAATTTGCTTTTTTATAGGCTAATACATTTTGTAGTTTAACTTATTTAGGTGTGTGGAGGTCTATTTGTTTGTTATTTTTCTTGTTTTTTGATATGGGTAACCCCCATCCCATTACCAGGCCCTTTGGGTCTTGTATGGATAATAAGGGAACCCCGCACCCAAATTTAAAAAAGAGAAAAAGCGTTGGGGCCCCTAGGCTCTATATACTCTGAACATCAGTATACAGGCAGTCCAAACAAGACAGGGACTGTAGGTTTGTTCTTAAGTTGAATCTGTTTGTAATTTGGAACAGGTACATTTTGTAAGTGTAGCTCCAGCCAAAAAAAACAATTTTTAAGCTTTTTGGATAACATAGGGAAGGGTTATCACCCCTGTAACATTTGTTTTGCTGTCTGTGCCCCTGTTCAGAAGATTTCAGCTCACTTTCTGTCCCAATGACAATTGGATTTTGAAAATTTGGAGTTATTAGGGAAACAAGGATTGGTGCTAAAGCATCAGTGGAGACACCTTTTTCCCATATTAACTCTTACAGGAGAGAATTTCCCTTCCTAGGGGTAGATTTCCTCTCACTTCCTGTTGTCTACCTCCGTTTGCAAGTAGGAGTCGTTTGTAAGTTGGATGTTTGAAAGTAGGGGACCGGCTGTATATACTATACGGCCTGCCCTATATACTCTGCAGAAAATTGGGCCTTAGGTGTTGGTGGTACCAGAACACTGTGAGCCCTCACAGTTACTCTTGGTGGGCGCTGGAACGGGCCCTGCTGTGAAATATTATATCAAGAATTGTAATTACATGCCCCTGTTGAACAGGGGTAGAAAAATTGGGTCTTTGGTGGTGGTGGTGCCACAACACTGTAAGCCCTCACAGTTACTCTTGGTGGACGCAGGAATGGGCCCTGCTGTGAAATATTAGATCAGAAATTGTAACTACACACCCCTGTTAAACAGGGGCAGAAAAATTGGGCCTTAGGCACTGGTGCTGGTGCCACAACACTGCAACCCCTCACAGATACTCTAACGCATCGGTCAGACGGCCACCTTCTCCACCGCTCCTTTTGTGACTGACCGAAGCCTCAGCAACACGTTGTCCAGGACCAGGAAATTGTAACCTCCTAGGCTCTGGAAATGCATTGCACAAACCTTTCTGCAAGGCCTCCCGAAGATGTTTCATCCTCTGCTCCCTCTGCGATGGCTGGATAAGTTCCGCAACCTTACCCTTGTAATGTGGATCAAGAAGGGTTGCCAGCCAGTAATGATCCCTCTCCTTGATACCACGAATCCGAGGGTCCTTTCGCAGGCTTTGCAGGATCAGGGAGGCCATGCAGCGTAGGTTTGCTGAGGCGTTCGGTCCGGAGTCCTCTGCATCACTAAGGACGACATGATCCGCAGCCACCTCCTCCCAGCCACGTACAAGTCCATGGGTTTCTGGGGACTGTAAATGATCCCTGGAAGACTGCTGCTGATGCTGAGTGTTAGGCTCCACCTCCATGTTGACACAATCCTCCCCCTCCTCTACCTGTGTGATCGGCGGGCCCGCAGGAACACTGTCTGGATAAAGAGGGCCTTGAGAGGTAAGAAAGTCCTCCTCTTCCTTCCTCTGTTCTGCCTCAAGTGCCCTGTCCATTATTCCATGCAGCGTGTGCTCCAACAGATAGACAAGAGGGACAGTATCACTGATGCATTCACTGTCACTGCTCACCATCCTCCTCAAATGGTGACAGGACAGTGCATGCATCCTTGATCATGAGCCACTGGCGTGGAGAAAAAAAGCCAAGCTCCCCTGACCCTGTCCTGGTGCCATAGTCGCACAGATACTCATTGATGGCCCTCTGCTGCGTGTGCAGCTGCTGTAGAATGGCCAATGTTGAGTTCCACCTGGTGGGCATGTCACAGATTAGGCGGTTCTTGGGCAGGTTGTATTCCTTTTGGAGGTCAGCCAGCCGAGCACTGGCATTATATGACCGGCGGAAATGCACACAGACTTTCCTGGCCTGCCTTAGGAGATCCTGTAAGCCCGGGTACATGCACAAGAACCGCTGCACCACCAAGTTAAGGATGTGAGCCAAACAGGGCACATGGGTCAAGTGTCCCTGTCGGAGGGCGGATAGGAGGTTGGTGCCATTGTCGCAAATCACCATTCCTGGCTAAAGCTGGCGTGGCGTCAACCACCTCTGAGCCTGCCCCTGCAGAGCTGACAGAATCTCTGCCCCAGTGTGGCTCCTGTCCCCTAAGCACACCAGCTCAAGCACCGCATGGCATATTTTTGTCTGAGTGCTTCCGTAGCCCCTTGAATGCCTACGGAGCACCGCTAGTTTCCGAAGACAAATCTATAGAGGAAGAGACCATGGAGGAAGAAGAAGAAGAGGGGGTGGAGGAGAGAGGTGTGTCAGAATCACCACTAGTAGCATTTTGGAGGTGTGGTGGCAGAACAAGCACCAACAATACTGCATCCTTCCCAGCTGCCAGCAGAGTCACCCAGTGCACCGTGAAAGATAGGTAATGTCCCTGTCCATGCCTGCTGGACCATGAATCAGCGGTAATATGCACCTTACCACTGACCTCCCTGTCCAGTGAGGCCAAGACATTGCCTTCCACATGCCGGTAGAGAGCCGGAATCCCCTTCCGTGAAAAAAAGTGGCGTTTGGGAACCTGCCACTGAGGTACCGCACATTCCACCAATTCACGAAAGGGGGCAGAGTCTACCAGCTGAAAAGACAGCAGTTAGAGTGTTAGCAATTTAGCCAAGCTAGCATTCAACCGCTTTGCATGTGGATGGCTGGGACCGAATTTCTTTCTTTCGCCGGTGTAGCAACTAGGGTAGGGAAATTTGCCTGCTACAATCGGACGTAGGTGTAGCGATAGCAGATTGCCCGCAAGTACTTGGCACACCTAATTCTACACCTTCATTCCTCTCAGTGCAGGTTTCTGAGAAAACTGAAGGTATAGTGGGGTTGGAGATCCCAGTTGATGAGGAGCAAGGAGAGGTCCGCCTTGTTCTTTGGTGTGGGTCTTTTAAGTACGCTTGCCAACGTACTGCATGGGAGTTTGACATATGTCTGGTCAAGCATGTGGTGCCCAAGCGGCTGCTGTTTTGGCCACGCTTGATACGCTTCAGACATATGTTGAAAACAGCAATGGTGCGATCTGCTGCACACGTCTCAAAAAAGGCCCACACCGAAGAACTTTTGGAAAAACGCTTGCAGAGTTCTGCGGTGTGATGCAGTCAGTTGGCTGCCCTTAAACTGGCCCCTGGAAGGCATCCTGCCTCGTTGGAGATGTGCCTCCTCCTCCTCTCTCCTATCAGGCACCCACGTAGAGTCAGTGACCTCATCATCCCCTCCCTCCTCGTCACTGGAGCAAACCTGGCAGTATGCTGCAGCTGGGGGAACATGACTGCCAGTTTGTTGTCCTTCTTGGGCACCCCCTCTCTCTGGGCTCATGTTACTGCCTTCCTCAAGCTGGGTACCAACATCGGAGCCTTCAAAACGTTGCGCATCCTCCTGCAGCATGTACCCAACACCGTTGTCGAACAGTTCGGGGGACTCCTCCGTGCAAGATGGTGGGGCTAGGGAAGGAGTAACTGATGACCTGGAGCTGATGGAATAGGCCACTTTGGCAGCTACATTGGCAGCCAAAGTACTCTGAACCTGGGTGACAGAGAATGAGGAGGATGAGGACGGCTTGGTCATCCACTCTACCAACTCTTCTGCATGTTGTGGCTCAACACGGCCAGCTGCCGAAAAAAAGGACAAGCGTGCCCCAAGGCCACGTGCTGAGGATGCACTGTGTCCACGACCAGCACTGTTGGCTGTAGACACATAGCCTGCTTGCCATCTTTTAGTGGCCTGTGAGCGTCTGCCTCTCCTTGGCCTTCCAGACATACTGTAAACTTAGAGCAGTGTTTCTCAACTCCAGTCCTCAATGCGCACCAACAGGTCATGTTTTCAGGATTTCCCTCAAAGAAAACTGCTGTGCTAATTACTAAGGCAGTGAAACGGATCAAATCACCTGTGCAAAATAATGGTAAACCTAAAAACATGACCTGTTGGGGCGCCTTGAGGACTGGAGTTGAGAAACACTGACTTAGAGTAGCAAAACAACGCCTGAAGTCTACTATAAAAAGTGCACACGGAATGGCCTGCCGTCAGATATAGGCTTGGTTATACTGGATGCAGTGGATATATATATGTAGGAGACAGTATATATTTTAGGCACTGCAGATCATTGAATCACCTGCCTGCCTGGAAGTGTATTTGGATAGGTACACCAGGAATGACCTGCAGTCAGGTATCGGCTTGGCTAGACTAGAATGCAGTGAATATATATGTAGGAGACAGTATATATTTTATGCACTGCAGATCACTGAATCTCCTGCCTGGCCTGCCTGCCTGAAAGTGTATTTGAATAGGTATACCAGGAATGGCCTGCAGTGAGATCTAGCTGCATAGGATACAGTATATATATAAAAATAGGTATCAAAATACAACCGCTCCTAATATCTTGTACCACCACTGCGCCAATACAAAAAAAATTGAAAAAATATATTAAACTAAAGCTGCCACTTAAAATGATAAATATGAAAACAGAATTTAAACCTAAAAACACGCAGGTGAAAATTAGGAGAAAATGTAGCGCTAATAAACGAAAATCACTAAACTAATATAATAGCATTCACTAGTGAAACTGTGATAATCAAATTGTACTCCACGTGACATGTGATAAAATTCAAAAACAATAGTCCATAAAGTGAAATAATGTTCCAAAGAAGAAAGAAATATTCCAAAAAGAGATGTGTAGTCTTCTTAATAGAGAATATCTTCCAACCCACCGTGCACGTATCAGCTCCCCTTTGAAAATGCACTCACCAGCTGTAAATGCCTCCCACTCTCGTGTTCGCCTCAAAGGCTTGCTAGTTAACCACTAGAAGGTGAACGACCATCAGCTGAAAGCTTGTGTGTCAACACAGGATGTTCCATACATGTAAAAATAAAAAGGTGCTCCAATAGTGTAAAATAGTAACGACCAAATTTATTCAAATACACAACCACACTTCAAATATTACACTCACATGATATGAAAATAAAACCAGCCTTAAATCAATCACAGCAAGCAGAAAAAAGTGTAAGATGGCACTGCAGTGATTTGCGGTCACGGCGGACCCAAGGTGTACGCTCGGTACAGGTCTCTCACCCCCTCCTGAGCTCCGGGTCACAGCTGCCGTGTAGCGTTCTTAGCCTCAGCGTGTCACGATAATGTCAATGATAATGCAGCCATGCACCCGACGTTTCGTCACTAGGACTTATTCATGGGATTGGCTGCTCATTCCCTCACAACTTCCCTTTATGCTTTCCCACCTGCCTCTCACCAGAACTTCAATCCTGCACCTGCACACTTCCTGTGTCCCCATGACCGCAAAGTGCTAACATGCCGATGCCCGGTGACACACAGACATAACAGCTTGCGCTTGTTAGTGTGTAAAAAAATGCAAAACAATAGTTTAAATGGTTTAAAGCCTCACTGTTGAGAGTATGGTGTGCAGCAAACTAATAATAATAAAAATAAAATAGAACACAAATCCATTTCAAATTTAAAATCATACCTGAAAAGAGAACCACTATAATTTGGTATAATAATTAATGGGGCTTAAGAAGCATCTATTTAGCAGGTCATAATGATTGCTAAAAACTAATTTAACTGTATCAAAAATACAGGAAAATAATTACATTTATTAAAATTATTAAAATTATTAAAATCTCCTCTAACAAAATAAGGAGGGCTGTCACATACATGATGTAACAATGGATGGTCTCATCAAAAGGGTCGTAAATGAGCCATCCACCGCAACACCCCAAATCCCAGAGCCATTCGGCACATGATGGCAACTGTGCTTCAAATTAACCCCGGATTCAGATATATTTACAGGCACCAATGGTAAAGCCAAATAACTGCTGTCTGTAAGACCTCCCTCTTTTAAATAAAAACGTCACAACCGCAAAAGGCGAGGGGAAGACACTGTATAGAAACGTGCAAGTTACTGCACAATCCCAAACAGTGTCAACCCACATGGAACTAGATGCTCACTAATCAAATGAGCCTAATTATACGTAATATAAAGAATAATAAAAAAAAAAAAAAACAAAAAAAAAAAACAAATCTTATTGGAACAGGCACAGTAGACAATTATTATAGAAAAAATCATTCTAAAAAAGTAGAAAAAAATAAAATGATCACTATAATTACTACAAAGCTGGTCAGAAATTATTAATAAAACAGTTTAAGTCGACTTCAATGTTTAACCCTCTAGGGCTAAGACACTTGAGCAGAAAAATCCAGCGGGTTTCCCTTTGGGACAGGTCTCTCACCCTGTTGGAACCCCTCCAAGCTGGATAGACAACATCTATCCCACAAAATTGTAATAAAGACGGATCCTGGTTGTGCTTTTCCTTAAAGTGTAATGAAAACTATGGAAGCGGAACCCCTTTCTTATATTTGATAAATGTTCAGATATTCGTACCCTCAGAAGCCTTTTGGTCCTTCCTACATACAGTAATCCGCATGGACACCACATTAAGTACACCACATGTGTGGAATTACACGTGATGAATTCATTAATGTCAAAGGACTCCCCATCACTACTAGAGACTTCAGTTTTTCCTCTATTGCTTACCCTAACAGTCCTACAGCAAATGCATTTTCTACAGGCAAAAAAACCTTTTAAGTCAATCTTTAGAAATTGCTTATCTGGGGGGTCCAAAATCTTCCTTACTACTTGGTCACCGAAATTGGGGGCACGCCTGTATATAAATTTTGGTTGTTGAGTTATTATTTGCCCAAGATGTCTGTCCCTCCCAAGTATATGCCAGTGTTTTTTGTAGATGTTTTCGATCTCTTTATACTGGCAATGGAAGTTAGAAATGAACCCCAGTTGGTGTTCAGTTTTTGGTATCTCCTCTGTAGATTTTTTCTCAGGCATTGTTCTCTTGGTATCTCAGATACCTCCTGGATTATTTCATTTAAAGAGCCTTCTGTATATCCCTTCTGCAGAAATTTTGTCTTCAATAGTTGGGATTGTAGTTGGTAATCTGACAACTTCGTGCAGTTACGAAGGACCCTCAACATTTGGCCTTTTGGAATGTTCCTAATCCATGATGGATGATGTCCACTTCCTATTGACAGATAACTATTCCGATCCGTCGGTTTAAAGAATACTTTAGTATTCAGTCTATTGTTATCCTTTTCAATGGTTAAATCCAGAAAATTCACAGTCTCATCACTTATCTGATATTCCAATTTAATGTTATTCACATTATGATTTAGACCCTCTAAGAAGTCCACAACAGATTCACGTGTTCCCTCCCAAATAAACAGGAGGTCATCAATGAACCTGCGGTAAAACTTCAACTGTGGGAGCTGTTTACTGAACACCTGCCTGTCCTCCCATTCAGCCATGAACAGGTTGGCGAGGCTAGGAGCATATTTGGCTCCCATAGCCACACCAACCTGCTGCGAATAGAATTGTCCCTGCCACCAAAAGTAATTGTGTGACATGCAATATTCTAATGCATGTCCCAAGAACCTTTTTTGTGTATACGGGATATCATCCCTTTTGCTCAAGGCCCAGTTAAGCGCTAATGCTGCATCTTCATGTTGGATGATGGTATACAAAAGAGCACACATCAGCTGTCACCAAATAGGTTTCAGCAGTGGTGCTAAGTTGAATATCTTCCATCAGTTGCAGTAATTCTGAAGTGTCCTTCAAGTAGGCCTTGGTTGCCTTTACACTAGGCTGGAGGAACTTATCTAAAAATTCACCCAATCTGGCTGTTACCGACCCTATTCCATTAACTATAGGGCGGGCTGGAGGATTTTGACTGTTCTTGTGGATTTTAGGTAACGTGTAGATGATGGGAATTCTACATGCACCGGGTACCAAATATCGTCTCTCCTTGGAGTTTAGGGCATTAATGCCATAGCCCCACTCCACTAATAACTCCAACTGGGTAGAGAAAGAATCTGTTGGATCACTTCCAAGTTTTTTGTACGTCACGTTATCTTCCAATAATTCATTCAATTGTTGACTGTAAAAAGTTTTGTCCATCACTACCACCCCTCCCCCCTTATCAGCGGGGCGCACAATGATGTCCTTCCTTTTTTCAAGTGATCTGATGCCCGCTTTAATATATTCAGGATTGACTCTTTTCTTAGGAGCCAGTTCTTCAATATCCTTCAGCACCAGGCTTTTGAAGACTTCAATGAAATGGTTACTTGGATTCTGGGGATTGAATATGGATTTATTTTTCAATCCGCTATCAATTCTCTCAGTAGTGTAAGTGACCTTTTGCGAAACTTCCGCTGCTTGGCTCAGAAAATATTTTTTCATGTTTAAAGTTCGAATAAATTTGTGCGTGTCTATATAGACATCAAACTTATTTAAACATTTTTTTGGGGCACATTTTAATCCCAATTGGAGTATGTTTAATTCATATGGGCCTAGATCCATTTTACTCAGATTATATATCCCCGCGTTCAATGGTTTCACATCTGCTTTTTTGTGTTGTTTCCGTCGGCCTGATCTGCATCCCCTTCTTCTCTTAGAGTGGGTGCCAAATCTTTGTTCAAGTGGTATGGGGGTGCTCCTTTCTCGCCTCCCTTGTGTTTGTTGGGTTGGGGGTTCTTCCTTGGTGTTCCCCCACCCTTCCCCCCTCTCCCTCGATGTCCTAAAAAAGAGGAGGTTGGATACCGGTTAGGGTAATCTTCATAGTATTCACTATCAGCCAAGGCTTGATACCTATTATACATAGGTGGTTCATTCCTTGGATCCGGGTAGTGATACGGGGGAGGGTGTTGGTACCATTGTTGGTAATCCCGAGAGGGATAATAATTATTCTGTGGAGTATTCCCCCTACCTACTCTTGGTGATTGATAATAAAAGTGATTATTTGACCTATTCGGATGTGGGGAAGGATATTGTTGGTATTGATAACCATCCCTTTCTTGTAAATTAGATCTTATTGGTTGCTGATGTTGAATTGGTTGTCCAGTCCTACTTCCTTGTGGACCACCATTTTTTGCAACTGCACCAGCCGCCCTTTCATTTCTAATCGCTCCTTCCTTCCCAATAGGTTTTTTATTGTTATTATTGGTAGATTGAGCCTCGGTGGTGATGGGTTCACCGCCCTCTTTAATCACTTCTTCCTTGCCAATGCTAGATACTTGCCATGCGTATATACCATTGGTTTGGAAATCATTTGAGTCACGCAAATATTTTTTGACCTTTTTCTTCTGTATTTCCCTGTCCAATTTTTCCAATTTCTTCTTCATACTATTATTAAAATCTTTTACTTGATTAGTATCCTTTACAGATTCTAATGTAGCCTGTATTGTGTTTATTTTTTGATTCACAATTCCTAGTTTAATATGCTTCCTTCTTAAAACCAGAGCCTGGAGCTCTCTCCCCATTCTATTAAAAAATTCTAGCCATTCATCCATATACTTTTGTTCTGTTAGGCCATCCTGAGGGGAAACTTCCCACCTCAGGCTTCTAAAAATAAGGTTCTCTTTTTCATAGTGTTCAAAGGTAAATATATCCCACCATCCCACCATGTTTTAATTCGTTTCTCTAAGAGATTCTCTAGAGATTTCAAAGTCCCTGAAACATCTTCCTCACAATCAGTCATTACTTGATTGGTGGAAAAAATACTTTCAGGATTCATCTGCCTATTAGACAGAAAATTAATAGCATCCATGGCTGCAATAGGTTAAATGAGTGAACTGACAATAAAAATAGGTATCAAAATACAACCGCTCCTAATATCTTGTACCACCACTGCGCCAATACAAAAAAATGTGAAAAAATATATTAAACTAAAGCTGCCACTTAAAATGATATATATAAAACTGGGATGTATATATATATATATATATATATATATATATATATATATATACTGAATATACTGCAGCTAACTGAATCAACTGCCTGCCTGTAGTATATTAGGAACAGAACTACAGGAACGGTCTGCAGTGAGATCTAGCTAAACTGGATACAGTATACTGAATATACTGCAGCTAACTGAATCAACTGCCTGCCTGTAGTATATTAGGAGCAGAACAACAGGAACGGTCTGCAGTGAAATGTAGCTAAACTGGATACAGTATACCGAATATACTGCAGCTAACTGGATCAACTGCCTGCCTGTAGTATATTAGGAACAGAACAAAAGGAACGGCCTGCAGTGAGATCTAGCTAAACTGTATACAGTATTCTGAATATACTGCAGCTAACTGAATCAACTGCCTGCCTGTAGTATATTAGGAACAGTACAACAGGAACGGTCTGCAGTGAGATCTAGCTAAACTGGATACAGTATACTGAATATACTGCAGCTAACTGAATCAACTGCCTGCCTGTAGTATATTAGGAACAGAACAATAGGAATGGTCTGCAGTGAGATCTAGCTAAACTGGATACAGTATACTGAATATACCGCAGCTAACTGAATCAACTGCCTGTCTGTAGTATATTAGGAACAGTACAACAGGAACGGTCTGCAGTGAGATCTAGCTAAACGGGATACAGTATAGTGAATATACTGCAGCTAACTGAATCAACTGCCTGCCTGTAGTATATTAGGAACAGAACAACAGGAACGGTCTGCAGTGAGATTTAGCTAAACTGGATACAGTATACTGAATATACTGCAGCTAACTGAATCAACTGCCTGCCTGTAGTATATTAGGAACAGAACAACAGGAACGGTCTGCAGTGAGATTTAGCTAAACTGGATACAGTATACTGAATATACTGCAGCTAACTGAATCAACTGCCTGCCTGTAGTATATTAGGAACAGAACAACAGGAACGGTCTGCAGTGAGATTTAGCTAAACTGGATGCAGTATACTGAATATACTGCAGCTAACTGAATCAACTGCCTGCCTGTAGTATATTAGGAACAGAACAACAGGAACGGTCTGCAGTGAGATCTAGCTAAACTGGATACAGTATACTTATTATACTGCAGCTAACTGAATCAACTGCCTGCCTGTAGTATATTAGGAACAGAACAACAGGAACGGTCTGCAGTGAGATTGATGTAAACTGGATACAGTATACTGAATATACTGCAGCTAACTGAATCAACTGCCTGCCTGTAGTATATTAGGAACAGTACAACATTAATGGTCTGCAGTGAGATCGATGTAAACTGGATACAGTATACTGAATATACTGCAGCTAACTGAATCAACTGCCTGCCTGTAGTATATTAGGAACAGTACACCAGGAACGCTCTGCAGTGAGATCTAGCTAAACTGTATACAGTATATATATATATATATATATATATATATATATATATATTGTGAGGGGGTTCACTCGGCAGTGGGTGTGTGTGTCCCCCTGGATGGGTTCACCACACAAAACAGGCACGGCAGACAGAGTTTGTAGTTGCAAAAATGAAAGGTGCGGTTTATTCAAACTATTTACAAGGGAAAAACAGCAAAACAAAATGAAACATGAAAAGAAATCCTGGTCAACTTGACCGCTCACTACACACGTTGGTGTCCCTAACTAACAACTGGGTACAGCCTTGTGCTGTCCCAGTCCCTAGCTCCCTGCTTTTTTGAAGTTCTTACAATAACCACACAGGCTTTGGCTCACCGCACAGAGATCACACTCCCCAGACTATTCACACAGATCTGGTTCCAGGTTGGAGCATCTCCCTTAGCATGCTGGGAGTTCTTGTAGAGGCCTCAATGAGCCACTTAATTCAGCTGGGCTCATTAACTCTTCCCCTGCAAGACTCCCAGCACTCCCCCTAGTGGTATAAATCGGCATAAAGCCTGAATCTAGGACATATATACCTTCCATCCTGGATGCAACCTGGTGATTTTACCTGCCTGCTGTCACATACCCCCCCTCTTGTTTTAACCTTGGGGTTGGAACACAAGCAATCAGGCATGCATGTACTCGAGACAAAGCATCCACATTCCCCATTTGATCGCCAGGGTGATGCTTTACTGTAAAGTTTAATTCCTGTAGGGCCAGGAACCACCTATTCACTCTTCTATTTGTCTCTTTGTTTTGAGCCATCCACTTTAAAGGAGCGTGATCAGTAATCATGTCAAAGTTCCTCCCTAGCAGATAGTACCGAAGGGAATCTAGAGCCCACTTCACCGCTAAACACTCCTTCTCAATCGTGGCGTAATTTACCTCATGGGACTTCAATTTCCTGCTGAGGTAAATGACTGGGTGATCTTTCCCGTTCCAGACCTGGGACAATACTGCTCCTAACCCAACGTCTGATGCATCACTTTGTACGACAAAGTCCCTAGAGAAGTCTGGTGAGTACAACACTGGCTGGCTACATAAGGCTTTTTTTAAGAATTGGAATGCTGCCTCAGCCTCTGGGGTCCATTTAACCATGACCGACTCTTTCCCTTTTGTCAGGTTGGTTAGGGGCACAGCCTGAGAAGCAAAGTGGGGAATGAATCGCCAATAATAACCAGCGATTCCCAGAAAGGCTCGTACCTGCTTCTTGTTGTTGGGACATGGCAAATTCTGTATGGCCTCGACTTTGTTGACTTGGGGTTTTATTACTCCCCTCCCAATGGTGTACCCAAGATATTTGGCCTCCTCCTGCCCAATGGTACACTTCTTGGGGTTGGCCGTAAACCCAGCTTCCCGGATAGAGTCTAGGACTGCTTGCACTTTTGGCAGATGTGAGGCCCAATCTGTGCTATAGATAATTACATCATCCAGGTAAGCCGCAGCATACTTCTGATGGGGCCTCAGTATCTGGTCCATTTTCCGCTGGAATGTGGCCGGCTCATTCTGTAACCCAAACGGCATTCTTTTATATTGGAACGCCCCGTCTGAGGTTACAAATGCGGTTTTCTCCTTGGCCGACTTGGCCAGGGGAATTTGCCAATACCCTTTTGTGAGATCAAGAGTTGTCATGTATCGGGCTGTTCCCAGCCGGTCGATCAACTCATCTATACGTGGCATGGGGTAGGTGTCAAATTTTGTAACTTTGTTCAGCTGTCGAAAATCGTTACAAAATCGCCAGCTCCCATCCAGTTTAGGCACTAACACAATGGGACTTGACCAATCACTTTGGGACTCCTCTATCACCCCTAACTTAAGCATTTTCTGTACTTCCTCATGTATTGCCTCCCGTCGGGCCTCCGGGATCCGATAGGGTTTTAGTTTCACCCTTTCACCGGGCGGGGTAATAATATCATGCTCTACGCCAGACGTTTGTCCCGGCAGCTCAGAGAAAACCTCCTTGTTGCGAAGCACAAACTCCTTAACCTCCTGTTGTTGGGGGTTTGACAAGGTGACTGCTATTCCAACCTCAGGAATCCCGCAATCAGAGTGAGCTGGTGACAAAGTTTCCGTGACTAGGGATTCCCTATCCCTCCAGGCTTTCAACAGATTAACGTGATAGATCTGTTCGGGTGTTCGCCTTCCTGGTTGTCTGACCTTGTAATTCACTTCGCTCACTTTTTCCATTATCTCATAGGGGCCTTGCCATTTGGCGAGGAATTTGCTTTCAACCGTAGGGACAAGTACCAATACCCTATCCCCCAGGGAAAAGGTACGGGTCCTGGCTCCACGGTTGTACACTCTCTGCTGTGCCAACTGCGCTTGGGCCAAATGTTCCTTTATGATTGGCATTACCTGTGCAATTCTATCTTGCATCAGGGCGACATGCTCAATCACACTCCTGTGGGGAGAACTCTCACTTTATCAGGTTTCCTTGGCGATATCCAACAGCCCTCTGGGGTGTCTCCCATAAAGTAACTCAAAGGGTGAGAAACCCGTAGAGGATTGGGGTACCTCCCTAATAGCAAACATTAAATAGGGAATTAGACAGTCCCAATCCTTTCCATCTCTATCCACCACTTTCTTTAACATTTGTTTTAGGGTTTTGTTGAATCTTTCAACCAACCCATCTGTTTGGGGGTGATACACAGATGTACGCAATTGTGTCACTTTGAACAACTTACACAGCTCTTTCATAACCCGGGACATAAAGTATGTACCTTGGTCCGTAAGCAGTTCTTTACAAATACCCACACGGCTAAAAACAAGAGATAGCTCTTTGGCTATGGTTTTGGCCGAGGTATTTCGGAGAGGAATCGCTTCCGGATAACGGGTGGCATAGTCCATTATAACCAAGATGTACTGGTGTCCCCTAGCGGACTACATTATCAGACCTAACAAATCCATTGCGATCCTCTCAAAGGGGACCTCAATGATGGGAAGAGGTACAAGCGGGTTACAGAAATGTAGCATCGGTGCCGACCTCTGACACACAGGGCAGGAGGAACAATAATTTTCTGTTTCCTTCATGACCCCTGGCCAATAGAACCTCTGCAATACTCTCTCTCTGGTTTTCTCTGTCCCCAGATGACCTCCAAGAATGTGCCCATGGGTCAACTCTAACACCAACTTCCTGTAAGGTTTGGGCACCACAAGCTGCTCAATGGTTTCTTCTGCCCTTTTAGCCACCCGATACAGTAGGTCATTTTCCACAATGAAGTATGGGTAAGTGCAGGTCTCATCTGGGTTCACTAACTGGCCATCTATTTCCACTACGTTTTCCCGTGCCTTTATTAGGGTGGGGTCTTTTAACTGTTCTGTGGCAAAATTTTCCTTGTGAACCTCGAGATCAGAAAACTCCACAGACGGCATGTTTTCATCTGAGGATGTTGGCTCCTCCCCAGTTTCTCGAGTCTCCCCTGTCAATACCAACAAGGGAAATTCTGGAGAGTCCTCACCACTCTCAGAGGAATTCTGGCTATCACATTCCTGGTATATAGGGGCACCAGTGGGGGGCTCAGGACAATTGCTGCCTCTTGAGCTCCTGACTTCCCAGGCTGTTCTCACCAGACCTTAGGTAGAACTCCCACCCTCTCACTCTCTCCACCCTCACCCCTTGGAATCATCTTACCCGCCACTGGGGATGGTCTGGTCTTAGGGTGGAAAGTCTGTGAGTCTCTGGAAGAGGCAGTCAGGTTCTCTGTAGCCAAGTACTTCTCTACTCGATCCACAAGATTATCAGCCGTTTCTGAGTCTCCATGGCTTACCCACTTTTGGATGGCAGTAGGAAGAGCTCTCAAGAAATGATCCATCACAACACGTTCCACAACCTTTGGTGCGGACAAAGTCTCTGGCTGTAGCCACTTCCTACTCAGGTGAATGAGATCATACATTTGAGACCTGGGGGGGTTTTCCAAGCCGAAAATCCAGTTATGTACACGCTGAGCCCGGACAGCCAGGGTGACACCCAGCCGTGCCAATATTTCAGTTTTTAGCATCACATAGTCTTTTGCTTGGTCAGGCTCTAGGTCTGTGATTCACCAGTTAACAGAGGAGCCACCAGTCCAGCCCACTGCTCCTTAGGCCACTTTTCTCTTTCAGCAGTCCTTTCAAATGTGGTCAAAAACACCTCTGGATCATCCTCTCCAGTCATTTTTGTCAATAAACGACTCACCCCAAAGGATGCAGTATTAGTGGAACTACTTGCCTCACTGGTCTGCGGACGTTGCTGCATTAATGTCTCCATTTGTTGTTGTAGTCTCTGCTCTTGCTTCTGTAAAAGGTCTATGAAGTGGGCCTCAGATTGCTGCTGGGCTTGTTGCTGAGCTTCCAGACTCTGTTGCATTTGTCTGCTGCTGGGCTGCAAGGCTCTGTTGATGAGCTTGCTGCTGGGCTGCAAGGCTCTGTTGATGAGCTTGCTGCTGGGCTGCGAAGCTCTGTTGTTGAGCTACAAGGCTCTTTTGCAAACCTGCATTTGTCTGCTGCTGATTGGCATTTGCTAGAGCCAGCTGTTTCAGTATCTCCTCCATGCTGGCCTTAAAAAAAACTGCCCGCATTCTCCACCAACTGTGAGGGGGTTCACTCTGCAGCGGGTGTGTGTTTCCCCCTGGATGGGTTCACCACACAAAACAGGCACGGCAGACAGAGTTTGTAGTTGCAAAAACGAAAGGTGCGGTTTATTCAAACTATTTACAAGGGAAAAACAGCAAAACAAAAAGAAACATAAAAAGAAATCCTGGTCAACTTGACCGCTCACTACACACGTTGGTGTCCCTAACTAACAACTGGGTACAGCCTTGTGCTGTCCCAGTCCCTAGCTCCCTGCTTTTTTGAAGTTCTTACAATAACCACACAGGCTTTGGCTCACAGGCTTTGGCTTTGGCTCACCGCATAGAGATCACACTCCCCAGACTATTCACACAGATCTGGTTCCAGGTTGGAGCATCTCCCTTAGCATGCTGGGAGTTCTTGTAGAGGCCTCAATGAGCCACTTGATTCAGTTGGGCTCATTAACTCTTCCCCTGCAAGACTCCCAGCACTCCCCCTAGTGGTATAAATTGGCATAAAGCCTGAATCTAGGACATATATACCTTCCATCCTGGATGCAACCTGGTGATTTTACCTGCCTGCTGTCACAATATATATATACAAAGCCTGGGATGTATATATACTAAATATACTGGAGCTAACTGAATCAACTGCCTGCTCAATCTATCTAAATGAAATTAAATCACACTCTCTCTCTCTCTCCGCCGGAACACACTACACAAGGTCGACGTGCAGGCGGCCTTATATAGTGTGGGGCATGTACTTAATCCCCTGAGCCATAATTGGCCAAAGGCGCCCTGCCTTTGGCCAATTATGGCTCTCTGTGCTGATGGAGCTGTGATTGGCCAAAGCATGCGGGTCATAGTGCATGCTTGGCCAATTACAGTGAATTATGGGCCGTGACGCGCCGCTCGAATTTGGTGCGAACGGCCCATAATGTTCGTTGAATTTGGCGCGAACGGCCCATAATCTTTGTCGAATAATTGAACAGCCGATGTTCAGGTCGAGCTCATGTTCGTCTCGAACTCGAAGCTCATCCCTAACCAGGACAGAACCTTAGCACAGAGCCATTCAAAAGAGGGGTTGTGCCTCTGTAGCCAAGGATAACCAATAACCAGTGGAAACTTAGGTGAGGAAATAACTTGGAATTGTTTTTTCTCATGGTGAAGAGCCCCTACAGCCATGGACAATGGAACAGTCTTGAGTCACATGGGCAGGCTGTAGAGGTCAAGAGCCTCAATGGCAAGTGGAGTGTCACGCAGCTGCAGCAGAATAAGGTGCTGCAATACAAAGGCAGCATCAATGAACAGGCCTGCAGCCCCGGAGTCGATTAAAGCCTGTATCTCAACTGACAACTCAGCCCAAGACAGGGTAACTGAAACCAGTGGCTTATCCTTCTGGGAACCTGTAGACGAAACAACGCCACCTAAGGTCTGCCCGTGACAGGACCTCAAGGTTCGGGCGTTCCCTGGACGGGTAGGACAAGACTTCAAAAAGTGACCGGCCTGGCCACAATAAAGGCACAATCTCTCCCTCCTCCTAAGGGCTCTCTCGTCCGCAGAGAAATGCGTAAAGCCCAAGTGCATGGGTTAATCTTCACAGACCGACTCGGTACCAGGAGGCATGGGAGGTGAGGGAGGCAAGGGTGGGACTGCAAAGCTCGGAGACAAACATACAGGAGGCTTCCGCAAGCGCTCCTTAAGACAGAGTCTTTCTCTGAGTCTGGAGTCAGTGATAATGGCAAATGTGATCAAGCTCTTCAGCTCAGTGGGTATATCTCAGGCTGCTATCTCATCCTTGATGTTATCTGAGAGATCATGAGAAAGGGCAGCCACGAGGGCCTCATTGTTCCAAGCAACCTCTGCTGCCAGAGTATGGAATTCAATGGCGTAATTGGCAACAGTCCTCGTACTCTGTTTGATGGACATGAGGCTCTTGGCAGCAGAAGCGGAGCGTGCGGGAACATCAAATACCCTTTTGAAGGAAGCCGCAAATTCTGGGTAACTCAGGACCATGGGTTTTTGCGTCTCCCATAGAGGATTTGCCCAGGCCAAGGCTCTCTCAGAAAGCAAAGATATCACAAAACCTACTTTGCTTCTGTCTGTGGGAAATGCCTGGGGCAGCATCTCAAAGTATATCTCAACCTGGTTGAGAAACCCTCTGCACTGAACTGGATCACCCCCAAATCGCTGGGGAAGCGGAGCAGAACCAAACATACCTCTTATAGAGGTAATACTATAGGCGAGTGCCTGCACAGAGACTGGGACAACAGCAGGGTTGGCCTGCAACACAGGTTCTACCGGAATGGCCACAGTGGAAGATTCCAGATGAGTCGTGCGACTCAGGAGCATCTGTAACGCCATGGCAAACTGATACATGCGGTGATCCAGGTCATCCAATCTGGAAAAAATATTATCAACAAGTGGATTGGCTGCATCTTCTGAATTCATGTCCTTCGCCTACTGTCAGAAACCATGAATCAGACAAAGACAGAAGACAGAAGTACAGTTAAATCACACTTGTTTAATAATAAAAACAAAAAGGTAAACAGAGAAAGTATAGTCAAAATGTAGCTAGAGTTCAGTAACCAGATCGGGTAGTCAGCCAAGCCAATGTCAGAGAGCCAGCGTTAAACGTAGTAGTATAGCAAGCAGGATCAGTAGCCAAGCAAGTCTTCAACAGGAACGCAGGAGAAAGTCTCTGTGATGTTGACAAAGGCGAAGGCAGAGATTAAATGAGCTGGAAGGCTTTAAGTAGGCAAGAGTGACGAGCAGATAATCAACAGGTGAGTCACTGTGGAGAGAAAGGAGCTGGCAATTAGCCGACTGCTGAGCGGCCAGCTCAGAGAAGGAAGGGCTGAGCCCAGCCCTGACAGTAGTAGGATATAATACTGAACCATTTGAGGGTGGTTTGTATTTCGTCAGGGAAGTGGTCGGGTTTGTAACCATAAGGATGACATCATCAGCAAATAGGCTGATTTTATGGAAGATTCTATTTATTGTGAAGCCAGAAATCTTGTGGTTTGTTCTGATGTGTTCTGCTAGTGGTTCCATGAGTAGATTAAATATTAAGGGAGATAATAAGCAGCCTTGTTGTGTGCCATTGGTAATATGGAATGGTTGGGATATCATCTCTGCAGTATAAACTTTTGCTGAGGGGTTCGAGTAGAGGGCTACAAGTGCCTGGATTATTCTGCCGCTGAAGCCAAATTTGAGAAGAACTCTGTGAAGATCCAGTGAATACAGTCAAACGCCTTCTACGCATCCAAGGATAGAAGCAGAGAAGGCGTTCCGCTAGACTCAGCATGGTAGATAATATCAATAATGCCTTGTACACACAATCGGAATTTCCGACAGGCTAAACTCCGTCTGAATTTTCAGACGGAATTCCGTTCAAGCTGTCTTGCATACACACTGTCATGCCAAATTCCGACCGTCCAAAACGCGGTGACGTACAACACGTACGACGGCACTATAAAGGGGAAGTTCAAATCCAACGGTGCCACCCTTTGGGCTGCTTTTGCTGATTTCGTCTTACCACGTGTTAGTAAAAGTTTGGTGATAGCCGATTCGCGCTTTTCAGTCTTCTTGCTTTTCAGATCGTTTTCTGCTGTTCAGTTGGTGCTTGTGGGTTCGTATCTGTCTTTCAGGGCGTGTAGTCAGGTCGTATCTGTTTTTCAGTGCGTTCTTGTCCGCTCGTTTCTGTTTTTCAGGTCGTTCTTCATAGGACTTTCTGTTCCTCAGTGCGTTCTGTTTCATTTGTTCTGACCAGCAGACCAGTTTTTAGCCATGTTGGAAGTACGTTTTCATCATAGAGTTCCTGCTGCGTATGACCTTGGTGTTGGGGTTCATGCTTTGACCCGATCTCAGTCCATGAACAGGGTGAAGAGGAGTTCATGGACCAAGAATTGGTTGCTCCAGCGGGACCAATTCTGTCATATGCCTCTGCTGCGGGAAATCCAGGAGAATAATCCTGATGACTTCAGGAATTATCTCCGGATGACGGACCCCGTTTTTCACCGTCTGTTGGATTTGCCGTCCCCCTATATCACGAGGCAGGACACTGTGATGTGCCAAGCCATCACTGATGAGCAGAGGCTAGTCGCCACGTTGAGATTCCTGGCGACTGGGAGAAGCCTGCAGGACCTGAAGTTCATGACAGGCATCTCCCCCCAGGCTCTGGGGATCATTATCCCAGAAACCTGTTCTGCCATAATTCGTGTGCTGCAGAAGGACTATATTAAGGTACGTTTTCTCCTTTAAAATCACATTCTATGTATTTAATGCTTGTTAATGTATTTTATTTCTTTCATCATTCCCTAATTACCATGATTGTAATATGCAGTGAATGTCCCCTTTTTCCCCATGCATGCTGTAAGCTTTTAATGCTCCTTTTTTGGCCTACATGCATATTTCCCTTCACTAGCCTCTCCAGCATGCTATCCTTGGCCCATACACACCTAGCCTAGTCACTTAACAATGTATTTTGTCAACTCCATTGTAGTGCTCCCCCCCCCCTAAAATGTGTACAAATGTTTTTGTTCTCATTGAATTCAGGCAGAGTGGCAGAGGCTTTTTTTGGAGGGCCCAAACTCATCTAGGACCCCCCCCTAAAATTTGTACAAATGTTTTTGTTCTCATTAAATTCACGCAGAGTGGCAGAGGCTTTTTTTTTTGAAGGGCCCAAACTCATCTAGAACCCCCCCCCCCCAAAATGTGTACAAATGTTTTTGTTCTCATTGAATTCAGGCAGAGTGGCAGAGGATTTTTTTGGACGGCCCAAACTCATCTATAATGGCAGACTGTGGCTTCCCAATTTGCCCAGCGGTGGGACTTCTCCAACTGCAGAGGGGCAATAGACGGGAAGAACGTCCGCATAGTGCCACCACCCCATTCGGGGTCATATTATTATAACTAAAAAGGTTTTAATAGTATTGTGTTGATGGCGGTGGTGTCGGCACAGTATGAATTTCTGTATGTGGATGTGGAGAAGAATGGCCGGAAGTCGGATGGTGGAGTGTTCGCACAGACGAAATTTGCCCAACGTCTCCAGAGTGGTGGCCTGGCACTTCCACCTGATGAAGATAATGTTGAGGGCCTTCCGTTTGTTTTTATCGGTGATGAAGCTTTCGGATTGGGACTACACCTGATGAGGCCATTCCCCCTGAGGACCCTCACCCCGGAGAGGAGGGATTTTAATTACCGGCTGGCTAGAGCCCGAAGGGTTGTTGAGAATGCCTTTGGGATAATGGCCAGCCGGTTCCCCCTGTTCCTTACATCCTTACATATGGCGGACTACAAACTGAACCATATCGTCTTCAGCTGCTGCATACTGCACAACTTTTTAAGGATAAATTCATTAAATTATATGACAACAGTTGGGCCTGAGGCCGGTCTTTCGGGGAATCCCCTGATGGGCCTGGATACTGGCCGTACTGGCTTGCCCCCCCCCCCAAAGTGCCCGTGAAGTGTGGGAGAAATATGTTCAGTATTTTATGGGTAGGGGAGCCATTGCTATGCCAGACAATCTCTGATTTTATTTGTGAATAAACAAAAAATATCATCTGATAAAATATTGAATTTTCTTTCTTGCTTTGTGTTTATTTTAGCTGTCTCTCAGGTTCGCATAGTGCACTTGTAGTGCCAAGTGGATTTTCCTTTAGTAAATAACCCCCATTGTCACAGTAAACCCAAAATTTACTTTAAAAAATGGTATTGAGTATTGAAAGAAGAAGCCACACATTGTTGATTATAAAACTATTTTTACTCTGTGCACATTCACATGTGCTTTATAAAATTTCAGGGTAGATGCAAACATATTTGTTAATCCAAGTGTTTTCACCAACATTTTTGGGTTCTGCATAAACAGGCATGTTTCAAACCATAAAACATATTCAACTTTGGAACTTACAAAGTTCAACCTTGAAAAACTGAAGGCAATATCAGACATTATAGTATGTAAAAAATGTGTTGCTGTTGCCTTCATCAGATGGGGTGATGTCACCCCTGAACAAGCCAAATTTTGAAGATGCACACAATTTGGGAGGCAAAATTGGGATTTTCATTCTGATCTCATGCCTAATGTCAACATGTGCTATCTCCCATCATGGGGGATCAATGGACGTGTTTTGGGGGTGCAATCCCTTTCTCTCACCTACTTCAGTTGCAAGGAAGGGGTTGCACCCACAAAACGCATACATTGATTTCCCCTGATGGGAGATAGCACATGTTGACACACTGTGCGCATCTTCAAAATTTGTCAGGGAAAAATACCAAAAAATTACAGAAATTAGTCCACAAAAAATATAAATGTAGCAGCATCACCCCTCTCTCCCTTTCTCATTCTCGGCTTGTCTTTCTTTGTCTAGGGGTGTTAGTGCTGGGGGGAGGGATGAGATACACCACGGCCCATGTCCTCCATTGTGAAGAGGTGAAGGCCAGAAAGATCTGGCTTTGTGTAGGTGTCCTAGAGTCAAGTCCTGTCCTTCGTCCTTGACTCCTTTGCTCCTAGTAACCAGAGTTCCACACAGTGAATAGGTCCAACACAGTTTTATTCTTCTCAGCGAATAAACATACAGCACGGTTAAGTTGGATTCTTTTGCAACAACTTAGTAGTAATGGGAATAGGTCGAGGCACAATCCTTTCCCTTCTCTTGCCAACCACTGTGGTATCACCAGTGGTGAATAGTCACTGCCACTGACTGTGAAGTAGAACGTGAATTTCCTTCGCTAGCGAGGCCCCTGTCAGGGGAAGGATATCCGTCCAAGGGAGATACCGGAGGCCTCTCTGTCACCAGCGATGCTGCGCCGGACTCTTCAGAGAAGTTCTGCTCACCAGACCTCACGAACTCAGACACGGGCACCCAAGGAGTTAGGGCCCCCTCGGATTCCTCCACCCTCGCGGAACTCAGTCGAAGGTACTGAGCCCCAGGCATCCGCCATAGTACCTCACCCCAGGCTAAAGGTGCCTGAGATGGACTCCATCTCCGCTCCGGCCAGGTCAAAGGCACCTGGGCCCGGAACACCGGACTGCCAGCACCCAAGCTGAAGGTGCCTGGGTGCGGCCGCGTCCTCCGACTCTGCACTCTGAACCCTGTGGTAAGGGCGTCCGCCCCTTTTATCTCCTCTCCCTTTACGTCCCAGCGTGTTCCCCACCCCGCTGTACCAGCTCCAGGGGAGGACAAAAAGGCACAGTCTTGCAGTGTGAGTTCACCTCCGGCCCCCGGCAACATCACCACCTATAGGCCAAGGGAACCTCACACCACCAGAGTCCTCCAAGAACCATAAAAGGGTCTCAGATTCCCTAGCAATCAGTGCATCTGGGTTACACTACCACCCAGATGCTTCCCCTAAATTCAAATACCCGCTACATAAACATCAATCATGTTCTTAATTTGTTGGTCAAAAAAATTTTGTTTATTCCTTATGGTGTCTATTTCCAGACTCCAAACCATGAGGTCCTGGATTAGGATTTGTGCACTTGCACTGGAGAAATGAGGAGATTCTTCTACAACCACCACACCTAAACAAAAAATACACACCATGTATTATAAATATGCAGGCCTACATCTATTCCCTGAATCTGTGGTGACAGACACTGACCTTTTGTGGTGACAATTTCGCCCACTTTCTCTACCTCTCCTTCCTCCATCTCTCCTTCCTCCACATCCTGATGTTGGGGTTCTCTCTGTTCTTTAAGAGGTGTGGGGTTCTTGGTGTCCTCTTTTGAGTGGTGTCCTCCGAGTCTTCGCTCCCCTATGAGAATGAAAAAAAAGTTATACTTTAGCACACAGATATTTGAGGGCAGAAATAGGAATATGAAACATTGCTTGGAAGTTGGGTACAATTGTATGTTTTGGCAGAGTTCCAAGCTGAAGACATGTTTTTTTTCCTTACCAAACCTGGAATACTTACCTTTTTTGGCCAAGTTTCACACATGGAGACACCCCAAGTATCCACTGGAGCACCTGTGTGGGACACCCTAAAAAGGTTGTTCTTGTTGCCCACACTAGTGCTCCAGAGTGAAGATGTGTAAACAGCTGCTGAGTGTCCTCTCCTTTTCACTGAATCTATAGTTTGCATTTCATTCTAGTTTCAAACACATCTATACAAATATCTTATAAACTTAATTTAAATACAAATAGGCATGACCACATGTTTTTTACCTGTATGTGCCCAAAACATCGTATTGTGTGTACAATCGATGTTTACTACGACCGATTACTTTGGCCACTAACCTGAAAGTTGCCATTTTAAATTGTCCAACCAGTCAATAAAAACACATGGAGCAACATGCAAGTATTATAATAAAAATAATAATAACACAGGAGAAATACTTACTTTTTTGAAGCAGTTTCCTGATCTTTCTGTACTGATCCTGCTCCCTCAGTTTCAGGTCAGACCAGCATTTCCTCAGCTGCTCCTTGGATCATTGTACCCCAAAATTCCTGTGCAGACTCCTCACAACTTTAGACATGATCTTGGCCTTTCTCACATTAGGGTTGGTGTATGGCCCATGCTTACCATCATAATCGCTCCTCCTCAAGTTGTCCACCATCTCCACCCACGCCTGCAAACGACATATTTGAGGCCTTAAATCTCCTCCTGGATTGTAAAGTTTCCGGCTTCGGGCTTTCCTCGTCGTTAGTGGAATTATAAGACACCTGCTGTGACTCCGCCATGTCGTCTCCCACTGTGCGCCAAAAGAGAAGGGGCAGGGAATATAATCTAAAGAACGTCAGGGGCGGGCGACGCGGGCAGAGTTTCAGGCATGCGCAATGTATATAATGCTAACACGCATGTGTCGTAACTAGGTTCTGTGTGCGGGAGAAGGAGGAACGGAAGTGCCAAACGTCCTAAACAAAGGTAAAACTGAAACTTGGGGCATCAATGGCTTATACTGCTTCATGATTGAGGCCTATATTGGGATAAGATTAGGACAGTTTAGGCTGACTTAGTGTTTTTGTCTTGTGTTTTATTTTGCAGCAAATATGCAGCACTTTAAAGACCCTATAATCCTATCAGCTTTCATTGACAAGTACAAGGAGATGCAATATTTATGGGAGCTGAAGCATGATTTATATCATAACCGCAACGTAAGGAGGGCAACGATGGACCAATTGGTCTAATTTCTGCAGACAATGATCCCCGAGGCAGACTTTGACATGGTGAATAAAAAATAAATAACTTGAGGAATATGTATAGGAAGGAGTACATAAAAATCCTCAAATCACGGAAATCAGGAGCAGCAGCAGACAAAGTGTATGTCCCCAGGCTGTGGTACTACAAAAGACTGCGTTTTCTGGACGACCAGCTTGAAGTCAGGGAATCACTTCCCAGCCTTCCCTCCAGCGTTTCCTCCACCCTTCCCTCCACCCCAGCAGAGGATGACAAGGACCAACCTGGCCTGGAAGACCCAGATCTGAACATCTTTAGCCAGATATAGTATTTTATACATATTTATTGTCCAATTATTAATGTTGGAAACTAGATGTTATTATTCCAAAATTAAAGGATTCATCAAAAAGTTATTTACATTTCAATAGACAGTAGTGGTCAGAAATGATTGGGACATGAATGAAAAATCCTGGGGTCAGAATGAGAGTATTTTCTATTTATTAACATTCAATTTGCAACAGTCATGAGCTGAAAATTGTGTGTGATTGATGAACCAAAAACTAAAACTATGTCCCTTTTTTATACACAGGATGACATTAGCCAGGACGAGGCTCTGGAATGTGGCAGCCAGGAGGAGGCCAGGCCCAGTGGCAGCCAGGAGGTGGCCGGGCCCAGTGGCAGGCAGGAGGTGCCCAGGCCCAATGGCAGCACCCAATCACAGGTGCATGCCCTCTGCATATGATCCAAAAGGCTCAGGAAGATGAGTCAGACTGAGGAGGAATCCCTGAGACCCATAAGGGAGGCAAGTCAGATCAAGAGAGCCCCCCCCCCAACGCTGAAAAGGCCTATGGCTGTTATATAGCCACTAGGCTAAAGAAAGTTGAGGAGGGACAACGCATCCTCTGTGAGGGGATTTTTTCTCTGGCCCTTCAGAAGGGGGTGAGGGGCCAGCTGACTGAGACCACCCATCTATGTGATCTCGCCCATCCTTCTCCTTCTTCTCCTCCTCCTCCTCCTCCTGACACAAGACCACCACCAGAGCCACAGCCTGCAAGGAGGCGTGCAGGGAAGCATGGAGGGAACACTGCAGGGAGGCGTGGAGGGAACGCTGCAGGGAAAACCAGAAAGTGATGACCTGGCTTCAGTCTGGTCTGACAGAAGACACAGTCTGTTGTAGTACCACAGACTGGGGACATATATGTCTTCTGCTGCTGCTCCTGATTTCTGTGATTTGGGGACCAGATTGTGCTCCCAATTATAGGGACTCCTCAAGTTAGATTCTTTTTGTCAACACACTTGATGTCTGCCCAGGGGTCCAAAGGCTTCGCAAATTTGACCAATTTCTCCATCGTTGCCTTTCCTCTTTATTTTGTTAACCAGAATAAATGGATATTTGATTTAATTTAAATACTTGCCTATATGTTTTTCTTAAAAAGGACAGTTTGTTTGTGAGTAGGCAGGTACATTTCAAAAATACAATGTGTAATTAACAAGGGACACCAACACCAACCTCCTTGAGGTAAAAAAAAATACAAGATAATAATGTTGTTGTGGTAACTTGACCAGAAAATAAAAATGGAGATCACAAGAAAATGCTAACCACTTAACGACCGCTCACTGTATATATACGTCGGCACAATGGCACCGACAGGCACAATCACGTAGAGCATACGTGATTGCCTTTGTACAGTTGGGGGGTCCGATCGGACCCCCCTTCTATACAGTGAGCGGTCGGAATTCGTTGGGGAGCGATCCGACATGAGGGGACGGCCGTTCGATTCCAGCCACCCCCCCGCGATCGCTCCCGGCGAATGGAAATGCCCCCTCTGTCTGTCGAATGTACACACAGACAGAGGAAGCAGGAGGAAGTGATGTCATCTCCTGTGCGGCGCTCACATATACCGAGCGCCGTACAAGAGAAGACATCAAGGTTAGTGCACAAACACTACACTAACACCAGCACACATAGGCACATAAATCGCCCCCCCAGGCCCCCCCCAGATCACCCCCCAGGCCCCAGTCACAGTGTCACTGATTGCAGTGACCATTTATTTACTGATCACTGCAATCAGTGACATTTGTGACTGTAAAAGTGTCACTACATTTAGTTTTAGGTCCAGTGTAGCCCCCTAACCCCCCCTAATAAAGGTTTAACCCCTTGATCACCCCCCGAAAAACCCTTTCACTCCCTAGCACCGCCGTCGCTAAGCGATCATTTTTCTAATCGCTGTCTTAGCGTCAGTGATGCAGATCGGTAGCCAGTAAATTTTTTTAGGTTCGCCGCAGGTTTTTATAGCGTCAGGTACCCCCATAAATTATCTAATAAAGGTTTAACCCCCTTGATCGCCCCTCAGGTAACCCTTTCACCCCCTATCACAACTGTTGCTAAGCAATAATTTTTCTGATCGCTGTCTTAGCGTCGGTGATGCAGATCGGTAGCCAGTAATTTTTTTTAGGTTCGCCGCAGGTTTTTATAGCGTCAGGTACCCCCATAAATTATCTAATAAAGGTTTAACCCCCTTGATCGCCCCCCAGGTAACCCTTTCACCCCCTATCACCACTGTCGCTAAGCGATAATTTTTCTGATCACTGTCTTAGCGTCGGTGATGCAGATCAGTAGCCAGTATTTTTTTTTAGGTTCGCCGCAGGTTTTTATAGCGTCAGGTACCCCCATAAATTATCTAATAAAGGTTTAACCCCCTTGATCGCCCCCCAGGTAACCCTTTCACCCCCTATCACCACTGTCGCTAAGCGATCATTTTTCTGATCGCTGTCTTAGCGTCGGTGATGCAGATCGGTAGCCAGTAATATTTTTTAGGTTCGCCGCAGGTTTTTATAGCGTCAGGTACCCCCATAAATGATCTAATAAAGGTTTAACCCCCTTGATCGCCCCCCAGGTAACCCTTTCACCCCCTATCACCACTGTAGCTAAGCGATCATTTTTCTGATCGCTGTCTTAGCGTTGGTGATGCAGATCGGTAGCCAGTAATTTTTTTTAGGTTCGCCGCAGGTTTTTATAGCGTCAGGTACCCCCATATATTATCTAATAAAGGTTTTAACCCCCTAATTGCCCCTAGTTAACCCTTTCACCAGTGATCATCATATAAGTGTTACGGGTGACGCTGGTTAGTTAGTTTGCTTTTTATAGTGTCAAGGCACCCGCCGTATATAACCCAATAAAGGTTTAACCCCCTGATCGCCCGGCGGGTGATATCAATTAGGTTTTAGCGTCAGAGAGGGTCTGCGTCTCACCCCAGGCAGCGCCAGGTTAGTGCCAGTAACGCTAACACCCACGCGTGAAGCATACACCTCCCTTAGTGGTATAGTATCTGAACAGATCAATATCTGATCTGATCAGATCTATACTAGCGTCCCCAGCAGTTTAGGGTTCCCAAAAACGCAGTGTTAGCGGGATCAGCCCAGATACCTGCTAGCACCTGCGTTTTGCCCCTCCGTCCAGCCCAGGCCACCCAAGTGCAGTATCGATCGATCACTGTCACTTACAAAACACAACACACATAACTGCAGCGTTCGCAGAGACAGGCCTGATCCCTGCGACTCCAGTGCTGTAGGAGGTGATTTCACCACCACAGTTAAAAAAAAAAAGCAAATATGCCGAAGCATTGGGGCAGCAGGGGCGGAGGAGTGATTTTGCTCCTAATGCCGCGTACATACGATCGAAATTCCGACGGAGGCTTGCCCGTGGAAAAGTCCGACCATGTGTGTGCGGCATAACTTTTTTGCACGAGGATGCCCCCATGCTTCAGCATATATAAATGGTGCATGTATGCCCATCATTAGAAGTGGGTGGATGAAGGGCGGTATTCTAATGGTGGGCATACCCACTGATCAATCTCTTTTTTCGTTCAGCCAACTGGCTGCATGAAAAAAAAAGATTACAATACATGTCCAACAAGGACCAGCAACGTACTGGTATGTTGCTGGACTTTGAATGGTTATACCAGATATACCAGATTGATGCCTGCGGGTTTAGGTATCATCTTGGTATCATTCTTTTCAGCCAGCGGCCGGCTTTCATGTAAAAGCAATCCTAGTGGCTAATTAGCCTCTGGACTGCTTTTACAAGCAGTGGGAGGGAATGTCCCCCCCCCCGGATATAAAAAGCACCATTGGGAAATTGGGAAAGCATTTTATCACACCGATCTTGGTGTGGTCAGATGCTTTGAGGGCAGAGGAAAGATCTAGGGTCTAGACCCCAGTTTTTTCAAAAAAAGAGTACCTGTCACTACCTATTGCTTTCATAGGGGATATTTACATTCCCTGAGATAACAATAAAAATAATAAAAAAAAAAAAAATATGGAAGGAACAATTTAAAAATAAAATAAAAAAGCAAAATTAATAATAAAAAAAAAAAAAAAAAAAAAAAGCACCCCTGTCCTGCCCTGCTCTTGCCCAATGGCGAACGCAAGCGTCGGTCTGGCGTCATATGTAAAAAGCAATTGCACCATGCATGTGGGGTATCACCGCGAAGGTCAGATCGAGGTCAGTAATTTTTGCAGTAGACCTCCTCTGTAAATCTAACGGGGTAACCTGTAAAGGCTTTTAAAGGCTTTTAAAAATGTATGTAGTTTGTCGCCAATGCGCGTTTGTGCGAAATTTTAAAGCATGTCGTGTTTGGTATCTATGTACTCGGCCTAAGATCATCTTTTTTATTTCATCAAACATTTGGGCAATATAGTGTGTTTTAGTGCATTAAAATTAAAAAAAAAAGTATTTTTTCCCCAAAAAATGCGTTTGAAAAATCGCTGCGCAAATACTGTGTAGAAAAAAAAATGCACCACCCACCATTTTATTCTGTAGGGCCTTTGCTTTAAAAATATATATAATGTTTGGGGGTTCAACATAATTTTCTTGCAAAAAAAAATATGTTTTCATGTAAACAAAAAGTGTCAAAAAGGGCTTTGTCTTCAAGTGGTTAGAAGAGTGGATGTAAGCTTCCTAATGTTGTGTATAAAATGCCAGAACAGTTCAAAACCCCCCAAATGACCCCATTTTGGAAAGTAGACACCCCAAGCTATATACTGAGAGGCATGTCGAGTCCATGGAATATTTTATATGTTGACACAAGTTGCGGAAAAAAGACAATTTTTTTTTTTCTGCACAAAGTTGTCACTAAATGATATATTGCTCAAACATGCCATGGGCATATGTGGAATTAGACCCCAAAATACATTCTGTTGCTTCTCCTGAGTACGGGGATACCACATGTGTGAGACTTTTTGGGAGCCTAGCCGCGTACGGGGCCCCAAAAACCAATCACCGCCTTCAGGCTTTCTAAGGGTGTAAATTTTTGATTTCACTTCTCACTGCCTATCACAGTTTCGGAGGCCATGGAATGCCCAGATGGCACAAAACCCCCCCAAATGACCCCATTTTGAAAAGTAGACACCCCAAGCTATTTGCTGAGAGGTATTGTGAGTATTTTGCAGATCTCGCTTTTTGTCACAAAGTTTTGAAAATGTAAAAAAAAAAAATGTCCTTTCTTCATTTTCAAAAACAAATGAGAGCTGTAAAATACTCACCATGCCTCTCAGCAAACAGCTTGGGGTGTCTACTTTCCAAAATGGGGTCATTTGGGGGGGGTTTTGTGCTATTTTGGCATTTTATGGCCTTCGAAACTGTGATAGATAGTGAGGAGTCAAATCAAAAATTTGTGCCTAGAAATCCTGAAGGCGGTGATTGGTTTTCGGGGTCCCGTACGTGGCTAGGCTCCTAAAAAGTCCGACACATGTGGTATCCCCGTACTCAGGAGAAGCAGCAAAATTTATTTTGGGGTGCAATTCCACATATAACCATGGCATGTGTGAGCAATATATCATTTAGTGACAACTTTTTGTAATTTTTTATTTATTTTTTGTCATTATTCAATCACTTGGGACAAAAAAAAATATTCAATGGGCTCAACAGGCCTCTCAGCAATTTCCTTGGGGTGTCTACTTTCTAAAATGGGGTCATTTGGGGGGGGTTTGTGCTATTTTGGCATTTTATGGCCTTCAAAACTGTGATAGGTAGTGAGGAGTGAAATCAAAAATTTGCGCCCTTAGAAATCCTGAAGGCGGTGCTTGGTTTCCGGGGTCCCGTACGTGGCTAGGCTCCTAAAAAGTCCCACACATGTGGTATCCCCGTACTCAGGAGAAGCAGCAGAATGTATTTTGGGGTGCAATTCCACATATAACCATGGCATGTGTGAGCAATATATCATTTAGTGACAACTTTTTGTAATTTTTTTATTTTTTTGTCATTATTCAATCACTTGGGACAAAAAAAAATATTCAATGGGCTCAACATGCCTCTCAGCAATTTCCTTGGGGTGTCTACTTTCTAAAATGGGGTCATTTGGGGGGGTTTGTACTGCCCTGCCATTTTAGCACCTCAAGAAATGAGATAGGCAGTCATAAATTTAAAGCTGTGTAAATTCCAGGAAATGTACCCTAGTTTGTAAACGCTATAACTTTTGCGCAAACCAATAAATATACGCTTATTGACATTTTTTTTACCAAAGACATGTGGCTGAATACATTTTGGCCTAAATGTATGACTAAAATTGAGTTTATTAGATTTTTCTTATAACAAAAAGTAGAAAATATCATTTTTTTTCAAAATGTTCGGTCTTTTTCCGTTTATATCGCAAAAAATTAAAATGGCAGAGGCAGTCAAATACCATTAAAAGAAAGCTCTATTTTTGGGAAGAAAAGGACGCAAATTTCGTTTGGGTACAACATTGCATGTCCGCACAATTTACAGTTAAAGCAGCGCAGTGCAAAATTCTGAATTCACCTCTGGTCCTTTAGCTACCAAATGGTCCGGGGCTTAAGTGGTTAAAACCCCCAAAAAAAGGAGATCTTGATGCAAATCACAAAAAAAAATAAAAAAAAAAATATTTTTGAGATCTGACTTTAAAATCAAATGCAAATATTCATGAGATCACAAGAAACAATAAAGAAACAAGTTGGTCAGAACTCTGTGTGAATATCAGCAGCAAAAAAAAACAAAAACAGCATTAGAAAGAAGAAAAGAATGCGCTACATTAAACGATGCAATAATTTGCAGCATGACGAATGTGCTATCTTCATTACGAACGCTAGTTTTACCAGAACGAGCGCTCCCGTCTCCTAATTTATTCTGGGCATGCGTGTTTTTTTCTTCGTCAGAGTTCCACACAGACGATCGGAATTTCCGATCGGATTTTTTACCATTGGAAAAAAAATAGAACATCCGATGAAAAAATTCCATCTGACTTTTTTCATTGAAAATTCCGATCATGTGCACAAGGCATAAGTCTTCTAGTAGCATCGGATGCTTGGCAGCCTTGGGTAAAGCCCACTTAGTCTCGGTGAATCAAGGTGGGTAAAATGTAATTTATTCGGTTGGCAATCATTTTTGCATACATTTTTAGGGCGCGGTTTAGTAAGGAGATCGGTCTAAAGTTTGAAGGGATATTTGGTTCTTTTCCTGGTTTTGGGAGAGTTATGATCATTGCTTGCAGCATTTCAGAGGGAAATTAAGCAGAGGAGGCAGCATCATTGAATATATTGGTCAGAAGAGGGGTCAGTAAATGGGAGAATTGTTTTTAATATTCACTGGTAAGCCCATCTGGGCAGGGGCTTTTCAAAGGGGAGGGATTTGATTGCCAATTGTATTTCAGTGGCTGTAAATGGTTTGTTTAAGGATATTATTCGTTTTTCAGATAGAGTTGGTAATTTGATATGGTTTAGAAAGGCATTGATTTCTTCAGTAGAAGGTTGATGTGTTAAAGGGTCTATATTGATATTGTATAATTCATTATAATACGCACTGAAGGCGCCTGCGATATCTTGTGGATTTACGTTCTTTTCTGTGGTGTGAGGGTGAAGCAGATACGCTATTCTGGATTTGGCTTGGAAGCCTTTTAGGCGCAGGGCATTCCCTGCTTTATTGGAGGTGAAATAGGCCATAGCCTTTAAATTGCGTTGTATTTTTTCAAAGGAATGAGTAAGGTTCTGAGCTTTTGTCTCAGAGATAGTAGCTTAGATGATAATGTATCTTGGGGGTTTGATTTGTTTTGTCTTTCCAATTCAGAGATGTCAGTCATGAGGGAATCTAGACGCTCTCTTTTTGCATACGAGAGTTCAATTGTATTAATACACCTCTAATGAATTCTTTGTGGGCATTCCATACAATGCCGGGATCGGGTACCGAACCTACGTTGTTAGAGATAAATTCAGAAAGTAAGGTGCTGATTTCTGTAGTGTTGGTTGGTTGTTGTAGCAGAAAATAGTTTGCTCTCCAAAGATTGGCTTTGGGTCTGAGGGGGGAGTCTGCAATAGAGATACTAATGGGTGTGTTGTCCAACCATGACATGGTATGAATGGTGGAGGATGTGGCTTTCTGAAGAAGTCATCTGTCTGCAAGAAAAAGATCAATACGTGAATACGTTTTATGTACTGGAGAGAAATATGTGTAGTCGCTTTCTGACCCATGATGACAACGCCATATATCGTACAGGTCTTGGTCAGATAAGAATTGCTTCAGGGGAGATTCTCATTTCTTGGATGCATTGGAAACATCAATGTGGATATCTGGGATTAGGTTAAAGTCTCTGCAGATTATCGTATGTACTTTTTGTTTGGATTTGATGGTTCACATGAGTTTCTTATGAAAACGCAGTTGGTGGGTGTTAAGAGAGTATATATTGATTAGGGTATATAAGATATTGTTCATTGTGCATTGTTCATTGTGCAGACCAGTGTAATATAATGACCATTTGGATCTAGGATCGTTTGAAGCGTTTGGAAGGCTACTGTGTCTCTCACAGCAATTAGTACTCCTCGTTTCTTAGAGGAAAAGGATGCTTGAAAGATGTGTGGGAATTGTTTGTTGGTACATTTTGGTGATGCGGTGGATGCAAAGTGAGTTTCTTGGACACATAAAATGTCAAATTTGTTAGATTGGGCGGATTTCCACAGGTAGTGGTGTTTTGCAAGGTGGTTAAGCCCATTTGTATTTATAGAAAGGATGTTGAGTGGCATAGTTGGGCGAAGACGTGTGATGTGGAGGTTTTAGTCACTTACAGTTAATAGATGTGTAGGATAGCAGTACTGTTGTTCTTCTGTTGCTTCGATATTATTTAGTTGACGTAACTTGATACGGGGCTGACAGGTAACTTCACGGTGAGACTGGAAAGCTAGATATTAAACACAAGTCAGCAAAACGTAAAAGAACAAGTAAAGAACCAGTTTGAGGCTAAGTAGCCTAAATTGAGGCAGATCAAAACAACTGTATTCAGCAGATCCGCTTTCAGGGAAACAGTCAAATGTAACTGTTGGTTATTAAAACATGGGGCCGTGAACCAGGGAGAAATTATTTAAGGTGTATAAGGCCCTTTTTTGGGCATGGTTTTACATGGTTATTCAGAGTATTTCTCTTGAGTACAACGGTTTTGGGGATATTTGCATTGCGGCATAGGAAGACCATGTTCCAGGGGTTGTCCCCATGTGTAGAGCAATTTCATACCTCCTGAGAGTGTGGTGACAATGTGGTCTGTGCCCTTTTTTGTGACCAGTATATTGAATTTTATGGTTGTGTTGAGCTTTAGTGACAGGGCTTAGTTGTCTGCGTAATTGAAGAGTGTATTTAGAAAGGTCTGGAAATAGCTGTATTTTTTCAAATGGAGTGGGGAGGGTGCCCGCATTTCTGGCGGCCATCAAGAGCATTTATTTTGCTCAAAAAAAGAGTATTCTCATTAGTACATCTCTTGGTACTGAGGCTGCCAGATGTGGTGGTTTGGATATCCTGCGTGTAACGACAGGGGTTACCGCCGTTTAAAGATATTCCCTTTCCGAACACACATCAGCTACCGACACTCCACAGTCAGGCGACTGAGACCCATAGGAATAATATTCCCCCAGATACGAGACAAACGCTCTGTATGAGGTTTCCAACTGGTCTGACAATTTATTGAGAAAAGAACAGGCTCTTATATAGACTAAAAAACAAAGGTATGCAGCGCTGAAATAAGATCTCCAAAATGAAATTAGGAGAACATAAAATAGGTTGATAATCAACTAAATAGTTAAACACAAAATATAAAATAAATTATAAATAAGTGCAGTAGTGAACCACGAAAAATTATTAAATAAAAAAATGTTAACAATAAAAATAATGTTAATAACTAATCCGTGAAGAAATTCATAAACAAAGTCCATCAAAAATAAACAACAATCCAATGTGAAGTGAAGTGTTCCAAAGAAAAGAAGAAAGATTGCTCCCAAACGTGAAGTAATGGATACAATGGTGACACCCGGGTGAGAAAGATATATATCCTGCTTACCAGATGCTCATGACTGCATCCAACAGTCTCACCCAGCATAGGGAAATTAGGCTTCCCCCACAGCCTTAAAATTCAATGGTGTAGATTCCTCGTCCAACCTTAAACTCAGGCATAAAAGAAGAATTCCATAGGGTAGTATGTCAAACCAGCTTAGTTTATTAAAAAGTATTGCACTTACAATGTCGAAGATCGTTGAAAGCAGTAATCACAATACAACGATATGGCAGTAACAGCTCCGGCGTTCGTCTGTGTCTCTCGTTCCTGTATGTTCCGCGGCACTTCCTCGTATTCAAATAATGCGTGATGACGTCACTGGCCCCCTACGCGTTTCGTCACGATAGGACTTCAACTGGGGATTGGCCGAAGTGAACGTCAGCACGCTGAAGATATATATACATAACAGCGCCATTTTGAAAATTGGCAAGCCGTTAAAATACAGCGGAGAAAAAGGGCAAACCATTGAATGGCTAATAATACACAGGAAACGAAAGATTATAGACAGGAATTAATAGCGCCATCTTGTGGCTAATTAGAAAAGTGCAGCAGTGCATAACAGAAATAGGAGATGAACACAGACCCACGCTCACAGCTAACATGACATATAAAATAAATAAACTAAATAGTTAAAACGCTGGTAATCAAATATAGGATAAATATAAATCAAAATACATAAATCCTACAGACATCCAATATTGAAATAAAAAATGTATGTTTAATAGTTAAAAGCGAATAAAAATATATATATAAATATTTATATAAAAAAAAATTGTTAAGAATTATTAATAAAACAATTAATATCCCAATCCACATTGAGGCCAAAGGGTCTAAAAGATTTCATGAGAAATATCCATCTCGTCTCAGATCTAGAAATAGCTCTCACCATATTGGTCCCTCTCCAATGTGGACTGAGAGACTGGATAGCTAAAAATTTGGTTCCCTTAATCTGACGATTGTGATGTTTATCATAATGTTTAGATAAATTATGTTTAGGAAAACCTCTCAAGATATTGCCTACATGTTCATTTAAGCGTATGTGCAACTCTCTTTTCGTACGTCCTATATATTGTTTGGAGCAAGGGCATTGAATCAAGTACACTACATACTTGGTAGAACAGGTAATGAATGAATCAATCTCATAGGTTTTATTGGTCACAGTAGATGAAAAACTTTCCTGTTTACGGCCTATAGAGGAATTGATCTTACATATGCTACATTTACGGCAGGGAAAGTAACCCTTCATATTTTGAAAAAAGGACAATCTCTTGGGTGGATCAATAACATTAGGAGCCAGAGTCAATCTAAGAGGTGGTGCACCTCTATAGATCATCACTGGTTGTTCCGGAATGACAGGACCCAGAATCCCGTCACTCCGCAACACGTCCCAATGTTTTTTAAAGATTTTTTTAATAGAAAAATGTTGATCAGAAAATCTCGTAATCATTGACCACCCAAATCTTTCCACAGAAGAATCTTCTTTAATTTTCCTTAATAACAAAGAATCTCTATCCATCCCAGCAACATTACTGATAGTTTCGTCAATTACAGAAGCCTGATAACCCTTACTTATAAATCTTTGCTTCAGTACATCAGCCTGTACATGAAACTCAGAAATATCTGTACAGTTACGTCTAATTCTTTGGAATTGACCTTTGGGAACAGCCGCAAGCCAGGATTTATGATGGCAACTGTGGGTGGGAATGAAAGCATTCCGATCTGTATCTTTGAAAAACGTGCTAGTAGTGAGACGCCCCTCTTTAACAACAATGTTAAGGTCTAAAAAGTGTATCTGAGTATCACTCACTGTATGTTCCAAAAAAATGCCTCTATTGTTTTCATTCAATTGCAAAAAGAAATTATCTAGAGATGGAATGTCACCCTCCCAGATAAGGATCACATCATCGATGTATCTTTTACAGAACAACAGTTCTTTAGGGGGATTGGCATAAATGGCTTCTAGTTCCCAATGGGCCATAAAAAGGTTTGCCAAACTGGGGGCAAACTTTGCCCCCATCGCAACACCCCTGGTTTGTAAAAAGAAATTTCCACCGAACCAGAAATAATTGTGGCTCGTGGCAAACCGTATTAACTCCATAATGAAATCTCTCTGTAAGCAGGGAAGAGAGGGATCACGTTGAAGATAAAATTCCACAGCTTCAAAACCATGTTGGTGAGAGATGATAGTATAAAGGGAGGCTACGTCTGCCGTGGCCAGGACGCAACCTTCCTTCCATTGAAAATCGCCCAATAAATTGAGAACTTGTGTGGTGTCTCGCAAATATGCTGGAGTAGTAACCACCAAAGGCTGTAAAAAATGGTCCACATACCTACTAATCCTAGACGTGACAGAGTCTATGCCGCTTATAATAGGGCGGCCAGGTGGATTAATGGAGTTTTTATGCAACTTGGGTAAGTAATAAATTACCGGCACTCTGGGAGTGATAGGAATCAGATGCATACGTTCCTTTTTGTTAATGATCTCCCTTTCAAATCCATATTCGATAAGGGTGGATAACTCTTTTCTATATTTGACAGTGGGATTGGAGGGCAGGGGAGTGTATGTGGATTCATCTGACAATAATCTACGCATCTCTACAGCATAATGGGATTTATCTAAAACCACTATTCCCCCTCCTTTATCTGCTGGACGTATCAGAATATCTTTACGTTCACAAATTTGTTTAATATACTGTTGATGTACATCCCTACCTCTCTTCTTGGGAACCTTTAATGCTAAAAGGTCATGAAGAACTAATTCTTTAAAAACTTGTACTGAGGGCGCTATAAAACCAGGTGGATTAAAAAGTGAGGCATTCCTCAGGTCAGTATGCTGAATGGAGGGGTTATCTGATATGCTGATCGTCTGATTATTATTAGAACAAGTGAGAGCTCTCTGGGCAATCTGACTTCGATTATCAATGGAGTTCAGCATAAAATGCCTCTTGATGTTCATTTTTCTAATAAATTTGTGAACATCAATGAATGTCTCGAATTTATTCAGCTTCCGTGGAGGAGCGAATTTCAAACCATGACTTAAAACTCGTTGTTCACCCTCAGAAAGTGTCGCCGTGCTCAAATTAAAAATACCACCAATATCTAATTTTTCCTTTTTTTTGGCCCTGATTCTCCTCCCCCCTCTGGTACCTCTCTGTCTTCGTATCCACGTTTGCCCCTGTGATTGGCCATGGGAAAAAAACGTTGAGAATTGTCCCCAGAGTCATGGGGGGACTCCTGATAATATTTTCTATGGGGTATGGGAAAATCATTCATTTGATTTGGATGTTGTGTGATCACATAATTCTCCTCATACATCTCATCCTGATAATCTGGAAGAGGGGCAAATCGGTTTTCTAAAGCTATAGGTCTTCCCTGGGGTGTTTGATTACCAGGTCCAGAACTGCGATAGCGAATCTCATCCCTTGGATCTCTCCTCAGATCCACAGGTTTATGATGTTTCGGTTTTTGGAACCAAGTATCACTCCTATCATTCCTATATTCCCTTGTTACCTGAGGGGAAGGTTTTGAATAACCATGGTTTCTCAAATTATCCCTATATTCCCATGGTCCTTGGGAATAGTTCTTATCATAGTAGGGAACTCTAGTGGGAGGGTAATTAGATTGAGCATAATTACCATAGTAGGGATCTCTGGGGCGTGGCTGGTGTGGATTACCCTTAGGCCATGGCTGATAAGAGGCAGCCTGTGGACGGGGGCTATAATGGTGATGATTAGGGTGGTGGGAAGGTTGTTGGTAACCTCCCTTATATCCACCTGTATTAGGGACAGTTAATGCTTTTTTACTACCTTTCCTATCAGGACCTTTATTTAGTGGTTGGGAGGGTATAACTCTGGTAGATGGGGTGGAGGGTAAAGCATCTGACTGTTGAATATCAGCTACACCCACCACCTCACTACCTCCCATTCCTTCTAATTTAGTCTGCCATTTAAAAACGACCTTATTGTTATAATCGGAAAAGTCACGATTAAACTTTTTCTTCTTTTTATTCTTTTGTTCAGATTCCTCTTTTTCTAAAAATAACTTCAACTGGTCAGACCTCAATTTATAGGCTTCTTGGCTTTTAAAGGGGGTTAGCCTTTCTTTGATCAATGAGATCTCCTCATTTAAGGTTCGCAATTTAACCTGTTTTTTACCCAGGAGAAATTGCAAAAACTTAACCCCTATATCATTAAAATAAACAAACCAGCCTTCAAGGTCTGTTTCGCCTTTCTGGGGACTGACTTCCCATCTAAGGCTACGGGGCACCATTTTCTTAGAAACATAGTGCTCCAAATATCCAATAGCCCAGCTGGTGTGTAGTTCTGAGACTAAGAGGTTTTTAAGCCTCAAAAAGAGACCACCTAATTCATCAGGCTCGTCCCCATTCCCATCAAACACACCATCAAGATTAATATTATGCTGGGATCTGAACTCAAAAATATCCATATTGACACTAAAGCAGCAACGTATAAGTATGTAAACAAAGAGAGAAAGAAAAAAAGCCCTAGGGCGAACGTTGCGCTGGAGAAGCAATTAAAATTAATAAAGTGATCAGTGATCCAAGGACAGCAGCTAGCATAAATAGCTAAATACTAAAACTATACAAAACATAAAAAACAAAGGTATGCAGCGCTGAAATAAGATCTCCAAAATGAAATTAGGAGAACATAAAATAGGTTGATAATCAACTAAATAGTTAAACACAAAATATAAAATAAATTATAAATAAGTGCAGTAGTGAACCACGAAAAATTATTAAATAAAAAAATGTTAACAATAAAAATAATGTTAATAACTAATCTGTGAAGAAATTCATAAACAAAGTCCATCAAAAATAAACAACAATCCAATGTGAAGTGAAGTGTTCCAAAGAAAAGAAGAAAGCTTGCTCCCAAACGTGAAGTAATGGATACAATGGTGACACCCAGGTGAGAAAGATATATATCCTGCTTACCAGATGCTCATGACTGCATCCAACAGTCTCACCCAGCATAGGGAAATTAGGCTTCCCCCACAGCCTTAAAATTCAATGGTGTAGATTCCTCGTCCAACCTTAAACTCAGGCATAAAAGAAGAATTCCATAGGGTAGTATGTCAAACCAGCTTAGTTTATTAAAAAGTATTGCACTTACAATGTCGAAGATCGTTGAAAGCAGTAATCACAATACAACGATATGGCAGTAACAGCTCCGGCGTTCGTCTGTGTCTCTCGTTCCTGTATGTTCCGCGGCACTTCCTCGTATTCAAAAAATGCGTGATGACGTCACTGGCCCCCTACGCGTTTTGTCACGATAGGACTTCAACTGGGGATTGGCCGAAGTGAACGTCAGCACGCTGAAGATATATATACATAACAGCGCCATTTTGAAAATTGGCAAGCCGTTAAAATACAGCGGAGAAAAAGGGCAAACCATTGAATGGCTAATAATACACAGGAAACGAAAGATTATAGACAGGAATTAATAGCGCCATCTTGTGGCTAATTAGAAAAGTGCAGCAGTGCATAACAGAAATAGGAGATGAACACAGACCCACGCTCACAGCTAACATGACATATAAAATAAATAAACTAAATAGTTAAAATGCTGGTAATCAAATATAGGATACATATAAATCAAAATAAATAAATCCTACAGACATCCAATATTGAAATAAAAAATGTATGTTTAATAGTTAAAAGCGAATAAAAATATATATATAAATATATATATAAAAAAATTGTTAAGAATTATTAATAAAACAATTAATATCCCAATCCACATTAAGGCCAAAGGGTCTAAAAGATTTCATGAGAAATATCCATCTCGTCTCAGATCTAGAAATAGCTCTCACCATATTGGTCCCTCTCCAATGTGGACTGAGAGACTGGATAGCTAAAAATTTGGTTCCCTTAATCTGACGATTGTGATGTTTATCATAATGTTTAGATAAATTATGTTTAGGAAAACCTCTCAAGATATTGCCTACATGTTCATTTAAGCGTATGTGCAACTCTCTTTTCGTACGTCCTATATATTGTTTGGAGCAAGGGCATTGAATCAAGTACACTACATACTTGGTAGAACAGGTAATGAATGAATCAATCTCATAGGTTTTATTGGTCACAGTAGATGAAAAACTTTCCTGTTTACGGCCTATAGATGAATTGATCTTACATATGCTACATTTACGGCAGGGAAAGTAACCCTTCATATTTTGAAAAAAGGACAATCTCTTGGGTGGATCAATAACATTAGGAGCCAGAGTCAATCTAAGAGGTGGTGCACCTCTATAGATCATCACTGGTTGTTCCGGAATGACAGGACCCAGAATCCCGTCACTCCGCAACACGTCCCAATGTTTTTTAAAGATTTTTTTAATAGAAAAATGTTGATCAGAAAATCTCGTAATCATTGACCACCCAAATCTTTCCACAGAAGAATCTTCTTTAATTTTCCTTAATAACAAAGAATCTCTATCCATCCCAGCAACATTACTGATAGTTTCGTCAATTACAGAAGCCTGATAACCCTTACTTATAAATCTTTGCTTCAGTACATCAGCCTGTACATGAAACTCAGAAATATCTGTACAGTTACGTCTAATTCTTTGGAATTGACCTTTGGGAACAGCCGCAAGCCAGGATTTATGATGGCAACTGTGGGTGGGAATGAAAGCATTCCGATCTGTATCTTTGAAAAACGTGCTAGTAGTGAGACGCCCCTCTTTAACAACAATGTTAAGGTCTAAAAAGTGTATCTGAGTATCACTCACTGTATGTTCCAAAAAAATGCCTCTATTGTTTTCATTCAATTGCAAAAATAAATTATCTAGAGATGGAATGTCACCCTCCCAGATAAGGATCACATCATCGATGTATCTTTTACAGAACAACAGTTCTTTAGGGGGATTGGCATAAATGGCTTCTAGTTCCCAATGGGCCATAAAAAGGTTTGCCAAACTGGGGGCAAACTTTGCCCCCATCGCAACACCCCTGGTTTGTAAAAAGAAATTTCCACCGAACCAGAAATAATTGTGGCTCGTGGCAAACCGTATTAACTCCATAATGAAATCTCTCTGTAAGCAGGGAAGAGAGGGATCACGTTGAAGATAAAATTCCACAGCTTCAAAACCATGTTGGTGAGAGATGATAGTATAAAGGGAGGCTACGTCTGCCGTGGCCAGGACGCAACCTTCCTTCCATTGAAAATCGCCCAATAAATTGAGAACTTGTGTGGTGTCTCGCAAATATGCTGGAGTAGTAACCACCAAAGGCTGTAAAAAATGGTCCACATACCTACTAATCCTAGACGTGACAGAGTCTATGCCGCTTATAATAGGGCGGCCAGGTGAGATTGATTCATTCATTACCTGTTCTACCGAGTATGTAGTGTACTTGATTCAATGCCCTTGCTCCAAACAATATATAGGACTTACGAAAAGAGAGTTGCACATACGCTTAAATGAACATGTAGGCAATATCTTGAGAGGTTTTCCTAAACATAATTTATCTAAACATTATGATAAACATCACAATCGTCAGATTAAGGGAACCAAATTTTTAGCTATCCAGTCTCTCAGTCCACATTGGAGAGGGACCAATATGGTGAGAGCTATTTCTAGATCTGAGACGAGATGGATATTTCTCATGAAATCTTTTAGACCCTTTGGCCTCAATGTGGATTGGGATATTAATTGTTTTATTAATAATTCTTAACAAATTTTTTTATATATATATTTATATATATATTTTTATTCGCTTTTAACTATTAAACATACATTTTTTATTTCAATATTGGATGTCTGTAGGATTTATGTATTTTGATTTATATTTATCCTATATTTGATTACCAGCGTTTTAACTATTTAGTTTATTTATTTTATATGTCATGTTAGCTGTGAGCGTGGGTCTGTGTTCATCTCCTATTTCTGTTATGCACTGCTGCACTTTTCTAATTAGCCACAAGATGGCGCTATTAATTCCTGTCTATAATCTTTCGTTTCCTGTGTATTATTAGCCATTCAATGGTTTGCCCTTTTTCTCCGCTGTATTTTAACGGCTTGCTAATTTTCAAAATGGCGCTGTTATGTATATATATCTTCAGCGTGCTGACGTTCACTTCGGCCAATCCCCAGTTGAAGTCCTATCGTGACGAAACGCTTAGGGGGCCAGTGACGTCATCACGCATTTTTTGAATACGAGGAAGTGCCGTGGAACATACAGGAACGAGAGACACAGACGAACGCCGGAGCTGTTACTGCCATATCGTTGTATTGTGATTACTGCTTTCAACGATCTTCGACATTGTAAGTGCAATACTTTTTAATAAACTAAGCTGGTTTGACATACTACCCTATGGAATTCTTCTTTTATGCCTGAGTTTAAGGTTGGACGAGGAATCTACACCATTGAATTTTAAGGCTGTGGGGGAAGCCTAATTTCCCTATGCTGGGTGAGACTGTTGGATGCAGTCATGAGCATCTGGTAAGCAGGATATATATCTTTCTCACCCGGGTGTCACCATTGTATCCATTACTTCACGTTTGGGAGCAATCTTTCTTCTTTTCTTTGGAACACTTCACTTCACATTGGATTGTTGTTTATTTTTGATGGACTTTGTTTATGAATTTCTTCACGGATTAGTTATTAACATTATTTTTATTGCTAACTTTTTTTATTTAATCATTTTTCGTGGTTCACTACTGCACTTATTTATAATTTATTTTATATTTTGTGTTTAACTATTTAGTTGATTATCAACCTATTTTATGTTCTCCTAATTTCATTTTGGAGATCTTATTTCAGCGCTGCATACCTTTGTTTTTTATGTTTTGCATAGTTTTAGTATTTAGCTATTTATGCTAGCTGCTGTCCTTGGATCACTGATCACTTTATTAATTTTAATTGCTTCTCCAGCGCAACGTTAGCCCTAGGGCTTTTTTCTTTCTATCTTTGTTTACATACTTATACGTTGCTGCTTTAGTGTCAATATGGATATTTTTGAGTTCAGATCCCAGCATAATATTAATCTTGATGGTGTGTTTGATGGGAATGGGGACGAGCCTGATGAATTAGGTGGTCTCTTTATGAGGCTTAAAAACCTCTTAGTCTCAGAACTACACACCAGCTGGGATATTGGATATTTGGAGCACTATGTTTCTAAGAAAATGGTGCCCCGTAGCCTTAGATGGGAAGTCAGTCCCCAGAAAGGCGAAACAGACCTTGAAGGCTGGTTTGTTTATTTTAATGATATAGGGGTTAAGTTTTTGCAATTTCTCCTGGGTAAAAAACAGGTTAAATTGCGAACCTTAAATGAGGAGATCTCATTGATCAAAGAAAGGCTAACCCCCTTTAAAAGCCAAGAAGCCTATAAATTGAGGTCTGACCAGTTGAAGTTATTTTTAGAAAAAGAGGAATCTGAACAAAAGAATAAAAAGAAGAAAAAGTTTAATCGTGACTTTTCCGATTATAACAATAAGGTTTTTTTTAAATGGCAGACTAAATTAGAAGGAATGGGAGGTAGTGAGGTGGTGGGTGTAGCTGATATTCAACAGTCAGATGCTTTACCCTCCACCCCATCTACCAGAGTTATACCCTCCCAACCACTAAATAAAGGTCCTGATAGGAAAGGTAGTAAAAAAGCATTAACTGTCCCTAATACAGGTGGATATAAGGGAGGTTACCAACAACCTTCCCACCACCCTAATCATCACCATTATAGCCCCTGTCCACAGGCTGCCTATTATCAGCCATGGCCTAAGGGTAATCCACACCAGCCACGCCCCAGAGATCCCTACTATGGTAATTATGCTCAATCTAATTACCCTCCCACTAGAGTTCCCTACTATGATAAGAACTATTCCCAAGGACCATGGGAATATAGGGATAATTTGAGAAACCATGGTTATTCAAAACCTTCCCCTCAGGTAACAAGGGAATATAGGAATGATAGGAGTGATACTTGGTTCCAAAAACCGAAACATCATAAACCTGTGGATCTGAGGAGAGATCCAAGGGATGAGATTCGCTATCGCAGTTCTGGACCTGGTAATCAAACACCCCAGGGAAGACCTATAGCTTTAGAAAACCGATTTGCCCCTCTTTCAGATTATCAGGATGAGATGTATGAGGAGAATTATGTGATCACACAACATCCAAATCAAATGAATGATTTTCCCATACCCCATAGAAAATATTATCAGGAGTCCCCCCATGACTCTGGGGACAATTCTCAACGTTTTTTTCCCATGGCCAATCACAGGGGCAAACGTGGATACGAAGACAGAGAGGTACCAGAGGGGGGAGGAGAATCAGGGCCAAAAAAAAGGAAAAATTAGATATTGGTGGTATTTTTAATTTGAGCACGGCGACACTTTCTGAGGGTGAACAACGAGTTTTAAGTCATGGTTTGAAATTCGCTCCTCCACGGAAGCTGAATAAATTCGAGACATTCATTGATGTTCACAAATTTATTAGAAAAATGAACATCAAGAGGCATTTTATGCTGAACTCCATTGATAATCGGAGTCAGATTGCCCAGAGAGCTCTCACGTGTTCTAATAATAATCAGACGATCAGCATATCAGATAACCCCTCCATTCAGCATACTGACCTGAGGAATGCCTCACTTTTTAATCCACCTGGTTTTATAGCGCCCTCAGTACAAGTTTTTAAAGAATTAGTTCTTCATGACCTTTTAGCATTAAAGGTTCCCAAGAAGAGAGGTAGGGATGTACATCAACAGTATATTAAACAAATTTGTGAACGTAAAGATATTCTGATACGTCCAGCAGATAAAGGAGGGGGTATAGTGGTTTTAGATAAATCCCATTATGCTGTAGAGATGCGTAGATTATTGTCAGATGAATCCACATACACTCCCCTGCCCTCCAATCCCACTGTCAAATATAGAAAAGAGTTATCCACCCTTATCGAATATGGATTTGAAAGGGAGATCCTTAACAAAAAGGAACGTATGCATCTGATTCCTATCACTCCCAGAGTGCCGGTAATTTATTACTTACCCAAGTTGCATAAAAACTCCATTAATCCACCTGGCCGCCCTATTATAAGCGGCATAGACTCTGTCACGTCTAGGATTAGTAGGTATGTGGACCATTTTTTACAGCCTTTGGTGGTTACTACTCCAGCATATTTGCGAGACACCACACAAGTTCTCAATTTATTGGGCGATTTTCAATGGAAGGAAGGTTGCGTCCTGGCCACGGCAGACGTAGCCTCCCTTTATACTATCATCTCTCACCAACATGGTTTTGAAGCTGTGGAATTTTATCTTCAACGTGATCCCTCTCTTCCCTGCTTACAGAGAGATTTCATTATGGAGTTAATACGGTTTGCCACGAGCCACAATTATTTCTGGTTCGGTGGAAATTTCTTTTTACAAACCAGGGGTGTTGCGATGGGGGCAAAGTTTGCCCCCAGTTTGGCAAACCTTTTTATGGCCCATTGGGAACTAGAAGCCATTTATGCCAATCCCCCTAAAGAACTGTTGTTCTGGAAATGATACATCGATGATGTGATCCTTATCTGGGAGGGTGACATTCCATCTCTAGATAATTTTTTTTTGCAATTGAATGAAAACAATAGAGGCATTTTTTTGGAACATACAGTGAGTGATACTCAGATACACTTTTTAGACCTTAACATTGTTGTCTCACTACTAGCACGTTTTTCAAAGATACAGATCGGAATGCTTTCATTCCCACCCACAGTTGCCATCATAAATCCTGGCTTGCGGCTGTTCCCAAAGGTCAATTCCAAAGAATTAGACGTAACTGTACAGATATTTCTGAGTTTCATGTACAGGCTGATGTACTGAAGCAAAGATTTATAAGTAAGGGTTATCAGGCTTCTGTAATTGACGAAACTATCAGTAATGTTGCTGGGATGGATAGAGATTCTTTGTTATTAAGGAAAATTAAAGAAGATTCTTCTGTGGAAAGATTTGGGTGGTCAATGATTACGAGATTTTCTGATCAACATTTTTCTATTAAACAAATCTTTAAAAAACATTGGGACGTGTTGCGGAGTGACGGGATTCTGGGTCCTGTCATTCCGGAACAACCAGTGATGATCTATAGAGGTGCACCACCTCTTAGATTGACTCTGGCTCCTAATGTTATTGATCCACCCAAGAGATTGTCCTTTTTTCAAAATATGAAGGGTTACTTTCCCTGCCGTAAATGTAGCATATGTAAGATCAATTCATCTATAGGCCGTAAACAGGAAAGTTTTTCATCTACTGTGACCAATAAAACCTATGAGATTGATTCATTCATTACCTGTTCTACCGAGTATGTAGTGTACTTGATTCAATGCCCTTGCTCCAAACAATATATAGGACGTACGAAAAGAGAGTTGCACATACGCTTAAATGAACATGTAGGCAATATCTTGAGAGGTTTTCCTAAACATAATTTATCTAAACATTATGATAAACATCACAATCGTCAGATTAAGGGAACCAAATTTTTAGCTATCCAGTCTCTCAGTCCACATTGGAGAGGGACCAATATGGTGAGAGCTATTTCTAGATCTGAGACGAGATGGATATTTCTCATGAAATCTTTTAGACCCTTTGGCCTCAATGTGGATTGGGATATTAATTGTTTTATTAATAATTCTTAACAAATTTTTATATATATATATATATATATTTTTTTTTTTATTCGCTTTTAACTATTAAACATACATTTTTTATTTCAATATTGGATGTCTGTAGGATTTATGTATTTTGATTTATATTTATCCTATATTTGATTACCAGCATTTTAACTATATAGTTTATTTATTTTATATGTCATGTTAGCTGTGAGCGTGGGTCTGTGTTCATCTCCTATTTCTGTTATGCACTGCTGCACTTTTCTAATTAGCCACAAGATGGCGCTATTAATTCCTGTCTATAATCTTTCGTTTCCTGTGTATTATTAGCCATTCAATGGTTTGCCCTTTTTCTCCGCTGTATTTTAACGGCTTGCCAATTTTCAAAATGGCGCTGTTATGTATATATATCTTCAGCGTGCTGACGTTCACTTCGGCCAATCCCCAGTTGAAGTCCTATCGTGACAAAACGCGTAGGGGGCCAGTGACATCATCACGCATTTTTTGAATACGAGGAAGTGCCGCGGAACATACAGGAACGAGAGACACAGACGAACGCCGGAGCTGTTACTGCCATATCGTTGTATTGTGATTACTGCTTTCAACGATCTTCGACATTGTAAGTGCAATACATTTTAATAAACTAAGCTGGTTTGACATACTACCCTATGGAATTCTTCTTTTATGCCTGAGTTTAAGGTTGGACGAGGAATCTACACCATTGAATTTTAAGGCTGTGGGGGAAGCCTAATTTCCCTATGCTGGGTGAGACTGTTGGATGCAGTCATGAGCATCTGGTAAGCAGGATATATATCTTTCTCACCCGGGTGTCACCATTGTATCCATTACTTCACGTTTGGGAGCAAGCTTTCTTCTTTTCTTTGGAACACTTCACTTCACATTGGATTGTTGTTTATTTTTGATGGACTTTGTTTATGAATTTCTTCACGGATTAGTTATTAACATTATTTTTATTGTTAACATTTTTTTATTTAATAATTTTTCGTGGTTCACTACTGCACTTATTTATAATTTATTTTATATTTTGTGTTTAACTATTTAGTTGATTATCAACCTATTTTATGTTCTCCTAATTTCATTTTGGAGATCTTATTTCAGCGCTGCATACCTTTGTTTTTTATGTTTTGTATAGTTTTAGTATTTAGCTATTTATGCTAGCTGCTGTCCTTGGATCACTGATCACTTTATTAATTTTAATTGCTTCTCCAGTGCAACGTTAGCCCTAGGGCTTTTTTCTTTCTATCTTATATAGACTAAACGAATACTGTAGTCCAAATGAACAACTCCACCCACAACATCACACAATGGTCACATAATGAGCCCCCAATACACATTATTCTGACATCTCTTAGCAGACAACAGGTGAGTTCATTAGCTAATCCCTTTTCATCTTAAATTACTATGCATAACCTTTATGTTCCCCAGACTGTCTGTCTGCTAATTTACAATACCCACAATTAATTATTAATTATCACAATCCACAAAGACAGGATCTTTAGAACACATCAGCCCTTTTCAATTAACCTGTTGAGTTCAGGATCAACAACCAGTAGATAGTTATTTTACAGATAGCCTTGGAAATATTGTGGATTAATATTACAGACCCATTTTAAAGCAATCCAAGACATAATCTGAATGTCCATTATTTTCTGGCTCATACTTTCTAAGAACTTCTGGGTTCCACGGGCCCTCCCGTTACACTGCGGATGTGGTCTACGGAGATTTCAAGCAATGTGGCATTGGGAAGAACAGTTTGTATGAGGTCAGCCGCAAATTTTTGGAGGTCAGCAGCTGCGACCGTTTCAGGTATTGCACGTATTTTAACATTATTACGGCGGGACCTGTCTTCCAGGTCTGCCAGTTTAGCTTTGATCCATGTCTGGTCCTCTTTAAGCATCCACTAGGTCATTTACTGTAGTGGCACTTCCCACCATTTTGTCTTCTATATATGAAACTCTCTCTCCTAGGTTATGTATATCAGAGGAGAATTTGTTGATGAGAGAAGACAGATCAGACATCAGGGAGGACTGTAATGAAAGGAGCATACCCTTCAATGTTGTGTCCAGTACAGGTTGTCCTGTGGTAGGGAAAGCTGCCATAGAAGATTGTAGGGCTTGGTTAGATTGAAGGGGTGGAATGGGGGGCTGCAGTAGTTTCTGTGAATGGAGGTTGGTCCATTCTCATTCTGGCTTTTGCAGGGCTGCCTGAGAGCGAGCTTCCTCCAGCTGATTTGCCCGGAGATATAGGCAGAGGTTGGGGTTCCTGATCTCCCTTAAGTTCGTCAGGGAGATCTGTGTAAGAGCCGCGGGCTGCAGCTGCGGCCACGCCGGTGCCAGCTTGTGTGTGCTTTGAAGAAGAAAGCCGTCAGCTTCTTTGGGTGTTAACCCTCTTTCCTCTTCCCTGACACATTCCAGGAAGGTGTCTGATGCATGGTGCGGTAGGATGGCCGTAAATGTCACTTCGATCGGGCCTTAATCACTCCGGTGTTCTCCCTGGTTTACAGAGTGCTGTGACTAAGCGTCCAACATGCTCGCCGGCAGACCACGCCCCTAATTCTCCTTCTATTTAACATCCTCTCCCCTACCCCACTAGCTCTCTCCACCTCCATTAACTTGCTTTCCCACATTGTTCTCTCCAACTTTGGCCCCTGTTCAGTTGATTTCACTTAGCCCAGCTAATTTTACCCCTTGTTTTATTCCCCTTCTCTCCATTTGCACATCACTTTGTCTTCCCATCACAATTATGCAGCCAGTCTGAGCTGTCCCTCTTCCCCTATTACATTATCCCATCTCCTGTTTTTTCTATCTACTCTCCCCTACCTTCACATAATCTGCAATGGTCACTACACCTCTTTTCCTCTTTAGGTAGCATTACAAACTTTCATTCACACACACCCTGTTACGTTTCCCCTGCCTTATTATGCTACCTATTTTTCCCTGCAAAATACTTTTGAGTCTATCTGTACACTCTCTTGGTTATTTTATCCTCTCTCTTATTTCACATCTCATCCACTGGTTTACTGAGATACTGGGTATATTTTAGATTACTTATACAGCTGTTACATAGATTTGCACTAATGGTAACTATCAGCTTGTTACTTTGTGATACATCATATCTTCCCTGTCACGAGGATGCTATACACAGACATCCAATACAGGTGGTCAGATCATTGGGCTGCACATTAAGGAATCAGGAACAGAGTAAGTGAAAAATATAAATATTTATTAAAGATAAAGACACACGTGTAAACAAAACCACAGCAAACCATAAGCAAGAAACGAATACAAAGGAACACAACAAACCCCAAAAACAACCTAATCTAACTAGCTAACTAATATGTACAAAAGAGAACACACATACATGAACAAGGCAGGGATGAGAGACAAGCGGAGCAGAAGGCCAGGTACTGGGAGCAGTCAGCAAGGGGGAGCTGGTATCAGGGGACAGGTCTCAGGGGACAGGGTACAAGGATCAGAGTCCAGGACAAGGCAGGGAACGGATCAGGATCAGGTTCAGGACCAGGTAACGGATCAGGTTCAGGTTCAGGCAGGGACCAGGCTTACAGAAGGAATTCTGGAGCACTGAGCTTTGTTAAGGACGGGTTTATATAGTCCAGCAGACCCAGATCAGGTGTGCTTGATGGCTGGTGGAAAGTCTTGGTGAGGAGACACCCGCTGGTGGCCACCAGAACTACACCCACTGCTGCCGAATGCAACAGTGCCACCAGCAGGTGAGCCCAGTAATGACACCATTCCTGACAGTTCCCCCCTTAAGGAGTGGCCTCCGGACACTCCATTCAGCCCTTGGTTGGACAGTCCGAGTGGATGCGGAAACACCCAAAAAAGTCTCCATACTACGTCTGCGGACTTCTTCGCACTTCCTAGGCCAGAGTCCTTTAGTTCACTGGGGGACGTGCCACTAGAGTCTGAAAATAGGGCGCGCATCCCACCACCAGGGTCAGGAAGTTTAGATTTAGAGGTAAAAATTAGCAGGGCAATGGGCAAGAACCCATCGGAGGCAGACCACGCAGGGGCATTACATTCAGGCTGGGTGACCATCAGGATTGAAATAGTGGAAAAAAGGGCATCCATCAGGAAGACATCAGCGGCCAGCTGGGCATCAGGAACAGGTCTTAGCAGGGACCATATCCTCAGGCTGGACAGTGGGCTCCGAGTCATCAGGCTGGGCAGCGGTAAAGGAACCACCAGGCAGAGTATCAGGAATGGAACCATCAGGAACTTGATCGTGAGGCTGGATACCAGGTACAGGGTCACCAAGCAAGACAGTAGGCTCTGGAACATCAGTCTGGGCAGCGGGCAACCGAGCAGCAGACAGGAACATCTCCGGCTGGGCAGCAGATGAACCATCTCAGGCTGGGCAGCAGACGGAACCATCTCAGGCTGGGCAGCAGGCGGGATCATCTCAGGCTAGGCAGCAGACGGGATCATCTCAGGCTGGGCAGCAGACGGGATCATCTCAGGCTGGGCAATGCAAAAATAGTGAGAGACCTTGGACTGCCGCACACTATAAAAAATGTTTGTTCTTTTATTAAAAAAAAGATAAAAACAATGAATACATGGCACAGCAAAGGAAACAGCTAATGTGAGCTGACACGTTTCACACTGAACTTCAGCGCTTAATCATAAGCTATGATTAAGCGCTGAAGTTCAGTGCGAAACACGTCAGCTCACATTAGCTGTTTCCTTTGCTGTGCCATGTATTCATTGTTTTTATCTTAATTTTAATAAAAGAACAAACATTTTTTTGGAGTGCGGCAGTCCAAGGTCTCTCACTATTTTTGCATTGTTACATACATTGGCTGCACCCGTGGTCTTGGATCCTGTGAGGAGATTATCAACTGCACTTGAGCGGTAACCTCCCATCTCAGGCTGGGCAGCAGACGGGATCATCTCAGGCTGGGCAGCAGATGGGGTCATCTCAGGCTGGGCAGCAGACGGGGTCATCTCAGGCTGGGCAGCAGACAGGAACACGTCAGGCTGAGCAGTAGGCTCCACAGACTGAGAAACGGGCATCATAACCTCAGGCCAGGAAACGGTCACCGGATCTTCAGGCGGGGTCCCATGCACCGAATCTTCAGGCGGGGTCACCGGATCTACCGACTGGGACACCGGATCTACCGACTGGGACACCGGATCTACCGACTGGGACACCGTCATCAGGACTTCTGTTCGGAAGACAGGCACAGGAACTTCAAGTTGGCAGGCTGGCCCAGGAACCTCAAACTGGAAGGCTGGCCCTGGAACTGCAGGCTGAAAGGCTGGCTCTGGCACTCTGGGCTGGAAGACTGGCACGGGAACCTCGGGCTGGCAAACTGGCACGGGAACCTCGGGCTGGCAGGCTGGCACAGGAACCTCAGGCTGGAAGGCTGGCACGGGAACCTCAGGCTGGAAGGCTGGCACGGGAACCTCAGGCTGGTACAGGGTCTTCAGGCTGGCAGGCTGGTACAGGGTCTTCAGGCTGGCAGGCTGGTACAGGGTCTTCAGGCCGGAAGGCTGGCATGGGAACCTCAGGCCGGAAGGCTGGCACGGGAACCTCAGGCTGGAAGGCTGGCACGGGAACCTCAGGCTGGAAGGCTGGCATGGGAACCTCAGGCTGGAAGGCTGGCACGGACGGGAACCTCAGGCTGGAAGGCTGGCATGGGAACTTCAGGCTGGCAAACTGGCACAGAAACTTCCGGCTGGCAAACTGGCACAGGAACTTCAGGCTGGGTAAAGGGCACTGGGACGTCAGACTGGGTAACAGGCATAGGGTTGGCAGATTTAGGTAGATCGTCAGGTTCAGCTGACATGAACGCAGGCTGGAGCAGGTTGGTGGGTGTGGAGGCAGGTTGGGATACCGGTAAGATTGTGTGGGTTGGAAAGTACTTCCGCTTCTTTTTGGGCTTAGTCACTGCAGGTTTGCAAGTAACGGGGGGAATATATGAAAAGGTTGGGATTGGGCAAATGGAAGAAAATGGCAGAGGTGCAGGGACAGTGGCTGGAGGAGGTTCTTGTGGATTGGCTACGGATAGGAGGGAAGAAGCAGGTGGATTGAAGGCAGGGTAAGTGCAGCAGGAGGAGACAGGGTACTGATACTTCATTGTTAGCTGGGTGCATTGTTCAGAAAAAGTGGGAATTGGGGGAAAAGGAGAGGAAGACATCCCAGCAGGTTGGTATCTAGACATACAAATGAATGGTTGGGAGCTGACAGGGGCTGAGTACAACAAACTTGACCAGGCCTGTAATAAGGGTTTCACAAAATCAGGTTTGCACACTGCTTGTCTGACCAGAGACTGCACTGAATCAATACATGCTGCAAGCACCTGTTCAGGACAAGCTGAGTACTGCTCATGGAAAAAGGCTGAGTCATCCTCCAACAGCCACACCAAAGATTCTACTTGAGCTGCATTAAAAGGAGGTGTATAATCGTCAGTTCCAATAGAGGCATCAGACAGGGCCAACTCTGTACAGATACAAATCAAAGCTTGTACATCCTCAAACACAAAATTGCCCTGATCCACAAAAACGTGAGCTATGCGGATGCATTCTAATAACTGCTCTCTGGTATATTCTCTTAGTGTCTGATAACAGAAATCTCTGTCATCTGTTGCCAGGAGCGAAAGATAAAAAATATCGTCCACCTCCATCTTAGTAATTTTAACAAGTGATCAGACCCAATTCCAAGGTGCAGCCGATCTGATTGTATGGCTCCAGAATTCTGTCACGAGGATGCTATACACAGACATCCAATACAGGTGGTCAGATCATTGGGCTGCACATTAAGGAATCAGGAACAGAGTAAGTGAAAAATATAAATACTTATTAAAGATAAAGACACACATGTAAACAAAACCACAGCAAACCATAAGCAAGAAACGAATACAAAGGAACACAACAAACCCCAAAAACAACCTAATCTAACTAGCTAACTAATATGTAAAAAAGAGAACACACATACATGAACAAGGCAGGGATGAGAGACAAGGGGAGCAGAAGGCCAGGTACTGGGAGCAGTCAACAAGGGGGAGCTGGTATCAGGGGACAGGTCTCAGGGGACAGGGTACAAGGATCAGAGTCCAGGACAAGGCAGGGAACTGATCAGGATCAGGTTCAGGACCAGGTAACGGATCAGGTTCAGGTTCAGGCAGGGACCAGGCTTACAGAAGGAATTCTGGAGCACTGAGCTTTGTTAAGGGCGGGTTTATATAGTCCAGCAGACCCAGATCAGGTGTGCTTGATGGCTGGTGGAAAGTCTTGGTGAGGAGACACCCGCTGGTGGCCACCAGAACTACACCCACTGCTGCCGAATGCAACAGTGCCACCAGCAGGTGAGCCCAGTAATGACACCATTCCTGACATTCCCCCTATTTACTACCTTTGTACTTCTTTGCATTAGACTTCATAGATTTTTTTCTTGCTTCACACATTTCTCAGCTTCATGCATTCCTAAAGATTCTGCAAAACTCTTATGTCAGTCCACCTTTTCCAATCGAGTTTACTTTGTATCTTTTGCAATGTCATGTCATTATCACACAGCCAAGCACACTTTCTGCAGCTCATCACTGCATTCTTCACTAATCCATAATTTCACTACTTTTAGCCTATTCATGCTAATATTTTCCATAACTGAACACCCCGTTAACTTTGAATGCTTCAATTTTATTTTATTTTCCATTACAATTTTATTACCTACAGTTTATCAAGCCCTAGCATATTCAGCGTATTGCATTTGATCACAATTCCATTAACATCCTCTGCTCAAGTCAGTTCCACATCTCCAGTCATGATGAATGTGATTTCATGATTTCCAATCATATGAAAATGTGATTTATTTTGCTTTGATTCTATGTACTATAGTTTCGGTAGACCATTGCTGCAGGTCAGATCTACTCAATTACCTAATATTGCGCCTATTTCTTTTCAATAAAAATGTGTATATCCAGGGCGCTCCAAGCATTTGAATCCTGACAGATAAAGTCTGTGTTGGAGAGGGTAGCAAATCTTCACACACTTTAGGCAGCACTCAGGGAGACAAGCAATCTCTAATGGAAACAGAAAAACAAACAAGGCGCCTCTAAGTGCAGAAGTATAAAACTTTTAATATCCCCTAAAAGGGTTAAAAACACTTACAAGATAATGGATGAAACAGGCGTGTAGCAGGTAAGTGCGTCCAGGAGATGTTCCAGTAGCAAGGCAGTCCCAGTCTGTGATGGTAAAGCTTCCAGGGAAGTCCACGAGATAACAGCTAATTTGTGCTGTGAATGTTCAGAGGACACAGTAACGCTGGAGCCTGGGGATGACGTCAGAGGAAGTGAGACAGAAACCAGCATGGAACACAAACAGGAAGTGGACAGGAAGTGTGTCATAGAGGCGGGATGCATTTCGGAACAGCTTATTGGTTCCTTCTTCAGCCAGTGACCTCGTGGACTTCCCTGGAAGCCTTGCCACTAGAACATATCCTGGACGCACTTACCTGCTACATGCCTGTTTCATCCATTATCTTGTAAGTGTTTTTAACCCTTTTAGGGGATATTAAAAGTTTTATACTTCTGCCCTTAGAGGCGCATTGTTTGTTTTTCTTTTTCTATTTCTTTTTAATAATTTATTATATACTGGAATTGATTTGCTAAAACTGAAGAGTGCAAAATCTGGTGCAGCTCTACATGGTAGCCATTTAGCTTCTAACTTCAGCTTGTTCAATTAAGCTTTAACAAAAAAAAACTGATTTTGCACTCTCCAGTTTTAGTAAATCAACCCTGTGTCAGATCATGCTAATTTGATTATATGATATTTTATATGAATATGAATATCAATTAACGTTGATTAGCAGACCAATATAAAGTACCACTATTTTATTTATGTGAGTATTTTATCGATATTGTATATATATATATATATATATATATATATATATATATACAGGGCTCAAAATGTCAAGTCCTGAGCTACTAGCCAGGCCTCAAGGGTTACTCGCCACCAGTTGCCCCGTATAGCTGTGTGTTCCCCACTGCATGCCGTCAAATACAGCCCCTCCCCCTTGTAAGTGAATTTTAATAGACAGATCACCCATCCCATGATTTGACGGGTGATTTGTCTATCAAAGTGCCCAGACAAAGAGGAGTGGCTGTATGTGACGGCGCGCGGTGGGGAACACACAGCTATTGAAATGAAAGCTGTGATGTTTCCCGGTGCCCGTATGATCCGGGCGGCGGCTGTCCTCTCTCTTCCCCTCCAATTGCTGTGAGAACAAGCCTGCTGGCGGTGCTCCCCCCCCCCGCTCCTAGGCAGCCATAGTAGTTTGCAAGCCCTCAAAATCCACTCGCAAAATGTGAGCAGGCGAGTGGAATTTTTTGAGGGCTGCTATATATATATATATATATATATATATATGGATATAATGGACATATGCAGTATCATTCCATTGTTCAGTGATTGATGATAAGAGATACCTATTTATGGTATGCTTCATTTTTTGTTGATTTGCAAATTAGCTATGAAAAGAGGGTCAACCTTTTCAGCTGAAATATGTTGACAGAATTTGATGCTCCTACCAATCCACATTTCAAAGTGATGCAAACATGTTTACTTGGCAGTTGGAACTCCTTAGTACCCATCCAAAGGATTTTGTCTGCTGAATGATCCATTTTCTGTGATCAGAGAGGTAGCAGCCTAGAACCAGAACAAGGTCCACATACACTCTAGTTCCACTTCATATCTGCTTCCTTGAAGGTAGGTGTGCTCCACTGTATATCCTTTAAAATTAATTCTCACTTTTATTGGTCCAGCAGAACCGGACAGTCTAATTGCTGGACCAGAAAATCAGTGTTACTTGCCCAGCTTTGCAGTGAGATGAATAAATTACAAGATAGGCTTATCAGCATTGCAAATCGTTTGGAAGGTAAATAAGTAAATACATATATTTTATTTGAAGTTTAGCTTTTTGTCCAGTTTCACAGTATCCCTCATTCACAATGCTGTAGCAGGGCATCAGGTGCCATGCATATGCACATTTTTTGCATGTGTTTGTTAAACTTCATGCATAGGACAGTCGATTAATTTCAGTTGGCTGCTTTACACGTGGCTTAGTGCATTTGCAGTGACAATAACAATAAATGCCACCACAAGCACAACACATGATTTTTCATGTGTTCAAGCACTACATTAGTGTGAATGAGGGCTTAGGGTGCATACCTATACAAACCATATATTATGCATATGTAGCGCTGGCATTTTTGCGTTTTAATGTTATGCTAGTGCTATGTAATGTTAGTCTATGATAAATGTTATAAATTGGTATTCGGCACCATCTAATGGCCTAAACTTGAAATGGACTTCATTTATTTTATGTTTTCAAGAACATGGAGAAATATTATACAAATGACCTACCCACAATGCCAAGTGACCTACCCAGGAACACTCAGTACTGAATTGCATGCTGGGTAGGACATAAAAAGGCCCTGCATGGCCATCTTGGGTCTCTTCTGGATGCGTGGCCTGCCTACAGGGATCTGTGAGGAGGTGACCCAGAGAGCGCGGCCTACAACACTGCAGAGTGGAACATCCAGCGATCCTGGATCACATCCCTGAGCTGAAGAGACAGAGTGACCGGATCCAGAAGGATCCAGAGACATCTGACTGAGCCATCTGCGAGTCACAGCCATCCTGTGAAGCGGAGCGGTGTGCCTGTGCTGACTGACAGCAGGATCCAGAGACAGCCAGAGCAGAGGTTTCCAGTTCATTCAGGCTCAATGTGGTGAGAGGGCAGCCGCCCACAGTTACTTGATACATTTTCACACAGACTTATTACCACAGTGTCGCTGGAACTTGTAGTTGCGCAGAAGAGATTTCATCCAGCTGATGAGGCCTAAATTCCACACTCCTCTGGGGACTGACACTGTGAGACTCATAGACAATTACACTGGAAGAAACCATAAGGGCCGGTTCACACTTGTGCGAGTTGATACCGAATGCGATGCGTCAAACACAAACTAGATTCGCATGTCATCCAAAAAGTAATTGTTTTCAATGATGGTGGTTCACATCTATGCGTTGCGATTCCTCTCCGAATGCGATGCAATGAAAAAAAGGGTCTTGTGCGAGTTTAGACCGCTGCGTTGCGAATTTAGTCTCCATAGACATCAATGTAAATCGTTCTGGAATCGCATTGGTGGTTCACATATGTGCGAATACTTCACCTCCAGCTCCTCCTTCCAGTTCTGCCCCCTCACTTCCTGTTTCCTGTCTCGTGTCCATATGTAAACAGAGAAGATGGCCCCAAGGCGCCGGAACACCATTGATAATGAGGAGCTCATCAGGCTTGTCCGTGACAGGCCTTATATATGGGACAGCCGGATTGAAGAATACAAAAATCATGCCCGGAAGAGCAGAGGCTGGGTTGAAATTTGTCAATCTCTGTATGCAGACTGGGATGACTTCACACCTCATGTTCGCAAAATTAAATGTAAGTACATTCCTATTTATTCATCCCACTGACCACCAATGTAAGGACATGTATCCCACTGACCACCAATGTAAGGTGACCACCAATCCCACTGACCACCAATGTGAGGGCATGCATCCCACTGACCACCAATGTAAGGTGACCACCAATCCCACTGACTACCAATGTGAGGGCATGCATCCCACTGACCACCAATGTAAGGTGACCACCAATCCCACTGACTACCAATGTGAGGGCATGCATCCCACTGACCACCAATGTAAGGTGACCACCAATCCCACTGACTACCAATGTAAGGGCATTCATCCCACTGACCACCAATGTAAGGACATGTATCCCACTGACCACCAATGTAAGGTGACCACCAATCCCACTGACCACCAATGTGAGGGCATGCATCCCACTGACCACCAATGTAAGGTGACCACCAATCCCACTGACTACCAATGTAAGGGCATGCATCCCACTGACCACCAATGTAAAGTGACCACCAATCCCACTGACCACCAAACAATCCCACTGACCACCAATCCCACTGACTACCAATGTAAGGGCATGCATCCCACTGACCACCAATGTAAGGTGACCACCAATCCCACTGACCACCAAACAATCCCACTGACCACCAATCCCACTGACCACCAATGTAAGGGCATGCTTCCCACTGACCACCAATCCCACTGACTACGAATGTAAGGTCATGCATCCCACTGACCACCAATGTAATGTTGTGGGATGATATTGCATGCTCAATATGTTGACACAAAGCAGAAAAAATACATGTACACACTGTTGAACAATAAAACATTATCACATTTATTGAAAAAAGTAAAAGATATGAGACGATGCAGCATTGACTGGTAAAAAAGTTATTGATCTTTATGCAATGGCATCAAGCTGCCATGATACTTGACCGGCAGGACTCATAAAGAAGTCAGTAAACTTCTCACGGATGCTGGCCCCTCTGTAATTGCCCCTTGTATGTGTCCAATCTGCGCCTTCCATCTCATCCAACAAAGAGTCCTCGAAAAGGTATCCATCTCTTTCCCGCACAAAATTGTGAAGTGCACAGGCAGCTTTTACGGCAATTATGGCGTTTTCCATGTTTAGAGTAATTGGGGTGTGCAGAAATCGCCATTTGTTTGCCATGATTCCGAAAGTACACTCCACAACTCTTCGGGCTCTTGTTAGCCGATAGTTAAAGACCCTTTTCTCCACAGACAGTGACCTGTTGGCATATGGCCTTAGCATTTTTTCCGAAAGAGCGAAAGCCTCATCACCGACAAATATTAAAGGGAGAGGGGGTTCAGATGTTCCAGGGAGTGGTCGTTCGTTTGGGAGGTCCAGTGTGTTCTCCCGAATCATTCTTCCAAAACTAGAGTGGGAAAAAATGCTGGAGTCAGAACTACTCCCATAAGAACCAATGTCTATGTATGTGAACGAGAAGTTTGCATCAGCCACTGCCAGAAGCACGAAAGAAAAATATTTTTTATAATTAAAATATTTTGTCCCACTACCGACTGGCCTAACAATTCTGATGTGCTTTCCGTCGATTGCCCCCACACAGTTAGGGAAGTTGCAGCGATCCCAAAATAACTGAGCTTTGGAGTTCCATTCGTCTTTGTTTGGTTTTCTCATGACCACATCTCTTAAGACCTCCCAGATGGCCATACAGGTGTCCCGTACAATTGTGCTGACCGTAGATTTTCCCAGTTTGAACTCGTATTGCAAGCTGGCAAATGAATTTCCCGTTGCTAGGTACCTGTAAAAGATAGAAAAATAATTAGTGTTATTTTTTTTTTACAGAAGGACTCATACGCACTAGGTGGCGAAGCCTTAAAGACACACTTCAGAGACACCAGAGACTGGAGCGTGAAGCAAGGAGTGGGTCTGGTGCCCCCCCAAAGCGTCCCTACGCCTTCGCCAGATACATGGATTTTTTGAGGCCTGTTCTAGAATTGAGGAAGTAAGTTATCATTTATGAATCGGTCACTCTACCATCTCTATCTAATTATCCTGTCCTAGCCCTAACCTTTACTTCTCCCCTTATCTTTTTATTTATTTTAAAAAAAGACTTCTAATTTTTGTATTGCAGCACAGAAGCAAGTTGGGAGGAGGAGGAGGAAGAGAAGGAGGAGGGGGAGGAGCATGCTGCTACTGTTGACGTTGATGAAGGAGTATCATTTGCTAGCTCAAATCATGAGGATTTAGCTATGGAGCTCCAGGGTGAGGTGATTGAGGTTAACGAGTCCTCTTCTCATGAGCTGGATAACGAGGATACAGACGTTTCGACACCTTCCAGCAGAAGGCAAAGACAGGCATCTACTTCCCGCAGAAAGCAAAGCTGCAGGGCAGCTGAACAGGTTGAAGACCAAGACCAGACCAAGAAATTGCTACACATTGTGTCAGGGATCACTGAACAAATTGATGCCCAGCGATGCCCTCATACAATGTTTGCCATTAGTTTGGTGCCTCTTCTGAAAGAGGTCTTGCCAGACTATTACTTTGATATGAGGATTGCAGTGGAACATTGCATCCATTCATTTACTGTGCCACGCCATGTTTCTGTGCCAACGCACCAGAGTCTTTCTACTGCTTCAAACACTGCACCAAACCCTTACCCCTCTAGTTTTGCGGAACCCACTAGCATCTATGAGACCCCCAGATCACGAATCCCATATCCCATTCCTTCACCAGTTGCCTCAGTAATTTCACCCCCAAATACAACCGCCGATATTAGTAGACCAATGGATATGAGACCACTTGAGTCAACATCTTACCATGTGCCATCACAAAATAGACCACAACAGCTCTACGAGCAAATACCGTCCGTGGCAAAGCAATTTCCACCTGTAGCAAGACCAATGGAACAGCACAAACCGCTAATTCAAAATCCTTATCTATATCACAATCAGTCGATTGAAGTTGCCTCTAATATGCATATGCCCTATAGACAATATGGGCCCCCAAGTGTACCACCGGATACCAAGATATCCCCACCTGTGCCATTGAGGAAATATCCCTCAACACAAGATGAAGCCTTGCTAACACCACCAAGCTCTTCAACACTACAACGGCATGATTTCAACAAGCCTGGTGAACATAGTTCACCAAGTTTTTTGAATTTGTAGAGGACTACCTGCTAATTTCACTACCAACTTCATGTGGAAATTCAATACTTTCTTAGTAAACGTTATGTTTTTTGTTAAATTATATATCCTATTTTGAATATCTCAGGGAAAAAGAGACGGAGAGAAAAAAAGGTAGTGGGGAAAGTGGAGATGAAGATGCGAGGAAGGGAGGATGAGAGAGTTGGATATGACAGGGAGGATAAGGTGGAGAGGTAGAGTTAGTAAACTTTTGTAAGTTAGAATTAAAGTTACTTTAAGTTAAAGCTAGACAGTGAGAGCAAGTTATAGAGTCAGAGGAAGTTAGAGAGTCAGAGGAAGTTAGAGAGTCAGAGGAAGTTAGAAAGTCAGAGGAAGTTAGAAAGTCAGAGGAAGTTAGAAGGTCAGAGGAAGTTAGAAGGGCAGAATAAGTTGTAGAGGCAGAGTAAGTTAGAGAGGCAGAGGAAGTTACAAAGTCAGAGGAAGTTGTAGAGGCAGAGAAAGTTGTAGAGGCAGAGAAAGTTGTAGAGGCAGAGAAAGTTGTAGAGGCAGAGAAAGTTGGAGAGTCAGAGGAAGTTGTAGAGGCAGAGAAAGTTGTAGAGGCAGAGAAAGTTGTAGAGGCAGAGAAACTTGGAGAGTCAGAGGAAGTTGTAGAGGCAGAGAAACTTGGAGAGTCAGAGAAAGTTGTAGAGGCAGAGAAAGTTGTAGAGGCAGAGAAAGTTGTAGAGGCAGAGAAAGTTGGAGAGTCAGAGGAAGTTGTAGAGGCAGAGAAAGTTGTAGAGGCAGAGAAAGTTGTAGAGGCAGAGAAACTTGGAGAGTCAGAGAAAGTTGTAGAGGCAGAGAAAGTTGTAGAGGCAGAGAAAGTTGTAGAGGCAGAGAAACTTGGAGAGTCAGAGGAAGTTGTAGAGGCAGAGAAAGTTGTAGAGGCAGAGAAAGTTGTAGAGGCAGAGAAACTTGGAGAGTCAGAGGAAGTTGTAGAGGCAGAGAAAGTTGTAGAGGCAGAGAAAGTTGTAGAGGCAGAGAAACTTGGAGAGGTAGAGGAAGTTAGAGAGCCAGAGGAAGTTACAAAGTCAGAGGAAGTTGTAGAGGCAGAGAAAGTTGTAGAGGCAGAGAAAGTTGTAGAGGCAGAGAAAGTTGTAGAGGCAGAGAAAGTTGTAGAGGCAGAGAAAGTTGTAGAGGCAGAGAAACTTGGAGAGTCAGAGGAAGTTGTAGAGGCAGAGAAAGTTGTAGAGGCAGAGAAAGTTGTAGAGGCAGAGAAACTTGGAGAGTCAGAGAAAGTTGTAGAGGGAGAGAAAGTTGTAGAGGCAGAGAAAGTTGTAGAGGCAGAGAAACTTGGAGAGTCAGAGGAAGTTGTAGAGGCACAGAAAGTTGTAGAGGCAGAGAAAGTTGTAGAGGCAGAGAAACTTGGAGAGTCAGAGAAAGTTGTAGAGGCAGAGAAAGTTGTAGAGGCAGAGAAAGTTGTAGAGGCACAGAAAGTTGTAGAGGCAGAGAAAGTTGTAGAGGCAGAGAAACTTGGAGAGGTAGAGGAAGTTAGAGAGCCAGAGGAAGTTACAAAGTCAGAGGAAGTTACAAAGTCAGAGGAAGTTAGAGAGTCAGAGGAAGTTGTAGAGGCAGAGAAACTTGGAGAGTCAGAGGAAGTTGTAGAGGCAGAGAAAGTTGTAGAGGCAGAGAAAGTTGTAGAGGCAGAGTAAGTTGGTGAGGTAGAGGAAGTTAGAGAGGCAGAGGAAGTTAGAAGGTGATGGAAAAAAATGCATAGTGTGTTTAAAAAGTAAAAAAAAAGTGAAGGAGAGTGTTGTCTCCTCTTTATGTTGTTCTTGATATGTAAGAAAAAATTTGAAAGTTTCTCCAATGGTTGGTGCAAAGCATGTAGTCACAAACTGATTAGAAGTTTTTGAAAAAAATAAATAAAATACTTATTTTGGAAGACAATTTTATTGTGATTTATGTCTGCATTCTTTGCATTCCTATAGCTTACTATGGTGCATAGCATAAAATTCACAAAGTATATCGATGAAATTTACCTTACTGTCACAAGCAACCTTTCCGCTGGCTCCACACTTTTCCGAAAGGTGGTGTTCTGATACTCCAATCGTGTACCAAGCAACCAAAGTAATTCATCAAAACTAAGAAATAAAACCACAAAACCAATGTAAGTGACAAGTTAAAGCCCATACAAAATGACATGGTAAGAGGCAAGAGTACTAGTGAAAGGATAAAAGAGATGGAAAGTTGGATTGGTGGTCATTGGGATTGGTGGTCAGTGGCATTGGTGGTCAGTGGGATGTTTGCCCTTACATTGGTGGTCATTGGGATTGGTGGTCAGTGGCATTGGTGGTCAGTGGGATGTATGCCCTTACATTGGTGGTCATTGGGATTGGTGGTCAATGGCATTGGTGGTCAGTGGGATGTATGCCCTTACATTGGTGGTCAGTAGGATTGGTGGTCATTGGGATTGGTGGTCAGTGGCATTGGTGGTCAGTTGGATTGGTGGTCATTGGGATTGCCCTTACATTGGTGGTCAGTGGGATTGGTGGTAATTGGAATTGGTGGTCAGTGGTATGCATGTCAGTGATAGATAGAAAAAAGGAGGGAGGAGGAGAAGGAAGTGGGGTACAGGTACTAACCTATTTACTGACATCCGGGAATAGTTGAAGAACTTCTCCTCATGCTGCCTGAGATGATTGTAGAGGATCCTAAACTGACCTCTCTCTTCCCTATTTAGAATAATTGGATGGACCCAATATCTTCTTGTACTCATCAGTCTCTTGGTCCTCCTCCTCCTCTTCCTCCGGGCTTTGTCCATCAGTACTGCAGCAGTAGCAGTAACAACTGCTGCCATTATCAACGGGACATGATGAAACATAATGACCAAAAAACAAAATCCTCACTGACTTTTCACAAAAACCACACTCCTCCAACGACAATACTCTCCCCACAAGAGAAAACAGGGAAAGCACAGGAAGTTAACACCCATTTTTTTCTTGGTTTTTCAATTGGCCTGAGCAGAAATCGCATCTGTGCCTAATTTACATTGTAAGCGCATTACATTCGCATTGGATTCGCATTGCAATCGCGCTGGTAATTAATAAACAAACAATGAAAAAAAAACCCTCATAATCGCATCGCACAAGTGTGAACCGGCACTAAGTGTGTCACATCACCAGTTCAGTTCAATACAGTTACATGTGCATAGGCCTCAAGCCTGATTTAATTATTAAGTGACTGCCGCTGGAGGTACATTCCCAAGAAGGAGTCCACAGATACTTTGCACAATTGAAGCTACTGCTCTATGTTATTCTACATTGCTTTATTGATCAGAGAACCCTTTGGATTACAATCTCTGTCACACAATAGCTAGCAGAAGACAGAAGAAGGAAGACCAGAGACTATATTCCTTACTGTAAGGCCTTACAGTGTTGTTACTACCTACTAGAGACTGTAGGGGGAATATTGAATTAATTATATTGTGGTATATCATTCTTGCCAAATACTGTGGATTTACACCATGTGGAGAATCTTTTCCCTGTTTTTCATGGCTATGACCTACTGAGGTGCTTTTCGATTTGGGATTGGATCGTTCTTGATAAAATAGAAGTGCTGCCAGCTCTAAGAGGAGGCGTTCTACAGACTCTGGTTGTCGCTCCCCCGTCTCTGGTAGAGACAAAGCCTGAAAGATCCATCCGCCGTACGGCGCATAGGATCCATCATAGCTGGTAAGAGTATCCCTTTCTCCTTTATGGATCCATGGTGAAGGCACTCCCGGGTGAAAGTATATACCTAGTGGTCTCCTACATCCAACATACTTCCCGGAATACGGATAAGGTCATCCCAAGTTCTTCGGGAGATTCTTTGCTGGAACTTTCCTTTAGTGTATGACCATTATATTGGCAGACACTCATCAAAGTTACCCCATATGAACTTGACACCCATTGGAATTAAGTTTTGTTTGTTTTGTTTGTATATGCACGATATAGCTATTGGTTCACCACCTGCTGACTGTCAGTAGAGACAGGTGGATGAGGCATCGTTTTATGCTATATGGTATTTTCATGTAAATTGTATATTATGCCCATGTCACAGGGTATATTTATCACTACATTGTGTTCAATTTAATAATTTACATATACTTATTTCAGTATATTGCACGGTTGAGGTTCTTCCTCATCATTCATTGGCGCCACACTTTTTAAATATTTATTTAACCTTTTCCTGTCTGATTTTGAGTGGTTGGCTGCACATAACTAGTTTCCTATTATAAGATTGGCGCAGTACTACACATTTTTATATTTACTGTGTGTCACATAGTTGATTTCATAGTGTCTACGCAGTGTGCTGGAAGTGGGAAGGTGCCCAGTGCTGAGGTTGTTGCCTGAGCATTAGTCCCACTTGGAGACACCCCTGCTGGAGCAATACAGGTAGCTCTCAGGTGATAGCCATATACAACTGCTTGTCTCATTATTGTATACAAATTGTGGTTCTGTGTTAATGATTAAACCTGTTCTAGTAAATTTACCTTTTGGTTTAATACAATCTGTCATGAGGCTTGTTAATTCTCTAACCAGGTGTAGCAGTGCATACTCTGTGACAACACAGGTAAAGTGAATATAATCTGTGACTATTCACCTGTCTTTTATTATTGAGCTTCACACCAACAATGCACCACAGCTGTGTCAAGGGGATTGAGCCAAATTATTGGGGGTGTTAGAGCAGAGTACAGGCCCAATCAAATATAAGCAGCTCCTTCGGGGGTCAGTGTTACACATATATTATAATTTTCCAAGAAAAACATTGCTATTGAGAATATTTATATTACAAGGATGAAGTACCATTCAATGGATTACAAAACAGTATTACCCAATAACAGAAAATTTACTTTAAATGCTTAACTCCTCTTTAGTTCAAACGGTGCATGAGTAAAGAAAATTTACTGAAGCTTGTTAGAAAAATCCGATTTGCAGAAGGCAAGAATCAGTGCTGCAATTCAATGCATAGTACACTTTATTTTCAAATGACCTCTGCTGTAGTAGAAAAAAAGATTCTTATGAGAAAAATGTACTATTTTGAGGCCTGCAAGAGAATACAATACAAAAAAATAAAAATTACTTTATATATTTATCAATTTGTTTTCAATTTAAACAGTATGTGGGTAGAGAGTGAAGAGGTTCACTCAAGTGGACAAGGAAAATAAAAATAAAATACTGACTGTAGGAGACAAATATCTGTGCATCACTCGCAAACCTAAATTTACTGCACAGATTCTTTACTGTTGTATAAAAAATGAGTCTCTTACATAGCAAAAGTACAATTTTGTTAATACATTTATTTTGGCACTTGAAGTCTTAAATTTATAATGCATGTTACAATTTCACTGTATCACCAAATTAAGACCTAGTAACAGCTATAGCATGTAGTGCAGAGATCTCGATATAAATTGATTAGACAGTTAAGTAGGTACTTATATTACATTCCCTTTAGTAAATCTAAAGGATCTTGTACAAAGATTGTATAGTCAAGTTCTAACATGTATAGTGAGCTTAGAAATTTTGAGAAATATCTCATTTAAAAAACATATCCCCTAGATATGCCGGATCCTGCATCCAGGTCAGTGAACCCTGAAGCCCCATACATTGCAGCAGACCAGGCTGCACTGACTTCTCTGGCCACCGGGGTTCATCCAGAAGCTGCAGCCCTTCTGTCAGCATTTAGAGCAGAGTTTGAGTCATGGGCAATAAAAATGGAAAACTCACTCCATAGAGACTTACAGTGCCTTGCAAAAGTATTCACCCCCCTTGGCATTTTTCGTGTTGTGTTGCCTCACAACCTGGTATTAACATGGATTGTTTGAGGATTTGCATCATTTAATTTTCAGAACATGCCCACAACTTTGAAGATTTTTTTTTTATTATTGTGAAGCAAACAACAAATAGGACAAAATAACTGAAAAAGTCAATGTGCATAGCTATTCACCCCCTAAAGTCAATACTTTGTAGAGCCACCTTTTGAGGCTATCACAGCTCCAAGTCGCTTTGGATAAGTCTCTATGAGCTTGCCACATATTACCACTGGGATTTTTGCCCATTCCTCCTTGCAAAACTGCTCCAGCTCCTTCAAGTTGGATGGTTTGCGCTTGTGAACAGCAACCTATGTACAGATACTCCAGTCTCTGCTGTGGAACTCTGCAGCTCCTCCAGGGTTACCTCAGGTCTCTGTGCTGCCTCTCTGATTAATGCCCTCCTTGCCCGGTCCGTGAGTTTTGGTGTGTGGCCGTCTCTTGGCAGGTTTGCTGTTGTGCCATGTTCTTTTCATTTGGTTATGATAGATTTGATGGTGCTCCTAGGGATCATCAAAGATTTGGATATTTTTTTATAATCTAACCCTGACTTGTACTTCTCAACAACATTGTCCCTTACTTGTTTGGAGAGTTTCTTGGTCTTCATGGCAGTGTTTGGTTAGTGGTGCCTCTTGCTTAGATGTTGCAGCCTTTGGGGCCTTTCAAAAAAGTGTGTTTTTGTAATGACAGATCATGTGACACTTAGATTGCACACAGGTGGACATCATTTCACTAATTAAGTGACTAATTATGTGACTTCTGAAGGTAATTGGTTGCACCATAGCTTTTTATGGGCAAAGGGGGTGAATGCATACGCACATGCCAATTATCATTTTTTTATTTCTGAAAAATAATTTTACTTCACCAACTTAGACTATTGTGTTCTGATCCATCACATATAATTCAGATTAAAAAACATTGAACTAAAGGCTGTAATGTAACAAAATAGGTAAAAAGCCAATGGGGTGAATACTTTTGCAAGGCACTGTAAATGACCTCAAACAGCAGGTATCCACATCAGATTATGCGGTGTCAGCCCTGTCCGTCACCCAGGGTGACAATGCGATCTGGTTAACAGCATTGGAAATGCATCTAAGGAACATCTGCACCGTATACGGCAGCACCAGCTCCGCATAGAAGACAGTGAGAATAGGAGCTGCAGGAATAATGTCCAGCTGCAGGGCATACCAGAAGCAATGTCTGGCACAGACTTAAAGTCCACTGTCATCACGATCATCAACCGAGTTTTGGACAGGGAGGCCTCATCCCCTATCGAACTAGATCAAGTCCATAGAGTTGGAGGGCCGAGGAGGGATAGCAGTGGTCGCCCTCGAGACGTTCTCTGCCAGGTACATTACTATACCCTAAAAGAAGACTTGATGCGTAAGGCGTGGCATGTTTCATCTCTACCCGGACCTTTCTCACACTCTACACATGCATCGAGTGGTCCGTCCCCTGCTGGATCTGATCAGTCAAGCAAGAGCAACCTACACCTGGGGCCATCCTTTCAGCATTAGGTGACCAGTGACAACAATAAATTTGTCCTATTAGACCCTGATCAACTCCCTGAATTCTTCCTCTTTTTGGAACAAGATCCAGTGGACGTTCTAAAATGGTTGAATCCACCAGACAACATTTCAAGACTGCTGGGACATGACCCTCTCCCACAACGTCATTGGCGTCCAAGGTCCGGATCGATGTCTGTGGGCCATAGAACACGTCGGCCTGCTTCAACAAAAGATTGATCCAGTGTCTCGCTCCTGATCACTGACTGACATGATCCTGCTGCGAATATCTACAGCTCTATTCAGGGAGCACACATGTCGCCTATAGGGATGAGCCGAACACCCCCCCCCCGTTCGGTTCGCACCAGAACCTTCGAACGGACCGAACGTTCGCACAAACTTTAGAACCCTATACCCTATTAAATACAATGGACGCGAATGTTCGAAATCTAAAGTGCTAATTATAACATCTAATATGCATGTTATTGTCCTAAAAAGGGTTTGGGGACCCGGGTCCTGCCCGAGGGGACATGTATCAATGTAAAAATAATCTTTTAAAACTGTAGTTTTTCGGGAGCAGTGATATTAATGATGCATAAAGTGAAAAAAAAAGTGAAATATTCCTTTAAATATCGTACCTGGGGTGGTGTCTAAAGTATGCCTGTGAATTGGCACGTGTTTCCCGTGTTTAGAACTGTCCCTGCACAAAATGACATTTCTAAAGGAAAAAAAAGCCATTTAAAACTGCTTGCGGCTTTAATGTAATGTCTGGTCCCGGCAATATGGATGAAAATCTTTGAGAAAAATGGCATGGCTACCCCATAAATCCCCAGCCCATTACCAGCCCCTTTGGGTCTTGTATGGATATTAAGGGGAACCCCACACCCAAAATAAAAAAGGCCCTATACACTCTGAACAGCAGTATACAGGCGGTGCAAAAAAGACACGTACTGTAGGTTTGTTCTTAAGTAGAATCTGTTTGTAATTTGGAACAGGTAAATTTTTTAAGTGTAGCTCTAGCCAAAAAATCTATTTTTAAGCTTTTTGGAGAACATAGGGAAGGGTTATCACCCCTGTAACATTTGTTTTGCTGTCTGTGCACCTGTTCAGAACATTTCACCTCACTTTCCATCCCAATGACAAATGTTTTTGGAAAATGTGTTTTTTTTATTGAAACAAGGATTGGTGATAAAGCATCAGTGGAGAGGAGACTCCTTTTTCACATATTAACTCTTACAGGAGAGAATTTGCCTTCCTAGGGGTAGATTTCCTCTCACTTCCTGTTGTCTCCTTCCATTTGCAAGTAGGAGTCGTTTGTAAGTTGGATGTTTGAAAGTAGGGGCCTGCCATATATACTCTGCAGAAATTTGCCCCTTAGGTGTTGGTGTTCCCACAACACTGTAAGCCCTCACAGTTACTCTTGGTGGGCGCTGAAACGCCCTGCTGTCAACTATTATATCAGGAATTGTATTTACATGCCACTGTTGAACAGACAGTGGTAGGAAAAATTGGGCCTTTGGTGGTGGTGCTGGTGTCACAACACTGTAAGCCCTCACAGTTAATCTTGGTGGGTGCAGGAATGGGCCCTGCTGTGAATTATTAGATCAAGAATTGTAATTGCATGCCCCATTTGAACTGGGGCTGAAAAATTGGGCCATAGGCACTGGTGCTGGTGCCACAACACTGCAACCCCTCACAGATACTGTACTTAGAGTGCAGCAATGAGCCCTGTTGCAAAGTATTGCATCAAAAATTTAGGCTTTAGGTGAATGCTATGCAAAGCACACAGTAGTACACTAAGTGAAACACTGACTGTCTGCAGCAGGGATGAGCCGAACACCCCCCTGTTCGGTTCGCACCAGAACCTGCGAACAGACAGAATGTTCGCGTGAACTTTAGAACCCTATTAAATACAATGGACTCGAACGTTCGAAATCTAAAGTGCTAATTATAAAGGCTTATATGCAAGTTATTGTCCTAAAAAGTGTTTGGGGACCCGGGTCCTGCCCCAGGGGACATGTATCAATGCAAAAAGAAGTTTTAAAAACTGCAGTTTTTTCGGGAGCAGTGATTTTAATAATGCTTAAAATGAAAAAATAAAAGTGAAATATTTCTTTAAATTTCGTTCCTAGGGGGTGTGTATGATATGCAAGTAAAGTGGCGCATGTTTCCCGTGCTTAGAACTGTCCCTGCATAAAATGTCATTTTTGAAGGAAAAAAAGTCATTTAAAACTCTCTCGCGGCTATTAATGAATTGTCGGCTCCCGGCAATACATAGAAAAGTCATTGATAAAAAAGAAAAAAAAAGCGTGGGGGTCCCCCAGAATTCAATTACCAGGCCCTTCAGATCTGGCATGGATTTTAAGGGGAACTCCACCCCAAATTAAAAAAAAAATGTCGTGGAGTCCCCCCAAAAATCCATACCAGACCCTTATCCGAGCACGCAACCTGGCAGGCCGCAGGAAAAGAGGGGGGGACGAGAGAGCGCCCCCCCTCCTGAACTGTACCAGGCCACATGCCCTCAACATGGGAAGGATGTCCCCATGTTGATGGGGACAAGGGCCTCATCCCCACAACCCTTGCCCGGTGGTTGTGGGGGTCTGCGGGCGGGGGGCTTATCAGAATCTGGAAGACCCCTTTAACAAAGGGGACCCCCAGATCCTGCCCCCCCTATGTGAATTGGTAAGGGGTACATTGTACCCCTACCATTTCACAAAGAAAGTGTAAAAAAATGTAAAAAAAAAACACAAACACCTTGGAAAAGTCCTTTATTAAAAAAAAAAAAAAAAAAAAAACATTCCAGCGGTGAAATCCAGTGTCCCGTGGCGATCCGATGTCCAGCGCTGTCCGTCATTGGCTGAGCCTGAGCGGACCTGATGGGGAACTTCCTCCGCAGTCTATTACATGTATAGACCCGCCCCTTCTAAAGTTCCCCATCAGGTCCGCTCAGCCAATGACTAGGTGTAAGGCTGAGGACCTGATGCGGAACATGAGAAGGGGCGGGTCTATGCATGTATTACACAGTGAAGGAAGTTCCCCATCAGGTCCGCCCCCTTGGTATGTGAGCCCCCGCCTACGTCATTGGCCTGAGCGGGGAACTTCCTTCACTGTGTAATTTAAATTTACACAGTGAAGGAAGTTCCCCATCAGGTCCGCTCAGGCCAATGACGTAGGCGCGGTCTGACATACCGAGGGGGCGGACCTGATGGGAAACTTCCTTCACTGTGTAATTCATGAATAGACCCGCCCCTTCTCATGTTCCACATCAGGTCCTCAGCCTTACACCGAGTCATTGGCTGAGCGGACCTGATGGGGAACTTTAGAAGGGGCAGGTCTATACATGTAATAGACTGCGGAGGAAGTTCCCCATCAGGTCCGCTCAGGCTCAGCCAATGACGGACAGCACTGGACATCGGATCGCCACGGGACACTGGATTTCACCGCTGGAATGTTTTTGTTTTTTTAATAAATTACTTTTCCAAGGTGTTTGCGTGTTTTTATTTACATTTTTTTACACTTTCTTTGTGAAATGGTAGGGGTACAATGTACCCCTTACCAATTCACATAGGGGGGCCGGGATCTGGGGTTCCCCTTTGTTAAAGGGGTCTTCCAGATTCCGATAAGCCCCCCGCCCACAGACCCCCACAACCACCGGGCAAGGGTTGTGGGGATGAGGCCCTTGTCCCCATCAACATGGGGACATCCTCCCCATGTTGAGGGCATGTGGCCTGGTACGGTTCAGGAGGGAGGGGGGCCGCTCTCTCGTCCCCCCCTCTTTTCCTGCGGCCTGCCAGGTTGCGTGCTCGGATAAGGGTCTGGTATGGATTTTTGGGGGGACTCCACGACATTTTTTTTAAATTTGGGGTGGAGTTCCCCTTGATCTGAAGGGCCTGGTATGGATATTTGGGGGAACCGCACGCATTTTTTATTTTATTTGTGGCGGTGTTCCCCCTAATATCTATACCAGACCTGAAGGGCCTGGTAATTGAATTCTGGGGGACCCCCACGCTTTTTTTTTTATTTTTATCAATGACTTTTCTATGTATTACCGGGAGCCGACAATTCATTAATAGCCGCAAGTGAGTTTTAAATGACTTTTTTTCCTTCAAAAATGACATATAATGCAGGGACAGTTCTAAGCACGGGAAACATGCGCCACTTTACATGCATATCATACACGCCCCCTAGGTACGAAATTTAAAGGAATATTTCACTTTTATTGTTTCACTTTAACAATTATTAAATTCACTGCTCCCGAAAAAAATTCATTTTTTAAAACTTTTTTTTGCATTGATACATGTCCCCTGGGGCAGGACCCGGTCCCCAAACACTTTTTATGACAATAACTTGCATATAAGCCTTTATAATTAGCACTTTAGATTTCTCCCATAGACTTTTCGAATTTGCCGCAAACACCCCAATTTGTTCCCTGTTCGGCGAACGGGCGAACAGGCAATGTTCGAATCGAACATGAGTTCGACTCGAACTCGAAGCTCATCCCTAGTCTGCAGCTAGCACAATCACCGGCCTGCCTGTCACAGTATAGAGAATAACTGTATCCAGGTGAGCTTTAGGTGATCGCTATGCAAAGCACACAGTAGTACACTAAGTGAAACACTGACTGTCTGCAGCTAGCACAATCACCTGCATGCCTGTCACAGTATACAGACTAACAGGAACGGATCTAGCTAAACTCAATACAGTGTATAAATATATATACAACACCTAGGATGCATATATATCCTCTACACACTGTAACAGCAGCTAACTGACTCGCCTGTCTGCTCTATCTAACTCAATATAAATGACACTGTCTATCTCTCTGAAACTGCCTCTTTCACAAACGCCAACACACTACACAAGGCCGACTTCCAGGCGGACTTATATAGTGTGGGGCGTGTACTAAACCCCCTGAGCCATAATTGGTTATTTTGTTACTGTTAGATTACCTTTTTTTTTTAAGGTACACTGATTTATGCCATATGATACTTAAAGTGGTTGTTAACTCTCCCCCCACAACTTTATCCCATGTAAATCAGCATAAAAAACCCTAATGAACATTGCTTGTAGATATCTCCTTACTTACTTAGTATTGTTGTAATCTGTTTTGTTCTTTAGAATGACATCACTGGAGCATGCTCATATCTCCCCTGATTTACGGCACGCTCTGTGTGCTTGTCTATCTATTATCAGGACTCCCTGCGTCACAACACTTAAATTCCACGAGACTGCAGAATCATTCAGAGCTTCCTCCTACACCCCATGTGACCGTGTGACATCACATGGAGTGTAAACCTGGGCATGGAATTCATACTGCAGTCTTATCAGCTGCAGAATTAGAGAGGCCATGCAGCGTAAGTTTGCAGAGGCATTAAATTCTGAGTCCTCTGGGTCACTAAGGATCACATGATTCGTAACAACCTCCTCCCAGCCACGTACAACTCCTTGGGTTTCTTGGGACTGAAAACCATCCCTTGAAGACTGCTGCGTGTTATCCTCCACATCCATGCTGACACAATCCTCCTCCTCTTCTTCCTGTGTCTTTGGCGGGCCCGCAGGAATACTATCTGGATACAGGGGGCTTTGAGAGGTAAGGAAGTCCTCCTCTTTATCCTGCTGTTCTGCCTCAAGTGCCCTGTCTATTATTCCACGAAGCGTGTGCTCCAACAGGAAGAAAAGAGGGACAGTATCACTAATGCATGCATTGTCGCTGCTCACCATCCTCGTGACCTCCTCAAATGGTGACAGGACAGTGCATGCATCCTTCACCAGTAGCCACTGGTGTGGCGAAAAGAAGCCAAGCTCCCCTGAGCCTGTCCTGGTGCCATACTTACACAGGTACTCATTGATGGCCCTCTGCTGCGTGTTCAGCCACTGCAGCATTGCCAATGTTGCGTTCCACCTGGTGGGCATTTCACAAATGAGGCGGTTGGTAGGCAGGTTGCATTCCCTTTGAATGTCAGCCAGCCGAGCACTGGCATTGTATGACCGGTGGAAATTAACACAGACTTTTCTGGTCTGCCTCAGGAGATCCTGTAAACCTGGGTACCTGATCAAGAACTGCTGCATCACCAAATTCAGGACGTGTGCCAAACATGGAACGTGGGTCAAGTGTCCCTGTCGGAGGGTGGAGAGAAAGTTGGTGCCATTGTCACATACAACCATTCCTGGCTGAAGCTGGCATGGCGTCAACCACCTCTGAGCCTGCTCCTGCACAGCTGACAGAATCTCTGCCCCAGTGTGGCTCCTGTACCCTTAGCAGACCAACTCAAGCACCACATGGCATCTTTTTGCCTGAGTGCTTGCGTAGCCCCTTGATGCTTACGGAGCACCATTGGTTTAGAGGACAAATCTGCAGAAGAGGCCATAGAGGAAGAAGAGGAGGGGTGGAGAAGAGAGCTGTGTCAGAATCACCACTAGCATTTTGGTGGTGGAACAAGCTCCAACAATACTGAACCCTGTCCTTCATCCTTCCCAGCTGCCAGCAGAGTTACCCAGTGCGCCGTGAAGGAAAGGCAACATCCCTGCCCATGCCTGCTGGACCATAAGTCAGCGGTAATATGCACCTTACTGCTGACCGCCCTGTCCAATGAGGCCAAAACATTGTCTTTCACATGCCGGTAGAGAGCCGGAATGGCTTTCCATGAAAATAAATGGCATTGTGGGGCGTGGCCAGTAGCCAAGGTGAATGGCAGCTTGAGGAGAGAACTCCATCTGAAACCAGAGCAATCCAGCATCTAGAAGCAACGCCGGACGGCTGTGTGAGGAGATATCCCCTGCCTGATAGCCCAGCTACCATCCGCCATCGAGATGTACAAAACAAATCAGGAGCGGGGCCCAAAAAAGCTGACTGATTTCTACACTGTGGAATCTCTTGGGCCTCAAGATGGCACCGAGGCCTGCAACTCGCGGCGAGGCTGTGGAGGTGGATCACATCTAAGATGAGTGGCCAGTATCAAGCATCATCACCGGGATACAGCAACAAATCCTCCCCGGGAGCATCCCCTGTACAGAGCCCGCAGAAAGCTACAAAGAAGCTGTCGGAGGAGCACAAATATCCAGGTGAGCTGGGGGGACATGACACCTCACAGGACAGCATCAGGGAGTTTATAGAGCAAATGCAGGATTTCCCCACCCTGGATCAGCCACTTACTGATACCTTAATGAAGGAAATGCTAGTGACTTTAAGGGGCTCATTACACAGGGACCTGGTGGAGTGCACAACTCAGCTGAAAGCTGAAGTAACTGTCATAGGGGACAGAGTCTTTCATGCTGAGGACAAGATGGGGGAGTTTGCTACAGCTCATAACGAGCTTGTTTATGCACATAATGAGGCAGAGGATGAGATAAAGGCAATGAAAAGCAAAATCGCTGATTTTGAAGATCGTTCCAGAAGGAACAACGTGAAATTGAGAGGAGTGACTGAATCTGTTATGCCTGCGGACCTTAAGAAGTATGCCCAACAATTTATATCTACACTGGTGCCAGAAACACCAGAGGGGGAGGTGATTGTAGATCGTGCTCACCGTTTGCTTAAACCTAAGCACTTACCAGATAAGGTGCCTAGAGACGTCATAGCACTTATACATTTTTTCCATGTAAAGGAGGATCTGATGAGATATACCAGAAAAAATTCCCCATTGCCTGACCCCTATGCTGACATTTCAGTCTATTCAGATATCTCACAGCATATCATGTAAGCCCGCAGGAACCTGGCTACATTGACAAAACTATTCAAAACCACCAATTTCCTTACACATGGGGATTTCCAACAAAAATTATTGTCACAAAAGATAACAAAACCTATGCCATCACTAAGCTGGAAAATGGATTGAGGCTGGCCAGACAATGGCTGCTTCTCCCGGATGAAGAAGCCCCCACTCCATCTCCCTCTAATAAAATCACCACGGAGTGGCAAAAAGTTTGAACAGGATGACAAAGAATGACTAATCTATCTGCAATTGTAACTTCTCACACTATCTATTAGCCCAACCTGGATTGGGTACTGGATCTCAGGGAGCACAGACCCCCTATTTGTGCAGAAGCGGAAGTTTTACTTTTCGCACAACATGTTGAGTTTTATTTGTTCTTTATGTTACCTTGTTCTTTTTCTATTATTTTTATTTGTTTTACATGTACCACTAACTTATGATTCATACTCGCTTTTGAGACTGATTGTGACTGCAACTCGAAAAGATATATACAGAGCTTCCAATTTCCAGCAATCCACTTCCTATCCTTTGCTGCCACCTTCAGATAAAAATAACACATTACATTGCAATTTCAGCTGTATTGATGTCCATCTAGCAAAATTCCTACAGACTCACCATGACCATTAAATTGATCTCTCTCAATGTGAACGGTCTTAATAGCCCGTTTAAAAGGAAAGCAATGTGGCAGGAAGCAAAGAAGCTTAAAGGGGACATCTTAAGTGTTCAAGAGACACATTTCTCCCGTGATAAGCAACCCAAATGTTCAGATACTTCCTTCCCTCATATTTTCCATGCGTGTGCCTCTTCTAAGAAATGTGGAACTATAATTGCTGCGAATAAATCAGTTGCATTTAACCTACATGAAGTTATTACAGACTCAAAAGATAGGTATATCATCTTAGTATGTGAACTGAATAACTTGTTGTATATCATAGTGAACTTATATGCACCCAATACAGGCCAAGCCTCATTTTTGAAATCCCTCTACCAAAGGATAAAAAAACTAAGCAAAGGCTCTTTGCTTATGTGTGGAGATTTTAACTGTGTTGTGGATAAAAATATGGACTGTTCTTCCTACCGGAGCATTCATAGGCATGAGATGAAACCCTTTCTCACAGAAACCAACTTATATGACTCGTGGAGATGCACCAATGCATCAGAACGTGATTACACGTTTTTCTCAGCCCCTAATAATTCCTACTCAAGGATTGACCTAATCCTATCTGACCTCACCCTACTACAAAGGACCCTGGAAGTAAAGATACATACTATAACTTGGTCAAACCATGCTCCAGTGACTATTACAATAAACAGACAAAACTTATGCAACCCTACCTACCTCTGGAGAAACAATGTATCTTTGCTTTCTAACATATACCACAAAAGGAAAATATCTAAAATGCTGGATGAATATTTTAAACTTAATGATAATAGTGAAACGAATGCAATGTATCTATAGTGTGCCCATAAGGCGTACAGCAGGGGTTTGCTAATACAAGCAGCAGCTAGGGAAAAGAGGCAAAAGGCTAAAAATCTCAATACTATTTTGTCCAACTTAAATACCCTGGAGTCACAAAATAAACAGAACCCTTCCCCTATTGTTCAAATGGTACTTTTAGATTGCAGACAGCAGCTTCGTCAGACTTTATTAGCAGAACATACAAATTCTCTGAAAAGCTTTAAAGCTAATTATTATGTCCACGGGAATAGAGCAGGTAAACTTTTGGCCAACTACATCCACAAAAAACAACAAAATTCTAGATTAACCTCCATAATTGACCCCCACACAGGCAATACAGTGTATCACCCAACTGAGATAGCTAATGCTTTCCAAAAATATTATAGTGATTTATACAATTTAGCATCAGATCCCAATACTCCACAGCCCAATGGTCTCAATATTAATTCCTTTTTAGACTCAGTAAATCTACCCAAACTTAAAAAGGAAGCCCTGGAATCTTTGAATTGTCCAATCCTAGAAAAAGAAATTTTGGACACAATTAAATCACTCCCGAAATCGAAATCGACCGGTAACAATGGCTTTTCGGCAGAATACTACCAGGCCTTTGCAACTACTCTTTCGCCATACTTACAAAAAGTGTTTACTTACGCTGCCTCCACTGCCTCTTTTCCTGAAGAGATGCTCCAAGCTACTGTGATAGCATTACCTAAACCGGGGAAAAGGCCGGATTGCCTTCAAAACTTTAGGCCAATTTCGTTTCTAAATACCGACTTAAAAATATATGCGAAGATTATCGCAAATCGTCTAGCTATAATTACCCCGCAGCTGATTAAAGAAGACCAGGTGGGTTTTGTGAAATGCCGACAGGCACCTGATGGTACTAGAAGACTTTATAATCTCCTATGTGTAGCTGAGTCTAGAGGGGCCCCCACTGTGGTTCTGACGCTTGACGCCCAAAAGGCATTTGACAGAGTACATTGGGTGTTCCTGAGAGAGACTCTACAGAAATTTGGGGTGGTACGATATTGTCGGCAATAATGGCTCTATACACAAAGCCTTCAGCAAGAATATTTACATCTAATGTTCTTTCTGACACATTTAGCATTACTAATGGTACCCGCCAGGGCTGCCCTCTCTCTCCATTGATTTTTAATTTAATCATGGAGCCACTGGCGGAGGCCATTAGATCATGCGACTCCATCTCAGGTATAGAAATAGGGAGTTACTCCCATAAAATTGGGTTGTTTGCTGACGATGTGGTATTGACTGTAACCAATCCGGCCTCTTCATTGGAAAAGGTGCAATCAATTTTAAATAAATTTGGGTTGGCCTCTTACTATAAACTGAACTCTAACAAATCTTCTATTCTATTGATTGGTATGCCAATTTTTAGCTTTCAGCGCTGTCGCAATTTGAATGACAATTGCGCGGTCATGCAACACTGTACCCAAACAAAGTTTTTATTATTTTGTTCCCACAAATAGAGCTTTCTTTTGGTGGTATTTGATCACCTCTGCGATTTTTATTTTTTGCGCAACAAATAAAAAAATAAGTTTTTATTTGTTTCTGTTATTTTTTTGTAAATAAATATGTTTTCTTCTTCAATGACGGGCACTGATATGGCTGCACTGACTGGCACTGAAAAGGTGGCACTGATGAGCACCGATGAGGTGGCACCAATGAGGTGGCACTGATGAGGTGGCACTGATAAGCACTGATGATGGGCACCGATAGGCGGCACTGATGGGCACTGATAGGTGGCACTGGTATGCGGCACTGATGGTCACTCAAAGGCGGCACTTATGGGCACTCATAGGCAGCACTGATAGTAACTCATAGGCAGCACTGATGGGTACTTATGGGTGGCACTGATGGGTACATATGGGTGGCAATGATGGGTGGCACATATGGGCACTGATAGGTGGGCACTGATGGGCATGGATGGGCACGGATGGGCACTGATAAGTGACACTGAGGTACACTGATGAGTGGCACTGGCTACTGGTGGGTGACATTGCTGGGTATCACTGTATTTTTATTTCACTATTATGGTTCCAGTCAGTGCCCATTTGTGGGCACTGATTGGCACATATTTGGAATGTTTTTGAACATGTGGATGGCCATGGGGGATGTACCTGGCCTTCCACATGTTTAAGGCTTCCCTGGTGGTCCTGACGGCTTCCTTGGTGGTCCAGTGTGGGCATCCAAGGGGGGGGCTGCGCTTATGAACAATCAGCGCAAACCCCCTGTCAGAAGACCTGCCGATCGGCTCTCCTTTACTCGCGTCTGTCAGAGCCGAATGGCTCTTCCTGTTTACATCGTGATCAGCCGTGATCAGCCGTCGGAGGCTCTTTACCGAGATCGGTGTAGCGGTGTGTCAGAGTGACACACTGCACCACCGATTGCTGTGATGCGCGACCCCACGGGCGCGCGGCGGCTGTTATCCTGCTGGATGTCATATGACGCCCAGTCAGGATAACGAAACCACCGCCCGGCCGTCATTCTGCTATAGGCCGGGCGGGAAGTGGTTAAGGAAACATTCCCATTCCAATGGGTTTCTCAGAATCTAGCATAACTGGGAGTTACTTTATCATCCCCAACAAAGTACGAAGCAAACTTTCCTAGGCTACTAGGGATAATTAAACAAGACCTACAGCATATATCAAACTTTGAAATGTCCTGGATAGGTAGGATCGCAGCCTTCAAGATGACAATTCTACCTAAAATCATTTACTATTTTAGGACCATACCAATAATCATTCCGGACCAATTTTTTAGGGAGGCAGATAAATTGTTTAGACAATTCATTTGGGCCAAGAAAATTACTAAGATCTCTTACTTTCTACTATTGAAACATAAATTGAATGGTGGAGTAAACTTTCCTAACCTTAAAAACTATTTTTTTGCAGCCCGCCTGGATCAGACCGAAGCGTGGTTTGACCCTAATTCTACCAAACTATGGGTCCAGGTTTAGAAGTACATGGTGGGTAATAAACACTTGTAAAAAAGCATGTTAAATCTGCGCTAACCGTGACTATACTTAAAAATGACAGTGATAGTTATTAAACAGTGAACTATTATATATATAAAAATAATAATAATCTATATGACAAAATGAATTGATAGGTGCTGCAAATAAAAATAGCTGGAATAACCGCTAAATAAATATGTGCAAAAAGTAAAATATAAATGCGCAACCTTTAAACAAAGCAATCACAGTGCTAATGAATTCATATATATACACACACACACGTGTAAAAAAACGGAGAAAAGTCTTGTGCTAAAAAAAATATATATATATAATAATGTCCTGTGTGCAGGTGCCACTGGTGGAAAACACTTGTGTAAAACAGGAAGGATTATTATAAATAAAAAGTTCCCATAGGATTAGTTCATAAGCCAAACGAACAACCAACTCTGATGGTCTAGTGTAGTAAAACTCTTCAAGACAGCTGTAGGCAGAAATCCACATCCAACTTGTTCAGGTAAAGAATGGAAGAAATAGCAGCTTACCGGATCAGATGGATCTCTGTCACGGAGATCTATGGGGGCTCAGACTCATGTAGTAATCCCACAGGCAATCAGCAAAGGAACACCGGAATCAGATGGTATCTCACTCTTCACCGATTCGTCCCAAGAGTAAACTCCCTCCAGGTGTCAGCTGGTACAAAATTGCTCATACAGCGCGATAAATGTTTAAAATGAAAGAAGGAAAAAATAAAAAACTCATGGTGCAATACTTCTTTAAAAGTAGGATACCCTTTATTGATCCTGGGTAAGAAATGACATCAAGTAGGTTTCAAAAAGTAAGCGGCAAGCTCAAAAACGAAACAGTACTTCAGCTGCGGTCTGTACCGATCAGCTGTAGCGTATAATTTAGTTTCATATGAGTCAGACTTGATAATAACAGGGCGGGCAAGTGTTTATTACCCTTAAACAAAGCAATCACAGTGCTAATGAATTCATATATATACACACACACGTGTAAAAAAAACGGAGCAAAGTCCTGTGCTAAAAAAAAAAAATATATATATAATAATGTAATTTCCTCCTTTCCCAGTGGACGCCTCTTACGACGAAACGCAGCGTCGGGTGGAGCTGTCGATTGTGACGTCACTACGCTACAGCTGATCGGTACAGACCGCAGCTGAAGTACTGTTTCGTTTTTGAGCTTGCCGCTTACTTTTTGAAACCTACTTGATGTCATTTCTTACCCAGGATCATTAAAGGGTATCCTACTTTTAAAGAAGTATTGCACCATGAGGTTTTTATTTTTTCCTTCTTTCATTTTAAACATTTATCGCGCTGTATGAGCAATTTTGCACCAGCTGACACCTGGAGGGAGTTTACTCTTGGGAAGAATCGGTGAAGAGTGAGATACCATCTGATTCTGGTGTTCCTTTGCTGATTGCCTGTGGGATTACTACATGAGTCTGAGCCCCCATAGATCTCCGTGACAGAGATCCATCTGATCCGGTAAGCTGCTATTTCTTCCATTCTTTACCTGAACAAGTTGGATGTGGATTTCTGCCTACAGCTGTCTTGAAGAGTTTTACTACACTTAGACCATCAGAGTTGGTTGTTCGTTTGGCTTATGAACTAATCCTATGGGAGCTTTTTATATCTAATAATCCTTCCTGTTTTACACAAGTGTTTTCCACCAGTGGCACCTGCACACAGGACATTATTATATATATATTTTTTTTTTAGCACAGGACTTTGCTCCGTTTTTTTACATGTGTGTGTGTGTGTATATATATGAATTCATTAGCACTGTGATTGCTTCGCTTAAGGGTAATAAACACTTGCCCGCCCTGTTATTATCAAGTCTGACTCAAATGAAACTAATTTATAAACCCTTCCCCTCGATTGATGCCACATTACTAGCATGGAATAATCTACACGCCGTAGTCCCACAGGACACTATGGATAAATGTACAGATTTCCAACTGCAAATATATGAACACATTATACCCAATTTAAATATACATCCATGGATTAGGGAAGGGATACAGACCTATAGAGAGTTAATTTCTAAAACCCCTAGTCCCACTTCATTCTCTTATATCCAACTTACTAATTTTCACAAAAATAACCCGAGCATACACTATAGCATCCACAGGGAAACCTGGTCTCGCTTGAAGTCTGACCGCAACGGCACAAAAGGGCTGTCATGGTTTTACAGCAAGCTACAATATAATAAAGGATTCCATAAAACATCAAGTATGCACAATTGGGAAAAGAATGGCAATAAGCCATTCAATCTCGTTCTCGCTTTTCTCACTGCGTAAATCACTGGGAATTGATGTTAAAAACACTTCATAGGACCTATCTAACACCAGTGAGGCTAGTGCAGATTTACCCAGACACCTCTTCCGACTGTTGGAGGGGGTGTGGGGGAAGAGGAGGCATCCTACATATACTTTGGTACTGTAAGGAAGTGAGAAGCTTTTGGACATAAGTGTACTCCCTAATAAATAAACTTACAGGACTTAGCACTTCACCTACACCACAGTTGGCTATTCTAAATATAGGGGTGCACTCGTTCCCGACTAATTATAGACCTCTAATTACACATATTCTAATAGCAGCAAAACTAACTATAACCTCTAAATGAAAGTCCACAACAGCACCTATCCTATCTGAAGTCATATCTCGGGTTAAGACCCAATATGCGTATGAATTTTTTTTTGCCACTAGGAATCAAATTATCCCCAAATTTGATTCCTGCTGGGAGACATGGGTTGCACTATATCCTACTGATTAGTTGCCTATTTGCAATTATGAGTGGTACATGTGAATTTTTTTTGTATTTTTTATGTTATTTATGTTGTTATGGTTATACTTTCCCTTTTCCTCTTTTATCTCGAGAGAGTTATGGCTTAGTATATTCTTGGTAATAAGGGAACAACACAAAAAGTAAGGTATTATGAAGAATAATCAGTTGGTGGCGTATATGGCATTGCGAGATGGTGCGACTCTGTGGTCTGTGGCACAGTTTCATCACATTGGGGGTGCCTGGAGCACGGAGTCATTACTGTACCTAGTATTGATTCAAGACCAACGTAACCAAATAATTCTACATAAAGGAAGAATTCCTTTTCTTTAAACTTACTTGATATACCATTGATATCCCCATTGATGGGGCCTTGTTTATATGTAACTCTCAGTATTATTGTTACTATTTTCTGTAATTGCTAAAATTCCAATAAAAACTCATTGAAAAGAAAATAAATGGCATTTTGGAACCTGCCACTGAGGTACAGCACATTCCACGAATTCACGCAAGGGGGCAGAGTCCACCAGCTGAAAAGGCAGCAGTTGCAGTGCTAGCAATTTGGCCAAGCTAGCATTTAGAGGCTGAGCATGTGGATGGATGGGACCGAATTTCTTTTTACGGTTTAGCAACTGGGGTAGGGAAATTTGCTTGCTAAAATCAGATGGTGGTGTACTGCTAGCAGATTGGCTGCAAGTACTTGGAACACCTATTGGTATAACTTCATTCCTCTCAGTGCAGGTTTTTCGAGAGGACTGGAGGTATAGTGGAGTTGGAGATCTCAGATGAGGAGCAAGGAGAAGTCCGCCTTTTTCTTTGATGTGGGTCTTTCAAGTGCTGTTGCCAGCGGACTGCATGGGAGGTCGTCATATGTCTGGTCAAGCATGTGGTGCCCAAGTGGCTGCTGTTCTGGCCATGCTTGATCCGCTTCAGACATAGGTTGCAAACAGCAACAGTGCGATCTGCTGCACACGTGTCGAAAAATGCCCACACCAAGGAAATTTTAAAAGTCAGCGGGCAGTCAGCAGCATCCTGCACCTGCAGAGCTCTGCGGTGTGATTCAATAGGGTGGCTGCCCTTAAGCTGACCCCTGGAGGACATCCTGACTCATTGGAGTTGTGCCTTCTCCTCCTCACTTTCCTCCTCTCTTCTCTCAGGCACACAAGTATGCTCAGTGACCTCATCATTCCCTCCCTCCTCGGCACTGGAGCAAACTTGGCAGTATGCTGCAGCTAGGGGAACATGACTGACAGTTTCTTGTCCTTCTGTGGCACCCCTCTCTCTAGGTTCACGTTACTCCCTTCCTCCACCTGGGAACCGACATCAGAGCCTTCAAATTGCTGAGCATCCTCCAGCAGCATGTAACCGACACTGTGGTCGAACAATTCTGGGGACTCCTCTGTGCATAATGGTGGGGCTACAGAAGGAGTGACTGTGGACAAGGAGTGGGTGGAATAGGCCGCTTTGGCAGCTGCATTGGATGGCAAACTACTCATAGCCTGGGTGACAGAGGATGAGGAGGATGAGGAGGGCTTTGTTATCCACTCCACCAACTATTCTGCATGCGCTGGCTCAATAACACGGCCAGCAGCAAAAAGAAAGGACAAGCGTGCCCCGCGGCCACCTGCAGAGGATGCACCATGTCCATGACCAGCACTGTTGACTGTAGACACAGAGCCTGCGTGCCCTCTTTTAGTTGTCTGTGAGTGTCTGCCTCTTCTTGATGGCCTTCCGGACACAATGTATATTTTGTTTTGCAACACTACACTACACTGTATTAGATACTGTGTACACCACCAGAAAAGTAGTAGCAACTGTACTACGGCTGCACTGTATTGTGTACTGTGTACACCACCAGAAAAGTAGTAGCAACTGTACTATGGCTGCACTGTATTGTGTACACCACCAGACGTGTAGTAGCAACTGTACTATATCTGCACTGTATTGTGTACTGTGTACACCACCAGAAAAGTAGTAGCAACTGCACTACGGCTCCACTGTATTGTGTACTGTGTACACCACCAGAAAAGTAGTAGCAACTGCACTAAGGCTGCACTGTATTGTGTACTGTGTACACCACCAGAAGTGAAGTAGCAACTGCACTATGGCTTCACTGTATTGTGTACGGTGTACACCACCAGAAGTGTAGTAGCAACTGCACTACAGCTGAACTGTAATGTGTACTGTGTACACCACCAGAAAAGTAGTACTGTGATGTTTGTGCAGGATCACTGTGACCCTTGACCCTTTTCTCCTGATGCATGCTGGGGGAGGCGCTGTAACACGAAGTCAGTCACAGTGTGTGTGGGACTGGAAGCAGCAGCATGATACATAGAAGGGATTACGTCTGGTAATGACAGAAGCCTGTTGTATTAGGACTCCTCCATGTAAGAAAGTCATCATGTTTCTGAGTGAGTAATAAACCCTTCCCTGGTTAAGAAGTGCATCCGGCCTGAGTGTAACTTGCTGAGCAGATACTGGCAGCATTGCTAGCAACACCCTGAGAGACCCTGTGTCCAAGGGACATAACAGTGGCGACGAGGATTTTGGATTTTATATTCTTTATTTTTCCAAGTTTTGTCATTCACAAAAAAAGCAATAAGCAAAACATTTCCCCATCTACTGGGGGTAAATATAAATATTGACAAAATGTATTTCAAACCTCCCCGATTCCCCAAACTCATTCCCCAGCCCCACCCCCCTCCTGCCTCCCCTCCCCTCCCCGCATCCGAGTACAAAGAGGAGAGGGTGGGGGGGGAGGGAAAGAAAAAAAAAAACAGAACTAATTTCCAAAAATATCCAAGAGGAGAAAGGGAGATGGCAAGACTAACAAATACACAGCATAGGGTACACATCTCCTTTAAGTAGTCCATATATATAATATATATACTTGCCATTAAATACTCCTCATTCTACTATTCTTCCTCCAGTAATCTCTTGCCCTTTTCCGAATTCCTATAGAGATTCCACCTACTCCAAGTTTGTTCATATTGGAATTTTTTGTTCTTGGCTGAGAGAACCAAGTCCTCCATGGCCTCTATCTCTCTAATCCTATTTAACCATTCTAAAACTGATGGAGGTTTAGTATCTCTCCAATGCAGCGGAATCCCTGCTTTAGCAGCGTTAATCATATGACACAGTAGTGATCTTTTATAAGTCTGAACAGGTGTCTGTGAGCAGTGGAGAAGAAAGAGTGCAGGGTCATCCGGTAGCTGTAAGTCCGTAAGCTCTTGTATAATTCTTTGGATCTCCGTCCAGTATGATCTTATTATTTTACATGACCAAAATATATGTAATAGTGATCCTCTTTCTTTCCCACATCTCCAACACCTGTCCGAGTTTTCTTTAGAAATTTTATGAAGTCGTACTGGAGTATAATACCACTGCGTCAGAATTTTGTAATTAGCTTCCTGGATCCGTGTACAGACTGAGGAGTTCAATGTCAGATAGATAATCTGTTTACGTTGGGGTGAGCTAAAAATCCTATTTAGATCCTTCTCCCATTTTCTAATGTACAACATCTCAAAATCATCTGGGGGTTTATTTAGCAATCTATACATCTTAGAGATCCCCTGAGAGAGTGGTTCCTTCTCATCGCAGAATGATTTGAAGGCTGTTAATTGTCGTTGGAAATTTATAGGGGGACCCAGGGATCTCATGAAATGATTAATTTGTAAAGCTTGCCAAAAGTTTATTTCAAATAACCCCCCTACTTGAGTCAAAATTTTAACAGTTGGCCAGTTTTCCGAAATAAGAAAATGTGAGGCCTGATATAGGCCCTTTTCTTTTAGATTTTGAAATGCTCCTCCTTTCATGCCTGGGTTGAAACTAGGATTTCCCAAAATGGGAAACAAGGGTGATTGTTTTGAAGAAAAATTCACATTTTGGCAGATCTTTACTGTAACCCGTAAAGTTGTGCCTATTGTAGGAGGTTTCCTGAGCGAGATCGGTAGTACTGAGTAACACCAGGGCGCTCTGCATAGGGGAACGGAGCTCATCTGTTGTTCTATATCAATCCATCTTTTAAAATCGGTGTGTCTGCACCAGTCGACAACCCTCAACACGTGCACTGCTTGGTAGTACTTTGTTATATCAGGGACGGCCATCCCCCTGAATAGTGATGAGCCGAACACCCCCGGGTTCGGTTCGCACCAGAACCCGCGAACGGACCGAAAGTTCGAACGAACATTAGAACCCTATTAAATACAATGGATGCGAACGTTCGAATTCTAAAGTGCTAATTATAACAACTATTATGCATGTTATTGTCATAAATAGGGTTTGGGAACCCGGGTTGTGCACCAGGGGACATGTATCAATGCAAAAAGAAGTTTTAAAAACGGTCGTTTTTCGGGAGCAGTCATTTTAATGATGCATAAAGTGAAAAAAAAAAAGTCAAATATTCCTTTAAATATTGTACCTGGGGGGTGTCTAAAGTATGCCTGTGAAGTGCCACGTGTTTCCCGTGTTTAGAACTGTCCCTGCACAAAATGACACTTCTAAAGGAAAAAAAAGCCATTTAAAACTGCTTGCGGCTTTAATGTAATGTCTGGTCCCGGTAATATGGATGAAATTCTTTAAGAAAAATGGCATAGCTACCCCATGACCCCCCCCCCCTACCCCAGCCCATTACCAGCCCCTTTGGGTCTTGTATGGATATTAAGGGGAACCCCGCACATAAAATAAAAAAGGCCCTATATACTCTGAACAGCCGTATACAGGCGGTGCATACAAGACAGGGACTGTAGGTTTGTTCTTATGTAGAATCTGTTTGTAATTTTGAACAGGTACATTGTTGAAGTGTAGCTCCAGCCCAAAAATCTATTTTTAAACTTTTTGGGAAACATAGGTAAGGGTTATCACCCCTGTAACATTTGTTTTGCTGTCTGTGCCCCTGTTCAGAACATTTCACCTCACTTTCCGTCCCAATGACAACTGTTTTTGAAATGTGGTGTTTTTCTTGAAACAAGGATTGCTGATAAAGCATCAGTACAGATGAGACCCCTTTCTCCCATATTTATTCTTACAGGAGAGAATTTTCCTTTCTAGGGGTAGATTTCCTCTCACTTCCTGTTGTCTTCTTTCGTTTGCAAGTAGGAGTCGTTTGTAAGTTGGATGTTTGAAAGTAGGGACCTGCCGTATATACTCTGCAGAAATAGGCCCCTTAGTTGTTGGTGTTGGCACAACACTGTAAGCACTCAGTTACTCTTGGATGGTGCTGGAACGCCCTGCTGTCAACTATTATATCAGGAATTTTAATTACATATAATTGTTGAACAGTGGTAGTAAAAATTGGGGCTTTGATGGTGGTGCTGGTGCCACAACACTGTAAGCCCTGACAGTTACTCTTGGTGGGTGCAGCAATGGGCCCTGCTGTGAATTATTAGATCAAGAATTGTAATTACATGCCCCTTTTGAACAGGGGCTGAAAAATTGGGCCTTTCGTGGTGGTGGTGGTGGTAGCGTTGCCACAAGACTGTAAGCCCTCAGAGTTACTCTTGGTGGGTGCAGCAATGGACCCTGCTGTGAATTATTAGATCAAGAATTGTAATTGCATGTCCCTGTTGAACAGGGGCTGAAAAATTGGGCCTTAGGCACTGGTGGCACAACACTACAACCCCTCACAGATACTGTACTTGGAGCACAGCAATGAGCCCTGTTGCAAAGTATTGCTTCAAAAATTGTAATGACACGCCCCTGTAAAACAGGGGCTGAAAAATTGGGCCTTAGCCACTGGTGGCGGCACCCATAAACAAAAATGATCTTCCAAGCTATCATCATCAATCGTATCATTGAGGACTCGGAGGAGGAGGATAGCCAGTCAACATAACAGCACAGGCACTCAGCATCAGCATCAGTCTTGAAGGGATGTGACATGTTAAAATCAATTAGTCTGTTATATCAGCATCAGGTGTGTGGTAGCTGGTGGTGATCCAAGACTGGTTCATCTTGATGAAAGTCAGTCGATCAACCGAGTCGGTGGACAGGCGCACCCTGTGATCCGTGACAAATCCTCCAGCAGCACTGAATGTGCGTTCCGAAAGAACGCTGGATGCAGGACAGGCCAGTAGCTCAATTGCATACTGTGCAAGCTCTGGCCAGTGATCCATCCTCAAGACCCAGTAAGCCAGAGGATTTTCGGTGGGGAAGGTGTCCAAGTCTGACCTTGCCCCTAGATATTCCTGCACCATGTTTATCAGACGCTGGCGATGGTTGCTGGAACCGATCATACTTTGGGGCTGCGGACTAAAGAATTGTCTGAACGCATCGGTCAGACGGCCACCTTCCCCACCGCTCCTTCTTTGACTGGCCGAAGCCTCAGCAACTCGTTGTCCAGGACCAGGAGTTTGTAACCTCCCAGTCTCTGGGAACGCGTTGCACAGACCTTTCTGCAAGGCCTCCCGGAGTTGTCTCATCCTCTGCTCCCTCTGCGACGGTAACATAAGGTCCGCAACCTTACCCTTGTACCGTGGATCAAGGAGAGTGGCCAGCCAGTAATGGTCCCTCTCCTTGATCCGAAGAATACGAGGATCCTTCCGCAGACTTTGCAGGATCAGGGAGGCCATGCAGCGTAGGTTTGCTGAGGCATTCGCTCCGGAGTCCTCTGGGTCACTAAGGACGACATGATCCGCAGCCACCTCCTCCCAGCCACGTACAAGTCCACTGGTTTCTTGGGACTGTAAATCATCCCTAAAAGACTGCTGCTGATGATGCTGAGTGCCAGCCTCCACCTCCATGCTGACACAATCCTCCTCCTCCTCCTCCTCCTCCTCCTCCTCTTCCTGTGCGATGGGTGGGACAGAAGGAACACTGTCTGGGTAAAGGGGGCCTTGAGAGGCAAGGAAGTCCTCCTCTTCCTGCCTCTGTTCTGCCTCAAGTGCCCTGTCCATTATTCCACGCAGCGTGTGCTCCAACAGGTGGACAAGAGGTACAGTGTCACTGATGCATGCACTGTCACTGCTCACCATCCTCGTGGCCTCCTCAAATGGTGCCAGGACAGTGCATGCATCCCTGATCATGCCCCACTGGCGTGGAGAAAAAAAACCAAGCTCCCCTGACCCTGTCCTGGTGCCGTAGTCGCACAGGTACTCATTGATGGCCCTCTGCTGCGTGTGCAGCCGCTGCAGCATGGCCAACGTTGAGTTCCACCTGGTGGGCATGTCACATATAAGGCGGTTCTTGGGCAGGTTCAACTCCTTTTGCAGCTCAGCCAGGCGAGCACTGGCATTATAAGATCTGCGGAAATGCACACAGACTTTCCTGGCCTACCTCAGGACATCCTGTAAGCCCGGGTACCTGCCCAAGAACCGCTGCACCACCAGGTTAAGGACGTGAGCCACACAGGGCACATGGGTCAGTTGTCCCTGTCGGAGGGCGGAGAGGAGGTTGGTGCCATTGTCGCAAACCACCATTCCTGGCTTAAGCTGGCGTGGCGTCAACCACCTCTCGGCCTGGCCCTGCAGAGCAGACAGGACCTCTGCCCCAGTGTGGCTTCTGTCCCCCAAACACACCAGCGCAAGCACGGCATGGCATCTTTTTGCCTGCGTACTTGCGTAGCCCCGTGAACGGCTACGGAGCACCGCTGGTTCATAGGACAAACCACAGGAAGAGGCCATGGAGGAAGAAGAAGAGGAGGGGGTGGAGGAGAGAGGTGTGTCACAACCAGTAGTAGCATTTTGGAGGCGTGGCGGTGGAACAACCTCCAACACTACTGCACCTTGTCCTGCATCCTTCCCAGCTGCCAAAAGAGTGACCCAATGGGCCGTGAAAGAAAGGTAACGTCCCTGTCCATGCCTGCTGGACCATGAGTCAGCGGTAATATGCACCTTACCGCTGACCGCCCTGTCCAGCGAGGCCAAGACATTGCCTTCCACATGCCGGTAGAGAGCCGGAATAGCCTTCCGTGAGAAAAAGTGGCGTTTGGGAACCTGCCACTGAGGAACCGCACATTGCACAAACTCACGGAAGGGGGCCGAGTCTACCAACTGAAAAGGCAGCAGTTGAAGCGCTAGCAATTTAGCCAAGCTAGCATTCAACCGCTGGGCATGTGGATGGCTGGGAGTGAACTTCTTTCGACGGTCCAGCAGCTGGGGCAGGGAAATTTGCCTGCTAGAATCGGACGTTGGTGTACTGCTAGCAGAGTGGCCGCAAGTACTTGGCTGTGACACACCTAATTCTACACCTTCATTCCTCTCAGTGCATGTTTCAGAGAGGACTGAAGTTATAGTGGGGTTGGAGATCCCAGCTGATGCGGTGCAAGGAGAGGTCCGCTTTGTTCTTTGGTGTGGGTCTTTGAGGTAGGCTTGCCAACGAGCTGCATGGCAGGTCAACATATGTCTGGTCAGGCATGTGGTACCCAAGCGGCTGATGTTTTGGCCACGCGATATACGCTTGAGACATATGTTGCAAACAGCAGCTGTGCGATCTGATGCACTAGCCTCAAAAAAGGCCCACACCAAAGAACTTTTTGAATGACGGGCAGAGGCAGCGCCCTGCACAGGCGGAGCTCTGCGGTGTGATTCCGTCGGTGTACTGCCCTTACGCTGGCCACCAAAGGGCATCCTGCCTCGTTGGAGATGTGCCTCCTCCTCATCCTCCTCCTCCTCCTCTCTCCTATTAGGCACCCACGTGGAGTCAGTGACCTCATCATCACCTCCCTCCTCATCACTGGAGGCAATCTGGCAGTATGCTGCAGCTGCTGGAACATGACTGCCAGATTGGTGTCCTTCTTGAGCATCCCCTCTGTCTGCTCTCACGCTACTGCCTTCCTCTAGCTGGGTTTCATCATCAGACCCTTCGAAACGCTGGGCATCCTCCTGGAGCATGTACCCAACACTGTGCTGAAACAGTTCGGGGGACTCCTCAGGAGGAGGACATGGTGGGTCTAGGGAAGGAGTGACTGATGATGAGTCTCACATTGATACCAGGGAAGAGGACGCTTTGGCAGCTGCTTTTCCAGTACCCTGAGCCTGGGTGAGAGAGGATGAGGAGGAGGAGGAGGGCTTGGTCATCCACTCTACCAAGTCTTCGGCATGATGTGGCTCAACATGTCCAGCTGCCGAAAAGAAGGACAAGCGTGTCCCATGGCCATGTGCTGATGACAATGCACCGCGTCCACGACCAGCACTGTTGCCCCCAGACACAGAGCCTGCTTGCCCTCTTTTATTGGCTCCTGACTGTCTGCCTCTCCTTGTTTGCCTTCCAGACATTCTAATAGATGGCCTGCAGGGAGATGGGAAAAAAGCAATAAGGGCTACCTTCAGGTGTCCTTCTCTGTCCCTTGAAACAAGGACTTTGACAGTGAAAGAAACTGACACACTCTCCCTACCTACAGTTTTCTGTCCCTAGAAAAAATGTTTTTTTTAAGCACAATTTAGCACAAGGAGAATTACCTCACTGTCCTTCCAGGTCCCTGGAAACAAGGACTTTGACAGTGAAAGAAACTGACACACTCTTCCTACCTACAGTTTTCTGTCCCTAGAAAAAATGTTTTTTTTAAGCACAATTTAGCACAAGGAGAATTACCTCACTGTCCTTCCAGGTCCCTGGAAACAAGGACTTTGACAGTGAAAGAAACTGACACACTCTCCCTACCTACAGTTTTCTGTCCCTAGAAAAAATGTTTTTTTTAAGCACAATTTAGCACAAGGAGAATTACCTCACTGTCCTTCCAGGTCCCTGGAAACAAGGACTTTGACAGTGAAAGAAACTGACACACTCTCCCTACCTACAGTTTTCTGTCCCTAGAAAAAATGTTTTTTTTAAGCACAATTTAGCACAAGGAGAATTACCTCACTGTCTTTCCAGGTCCCTGGAAACAAGGACTTTGACAGTGAAAGAAACTGACACACTCTCCCTACCTACAGTTTTCTGTCCCTAGAAAAAATGTTTTTTTTAAGCACAATTTAGCACAAGGAGAATTACCTCACTGTCCTTCCAGGTCCCTGGAAACAAGGACTTTGACAGTGAAAGAAACTGACACACTCTCCCTACCTACAGTTTTCTGTCCCTAGAAAAAATGTTTTTTTTAAGCACAATTTAGCACAAGGAGAATTACCTCACTGTCCTTCCAGGTCCCTGGAAACAAGGACTTTGACAGTGAAAGAAACTGACACACTCTCCCTACCTACAGTTTTCTGTCCCTAGAAAAAATGTTTTTTTAAGCACAATTTAGCACAAGGAGAATTACCTCACTGTCCTTCCAGGTCCCTGGAAACAAGGACTTTGACAGTGAAAGAAACTGACACACTCTCCCTACCTACAGTTTTCTGTCCCTAGAAAAAATGTTTTTTTTAAGCACAATTTAGCACAAGGAGAATTACCTCACTGTCCTTCCAGGTCCCTGGAAACAAGGACTTTGACAGTGAAAGAAACTGACACACTCTCCCTACCTACAGTTTTCTGTCCCTAGAAAAAATGTTTTTTTTAAGCACAATTTAGCACAAGGAGAATTACCTCACTGTCCTTCCAGGTCCCTGGAAACAAGGACTTTGACAGTGAAAGAAACTGACACACTCTCCCTACCTACAGTTTTCTGTCCCTAGAAAAAATGTTTTTTTTTAAGCACAATTTAGCACAAGGAGAATTACCTCACTGTCCTTCCAGGTCCCTGGAAACAAGGACTTTGACAGTGAAAGAAACTGACACACTCTCCCTACCTACAGTTTTCTGTCCCTAGAAAAAATGTTTTTTTTAAGCACAATTTAGCACAAGGAGAATTACCTCACTGTCCTTCCAGGTCCCTGGAAACAAGGACTTTGACAGTGAAAGAAACTGACACACTCTCCCTACCTACAGTTTTCTGTCCCTAGAAAAAATGTTTTTTTAAGCACAATTTAGCACAAGGAGAATTACCTCACTGTCCTTCCAGGTCCCTGGAAACAAGGACTTTGACAGTGAAAGAAACTGACACACTCTCCCTACCTACAGTTTTCTGTCCCTAGAAAAAATGTTTTTTTTAAGCACAATTTAGCACAAGGAGAATTACCTCACTGTCCTTCCAGGTCCCTGGAAACAAGGACTTTGACAGTGAAAGAAACTGACACACTCTCCCTACCTACAGTTTTCTGTCCCTAGAAAAAATGTTTTTTTAAGCACAATTTAGCACAAGGAGAATTACCTCACTGTCCTTCCAGGTCCCTGGAAACAAGGACTTTGACAGTGAAAGAAACTGACACACTCTCCCTACCTACAGTTTTCTGTCCCTAGAAAAAATGTTTTTTTTAAGCACAATTTAGCACAAGGAGAATTACCTCACTGTCCTTCCAGGTCCCTGGAAACAAGGACTTTGACAGTGAAAGAAACTGACACACTCTCCCTACCTACAGTTTTCTGTCCCTAGAAAAAATGTTTTTTTTTAAGCACAATTTAGCACAAGGAGAATTACCTCACTGTCCTTCCAGGTCCCTGGAAACAAGGACTTTGACAGTGAAAGAAACTGACACACTCTCCCTACCTACAGTTTTCTGTCCCTAGAAAAAATGTTTTTTTTAAGCACAATATAGCACAAGGAGAATTCACTCACTGTCCTTCCAGGTCCCTGGAAACAAGGACTTTGACAGTGAAAGAAACTGACACACTCTCCCTACCTACAGTTTTCTGTCCCTAGAAAAAATGTTTTTTTTAAGCACAATTTAGCACAAGGAGAATTACCTCACTGTCCTTCCAGGTCCCTGGAAACAAGGACTTTGGCAGTGAAAGAAACTGACACACTCTCCCTACCTACAGTTTTCTGTCCCTAGAAAAAATGTTTTTTTTAAGCACAATTTAGCACAAGGAGAATTACCTCACTGTCCTTCCAGGTCCCTGGAAACAAGGACTTTGACAGTGAAAGAAACTGACACACTCTCCCTACCTACAGTTTTCTGTCCCTAGAAAAAATGTTTTTTTTAAGCACAATTTAGCACAAGGAGAATTACCTCACTGTCCTTCCAGGTCCCTGGAAACAAGGACTTTGACAGTGAAAGAAACTGACACACTCTCCCTACCTACAGTTTTCTGTCCCTAGAAAAAATGTTTTTTTTAAGCACAATTTAGCACAAGGAGAATTACCTCACTGTCCTTCCAGGTCCCTGGAAACAAGGACTTTGACAGTGAAAGAAACTGACACACTCTCCCTACCTACAGTTTTCTGTCCCTAGAAAAAATGTTTTTTTTTAAGCACAATTTAGCACAAGGAGAATTACCTCACTGTCCTTCCAGGTCCCTGGAAACAAGGACTTTGACAGTGAAAGAAACTGACACACTCTCCCTACCTACAGTTTTCTGTCCCTAGAAAAAATGTTTTTTTTAAGCACAATATAGCACAAGGAGAATTCACTCACTGTCCTTCCAGGTCCCTGGAAACAAGGACTTTGACAGTGAAAGAAACTGACACACTCTCCCTACCTACAGTTTTCTGTCCCTAGAAAAAATGTTTTTTTTTAAGCACAATTTAGCACAAGGAGAATTACCTCACTGTCCTTCCAGGTCCCTGGAAACAAGGACTTTGGCAGTGAAAGAAACTGACACACTCTCCCTACCTACAGTTTTCTGTCCCTAGAAAAAATGTTTTTTTTAAGCACAATTTAGCACAAGGAGAATTACCTCACTGTCCTTCCAGGTCCCTGGAAACAAGGACTTTGACAGTGAAAGAAACTGACACACTCTCCCTACCTACAGTTTTCTGTCCCTAGAAAAAATGTTTTTTTTAAGCACAATTTAGCACAAGGAGAATTACCTCACTGTCCTTCCAGGTCCCTGGAAACAAGGACTTTGACAGTGAAAGAAACTGACACACTCTCCCTACCTACAGTTTTCTGTCCCTAGAAAAAAATGTTTTTTTTAAGCACAATATAGCACAAGGAGAATTCACTCACTGTCCTTCCAGGTCCCTGGAAACAAGGACTTTGACAGTGAAAGAAACTGACACACTCTCCCTACCTACAGTTTTCTGTCCCTAGAAAAAATGTTTTTTTTAAGCACAATATAGCACAAGCACAAAACACACTGACACTCTCCCTACCTATCCTTCTCTTTCCCTAAACTAAAGGAATCCAGGTTAAGCAAGAAAGAAAGAAAAGTCACTGTCCCTGCCTATGCTGCTCTATCCCTGCTCCGGAACACACTACACTAGGCCGCCGTGCTGGCGGCCTTTTATAGTGTGGGGCGTGTACTAAACCCCCTCAGCAATAATTGGCCACAGGCATCCTGCCTGTGGCCAATCATTGCTCTCCGCGCTGCCGGCGCTGTGATTGGCCAAGCATGCGGGGTCACAGTGCATGCTTGGCCAATAACAGCGCCTGGATGACACTGCGATGGCGTAGTGCATTGTGGGCCGTTCGCGTCACTCGAATTTGGCGCGAACGGCCCAAATCGTTCGATCTTCGTCGAACGATCGAACAGCCGATGTTCGAGTCGAACGTATGTTCGACTCGAACACGAAGCTCATCCCTACCCCTGAATATTTAGGCAGCATCAGCAGGTCTCGTTTAATCCTTGGACGTTTCCCTGCCCATATAAATTTTGTGAAGAGTGTTTGTACCTGACACAGAAAGGTCGTGGGGATCATAATTGGTAATGCTTGAAGTAAATATAACATTTTTGGAAGGATGGTCCTTTTAATTATATTTATACGACCAAACCATGAATGTAGACCATGCCGCCATTTATCAAGGAGTGATCGTATTAAATTATATATCGATGGAAAATTTATTTTGAAGGTATTTTTTTCCTTTGCTGGTATATTCGTACCCAGATATTTAAGTGTCTTTCCCCATTTAAAACCAAAATTTGTTTGGATAGTATTACATAGTAATGGCTTTAAAGCGACACTCATGGCCTCAGATTTAGTATGATTTATTTTTAAGTTGGACAGGGTACCGTATTTCTCAATCTCTCCTAATAAATTAGGGAGAGAAGTATGTGGAGACGTCATGGAGAACAGCAGATCATCAGCATAAGCTGAGACCTTATGGGTACCTTCTCCTACCTGTAATCCTCGTATGTCTGTGTTTTGGCGAATTTTATTCAATAAAGGTTCTAGTGATAGAACAAAGAGTAAGGGAGAGAGGGGACATCCCTGCCGCGTACCGTTTGAGATCCTGAAAGATTTAGAAAAAAAAACTTTTACTTTTACCGCCGCCTGTGGGGTCGTATAGACACCTGAGATCCAGTTGACCATACGATCTCCCAGGCCTACCTGTTTCAATACTTCGAAAAGAAACTGCCAGTTCACTCGGTCAAATGCTTTTTCAGCATCAGTATTCAAGAACACACACCGTGTGTTCATCACATTTGCATGATAGACCAAGTTAAGAACCTTAGTTGTATTGTCTCTGCCTTCCCTTGTAGGGACAAAGCCTACTTGGTCTAAGTCTATTAAATGCGAAAGCCATGGTTGAAGTCTAGCAGCTAATACTTTAGTAAAAAGTTTTAAATCAATGTTGAGCAGGGAGATGGGTCTATAACTTCCACATTCCGCCGGATCTTTCCCTTCTTTCGGGATTACCGTAATATGAGCCCTTAATGTATCCGGAGGGAATGCGGAGGTCTGGCCCACGGCATTGAATACCTTTATCATATGCTTACTCAATATCTCCAAAAACTCTTTATAGTATCTTATCCCGAAGCCGCCTGGACCCGGGGATTTTCCATATTTAATCGTTTTTAGTGTCTCATTAAATTCTTCAACTGATATGGGCTTCTCCAAGTTACGGCGAGTTGGGGATGGTAGCCTATTAAGACCTGTTGATGATAGGTATTCTTCTATAGTAGACAATGGCGCAGGTGCTTGTGTTAGATTATAGGATTTTGGATTTTAGCACACATGGCCTTCATAGGGTTTATTCAACCATTTGATCCTGCTGCTGAATCATGGAGCTCCTGGGTGGAGAGGATGGAGCAGTATATGGAAGCAAATAGTGTGGCTGTAGAAAAGAAAGTTGCAGTTTTCCTCACAGCAAGCTGCATATGGCACTCTGAGACCTAATTTCTCCAGATAAGCCAGCCTCTAAGCCCCTGCCTGAGTTAATTCAGAAGCTACATGATCACTACAACCGAAAGTCATTTGCAGAGTGGTTTAAATTCTACAGTAGAAGGCAGCATAAACACTTATATCATTGCTTTACGTAAAATAGCTGCCACTTTACAGTTTGGAGACTACCTGCAGACGGCTCTCCGCAACATGTTTGTCATAGGACTCTGCAACCCAGCCATACAGAAACGTTTACCCACAGAACCCGACTTGACTCTGACAAAAGCCACTGACCTTGCTACAGTCATGGAGTTGGCTACACGGGACGGCACCACCTAAAACTCCTGCTTGCCAGGGAGAAGAAATATTCCACTCTGCTATCACCTGACACCCAAGATGGGCCGTCCACAAATCAGCCTAAACCTTGTCACCCTAATTCTTCTGACCATTGTGGTAACACTACTGTGCACCTGCTTGCAAGTTCAAAGATGTTGTTTGTCTTCTTTGTGGAAAGACTGGTCATATTGGGTGTGTTTGCCGCAGCTCACGCTCCCCAAACACTACCACAAAAGGTAGATGTAAACAGACATTTCATATGGATACTGACAATAACGGCTCCAGCTCTGATGAGGAGACCTGTGTCCAGCATGTTGGACTGTTTCGGGTAGCTGGCAGTACTCCTGCGATAAAAGATGGATGTCACATTCAATGGCTTTCCTGTCTCCATGAATGTTGATACAGGGGCGGTTGTGTCTGTCATTTCATGGACTGATTTAAAGGCATCGGGTCTGTCTCTACCCCTCTAACCTACGAATCTCACACTACAAATCTACAACAAGGAACTACTACAGCCCTTGGGTTATGTGAAACCCTTTGTTACATTAGGCAACCGCAGTCAAACTCTACACCTTTATGTTGCAAGTAAAGGAGGTCCTCCACTGTACGGTAGGGACTGGATAAAAGCCCTGGGCATGCCTCCTCTTGCCATTGCCCAATGTACATTGCTTTCTGAGGTAGACTATTGGGTGGAATCCCTGAAGTCATGCTTTAAGGGGGTTTTTGAGGACTCTTTGGGCACAGTAAAAGGAAAAATGGCCCACCTCCCCTTGAAGCCTGGTGCTACACCTCGTTTTTGTAAGGCAAGATCAGTACCTTTTGCCTTTTGGAAGAAAGTGGAAGCAGAGCTGGACCACCTATTGGCTGAAAAGATCATAACTAAAGCTAATAGAAGTGAATGGGCATCGCCAATTGTGCCTGTCAAGAAAAAGAATGGAGACATTAGAATTTGTGGAGATTTCAGGGTTGGTCTGAACAACCAACTTCTTGTGGATCAATACCCATTGCCTCGACTTGAAGATCTATTTAGCTCACTGGCTGGGGGGCAAAAGTTTACAAAAATTGACTTAAAGCAAGCTTACCTGCAACTGTAAGTACACACAGATTCACACCATCTGTTGACCATTAACACCCATAAAGGATTATTCCAATATAACCGCATGGTTTTTGGCATAGCCCCAGCTCCAGCCATCTGGCAGCGAATCATGGATGAGGTCCTGGCAGGCATACCTTTCACCCAATGTCTACTAGATGACATTCTCATCACCGGTCCCACTGAAGAACACAGAAAGAATGTTGAAGCTGTGCTAGAGAGACTCCAAAGGTATGGTTTACATGTCAATCTTTCAAAATGCGAATTTCTAAAGTCTCAACTGGAATTTTGTGCCCACACTGTGGACAGACATGGGTTACACACTACTAGGGATGAGCCGAACACCCCCCGGTTCGGTTCGCACCAGAACCTGTGAACGGACCGAAAGTTTGCGCAAATTTTAGAACCCTATTAAATACAATGGACTCAAACGTTTGAAATAAAAAGTGCTAATTATAAAGGCTAATATGCAAGTTATTGTCCTAAAAAGGGTTTGGGGACCCGGGTCCTACCCCAGGGGACATGTATCAATGCAAAAAGAAGTTTTAAAAACTGCAGTTTTTTTTTGGGAGCAGCGATTTTAATGATGCATAAAGTGAAAAAAAATAGTGAAATATTCCTTTAAATATCATACCTGGGGGGTGTCAATAGTATGCCTGTGAAGTGGCATGTGTTTCCCGTGTTTAGAACTGTCCCTGCACAAAATGAAATTTCTAAAGGAAAACAAGTCATTAAAACTGCTTGCGGCTTTAATGTAATGTCTGGTCCTGGCAATATGGAGGAAAATCATTGAGAAAAATGGCACGGGTACCCCCCCCCCCCCAGCCCATTACCAACCCCTTTGGGTCTTGTATGAATATTAAGGGGAATCCTGCACCCAAATTAAAAAAAGGAAAGGCGTGGGGCCCCCAGGCCCTACATACTCTGAACAGCAGTATACAGGCGGTGCAAACAAGACAGGGACTGTAGGTTTGTTGTTATGTGGAATCTGTTTATAATTTTGAACTCCCTGCCTGTGGTATTAGTATGAGAACACCAGCAATTGTATTTAGGCAAGCATTAGGTGCACACTGTGCAAAGGACCCTAAAGCACAATACTGCAGCTCCCTGCCTGTATTTGTATCAGAACACCAGCAATTGAAATTCAGGTAAGCTTTTGGTACACACTGTGCAAAGGACACTAAAGCAAAATATTGCAGCTCCCTGCCTGTATTTGTATCAGAACACCAGCAATTGTATTGAGGTAAGCTTTAGGTCCACACTGTGCAAAGGACACTAAAGCAAAATACTGCAGCTCCCTGCCTGTATTTGTATCAGAAAACTAGCAATTGTATTCAGGTAAGCTTTAGGTACACACTCTGCAAAGGACACTAAAGCAAAAAACTGCAGCTCCCTGCCTGTATTTGTATCAGAACACCAGCAATTGTATTCAGGTAAGCTTTTGGTGCACACTGTGCAAAAGACACTAAAGCAAAATACTGCAGCTCCCTGCCTGTATTTGTATGAGAACACCAGCAATTGTATTCAGCTAAGCTTTAGGTGCACATTGTGCAAAGGACACTAAAACAAAATACTGCAGCTCCCTGCCTGTATTTGTATGAGAACACCACTAATTGTATTCAGGTAAGCTTTAGGTGAACGCTATGCAAAGGACACAGTACACATAAGCCCCGTACACACGATCGTCCGATGGATGGTTTTCATCAGACCAACCGATCGTGGATAGTACCCATCGGTCTTTTTTCCATTGGTTGTAAAAAATAGAACTTGTTTTAAAATTTTCCGATGGATAAAAAACCGATGGGAATTTCCGATCGTCTATGGGCAAGTCCATCGGTTAAAAAACTCACGCATGCTCAGAATCAAGTCGACGCATGCTCAGAAGCATTAAACGTCATTTTTCTCGGCTCATCGGAGTGTTTTACGTCACCGCGTTTGGAACGGTCGGTTTTTTGACTGATGGTGTGTGGCCAAGACTGATGAAAAACAGTTTCATCGGATTTCCGATGGACAAATCCATCGGACGAAAATCCATAGGTTATCCGATCGTGTGTACGGGGCTTAAGTGAAACACTGCAGCTAGCACAATCACCTGCCTGCCTGTCACAGTATACAGAATAACAGGAACGGATCTAGCTAAACTGAAAACGGTGTATAAATATATATAAAACACCTAGGATGCATATATATCCTCTACACACTGTAACTGCAGCTAACTGACTCGCCTCCTTTCCCAGTGGACGCCTTGTAAGGAGAAACGCAGCGTCGGGTGGAGCGAAAGGATTCTGACGTCACCACACATAAGCTGGCTGGCGTGAGTCGCAGCTGACTGTTTGCTTTATTCATGGAGTTGTTGTTATTGCTTTAGCAAACAAACGGCACCTTGTCCTTTATTTTTGAAAGTCAGCTATCAATAAATAGTTTCCTTTTTATAAGAACTTGCTGCACCATGAAATTCTTTATTATTATCTCCCCAACTAAATCCTTAATGTGCGAGCGGTGATATATGGTTGTTACACCTCGGAAAGCTTTCATCTGCCGCATTCCTAAGGAAGGAGGAACCTGGATGGTATGATCTTTGCTGCAGTAGTCTGAGTGAATTCTATGTGCTGAGCTCGCATGACCTCTGTTACGGGGGTCCGTCTGTTCCGGTAAGGAGACATCTATCATCTGCTAAACATTGTTTTTTTCACTTGTTGGAAGAAAAAGTTTTGAGAAGATTTTTTCCTTCTAATTTTGTGTATGTTTTTTTTTCTCTACTGCTCCTATGGACAATTTTGAATATTCTTAATTTCTGGACCTTTGTGCCCTATATTATTTATAATTATGTGCTTGTGTATATTTTGGTACACTTCATCCTAAAGGTGTTCATTCACCTTTTTATATCACATGTCATTTATGACATATTGCTTTTTATACACTTCATTGTTTTAGTTAAGGATGCGCATATTATTCACATTTAACAACTGACTCGCCTGCCTGCTCTATCTAACTCAAATCAAAATACACTGTGGGGCTGATTTACCAAACGTTTGCACCATGAGTATTGGCGCATCTGCGTGCGCAATGGCTGTTTTGGTATTTACAAAACATTAGCGCCTGTAACGCAGCCCTATTTCCCATTTACTATAGTGTTCTCTGCGCCCGGGAGGAGGCGCTCAGTGCGCTACTATGGACCTGGCGCACAGCATGTTAAAATCTAAATATAAAGAAGTTGGAAGTGAGAATATAATGGGGGTGATGTGGGGTGATGTGAGGAAGTGTAGGGACACCTGCCCAAATAACAAACATGGCCAAAATAGAGTGGGAAAGTAACTTTTTCAAAACCAGCCCGCTGCGCCGGCAATTCCGATTCGAGCTGCAGGAGTTTTTTTTTAGCTCAGCGCGGGAATTTCAATGGTTTAAATGCGCCGGTTCACTGCGCCGGCAAAATCTTAGTAAATGTCAAGTCACGTAAACTAATTTGCATAAGTTGAACAAGCGCAGCTCTGAACTTGCCACTGCGCCTGCAAAATAACATAAAGGAAAAAAACCCATTTAAAAGCAGCCGCGGCTGTAATGAATTGTCGGCTCCCGGCAATATAGAGAAAAGTCTTTGAAAGAGTTTGCTAACCAAAAAAAAAAAAGCGTGGGGGTCCCCCCAAATTCCATAACCAGGCCCTTCAGGTCTGGAATGGATATTAAGGGGAACTCCGCTGCAAATTTTAAAAAAAAATGACGTGCAGGTTCCCCCCAAATATCCAAACCAGGCCCTTCGGATCTGGCATGGATTTTAAGGGGAACTCCACCCCAAATTTTATAAAAAAATGGCGTGGAGTCCCTATAAAAATCCACACCAGACCCTTTATCCGAGCACATAACCTGGCCGGCCGCAGGGGAAGAGGGGGGGACGAGAGAGCGGTCCCCCTCCCTCCTGAACCGTACCAGGCCACATGCCCTCAACATGGAGAGGATGTCCCCATGTTAATGGGGACAAGGGCCTCATCCCCACAACCCTTGCCTGGTGGTTGTGCACCAAAGACGCACTGCAACACACTTGTCCTAAGTGAAAAGAGGCGGAAAAAAACACTGGACTGCATCAAAAACGCCTCAAAAATGCACTGGAATGTGTCAAAAACGCGCATGCAGAAAAGCACCTGGAACACACCCAGACTGCGTTTCTATAGTGTGAACTAGGGCCAGTTCACACCATAGAAACACAATCCGGATGCGTTCCAGGTGCTTTTCTGCATGCACTTTTTTCATGCGTTCCGGTGCATTTTTGGTAAGTTTTTGATGCAGTCCAGTGCTTTGTTTTCACCCCTCTTTTTTATTAACCATAGATAAGGACAAGTGTGTTCCAGTGCGTTTTTGGTGCATTTAGGTGTGTTCCTGTGCGTTCCAGTGCGTTTATGATGCGTTTTGATGCGTTCCAGTACAGTCCAGTGCAGGTAAAATGCAGCATGTTCTACTTTTTTGGTGGAACTGGAACGCACTGGAACAAACACTGCCATTTAGAACCATATAACCAACTTTCCATGCATTTTGGATGCATAAAAAACGCAATGGACTGTATGTGGTGTGAAATGGCCCTTAAGCAATTTGGCATATTTAAAGGCACTTCTCCTTGTTTTGTTTTTGGTGTTTTACAAATTGGTGACATTGATATATGTCCCTTAGGGTGGGACCTGGGCCCCCATTTTAAGGCCAATAACTACTAGAAGATAAGCCAGCCAAGTGGGGACTAGCAAAATTAACAAGTCAGTTCTAATAGACTGCAATAGTATTTGTTGGTGGGGGGGAGGGGTGATTGTCCCATCTCTAATTTTGTAGCATGCTGGATGATGTGCTTAATTTTGGACGGGGGGAGGGGGGGGTTATTTTTTCCTAGCTGCATTGGTGTTGTTCTGCACATGCCCAGCCAGTTATTTATTTTTTGGCGTGCTTTTTGTGTGTGAACAGCGCTTGGATATTTCTGGGCATGCTCACTCAGAGAGTGTTTTTATGGGTTAGAAATTGAAGGACATCCTTAACAGGTGTGCCCACTTTGAATTTCAGTCTCTACATTGGGAGAACTTGCATTCTGGGTGTTTCATGGACTGTGCATGTGTTTTCAATTGCCTCATTAGCACACAAACATATGTTATATAAAGCTCACAGAGCATTCGGTCGATTGCCTTAAGAAGAGGCAAGTGTGTGTGTGTGTGTGGGGTAAAATGTACATGTTGTTGTCCTTATCGAGTTTGTAACACATGTATTTTATTTGTTATGTCTTTGCAAAACAAGTGATTGGTTAACTTATGTGGATTGTATATTTTTGGTGTGGGGGAGATATTTTCCCCTGAAATAATTCTGATGTTGTTAATGTGTGTTGTTTGTTCACTTTGATTTAATTGTCTGCTGCATTTTTTTGGCCAAAAATTGCTCAAGATGTTGAGTCTGTAAAGCCCCGTACACACGATCGGTTTGACTGTTGAAAACCGTCCGATGGATGGTTTTCATCAGACCAACCGATCGTGTATGGTACCCATCTGTCTTTTTTCCATCGGTTGGAAAAAATAGAACATGTTTTAAATTTTTCCGATGGATAAAAAACCGATCGAAAACTCAGATCGTCTATGGGCAAGTCCATCGGATCAAAAACCCACGCATGCTCAGAATCAAGTCGACGCATGCTCAGAAGCATTAAACTTCATTTTTCTCGGCTCATCGGAGTGTTTTACGTCACCGCGTTTGGAACGGTCGGTTTTTTGACTGATGGTGTGTGGGCAAGACTGATGAAAAACAGTTTCATCGGATTTCCGATGGACAAATCCATCGGACGAAAATCCATAGGTTATCCGATCGTGTGTACGGGGCTTAACTGTTTCAAATTGACCATGTTTTTTATTTTGCCTTCCCTTTTGTTTTGTTGAACAATAAAATTACATGAAAAGTTTTGATGTTTGTTTTGTGTTTTCTTTGCAACAAATGTGACAGCTGATTGGCATGTCAAAACAAATCAGGTGTGATTTGTCTACCCTGGTGCCTTCATGGTAGTATATGCATGGATTGTATTGTGTGCTGCCATGGAGCGTCACCAGGAAATTAAAAATACAGAGCGGTAAGTATTCAATTTTCCTTTTTACTGCAGTGGTTCTCAGCCTCAGTCCTCAAGTAACCCCAACAGGACATGTTTTGTGAATTTAGCTTATCGAGAATTGCTGTCCAAAAATCAAAACCATTGACTGTGATTTAAAGCACATGTGCAAGATGAAGGAAAACCTGCAAACATGGCTTGTTGGGGGTACTTGAGAAGCACTGATTTAGAGCACTGCACTTAAAAATAGCTCAAGGCCATACAATTCTAATTGTGGGCATTTTGAGGGAAACAAAGTGTTAGAACCTCTGCGTGTGTGTTTTCTTTCTTTTTTTTTTTTTGTAGTTTGGCCTTTGTCTCCTTTTCTTAACATTGGCTTCACTTCCTGTCACACAGCTAAACAGGAAGTGAAGGTAAAACTCTACCAATGGCTTTTCTTGGGGACACACAGATCAATCTAACTAGTGTCCCCATTAACCACTTAAGCCCCGGACCATTTGGTAGCTAAAGGACCAGAGGTGAATTCAGAATTTTGCACTGCGCTGCTTTAACTGTAAATTGTGCGGACATGCAATGTTGTACCCAAACGAAATTTGCATCCTTTTCTTCCCACAAATAGAGCTTTCTTTTAATGGTATTTGATTGCCTCTGCGATTTTTATTTTTTGCGATATAAATGGAAAAATGCCGAAAATTTTGAAAAAAATGATATTTTCCAAAACGTCTTTCAGGACAGCACCCGAGAGATCATGGCTCCTCCTCCTACAGGAAACACCTCATCAATTAATTCTTTAATTGGAGGCCTCCACGTTGCTTCCCTCAGTTTTTTGTGTTTCCTCCAGCCGGAGGAACACCTCTGGTGAGAGCCACGATCTCTCGGGGCTTTCCTGGGAGACAAGGTTCTCAAATCAGTTTTTTTTTTTTTCTAGGAGAGTGATCCTCCCACTTACCTCCTAGAATGGACGGTCCCGTGGGCTCCCTCTCCCTCTTCCGTGCTCGGGGAGAGCCTGTACAGCCCGGGAGGGCTGCCTCCTTTTTCTTCAGAGCGGTGGTTGCTGTACTCTCACCGACCGCTGGCGAAAGCGGCGTGGAGCTCTGCGGCGGCCGCCATTGTTCTGGTGGCCGAGGAGAGCCTCGGCCACGTCCTGTATGGGAAGAGGCAGCACTTCCGGGTCGGCGCGCGCGTCATTTCCGGCCGCAAAGCGCAGAGGGAGAGGGCAGGGTCACCTGGTGCCTTAAAGTTCCGGTTCCAGGTCAGCGCGGCGGCGTTTTTGAATCTGGAACCGGCGTTTTCTCTTCACCACGCATCCGCAGACAGCTATGGATAGCGATGCAGTGGATAAGGGGGCAAGCCAAGGCACCAGCAAGGCTAAGGTAAGGGACTGTGTCCTATTTTACACTGGGCCGCTTTCTCCTGTAGAGAGGGGGGTATTCACCCTTCTCCCCCCTCCATCTCCCCCACCCCCCATCTCCCTGGTGAATATCTAGGGGTCTTTTTGTAAAAGTTGGTGGTGGTGGTGCATGGCTTGCGGGGCACAAGGAAGTTAAAGTGTTTTTTCCTATGTGCACCTGGGTGTATTGATTTGTACTGTGTAACAGTTTTTTCTTAGCGTGGTCCCTGGTTTTTTTCTTTTCTGTTTGTGCAGGCCAAAAGTTCTGCTCAACCAGTGAAGAGAAGGTGCCCTGTCTGCAAGGAAAAGTTAAGCGAGGCTTGGACCAAGTCGCTTTGTGCAGATTGCACTGCAAATGTAGTCAGGGAAGAGTCTCCATCCTTTTGTGGTGATCTAGTATCTACAATTAAGGATGAACTCCGTGCCACCTTTCAAGCTTTTAGGTCAAACCTAAGAGAAGAACCAGGCCCTTCAAGGGAACCTAGGGCTCCGCAGCCTTCTTCAGAACCCCAAGACGGCTCTCAAATATTATTGGGAGGTCCGATAGACGCTTCCCAAGAATCTGCTTCCCTTGCTCCAGATGGAACAGACTCTGAGGAGGAAGAAAATGAAGCAGAGAGCGCTTCTAAGTACAAAATGTCGCTTGAAGAAGTCGCAGGACTTTTAAAAGTAATCCATGCGACTTTGGGGATTGAAGAGGAAAAGAAGGAGCTCTCCCTACATGACCGCATGTATGCAGGTTTGGGTGATCCAAAAAGCCGTGTTTTTCCAGTCCATTCAATAATCTCGGACATGATTAAAAAAGAGTGGTTGGAACCTGAGAAAAAGCCATTTTTTTCCCGGTCTCATAAGAGAAGATTTCCATTTGAGGACAACCCGGATTCCATCTGGAACAAGGTTCCAAAACTGGACTCTGCTTTTTCACAGGTCTCAAAATCAACTGACCTTGCCTTTGAGGACATGGGCATGTTAAAGGAGCCCATGGACAAAAGAATGGATTTGCTTCTTAAAAGGGCTTGGCAGTCTGTGATGAACAATCTAAAACCAGCAATGGCAACAACCTGTGTCGCTAGGAATTTAGAACACTGGATTAACCAGATGAAGGCCCATGTTACGGCGGATTCTCCAAAACAGGAGATTCTGGACTCATTTACAACGCTTTCTGCAGCAGTATCATATATTGCGGATGCTTCAGCAGAATCCATTCGTATGTCAGCCAGGTCAGCGGCTTTGACCAATTCTGCTAGGAGAGCATTGTGGCTTAAAACTTGGCCAGGAGATGCTGCATCTAAAAATAGACTGTGTAGCATTCCCTTTGCAGGGGATTTGCTATTTGGTTCTGAGCTGGAGTCCATTCTTGACCGTACGGCTGACAAAAAGAAGGCGTTTCCGGTCAAAAAACAACAGGTACAGACCCGTAAGCGTTTTTTTCGTCCCCAAAAAGGACAACAGGAAGGAAAAACGCAAACCAAAAGGAAGCAGTGGTCTTCCCAGAAACCAAAAGGTAGGAGTGGAGTGCTCTTCCATCCTCCTGCGACCCCCGGAAAGCCGCAGTGACAATCCACCCCAAGTAGGGGGAAGACTCCAGGAGTTCATTCCCCAGTGGAGAGACATCACTACAAATCAGTATATTGTAAACATGCTCTCCCAAGGATATGTGGTGGAATTCACGGAAGAACCCCCAAAGAGATTCCTAGTGACAAACGTCCCGAGGGATCCGGTCAAGGCACTCGCCATGAAGTCCCTAATTCAGGAACTGATATCCCAGAGAGTCATTGTTCCGGTTCCAACAAGGGAGTTCTTCCAGGGGTTCTATTCTCACGTTTTCCTTGTACAGAAACCTTCAGGAAAGTACCGCCTCATCCTAAATCTAAAAATGCTGAATTTGTCAGTAGAATACAAAAGATTTCGGATGGATTCCATTTTCTCAGTAAGAAGCCTCCTGAGTCAAGGATGCTTCATGGCGTCAATAGATTTGCAGGACGCATACCTCCACATTCCTATTGCTGCCAGATCTCAGAGATATCTGAGGTTAGCACTGAGAGAAGGGAAGAAGGTGGTACACCTGCAATTCAGAGCTCTTCCATTCGGCCTGTCATCTTCTCCAAGGGTGTTCACGAAGGTAATGGCCGAAGCTCTAGCACCCTTGCGTCTAGAGGGAATTTCAGTGATTCCTTATCTAGACGACCTGCTACTGTTTGCCCAAACAAGAGATGGACTTCAGAGAAACTTGGACAGAGCACGTGCCCACCTAGAATCCATCGGATGGATACTAAACCTCCAAAAGTCCAATCTGATTCCCTCTCAGGAGGTGTTATTCCTGGGTTTCCGTATCAACTCTGTGGAGCAAAAGATTTTTCTCCCAGAAGAAAAACGGGAAAAGCTGTTAAAGGTTGTGTCACTCTTACAAACCAGTCAGCTTCTGTCCATCAGGAGGGTCATGTCAGCATTAGGAACCCTGACCTCTTCCATACCGGCAGTACAATGGGCAAAGCTCCATTTCAGGCCACTGCAAAAGTTTCTGTTAAAAATCTGGGATCGCCAGCAGAATTCACTAGATTCACTGGTGAAGATCCCCACCAAAGTAAAGAGGAGTCTCTGGTGGTGGAAGAACCAGGCAAGACTCTCAGCAGGCCTGTTATGGTCCTTTCCAACCCAGGTAAGGCTAACAACCGATGCCAGCTCCTGGGGTTGGGGGGCTCACATGAGCGGTCGTTGGGCTCAGGGATCTTGGTCCACAAGGGAAGCAATGAGATCTTCAAACTGGAGGGAACTAAAGGCGATAGAAATGGCATTATTGTTCTTTGCAGAAGAAGTCCAAGGGCGACATACACAAATTCTGTCGGACAACGCCACGGCGGTGGCTTACATAAACCGACAAGGGGGCACCAGAAGCAGAATACTTCAAGGCCTAGCAGAGAGCATTCTAAATTGGGCAGAGCTCCATACTCAATCCTTGTCCGCGGTCCATCTAAAAGGGACCCTAAACAGGATAGCGGATTTCCTCAGCAGGAACCAGGTGTACGAAGCGGAGTGGCAATTGAATCCAGATGTCTTCAATCTAATAGTGAAGAAATGGGGACAGCCAAGAGTGGATCTCTTTGCGACTCAGGAAAATACACAAATATCTCTCTTTTTTTCCCTGAACAGGAACGAGTCATCTCTGGGGGTAGATGCTCTGGCGCACAGTTGGAATTTTCACCTCAGCTACGCCTTCCCTCCTTTTCAGCTGATTCCGCAGGTCATAACAAAAATCCGGAAAGAGGATACGACAGTAATCCTCATCACTCCCTTCTGGCCCAAGAGGCCCTGGTTTTCGGCTCTTCTACAGATGCAGATCAAACCATACTGGCATCTTCCCGTGAGACAAGACCTTCTGTTACAAGGTCCGCTGTTTCACCAAGAAGTAGAAAAGCTAAAACTCACAGCCTGGCTTCTGAGGAGCAGCTCTTAAGGAGAAAAGGATTCTCGGATAGGTTGGTGGCTACCCTCCTATCTAGCAGAAAGAATGTTACCAGAGCAATATATCACAAAGTCTGGAAAGTCTTTAACTCTTGGTGCACTACATCCGGCAGACCATTAAAGCAGATTTCTTCTATCTTGGAATTTCTGCAAGAAGGAGCAGACAAGGGCCTAGCGATCAGTACCCTAAAAGTTCAGGTTGCCGCACTGGGGGTATATTTTGAGAAATCTATTTCATCAGAACCCCTAGTAAACAGATTCTTTAAAGCCCTCACTCGGGCTAGACCGACAGTGATCAAAAACTGTCCGTCGTGGGACTTATCAGTCGTTCTACAGGCCCTGACCAGGGAACCTTTCGAACCTCTCAATTTAACCTCCCTAAAGCTAATTACTTTAAAAACAATTTTTCTAGTAGCTATTACAACAGCTCGAAGGATCAGTGAGCTGCAAGCTTTATCTATCAGGGAACCATTTTTTTCTATTTTTTCAGACAGAATTGTGCTGAAGACGGATCCTAACTTTTTACCAAAGGTTGCCTCAGTTCAAAATAGAACCCAGGAGATAATACTTCCTACGTTTTGTTCTAATCCGTCGGGTAAGAAGGAAGAAGAATTCCATACCCTGGATGTTAAAAGAGCAGTCTTAAGTTACCTGGAAGCTACTAAAGACTTTAGGCGTTCAGACGCACTATTCATTTTATTTTCCGGAAATAAAAAAGGAAGACAAGCTTCTAGAGGAACCATTGCCAGATGGTTGAGAATGGCTATCTCAGACGCCTATTCCCTTACAGGCCAGGAGAGTCCAGTAAGTATCAGGGCTCATTCTACTAGAGCTTCGGCGGTGAGTTGGGCAGAAAAAGCTGGTGCCACCCCCGAACAAATCTGTAAGGCAGCTACATGGACAAGTCTGACGACCTTTGCCCGTCATTATAGATTAGATCTCATGACGGCTGGGGACCAGGCTTTCGGAAGGAAAGTCTTACAGGCTGTTGTCCCACCCTAAATGGGGTAAGTCTCGATTATCCTCTCGGGTGCTGTCCTGAAAGACGTTTTGGAAAAATGCAAGTTAGACTTACCGGTAACTTGTTTTCCAATAGGCTTTCAGGACAGCAGGATCCCGCCCTTTTTTTATGCTGTGGCTGTAATACTATGTAATAACTGTCGCTTATGTGTTGCAGCTGGGGCTGGAGGTTCTCTACAAACAACTGAGGGAAGCAACGTGGAGGCCTCCAATTAAAGAATTAATTGATGAGGTGTTTCCTGTAGGAGGAGGAGCCATGATCTCTCGGGTGCTGTCCTGAAAGCCTATTGGAAAACAAGTTACCGGTAAGTCTAACTTGCATTTTTCTACTTTTTGTTATAAGAAAAATCAAATAAACTCAATGTTAGTCATACATTTAGGCCAAAATGTATTCAGCCACATGTCTTTAGTAAAAAAAATAAGCGTATATTTATTGGTTTGCGCAAAAGTTATAGCGTTTACAAACTAGGGTACATTTTCTGGAATTTACACAGCTTTAAATTTATGACGGCCTATCTCATTTCTTGAGGTGCTAAAATGGCAGGGCAGTACAAAACCCCCCCAAATGACCCCATTTTAGAAAGTAGACACCCCAAGGAAATTGCTGAGAGGCATGTTGAGCCCATTGAATATTTTTTTTTTGTCCCAAGTGATTGAATAATGACAAAAAAAAAATTTAAAAAAAAATTACAAAAAGTTGTCACTAAATGATATATTGCTCACACATGCCATGGTTATATGTGGAATTGTACCCCAAAATACATTTTGCTGCTTCTCCTGAGTACAGGGATACCACATGTGTGGGACTTTTTAGGAGCCTAGCCACGTATGGGACCCCGAAAACCAATCACCGCCTTCAGGATTTCTAGGCACAAATTTTTGATTTGACTCCTCACTACCTATCACAGTTTCGAAGGCCATAAAATGCCAAAATAGCACAAACCCCCCCCAAATGACCCCATTTTGGAAAGTAGACACCCCAAGCTGTTTGCTGAGAGGCATGGTGAGTATTTTACAGCTCTCATTTGTTTTTGAAAATGAAGAAAGTACATTTTTTTTTCTTTTTTTTTTTCAATTTTCAAAACTTTGTGACAAAAAGTGAGATCTGCAAAATACTCACAACACCTCTCAGCAAATAGCTTGGGGTGTCTACTTTCCAAAATGGGGTCATTTGGGGGGGTTTTGTGCCATCTGGGCATTCCATGGCCTCCGAAACTGTGATAGGCAGTGAGAAGTGAAATCAAAAATTTACACCCTTAGAAATCCTGAAGGCGGTGATTGGTTTTTGGGGTCCCGTACGCAGCTAGGCTCCCAAAAAGTCTCACACATGTGGTATCCCCGTACTCAGGAGAAGCAACAGAATGTATTTTGGGGTGTAATTCCACATATGCCCATGGCATGTTTGAGCAATATATCATTTAGTGACAACTTTGTGCAAAAAAAAAAAAAAATTCTTTTTTCCGCAACTTGTGTCAACATATAAAATATTCCATGGACTCGACATGCCTCTCAGTATATAGCTTGGGGTGTCTACTTTCCAAAATGGGGTCATTTGGGGGGGTTTTGAACTGTTCTGGCATTTTATACACAACATTAGGAAGCTTACATCCACTCTTCTAACCACTTGAAGACAAAGCCCTTTTTGACACTTTTTGTTTACATGAAAACATTTTTTTTTGCAAGAAAATTATGTTGAACCCCCAAACATTATATATATTTTTAAAGCAAAGGCCCTACAGAATAAAATGGTGGGTGTTGCATTTTTTTTTCTACACAGTATTTGCGCAGCGATTTTTCAAACGCATTTTTTGGGGAAAAAATACACTTTTTTTAATTTTAATGCACTAAAACACACTATATTGCCCAAATGTTTGATGAAATAAAAAAGATGATCTTAGGCCGAGTACATAGATACCAAACACGACATGCTTTAAAATTTCGCACAAACGCGCATTGGCGACAAATTACATACATTTTTAAAAGCCTTTAAAAGCCTTTACAGGTTACCCCGTTAGATTTACAGAGGAGGTAAAATTACTGCCCTCGATCTGACCTTCGCGGTGATACCTCACATGCATGGTGCAATTGCTGTTTACATATGACGCCAGACCGACGCTTGCGTTTGCCATTGGGCAAGAGCAGGGCAGGACAGGGGTGCTTTTTTTTTATTTTTATTTTTTATTATTATTAATTTTGCTTTTTTATTTTATTTTTAAATTGTTCCTTCCATATTTTTTTTTTTTTATTGTTATCTCAGGGAATGTAAATATCCCCTATGATAGCAATAGGTAGTGACAGGTACTCTTTTTTTGAAAAAACTGGGGTCTAGACCCTAGATCTTTCCTCTGCCCTCAAAGCATCTGACCACACCAAGATCGGTGTGATAAAATGCTTTCCCAATTTCCCAATGGCGCTTTTTATATCCGGGGGGGGGGACATTCCCTCCCACTGCTTGTAAAAGCAGTCCAGAGGCTAATTAGCCACTAGGATTGCTTTTACATGAAAGCCGGCCGCTGGCTGAAAAGAATGATACCAAGATGATACCTAAACCCGCAGGCATCAATCTGTTATATCTGGTATAACCATTCAAAGTCCAGCAACATACCAGTACGTTGCTGGTCCTTGTTGGACATGTATTGTAATCTTTTTTTTTCATGCAGCCAGTTGGCTGAACGAAAAAAGAGATTGATCGGTGGGTATGCCCACCATTAGAATACCGCCCTTCATCCACCCACTTCTAATGATGGGCATACATGCACCATTTATATATGCCGAAGCATGGGGGCATCCTCCCGCAAAAAAGTTATGCCGCACAAAAATGGTCGGACTTTTCCACGGGCAAGCCTCCGTCGGAATTTCAACCGTATGTACGCGGCATTAGGAGCAAAATCACTCCTCCGCCCCTGCTGCCCCAATGCTTCGGCATATTTGCTTTTTTTTTTTAACTGTGGTGGTGAAATCACCTCCTACAGCACTGGAGTCGCAGGGATCAGGCCTGTCTCTGCGAACGCTGCAGTTATGTGTGTTGTGTTTTGTAAGTGACAGTGATCGATCGATACTGCACTTGGGTGGCCTGGGCTGGACGGAGGGGCAAAACGCAGGTGCTAGCAGGTATCTGGGCTGATCCCGCTAACACTGCGTTTTTGGGAACCCTAAACTGCTGGGGACGCTAGTATAGATCTGATCAGATCAGATATTGATCTGTTCAGATACTATACCACTAAGGGAGGTGTATGCTTCACGCGTGGGTGTTAGCGTTACTGGCACTAACCTGACGCTGCCTGGGGTGTGACGCAGACCCTCTCTGACACTAAAACCTAATTGATATCACCCGCCGGGCGATCAGGGGGTTAAACCTTTATTGGGTTATATACGGCGGGTGCCCTGACACTATAAAAAGCAAACTAACTAACCAGCATCACCCGTAACACTTATATGATGATCACTGGTGAAAGGGTTAACTAGGGGCAATTAGGGGGTTAAAACCTTTATTAGATAATTTATGGGGGTACCTGACGCTAGAAAAACCTGCGGCGAACCTAAAAAAAATTACTGGCTACCGATCTGCATCACCGACGCTAAGACAGCGATCAGAAAAATGATCGCTTAGCGACAGTGGTGATAGGGGGTGAAAGGGTTACCTGGGGGGCGATCAAGGGGGTTAAACCTTTATTAGATAATTTACGGGGGTACCTGACGCTATAAAAACCTGCGGCGAACCTAAAAAAAAAATACTGGCTACTGATCTGCATCACCGACGCTAAGACAGCGATCAGAAAAATTATCGCTTAGCGACAGTGGTGATAGGGGTGAAAGGGTTACCTGGGGGGCGATCAAGGGGGTTAAATTCTTTATTAGATAATTTATGGGGGTACCTTACGCTATAAAAACCTGCGGCGAACCCAAAAAAAATTACTGGCTACTGATCTGCATCACCGACGCTAAGACAGCGATCAGAAAAATGATCGCTTAGTGACAGTGGTGATAGGGGGTGAAAGGGTTACCTGGGGGGCGATCAAGGGGGTTAAACCTTTATTAGATAATTTATGGGGGTACCTGACGCTATAAAAACCTGCGGCTAACCTAAAAAAAAAATACTGGCTACCGATCTGCATCACCGACGCTAAGACATCGATCAGAAAAATGATCGCTTAGCGACAGTGGTGATAGGGGGTGAAAGGGTTACCTGGGGGGCGATCAAGGGGGTTAAACCTTTATTAGATAATTTATGGGGGTACCTGACGCTATAAAAACCTGCGGCGAACCTAAAAAAAATTACTGGCTACCGATCTGCATCACCGACGCTAAGACAGCGATTAGAAAAATGATCGCTTAGCGACGGCGGTGCTAGGGGGTGAAAGGGTTATCTGGGGGGTGATCAAGGGGTTAAACCTTTATTGGGGGGGTTAGGGGGCTACACTGGACCTAAAACTAAATGTAGTGACACTTTTACAGTCACAAATGTCACTGATTGCAGTGATCAGTAAATAAATGGTCACTGCAATCAGTGACACTGTGACTGGGGGCTGGGGGGTGATCTGGGGGGCCTGGGGGGCGATTTATGTGCCTATGTGTGCTGGTGTTAGTGTAGTGTTTGTGCACTAACCTTGATGTCTTCTCTTGTACGGCGCTCGGTATATGTGAGCGCCGCACAAGAGATGACATCACTTCCTCCTGCTTCCTCTGTCTGTGTGTACATTCGACAGACAGAGGAGGCATTTCCATTCGCCGGGAGCGATCGCGGGGGGGTGGCCGGCAACGAACGGCCGTCCCCTCATGTCGGATCGCTCCCCAATGAATTCCGACCGCTCACTGTACAGAAGGGGGGTCCGATTGGACCCACCAAGTGTACAAAGGCAATCACGTACACTGTACGTGATTGTGCCTGTCGGTGCCATTGTGCCGACGTATATATACAGTGAGTGGTCGTTAAGTGGTTAAGCAAATTGCACTCTAGCACTTTGTTGTGTACACCCCAAATCATTGGGTAGTTTGGGGTTTAGTAAAGACAAATCCACTCTGCAGTAAAAGTGTAGCTGCTGAAAATCTGAGGGAAAGTACTGGTGATTGGATGTTACAATCATGTAAAAGCAAAGATGTTTGTTTTTTTTGGCTTGCATGTCCCCCTCAGATATACAGCAAGTGCACTTGTAGTGCAAAGTAGATTTGCCTTTAGTAAATAAACCCCACAGTCCAAACTACCTAATAATAATTTGTGGTGTACCCCGCAATATGCTGGAGTGCAATGTGCATAATGGGGAAAGTATTTAGACTGACCTGTGTCCCCAAGGAAAGACATTGTTAGGGATTTTCCCTCACTTCCTGTGTGGCTATGTGACAGGAAGTGAATTATTTGGAAGGATAAAGTGGCCAAATTATTTAGTTTAACTTTTCAAAGACTCATTCCTAAATTGAATTGTGATGCATGTCAATGGCCCATTTTGACCCTCTTTAATCACTTGAGATCAGCGCTATAACTGATCGATGGCCACAGCATGGTCCTCAATTGCCGGGAGTCCGTCAATAAACGTCCTCCCCTTTGCGTGCGCTGTGGTCACAGAGTCACTGTGACTCGGGTGATGACAGATCCGAGTAAGGGGCCGATCCCTGCCCTTTACCATGTGATCAGCTGTCAGCAAATGACAGCTGATCACGTGATGTAAACAAAAGCTGGATAATGGTTTTTGTTTTCTCCTTGTGCTGACAGCGTGAGCATAAAAAAGGCAATCACCGGCTTATGTGCAAGGGACATGGGGCCCGAATAGGAAGAGGCAATTCTGCATCATCTGTGACAATTACTAGCCCCTGCCAGTGCCACCTATCAATGCCCACCACTGGTGCCAATCAGTGGCACCTAGCAGTGCTGCCAGTGCCTATCAGTGCCCATCACTGCCAACTATCATTGCCACCTAGCAGTGCCACTTCTCACTGCCCACCAGTGCTAAATAGCATTGCCACCTCTCAGTGCCCACCCTTGCCACCTTATCGGTGCCCATCAGTGCAGTCTCATCAGTGTAAATCAATGAAGAAGAAAAATTACCTTTTTTAAAAATATTAACCAGTTTCCTACCGCCCACCGTCAAATGACATCCTTGGCTTTGGGCGGTGACATCTGAATGATGCCTGCAGTTACAGGCATCATTCAGATATCATTCTTTTCAGCCGGTGATTCTGTGCACAATAAAAATGATCATAGTGGCAGTTCCGCCGCTTGATTGTTCTTATAGGCGGGGGACGTCCCCCCCTCTCTTGCCGCCATCCGGTGCTTCTCCGGGCTCTCCCGTGCCATCTGGGGCTCGGAGAACGATTTGGAGATGACTGGTGACCAGATGGTCATCAGTCATCTCTATGACCGTCGGAGGCGCGGGCACGACGTTATGACATCATGCCGTGTTCCCGTATGTTAACCAAGCAGTGATCTTGGCTGTCAGCATGAGATTGGTGATTTTTTTGGAACAATATCATGCTTTCCAGCCTGGAGGAGAGATGCAGGGTCTTATTGACCCTGCATCTCTCCATAAAGAGGACCTGTCACACACATTCCTATTACAAGGGATGTTACATTCCTTGTAATAGGAATAAAAGAGATCCCAAAAAATTTAAAAAATCAAAAAAGAGTAAGAAATACAAAAAAGTAAAAAAACTAAAAGAAAAAAAAAAGAAAAAATGCCCATGTCCCCGGTAGCTCGCGCTCAGAAGCGAACACACACGTAAGTCCCGCCCACATATGTAAACGCCGTTCAAACCACACATGTGAGTTATTGCTGCGTGCATTAGAACGAGTGCAGCAATTCTAGCACTAGACCCCCTCTGTAATGCCAAAATGGTAACGTGTAAAAAAAATTTAAGCATCGCCTAGGGAGATTTTTAATTACTGAAGTTTGGTGTCATGCCATGTGTGTGCGCAATTTTAAAGCGTGACGTGTTAGGTATCTATTTACTCAGCATAACAACATCTTTCACATTATACCAAAAAATTGGCCGTAACTTTACTGTTTTTTAATATTTTTAGCAAACAAAAGGCGTTTGAAAATTTATTGCGCAAATACCGAGCGAGATAAAAATTTGCAATGACCGCCATCTTATTCCCTAGGGTGTCTTCTCCAAAAAAATATATAATGTTTGGTGTTTTGAAGTAATTTTATAGCCATAAATTTATGATTTTTACATGAAGGAGAGAAGTGCCAGAATAGGCCCAGTGCTGAAGTGGGTAAAATATCCATTTATTTATTTTTTAAACTCGGTCTTTTGTATTTATAGAAAAAAAATAAAACTAAAACACAAAGGTGATCAAATAGCACCAAAGCAAGCTCTATTTGTGTGCCAACAAATAAAACATTTTCATTGGGTTACAGTGTTGTATGAGCGCGCAATTGTGATTAAAAGTGCATCAGCGCTGAAATGTAAAACTTGGTCTGGGCAGTGCGCAAGTGGTTAATATAAGGCTACATGCACACGGACGTTTTTCCAGCCGCTTGTTTGAGCATTTTTTGCAGCTTAAAAACATCTCTCCATGTTAGCCTATGGCCTCATGGCCACCATGGCATTTTGGAGCTGTAAATGGCATAGGCGTTTTTAGGCCCCATGTAGACGGGACGCTGGTGCAAAGTGTTCTGAACTAAGGTTGAAAGTGGCATTTAGAAAGGCGCGCTTTGTGGCGTTTGCATGCCGTGTTTTACCAGATTTGCATGTATATGATAAGGAGCCACCCTAAGCTCCAAAAACAGTATTATTTACGATTTTAGCTATTTAGTGAGACCAGAGTGATATGAGCAGCTGAGAGCAGCAGTGTAGTTGTATTTAGGCTGGGTTCACACTAGTGCGACACGACATCTGTCCTACTTTGGATCCGACTTTGCCCTGCGACATGAAGCCGACATATGTCCGACTTTCAATGAACGGGGATCCGACTTGGATCCCCGCCAATAGCAGGCACTGTGTTTGGCATGAATCTTGAGGGGGAACTCCAGGCCAAATTTTAAATAAAAAACCGGCATGGGTTCCCCCTCCAGGAGCATACCAGGCCCTTGGGTCTGGTCTGGATTTGAAGAGGAACCCCTACGCCGAAAAAACAGCGTGGGGGTCCCCCCCAAAATCCAAACCAGACCCTTATCCGAGCACTCAACCTGGCAGGCCGCAGGGGAAGAGGGGGGGACGAGGGAGCGGCCCCCCCTCCCTCCTGAACCGTACCAGGCCGCATGCCCTCAACATGGGGGGGTTTGGTGCTCTGGGGCAGGGGGGGCGACCTGCGGCCCCCCCACCCCAGAGCACCCTGCCCCCATGTTGATGAGGACAAGGGCCTCTTACCCGACAACCCTGGCCGTTGGTTGTCGGGGTCTGCGGGCGGGGGGCTTATCGGAATCCGGGAGCCCCCTTTAATAAAGTGGCCCCCGGATACCGGCCCCCCACCCTATGTGAATGAGTATGGGGTACATCGTACCCCTACCCATTCACCTGGTGGAAAAAAATTGCAATAAAAAAACCACACAGCTTTTAAAGTATTTTTTTGCACAGCTTTGGGTGTCTTCTTCCGACTTCGGGGGTCTCCGGTGTCGTCGCCGCCGCTCTCCGGTTTTCTTCTGCCGGGCCACCGCTAACTTCTTTAGCTCTTTTGCTAGCGGAGGCCCGGTCTTCTCCGTCGCCTTCTCCCCTCTTCTTCTCTCCGGTTCTTCCTTTCTTCTGCCGGCCCCTCCACTAACTTCTTTAGCTCTTTTGCTAGTGGAGGGGCCGGTCTTCTCCGTCGCCTTCTTCTTCTCCCGCTCTCCGGTTCTTCTCCCGGTTCTTCTCCTGCTTCTTTCTTCTGCCGGCCGTCGTCGCCGTCGGCGTCTTCTTCTCTCTTCTCCTCCTTGATGTTGACTCGTCGCTTCCTCTCGCAGTAATGTTAAATTTTCGGTCCGCAGAGATTAATATAGGCTTCTCATGATGTCACAGTCACATGTTCCCATGACGTCACACTCACATGCTCCGGGGCCATGTGCCCCGGAACATGTGACTGTGACGTCATGAGAAGCCTATATTAATCTCTGCGGACCGAAAATGTAACATTACTGCGAGAGGAAGCGACGAGTCAACATCGAGGAGGAGAAGAGAGAAGAAGACGCCGACGGCGACGACGGAGAAGACCGGCCCCTCCACTAGCAAAAGAGCTGAAGAAGTTAGTGGAGGAGCCGGCAGAAGAAAGAAGCAGGAGAAGAACCGGGAGAAGAACCGGAGAGCGGGAGAAGAAGAAGGCGACGGAGAAGACCGGCCCCTCCACTAGCAAAAGAGCTAAAGAAGTTAGTGGAGGGGCCGGCAGAAGAAAGAAGGGGGAGAAGAACCGGATAGCGGGAGAAGAAGAAGGCGACGGAGAAGACCGGGCCTCCGCTAGCAAAAGAGCTAAAAGAAGTTAGCGGAGGCCCGGCAGAAGAAAGGAAGAACCGGAGAGGAGAAGAGGGGAGAAGACGACGGAGAAGACGGGGCCTCCGCTAGCAAAAGAGCTAAAGAAGTTAGCGGTGGCCCGGCAGAAGAAAACCGGAGAGCGGGCCTGCGGCCTGGTACGGTTCAGGAGGGAGGGGGGGCCGCTCTCGTCCCCCCTTTTCCCCTGCGGCCTGCCAGGTTGCGTGCTCGGATAAGGGTCTGGTTTGGATTTTGGGGGGGACCCCCACGCCGGTTTTCGGCTTAGGGGGGGTTCACCTTAGAATCCAGACCAGACCTAAGGGCCTGGTATGCTCCTGAAGGGGAACCCAGGCCGGTTTTTTCATTAAAATTTGGCCTGGAGTTCCCCTTCATGATTCATACCAAACATGGGACAGCGAGGCTGCCGAGGACCAGCGCGATCACATCGCGCTGGACACATTCTCGGCCGGCTAGTCGCCTCTAGGACACCACTTGAGCGGCTGCTGCACGCTCAGGTCGTGTCCAGATCACCTCGCAAAGTCACGCTGTCCCTGTGTCAGCCGGCACACGAGTCACCCGCAAGTCGGATCCGACTTCCCGGGCGACCTCTATTCAAATCAATGGGCTCCCATAGGGAACCATTCATTTTCAATAGAGCGCCGCTGACATTTCTATTTACTATAACAGTGCGCCGCTGCTTCCTGCGCCCCCAGTGAAGGAGTTATCCGGCGCACCAATTAAGGTTAGAACCAGCGCAGCGCACTGTTATTAGTAAATCAGCCCCTGTCTCTCTCTCTCCATCTGTATTTTAACCAACACCACAACACACTACACAAGGCCAACTTCCAGGCCGCCTTATATAGTGTGGGGCGTGTACTAAATCCCCTGAGGCATAATTGGACAAAGTCACCCTGGCTTTGGCCAATTATGGCTCTCCGTTTTTTATGCGCTGTGATTGGCCAAAGCATGCGGGTCATAGTGCATGCTTGGCCAATCATCAGCCAGCAATGTACTGCGATGCCGCAGTGAATTATGGGGCGTGACGCGCCACTCGAATTTGACGCGAACGCCCCATAATGTTCGCAATTCGGCGAACAACCGAACAGGCGATGTTCGAGTCGAACATGGGTTCGACTCGAACTCGAAGCTCATCCCTACACACTACTGAAGAAAAGGTTAAAGCCCTTTCCCATGCCCCTACTCCCCAGAATGTCACACAGCTCAGGTCCTACCTTGGCCTCCTAAATTACTACCACCGTTTCTTGCCGAACCTAGCACACCAGCTCTACCTGTTACATTGCTTACTGGATGCAAGAGCCAAATGGATATGGACAGACAATTGTAAAGAAGCTTTTAGACTTTCTAAAGAACTCATTCTGTCTTCTGAGTTCTGGTCCACTATGATTTAAAGAAACACATCACCTTGGCTTGTGATGCCTCGCCTTATGGACTGGGTGCTGTGCTTTCCCATGTCATGCCAGATGGCACGGAGCGCCCCATTTCTTTTGCCACCGGGTCTTTAACCTCAGCAGAACAAAACTAATCCCAGATAGACAAGGAAGCTTTGGCCATTGTATGGGCCACAGAATTTTTTTACACGTACATCTATGGTCGGGAGTTCACACTTATCACTGACTACAAACTTCCTTTTGTTCCTACTGAACCCTCAGAAAGGAATTTCTACAACAACTGCATCTCGCTTACAAAGGTACGCTTTATTCTTGGAAGCTTATACTTATTCTATCAGATACCGCTCCCATGATGCCCATGGCAATGCAGATGCATTTTCCAGATTGCCAATTGGAGACCACCCACAAAGAGACGTACGCATAGTGGAAATACACAGACCACAATCCTGCATGTCCACCACCCTAATTGCCAGACATACAGCCACAGATCCCTTCCTGTCTCAGATATTCTCATATGTTCAGGCTGGATGGCCAGAGAAAGTTCCAAGTGAATTTCGTCCATACTTTGCCAGAAAATGTGAGCTTGTGACTAATGCTGGTTGCCTACAGTCAGGCAATAGAGTGATTATAGCTCAGTATTTGCAACCAACCATGCTAAGGATACTGCATGAGGGCCATCCAGGTGTGCGCATGAAGCAGCGAGCCCGGAGCTATGTTTGGTGGCCACAAATGGACACGCCAATTGAAGATTATGTGGCTCAATGCAGTGGCGTAGGGTGGGGGGCAGGGGGGCGGTCGCCCCGGGCGCAAAATTTAGAGGGGCGCAGCAGCAGGCGGCAGGTTACCTGCATCTCTTCTCCTGCACTGTGCAGTCTAGGAGACTGTGAGCTCTTCCGCTTCGCTATGAGAAAGAAGTTGTGGTGCAGTCCCGGCTTAGGCTCCAGCGGTGACACTGACACAGCAGTGAGTAAATGAACACTGAAGACCATCCATGATGATCCCAGGGATTGTGACTAGGGTTGTCCCAATACCGATACTAGAATCGGTATCGGTACCGATAACGAGCATTTCCCCGAGTACTTGTACTCGGGGGAAATGCTCCGATGCTTCACCCGATACTTGGGCAGTCAGGGATGATCGGTGCGGTGGGGAGAGTTACAAGCAGTGATCTGCCTGTATACATTTCAATAAAGCCTAAAGCCTGACAGCTTCTCCCCGGACCCCCCCCCTTTTCAGCTGCTTTAGTGAAATTAATACAGCGGTGATCGGTGCTTGCAACTTCCCCCAAAGCCGCACTGATCACCGCTGACTGTCTGTATCTTCCTCCGCGCTGCTGCTATACTCCTCCACGCTGTGTCCCCCTCGGTACTGCTCTCCCCCTCCGCGCTCCGTGTCACCCTCCTGCTGCTCTCCCCCTCGTGCTCTGTGTCCCCCTCGGTACGTGTCACCCTCCTGCTGCTCTCCCCTTCCGTGCTCCGTGTCCCCCTCGGTACATGTCACCCTCCTGCTGCTCTCCCCCTCCATGCTCCGTGTCCCCCTCGGTACGTGTCACCCTCCTGCTGCTCTCCCCCTCCGTGCTCCGTGTCCCCCTCGGTACGTGTCACCCTCCTGCTGCTCTCCCCCTCCATGCTCCGTGTCCCCCTCGGTGCTGCTCTCCCTCTCCGGGGTTCGTTGCCCCCTCCGTGCTGTCCGCACTCCATGTCACCCTCCTGCTGCTCTCCCCCTCCGCGCTCCGAGTCCCCCCACCATGTCCTCCTCCACCCCTCTGTCCTCGATCTGTCAGGATGGAGAGCGGAGGTAGGAGCCACTAAACCCGGCTCCTACCTTTTCGAATGAACAGAGTCAGTGATCACTGACTCTGTTCATTCATATAACTGAAACATCGTAACCTATGTTTACGATGCTTCAGTGTATGAATGGAGAGGAGCCTCCTGTCCATTCATTTTAGATGAGGCTGCAGAGAAAGGGACTGGGGAATCTGTGTCCCTAGTCCCTTTCTCTGTCTCATAGGGGAGATGTCAGGGGTCTGTAAAGACCCCTGAAATCTCACCAAAGCCCCCCAACAGCGCAAAAAAAAGGGAAGAAAAATAAATAAAAAATTGTTTTGTAAAAAATAATAAAAATTAAAATAAAAAAAAACACACTGACACAAGCCACTCCCCCCTTAAAATAAATAAATAAAGCACTGTAAAAAATAAAATTAAAATAAAATAGTAAAAAAATAAATTAAAAAAATACTGACACATGACATTAAAAAAAAGTATCGGTAATCGGTATCGGCGAGTACTTGAAAAAAAGTATTGGTGTTTCTCGACAGGTCACCGGCACTCTGACCCTGCACCGACCACCCCAGGACTGGAAGAAACCGGGGCCAGGAGGAAGAGGATGAGGCATCATCCACACAGACAGAAGCCCCTCCTCACTGGCAGCTGCACGGATATTGTGAGTACTCCCCTACAGAGGAAAGCTCTGTACGGGATGATGGCAGCCGGAGGGGGTCTGAGGCTGAGCTCTGAACTGGAATCTGTGGGAAAGAGAGCTTTGTATTTGGGGGGGAGAGATGTACACAGCGCACCCCCCTCAACCCTGCACGCCGCACACAGCACACCCCCCTGAACCCTGCAAGCCACACACAGCGCACCCCCCCTCAACCCTGCAAGCCCCACACAGCTCACCCCCTCAACCCTGCAAGCCACACACAGCTCACCCCCTCAACCCTGCAAGCCACACATAGCACACCCCCCTCATCCCTGCAAGCCACACACAGCGCACCCCCCTCAACCCTGAAAGCCACACACAGCGCACCCCCTTAACCCTGCATGCCACACACAGCGCACCCCCCAACCCTGCACGCCACACACAGCGCACCCCCCCTCAACCCTGCACGCCACACACAGCGCACCCCCCTCAACCCTGCACACCACACACAGCGCACCCCCCTCAACCCTGCACGCTGTACACAGCGCACCCCCTCAACCCTGCACTCCACACACAGCGCACCCCCTCAACCCTGCACGCCACACACAGCGCACCCCTCTTAACCCTGCACGCCACACACAGCGCACCCCCCTCAACCCTGCACGCCACACAAAGCGCACCCCCCTCAACCCTGCATGCCACACACAGCGCACCCCCTCAACCCCTCACGCTGTGCACAGCGCACCCCCTTAACCCTGCACGCCGCACACAGCGCACCTCTAAACCCGGCATTCGGTACACAGCACACCTCTCAACCCTGCACTCCATACACAGTGCACCTCTGAACCCTGCATTACGTACAAAGCGCATCCCTCAGCCTTGCACTCAATACACAGCGCACTCCTCAACCCTCATTGCTAATAATTAGTTCTAGTTCTTCTTTTCTGTCTATTGGTGGGTCCCGTCACTTCCGCAGTCTGTGGTGTGCAGAAAGTGAGATGATGTGCTGTAACCTTAAGCATCATATCAGTGGGTTGTAATGATGTGCTGTAACCTCTAGCAACCAATCAGTGAGCCGTAATGAGGTGTTGCAATGCCTAGTAACCAATTGGTGAGCATTAATAATGTGCAGTAACCTCTAGCAACCAGTGAGTGGTAATGATGTGCAGTAACCTTCAGCAACCGATCAGTTAAGAGTAATGATCTGCTGTAATCTCTATCAACCAATCAGTGAGCAATAATATTTTTCAGTGACCTCTAGCAACCAATCAGTTTGTCGTAATGATGTGCAGTAACCTCTAGCAAACAATGGGTAAGCGGTAATTATGTGCAGCATCGTCTAGCAACCAATCAGTGAGCAATAATAAGGTGTGTAGTGGACAGTGTAGGAATCAGGTGGGTCAGTGTAGTGGTCAGTATAGCAATCAGATAGGTCAGTTTAGTGGTCAGTGTAGGAATCAGACAGGTCAGTATAGGAATCAGGTAGGTTAATATAGTGGTCAAGTAGGTCGGTGTAGGAATCAGGTTGGTCAGTACTACTGAACTAGCTATAGGGACTCAGAGTGCTAAAAATCCGCGGGTTAGGGGGCGCAAATCTCTTGCCCTGCACCAGGTGCTGACAACCCACGCTACGCCACTGGCTCAATGTCCTGGGTGCTGTCAACCCCAAAAGAAAGGAACCCAGCTACCTTGGCCATGGCCGACAGACCCGTGGTCAAGACTCCATCTTGATTTTTCTGGCTCAATCCAGGGTAAAATGTATTTGATCGTGGTAGATGCACATTCAAAATGGCCGGAGGTTATTTAAATGCCTTCTATTATCTCAGCTGCTACCATTTTAGTCTTAAGGAAGCTCTTTGCTCAATATGGCTTGCCAACAGCCTTAGTCTCGGACAATGGGACTCAATTTACATTGCATGAGTTTCAATCCTTCCTCAGTGGTTTGGGCATCCAACACTACAAGACATCTCCTTATCATCCAGCCTCGAATGGGCTGGCAGAACAGTTTGTGCAGATGTTTAAGAAGCACTTACTGTCCACTCTGGACCAGGTCGAAATGTCAGATGAGAAGCTGCTGGAGTTCTTGACCATGTACCGAAACACAAAACATGCTACTACTGGGCTGTCCCCAGCTTTTCTTATGTTTGGCAGGCATCTCCGCACCAAACTTGATTTAGTTTGTCCACAGGAACAGTCACCAACACTTCCTCCACCAGGCCATCCTGGATTCCGTGCCAGTGATCTCGTATGGTTTCGGAATTACAGAGTTTTGCCTCATTGGCTTCCTGGCAATATTGATGGACCTCTTGGGCGATGAATGTACCTTGTTCGCCTGGAGAATGGCGTTTATGTTCAATGACACCTTTTGCAATTGAGAAAGCGCATTTGCCTGCCAGTAGAAACAAACCCGACCTCTCTTTCTAACCAACCACCAGAGTCTACTCAGGGCTCTACTGGTGACATATGGTATGGTGTCTGGCATGATCTCACAAGTTTACAACCAACCTGAAGCAGTTGGTAACCATATTCCTGAGGAGCCCGGACATGTGCCCGGAGTTGCAGAGACTGATTTGTCTGTTGGACACCCACTGACCTCTCCAGAACCTTTGATAGCCTCTACCCCTCCCAGTGCTGTGCCACTTCGTAAGTCTGCCCGCCAAAGACATCAAACTACTCTTTGGCAAAGCACTGAAATCTTACGGGACACATTGGAGATAAGGAAACAGAGACAAAGGGCTCATAACGTGATGCGGGAGCCACAAAACTGAGTTGGAGATACTACTTGCTATACTGATCTTCTGGCCTTGTTATTTTATGTGTTGAGTATTTTGTTCTCTTGTTATGTTTTTTTACGGGAAAAAGGGAAGGTGTGATGTTTGTGCAGGATCACTGTGACCCTTGACCCTTTTCTCCTGATGCATGCTGGGGGAGGGGCTGTACCAGGAAATCAGTCACAGTGTCTGTGGGACTGGAAGCAGCAGCATGATACATAGAAGGGATTACATCTGGTAATGACAGAGTTGTATTAAGACTCCTCCATGTAAGAAAGTCATCAGGTTTCTGAGTTAGTAATAAACCCTTCCCTGGTTAAGAAGTGAATCCGGCCTGTGTGTAACTTGCTGAGCAGATACTGGCAGCATTGCTAGCAACAACCTGAGAGACCCGGTGTCTAAGGGACATAACAAGTAGCAACTGCAATACGGCTGCCCTGTATTGTGTACTGTGTACACCACCAAAAGTGTAGTAGCAACTGCACTACGGCTGCACTGTATTGTGGCCCTGTACACCACCATAAAAGTAGTAGCAGCTGCACTACGGCTGCACTGTTTTGTGTACTGTGTACACCACCAGAAAAGTAGTAGCAACTGCACAACAGCTGCACTGTATTGTGTACTGTGTACACCACCAGAAAAGTAGTAGCAACTGCACTACGGCTGCACTTTATTGTGTACTGTGTACACCACCAGAGAAGTAGTAGCAACTGCACTATGGCTGCACTGTATTGTGTACACCACCAGAAGTGTAGTACAAACAGTACACCACGGAATGCACTGTAGATCTAGGCTACACTGGATGCAGAGTATATATATTGTGACAGCAGGAAGGTAAAGTCACCTGGTTGCATCCAGGGGGGTAGATATATTTCACCCAGATTCAGGCTTTACGCCGACTTATACAACTAGGTGGAGAGTTGTATAAGGCTAGTGGGCTCATGGATGACTCATACCTCTAGGGAGAGTGTGGGGCGTCGTACAGACAGGGAGTTGATGAGACCAGCTGAAGCTTGTCAGCTCATTTAGGCCTCTATAAGAACTCCCAGCTTCATTAGAGGTTAGCTCATGCCTGGACCCAGACCTGTGTGGACTGTCTAGGGAGAGTGAACCCCTGTGCGGTGAGGCAAAGCCTGTGTGGCTATTTGTTTGGACTTTTACTAAACCAGGGACTTAGGGACTAGGACAGCACCAGGCTGATCCCAGTTGTTAGTTTAGGAAACCTGCATGTTTAGTCAGAGGTCAAACTGACCAGGATTTATTTTGTTTATGTTTCTTTTTGGCTTTGCTGTGTTTTTGTCACTGTACATAGAGAAATAAACCGCACCTTTTGATTTTGAAAACCACAACCTCCGTCTGCTGGCCCTGTTTTTGTGTGGGGAGCCCAACCAGGGGGTCACACACACACCCGCTACCGAGTTAACCCCCTCACAGTTGGTGGAGAACCAGTGGCAGTTTTTTTTAAGCCAGCATGGAGGAGATACTGAAACAGCTGGCTCTAGCAAATGCCAATCAACAGCAGACAAATGCAGGTTTGCAAAGGAGCCTTGCAGCCCAGCAGCAAGCTCATCAACAAGCCCAGCAGCAATCTGAGGCCCGCTTCATAGACCTGTTACAGAAGCAAGAGCAGAGACTACAACAAATGGAAGCAGTAATGCAGCAACGTCCGCAGACCAGTGAGGAAAGCTGTCCCACTAATACCGCGTCCTTTGGGGTGAGTCGTTTATTGACAAAAATGACTGGAGAGGATGATCCAGAGGTATTTTTGACCACATTTGAAAGGACTGCTGAAAGAGAAAAGTGGCCTGAGGAGCAGTGGGCTGGACTGGTGGCTCCTCTGTTAACTGGTGAATCGCAGAAGGCTTACTATGACCTAGAGCCTGACCAAGCAAAAGACTATGTGATGCTAAAAGCTGAAATATTGGCAAGGCTGGGTGTCACCCTGGCTGTCCGGGCTCAGCGTGTGCATAACTGGACTTTCCAGCTTGGAAAACCCCCCAGGTCTCAAATGTATGATCTCATTCACCTGAGCAGGAAGTGGCTACAGCCAGAGACTTTGTCCGCACCGGAGATTGTGGAACGTGTTGTGATGGATCGTTTCTTGAGAGCTCTTCCTACCGCCATTCAAAAGTGGGTAAGCCATGGAGACCCAGAAACGGCCGGTAAACTTGTGGATCGTGTAGAGAGATACTTGGCTACAGAGAACCTGACGGCCTCTTCCAGAGACTCTTGGACTTTCCACCCTAAGACCAGACCATCCCCAGGGGCGGATAAGAGGATTCCAAGGGGTGAGGGTGGAGAGAGTGAGAGGGTGGGAGCTCTACCCAAAGTTTGGCGAGAACAGCCTGGGAAGTCAGGGGCTCAAGAGGCAGCCAAATGGATTGTTTGCTACCGCTGCCGGCAAGCGGGACATATTGCAGCAAATTGCCCGGTTGTGGAGGAACCCATGCAATGTGACTTTCTGATGGACAGACGTCAGTCGCTGTGTGCGACAGTCGCATGCACTGCCATTCGGGGAACTGAGAAACATTTATGCAAAATGTGTATTAATGGTAGAAATGTTGTGGTATTACTGGATTCAGGTAGCCTTGTGACCCTGATAAAGGCTGAATTAGTTAAAACAGAGGTCTCTGGGAATAGCAAGGTAGCTGTTATTTGTGTGCATGGGGACACCCGAGAGTATCCAGTGACTACAGTGTGTTTCGAGACCCCCAAAGGTACCCTCTCTCATCCAGTGGGGTTAGTATCTCAATTACCGCATGATGCCATTGTGGGAAGGGATTTTCCAAAGTTCTGGGAACTGTGGGATGATCCTGAGCCCCCCACTGGTGCCCCTATGTACCAGGAATGTGATAGCCATAACTCCTCTGAGAGTGGTGAGGACTCTCCAGAATTTCCCTTGTCAGTATTGGCAGGGGAGACTCAAGAAACTGGAGAGGAGCCCACCTCCTCAGACGAAAACCTACCGTCTGTGGAGTTTTCTGATCTGGAGGTTCACAGGGAAAATTTTGCCACAGAACAGTTAAAAGACCCCGCCCTAATAAAGGCACGGGAAAACGTAGTGGAAATAGATGGCGAGTTAGTGAACCCAGATAATACCTGCACTTACCCATACTTCAGCGTAGAGAAGGACCTACTGTATCGGGTGGCAAAAAGGGCAGAAGAAACCGTTGAGCAGCTTGTGGTGCCCAAACCTTACAGGAAGTTGGTGTTGGAGTTGGCCCATGGGCACATTCTTGGAGGTCATCTGGGGACAGAGAAAACCCGAGAGAGGGTATTACAGAGATTCTATTGGCCTGGGGTGATGAAGGACATAGAAAATTATTGTTCCTCCTGCCCTGTGTGTCAGAGGTCGGCCCCGATGCCACATTTCCGTAGCCCGCTGGTCCCTCTACCCATCATTGAGGTCCCGTTTGAGAGAATCGCAATGGATTTGGTAGGTCCTATAATCAAGTCCGCTAGGGGGCACCAGTACATATTGGTTATAATGGACTATGCCACCCGTTATCCAGAAGCGATCCCTCTCAGAAATACCTCGGCCAAAACCATAGCCAAAGAGCTATCTCTTGTTTTTAGCCGGGTGGGTATTTGTAAAGAACTGCTTACGGACCAAGGTACACCCTTTATGTCCCGGGTTATGAAAGAGCTGTGTAAATTGTTCAAAGTGACGCAATTGCGTACATCTGTGTATCACCCCCAAACCGATGGGCTGGTTGAAAGATTCAACAAAACCCTAAAACAAATGTTGAAGAAAGTGGTGGATAGAGATGGAAAGGATTGGGACTGTCTACTTCCTTATTTGATGTTTGCTATTAGGGAGGTGCCCCAATCCTCTACGGGATTCTCCCCCTTTGAGTTACTGTATGGGAGACACCCAAGAGGGCTGTTGGATATTGCCAAGGAAACTTGGGAAAGTGAGAGTTCTCCCCACAGGAGTGTGATTGAGCATGTCGCCCTGATGCAAGATCGAATTGCACAGGTAATGCCCATCGTGAAGGAACATTTGGCCCAAGCGCAGTTGGCACAGCAGAGAGTGTACAACCGTGGAGCAAAGACCCGTACCTTTTCCCCGGGGGATAGGATATTGGTACTTGTCCCTACGGTTGAAAGTAAATTCCTTGCCAAATGGCAAGGCCCCTACGAGATAATGGAAAAAGTGAGCGAAGTGAATTACAAGGTCAGACAACCAGGAAGGCGAAAGCCCGAACAGATATATCACGTTAATCTGTTGAAAGCCTGGAGGGATAGAGAGTCCCTAGTCGCAGAAACTTGGTCACCAGCTCAAACTGGTTGCGTGATTCCGGAGGTTGGAATAGCAGCCACCTTGTCACAACCCCAACAACAGGAGGTTAAGGAGTTTGTGCTTCGCAACAAGGAGGTGTTCTCTGAGCTGCCGGGACAAACATCTGGGGTAGAGCATGATATTATTACCCCGCCCGGTGAAAGGGTGAAGTTAAAACCCTATCGGATCCCAGAGGCCCGACGGGAGGCAATACGGGAGGAAGTACAGAAAATGCTGAACTTAGGGGTGATAGAGGAGTCCCAAAGTGATTGGTCTAGTCCCATTGTGTTGGTGCCTAAACCGGATGGGAGCTGGCGATTTTGTAACGATTTTCGTCAGTTGAACAAAGTTACAAAATTTGACACCTACCCCATGCCACGTATAGATGAGTTGATCGACCGGCTGGGAACAGCCCGATACATGACGACTCTTGACCTCACAAAAGGGTATTGGCAAATTCCCCTGGCCAAGTCGGCCAAAGAGAAAACCGCATTTGTAACCCCAGACGGGGCGTTCCAATATAAGAGAATGCCGTTCGGGTTACAGAATGCGCCGGCCACATTCCAGCGGAAAATGGACCAGATACTGAGGCCCCATCGGAAGTATGCTGCGGCTTACCTGGATGACGTAATTGTCCATAGCACAGATTGGGCCTCACATCTGCCAAAAGTGCAAGCAGTCCTAGACTCTATCCGGGAAGCGGGGTTTACGGCTAACCCCAAGAAGTGTACCATTGGGCAGGAGGAGGCCAAATATCTTGGGTACACCATTGGCAGGGGAGTGATAAAACCCCAACTCAACAAAGTCGAGGCCATCCAGAGTTGGCCACGTCCCAACAGCAAGAAGCAGGTACGGGCCTTTCTGGGAATCGCGGGTTATTATCGGCGCTTCATTCCCCACTTTGCTTCTAAGGCTGTGCCCCTAACCAACCTGACGAAAGGGAAAGGGTCGGTCATGATTAAATGGACCCCCGAGGCTGAGGCAGCATTCCAATTCTTGAAACAAGCCTTATGTAGCCAGCCAGTGTTGTACTCACCCGACTTCTCTAAAGACTTTGTCGTACAAAGTGATGCGTCAGATGTGGGGTTAGGAGCAGTATTGTCCCAGGTCTGGAACGGGGAAGAGCACCCAGTCATTTACCTCAGCAGGAAGTTGAAGTCCCATGAGGTAAATTACGCCACGGTTGAAAAGGAGTGTTTAGCGGTGAAGTGGGCTCTAGATTCCCTTCGGTACTATCTGCTAGGTAGGCACTTTGACATGGTTACGGATCACGCTCCGTTAAAGTGGATGGCTCAAAACAAGGAGACAAATAGAAGAGTGAATAGGTGGTTCCTGGCCCTACAGGAATTCAACTTCACAGTAAAGCATCGCCCTGGCGTTCAAATGGGGAATGTGGATGCTTTGTCTCGAGTACATGAATGCCTGATTGCTGGTGTTCCAACCCCAAGGTTAAAACAAGAGGGGGGGGGTATGTGACAGCAGGAAGGTAAAGTCACCTGGTTGCATCCAGGGGGGTAGATATATTTCACCCAGATTCAGGCTTTACGCCGACTTATACAACTAGGTGGAGAGTTGTATAAGGCTAGTGGGCTCATGGATGACTCATACCTCTAGGGAGAGTGTGGGGCGTCGTACAGACAGGGAGTTGATGAGACCAGCTGAAGCTTGTCAGCTCATTTAGGCCTCTATAAGAACTCCCAGCTTCATTAGAGGTTAGCTCATGCCTGGACCCAGACCTGTGTGGACTGTCTAGGGAGAGTGAACCCCTGTGCGGTGAGGCAAAGCCTGTGTGGCTATTTGTTTGGACTTTTACTAAACCAGGGACTTAGGGACTAGGACAGCACCAGGCTGATCCCAGTTGTTAGTTTAGGAAACCTGCATGTTTAGTCAGAGGTCAAACTGACCAGGATTTATTTTGTTTATGTTTCTTTTTGGCTTTGCTGTGTTTTTGTCACTGTACATAGAGAAATAAACCACACCTTTTGATTTTGAAAACCACAACCTCCGTCTGCTGGCCCTGTTTTTGTGTGGGGAGCCCAACCAGGGGGTCACACACACACCCGCTACCGAGTTAACCCCCTCACAGTATATATATATATATATATATATATACACGAGACTGTATATATACATTAAGACACCGCCTGAAGTGTATTAAAAATAGTACACCACAGAATGCACTGTAGATTATGGATTACTGGATACAGAGTATATATATATATATATATATATATATATATATATATATATATATATATATAATATATATATATATATATACACACACACACGCAAGACTGTATATATATATATTTTAATACACCGGCACGCCTGAAGTGTATTAGAAAAAGTACACCACAGAATGCACTGTAGATATAGGCTACACTGGATGCAGAGTATATATATATATATAAATGTATATATATATATATATATATATATATATATATATATATACACGAGACTGTATATACATATATTAAGACACTGCCTGAAGTGTATTAGAAACAGTACACCACGGAATGCACTGTAGATTAAGGATGAGCCAAACAACACCCTACCCCCCCCCGGTTCGGTTCACACCAGAACTTGCGAACAGGCAAAAAATTTGTTCGAACACGTGAACACCGTTAAAGTCTGGGACACGAATATAAAAAATCAAAAGTGCTAATTTTAAAGGCTTATATTCAAGTCATAAAAAGTGTTTGGGGACCTGGGTCCTGCCCCATGGGACATGTATCAATGCAAAAAAAGTTTTAAAAATGGCCGTTTGCTCGGAGTGATTTTTAATAATGCTTAAAGTGAAACAATAAAAGTGAAATATTCCTTTAAATTTCGTACCTGGGGGGGGGGGTGTCTATAGTATGCCTGTAAAGTGGCGCATTTTCCCCGTGTTTAGAACAGTCCTGCAGCAAAATGACATTTCTAAAGGAAAAAAGTCATTAAAAACTGCCTGCGGCTATAATCTATTGTCGGGTCCCGGCAATATAGATAAAACTCATTGAAAAAAATGGCATGGGTTCCCCCCCCCCAGTCCATTACCATGCCCTTTGGGTCTGGTATGAATATTAAGGGAAACCCGGAACAATATTTAAAAAAAATTGCATGGTTGTCCCCCCAAATTCCATACCAGGCCCTTCATGTCTGGTATGGGTATACAGGGGAACCCTGCGCCAATTTTTTTTTTAAATGGCGTAGGGGTCCCCCTCAAAATCCATACCAGACCCTTCAGGTCTGGTATGGATTTTAAGGGGAACCCTGCACCAAAATTACAAAAAAATGGCGTAGAGTTCCCCCCAAAAATCCATACCAGACCCTTATCCGAGCACGCAACCTGGCAGGCCACAGAAAAAGAGAGGGGGACGAGAGAGTGCCCCCCCTCCTGAACCGTACCAGGCCACATTCCCTCAACATGGGGAGGGAGGATGCTTTGGGGTTTGACCCCCAAAGCACCTTGTCCCCATGTTGATGGGGACAAGGGCCTCATCCCCACAACCCTTGCCCGGTGGTTGTGGGGGTCTGCGGGCGGGGGGCTTATCATAATCTGGAATCCCCCTTTAACAAGGAGACCCCCAGATCCGACCCCCCATGTGAATTAGTAACGGGTACTTTGTACCCCTACCATTTCACCAAAAAAGTGTCAAAAATTGTAAAAAAGACAAGAGACAGCTTGGAACAAGTCCTTTATTAAAAAATAAAAAAAATAAAAATGTCCAGCGATGTCCATCTTCATCTTCTATTCCGCCGCCGATGCAGAAAAAACAGCTCTGCCTCCATGGGCGGCTCCCGCCGACTGACGTGTCTCTTGCTTTGACAGCTGTTATATAGCTGAGGGCGGGGCCACCCGGTGACCTGAAGGGCCTGGTATGGAATTTGGGGGGACCCCCACGCAATTTTTTTTTAATTTTGGTTTGCCGTTTTTTTCAATGAGTTTTATCTATATGGTCGGGACCCGACAATTCAATGTGCCAATTTACAGGCATACTATAGACACCCCCCAGGTACGAAATTTAAAGGAATATTTCACTTTTATTGTTTCACTTTAAGCATTATTAAAATCACTGCTCCCAAAAAAAAGGCAGTTTTTAAAACACTTTTTTTGCATTGATACATGTCCTCTGGGGCAGGAACTAGGTCCCCAAACACTTTTTATGACAATACCATGCATGTAAGGCTTTAAAATGAGCACTTTTGTTTTCTCCCATAGACTTTTAAAGGGTGTTCCGCGGCTTTCGAATTTGCCACGAACACTGCAAATTGTTCGCTATTCAGCGAACAGGCGAACACTAGGGATGAGCTTCGAGTTCGAGTCAAACTCATGTTCGACTTGAACATTGCCTGTTCACCCGTTCGGCGAACAGCGAACAATTTGGGGTGTTTGCGGCAAATTCGAAAAGCCGCGGAACACCCTGTAAAATCTATGGGAGAAATCGAAAGTGCTAATTTTAAACACTTATATGCAAGTTATTGTCCTAAAAAGTGTTTGGGGACCCGGGTCCTGCCCCAGGGGACAGGTATCAATACAAAAAAAAGTTTTAAAAACTGCAGTTTTTTTGGGAGCAGTGATTTTAATAATGCTTAATGTGAAACAATAAAAGGTAAATATTCCTTTAAATTTCGTACCTGGGTGGGGGGTGTGTGTATAGTATGCCTGTAAAGCAGTGCTTGTTTTTAGAACAGTCTCTGCACAAAATGAATTGCCAGTCCTGGCAATACAGAGAAAAGTCATTAACCACTTCCCTACTGTGCACGAAAACCCCCTTCCTGCCCAAGCCATTTTTCAGCTTTCAGCGCTTTCACACTTTGAATGACAATTGCGCGGTCGTGCGACGTGGCTCCCAAACAAAATTTGTGTCCTTTTTTTCCCACAAATAGAGCTTTCTTTTGGTGGTATTTGATCACCTCTGTGGTTTTTATTTTTTGCGCTATAAACAAAAGAAGAGCGTCCAGTTTGGAAAAAAAACACTATTTTTTACTTTTTGCTATAATAAATACCCATTTTTTTTTTTAAATAAAATTTTCCTCAGGTTAGGCCAATACGTATTCTTCTACATATTTGTGTTTTTTTCAATTTTTTACACTTTCTTTGGGAAATGGTAGGGGTACAATGTATCCCATTACCAATTCACATAGGGGGGCTGGGATCTGGGGGTCCCTTTTGTTAAAGGGGTCTTCCAGATTCTGATAAGCCCACTGCCCGCAGACCCCCACAACCACTGGGCAAGGGTTGTGGGGATGAGGCCCTTGCCCCCATCAACATGGGGACATCCTCCCCATGTTAAGGGCATGTGGCCTGGTACGGTTCAGGAAGGGGGGCCCTCTCTCGTCCCTCCTCTTTTCCTTAGGCCTGCCAGGTTGCGTGCTCGGATAAGGGTCTGGTATGGATTTTTGGGGGGAACCCCACAACATTTTTTTTTAAATTTGGCGCGGAGTTCCCCTAAAAATCCATAGGATATTTGGGGGGAACCGCACGCCATTTTTTTTAAATTTGGCGCAGGGTTCCCCTTAATATCCATACCAGACCTGAAGGGCCTGGTAATTGAATTTTGGGGGACCCCCACGCATTTTTTTTTATCAATGACTTTCAATTACTTTTCTCTGTATTGCCGGGACCGGCAATTCATTACAGCCGCGAGCCGCGAGTACTTTTAAATGACTTTTTTTCCTTCAGAAATTACATTTTGTTCAGAGACGGGATACAAGCACTGCTTTACAGGCATACTATATACACCGAAACAATGAAGTGTATAAGACAAATGACATATGATGTGAAAAAGTGAATAAACACCTTTGGGATAAAGTGTACCAAAATATACACAAGCACATAAATATAAATAATACAAGACAATTTAGTGTAAAATGAAATGTTCACAAAAGTCCATAGGAGCAGTGGAAAAAAAGCAGTACAAAAAATGAAAAATTAAAAGATTGAAGAGAAACAAATCTTCTTGAAACTTTTCCTTCCAGCAAGTAAGAAACAATGCTTATCAGATAACAGATGTCTCCTTACCAAAATGGATGGACCCCCGTAACAGAGGTCATACGAGCTCAACACATAGGATTCACTCCAAAGATCATCCTCCAAATTCCTCCTTCCATAAGAATGCGGCCGATGAAGTCTTTCCAAGGTATAGAAACCATATATCACCGCTCACACATTTAAGGAATTGGTTGGGCAAAAATAATAAAAAACTTCATGGTGCAGCAAGTTTCATATAAAAGGAAACTATTTATTGATAGCTGACATTCGAAGATAAAAGACAAAGTGCCATTTGTTTGCTAAAGCAGTATAACAAACTCCATGAATAAAAACAAACGCCAGCCAGCTGAAGTGTGGTGATGTCAGAATCCCACTTTATCCCAAAGGTGTTTATTCACTTTTTCACATCATATGTCATTTGTGACATACTGGGGCTGATTTACTAATAACAGTGCGCTGCGCTGGTTCTAACCTTAATTGCTGCGCCGGATAACTCCTTCACTGGGCGCAGGAAGCAGCGGCGCACTGTTATAGTAAATAGAAATGTCAGCGGCGCTCTATTGAAAATGAATGGTTCCCTATTCAATATATGATTGTCTATATGAAGGTTTTCTATTTGTGTGTGTGTGTTTTTTGTTTGTTTTTGTTTTTTCTTCTGTTGGTTGAACTGGATGGTCTTTTTTAAACCAGATCAACAATGTAATTATGTAACGTGATTTAGTGTTTTCACTTTCATCCTCATTTTACACTTTAATAAATAAGGACGATTATGCAGTCTACATGATAACTAATGTCACTTCCATATATTCAAGAAAATATTACACATACATCTAGCAAATTGTTAGAATTAGAGTTGAGCGGACACCTGGATGTTCGGGTTCGACGGGTTCGTACGAACTTCGGAAAAAAGTTTGGGTTCGGGACCGAACTTTAACCCGAACCCGAACCCAAACCCCATTGAAGTCAATGGGGACCCGGACTTCTAAGGACTAAAAAGGCTCTAAAAAAGTAATGGAAAGGGCTAGAGGGCTGCAAATGGCAGCAAAATGTTGTTAAGAGCATGGCAAGTGCTCTGCAAACAAATGTGGATAGGGAAATAACTTAAAATAACATAAAAAAAATTAAAAAATATGCTGGAGGCCCCCTTTTCAGCAGAAGAGGTACGGGAAGTCATTAAGAACCTCAGAAACTCAACGGCACAATGCCACACATATGGTGGAAATGCCCCAGAATACGCCCTTTCTGGAATAAATTATTCAATTTAATGGATAAGCTAGTGGGAAAATAAAATACTTTGAAATAAAAATGTAGCGGGGTGCTAAATTTAAAGGAAGTGTTTGAGTGGTAAATAGGCTCAAACACCCTAATTCTGTAGGATTCATGGACCATTTTGTCCTCGGGGGACAGTATTGGTGTGCAGTTCCCTGCGGCCTACAGGTGGCTCTGCCATGGTAGGCTAGGGTTGAACCGCCGATACAGTGCTGTGCCTTTTGTGTCCCCTCTTGGCAGTAGTACAGCGGGGCGGGGAACCTGCTGTGCATGCCGGGAGAGCATATAAAAGGGGCAGACCTTTGGCCTGGGGGCTGATGTCCAGTGGGGTCCACGCCCAGGTGCCTTCGGCCTGGGTGCATGTGTTCCTGTTCCATCTCGGGTACCTTTAGCCCGGGGTGAGGTACTATCCTGGTGTTCCTGCTGCCCTGGGTATGGAGGCCTAGGTGCGGGAGTAAAGCCTGGAGTCCAGAGCCTTCGTCTGGAGTCCGCTAAGGGTCGTGGAGTCTTTGGGTGCCATCTCGTGTAGGGGACCATGTTCCAGGGAAGGGAGGATCATTCTGATGGCCTTATTCAGAGGCCTTATTCACCCGGCCTGTGGCAGGGGCCTTATACACCCTGGTCTGTGGCAGAGACCAAAGTTCTCCAGGTCCGTGGCAGGGGCCTTGTACACACTGTCTGTGGCAGAGACCAACCTCAAGGTCTGTGGCAGAGACCGTGCACCTAAAACTGTTTGAGAAACCTAAGCAGTGAAGTGAATGTGCTACGTTTGTGCCTGGACCTCCTCCACACCTTCAGCTGTCCTGTTTCTTTGCTCTAACCTTTTCTATCCGAGTAGAGTTTATTATGCCATGAGAGAATAAGAGTTGTAATTTCAGCTGGTGTGGACATTGACTTTACTGGGAATTAAAGGACTTGCCTCTACCTACAGTAGAGGTGAGAATCATCCTCTGGAGGAGTTTTGACTCCGGCTGTGGACACGGCCCGTCAAGTACACCGCTCAACCTCTTTATATAGGAGGGTACGGGCTGGTAGTGCGGTGTGCCTTTCTCCCTCCTGTGAGGAGCCAACAAAATAAAGGCAGGTAAGGGGGAAAGGATCTGTGCGCTACAAAAAAATAAAATAAAAATTATAATCTTGACCTAGGAGGACGAGGTCCATATGGAGTAGGAGGTTGAGGTGGCGGTGGATGTGGCTGTGTAGGTGGAAGCGGCGGTGGAGGAGGACAAGGTAGCCAACACTGGTTCAAAAATACAACAATGGCTGGGTAAGGCCGGTGATGTGTCGAATTCTGTCCCCCGTCAAATAGTGTCCACCCTGTACTGCGCTTGCTCAGTATGTAGGACAAGGGGATTTCGAAAATCTCCCAAGACGAACGGCGCCTGCGTGGTGAGTTCAGGTGAAGGCCACACCATCCGTGGTTCAAGCCGAGCCAAGTGAGGCCGTGCCCGAAGAGTGGCGAACGAACCGAGCCTGTGAGGGGCCCTGTTACTATGTGCTACCGTATGTTCACTTGGATGGTGGGGCTTGAACCTGCACTCACTGCGCAGGTGCCGTTCATCTTCGGAGATTTTGTGAATCTCCTTGTCCTCTGTACTGCGCAAGCGCTGCGCCTTCGCAGTATGGGCCGGACACAATCCGATGGCCGGACAGTTTTTGTCACAACACCGGTATACATGTCTATTCTGCAGAAGGTATGGACAAGTCCTGTGGGATCCATGCCTGGTTCATTTTAATGAACATGAGCTTGTCCACATTGGCTCTGGACAGGCGGCTGTGCTTGTCTGTGATAACGCCCCCTGCCGTGCTAAATACACGTTCAGATAATACACTGGCTGCAGGGCAGGCCAGCACCTCCAAGGCATAAAGGGCAAGCTCAGGCCATGTGCCCAATTTGGAGACCCAGAAGTTAAAAGGGGCAGACCCGTCATCCAGTACGTGTAGGCCTGTGGACACATACTGCTCAACCTTGTTGGTGAAATGCTGCCTCCTGTTAAGACATTCCATCTCAGCTGGTGGTACTGGTTGTTGTGGCGTGCTGACAAAACATTTCCACATTTCAGCCATGCTAACCCTGCCTTCTGAGGTGCTGCCGGTGCCCCGGCTGCGTTGGCGACCTCTTCCTCCTCCTCTGCCTTCGCCTTGTGCTTCCACCGTACGCCCGCTGTCAGGTGGGAATGCCACCAGCAGCGCGTCTACCAGCGTGCGCTAGTACTCGCGCATCTTACGATCCCGCTCCAGTGAGGGATCTAAGGATGGTACGTTGTCCTTGTAACGGGGATCCAGCAGGGTGGCCACCCAGTAATCAGCACCAGTTAAAATGTGGGCAACTCGGCGGTCATTGCGGAAACACTGCAGCATGTAATCGCTCATGTGTGCCAGGCTGCCCAGAGGCAAAGAAAAGCTGTCCTCTGTGGGAGGTGTATCGTCTGTGTCCTCTGTATCCCCCCAGCCACGCACCAGTGATGGCCACGAGCTGGTCTGGGTGCCACCCTGCTGTGAAAATGGCTCCTCCTCCTCCTCCTCCATCTCCTCCTCCACCTCATCATCCTCCAGAACTGTGCCCTTTCTGCCGGACAATTGTGTACCTGGCGTTTGTTGGTGCAGGAACCCACCCTCGTAGCCACTTGTGAAAGACTGCCCTGAAAGCCTTTGAAATGATCCCGCTTCCTCCTCCTCCTCCTCATCCTCCTGTGCCACATCCTCTTCCATCATCGCCCGGAGCGTTTTTTCAAGGAGGCATAGAACTGGGATAGTAACGCTGAGAACGGCGTCATTGGCACTGGACATGTTGGTGGAGTACTCGAAACAGCGCAACAAGGCACACAGGTCTCGCATGGAGGCCCAGTTATTGGTGGTGAAGTGGTGCTGTTCCGCAGAGCGACTCACGCGTGATTGCTGCAGCTGAAACTCCACTATCGCCTGCTGCTGCTCGCACAGTCTGGCCAGCATGTGCAAGGTGGAGTTCCACCTTGTGGGCACATCACATATGAGGCAGTGAGCGGGAAGGCCGAAGTTACGCTGCAGCGCTGACAGGCGAGCAGCAGCAGGGTGAGAACGCTGAAAGTGCGCGCACACATAGCCCGCACTTTCTGCAGCAGCTCTGGCATATTGGGGTAATTTTTAAGGAACCTCTGGACCACCAAGTTCAGCACATGCGCCAGGCAAGGGATGTGCGTCAAACCGGCTAGGCCCAGAGCTGCTACGAGATTTTGCCAATTATCGCACACCACCAGGCCGGGCTTGAGGCTCACTGACAGCAACCACTCATTGGTCTGTTGTTCCATGTCCCTCCACAACTCCTGCGCGGTGTGGGGTTTTTCCCCCAAACAGGAAAGTTTTAAAACTGCCTGCTGTCGTTTACCCCTGGCTGTGCTGAAGTTGGTGGTGAAGGTGTTACGCTGACCGGATGAGGAGGCGGTAGAGGATGAGGAAGCGGAGTAGGAGGAGTTAGCAACAGGAGGCAAACTGAAGCTCCTGCAATCCTCGGTGGTGGAAGGACATGCGCCAAACTGCTATCTGCCTCAGGCCCAGCCGCCACTGCATTTACCCAGTGTGCTGTTAGGGAGATATAACGTCCCTGACCATGCTTACTGGTCCACGCATCCGTAGTTAGGTGGACCTTGCCACAGATGGCGTTGCGCAGTGCACACCTGTTTTTGTCCCCCACTTGGTTGTGCAGGGAAGGGATGGCTCGCCTGGAAAAGTAGTGGCGGCTGGGCACGACGTACTGTGGGACAGCCAATGCCATCAGGCTTTTAAAACTCTGCGTCTCCACCAGACGGAATGACAGCATTTCAAAGGCCAGGAGTTTTGAAATGCTGGCATTCAGGGCCAGGGATCGCGGGTGGCTAGGAGGGTACTTCCTCTTCCACTCCAATGTTTGGGAGATAGAGAGCTGAACGCTTCCATGGGACATTGTGGAGATGGTTGGTGACCCAGGTGGTAGTGTTGCTGGCAGATCCTCTGTTTGCGGGGTGGCAGGTGCCACTGTCACTACAGAGGTGGATGAAGAGGCCGAGACTGCAGCAGAAGAGGAAGCAGGAGGAGCCAGAGACCTTTCTTGGTTTTTGAGGTGTCTACTCCACTGCAGCTCGTGCTTTGCACTTAGATGCCTGGTCATGCAGGTTGTGCTCAGGTTGAGAACGTTTATGCCTCGCTTCAAGCTCTGATTGCACAGCGTGCAAACCATTCGTGTCTTGTCATCAGCACATTGTGTGAAGAACTGCCACGCTAGGGAACTCCTTGGACCTGGCTTTGGTGTGCTCGGTCCCTTGCTGCGTTGGGCAGTAGCAGACATACTGTCTAGGGGACGGATGCTCCGCTTTTGCACCCTGCTCCCTCTTCTGCTGTGCTGGTGGCTCTGTGCGACCACTAGACATGTGCACACTGAAATATTTCATTTCGGAATTTCGTTTTCGTCCGAAAAATCAATTTATTAAGTTACTCCCGAAATTCGTTTTTATTTATTTGTTTTTCGTAAAAAATTGCATTCGTCCGAAAATCTGAATTAATTAAGGTCGAATCTGTCATTGAAGGCTTATGGTGTCTGTCGAATGTTCAAAGAAGATTAGACGGAGCAGCGAAACTGTACGACTCTGCAATCATACATTTCCGGTCGAATGTTCCGCCCACAAGCAGTGATCTTTTCTCTCTATGTCGAATCTTTTCTCTCTATAATAACGAATCTTTTCTCTCTATAATGTCGAATCTTTTCTCTCCTATGTCGAATCTTTTCTCTCCTATGTCAAATCTTTTCTCTCCTATGTCGAATCTTTTCTCTCTATAATGTCAAATCTTTTCTCTCTATAATGTCAAATCTTTTCTCTCTATAATGTCAAATCTTTTCTCTCTATAATAACGAATCTTTTCTCTCTATAATGTCGAATCTTTTCTCTCCTATGTCGAATCTTTTCTCTCCTATGTCGAATTTTTTTCTCTCCTATGTCAAATCTTTTCTCTCTATAATGTCAAATCTTTTCTCTCTATAATGTCAAATCTTTTCTCTCTATAATGTCAAATCTTTTCTCTCTATAATGTCAAATATTTTCTCTCCTATGTCGAATCTTTTCTCTCCTATGTCGAATCTTTTCTCTCCTATGTCGAATCTTTCCTCTCCTATGTCGAATCTTTCCTCTCCTATGTCGAATCTTTCCTCTCCTATGTCGAATCTTTCCTCTCCTATGTCGAATCTTTTCTCTCCTATGTCGAATCTTTTCTCTCTATAATGTCGAATCTTTCCTCTCCTATGTCGAATCTTTTCTCTCCTATGTCGAATCTTTTCTCTCTATAATGTCAAATCTTTTCTCTCCTATGTAGAATAATCTTGGACTAATACAGTTAAGGTTAGGCACATTCGACCACAGGTTCGATAGACACAGATTGTTATTGTCAGCGTCACGTCGAATCTCCTATCTATATCGAACTGTTGTAGCAACGAAAACGAAAATAAAGCATTTGTTTATGTCGGATCTTTCGGTTTTCGGATTCTGTGCTTTCGTTTTCGTTTGTTAAAACGATAACGAAAATAGCTGAAATTCGGACGAAAATGCATTCGGACAAAAACGAATGCACATGTCTAGCGACCACCGCCTCTTCCTCCAAACTACACTGGTCACCTGCATAACGTTGATTCCATGTGGGGTCGAGGACCTCATCGTCCTCCACATCATCTTCCACCCAGTCTTCACCCCTGCCCTCCTTTTCTGTCTGCACAATTGCGAAAGCAGCAGCAGTTGGCACCTGTGTTTCGTCATCATCCGAGACGTGCTGCGATGGTCCTCCCATGTACTCATCATGAAACATAAGTGGTTGGGCATCGGTGCACTCAATCTCTTCCACTTCTGGGGCAGGGCTAGGTGGATGGCCCTGGGAAACCCTGCTAACAGAGTCATCGAAAAGCAAAAGAGACTGCTGCATGATTTGGGGCTCAGACTGCTTGGCTGATTTGCAAGGGGGTGAGGTGAAAGACTGATGGACATGGGTTTCAGGTGCCAACTCTGATCTTTCATCAGAAGAGAGGGTGGGAGACAATGTGAAGGAACCCGAGGCACTGTCAGCAACCCAATCTACTATCGCCTGTACTTGTCCTGGCCTAAACATTCGTACAGCCTCATTAGGCGCGACAAAATACCGCCGCAGGCTCGGTCACCTACTCGCACCTGAGGAAGGTGTTTCACTTGTGCGTGTATCTGGCACAGATCCACCACGTCATCTCCCTGCAACAGGAGCTCCACCAGCAGCACCACGACCGGGGCCACCACGTCCCTTTGACCTTCTCCTCATATTTTCCAAATTTAGGATCTTGCCCTAAATGGGTGTTTTTGGAAGAGCAGAACACACCCACAGTACGTAACCGCTGAATCGCACAGCTACAGAACTGCAGAAAATGCTATTCCAAAAAAAATTGTTTTTTTTAGTATAGCACAGTAGAAGAAAACTATATAGAAATTGTTTATTTCTCACACCTCCACATATGTATAACACACTGCAAAATATTTTTTGTGGCCCTAAATGGCGTTTTTTGGAAGACCACAACACACCCACAGTACGTAACCGCTGAATCGCACAGCTACAGAACTGCAGAAAATGCTATTAAAATTTTTTTTGTTTTTTTAGAATAGCACAGTAGAAGACAAATATATAGAAATTGTTTATTTCACACGCCTCCACATATGTATAACACACTGCAAAATATTTTTTGTGGCCCTAAATGGCGTTTTTTGGAAGACCACAACACACCCACAGTACGTAACCCCTGAATCGCACAGCTCCAGAACTGCAGAAAGTGCTATTCAAAAAAAATATTGTTTTTTTTTGTATAGCACAGTAGAAGACAAATATATAGAAATAGTTTATTTCACACGCCTCCACATATGTATAACACACTGCAAAATATTTTTTGTGGCCCTAAATGGCGTTTTTTTGAAGACCACAACACACCCACAGTAAGTAACCGCTGAATCGCACAGCTACAGAACTGCAGAAAATGCTATTAAAAAAAAATGTTTTTTTTTTAGTATAGCACAGTAGAAGACAAATATATAGAAATGGTTTATTTCACACGCCTCCACATATGTATAACACACTGCAAAATATTTTTTGTGGCCCTAAATGGGTCTTCTTGCAAGCGTACATTAACCACTTAACAACCGCTCACTGTATATATACGTCGGCACAATGGCACCGACAGGCACAATCACGTAGAGTATACGTGATCGCCTTTGTACAGTTGGGGGGTCCAATCGGATCCCCCTTCTGTACAGTGAGCGCTCGGAATTCATCTGGGAGCGATCCGAGATGGGGGGCGACCGGTCGATTCCGGCCACCCCCCCGCGAACGCTCCTGGCGAATGAGAATGCCCCTCTGCCTGTGTAATGTAAACACAGGCAAAGGAAGCAGGAGGAAGTGATGTCATCTCTTGTGCGGCGCTCACATATACCGAGCGTCGTACAAGAGAAGACATCAAGGTTAGTGCACAAACACTACATTAACACCAGCACACATAGGCACATAAATCGCCCCCCCCTGGCCCCCCCAGATCACCCCCCAGCCCCCAGTCACAGTGTCACTGATTGCAGTGACCATTTATTTACTGATCACTGCAATCAGTGACATTTGTGACTGTAAAAGTGTCACTACATTTAGTTTTAGGTCCAGTGTAGCCCCCTAACCCTCTCTAATAAAGGTTTAACCCCTTGATCACCCCCCAGATAACCCTTTCCTCCCCTAGAACCGCCGTCGCTAAGCGATCATTTTTCTGATCGCTGTCTTAGCGTCGGTGATGCAGATCGGTAGCCAGTAATTTTTTTTAGGTTCGCCGCAGGTTTTTATAGCGTCGGGTACCCCCATAAATTATCTAATAAAGGTTTAACCCCCTTGATCGCCCCCCAGGTAACCCTTTCACCCCCTATCACCACTGTCGCTAAGCGATCATTTTTCTGATCGCTGTCTTAGCGTCGGTGATGCAGATCGGTAGCCAGTAATTTTTTTTAGGTTCGCCGCAGGTTTTTATAGCGTCAGGTACCCCCATAAATTATCTAATAAAGGTTTAACCCCCTTGATCGCCCCCCAGGTAACCCTTTCACCCCCTATCACCACTGTCGCTAAGCGATTATTTTTCTGATCGCTGTCTTAGCGTCGGTGATGCAGAGCGGTAGCCAGTAATTTTTTTTAGGTTCGCCGCAGGTTTTTATAGCGTCGGGTACCCCCATAAATTATCTAATAAAGGTTTAACCCCCTTGATCGCCCCCCAGGTAACCCTTTCACCCCCTATCACCACTGTCGCTAAGCGATCATTTTTCTGATCGCTGTCTTAGCGTCGGTGATGCAGATCGGTAGCCAGTAATTTTTTTTAGGTTCGCCGCAGGTTTTTATAGCGTCAGGTACCCCCATAAATTATCTAATAAAGGTTTAACCCCCTTGATCGCCCCCCAGGTAACCCTTTCACCCCCTATCACCCCTGTCGCTAAGCGATCATTTTTCTGATCGCTGTCTTAGCGTCGGTGATGCAGATCAGTAGCCAGTATTTTTTTTTAGGTTCGCCGCAGGTTTTTATAGCGTCATGTACCCCCATAAATTATCTAATAAAGGTTTAACCCCCTTGATCGCCCCCCAGGTAACCCTTTCACCCCCTATCACCACTGTCGCTAAGCGATCATTTTTCTGATCGCTGTCTTAGCGTCGGTGATTCAGATCGGTAGCCAGTAATTTTTTTTAGGTTCGCTGCAGGTTTTTATAGCGTCAGGTACCCCCATAAATTATCTAATAAAGGTTTAACCCCCTTGATCGCCCCCCAGGTAACCCTTTCACCCCCTATCACCACTGTCGCTAAGCGATCATTTTTCTGATCGCTGTCTTAGCGTCGATGATGCAGATCAGTAGCCAGTAATTTTTTTTAGGTTCGCCGCAGGTTTTTATAGCGTCCAGCCCAGGCCACCCAAGTGCAGTATCGATCGATCACTGTCACTTGCAAAACACAACACACATAACTGCAGCGTTCGCAGAGACAGGCCTGATCCCTGCGACTCCAGTGCTGTAGGAGGTGATTTCACCACCACAGTTAAAAAAAAAAGCAAATATGCCGAAGCATTGGGGCAGCAGGGGCGGAGAAGTGATTTTGCTCCTAATGCCGCGTACATACAGTCGAAATTCCAACGGAGGCTTGCCCGTGGAAAAGTCCGACCATGTGTGTGCGGCATAACTTTTTTGCGGGAGGATGCCCCCATGCTTCGGCATATATAAATGGTGCATGCATGCCCATCATTAGAAGTGGGTGGATGAAGGGCGGTATTCTAATGGTGGGCATACCCACCCGATCAATCTCTTTTTTCATTCAGCTAACTGGCTGCATGAAAAAAAAAGATTACAATACATGTCCAACAAGGACCAGCAACGTACTGGTATGTTGCTGGACTTTGAATGGTTATACCAGATTGATGCCTGCGGGTTTAGGTATCATCTTGGTATCATTCTTTTCAGCCAGCGGCCGGCTTTCATGTAAAAGCAATCCTAGTGGCTAATTAGCCTCTGGACTGCTTTTACAAGCAGTGGGAGGGAATGTCCCCCCCCGGATATAAAAAGCGCCATTGGGAAATTGGGAAAGCATTTTATCACACCGATCTTGGTGTGGTCAGATGCTTTGAGGGCAGAGGAAAGATCTAGGGTCTAGACCCCAGTTTTTTCAAAAAAAGAGTACCTGTCACTACCTATTGCTATCATAGGGGATATTTACATTCCCTGAGATAACAATAAAAATGATTTAAAAAAAATATATGGAAGGAACAATTTAAAAATAAAATAAAAAAGCAAAATTAATAATAAAAAAAAAAAAGCACCCCTGTCCTGCCCTGCTCTTGCCCAATGGCGAACACAAGCGTCGGTCTGGTGTCATATGTAAACAGAAATTGCACCATGCATGTGAGGTATCACCGCGAAGGTCAGATCGAGAGCAGTAATTTTAGCAGTAGACCTCCTCTGTAAATCTAACGGAGTAACCTGTAAAGGCTTTTAAAGGCTTTTAAAAATGTATGTAGTTTGTCACCAATGCGCCTTTGTGCGAAATTTTAAAGCATGTCGTGTTTGGTATCTATGTACTCGGCCTAAGATCATCTTTTTTATTTCATCAAACATTTGGGCAATATAGTGTGTTTTAGTGCATTAAAATTAAAAAAAGTGTATTTTTCCCCAAAAAATGTGTCATGGATATACAGTAGTGTTTGTCTGTCAGCTTACCTTCCTTCCCATGTGTTCATCTTAGAGGCCTGAGCCCTTTCACCTGGCTTCCTTTATAATCTCCTCCCAGCCAGACTCCACCCCAGGCCCTATCACAGAACACTATATTAACCTGTGCACTGCAAGCCTGCTTGGCTGATCAACGTGTTTGTTAGGCATTGTGTGTGTTTGGGTTCCTGCCTGCCGTGTGCTACGTCTGTCTCTCTGTTATGTTATTGGCTTGTCCCCGACTATCCCTGTCTGCTCGTGACCCTTGACCTTCGGCTCGTTCTTTCGTTATCCTTGTCTGCTTGTGGCTCCTGACCTTCGGCTTGTTATTCGGTTCTCCTTTATCTTGTGCTGCTGCTTCCCCTCTTTTCCCCTTATCCTACGGGGCGTGAGCTAGGAAACTCCAGGGGCTGCGACCTGGTCCCAGCCTGCAGCACAACATCCTCACCACTGGAGGCCCTGGAGAAGACCAGCTGGGTCTTAGACTCCGCGCCCTGGGGATTCTTGGCTCTAGCTTCCGTTAGGATCTCGGTTGTGCTCCTCTGGTCCCGCTTTCCACAACCACCCAGTTTCCTACCCGCAGAAGCCAGCCATAGGGTTCACTACCTCGCGGTGCACTCCTGTCCCCCTACGGTGTGCATCTGTCACCTGGCCACAGGTGACCCTGACAGTTTGATCAGCCATGAACCCGGCTGACATCCCGTTACCCATGGATGATCCGTTGCAGGGCATAGTTTGCAGACTTGAAACCCAGGAATCGAATCAGACTCAGGTGATGCGATTCCTCCAGGATCTGGCTTCTCGCTTTGAGCAGCTTCAGGCCTCCTTGGGAACCCTGAATCCGCAACCTCAAATACAACCAGCGGCTGCACCTATTGCACCAGTCGCAGCCACACACTCACTACAACTGCCAGCTCCGTCCCGTTTCTCTGGGGACTCCAAGGCTTGCAGGGGGTTCCTTAGCCAATGCACAATTCATTTTGAGCTCCAGCCCCAAAACTTCCTGTCTGATCGGGCTAAGGTAGCCTATATCATTTCCCTCCTCTCTGGTGAAGCTTTAGCCTGGGCAGCCCCTCTGTGGGAACTGAATGATCCAGTGGTTTCTAGCCTGTCTGGCTTCTTGAAACTTTTTCGGAATATCTTCGAAGAACCGGCTCGTGTCTCTTCAGCGGCCAGCGCCCTTTTACGTCTCCGCCAAGAGTCTGCTTCTGTGGGACAGTATGCCCTTCATTTCCGCATACTGTCGGCTGAGTTGAGCTGGAACAATGAGGCCTTAGTCGCAACCTTTTTGCATGGCCTGTCTGATAGAGTGAAGGATGAATTAGCAGGAAGAACCATCCCCACTGATCTGGCCGGCGTTATCTCCTTGTGTAACCAGATCGATATTCGCATTCAGGAGAGGACCTTAGAAAAGCAACGCCAGCACTCCTTGGTTCTTAGTCAGCCTGAGCTCCCCTCTCTTCGACCCGTAGAGCATCTCCTACCAGCTGAGGAACCCATGCAGCTGGGTCGGACCAGGCTATCCCCCGAGGAACGTGCTAGGCGCAGAACTCTTGGTCTGTGTCTTTACTGTGGGGGCAAAGGTCATTTTCGTGACACTTGCTCTCTTTGTCCAGAAAAACGTTTGGGTCCACTTCATCTGGAAAGTGGAGTATTGGACCCAGAAATATCACCTTCCCCTTCTCGTCTTCTGCTTTCTGTGTTCCTTCATGTTGGTGCTTCTTCTCATTCGGTCTCAGCATATCTGGATTCCGGAGCCGCTGGTAATTTTATGGACTGGGAAATCGCATCGTCCATGAGACTTACTCTTTTGCCCCTCACCACACCATTGGTGGTCTTGGCGATTGATGGTACTGTTCTCCCAGGGGGACCTATCTGCTTCCAGACCCTCCCTGTTAAGATGTCGGTAGGGACACTCCACCAGGAGTGGATATCCTTCCTTATCTTACCCAAGGCCTCAACGCCTATAATTTTGGGTCTCCCATGGTTACAGCTCCATTCTCCTCATGTGGACTGGACTACTGGACAGATCCTGGCTTGGGGTCCCTCCTGTTCCTCGTCCTGCCTACCCAAGGTTGCCCCCTGTGAATCTGAGCCGGTCATTCATTCCAGGTTGCATAACCATTTACATTTCTCTGTCCCTAACCACCCTTGGACGCACAGCCAGGCTAGCTTGTCTACAAGTCCTGCAGTCGCTACGTCTTGCGATGCGATTCAGGTAGTCGCTACACCTGACTCAGCTATTCACTCTGCCTCTGTACTAGTTATGCCAGTCCAGCCCATGCCCATGCTTATTCCTAGAGAGCCTTTGGTCCTCAATAGATCTTCTTGTCATCTCCCTACCTCGTTTTCGGTCTCTGAGGATAATCTTAATTACGAGGTTAGACAAGTTCTGGATTCTCGGCTCTGCAGAGGCATTCTTCAGTACCTTGTGCATTGGAGAGGTTTTGGTCCTGAGGAGGAGTCTTGGATCGCTGCATCTGATGTCGCTGCACCTCATCTGTTGAGAAGGTTTCATCAGAGATTTCCCTTTAAGCCTGGGCCAAGGCGGGGGAGGACACATAAGAGGGAGGGTACTGTCATGGATATGCAGTAGTGTTTGTCTGTCAGCTTACCTTCCTTCCCATGTGTTCATCTTAGAGGCCTGAGCCCTTTCACCTGGCTTCCTTTATAATCTCCTCCCAGCCAGACTCCACCCCAGGCCCTATCACAGAACACTATATTAACCTGTGCACTGCAAGCCTGCTTGGCTGATCAACGTGTTTGTTAGGCATTGTGTGTGTTTGGGTTCCTGCCTGTCGTGTGCTACGTCTGTCTCTCTGTTACGTTATTGGCTTGTCCCCGACTATCCCTGTCTGCTCGTGACCCTTGACCTTCGGCTTGTTCTTTCGTTATCCTTGTCTGCTTGTGGCCCCTGACCTTCGGCTTGTTATTCGGTTCTCCCTTATCTTGTGCTGCTGCTTCCCCTCTTTTCCCCTTATCCTACGGGGCGTGAGCTAGGAAACTCCAGGGGCCGCGACCTGGTCCCAGCCTGCAGCACAACATCCTCACCACTGGAGGCCCTGGAGAAGACCAGCTGGGTCTTAGACTCCGCGCCCTGGGGAATCTTGGCTCTAGCTTCCGTTAGGATCTCGGTTGTGCTCCTCTGGTCCCGCTTTCCACAACCACCCAGTTTCCTACCCGCAGAAGCCAGCCATAGGGTTCACTACCTCGCGGTGCACTCCTGTCCCCCTACGGTGTGCATCTGTCACCTGGCCACAGGTGACCCTGACAAAATGCGTTTGAAAAATCACTGCGCAAATACTGTGTAGAAAAAAAAATGCAACACCCACCATTTTATTCTGTAGGGCCTTTGCTTTAAAAATATATATAATGTTTGGGGGTTCAACATAATTTTCTTGCAAAAAAAAATATGTTTTCATGTAAACAAAAAGTGTCAAAAAGGGCTTTGTCTTCAAGTGGTTAGAAGAGTGGATGTAAGCTTCCTAATGTTGTGTATAAAATGCTAGACATGTGCATTCGTTTTTGTCCGAATGCATTTTCGTCCGAATTTCAGCTATTTTCGTTATCGTTTTAAGAAACGAAAACGAAAGCACAGAATCCGAAAACCGAAAGATCCGACATAAACAAATGCTTTATTTTCGTTTTCGTTGCTACAACAGTTCGATATAGATAGGAGATTCGACATGAGGCTGACAATAACAATCTGTGTCTATCGAACCTGTGGTCGAATGTGCCTAACCTTAACTCTATTAATCCAAGATTATTCTACATGGGAGAGAAAAGATTTGACATTATAGAGAGAAAAGATTCGACATAGGAGAGAAAGATTCGACATAGGAGAGAAAAGATTCGACATAGGAGAGAAAAGATTCGACATAGGAGAGAAAAGATTTGTTATTATAGAGAGAAAAGATTCGACATAGGAGAGAAAAGATTTGTTATTATAGAGAGAAAAGATTCGACATAGGAGAGAAAAGATTTGTTATTATAGAGAGAAAAGATTCGACATAGGAGAGAAAAGATTTGTTATTATAGAGAGAAAAGATTCGACATAGAGAGAAAAGATCACTGCTGGAATTGGGTGGGGGAAGTAAAATAAAAATAAAGTTGATGATGAATGTTATTGGCTGATTGTAACCAAAGAGGAGGAGCAGTAAAATAGCTAGAATGACGAAGATTCGACAAAGCATCGAAAGTTAGAAGATTCGACGGTGCAGCAAAACTGTACGACGCTGCAATCGTACATTTCCGGTCAAATGCATCCTCCCATAGGCTATAGAAGAATTCTAATGTTGGTTGACTAGTAATAGTAATGAATAAATATAATTATTACTAGTCATACAACATTAGAATTCTTCTATAGCTTGTGGGCGGAACATTCGACCGGAAATGTATGATTGCAGAGTCGTACAGTTTCACTGCTCCGTCGAATCTTCTTTGAACATTCGACAGACACCATAAGCCTTCAATGACAGATTAGACCTTAATTAATTCAGATTTTCAGACGAATGCAATTTCTAACGAAAAACGAAATAAATAAAAACGAATTTCGGGAGTAACTAAATAAATTTATTTTTTGGACGAAAACGAAATTCCGAAACAAAATATTTCAGTGTGCACATGTCTATAAAATGCCAGAACAGTTCAAACCCCCCCCCCCCCAAATGACCCCATTTTGGAAAGTAGACACCCCAAGCTATATACTGAGAGGCATGTCGAGTCCATGGAATATTTTATATGTTGACACAAGTTGCGGAATTTTTTTTTTTTTTTTTGCACAAAGTTGTCACTAAATGATATATTGCTCAAACATGCCATGGGCATATGTGGAATTACACCCCAAAATACATTCTGTTGCTTCTCCTGAGTACGGGGATACCACATGTGTGAGACTTTTTGGGAGCCTAGCCGCGTACGGGACCCCAAAAACCAATCACCGCCTTCAGGCTTTCTAAGGGTGTAAATTTTTGATTTCACTTCTCACTGCCTATCACAGTTTCGGAGGCCATGGAATGCCCAGATGGCACAAAACCCCCCCAAATGACCTCATTTTGGAAAGTAGACACCCCAAGCTATTTGCTGAGAGGTATTGTGAGTATTTTGCAGATCTTGCTTTTTGTCACAAAGTTTTGAAAAATGAAAAAAATAAATGTCGTTCTTCATTTTCAAAAACAAATGAGAACTGTAAAATACTCACCATGCCTCTCAGCAAACAGCTTGGGGTGTCTACTTTCCAAAATGGGGTCATTTGGGGGGGTTTTGTGCTATTTTGGAATTTTATGGCCTTCAAAACTGTGATAGGTAGTGAGGAGTCAAATCAATAATTTGTGCCTAGAAATCCTGAAGGCGGTGCTTGGTTTTCGGGGTTCCGTACGCGGCTAGGCTCCCAAAAAGTCCCACACATGTGGTATCACCGTACTCAGGAGAAGCAGCAAAATGTATTTTGGGGTGCAATTCCACATATAACCATGGCATGTGTGAGCAATATATCATTTAGTGACAACTTTTTGTAATTTTTTTTTTTTCATTATTCAATCACTTGGGACAAAAAAAAATATTCAATGGGCTCAACAGGCCTCTCAGCAATTTCCTTGGGGTGTCTACTTTCTAAAATGGGGTCATTTGGGGGGGTTTGTGCTATTTTTGCATTTTATGGCCTTCAAAACTGTGATAGGTAGTGAGGAGTGAAATCAAAAATTTGTGCCCTTAGAAATCCTGAAGGCGGTGCTTGGTTTCCAGGGTCCCGTACGTGGCTAGGCTCCTAAAAAGTCCCACACATGTGGTATCCCCGTACTCAGGAGAAGCAGCAGAATGTATTTTGGGGTGCAATTCCACATATAACCATGGCATGTGTGAGCAATATATCATTTAGTAACAACTTTTTGTAATTTTCTTTTTTTTTGTCATTATTCAATCACTTGGGACAAAAAAAAAAATTCAATGGGCTCAACATGCCTCTCAGCAATTTCCTTGGGGTGTCTACTTTCCAAAATGGGGTCATTTGGGGGGGGTTTGTACTGCCCTGCCATTTTAGCACCTCAAGAAATGAGATAGGCAGTCATAAATTAAAAGCTGTGTAAATTCCAGAAAATGTACCCTAGTTTGTAGACGCTATAACTTTTGCGCAAACCAATAAATATACGCTTATTGACATTTTTTTTACTAAAGACATGTGGCTGAATACATTTTGGCCTAAATGTATGACTACAATTGAGTTTATTCGATTTTTCTTATAACAAAAAGTAGAAAATATCATTTTTTTCCAAATTTTCGGTCTTTTTCCATTTATATCACAAAAAAGAAAAATCGCAGAGGCAATCAAATACCATTAAAAGAAAGCTCTATTTGTGGGAAGAAAAGGACGAAAATTTCGTTTGGGTACAACATTGCATATCCGCACAATTTACAGTTAAAGCAGCGCAGTGCAAAATTCTGAATTCACCTCTGGTCCTTTAGCTACCAAATGGTCCGGGGCTTAAGTGGTTAAAGTGCAAATTTTTTTATTTATTTTTTTGCCCTAAACGGGTCTTTTTTTGCACGAGCAAAATAAAATGCAAATTTTTTTTTTTTTTGCCCTTAATGGATCTTTTGGAAAAGAGCACAATAAAGTGCCTTTTTTTTTTTGCCCTAAATGGATCTTTTTCCAAGAGCAGAATACACCCACAGTATGGAAACAGTGTATCTCTCAACGTAATATATGCAGTGCTGGTGCACTGAGCTTGCAGATAAAAGGTAGATTTTCTCTGACACTGGGCTCATGGCAGTGTAAAAAGACTGCACTGCAACACAAACAGGTAAACCTATGGAGATCGCTGAGTTATATCTCTGAATCTGGACTCCTATTCCTATATAATATATCCCTCTCCCTGAAAGCACCAACAGGAACCTGGCCCTACACTACACTGTCTCTCTATCTTTTCCCTCATATTCCAGAATCAGGACTAACTCATGTATTTTTCAATCTCTCCCTAAAAGCAGCAGCAGCAGCAGACAAGATCCTCTCCCTATCTATTCTGAAGCAGAGTGACGTGTGTGCTGTGTGCCTCTAGCTTATATAGAAGCTGGGTCACATGTTGCACTGACCAATCACAGCCATGCCATTAGTAGGCATGGCTATGATGGCTTCTAAGGGCACACCAGCTAATCAAAAGGTGATTGGCTGGCCCCTGAAGCATTTCTAACTGCGTAATTAGATTGCCGAACCCGAACCCGGACTTTTGCGCAAAGTTCGGGTTCGGGTTCGGGAAAAAGCTAAAGTTCAGTACGGACCCGAACTTTACAGTTCGGGTTCGCTCAACCCTAGTTAGAATATATAGGTGCATCTATGTTATTCTGCAAGTGGAAAAAGTCTAAAATGTATCTCTTTAAAGAGACAATAAAAACATAATGTTTGAGCGAGAGTGGAATAACAAATCACTTACATATAATTACATGTATTTTTATCACGTTAATCATTTTATTAGACATTTAAAATGCTAATTTTAATAATAGCAAATCTGTTTTGGGAGTCAGTATCATAAAGGAATAATTTGGTTTGAAATTTTTATGGAAAATATATAAGGATGCTGAGCTACTTAAATTAATATGCATTTTTTAATAATGTAATTGTTCTGGAAATGAATATGTATGCTTTTTTGTGTGTTTGTTCTTTAAAATGTGTATGTAAGCACTGGAGGAAATAATTGTTCTGAATAAAGAGATTGAGAAAAAATGCCTTTGATTAAATGTTTTAAAGATTCTTCTACGTGTCAAATAGTTCTCTATTTTCCCTTCATTTTTTATTTGTACTCTTCTCATTTCCTAAATTAGAGCTAGATAAAGACTCAGTGGAACCCCTGGACTTTTTGCTACCTTACCCCATGCAATCTGTTCAGCTCAAACACTATTTTAGTTGTACCCTAAATCTTTTAGGACAAGCAAATGTGTGCCCATTTTTAAACGTAGTAACTTTGTAAGTAATTCAGTTCTTTCTTTGTCCATGTGTAAAATTTATAGAAGATCTTTCATTTTAATTTAGTTTTCATAAAGAACAAACAAAGTTGACATTACAATATTAGCCAACAACAGCTAAGGAACTAACATCGGGGACATGGCAAAAATAAATAAAAATACTTATCAGAGTCATATCCATGGTGTAGTGTAGCACAGCCAAATCTCCAAGACCAGAATATATAAATGAATACAACAAATAGAAGTTATGACATAGAAATTACATAAATGATAGTGAGAACATGAAGGAAGGTAAAAGGGTGTAGATCAACACCAAAAAGGCACCTTTGGACTCGAGAACATTTGTGTTGCGATCACCACATGTCAACACGTGTGTAATGGCTGAGGTAACACTGTAACCACATATTATTAAAGAGGTAATAAAAGAAGAGAGAAAAAGGAAGAGGAAAATATGAAGGAAAGGGAAAGGAGAAAGAGGAGAGGAAGGGGAGAACACCCCCAGAACAAGAAAGAGAGTCTGGGTTACTGGGAGAGGAGGAGATTATGAAGAGCCCAGTGGCCAAGGAGAGCCCAAGGTTAGTGACAGAAGCACATGGATATATGATGCCCAGGGTTGCGGGAAGTGGTTAATGTGGAGTTGGCTCCCTGTAGTGTTTTCTGCACTCTGTGTCATTTCAATTTCTTGTGACAAAATTCAGATCAAAGCATCGTGGGATGTGTAGTTCAGAATGCTGAAGTTTTAATCTCAGCAGTACTGATCTGAACTACAATTAACAGAATGCTGAGTGGACAGATCAGACTGCTGGGAATGGATACAAAAAGGGCTGGCGCAGGCGGCCTATATCTGCCTCTTGGAACAACGTTTGACTCTGGTTCCAACGGTATGTAGAATACCAGTTTTATATTATATTCCAAAAATCCACAAGGACAAGGTTAATCCTCCGGGGAGACCTATTGTAAGTGGGATAGAATCTTTCACTTCCCGTCTGGGTGAATACATTGATATACACCTGCAACCCCTAGTACAAGAAACCAAGGCCTTCTTGAAGGATACTAAACATGTACTACAACTTTTAAAGGACTGTGAAGCTGGTGTTGACACAATAATGGCCACAGGGGATCATGGTGGATACACCAATTAGGCTTCCTCTCACCAGGAGGATTAAATAAGGAGTTTGATTTAAAATGTTTTCTCAGCAATGATTGATTATACATATATTGCCTAACCTGGAACGTAAATTGTTACATATGGGAAGCTTCCTATATGTGATTCTAAGGGGGTTTGGGGCTCGGTTCACACTTGTGCGATGCGGGATCCCTGCGAATCCACTGCGGGTTCCCGCATCGCACCCGACTCGCACAGCAGTTCGCGCTGCCATATGCAAGCTGCTGGGGAGTGTCAATACATTGTTGGTGGTGCCCCCATTTCGGCTTGCGTGTCGCACTGTGGGCTGTCAGTTCGGGCATGAGTCGGATTGCATGGGTGTGAACACCCATGTGGTCCGATTCTGGTGCGGTCCTGTGCGAGTTTAGTCCGAATGCGATGCAATTTTGGCCATGCTATCTGTATGGCCGAGGTCGCACAGACATCGCATGTGGTTTGCACTGCAGTGCGGTGCGAATCGCATGTGTTTTTTGCACCGCACAGCAGTGTGAACCGGCCCTTAAACATATAATATACATTTTTAATGTTTAAAGTTTTTTAAAAAATTGTTTACATTTTTCAGTGTATACGCGTGTCTATGGTGGTCTTTGGATCTATTATAATTCTTTTGTGAGACTATATGCATGTGTGTGCTATAAATAGACGCATGAGCATGCGTATGCATAATTGATCGAATATTGTGTACGGATGTGCCTATTGCGGCAATTTGTACACGTTTTGATAAATGAGGTTTAATAAATTATAATATCATATTTAATATATGTGGGTACCTATGATGGCAGTTTACAGATGTTTTTTGAAGAATAATAAGATTTTAATATAATATTTATCAGATTATTTTGATTTTAATATTTTTTAATGTTTCATATAGTTTATATATGGGAAATGTTTGGATATTGTCCAGATACAGATACTGTATGATCTCCCAATCCCACATGGAAAATATATGAAAAACAAAAAGAGAGACAAGCTCTCACTAACGGAATTTTGCAGGGGGAAAAGACAGTTCTGATAGCAGGTGAGTGTACTAGAAACAACAGTTTAGAAAAAATATAAATTTATTTATAACATCATAAAAGTTACATAAATACAGATTCATAAATTGGAAAATAAAGATCTATGTTGTGCAATTAGCCGACATGTTTCGCACTGTATGCGCTTCGTCAGGGCTTAGCACATGTCTTTAATTTCATGAGGTCTGTGTAAGACATAAGAATATATACAATTAATATCATAAACAACAATACATAGATTGATATGATAAAATACTACATATTGAACAAATTTTATAAAGGTATGACAAGCTCACCCAATCTGATTATGAAAAAACTGGAATAGGATATACATCACTGAGACAGCCGTTTCAAAGTGACCGGCCCCCATCCACAACTGTTGGAACCGGCGGGCGTCAGAACCAGCCGGTCGAAACGCAGGGAAATTTTGACTCTGTAAGCTGACCAGATAGATAACATACTCAAATATCAAATTTTTATATATCTTACATTAATAATTTTACCCATATAATAAAACATTACCAAAATCAATAAATTAATTAATCAATAAATGGTGACATAAGTGTATTTATAACCCCCTCATAGCTATCAAGTTTATTTAGGACAAGAATGAAAAAATTAAATAAATAAATAAATAGCATTATGGGGATATCAACGGTAACATTTTAATTTATATCCATTCAAGTATTAAATTGTAACTTTGATGAAATTTTAAGGATACTGGAACTAACTATGATGAAATAACAAAATAGTCCATAATAACGGGTACAAAAGGTATAGTTGTTAATAAAGTGGCAGTGATGGTAGTTAGTATTGATCGTGGGGGATAGCTAAATATGCAAATAGCAGTTTGATAAACCTATACCACTAAATAGCATAGGCTAACAATACCGCTCAAAAAAACTACTAAAATATATTAAATATATTAAATTGGTAATCACAGAGCTGCTGGCCAATTGTATATACACTAGAGACCAGCGCTCGGTACTGTCTACTCTCTGTATAATGGCATTAAAAAGCCAAAATATACAAACACCCACAGGCAGATTATATAACTACTAATAGTTGTAATGGCTATATCCCCTCGGTGTCTAACAACCCCCGCTGCATCAACTCAATACCTGTAAAAGGTCCAATCCACAGAAAATAAATATATGAAGTCCCGATAAGTCCCGGATCATTTCATTCCCTGGAAACCAGATCCCTGCGTCAGCGATTCCCTCAGGATGGCTCATGTCGGCGAACGCCAACTGCGCCATCCTATATAGTCAGAGTCATCCCGGAAGTGAAGGGTCAGTCATGACCCCTGACTTCACTTCCGGTCCGGACGTTCAGATGCCGCGCATGCGCGTGCGCAAGATAACGCTACAGCGCATGTGCGATCCGCCGCCCATATCAGGATGGACGGAAGATGAGAAGGGGAGGAGATTATTCCCCTATCTCTCACCATAAAACGCCCGGAATTCCCTACGTAATTCAAACTGAAGTGGAGGAGAGACGGCCAATCGCAAACAATGCCGTCCCGTGATGCAAAAATCTTCCAGTCATCAAGATCAGAGCAATACAACAACTTTGAGAAAAAACATATAAGATAATACATGATCATTAATTTACAAAATACAGAAAATATAATAAAGAAAAATTAAATGATATAAGCTAAGACACTTATCAATTAATTAGGTCAATTACAAGAAATGTAAGCATAAATTCACTTTGGATATCGAATATGGACCAAGGATATACATGAATGTACATACAATCAGAAGAAAAGAAGAGGGAAAAACCCATATGACTTAGAATATCAAAAAATCTAAAAGATATATCAAAAAATAAAATGAAATAATATAATAATAAAAAAAAAAATAGTAAAAATAAAAATAAAAATAAAATTAAAATTAAAAACAATATAAAAAATAAAAAAAAAATGTCATGGTAGGTATATTGAGTATATTACATAGACCAGAGGAGGAGGATAGAATCATACCAGTGATGTACATAATATATCCAATTAGTCAATTGGTCAAGTGAATATCATGATTGTATATTGGAAGATGGTCTATCCATTACCATCAATGCTAAATAAAGCTATGATATTATGAACTGTGTATGCCACAGTCATAGGAAAATTTGAAATTTATCAAGATGGTAGTGCAATACATCATAATAGTTTCTGTCATACTCCTTTATAGGCACTACACTATACTAAATATACTTAAAGGAATGGTTTCAAGGAAATATTAGTGTTAAGGCCTGGGGGATATGTGGCCCTTTGATTAAAGATCCATTTGGCTTCCTGCTGGAGGATCTTTTTATCAAAGTCTCCACCTCTTGGAGGTTCAGAGATCACTTCCAATACAAAAAAAGACACAAAAGATGGATCATAGCTATGATTAAGGCCTATGTGCTTACAAATGGGGGTATAAAGCAATCCTGCATCAAGGTAGTACAGGTGGTCCTGTACCCTTTTTGCAAAAGGTCGCTTGGTTTTGCCTATGTAGAACGCACCACAGAGGCACGTTGCTAGATATACTACTCCTACTGTGCTACAATCTGCATACATCTTAGATTTTTGGAAACCTCCTCTTGGTAGAGGGCATCCTGTACCTTCCTTTATCCAAGGGCATTGATCGCAATTACCACATCTATATGTACCACTACTAATAGTTGCACCTACCTCCATCATTATAGGGGTTAAATGACTATGAATGAGACCATCTCTGATTGATCGTGATCTACGATACACAATTTTGGGTCTGTCTGCTACATACTTAGATATGATTGGATCCTCGGAGAGGAAATGCCAATTGTTACTGACTAGTTGGCGAAAAACATCTTGATGTGCACTAAATGTGGTAATGAATTTGGTAGTAGGGGCATGTTCACAAGTTTTAGATTTGAAAATAAGTGTGTGACGTGTATTTTCTTTAGCTCTCCCATAGGCTTTTTTAAGAACTTTTTTACTATATCCTCTAACGAGGAGACATGAATAAAGAGCTTTCGCTTCACGCTCGAAGTCCTCGTCCCTGGCACAGTTCCGACGTAGCCTAAGATATTGGCTAAAAGGGATACTACGTACCAGGGAACGGGGGTGGGAGCTTGAATAATGTAAGATGGTATTACCAGCCATTTCTTTCCTGTACAGACTGCTGTATAAACTTCCCTTCTCATCCAAATATAGACGAAAGTCCAAAAACGGAATACTGGTAGTGTTACATTCCATTGTAAACTTGAGATTGAACTCGTTCACTGATAGGAAAGCCATAAAGTCAGAGAGCTCACTCGCTGTCCCAGTCCAGATGACCAACACGTCGTCAATGTACCTCCGCCAAAGTAATACGTGGCGGAGGTACAATGACGCGTAGTCGTCTGAGAATAGGGCTCTCTCCCATCCCCCCAGGTACAGGTTAGCGTACGATGGGGCACACAAAGTCCCCATCGCCACTCCCTGTACCTGGAGGTAGGTGGAGCCATTAAACGTGAACATGATATTGGACAAGATATGTTCCAAAAGATCAGTAACAAATTTGCAAAGTTTCCAATTGTTGTGATCCTGTTCTCGCAAGAACCCCGATATTATTTCAATACCCTTTTGATGGGGAATGCTAGAATAAAGAGCCTCTATATTGATAGCGACTAAAATTGCGCCAGGTGGTACTGTGATTCCCTCTATTACTTTGAGTAGATCCAAGGTATCTTTGAGGTATGATGGAAGGCTCATAACGTGGGGGCATAGTTGAGTATCAACATATTTGCTGGCAGTCTCAGTATGGCTGCCAATCCCTGATATTATAGGGCGCCCTGTTGGATTGAGCACGTTTTTGTGAATTTTAGGTATTGAGTAAAAGGTCGGAGTTATTGGCCATTTGATTTCTAAGTACTCACGCAGATCCTTATCAATAAGTGTATCATGATATGCCTGTGTAATGAGAGAAAGATATTGAGTTCTAGCTTCAATTAGATTCTCATGAGGCACCTCATTGTACCATTCCTGATTACTTAGAATTTTCTTACACATTGATACATATTGGGCCCTATCCATGACAACGACATTTCCACCCTTGTCGGATGGCTTGACAATGATTTGATCATTACTCATAATACTAGTTAATAGTCTGACTATATAGGATGGCACAGTTGGCGTTCGCCGACATGTGCCATCCTGAGGGAATCGCTGATGCAGGGATCTGGTTTCTAGGGAATGAAATGATCCGGGACTTATCGTGACTTTATATATTTATTTTCTGTGGATTGGACCTTTTACAGGTATTGAGTTGATGCAGCAGGGGTTGTTAGACACCGAGGGGATATAGCCATTACAACTATTAGTAGTTATATAATCTGCCTGTGGGTGTTTGTATATTTTGGCTTTTTAATGCCATTATACAGAGAGTAGACAGTACCGAGCGCTGGTCTCTAGTGTATATTCAATTGGCCAGCAGCTCTGTGATTACCAATTTAATATATTTAATATATTTTAGTCGTTTTTTTGAGCGGTATTGTTAGCCTATGCTATTTAGTGGTATAGGTTTATCAAACTGCTATTTGCATATTTAGCTATCCCCCACGATCAATACTAACTACCATCACTGCCACTTTATTAACAACTATACCTTTTGTACCCGTTATTATGGACTATTTTGTTATTTCATCATAGTTAGTTCCAGTATCCTTAAAATTTCATCAAAGTTACAATTTAATAATTGAATGGATATAAATTAAAATGTTACCGTTGATATCCCCATAATGCAATTTATTTATTTATTTAATTTTTTCATTCTTGTCCTAAATAAACTTGATAGCTATGAGGGGGTTATAAATACACTTATGTCACCATTTATTGATTAATTAGTTTATTGATTTTGGTAATGTTTTATTATATGGGTAAAATTATTAATGTAAGATATATAAAAATTTGATATTTGAGTATGTTATCTATCTGGTCAGCTTACAGAGTCAAAATTTCCCTGCGTTTCGACCGGCTGGTTCTGACGCCCGCCGGTTCCAACAGTTGTGGATGGGGGCCGGTCACTTTGAAACGGCTGTCTCAGTGATGTATATCCTATTCCAGTTTTTTCATAATCAGATTGGGTGAGCTTGTCATACCTTTATAAAATTTGTTCAATATGTAGTATTTTATCATATCAATCTATGTATTGTTGTTTATGATATTAATTGTATATATTCTTATGTCTTACACAGACCTCATGAAATTAAAGACGTGCTAAGCCCTGACGAAGCGCATACAGTGCGAAACATGTTGGCTAATTGCACAACATAGATCTTTATTTTCCAATTTATGAATCTGTATTTATGTAACTTTTATGATGTTATAAATAAATTTATATTTTTCTAAACTGTTGTTTCTAGTACACTCACCTGCTATCAGAACTGTATTTTCCCCCTGCAAAATCCCGTTAGTGAGAGCTTGTCTCTCTTTTTGTTTTTCATATATGTTTCATATAGTTGTATAGTTGTATTCCCTAATATGCATTGTAAGGGGTTACTAATCAGTCACACTTCAACATGTACTGAAATGGGTTAATAATTAGGTATTTTTTATGATTGTTTTTAAATGTTTTTAAATGTAATTCTGCATTAGATTGTATTTTATATTTAATATGTAGCACCGTTATGTGATCGAATACTATGCTGTATTCGTAATCTAAAATTTCAGCAGATAAACACATTACATAGTGTGTTGTTGTATAACAAGAGGGTGAACAAGTAATCTAACCACTGTGAGGGGGTTAGCTCGGCAGCGGGTGTGTGTGACCCCGGGGATGGGCTCCCCACACAAAAACAGGCCCAGCAAACGGAGGTTGTGGTTTTCAAAATCAAAAAGGTCCGGTTTATTTTCTATTTACAGTGACAAAACACAGCAAAGCAAAAGAAACATAAACAAAATAAATCCTGGTCAACTTGACCTCTGACTAAACATACAGGTTTCCTAACTAACAACTGGGATCAGCCTAGTGCTGTCCTAGTCCCTAAGTCCCTGGTTTTAAATGTCCAAGCAAATAGCCACACAGGCTTTGTCTCACCGCACAGGGGTTCACTCTCCCTAGACAGTCCACACAGGTCTGGGTCCAGGCATGAGCTAACATCTAATGAAGCTGGGAGTTCTTATAGAGGCCTAAATGAGCTGACAAGCTTCAGCTGGTCTCATCAACTCCCTGTCTGCATGACGCCCCACACTCTCCCTAGAGGTATGAGTCATCCATGAGCCCACTAGCCCCAGCTGGGCTTATACAACTCTCCACCTAGTTGTATAAGTCGGCGTAAAGCCTGAATCTGGGCGAAATATATCTACCCCCCTGGATGCAACCAGGTGACTTTACCTTCCTGCTGTCACATACCCCCCCCCTCTTGTTTTAACCTCGGGGTTGGAACACCAGCAATCAGGCATTCATGTACTCGAGACAAAGCATCCACATTCCCCATTTGAACGCCAGGGCGATGCTTTACTGTGAAGTTGAATTCCTGGAGGGCCAGGAACCACCTATTCACTCTTCTATTTGTTTCCTTGTTTTGAGCCATCCACTTTAACGGAGCGTGATCTGTAACCAAGTCAAAGTGCCTACCTAGCAGGTAGTACCGAAGGGAATCTAGAGCCCACTTCACCGCTAAACACTCCTTTTCAACGGTGGCGTAATTTACCTCATGGGACTTCAACTTCCTGCTGAGGTAAATGACTGGGTGCTCTTCCCCGTTCCAGACCTGGGACAATACTGCTCCTAACCCCACATCTGACGCATCACTTTGTACGACAAAGTCTTTAGAGAAGTCGGGTGAGTACAACACTGGCTGGCTACATAAGGCTTGTTTCAAAAATTGGAATGCTGCCTCAGCCTCGGGGGTCCATTTAATCATGACCGACCCTTTCCCCTTCGTCAGGTTGGTTAGGGGCACAGCCTTAGAAGCAAAGTGGGGAATGAATCGCCGATAATACCCAGCGATTCCCAGAAAGGCTCGTACCTGCTTCTTGCTGTTGGGACGTGGCCAACTCTGGATGGCCTCGACTTTGTTGAGTTGGGGTTTTATTACTCCCCTCCCAATGGTGTACCCAAGATATTTGGCCTCTTCCTGCCCAATGGTACACTTCTTGGGGTTAGCCGTAAACCCCGCTTCCCGAACAGAGTCCAGGACTGCTTGCACTTTTGGCAGATGTGAGGCCCAATCTGTGCTATGGACAATTACGTCATCCAGGTAAGCCGCAGCATACTTCCGATGGGGCCTCAGCATCTGGTCCATTTTCCGCTGGAATGTGGCCGGCGCATTCTGTAACCCGAACGGCATTCTTTTATATTGGAACGCCCCGTCTGGGGTTACAAATGCGGTTTTCTCTTTGGCCGACTTGGCCAGGGGGATTTGCCAATACCCTTTTGTGAGGTCAAGAGTCGTCATGTATCGGGCTGTTCCCAGCCGGTCGATCAACTCATCTATACGTGGCATGGGGTAGGTGTCAAATTTTGTAACTTTGTTCAACTGACGAAAATCGTTACAAAATCGCCAGCTCCCATCCGGTTTAGGCACCAACACAATGGGACTAGACCAATCACTTTGGGACTCCTCTATCACCCCTAAGTTCAGCATTTTCTGTACTTCCTCCCGTATTGCCTCCCGTCGGGCCTCTGGGATCCGATAGGGTTTTAACTTCACCCTTTCACCGGGCGGGGTAATGATGTCATGCTCTACCCCAGATGTTTGTCCCGGCAGCTCAGAGAATACCTCCTTGTTGCGAAGCACAAACTCCTTAACCTCCTGTTGTTGGGGTTGTGACAAGGTGGCTGCTATTCCAACCTCAGGAATCACGCAACCAGTTTGAGCTGGTGACCAAGTGTCTGCGACTAGGGACTCTCTATCCCTCCAGGCTTTCAACAGATTAACGTGATAGATCTGTTCGGGCTTTCGCCTTCCTGGTTGTCTGACCTTGTAATTCACTTCGCTCACTTTTTCCATTATCTCGTAGGGGCCTTGCCATTTGGCAAGGAATTTACTTTCAACCGTAGGGACAAGTACCAGTATCCTATCCCCCGGGGAAAAGGTACGGGTCTTGGCTCCACGGTTGTACACTCTCTGCTGTGCTAACTGCGCTTGGGCCAAATGTTCCTTCACGATGGGCATTACCTGTGCAATTCGGTCTTGCATCAGGGCGACATGCTCAATCACACTCCTGTGGGGAGAACTCTCACTTTCCCAAGTTTCCTTGGCAATATCCAACAGCCCTCTTGGGTGTCTCCCATACAGTAACTCAAAGGGGGAGAATCCCGTAGAGGATTGGGGCACCTCCCTAATAGCAAACATCAGATAAGGAAGTAGACAGTCCCAATCCTTTCCATCTCTATCCACCACTTTCTTCAACATTTGTTTTAGGGTTTTGTTGAATCTTTCAACCAGCCCATCGGTTTGGGGGTGATACACAGATGTACGTAATTGCGTCACTTTGAACAATTTACACAGCTCCTTCATAACCCGGGACATAAAGGGTGTACCTTGGTCCGTAAGCAGTTCTTTACAAATACCCACCCGGCTAAACACAAGAGATAGCTCTTTGGCTATGGTTTTGGCCGAGGTATTTCGGAGAGGGATCGCTTCTGGATAACGGGTGGCATAGTCCATTATAACTAATATGTACTGGTGCCCCCTAGCGGACTTGATTATAGGACCTACCAAATCCATGGCGATCCTCTCAAACGGGACCTCAATGATGGGTAGAGGGACCAGCGGGCTACGGAAATGTGGCATCGGGGCCGACCTCTGACACACAGAGCAGGAGGAACAATAATTTTCTATGTCCTTCATCACCCCCGGCCAATAGAATCTCTGTAATACCCTCTCTCGGGTTTTCTCTGTCCCCAGATGACCTCCAAGAATGTGCCCATGGGCCAACTCCAACACCAACTTCCTGTAAGGTTTGGGCACCACAAGCTGCTCAACGGTTTATTCTGCCCTTTTTGCCACCCGATACAGTAGGTCCTTCTCTACGCTGAAGTATGGGTAAGTGCAGGTATTATCTGGGTTCACTAACTCGCCATCTATTTTCACTACGTTTTCCCGTGCCTTTATTAGGGCGGGGTCTTTCAACTGTTCTGTGGCAAAGTTTTCCCTGTGAACCTCAAGATCAGAAAACTCCACAGACGGTAGGTTTTCGTCTGAGGAGGTGGGCTCCTCTCCAGTTTCTTGAGTCTCCCCTGCCAATACTGATAAGGGAAATTCCGGAGAGTCCTCACCACTCTCAGGGGAGTTCTGGCTATCACATTCCTGGTACATAGGGGCACCAGTGGGGGGCTCAGGATCATCCCACAGTTCCCAGAACTTCGGAAAATCCCTTCCCACAATGGCGTCATGCGGTAACTGAGATACTAAGCCCACTGGATGAAAGAGGGTACCTTTGGGGGTCTCGAAACACACTGTAGTCACTGGATACTCTCGGGTGTCCCCATGCACACAAATAACAGCTACCTTGCTATTCCCAGAGACCTCTGTTTTAACTAACTCAGCCTTTATCAGGGTCACAAGGCTACCTGAATCCAGCAATACCACAACATTTCTACCATTAACACACATTTTGCATAAATGTTTCTCAGTTCCTCGAATGGCAGTGCATGCGACTGTCGCACACAGCGACTGACGTCTGCCCGTCAGAAAGTCACACTGCATGGGTTCCTCCACAACCGGGCAATTGGCTGCAATATGTCCCGCTTGCCGGCAGCGGTAGCAAACGATCCTTCTTGCCGCCTCTTGAGCCGCTGATTTCCCAGGCTGTTCTCGCCAAACTTGGGGTAGAGCTCCCACCCTCTCACTCTCTCCACCCTCACCCCTTGGAATCCTCTTATCCGCCCCTGGGGATGGTCTGGTCTTAGGGTGGAAAGTCCGAGTGTCTCTGGAAGAGGCCGTCAGGTTCTCTGTAGCCAAGTATTTCTCCACACGATCCACAAGACCATCGGCCGTCTCTGGGTCTCCATGGCTTACCCACTTTTGGATGGCAGTAGGAAGAGCTCTCAAAAACCGATCCATTACAACACGTTCCACAATCTTTGGTGCGGACAAAGTCTCTGGCTGTAGCCACTTTCTGCTCAGGTGAATGAGATCATACATTTGAGACCTGGGGGGTTTTCCAAGCTGGAAAGTCCAGTTATGCACACGCTGAGCCCGGACAGCCAGGGTGACACCCAGCCTTGCCAATATTTCAGCTTTTAGCATCACATAGTCTTTTGCTTGGTTAGGCTCTAGGTCATAGTAAGCGTTCTGCGATTCACCAGTTAACAGAGGAGCCACCAGTCCAGCCCACTGCTCCTCAGGCCACTTTTCTCTTTCAGCTGTCCTTTCAAATGTGGTCAAAAATACCTCTGGATCATCCTCTCCAGTCATTTTTGTCAATAAACGACTCACCCCAAAGGACGCGGTATTAGTGGGACGGCTTTCCTCACTGGTCTGCGGACGTTGCTGCATTACTGCTTCCATCTGTTGTTGTAGTCTCTGCTCTTGCTTCTGCAACAGGTCTATGAAGCGGGCCTCAGATTGCTGCTGGGCTTGTTGCTGAGCCTCCAGACTCTGTTGCAAAGTTGCGTTTGTCTGCTGCTGGGCTGCAAGGCTCTGTTGATGAGCTTGCTGCTGGGCTGCAAGGCTCTGTTGATGAGCTTGCTGCTGGGCTGCGAAGTTCTGTTGTTGAGCTGCAAGGCTCTGTTGATGAGCTGCAAGGCTCTTTTGCAAACCTGCATTTGTCTGCTGTTGATTGGCATTTGCTAGAGCCAGCTGTTTCAGTATCTCCTCCATGCTGGCTTAAAAAAAAACTGCCACTGGTTCTCCACCAACTGTGAGGGGGTTAGCTCGGCAGCGGGTGTGTGTGACCCCCGGGATGGGCTCCCCACACAAAAACAGGCCCAGCAAACGGAGGTTGTGGTTTTCAAAATCAAAAAGGTCCGGTTTATTTTCTATTTACAGTGACAAAACACAGCAAAGCAAAAGAAACATAAACAAAATAAATCCTGGTCAACTTGACCTCTGACTAAACATACAGGTTTCCTAACTAACAACTGGGATCAGCCTAGTGCTGTCCTAGTCCCTAAGTCCCTGGTTTTAAATGTCCAAGCAAATAGCCACACAGGCTTTGTCTCACCGCACAGGGGTTCACTCTCCCTAGACAGTCCACACAGGTCTGGGTCCAGGCATGAGCTAACATCTAATGAAGCTGGGAGTTCTTATAGAGGCCTAAATGAGCTGACAAGCTTCAGCTGGTCTCATCAACTCCCTGTCTGCATGACGCCCCACACTCTCCCTAGAGGTATGAGTCATCCATGAGCCCACTAGCCCCAGCTGGGCTTATACAACTCTCCACCTAGTTGTATAAGTCGGCGTAAAGCCTGAATCTGGGCGAAATATATCTACCCCCCTGGATGCAACCAGGTGACTTTACCTTCCTGCTGTCACACCCCGCAGTGAGCTGGATCACAGCACGCCCTGTTCAACTGATGTAAGCAGTAGATAGGATTAAAATGTATGGATAATTGAATGTCGTAGCACTACAAGAAAATGGCCGATGGCAGAGTATTTAGTAGGTAGGAGTAAACGTATGGACAATATTTTTTTATTGAACCACAAGAAAATGGCAGACGGCCAAGTATTTCATTGACAGTTCCACCGTCCAATCAGTATCCCCCTGAGGAAGATACGAAATCCCTTGTATCGTCACATGTAGGGGAGGGGACAGGACGGTGTGAAAGGCAGCTCAGCTACCATACAGAGGACGAACGTACGATCCCAGCCATTACCCGGCGTATTTAGGCAGTACACAGTGGTGCACTTAACACACCTAACCCATGTGAGTACCCAGCATTGGGGTTTTATTTGTCTGCACAATAAACTGTTTTAAACAATATTATGCCATGGAGTTTCTTTTTACTATTTTCCATGTGAGGAGACAGCACCAGTAAGCAGCTTTGAAACAGACAGCCTGGAGTTTCTTTTTACCATTTTACATGTGAGGAGACAGCGCCAGTAAGCAGCTTTGAAACAGACAGCCTGCCTAGAATCCCTAAAGTGATTCATAAGCGTGTTTGACCAAACTTAGCTGTGAGGTCACACGCTCAGAGGTGAACAGCCATTACCTGAGGTTGGGGAGCACCTGAGTGTGAACACTGCATCAAGCTGTTTGTCACATTTTTTTGAAGTTACTAAATATATATCAAAAGAACTTTATATCAATTACATTGGACGGATTTTCCATCTTGAATTAGAATATCACTGTTTTATGCACTACAGCACTTTATAATTCACCTTTGTGGCACTATAATTTTATGAATTATCTATTTATTATATCCTACTGTGTGGCACTATATTTATATATTGGATTTATTTGCATGTCTTCATATAGTATAATATTTTACATTAATATATATTTACAGCGATGTGTGACATATATCACAGTATAATTTACAGATAAAATATATTTCATTAATTTTAATTTGGGAAGATTTTGGGTGAGATAGTGCAGCACATTAAAGCGGAGTTTCACCCAAAATATAGACATTAGCTTATCCTGATCTTTGGACCATATACTTATGCATTTGGTGCGGGTGTAATTACCGTGAATCAGCTGTATTAAATTGCACTTCTGGGTATTCCTCCCGCGGGAGTGGGCGTATCTGTTCCTTTCCCCTCCGCCCCAGTGTTTGCTGGGAGGTGTCCGCAATGTCTCCTGGGAGCACAGTGTTATGCTTCCCAGGAGACAATACTGAACGCCAAAAATCGTAATCTCGAGCAATTTCACTCATCGCGTGACTCATCAAGCCGGTCACGTGATGAGGGCATTCACTGCTTCCCGGAAGTCTGTGCTTGTAGGCTTAACATTGCCCACAAGCAAAATGGAAAATACCAGGATAGTTTTTTATAAGTTTATATTTGCAACAAAAACAGACGGGGGATTGATCGAATCGCCTAACAAGTGACTACTAAGTGGGTATCTGTAACTCCATTAAATGGACATAAAAAAAAAACGAGGGACCGCGGGATCTCCGCTTTAATTTAATTTAGTTGTAATTTGTTATCTAATGCTTGAATGTGTTCCGTGCGAGCTCGATGAAGCTGAGAAGACAACTGCATCAACTTCCCACAGACAACAGCTTTATGCGCTGCCTACACTGTCATGGGAGAGACATCTTCCGTGGAATTTTCATTGAAATACTGATCCGGATGTCTTCACCAACATGGGCCAGATAACAAGGATTCGTTGAGCCTCCACTGATGGGGACGAGAGGGAGACAATAAAGCTAGCAAAGATACTGAAACCATGGAATGATCGGATCATGCTGTTGCTTTAACCACTTGCCCACTAGGCACTTAAACCCCCTTCCTAACCAGACCAATTTTCAGCTTTCGGTGCTCTCACATTTTAAATGACAATTACTCATGCATGCAACACTGTACCCATAAGAAATTTTTGTCCTTTTTTCACACAAATAGAGCTTTCTTATGGTGGTATTTAATCACTGCTGTTTTTTTTTTTTTTTGCGCTATAAAAGAAATAATCCTGAAAAATCTTTAAAAAAAATCATTTTTTCTGTTATAAAATTTAGCAAATTAGTAATTTTTCTCCATAAATTTTGGCCAAAATTTATACTGCTACATATCTTTGGTACAAATAACCAAAAGTTGGTGTATATTATTTGGTCTTTGTGAAAGGTATAGAGTCCACAAGTTATGGTGCTAATCTCTGAAATATGATCACACCTGAAGTACTGACGGCCTATCTCATTACTTGAGATCCCAACAAGCCAGGAAAGTACAAATACCCCCAAAATGACCCCTTTTTGGAAAGTAGACATTCCAAGGTATTTAGTAAGAGGCATGGTGAGTTTTTTGACGTTGTAATTTTTTCCCACAATTTTTTGCAAAATTAAGATTTTCATTCCTTTTTTTTTTTTAACAAAATTGTCATATTAGCAGGTTATATCTCACACACAGCGTATGCATACCACAAATTACTCCCCAAAACACATTCTACTACACATCCTGAGTATGGCAATATCACATGTGTGAGACTTTTACACAGCCTGGCCATATACAGAGGCCCAATATGCAGGGAGCACCGTCATGTGTTCTAAGAGCATAAATTGCACATATAATTTCTTGACTACCTCTTGCATTTTTCAAGGCCCTGGAGCACCAGGACAATGGAAAAGCCCCATGAATGACCCCATTTTGGAAAGAAAGCACCCCAACGTATAATCTATGAGGCATAATGAGTCTTTTGAACATGTCATTTTTTTCTACAAGTTTTTGGAAAATGTGGAAAGAAAATTAAAATGCATTTTTTTTACACAGAGTTGTCAATTTATACAATATTTCTAACACATAGCATGTACATACCAAAAATTACACCCCAAAATAGATTTTCCTACTCCTCCCGAGTTTGGCGATACCACAAGTGTGAGACTTTTCCACAGCCTGGCCACATACAGAGGCCCAATATGCAGGGAGTACCATCAGGTGTTCTAGTGGCATAAATGTCAAATCTAATTTAACTACCTATTACACTTTTGTGAGACACTGATGGGCACTGTAGTAGCACTGATGGGCACTGTAGTGGCATGGATGTGGGTATGGCTGAGTAAAAAACGAAAAAATTTGTTTTTTTTAGATCTGTTATTTAACCTATTTAATTTAGTTAGATTAGTTAAATTTGTTACATTTGTTTTTGGAATTTGTTTGATTTGTTCGTATTCAAATTTGACCGCATTAGAAAACATTTCAATCAAATTTGAAAACATTTCAACCGAATTCGAAAACATTTCAACCACATCAGAACCACATCAGAAACCATTTCAACCTCACTAATAAAGAGTTCAATCGCATTAATAAACATTTTAACTGCAATAATAAAATTTCAACCACATTAATAAAATTTCAACCGCACTAGAAAACATTTCAACCGCATTAATAAACATTTCAGCCGCATTAGAAAACATTTCAACCGCATTAATAAACATTTAAACCACATTAATAAACATTTCAACCACACTAGAAAACATTTTAACCGCATTTTTAACTTCAATAAATTTTTATTATAAAGTCAGGTTCATACAATAGACAACGCAATAAACTTTGCCATCAACATTTGGACATCTATGTGATGTACTTATACCGCGACTATATTCAAGGCATAAAATAGAAGGATAAGAGGTAGAATTAACACTCAGAAATTGGTTTATAACTCATAATAAGAACATTGTTGAAAAAAAAATATTGTCTCTTAACTATATATCAGAAATAAGGATTGGCTTTACTCTGGTTTCCAATTTCGTTTAAACCATATTTCCCAGGCAGACCATTTGTCTCTTGTGGATAAGTATTTGCCCTGAGATGCTGCAAACATTAACTCGTTAGTGGCGTGGGTGTTAGTCGTCTCTAATTTCTCTAAATGATGGTGGGATTGCTGCTAGCCAGTGTCGCAGAATCACCAGCCTAGTGCTGAGAAGGATGTGCGTGACTACAGTTCTTATTTGTGGCGCTATTTGTTCTATTCCTAATGATAATACTGCTAGTGCTGCGTTAGGCGCAATGTGTGACCCTGCCAACCTAGAAATGAGATTGAACACTTCGGTCCAAAGTGGGTTCAGGGCATGGCAATTCCACAGAATATGGTGCATAGTACCCGTCTCTCCGCATTTCCTCCAACAAAGAGAGGAGGTAGAAGCATTAAATTTGGACATTCTGTATGGTGTAAGGTACCACCTGAGTAAAATTTTATGGGTTACTTCCCAGAGATTGGAGCTTTTAGTCGCGTGAAATTATATACTAGGGCTTTTTGCCATTGGAGTTCTGAGTACTCTGCACCTAGTTCCCGTTCCCATGCAACTATATTAGTGGATTTTTCAAATAAGGCTTTAGACTGTAAGAGACAGTAGAACAGTGAGATGCCTTTAATAGTGGTGCAACTGTTCGTTAGGTATATCAATGCTCGCCATGGCAGCAACGTTTCAAAATTGGACAATGTTCGAATAAAGTGAACTATTTGCATGTATCTATATTGGTCCCTGTCCTCAAGATTATATTCTATTTGCAATGCTCTAAATGTTTTTGGGGCCGGGCATACCAGTATATCTTGTACAGTTTTGATGCCTTTGGCCTCCCAATGTGTGACAGACAAGTCTGGGATTATCAGTGAGAAGCAAGAGATATTAAGAGGTAAGGGCTTTAAAAGTTTATCTGGGATGTCTAGAGATGTGAACATTTTCCACTTTTGAAGTGTGGCCTTCATAGTTAGAGATATGTGTGGGTTTGCCTGGGGTATAATGTGGCATGTTAGGAGTATATCAGCCAATTTGTGCCCCAAGGTTTGGGCTGCTTCTAGGTCCAACCATTTAGGGCCTTGGCGCTGGTTAAACCAAGCTCTGGTTTGAGAAAGGATAGTAGCCGAGTGATAATCTTGTAATAGGACATGGCCTATACCTCCTGCACTTCTAGTTTTAATAAATTTTTTGAAAGCGCACCTAGCTCTTCTACCCCGCCACAGGAATTTGTTCAGTATAGACTGAGCCTTGGTAAAAAAGGAATTAGGGATCGGGATTGGTAGTGATCGGAAGAGGTATAACAGTTGTGGTAAGACTAACATTTTAAATGACGCTAGCCGTCCCGTCCAGGACAGCTCAACCTTGCCCAGTTCCTGTAACTTGTTGGTCAGAATATTGAGGAAGGGAGTAAAGTTAGCTGTAACTAGGTCTTCTGTAGATGCCGTGAGGATAATCCCTAGGTATTTTATCCCATCTTGCTTCCATATGTATGGGAACCGTGCGCTAAGTCGCGTTTGGACAGATAGATCAATACCCAATCCCATTATATACCATTTACTTTCATTGACCTTATAGTAAGACAACTGGTTAAACATAGCTAAAGCCGAGTGCACAGAAGCCAGGGAAGTCTCCACATCTGTGAGAATCATTATAATGTCGTCAGCGAATAGGCTAATCGTGTGTGTAGAGTTGGGCATGGAGAAACCTTTAATGTTGGGGTGAGATCGAATATAGATGGCCAGGGGTTCCATTAAAAGATTAAATATTAAAGGGGATAGTGGGCACCCCTGTCTGGTGCCGTTAGATATGGTGAACGGCTTGGAGAGCACCCCTGAGGTATAGACCTGAGCCGAGGGGTTAGAGTATAAGGCTAATATTGCTTGCAGTATATTACCCGAGAAGCCAAAACTTTGTAATACTTGGGTGAGGTACATCCAGTGAATACGATCAAAGGCCTTCTCTGCGTCCAATGCCAACAGCAGAGAAGGCCTTTTGTGCAGTTTAGCTAGATGAATAATGTTAATTAGTCTACGCGTGGCATCGGACGTTTGGCGACCCTTAGTGAAGCCCGTCTGATCAGGGTTAATGATAAGGGGAAGTATGTCTATTAATCTGTATGCAACAATTTTAGCATAAACCTTTAAGTCGATGTTGAGAAGTGATATGGGCCTAAAGTTTGGAGGGGAATCAGGCTCCTTCCCTGGCTTCGGCAAGGCCACAATAACAGCACCCAACATTTCAGGCGGGAATGAGGCCGAGGCGGCGGCAGCGGCAAAGATTTGTTCCATATATGGTGTCAGTAAATGTTTGAAGGATTTATAATAGTCACCAGAAAATCCATCCGGCGCTGGAGACTTGTTAATTGGGAGTGAGTCTATCGCCCTATGTATCTCTGCCATGCTGAACGGCTGATTGAGGGTCAATAGTTGCTCCTGTGAGATGTTAGGAATGTCTAATTTTCCAAGAAACACGTTTATTGCTTCAACATTTGGTTGGGTAGTGTTCGGATCAGCTTTCAAATTGTAAAGAGAGCCATAGTAATGGCTAAAGGCGTCCGCCATTTCTTGGGGATGATACAATTTATTTTTGGTAACGGGGTGTATAATATACGGAATATGAGTTTTTTGTCTCATGCCCTTTACCCTTTGAGCTAGATTCTTACCCGCTTTGTTTCCTGTAGCGTAGTATGTCATCTTAAGTTTTTTGGATGTTTTTTCAAAGTTCTCTAAAAGAAGGAGCCGCAACTCACATCTCAGCTGGGTAATTTGACTCAAAATTTTGGGAGAAGATTTTTGCTTATTACTAGTCTCTAATAGGAAGATTTTGTCAGTGATTTCTTTTATTTGCCTGTGCCACTGCCTCTTGACCCTCGCTCCCTGTTGTATGAAAATGCCACGAATAAAAGCTTTGTGGGCATTCCACAGTACAAATTTATCTTGCACAGAGGATTTGTTATTCTTAAAAAATTCAGTTAGCTGGTTTTCAATGACTGACTTATAGTCCGCTTGCTGTAAGAGAAAGGAGTTCAATCTCCATAATGGAGGTGCGGTGTTGGGTGTCCCGTCCACCAGAGACAGGGTAGTAGAAGCGTGGTCAGACCACGTAATGGCATTAATGTTTGTGGCGGATGCATTGGCTAGTGTTTGTTGGTCGACAAGAAAAAGGTCAATGCGGGAATAAGTCCTGTGAGGTGATGAAAAGTGTCATGGATATGCAGTAGTGTTTGTCTGTCAGCTTACCTTCCTTCCCATGTGTTCATCTTAGAGGCCTGAGCCCTTTCACCTGGCTTCCTTTATAATCTCCTCCCAGCCAGACTCCACCCCAGGCCCTATCACAGAACACTATATTAACCTGTGCACTGCAAGCCTGCTTTGCTGATCAACGTGTTTGTTAGGCATTGTGTGTTTGGGTTCCTGCCTGCCGTGTGCTACGTCTGTCTCTCTGTTACGTTATTGGCTTGTCCCCGACTATCCCTGTCTGCTCGTGACCCTTGACCTTCGGCTCATTCTTCGTTATCCTTGTCTGCTTGTGGCCCCTGACCTTCAGCTTGTTATTCGGTTCTCTCTTATCGTGTGCTGCTGCTTCCCCTCTTTTCCCCTTATCCTACGGGGCGTGAGCTAGGAAACTCCAGGGGCCGCGACCTGGTCCCAGCCTGCAGCTAACATCCTCACCACTAGAGGCCCTGGAGAAGACCAGCTGGGTCTTAGACTCCGCGCCCTGGGGAATCTTGGCTCTAGCTTCCGTTTGGATCCCGGTTGTGCTCCTCTGGTCCCGCTTTCCACAACCACCCAGTTTCCTATCCGCAGAAGCCAGCCATAGGGTTCACTACCTCGCGGTGCACTCCTGTCCCCCTACGGTGTGCATCTGTCACCTGGCCACAGGTGACCTTGACAGTTTGATCAGCCATGAACCCGGCTGACATCTCGTTACCCGTGGATGATCCATTGCAGGGCATAGTTTGCAGACTTGAAACCCAGGAATCGAATCAGACTCAGGTGATGCGATTCCTCCAGGATCTGGCTTCTCGCTTCGAGCAGCTTCAGGCCTCCTTGGGAACCCTGAATCCGCAACCTCAAATACAATCAGCGGCTGCACCTATTGCACCAGTCGCAGCCACACACTCGCTACAATTGCCAGCTCCGTCCCGTTTCTCTGGGGACTCCAAGGCTTGCAGGGGGTTCCTTAGCCAATGCACGATTCATTTTGAGCTCCAGCCCCAAAACTTCCTGTCTGATCGGGCTAAGGTAGCCTATATCATTTCCCTCCTCTCTGGTGAAGCTTTAGCCTGGGCAGCCCCTCTGTGGGAACTGAATGATCCAGTGGTTTCTAGCCTGTCTGGCTTCTTGAAACTTTTTCGGAATATCTTCGAAGAACCGGCTCGTGTCTCTTCAGCGGCCAGCGCCCTTTTACGTCTCCGCCAAGAGTCTGCTTCTGTGGGACAGTATGCCCTTCATTTCCGCATACTGTCGGCTGAGTTGAGCTGGAACAATGAGGCCTTAGTCGCAACCTTTTTGCATGGCCTGTCTGATAGAGTGAAGGATGAATTAGCAGGAAGAACCATCCCCACTGGTCTGGCCGGCGTTATCTCCTTGTTTAACCAGATCGATATTCGCTTTCAGGAGAGGACCTTAGAAAAGCAACGCCAGCACTCCTTGGTTCTTAGTCAGCCTGAGCTCCCCTCTCTTCGACCCGTAGAGCATCTCCTACCAGCTGAGGAACCCATGCAGCTGGGTCGGACCAGGCTATCCCCCGAGGAATGTGCTAGGCGCAGAACTCTTGGTCTGTGTCTTTACTGTGGGGGCAAAGGTCATTTTCGTGACACTTGCTCTCTTTGTCCAGAAAAACGTTCGGGTCCACTTCATCTGGAAAGTGGAGTATTGGACCCAGAAATATCACCTTCCCCTTCTCGTCTTCTGCTTTCTGTGTTCCTTCATGTTGGTGCTTCTTCTCATTCGGTCTCAGCATATCTGGATTCCGGAGCCGCTGGTAATTTCATGGACTGGGAAATCGCATCGTCCATGAGACTTACTCTTTTGCCCCTCACCACGCCATTGGTGGTCTTGGCGATTGATGGTACTGTTCTCCCAGGGGGACCTATCCGCTTCCAGACCCTCCCTGTTAAGATGTCGGTAGGGACACTCCACCAGGAGTGGATATCCTTCCTTATCTTACCCAAGGCCTCAACGCCTATAATTTTGGTTCTCCCATGGTTACAGCTCCATTCTCCTCATGTGGACTGGACTACTGGACAGATCCTGGCTTGGGGTCCCTCCTGTTCCTCGTCCTGCCTACCCAAGGTTGCCCCCTGTGAATCTGAGCCGGTCATTCATTCCAGGTTGCATAACCATTTACATTTCTCTGTCCCTAACCACCCTTGGACGCACAGCCAGGCTAGCTTGTCTACAAGTCCTGCAGTCGCTACGTCTTGCGATGCGATTCAGGTAGTCGCTACACCTGACTCAGCTATTCACTCTGCCTCTGTACTAGTTATGCCAGTCCAGCCCATGCCCAGTGAGCCTCCTACTTTTTCTTGTTCGGGACATTCTGCTTGTCCTTCAGCTATTCAGCTTGACTCCGGCGACATGTCACCTTCTAACCAACCTGACTTCAGGGTTCCACTGACATCTGCCCAGTCTGATGGTCCTGTGCAAGATGACCAGTTCCCCTTTAAGGGTCTAGGGGACCCTCCTCAGATTTCTGTTGATCCTCTCATGCCCTTGCTTATTCCTAGAGAGCCTTTGGTCCTCAATAGATCTTCTTGTCATCTCCCTACCTCATTTTCAGTCTCTGAGGATAATCTTAAGTACAAGGTTAGACAAGTTCTGGATTCTCGGCTCTGCAGAGGCATTCTTCAGTACCTTGTGCATTGGAGAGGTTTTGGTCCTGTGGAGGCGTCTTGGATCGCTGCATCTGATGTCGCTGCACCTCATCTGTTGAGAAGGTTTCATCAGAGATTTCCCTTTAAGCCTGGGTCCAGGTGGGGGAGGGCCCATAAGAGGGAGGGTACTGTCATGGATATGCAGTAGTGTTTGTCTGTCAGCTTACCTTCCTTCCCATGTGTTCATCTTAGAGGCCTGAGCCCTTTCACCTGGCTTCCTTTATAATCTCCTCCCAGCCAGACTCCACCCCAGGCCCTATCACAGAACACTATATTAACCTGTGCACTGCAAGCCTGCTTTGCTGATCAACGTGTTTGTTAGGCATTGTGTGTTTGGGTTCCTGCCTACCGTGTGCTACGCCTGTCTCTCTGTTACGTTATTGGCTTGTCCCCGACTATCCCTGTCTGCTCGTGACCCTTGACCTTCGGCTCGTTCTTCGTTATCCTTGTCTGCTTGTGGCCCCTGACCTTCAGCTTGTTATTCGGTTCTCTCTTATCGTGTGCTGCTGCTTCCCCTCTTTTCCCCTTATCCTACGGGGCGTGACCTAGGAAACTCCAGGGGCCGCGACCTGGTCCCAGCCTGCAGCTAACATCCTCACCACTAGAGGCCCTGGAGAAGACCAGCTGGGTCTTAGACTCCGTGCCCTGGGGAATCTTGGCTCTAGCTTCCGTTTGGATCCCGGTTGTGCTCCTCTGGTCCCGCTTTCCACAACCACCCAGTTTCCTATCCGCAGAAGCCAGCCATAGGGTTCACTACCTCGCGGTGCACTCCTGTCCCCCTACAGTGTGCATCTGTCACCTGGCCACAGGTGACCTTGACAAAAAGAATGTGAAGTCTTTTTCTCCCGCATGTAAGCATCTCCAGGCGTCAAACAGATCGTGCTTGTGAATTGAGTGTAGTAAGGACGGGCTATAGCGTTTGGCGCCGGAGGTAGAGTCCATCACAGGATCTGGGGTGGCGTTGAAATCCCTGCATAATAGTAATCTTCCCTTGTGGTGTTTCCTAACCTTTTTCATCAGCTTATTAAAAAAATAAATCTGGCGTTGGTTTGGTGAATAGACATTTACTATGGTATACGTGATTGAGTTAAGTTCACAAACCAGGATAAGATACCGGCCATTTTCATCTTTAATTTCCTCAAGTAGGATGAAAGTTACAGAGTCACGTATTCCTATGAGGACTCCTTTAGTTTTATTGCGGGCATTTGCGGTAAAAAGATGTGGAAAGTTCCTTTGCGAACATTTGGGTGGTGTTGAAGCAGAGAAATGTGTATCTTGAGCGCAAAGTATGTCAGCTTTGTTAGAGAGGGCTTCTGACCATAAGGAACGCCTTTTAGCAGGATGATTCAGTCCTTTAGAGTTTATAGAAATGATCTTTATCCCCATACTTGCAGGAGTGTGAAGATTATGTTACATTGCTGCTTTACATTCATTGTTGGTGCAATGTCTCCCTCATGTGGTTGGATTTGGGATAGCGGTGGGAAACTGAAAATGTTGGTGCATAAAGTCAAAAAGTACTTACTATTTGGTGATGTGCAGAGAGTTTGTCTATTTTGGACTTCGGGCCAAGTTGAGTGGCATTTCTGCATGGAGGGTCCAGCAGTAATTACTTGAACTCCGTCTTGTAAATCTTTCAACAGTGAAAACAAGAAAACTGAGAGAAAAAAGAAAAACATAGAAAAATATAACCAAGCAACTGATAGAAAACAATAGAGAGGTCCTAGTCCTCAGTGGGCACTAGAACCAGGATACCCGTATGCAGCGTTAAGCTGCCCAAAGTGGATGGGGGTAAAGTTCAGGCCTAATGGCGCTCCTGTACGTTCCTCCAGGGGTTAGTAGTGGAGTGTCACCCATCCGGGTCAAGTGTGCGATTTTGCGTTTTTGTTTGTAACAGTTTTCCAATCTGGTTCTGCAGACCTCCTTGGCTTCACAGCAGGGGAATCATCAGAATGCTCTGGCAGTATACCCCATTCCTCCAGAAGAGAAAGGCCTTTTCCCAGAGAGTCTATAGTGTATGTTCGGCCATCTTTCACAATAGATAACTTTGTGGGATGACCCCATCTGTATACAATTTTATGATTTCTAAGTATCTTGGTGACGGTATTCAGGGTCTTTCGTTTCTGAAGTGTATATTGCGACAGGTCAGCATAAAACTGTAAATTTTGATACTGTGCAGGTATTTGTTCACCTTTACGCATCGTCACCATCAGCAATTCCTTTGCATGAAAGAAATGCATGCGCAGTATTACGTCTCTAGGGACCTGCTCTGGCAAAAAAGACGGCTTAGGTAAGCGGTGAATTCTGTCAATCGTTAGCTCGAGACCAGATAGATTAGGGGTGAGCAGTTTAAACAGTGATGTAGCATAATCACGCAGGTCAGCTGGCTGGATTGACTCGGGGATTCCCCTGATCTTCATATTGTTCCTCCTATTCCTGTCTTCAAAATCTGCCAGCTTAGCTTTCACCCATTCCATGTCCCCTTCTCTCTCCTCATGTGAGTCTACTAGATCATTGATGGTTTCAGCAAAGTCTCCCATTTTTTGCTCTATATGATCCACCCTCGATTCCACTGCTTGTATGTCAGTGTGGAACCTGTGCATGCACTGTGCCATATCAGATTGTAGTGAGCTCCTTAGTGATAGCAGCATATCTTTCAGTACAGTGTCTATCACAGGCTGGTGCGTGGTTGGGAACGATTCTATTGAATCAGGGAGATCATGTGTCTCATCTCCAGAGTCTGTGGCATGGCTGGCCTGGGGACTGTATCCCTCTCCATCCAGCCTGAGTTTTGCTTTAGCTGGGCTGCCAGAGATAGGGGAGGGAGAGTGCTGCTGTGAGCTTGCAGGGGAGCTGTTATTTGTGTGTTTCTTGCCTTTATCAGGCAAGTTGTTGGCCGTTTTGTCTGCAGGTGTGGATGATGGCCAGGGGCCATCTTGCCTACCTTCATGTGGCTTATGAGGATAAAAGTCCGTCAGACACTGCGGTTTGCGGGGCTCCTTTCTTTTCCTGGACATGCTGCAGGAGTAATCCAGGTAATCCGGAGGTAGATCACCTTGTGGGGATGATGTTTTGGGGTCCCGATGGGATGATTCGTGCTGCTATTCCCTGGTTATCACAGGAGCTCCGGTTCTATGCTGCCATTCAGCTTGCACGCAGGCCACGCCCCCTCTTAACCGCATTTTTAAACATTTCAACCACTTTAGAAAACATTTCAACCGCTTTCGAAAACATTTTAACCGCATTAATAACATTTCAACCTCATTAGAAAACATTTCAACCACACTAGAAAAAATTTCAACCTTATTAGAAAACTTTTCAACTATATTAGATAACATTTCAACTGCATTATTAAACATTTCAACCGCATTAGAAAACATTTCAACCACATTAATAACATTTCAACCCCATTAGAAAACATTTCAATCACACTAGAAAACATTTCAACCTTATTTTAAAAAAATTCAACCACATTATAAAACATTTCAACCACACTAGAAAACAATTCAACGTAATTATTAAACATTTCAACCGCATAAGAAAACATTTAAACTGTACTAGAAAACATTTCAACCGCATTAGAAAACCTTTCAACCGCACTAGAAATCATTTCAACTGCACTAGAAAACATTTCAAAAGCATTAATAAACATTTCTACCACATTAGAAAACATTTCAGCAGCATTAGAAAAGATTTCAACCAAATCTGTGTGAGACAGATATTTTGGTGTGCGCTGGTACACACTGAGACAGATGTTGATGGGACACTAATCTTACCGATTTTTTTGTACACTGGAACATGCCTGCTGTGACAGCTGCTTGGTTGCACTGGTAAGCGCTGACAGATGTTGATTGGACAAACACTATTACTACTACAGGTGTTTTTGGGCACAGGTACACTGTGACAGATGTTGATGGGGCATGAGTAGTACGCCTGACCTAGAGACAAAATTTTTAGAATAAAAGAATGACCATCATTTTTTTCATTAGCAGGAATATGATGTACTGATTTCGATTTTGTTTTCAAATTCGAATCAATTGGAATTAGTAACAATTGGAACATTGGATTGTTATTTCTGTCAGCTCAGGTAGCCCTTGTACAATGCGCATATATGTTTCATTTAACCACTTAAGCCCCGGACCATTTTGTAGCTAAAGGACCAGAGGTGTTTTCCGAATTTTGCACTGCGCTGTTTTAACTGGAAATTGTGCGGACATGCAATGTTGTACCGAAACGAAATTTGCGTCTTTTCTTCCCACAAATAGAGCTTTCTTTTAATGGTATTTGATTGCCTCTGCGATTTTTATTTTTTGCGATATAAACGGAAAAAGACTGAAAATTTTGAAAAAAAATGATATTTTCTACTTTTTGTTATAAGAAAAATCGAATAAACTCAATTTTAGTCATACATTTAGGCCAAAATGTATTCAGCCACATGTCTTTAGTAAAAAAATGTCAATAAGCGCATATTTATTTGTTTTAAAGTTATAGCGTCTACAAACTAGGGTACATTTTCTGGAATTTACACAACTTTTAATTTATGACTGCCTATCTCATTTATTGAGGTGCTAAAATGGCAGGGCAGTACAACCCCCCCCCCCAAATGACCCCATTTTGGAAAGTAGACATCCCAAGGAAATTGCTGAGAGGCATGTTGAGCCCATTGAATATTTTTGTTTTGTCTCAAGTGATTGAATAATGACTAAAAAAAAATTAAAAAATTACAAAAAGTTGTCACTAAATGATATATTGCTCACACATGCCATGGTTATATGTGGAATTGCACCCCAAAATACATTTTGCTGCTTCTCCTGAGTACGGGGATACCACATGGACTTTTTAGGAGCCTAGCCGCGTACGGGACCCCGAAAACCAAGCACCGCCTTCAGGATTTCTAAGGGCACAAATTTTTGATTTCACTCCTCACTACCTATCACAGTTTCGAAGGCCATAAAATGCCAAAATAGCACAAAACTCCCCCAAATGGCCCCATTTTGGAAAGTAGACACCCCAAGCTATTTGCTGAGAGGCATGGTGAGTATTTTACAGCTCTCATTTGTTTTTGAAAATGAAAGAAATTTATTTTATTTTTTTTCAATTTTCAAAGCTTTGTGACAAAAAGCGAGATCTGCAAAATACTCACCATACCTCTCAGCAAATAGCTTGGGGTGTCTACTTTCCAAAATGGGGTCATTTGGGGGGGTTTTTGTGCCATCTGGGCATTCCATGGCCACCGAAACTGTGATAGGCAGTGAGGAGTGAAATAAAAAATTTACACCCTTAGAAAGCCTGAAGGCAGTGCTTGGTTTTTGGGGTCCCGTACTCTGCTAGGCTCCCAAAAAGTCTCACACATGTGGTATCTCCGTACTCAGGAGAAGCAACAGAATGTATTTTGGGGTGTAATTCCACATATGCCCATGGCATGTTTGAGCAATATATCATTTAGTGACAACTTTGTGCAAAAAATATAAAAATAAAAAATAAATTATCTTTTTTCCGCAACTTGTGTCAACATATAAAATATTCAATGGACTCGACATGCCTCTCAGTATATAGCTTGGGGTGTCTACTTTCCAAAATGGGATCATTGGGGGGGGGGGGGTTTGAGCTGTCCTGGCATTTTATACACAACATTAGGAAGCTTACATCCACTCTTCTAACCACTTGAAGACAGCCCTTTCTGACACTTTTTGTTTACATGAAAACATTTTTTTTTTTGCAAGAAAATTATGTTGAACCCCCAAACATTATATATTTTTTTAAAGCAAAGGCCCTACAGATTAAAATGGTGGGTGTTGCATTTTTTTTTCCACACAGTATTTGCGCAGCGATTTTTCAAACGCATTTTTTTGGGAAAAAATACACTTTTATTAATTTGAATGCACTAAAACACACTATATTGCCCAAATGTTTGATGAAATAAAAAATATGATCTTAGGCCGAGTACATTGATACCAAACACGACATGCTTTAAAATTTCGCACAAACGCGCATTGGCGACAAACTACATACATTTTTAAAAGCCTTTAAAAGCCTTTACAGGTTACCACGTTAGATTTACAGAGGAGGTCTACTGCTAAAATTACTGCCCTCGATCTGACCTTCGCGGTGATACCTCACATGCATGGTGCAACTGCTGTTTACATATGATGCCAGACCGTTGCTTGCGTTCGCCATTGCGCAAGAACAGGGCAGGACAGGGGTGCTTTTTTTATTTTATTTTTTTTATTATTAATTTTGTTTTTTTATTTTATTTTTAAACTGTTCCTTCCATATATATATATATTTTTATCATTTTTGTTATCCCAGGGAATGTAAATATCCCCTATGATAGCAATAGGTAGTGACAGGTACTCTTTTTTTGAAAAAAACTGGGGTCTATTAGACCCTAGATCTTTCCTCTGCCCTCAAAGCATCTGACCACACCAAGATCGGTGTGATAAAATGCTTTCCCAATTTCCCAATGGCGCTTTTTATATCCGGGGGAGGACATTCCCTCCCACTGCTTGTAAAAGCAGTCCAGGGGCTAATTAGCCACTAGGATTGCTTTTACATAAAAGCCGGCCGCTGGCTGAAAAGAATGATACCAAGATGATACCTAAACCCGCAGGCATCAATCTGGTATAACCATTCAAAGTCCAGCAACATGCTGGTCCTTGTTGGACATGTATTGTAATCTTTTTTTTCATGCAGCCTGTTGGCTGAATGAAAAAAGAGATTGATCGGTGGGTATGCCCACCATTAGAATACCGCCCTTCATCCACCCACTTCTAATGATGGGCATACATGCACCATTTATATATGCCGAAGCATGGGGGCATCCTCCCGCAAAAGTTATGCCGCACACACATGGTCGGACTTTTCCACGGGCAAGCCTCCGTCCGAATTTTGACCGTATGTACGTGACATTAGGAGCAAAATCGCTCCTCCGCCCGTGCTGCCCCAATGCTTCGGGATATATGCTTTTTTTTTTAACTGTGGTGGTGAAATCACCTCCTACAGCACTGGAGTCGCAGGGATCAGGCCTGTCTCTGCGAACGCTGCAGTTATGTGTGTTGTGTTTTGTAAGTGACAGTGATCGATCGATACTGCACTTGGGTGGCCTGGGCTGGACGGAGGGGCAAAACGCAGGTGCTAGCAGGTATCTGGGCTGATCCCGCTAACACTGCGTTTTTGGGAACCCTAAATTGCTGGGGACGCTAGTATAGATCTGATCATATCAGATATTGATCTGTTCAGATACTATACCACTAAGGGAGGTGTATGCTTCACGCGTGGGTGTTAGCGTTACTGGCACTAACCTGACGCTGCCTGGGGTGTGACGCAGACCCTCTCTGACGCTAAAACCGAATTGATATCACCCGCCGGGCGATCAGGGGGTTAAACCTTTATTGGGTTATATACGGCGGGTGCCCTGACACTATAAAAAGCAAACTAACTAACCAGCGTCACCCGTAACACTTATATGGTGATCACTGGTGAAAGGGTTAACTAGGGTCAATCAGGGGGTTAAACCTTTATTAGGTAATATATGGGGGTACCCGACGCTATAAAAACCTGCGTCGAACCTAAAAAAAATAACTGGCTACCTATCGGCATCACCGACACTAAGACAGCGATCAGAAAAACGATTGCTTAGTGACACTGGCAAAAGGGGGTGAAAGGGTTACCTGGGGGGGGCGATCAAGGGGTTAAACCTTTATTAGGTAATATATGGGGGTACCCGACGCTATAAAAACCTGTGACAAACCTAAAAAAAATAACTGGCTACCTATCGGCATCACCGACACTAAGACAGCGATCAGAAAAACGATTGATTAGTGACAATGGTGCTAGGGGGTGAAAGGGTTACCTGGGGGGGCGATCAAGGGGTTAAACCTTTATTGGGTAATATATGGGGGTACCCGACGCTATAAAAACCTGCGGCGAACCTAAAAAAAATAACTGGCTACCTATCGGCATCACCGACACTAAGACAGCGATCAGAAAAATGATCGCTTAGTGACACGGGTGAAAGGGTTACCTGGGGGGGGGCGATCAAGGGGTTAAACCCTTATTAGGTAATATATGGGGGTACCCAACGCTATAAAAACCTGCGGCGAACCTAAAAAAAATAACTGGCTACCTATCGGCATCACTGACACTAAAACAGCGATCAGAAAAACGATTGCTTAGTGACAGCGGTGCTAGGGGGTGAAAGGGTTACCTGGGGGGGGCGATCAAGGGGTTAAACCTTTATTAGGTAATATATGGGGGTACCGGACGCTATAAAAACCTGCAGCGAACCTAAAAAAAATAACTGGCTACCGATCAGCATCACCGACACTAAAACAGCGATCAGAAAAACGATCGCTTAGTGACGGCGGTGCTAGGGGGTGAAAGGGTTACCTGGGGAGCAATCAAGGGGTTAAACCTTTATTAGGGGGGGTTAGGGGGCTACACTGGACCTAAACCCTGACACTTTTACAGTCACAAATGTCACTGATTGCAGTGATCACTAAATAAATGGTCACTGCAATCAGTGACACTGTGACTGGGGGCTGGGGGGTGATCTGGGGGTGTCTGGGGGGCCTGGGGGGGGCGAATTATGTACCTATTTGTCCTGGTGTCAGTGTAGTGTTTGTGCACTAACCTGACATCTTCTCTCATGCGGCGCTCGGTATATGTGAGCGCCGCATGAGGGATGACATCACTTCCTCCTGCCTGTGTAAACATTACACAGGCAGAGGAAGCATTTGATTCGCCGGGAGCGATCGCGAGGGGGTGGCCAGAATCGAATGGCGGCCCCCTCATCATGGATCGCTCCCGAAGCGATCCCGGCCGCCCACTGTACCGGAGGGGGGTCCGATTGGACCCCCCACCCATACAAAGGCAGTCACGTACTGGCACGTGATTGTGCCTGTCCGTGCCATTCTGCCGACGTATAATTACAGTGGGCGGTCGTTAAGTGGTTAAACACCTGAATACTGGCCATATCGTTCCTGCCTGGGCCATTTTTCAGCTTTCACATCAGATATTACTGGGACACTAGTATTACAGAGGTTTTGTGCAATGATACACTGTGACAGATGTTTTGGTGTGCGCAGGTACACACTGAGACAGATGTTGATGGGACACTAGTTGTACAGATGTTTTTGTACAGTATTAGTAGTAGTAGTATTTTTTTTTATTCTATTCTATTATTTTCTATTCTAATCAATTTTTTTTATTTTCTATTATATTCTAATCTATTCTTTCTTATTCCATTCCAGTTCTAATCTATTCAATTTATTCTATTTGTAATTCGAATTTCAGAAGAGTATTATATTATTTTCTATTCTATTCTATTATTTTATATTCTATTCTATTCCTTTATTTTCTATTCTTTTTAGTTATGTGTTACTGTATTCTTTTCTATTACTTTGTTTTCTTTTCTTTTCCTTTATTTTCTGTTCTGTCCCTTTATATTCTATTTGTTTCTATTATATTATATTCTGTTGTCTTCTATTCCTTTTATTTTCTATACTATTTTATTGTATTTGGAAATTAGAAATTGAGTTTGAAAAGGATTTGAATCAAATTCGAAAAAGATTCCAATTTGAAAACTATTCAAATAGAATTTGAAAACTGTGTGAATTTGAGTAGACTTTGTCTAAAATTTTGTTTCGTTATTGTCAGGAAAGGTTCCATCCGCTGGTAATATTTATTATTTGGCTTGCAGTACTGTGGTCCACCAGCAGGTGTCTCCTGGCAGTTTGGAACTGTCAGGAGAACTTCTCCCTGCTGGTGTTATATCATCTTTGGGACGCAGTACTGGTCTCCACCAGCGGATGGATCCTGGCAGTGTGGAGCGGACTCCTCTTATTGCGGACAGGTGTCACCTAGCCTAATCACTGGCAGATACTTAAATACCCGGCAAGCCCTCACATGTTTGCCTTGGTATCTCTCTCCCTGACCTTGACCCTGCGATCCTGACTTCTGAGCCTGTATCTGACCCGATCTGATCCGATCTGATCCGATCTGATCCGACCTGATCCCTATCCCGAGGGGCCATCTAGCCTGCAACAGGGGAGTCCACGCAACAGGATGGAGGAAGAGCGAACAAAAACTCACACAGTGAAAAGGTAGGACAAGTGATAACATGTATGTATTACCAAAACAGGTGAAATAAATGTAAACCAGACAAATAAAACATAAGTGAGCAAATAACAAAGACATGGAAGTTCCATGAAACTTGTGAAGGGGTAACCCATGAAGGTTTCAAAGGAATAAACCCTAAAAAGGGTATAAGTACCCCCCGGTACAACAGGATTTTAAGGGAGAACAAGAAACAAAATTTAATAAAAATATTATTTATTAGAAAAAAATCTTAATTTTTAAAAAATGTTGTCTGTATGCAAATATAAAAGTATGTCAAGCATATTGATAATTTGCACAGCATACATTTGATTGTTACAAACATGAATAGAAAACATTACATGTTATACAAGTTTCCAGTAGGATGAGATTTTTCTCCTTTAGCCTAACATGTTTCAGGAATACCAATTCTTTCTTTGGAGGCTCTTGGTGGGAGAAAATACAAATATATTCTAGAATAAAGCAAAAAGAGAAAACTCCGAAAAATTCCAAGAGACAACGGGGGTAATTTACTATAGCGCCGCGGCGCTAATTAGCGCAAATTGCCGCGAATTCGTGCTAATTAGCGCGATTCACTGCAATTTGTGCTAATTAGCACGGAAACGATATTCACTATAGCGCTGGAGAGAAAATACTCCCAAAATCAAATTTCCTGACTGCTCCATGTCAGCACAGCTGGGTGAGGCTCCGCCCACCCCTACGTGATCAGGACTTAACTATAAATTTTTCACTCACCTCAACCACAGCGTTCTTCTCTTTTTCCTCCTACAGTAGGTGCCGCCGATATTGTGTTTCTATTGCGCTCCCATCGCCGAGATCCTCGGCGACAGGAGTGCCGAGATGTCGGCAGCAGGGTGGCGACACATGTCGCGCTTGCTGCAATGGCGAGGAGACGCGACACTGTATTGAGCGGGGATCCGACGCGGATTCCCGCCAATACCAGGCACTGCGTTTGGTATGAATCCTGAGCGGGAACTCCACGCCAATTTTTAAAGAAAAAAACGGCGTGGGTTCCCCCTCCAGGAGCATACCAGGCCCTTGGGTCTGGTATGGATTTGAAGGGGAACCCTACGCTGAAAAAACGGCGTGGGGGTCCCCCTCAAGATCCAAACCAGACCCTTATCCGAGCATGCAACCTGGCAGGCCGCAGAGATTAATGGTAAATCTTCGGTCCGCAGAGATTAATATAGGCTTCACATGACGTCACAGTCACATGCTCCGGGGCACATGTGCACATGTGCCCTGGAGCATGTGACTGTGACGTCATGTGCACATGTGCCCCGGAGCATGTGACTGTGACGTCATGTGAAGCCTATATTAATCTCTGCGGACCGAAGATTTACCATTACTGCGAGAGGAAGCGACGAGTCAACATCGAGGAGGAGAAGAGGGAAGAAGACGCCGATGGCGACGACGGAGAAGACCGACGGAGAAGACCGGGCCTCTGCTAGCAAAAGAGCTAAAAAGAAGTTAGCGGAGGCCCGGCGGAAGAAAGAACCGGAGAGCGGGAGAAGAACCGGAGAGCGGGAGAAGAAGAAGACGACGGAGAAGATCGGGCCTCCGTTAGCAAAAGAGCTAAAAAGAAGTTAGCGGAGGCCCGGCAGAAGAAAGAACCGGAGAACGCGGCGACGACACCGGAGACCCCCGAGCGGTGCAATAAAATACTTTTAAAAACTGTGTTGTGTTTTTATTTCCATTTATTTTCTACCAGGTGAATGGGTAGGGGTACGATGTACCCCATACTCATTCACATAGGGTGGGGGGCCGGGATCTGGGGGCCCCCTTATTAAAGGGGGCTCCCGGATTCCGATAAGCCCTCCGCCCGCAGACCCCACAACCAATGGCCAGGGTTGTCGGGAAGAGGCCCTGTCCTCATCAACATGGGGGCAGGGTGCTCTGGGGTGGGGGGGACGCAGGTCGCCCCCCGGCCCCAGAGCACCAAACCCCCCATGTTGAGGGCATGTGGCCTGGTACAGTTCAGCAGGGAGGGTGGGCCGCTCTCGTCCCCCCCTCTTCCCCTGCGGCCTGCCAGGTTGCATGCTCGGATAAGGGTCTGGTTTGGATCATGAGGGGGACCCCCACGCCGTTTTTTCGGCGTAGGGTTCCCCTTCAAATCCAGACCAGACCCAAGGGCCTGGTATGCTCCTGGAGGGGGAACCCATGCCGGTTTTTTCTTTAAAAATTGGCGTGGAGTTCCCGCTCAGGATTCATACCAAACGCAGTGCCTGGTATTGGCGGGAATCCGCGTCGGATCCCCGCCTATCGGCAATGCGTGTCGCTCATCGTGAAAGGAACATTTTTCCTTTCCCGATGACGAGACAGCTCGGCGCTGGCTCTCGCGACGGAGCTCATAGGGTGTCAATATCGCCGCTAGAAGCGGCGAGATTGACACAATATCGGCGGCACCTAGTGTACGTGCAGGACGGAGGTGTGCTTCTCTACCTAGCCGGTCTAAATGGCTGGCGGACCGTCCATACGTGTGGATGAAGCTGGACGAAGTCCCTGGTGTCTAGTTTAAATAACCATAATCCAGGGAGCCCCGCTGCTGGTCCTCGGGGCGGCTTTATCATGGCTAACAGCCGTGTCTGGGGTCCGCTTGGTCCAAACAAGATGGACAGTGGTTGTGGCAGAGTACTCCCCTATGCACGTGCACCCGCGCTGTGCCAACGTCGGCGGTCGGATGACGGAGGTTGGGTGAGCTAAATGCTTTGTATCCAATGTATGCTGCATTACTGGACAGGGAGTACTCTGCATAACAGATACACAAAGTAACACTTTGTCTGTTCACACATGGATATAATCTGTTGGAGGCTTCTCATGTTTTGCTTACTGTCATGCCACTATGCCAAACCCCTCCAAAGACCAGCATTTTGCAGAGAAGGTATGTGGAGCACACCTGAAAAATGTCTACTGAATCCAGCCATGGCCTTTGGAGACATGGGATATCCTTGTATTTTTCTATGTGATCTTGGTCTTCCTTAAAAAAAAAAAAAAAAAAAAGAAAGAAGAAAAAAGAGTATGGAGAAGCATGTCTATGATGTCTACAATTCCCTTGGTTTGTGTACACTGCAGATGGTTGTAATTTTGTTACAAATTCCTACCTTTGTGTTGCTGTTCTGAAACAAACATTTTCATCATAATCTGATTCCCAGGATTAGATCCTAGCCAAATTAGCCTCCATCTGGTTAACAGGGCTGTAGATGGAAGCTTCTGCCTCCCTCTAGCTGTGTTTAACCCCTCAGGGTTTGTTACTAAGCAATTTATTTACTGCATTTAACCATTTTTTTCCCTAGTCCAGGGTCGCACTGGGTTGCGGGAATAAAGCTGTGCTATTCAGCTTTGTCTCCCGCTGGTCAGTCTCGGTTCTGGTCGCAATTTTCAGAGACATCTGTGCAAGTCTCTGTGCGGATGTCAATATAGGTCGCAACCCGAAATCGCAAGGTAGTACAAAACTGCCTTTTTTTAAGTTGGCATGGCGCCACTGATGCAGCGTTGCACCGATTAGGGTGGTGCGATTGCCGCATATTATTTTTATGCTATTTGACTGGTCGGGTCGCATGTTAAAAACGCACCAGTGTGATCTGGGTCTATGGGTTGGTTTGCTTAATGGTGTACAAGCCCTGTGGTGAGGTTATCTATTAGTGTTTACCAATTTCAGAACAAACATGCTTCAGGCCCTTCAATAAGAAGACATGGATGAACATGAAGGAGCAGTCTCATGACTTTCCCAAGCAAACATCCCTCCTCAAGCTCTATAAGAGGAATACACAGATGGGCATGACAGTATTTATCCCACTGGCTTAAACAGCCGGAGAGGAGGGTGACACCTAAAAGGTGTTACACCCAATAAACAAATTGCCAATACGCTCTAAAGGGGTGTTTCTGGCTCACCCTGTGAAAGGGTCATCTGCTCTGACAATGAGAAACTGCCTGTCCACACCAGGTGAAGCAGCCAATTTTCTGAATTTCCGGATGAGCATGACAGTATGTATCCCACTGGCTTAAACAGCCAGGGAGGAGGGTGACACCTAAAAGGTGTTACACCCAATAAACAAATTGCAAATACACTCTAAAGGGGTGCTTTCGGCTCACCATATGAAAGGGTTATCTGCTCTGATAATGAGAAGCCGCCTGTCCATACCAGGTGAAGCAGCCCATTCTCCAAACTTCCGGATGGACATGACTGCACACAGTCTGCTTTATCAAGCAACCAAGGATATGGATGACGGCGCCTATCAGGCGGTCGCACTAATGAAACATGTGGTCAATATGCTCGTTGTTTCCACTCTGTGAATTCTCCAAGCCTTCCCAAGCAAACAATCCGCTTCAGATCCTTCCATAAAGAAACAGACGGCAAGGATGCTACCTAGTTCAAGCAACCTAGGATAAAGATCACGACACCTAACCAGTTGTTACAATTAAGCAGATGGTCAAGACACTCTAAAGGAATGACTAGATTCTTCTCATATGGGGACCATCTGTTTGGCAATGTCCAGCCTTCTTTCAGGGCCTTCTTGGTCCAATCAACTCTCTCCAGTCTCTTCTGAACAGGAGAAAGAGGACGACCTGTGTCCAGATTGCTAAGGTTGGTGAAATGCCTGTGTATAGAGGTGAAACTTTGGAAGTATTTTAAATACCTCCAAAAGACGGCTGGATGTTGAACGGATCAAGTGCTTGTTCATCAAGATTGGAGGATATTGTCACAGCAGGATGTCAAAGTTACGCCCTTTGGAACGAATAGAGGTCCAGGGGTTGGGACCACCCCGCTGGTTAGTATGTGTCCCTTGTGGGATTGGCCATTCACATGACCTTACCATCAGATCATGCGACCCTCAAGGACAAACGCGCTCACTGCATTTTTTTCTTAATCGCAGAAGGGCAAGCCTAAATTAAATAGTGGCCAGTTTAGCCTCCTGCCTCAATATGAAGGTCTACTGAGTTAAAGAAGACCGAAAACTCAAGAGTTATTGTCCACGCTCACGCCAGAGAGCATAGCTCCTGCGCTTTTCTGGATGTGAGTCCAGGAAAGACAAGGAAGCAAATGCTTAGTCCCTGTTATTTTGGGATTGGGCCACCCATACATGCCCTAGGGGCACTATGTGGTTCCTCTGTGAACATAGGGACGGCTTGTGGATGGACACGTGGTCCCCTAAGGAAAGCATTTTGGGCCATATTTGGAGATCTTTCATCCTTCACGTCTCAGATTGAGCCATAGAAATCGCCTCGCCCCAGCAGCTTGGACAATCTGGTGGTACAGGCAGATACCAGCCAGTTTAGGGGAGCCCTTCTTCAGTAACAATGAGCTCAGGACCAATGGTCTTTTGTCAAGGATCCAAGACTCCATCTTGGAGTTGAAGGCAACCTTTTCAGGCTCTTAGCCTTCAGTCATCTCATCCAGAGTAAGCCTGTCCTGGGAAAGTTGGACAGCACAATGACTGTGGCCTACATCTGGAAACAAGGCTCAGTCTCTCACTTCTGAAGTTTTCTCTAATTCTAGAATTCACCCAAGTCAATCCTCCCAACGATTTGTGACTTATGTGCCTGGTCGGAAGAATCTTCAGACGATCTATTTGTCCAGGTCAAGTCTGACGACAATGGATGATCCAGACTACTGCGAGTCTTTCGAGAACTAACAAAGATTGGTGTTTTGTCTGCCAGAGGTAGACCGCTTACATTCCCAGTCGGCACTGAGTTGCTGAAGTTCCATTCCAGGGCCCAGGAGCCGCAAGCGCTCGGAGTGGAGGTGCTGACCACAGAATGGATCGCCAAGACTGCTGATGCCTTTTTCAGCTGCTCCCTCTGATTCTCAGCTTCCAGCTAAGGCTGGGGCGAGGGAAGGTGACAGTTTTGGTAACCGCTACTCATCCTGATGAGTGTCAAGGAGTGACGCCCTCTGCCTGGTAGATCAAATCTTCTCCAGACCCATTCATCCAGCATCCGACAGGCTCAGGCTGATGGCCTGAGTTGAGAGAGGCAGAGCCTAATGGATGTCAAATGCTCTGTTAAGATTTGAACAGTTCTACGAAACAAGAAAGGTCAGCGCTAAGCACGCCTATAGTAGAACAGGACATATATGCCCAGTATATTCGCTGATCAAGATTTTACGCTGGACTCTTCAGAAGCCTACTTCGAATGTCTACAGGCATGGCTTGACTTAATTCTATGCGCAAGCATGCTATAGAAATGCATTTTGGCTATCGCTGTCTTCACCGGCATTCAGCAAGCTTCCAGCGCTTAATTATACAGTTTTTCAAGATTCAATTTGGTTGAAACCCCAAACTTGTTTCCGGAATGAGATATACCAATGCTGATGGATGTTATTTCATCGGATGCCTTCAATCACCCTGTGGTACTTTCTCGCTGAAACTGATTTACTGGTGCCAATTACATCAGCATTCGTGTCCTTGGGTTTAAAGAACCCATACTCGCGTACTTCCCAGACAGAATGGTGCTCATGCCAATGCTCTAATATGTGCCTGAACTGACCTTTAGAGTTCATATCACACAAGAGGTTTCCCTCGTACGTTCCCTTTGGGGAGTACTCAAAAAGTTAGCCCATCGGATGTGGGCTAAGCGCTAAAATATTTAATCAAGGTGACTCCTGCCATCAGGAGCTCTGTACATCTGTTTGTCCTTTTCAGGTGGAACACATAATAATCTTGCTGGGAGCCGTAAAATCATTATCTCTTGGTTGATAAACTCATCTCCTTGGCCTGCAGGTTGTAAGGCTGGCTGTGCCAGGAGAGTCACGGCATTCTCACTAGAAGGGTCCAGACCTTGAGGGTGACAGCAGGCCGGGTGTCTCAAACTATCCGTAATACAAAATATTCATATTCATGACAGTTGGGTTTGTCAGAGGCATTATGGTTTCCGTTACCGTTTTAGTCAGAATTGGAGTGTGTAGCATTATCCCTCCCCTGTTTTGGCAAGTTAATTCCCAGCTGTGCTGACATGGAGCCGTCAGGAAAACTGAAAATTTTATTCAAATACTTACCGTAATTTTCCTTTCCTGACAAGCTCCTTGTCAGCACAGAACCCACCCAGTTAAGTAGTAATAGTTACGAAACGCTGAGGTTGAGGTGAGTGAAAAATTTATAGTTAAGTCCTGATCATGTAGGGGTGGGCAGAGCCTCACCCAGCTGTGATGACATGGAGCTCGTCAGCAAAGGAAAATTACGGTAAGTATTTGAATTACATTTTCCGTTTTACTATAGCTCCCAGAATCCAAATAGCACCCAAATCCTTAAGCCCTGTACACACGATCGGTTTAACCGATGAAAACCGTCCGATGGATTGTTTTCATCAGACTAACCGATCGTGTATGGGACCCATCGGTCTTTTTTCCATCGGTTTTAAAAAATAGAACATGTTTTAAATTTTTCCGATGGATAAAAAACCGATCGAAAACTCTGATCGTCTATGGGCAAGTCCATCGGATAAAAAACCCACGCATGCTCAGAATCAAGTCGACGCATGCTCAGAAGCATTGAAGTTCATTTTTCTCGGCTCATCGGAGTGTTTTACGTCACTGCGTTTGAAACGGTCGGTTTTTTGACTGATGGTGTGTAGGCAAGACTGATGATAGTCAGCTTGATCGGATTTCCGATGGACAAAACCATCGGATAAGAATCCATAGGATATCCGATCGTGTGTACAAGGCTTAGCTCTACTAAAAGCTGGAGTTGTGCACATGGAAATAATGTTTAGAGCATGATATAATTGGAAAAAAGAAATCAAAAAAGCGCAACCCAATGTGAATGATAACAGTGAATCTCTGAAACAATGTGAAATTCCAACCGATATCTCAAAGCTGGAATATAAGTGAAACAAACATATATAAATGGAAAAAGATAAATTGATCAAAATAAAAATAAAACTTATGACATAAAACTCTCAATTGATAAAAGTCCATATGATGTAATATCTATGGGAGACTAGTCCAAAGATTACATATATAGGATTGTTGCCGTGAAGGAATTCCTATGCGGCGGAAGGTGTAATACTCAGACAGGTTGATAGTATAAGCTTCACATCCAATAGTAAGTAAATGGCTTGATTACCAGATATAAGATGATATTGGGCTCAGGACTAGGCCGACCTGCCTTCACTCGATCTGTTCTCGGTGTTCACCACACATGGATCGATTGGAAAATCCGGAGGCGGTCACTTTGGTGCTGAATCCCACAGACTGCGGGCACTTCAAAAATCTTTCGTTTGACGTAAGGTGAGTATTGTGTTTTATATAACTCACGTTTTCCACATACAGCAAGTGGAGATCAGCATCCAGAAGTCAGCAGTCAATTACCAAAGAGAAGGAAGAAGAAAAGATCCTCATGGTGCAGTATTTCTTCATAAAAAAAACGTATTTATTGCACAGGCTTCATAAAACACTGACATCCATGGAACAGAGACAAATTTTCAAAAACAGCCACGGTTAGCCCCAGCTGGCTGGAACGTGATGGTGTCAGAGACTTGTGGCTCCACCCTACATGTTTCCCCGTACAAGGATTCTACTGGGAACGGAGGCTGAAGTTCCGACGCCCATCACCACATTTAAATACCTGTTGATGTGGGAGTGACACAGGAAGTGAATTAATAACTAAATCAACCGGTGTCACTCACACTGCTGAACCAAAAACAGTTAGCTAACAAAATAAAACACAGTTGGCTAATAAAATAACCAACAGCAATCGAATGGTGCTGATTATTCAGCAGGCACTGAGATCTGGTGAGAGTATGAGCAAAACACATGGCAAATAATATTTAAGATACATTGATTTTCACACCAAAATTATGTATGCTCTATCGCAGTGAGTGCATCATACCACCATTATGATTCATATAATATACGAATCATGGGGGCGCATGCGCGACATCCACGGGACCGGTCGCATGACTGAGTAGCTCCGCACTACTCCAACCATTTAGCCTGCTTCCCGGGGCCATAAGCTCATAATCTTCACCACAGATACTCTCCATAACCCCCGGACCGAGTTGTGCATGCCTTCGAAGCAGAAGAAGGGCAACAAGACCGCTCAGAGGTCCCTAACCACCTATCTGCTAAGGAACCAGGAACGCTACAGCATGTCCCAAGATGGCGCCGGCGGCCCGGCTTCTCCCTCACTGCAGGCCTCACAAGATTCGCAGGATACCGCTGCTTCTGCTCTGGACTCTGCACAAGACTGTGAGTACTTTCCCCCCCTGACCAAAGCGGACCTAGACAGGAGCTTAGAATCTATATATAGCAAGATTGCTGCCAAGTTCCAGACGGAGCTACACAAAAGCACCAATACACTAACGCAGGAGATCTCGGCCCTGGGCACCCGCACGGACCGCTTAGAGACTATGCACGATGAGCTCAATATCGCTCACAATGATCTCTACAGAGAGTTTGACTCCCTCAATGCCACGGTCACTCAACTGCAAACCCAAGTTGAAGACCTCGACAATCGAAATCGTAGGCACAATCTTCGGATAAGGGGGGTCCCTGAAACCACCACGGATCTCATTCCTGCCATACATAAGCTGTTCCATTCCCTCTTGCCAGACCGTGAGGTGGAAGCATTCACATGCGACCGCATTCACAGGGCTCTACGCCCCAAGCCTCCCCCAGACAAACCCCCCAGGGACATTGTCCTGTGTCTAAAAGACTTTCTTATCAAGGAGGAGATTCTTAGGGCTGCCCGCAATTCCCATTCCATCTCCCTGGACGGCTCCCCTATTCAAATCTACCCGGACATCTCCCCTGCTACCCTGGATAGGTGCCGCAATATGAAGGAGGTCACCACAGTGCTGGCAAAAGCGCACATTCGCTATAGATGGGGCTTCCCCTTCAAGCTTACCATTCCACATAATGGTACAACTTATACTGCCACCACTCTATTGGAAGGTCAAGAAATTCTTGTCAAACTGGGCCTCCTGGAGGCTGAAGCCCTTCCTCGCCAACCCTCTACTCCTAGACCTAAACCCATTTGGAACACCCCCTCTCCTAGACGGGACCGCAGACGTCACAGACAAGATGCTGGCCATAACGCCTTTCAACACTAACTAATCCTTTGCCACTTTTGTGAATTCTCCCTGCTGCACGTCTTGAACTTCTGCACACCAGTGGCACTTCTGGCATCGGTGCGCCATCTACTGCTCTATTTTTGAACTACTGATCTACTGATGGTTCCACATCTCTTCACCCTGTCTCTACAAGCAAGGTTTCAGCCCAGCAGGATTGTCCCATACATTTCAGACTTTCTGGGCCCTCTTCTGATTCGACACCCCGCATGCCTTGCTTTTCTTCGTTACTCTATTTTCTACAGGATGATGGTTCCCAGTTCATTTAATGATCTAACATGGCAATCCAACACATGCTGGCATGCACAAACTTTTTTTTCTGTTTTTAATTTGCTGCAGGCTAGTTCGGTTGATGTCGATGCCGTGCTGCCCCACTCCTCTCATATCCCGACCTCCTTTGGAGCTCTGGATATGACCTGGGGAGTTAAGGGAGCTTTTGCCCCTTACAAGATTTACCTCACTGTTTCAGGCTTTTGCTACTTGCAACCTGACCCACTGTTTGCCCAGCACATGTTTGCACTGCTGGCACTATGTTTAGACGCTTTTTATGTTCTATCACTTCCTTTGTTTTTTTTATTTAGGATGTTGAAGCACTTCAGATGTATTTCCTATTACTATGTACTTGAAGCGGTCTATTACTCTCAGCTCTCCCAGACTGACGTCCCCCTAGTGACGGAGAATTTTGACAGTTATCTCAGGGTCCTCAAACCCCCCAGGTGAGCCTATGACATCCCTATATACATAAATGGTGATTACATGTATTACACATAACGTCCAGGGCTTCAATTCTCCCCACAAGCGGAAAAAGGCATTCACAGCCTATAAAAAACTAGGGGCACAAATCCTATTATTGCAGGAAACCCACTTTGCTGCTGACAGACACCCAATTTTTTTTCATGGCTCATATAAGCAAGCCTTTTACACCTTATACGACTCTAAATGTAGAGGGGTGGCCATCTTCCTTCACAATTCCTTCCCCATGGAAGTTCAGCAGGTCTATAAGGATCCTGATAGTAGGTTCCTTATTGTTAAGGGACTAGTAGCAGGACGCGAACTCACGATCGCTAACGTCTATGCCCCTAATGTCGCACAGGCCACCTTTTTTTCCGCCTTCTTTAGGACACTTGAGAAATAATCCTCGACACACATGTTAGTTGGGGGAGACTTCAACCTCGTCGCACAACCACAATTAGACAGAAGCACCTCCTCCCAACTAAATTTGGCTTTTCCTAAATCCCTGTCCAGAACTCTACAGGCTCTCCAGTTATCTGATGCTTGGAGAGCACACAACACGGGTGCAAAGGACTTCACCTTTTACTCCCACCCCCACAATTCCTTTGCCAGATTGGACTACATTTTCTGCACACCCATCATTCTTGCCAACTCCACACAATCGGTGATCCATCTCTGCCCCTGGTCCGACCATAATATGGTCTCCATGTCAACCTCCCTTATAGGCCTATCTGATACACCCTATACATGGAGACTTAATGACTCTCTCTTAACTGACCCTATCATACGCCAGGAAGTATTCAACGCTATTCAGGAATACTTCACGATCAATGCCACCCCGGACATATCCCCTAGCACTCTCTGGATGGCCCATAAGGCAGTGTTACGAGGCCACCTTTTTAGTATTGCTTCACGGAAAAATAAAGAAAGATGGCAGCAAATCTTCACGCTGACCACAGAACTGGACCGCCTTCATAAATCCCAAATAGGTAACCCGTCGATTGCCAACGCACGCCTGGTGGCGCAAAAAAGATTAGACCTGGATACTCTGTTATCTGCTAAGACGGAAAAAGCACTAAGGTGGTCCAAAGCAAACTTTCTCCTTCACAGCAACACAGCATCTGCTATGTTTGCTCGCAAATTAAATCACACACTACGTCCACCCCACGTGTACAAACTCCGCAATTCCTCAGGCAAAATAGTCTCCCACCCTAAAGAAGTCCTGGGAGTCTTTGAGGACTTTTATTCCAAACTTCTTTCTCGCCCTCCGCCGTGTCCTTCTCAGCCCTCCCTAGACTGGCTAGCCTCCCTACCCCTTCCCACTTTGTCCGATTTACAAATTGTATCCCTTAATGCCCCCTTCACAGAGGAAGAACTGCTCGGCGTTGTTAAATCCCTAAAACGCTCTGTGGCCCCAGGCCCAGATGGTTTCACTGCTAGCTACTATAAAATTATGCTCCTATACTACTCCCACGCCTCACTAGCATGTTCAACAAGATTCTTGCAGGAGAACAGTTCCCCTCTGAAATGACCTTAGCTAACATGTCTCTCCTGCCCAAACCTCTTAAGGACCACTCCCTCCCCCAAAATTATAGACCGATTTCAGTCATTAACAACGACCTTAAAATTTTTAGTCGAGCCCTAGCTGACAGACTAGCCGCTATTATTGAAACACTGACCTCCCCTGACCAATCTGGTTTCATCCCCAATAGACTCATCATGGACAATATTCGTTTGACACTTAATGTACTCCAGGACGCTAACATACGTAAGAAACAAGTCCTCCTCCTTAGCTTGGACATTAATAAGGCGTTTGACAGCGTACTATGGCCTTATTTACTTGCAGTGCTTCAAAGACTTGGCTTTCGGGATGAATTTTTGTTGGGTGTACAGGCCCTATACCACCACCCACAAACCAGAATCAAAATTCCAGGCTGCAGCTCTGGGTTTTTCACACTGGGCAGGGGCACCCATCAGGGATGTCCCCTATCACCCCTATTATTCGCCCTGGCCCTGGAACCCCTTGCCACCGCAATTAAACAACACCCTGACATCTCCGGATACCCCATGGCTTCCACCACATCTCATCTCTGTATGTATGCAGATGATGTCATGCTTTTTCTAACCCAACCCCAGATTTCCCTGCCCAATCTATTTTCCCTGTTGTCCCGAATCACCTCTATTTCTGGACTCACTGTTAACATGTCCAAATCCACTGCACTCCCAATCAATATTCCCCCTGCTCGGTGTGAGACCCTCCAGAGCTCCTTCCCCCTGCAATGGTCTACTGACAAAATACCCTACTTGGGCATCTATATCACACCACATTGGTCCTCTATTTTTGCTGCAAATTATCCGGCGTGTGTGTCCCGTCTCCGCAACTTGCTCAAACTATGGGGCACCTACCATATCTCGTTCCTTGGGAGAGTCACGGCGATCAAAATGACCCTCCTACCCAAACTCCTATTTCTATTCAGAGCCCTTCCATTCCTGATCCCTAAAGCTTTTATAGATAAACTACAACAAGATATCCACAAATTTATCTGGCAAAACAAACGGCCGAGGTTCTCTAAACATGTCTTGTTCAACCCACAAACACTTGGGGGGCTGGGCCTGCCAAATCTTTGGCTCTATTTCCTTGCGGCTCGCTTCTCCCAGATGGCACAATGGACCATCACTAACTCTAAAGTACCCTGGGTAGAATTTGAATCACATTCCATCGCTCCATACAGGCTCTCTGGTATACTTTGGTCCCCCTCTAAAGTGGGTCATAAAATTATCTCCCTTAACCCCCTAGTTGCCCACTCTCTTACCCTATGGTACAGATACAAACATAAACTAGACCTGGCGTCCCATGCTCCCCGAGGCTCCTCCTTTGTAGGAGAACCCTTATTTACCTTAGCCTTCAATAACCCTGAGGGTTTCTCCTGGTGGATCTCTAACTCTGTGGTCACGTTAGCTGACCTGCAGATTGGTGACGCCTTTGCTTCATTTGACCTGTTACGTACGCATAAACAAATCCCGCTAAGAGAACACTTCCGTTATTTGCAAATCAGACACTTTTATCTCTCCCACTTTGCCCTCTCCCCATCAGCCCCTTCTACCACGTTTGAACAGATCTGCCGTGACTCCCCCAGAGGAAGGGGGCTTATCTCTACCCTCTACAAATTGGCTCTCACTGCGTTGTTTCCCGGGGCGGTCCCGTATAAGCGTAAATGGGAAGCTGACTGCAACGAAATCTTTGACTCGGACGACTGGGACACAATGCTGACTAACCTACGCAAAGCGTCTAAATCCCTAGCTGTCAGAGAAACAGCATATAAAGTACTGACCAGGTGGTACTATACCCCATCCAGACTTCACTCTATTTTCCCGGGTACCTCTGACCTCTGCTTCAGAGGTTGTCGCCTTCCTGGGAACTTTATGCATATATTTTGGGACTGTGATCGACTTTCCCCTATTTGGGCCACAGTGATGGCTCTAGCATCAGCACTATCAGGTACTCCATTACATCTTACGGCCTCTATGTGCCTCCTTGGTGCATCTATCCCAGGTACGCTTCACTCTGAAGAAGGCCTTATCCACACAGTTTGCTTGGCCACTCTGTGGGCCATTGCCCTGCATTGGAAGTCCCCTACAGTCCCTATCGCCTCCATCCTTCATAGGATGGACTCGATTATGATAATGGAAAGGATTCTATATACGCTAAATGACAGGATGCACTTATTTGACCAAAGGTGGAATCCCTGGAACTCACATAGGCATATTCTATTGCCACAATCTTAGCCGCTGACGCAGACTCTCCAACAGCTTTAGACCATGGGAGGCTACTACACCCACTCTCTGTTATACCTTATATGTAAGACTATGTTTCCTGTAGGTTCTCTGTAATCCGCTATGGCTTCTCTCAGATGCTTCAAAGTAAATTTTTTGTTGTTTTCTTCTTTCTGTCTCCTTTTTTGTCACTGCGTTGACATTTATGATTATATTTCAACCTGTACTATGTGATACGTAGATTTTCAGATGTATGTACTACTTTATTGTCTTCTCTCAATAAAAAACGTTTGTAATAAAATAATATACGAATCATAAAATAGGGTCTCGGCACATTATCAAAAGTTAATAAAATTGCCTGTAAACATATAAATTTATCCCATCACAAATAAAAATTGTATAAAATGTTTAATATAACCAAATTAAGGTTATGTAAAAAGACCAAGGAAAAAAGTGCGGCGTAAATATTCCCTAGAGAAAAATGACCCCAGAATAAAGAAGGGATCTGGTGCCCTTATCTAAAGGAAACAACTTCACATCTTCTGCTGATACATATATCAAAAAATGTGTCAGCTTGGTAAAGGAAGGAAATGTACTATAGAATTCTACCAATTAATCGTATCTAGATTTATATAAATGCTGCTGACAATCCAACCCACTGTCCATCTTCTAACGGATCTATGGTGTTGGTAATCTCATAAGTATGAATACATTCTTACAAGGCAGCATTGATAATCTCAAACCAAACCTAAAATGTATATGTAAAAGAACTAATAAATGGGAGAAAAAAACAAGTAATCATCGGTTGTCAATGTAACAATTTATGTCCCATTCAATGTTGAGCCCCCAAGGGCTATAACACTGCATGTTATAGATTAATCTAGTTTCTCTCCGGGAAATTTGCCTTTTCAAATTGCTACCCCGCCAATGGGGAATATATTTTTCTATAGCAATGACTTCCAAAAGGGATGGATCCCTTTGGTGAAATAGGCGGAAGTGTTTGGACACGCTGTGTCCTACAAAGCCTCTTCTAATGTTAGACAAATGTTCACCAATTCTGACATTAAGTGGTCTTGTAGTCTTTCCTATATATTGCAGATGACATGGACATCTCAACAGGTAAATAACCCAAACTGTACTGCAGGTGATGAACTCTTTTATCTTATATTCCTTAGATGTAACATGAGATGTGAATGAAGAAGTTTTGATGGTTTTTGAGGTTTTGCAAACTTTACACCTTTTGCAAGGGAAAAAACCTTTCAAATTTGGTAACATACTCATCTTTTCCGGAGGGTTAACCATACTAGGAGCCAGAGTATCCTTCAAAGTTTGATTCTTTCTATAAATGATATTTGGTTTATCCGGCAATTTTGGTCCCAAGATCCTGTCATTTTTCAGAACATTCCAGTGTTTTTTAAAAATCTTATTGACCCACCAGTATTGAGAATAAAATGTAGTGAAAAAGGACCATTCAAATTTGTTGTTTGCCGGAATATTTTTAACTTTAGGAGCTAGTAGACTACTTCTATCTCGAAGGGAGAAATCCGTTAGTTCTTTATTTATCCCTTTTCTTTAAATCGGTCACTGAGGATGGTCGCCTGTGTATGATAATCCTCTAATGATGAGCAGTTCCTGCGCATCCTTAGAAACTGTCCTTTGGGAACTGCCTTCAACCAAATTTAATTTTGTCACTGTTTAAGGCAGCGCTGGATTTTTTCCATTTACTAGCATGATATAATTGCCTAAATGGTACTGAAATATGCGGTATATTATTTAAAGATAATATGCTTTTAAACTGTGTGAAAAAGTGATTTCTACACTGAAATATCTTTAAAAGTATGAGAAGTAAAAAAATGCCCGTTTTTGGACAACTATTTGCAAACTAAACTGAGCATGCTCAGAGCTAAAATAACTCAAATTTTAACTCAAGTGACTTTTTTCACAAGAGTTATAGTAAATACCGAAATGAGAGCTAATTAAAGAGCATGTTTTGGAAGTGAAAATCTGAGCTATTTTAGTCCAATGCAAGTTTTAGCCATTGATTCTAATGATACAATTGTAACTTTCACAAATAAATCCTTTTAATGTTGAGATGAAATGTATCTTTCTCTGAAATAAATTTTCCTTTGCAACAATATTGCTTCTAATAAAAATATTTTGTTTTTAAAGAATGCTAGAATGTGGAATGTTTTGATAAAATATATTTTTCTCACAATCTTTACCCAGACTCACACAGGTGCCTTTACAAACCACAATCAATACCATTGCTGATGCAAATTTAAAATTAGTCACTTTTTTGTGCTTTTTATTATTTCTAAATAATCATAATTTGAGCCCCAAAAATGTGATGTGTTCCAACATCAGAAATAAAAATGTAATTCCCCAAAATTTGAGGGTAATATCACTATTCTAAACTCACCCCCAAAAAAAACACCAAATATCACAGAATAAATCAAGAAGAGTAACTCTTGAGTAATGTAATTCCATCACCCGTATGTCCAAATAAATGCAGTATTTATGTGTATTTACGTGTAGGAGGTTTCCACATATGGCAGCTCTGTGGCTTAGAGGTTAGAACTTCTGCTTAGCATCCCTTAGTGTCTGGGTTCAAATCCCAAACATGCTGCTTCATGTAGAGAAGTTGTCTCATCTCCCAGGTCCTAAAATTATGTCTAAATGTTGTATTTATGTGTAGGAGGGTTCCACCACCATTGTAGCCAAAAGTATTGGGACGCCTGCCTTTACACACACATGAACTTTAATGGCAGCCCAGTCTTAGTCCGTAGGGTTTAAATTTGATTTGGCCCACCCTTTGCAGCTAGAACAGCTTCTGGGAAGGCTGGGAAGGCTGTCCACAAGGTTTAGTGTGTCTATGGGAATCTTTGATCATTCTTCCAGAAGTGCATTTGTGAGGCCAGGCACTGATGTTGGATGAGAAGGCCTGGCTCGCAGTCTCTGCTCTAATTCAGCCAAAGGGAGTTCTATCGGGTTGAGGTCAGGACTCTGTGCAGGCCAGTCAAGTTTCTCCACCCCAAACTCACTCATCCATGTCTTTATGGACCTTGGTTTGTGCACTGGTGTGCAGTCATGTTGAAACAGGAAGGGGCCACCCCCAAACTGTTCCCAAAAAGTTGGGAGCATGAAATTGTCCAAAATGTCTCAGTATGCTGATGCCTTAAGAGTTCCCTTCACTGGAACTAAGGGGCCAAGCCCAACCCCTGAAAAACAACCCCACACCATAATCCCCCTTCACCAAATGATTTGGACCAGTGCACAAAGCAAGGTCCATAAAGACATAGATGAGTGAGTTCGGGGTGGAGGAACTTGACTGGCCTGGACAGAGTCCTGACCTCAACACAACAGAACACCTTGGGGACGAATTAGAGCAGAGACTGCAGGCCAGGCCTTCTCGTCCAACATCAGTGTCTGGCCTCACAAATGCACTTGGAAGAATGGTCAAACATTCCCATAGACACACTCCTAAACCTTGTGGACAGCCTTCCCAGAAGAGTTGAAGCTGTTATAGCTGCAAAGGGTGGGCCAACTCAATATTGAACCCTACAGACTAAAGCCCCGTACACACGGTCGGACTTTTACCCAACAAACTTCGTTTTAAGCAAGTTGGACCAACAATCCGACCGTGTGTACGCTCCATCGGACAAACGTTTTTCGTTTGGTTTTGGAGTTCATCGGACAAAAGTTTGGTCTGCAAACGAACAAACTTTTGCCCAACAAAAGTCCGATTGAGCAAAGTCCGACCGTGTGTACAGATAACCATCGGACTTTAGTCCGATGGACAAAACAACTAATGTTAAAATCAACCAACAATAGCAGAAGTTGACCAAAGGGTGGCAGTAAAGATCAGAAAAGAGCAGAAAAAACACGTGATGTTGTAAGAAGTTTTAAGAAAGTTTGCAGAAAAGTCTGAGTGTGTGTATGCTATGGGTGTTCCCAACCAACTCCGTTCGGACAAAAATCCACGGAAAAGTCCGATGGAAGTCCGACCGTGTGTACGAGACTTTAGACTGGGATGCGATTACAGTTCATGTGCGTTTAAAGGCAGGCGTCCCAATACTTAGGCCAATATATTGTATATTGCTTGGAGACACGGAACTTGGTTATGGACTTAGGGCTGGTTCACACCAAAGAGATGCAGAGAACATGTGTGAGGCTGCCTGGTGGCTAAGTGGGCAGCAATTCCGTCTAGCAACACTGGGGTTGCTGGTTCAATTCCCCAACATGCTAATGCTTATGTTGAAGTTTATATGTTTTCCATGTGTGGGTTTCTCACCACAATCCCAAGACATGCTGGCATTTTATTTGTCTCCTGTCAAAATAGTCTCTAATGTAAAAAAGTTTATTTTGGACTTTAGATTGGAAGCTCATTGGAGCCAGGGTCCGATGTTAATGTTTGTTAGCACTAATCATGCCCAGTGACTTGGACATTTAAAATTGTAGGGTTTACACTGCACAGGTACATATGCTTAGAAAACTGTTGCTTTGTTTATGTGCATGCAAATGGACTTGGATCTTTGGCCTGTAGTTGGAGATTTGATGCACATAGCCAAGGGCTAACACAGTTGCAAATAGTATTATTTGTTCCTGCCCATCAGGTGAAATAACTTTAGACATACACGAAGAGACAGATTGAAAGATACTGGTGGGCGTGTACTTCTATTGGGCGTGTACTTCTAGTGGGCGTGTACTTCTAGTGGGCGTGTGTCAGTGTGCTAACAATACAACCTCTCTTATATAAAGGCCTGCAGTATGGGGGATCATTTGGTCTGAGAAGGCCAGGTTTTTTGCTGTGATTTGTGGAGGGAGAAGGAATGATATTGTGCAGACTGACAAACCCCCCAACTAGTGTTATTTGCCAAAATTCTTGTGCATTTTTTCAATCAAAAATTGTGTGTGTATTGTTCCTGTCTGACCATGCAAAATCGTTTGGAAGCATCTGCTGACCTTCTACTCTTGGATCTCATTGCTTAATCGTGTACACAGAAATGCAGCTTCCAGCAGAACATGGTCACCAATGTATGTATATGTGGATTGTGGGGTGGGGGTGGATGTTTTGAACATGTGTCTTTTTTATTATGTTGGAATGCTTTGTAAGAATAATGACTTGAGTATGTTTCTATATTCTTGCAGATAAAAATGTGATGTGTTGCCCGTTATACACTAAAAGTAAAGCTGTGTGCACTGTAAGGTTTTGACACATTTTAGATTGTAAGCTCCTATGAGCAGGGCCCTTAAAATCCAATTGCTAAATGTAGCACCATGTATCCTGTCCAAATTTTTTTGAAGCTAGTAAATTAATGTACATAATTTTGTTTCTACTGGCAAAATAAAAGTACGTTATTGAGCTTTGGTGTGTGTGCTTTTTTTTTTGGCAAAGTGCAAAAGCCTTAATATTTTATTTCTATATGGATTTGTGCACCAAAAAATGAATCTCTTTGCCCTTGTTCACATTGATGCTACTTTGAAATCGTGCTACTTCACTTAAGCCAGCACGATTTTAGGTACTACTTGATAGACATCTGTGTGGCTTCATACACAAATGTCTATTGAAGTCGCACCTGAAATCTGCAAAAGTAGTGAAGGAACTACTTTTGCGGCGCCACAAAATTGGGGTTGCATCGATTGGAACAGTGCCATTGCCACCAATAGTCATGCGATTTGATTTCTGAAATTGCATGACAAATCGCCCCAATGTAAACCTAGGCTTCAGCACACCTGCAAGTAAATGATAAAGGTGGAATCTTTATATATAACAGCTGTGGATAATTGCAGGTAATGAATTCAGCTGGAGGATAGGCAGTGTTGTATGTGTCAGCTCTGGTTCACATTGGTGCGATTTGACATGTCACATCAGTGGCAATTGCGCTGTTCTAATTGGTGTGATTTGTATTGATATAAGTGCAGAAACCTGCACATATGTCTCTATCCCCCCTCCCCCCTCCTGCAGTTGGGACTGACATGCGGGAATGAAAATCGTATGAGTTCAGCTAAAAGATTTCCTCCCACTGTCAGTGTGAAGCAGGGCTCAAACTGGGCCTTTTGCCTTTGTAATTCACCTGCTGTTATGCCAGAGACACCATTTCTTTTCAAACTCCCTTAAGTTTACCTTCAAATATCATATGTAGAAATACAGATTTGCATATCTGCAAATAATAAATTCTAATTGTGATTGAGATCAAATATTCGCAGCTGCAATCAACAGAGCGTGGTTTCACCTCCTGACCCGGAAATGAGTCATTGTAATCACCCGGAAGTTCCTGTGCTGGTCAGGATCTCCATCTATGTGGACATGGCGAGCTCCCTCTTTAGCATAAAGGAAGTGCTGCTGATTTGCCGGGTAAGTGTAGGATATGTACTTGTGCTTACTCAAGGTGGGGGTGGATTTGGTGTGGGTGGGCTTCATTGATTTTTTTGGTATGACTACACATTTGCTTCTGGCCCATGTGCACACATCACTACTTCCTGCATTTGTTCTGCTAATGTAAACCAGTAAGGACTATGCAAGTATAAATGAGAGCTCCTTTCTATTAAAATATATATGACTTGATTTACAGTTGGGCGAATTTTCATGGTTGTCAATGATAATCATTCATATCTGTGCTACATTAAGTCACACCAACTTCAAAGTAGTCTCTGTACTACTTTGGTGTGACTTTCAGGCTCGTTTTCCACTAGTGCGACTTGTCATGCAACTTGGGACTGCAAAGTCGCATGACATGTCATACCCTATGATTTCCAATGAGTATGGTTCATATCTGTGCGACATCAAGTCGCAGCGACTTCAAAGTAGTCCCTGCACTACTTTGGACCCACTTTGATACAACTTGAGGTCCATAGACCTCAAGAATATACAGGCATTGCTTCAAGTCGCATCCAAATCGCGGCAAAAAATTGCGGCAAAATCATGCAAATTTAGGGTTGCAATAGTGGAAACAGAGCCTCATGTGACTTCAGGTACATAGGGCGCAATATTACACAGGCATTCCCAGAAGTTGGGGCCAAGTTGCAGCGACAAAGTGGCAGCAAATTAGGGTGACTTTCAGGTCGCAGCAGTGTGAAAGAGATTCAAGGATATCTTTGAATTTGGCCCTATTGTCACTTGTGCATCCTAAAAGTGGGGAAAATTTATCCTTGCACTACCTTGGTTTGACTTTGATGCGATTTGAGGTCCATACACCACAAGATAACACAGACATTGCTTCAAGTCATGGCAAAGCTGTGCAATTTTAAGGTCGCACAAGTGCAAATGGGGCTTTATTCAAAGGTGTTATCATTTAATCTCATTAGGTTACTTTCACACTTATGTGACTTTTCATGCAGCTTTGGAGTCGCATTAAAAGTATCCCCCCATGAGTTCCATTCATATCTATGCAACTTCACCCATGTTCACATAGCTCTGAATTGACATGTCAAATTGCAGGCCAAATCGGCGCCTATTGACGGCAATAGAACTGTCCGAATTGGTGCGACGCCACACAGATTCCCAAAAGTAGTTCCTACACTACTTTGGGCGACTTCAGGAGGCGATTTCTTACCTCCCACCTTTTTGAGATGGGTATAAGGGACAACTATTAGCAAAAGTATGTAGGCATAGTACACACCTCCTAAAACACCTTCTTAAAGGAGAATTATAAAAAAAAAAAAAAATATTAGTTAAACCCTAAGTGCTTTTTTTTTTAACAATAATATCCCTTTAGATAGGCTTTGGGAATGTACAACCAAAGCAATTTAGAAATTATATGAAAGGTTTAGCGCTGGGAAACACTTTCTGAAAGATAAAAATTGCATTTTATATCAAACTATACAGATCCGAATAAAATGAGGGACACATGAGGAGGAAAGAGGGACAGAGGGACTTTGGTCCAAAGTGCACTGATGTCTCTGAAATCGCTCACAAAGTCGGGCTGATGCCCCTTTCACACTTGAGCGACTTTTCCTGCGACTTTGGTCATCAGAGTTGCATGACAAGTCATACCCCATGATTTTCAATGTGTAACATTTATATCTGTGAAACTTCAATTCACACCGACTTCAAAGTAGTCCCTGTACTACTTCGGTCTGACTTTGATACGAGTTGAGGTTCATAGACCTTAAGTTTACACAGGCATTCCCTGGGATCACAGAAAAAATGCAGACGGAAGTTTGCGCGCCTTTCCCTGCGACTCCTGCGTCCATAGACCTCAAGATTACACATGCATTGCTTAAAGTCGCATCAAAATCACACAACTTTCAGGTCGCACAAGTGTGAAAGGGGCCTAAGTCACTGTGCTGAGTACTATTATACCTAGAATATAAAAGAATCCCACCATCAAACACTCAGCAGCATATGCTGAAAAGAGGCGAATGCCTATTAGCCAATGCCACATCAGCATGAGCATGGTTGTTACAATAATATTAAAATGGTTGTAAACCCACTTAGACAACTTGCATCTACAGGTAAGCCTAGATTAAGGCTTACCTGTAGGTGCAAGAAATATCTCCTTAACCTACACACACTAGCAGATGTTTGTGCTACTCTCAATAGGCTAGTGGTCAGTAGGGATGGGCCCGGTGCTCGATTCGAACCCATGTTCGAATCGAGCATCGGGCGTTCGCTCGCTCGTCGAGCCCAGAACTATTTGGGCCGTTCGCATCACATTCGTGTGATGCGAGCGGCCCCGCAATGCATTGCGGCCGGCGCGGCCGGCGCAGTGCATTGCTGGCTGATGATTGGCCAAGCATGCACTGTGACCCCGCATGCTTGGCCAATCACAGCGCCCGAAACTCGGAGAGCAATAATTGGCTACAGGCAGGACGCCTGTAGCCAATTACAGCTCAGGGGCTTTAGTACACGCCCCACCATTTAAAAGGCCGCCACGCCATCGGCCCCGGTCACATGAGTTCCGGCTTTAGGAGAGATTAGTCTGCTGATTCTGTCTTTGCTTGATACTGAAAGATTTGCTCTTCTTTGCTAAACCATTGGCTATTTCTTTGCTAAACCATTGCTACCTAAGTCATTGATCGTTCATTGCTGCTGATTGCACAGTTAGTGTGTTATTAGCTGCTGCTGGGGATTAGTCTGGTGCGTGCTTACTGTTAGTACAGTATTGCAGTAGTACCAACCGCAGTGCTGTTAGCACAGCATTGCACCCCAACAGCACCCATAGGACTTCTAGTGTGTTAGTGGCAGCAAACAGAGCTCCTATATTTTCTTCTCAGCAGCACCCATAGGACTTCTAGTGTGTTAGTGGCAGCAAACAGAGCTCCTATATTTTCTTCTCAGCAGCACCCATAGGACTTCTAGTGTGTTAGTGGCATCACACAGAGCTCCTATATTTTCTTATCAGCAGCACCCATAGGACTTCTAGTGTGTTAGTGGCAGCAAACAGAGCTCCTATATTTTCTTCTCAGCAGCACCCATAGGACTTCTAGTGTGTTAGTGGCAGCAAACAGAGCTCCTATATTTTCTTCTCAGCAGCACCCATAGGACTTCTAATGTGTTAGTGGCATCACACAGAGTTCCTATATTTTCATCTCAGCAGCACCCATAGGACTTCTAGTGTGTTAGTGGCATCACACAGAGCTCCTATATTTTCTTCTCAGCAGCACCCATAGGACTTCTAGTGTGTTAGTGGCAGCAAACAGAGCTCCTATATTTTCTTCTCAGCAGCACCCATAGGACTTCTAGTGTGTTAGTGGCAGCAAACAGAGCTCCTATATTTTCTTCTCAGCAGCACCCATAGGACTTCTAGTGTGTTAGTGGCATCACACAGAGCTCCTATATTTTCTTCTCAGCAGCACCCATAGGACTTCTAGTGTGTTAGTGGCAGCAAACAGAGCTCCTATATTTTCTTCTCAGCAGCACCCATAGGACTTCTAGTGTGTTAGTGGCAGCAAACAGAGCTCCTATATTTTCTTCTCAGCAGCACCCATAGGACTTCTAGTGTGTTAGTGGCAGCAAACAGAGCTCCTATATTTTCTTCTCAGCAGCACCCATAGGACTTCTAGTGTGTTAGTGGCAGCAAACAGAGCTCCTATATTTTCTTCTCAGCAGCACCCATAGGACTTCTAGTGTGTTAGTGGCATCACACAGAGCTCCTATATTTTCTTCTCAGCAGCACCCATAGGACTTCTAGTGTGTTAGTGGCAGCAAACAGAGCTCCTATATTTTCTTCTCAGCAGCACCCATAGGACTTCTAATGTGTTAGTGGCATCACACAGAGTTCCTATATTTTCATCTCAGCAGCACCCATAGGACTTCTAGTGTGTTAGTGGCATCACACAGAGCTCCTATATTTTCTTCTCAGCAGCACCCATAGGACTTCTAGTGTGTTAGTGGCAGCAAACAGAGCTCCTATATTTTCTTCTCAGCAGCACCCATAGGACTTCTAGTGTGTTAGTGGCATCACACAGAGCTCCTATATTTTCTTCTCAGCAGCACCCATAGGACTTCTAGTGTGTTAGTGGCAGCAAACAGAGCTCCTATATTTTCTTCTCAGCAGCACCCATAGGACTTCTAGTGTGTTAGTGGCAGCAAACAGAGCTCCTATATTTTCTTCTCAGCAGCACCCATAGGACTTCTAGTGTGTTAGTGGCAGCAAACAGAGCTCCTATATTTTCTTCTCAGCAGCACCCATAGGACTTCTAGTGTGTTAGTGGCAGCAAACAGAGCTCCTATATTTTCTTCTCAGCAGCACCCATAGGACTTCTAGTGTGTTAGTGGCAGCAAACAGAGCTACTATATTTTCTTCTCAGCAGCACCCATAGGACTTCTAGTGTGTTAGTGGCATCACACAGAGCTCCTATATTTTCTTCTCAGCAGCACCCATAGGACTTCTAGTGTGTTAGTGGCAGCAAACAGAGCTCCTATATTTTCTTCTCAGCAGCACCCATAGGACTTCTACTGTGTTAGTGGCAGCAAACAGAGCTCCTATATTTTCTTCTCAGCAGCACCCATAGGACTTCTAGTGTGTTAGTGGCAGCAAACAGAGCTCCTATATTTTCTTCTCAGCAGCACCCATAGGACTTCTAGTGTGTTAGTGGCAGCAAACAGAGCTCCTATATTTTCTTCTCAGCAGCACCCATAGGACTTCTAGTGTGTTAGTGGCATCACACAGAGCTCCTATATTTTCTTCTCAGCAGCACCCATAGGACTTCTAGTGTGTTAGTGGCAGCAAACAGAGCTCCTATATTTTCTTCTCAGCAGCACCCATAGGACTTCTAGTGTGTTAGTGGCATCACACAGAGCTCCTATATTTTCTTCTCAGAAGCACCCATAGGACTTCTAGTGTGTTAGTGGCAGCAAACAGAGCTCCTATATTTTCTTCTCAGAAGCACCCATAGGACTTCTAGTGTGTTAGTGGCAGCAAACAGAGCTCCTATATTTTCATCTCAGAAGCACCCATAGGACTTCTAGTGTGTTAGTGGCATCACACAGAGTTCCTATATTTTCTTCTCAGCAGCACCCATAGGACTTCTAGTGTGTTAGTGGCATCACACAGAGCTCCTATATTTTCTTCTCAGCAGCACCCATAGGACTTCTAGTGTGTTAGTGGCAGCAAACAGAGCTCCTATATTTTCTTCTCAGCAGCACCCATAGGACTTCTAGTGTGTTAGTGGCATCACACAGAGCTCCTATATTTTCTTCTCAGCAGCACCCATAGGACTTCTAGTGTGTTAGTGGCAGCAAACAGAGCTCCTATATTTTCTTCTCAGCAGCACCCATAGGACTTCTAGTGTGTTAGTGGCAGCAAACAGAGCTCCTATATTTTCTTCTCAGCAGCACCCATAGGACTTCTAGTGTGTTAGTGGCATCACACAGAGCTCCTATATTTTCTTCTCAGCAGCACCCATAGGACTTCTAGTGTGTTAGTGGCAGCAAACAGAGCTCCTATATTTTCTTCTCAGCAGCACCCATAGGACTTCTAGTGTGTTAGTGGCAGCAAACAGAGCTCCTATATTTTCTTCTCAGCAGCACCCATAGGACTTCTAGTGTGTTAGTGGCAGCAAACAGAGCTCCTATATTTTCTTCTCAGCAGCACCCATAGGACTTCTAGTGTGTTAGTGGCATCACACAGAGCTCCTATATTTTCTTCTCAGCAGCACCCATAGGACTTCTAGTGTGTTAGTGGCAGCAAACAGAGCTCCTATATTTTCTTCTCAGCAGCACCCATAGGACTTCTAGTGTGTTAGTGGCAGCAAACAGAGCTCCTATATTTTCTTCTCAGCAGCACCCATAGGACTTCTAGTGTGTTAGTGGCAGCAAACAGAGCTCCTATATTTTCTTCTCAGCAGCACCCATAGGACTTCTAGTGTGTTAGTGGCATCACACAGAGCTCCTATATTTTCTTCTCAGCAGCACCCATAGGACTTCTAGTGTGTTAGTGGCAGCAAACAGAGCTCCTATATTTTCTTCTCAGCAGCACCCATAGGACTTCTAGTGTGTTAGTGGCAGCAAACAGAGCTCCTATATTTTCTTCTCAGCAGCACCCATAGGACTTCTAGTGTGTTAGTGGCAGCAAACAGAGCTCCTATATTTTCTTCTCAGCAGCACCCATAGGACTTCTAGTGTGTTAGTGGCATCACACAGAGCTCCTATATTTTCTTCTCAGCAGCACCCATAGGACTTCTAGTGTGTTAGTGGCAGCAAACAGAGCTCCTATATTTTCTTCTCAGCAGCACCCATAGGACTTCTAGTGTGTTAGTGGCATCACACAGAGCTCCTATATTTTCTTCTCAGCAGCACCCATAGGACTTCTAGTGTGTTAGTGGCAGCAAACAGAGCTCCTATATTTTCTTCTCAGCAGCACCCATAGGACTTCTAGTGTGTTAGTGGCAGCAAACAGAGCTCCTATATTTTCTTCTCAGCAGCACCCATAGGACTTCTAATGTGTTAGTGGCATCACACAGAGTTCCTATATTTTCATCTCAGCAGCACCCATAGGACTTCTAGTGTGTTAGTGGCATTACACAGAGCTCCTATATTTTCTTCTCAGCAGCACCCATAGGACTTCTAGTGTGTTAGTGGCATCACACAGAGCTCCTATATTTTCTTCTCAGCAGCACCCATAGGACTTCTAGTGTGTTAGTGGCAGCAAACAGAGCTCCTATATTTTCTTCTCAGCAGCACCCATAGGACTTCTAGTGTGTTAGTGGCAGCAAACAGAGCTCCTATATTTTCTTCTCAGCAGCACCCATAGGACTTCTAATGTGTTAGTGGCATCACACAGAGTTCCTATATTTTCATCTCAGCAGCACCCATAGGACTTCTAGTGTGTTAGTGGCATTACACAGAGCTCCTATATTTTCTTCTCAGCAGCACCCATAGGACTTCTAGTGTGTTAGTGGCAGCAAACAGAGCTCCTATATTTTCTTCTCAGCAGCACCCATAGGACTTCTAATGTGTTAGTGGCATCACACAGAGTTCCTATATTTTCATCTCAGCAGCACCCATAGGACTTCTAGTGTGTTAGTGGCATTACACAGAGCTCCTATATTTTCTTCTCAGCAGCACCCATAGGACTTCTAGTGTGTTAGTGGCAGCAAACAGAGCTCCTATATTTTCTTCTCAGCAGCACCCATAGGACTTCTAGTGTGTTAGTGGCAGCAAACAGAGCTCCTATATTTTCTTCTCAGCAGCACCCATAGGACTTCTAGTGTGTTAGTGGCAGCAAACAGAGCTCCTATATTTTCTTCTCAGCAGCACCCATAGGACTTCTAGTGTGTTAGTGGCAGCAAACAGAGCTCCTATATTTTCTTCTCAGCAGCACCCATAGGACTTCTAGTGTGTTAGTGGCATCACACAGAGCTCCTATATTTTCTTCTCAGCAGCACCCATAGGACTTCTAGTGTGTTAGTGGCAGCAAACAGAGCTCCTATATTTTCTTCTCAGCAGCACCCATAGGACTTCTAGTGTGTTAGTGGCAGCAAACAGAGCTCCTATATTTTCTTCTCAGCAGCACCCATAGGACTTCTAGTGTGTTAGTGGCAGCAAACAGAGCTCCTATATTTTCTTCTCGGCAGCACCCATAGGACTTCTAGTGTGTTAGTGGCATCACACAGAGCTCCTATATTTTCTTCTCAGCAGCACCCATAGGACTTCTAGTGTGTTAGTGGCAGCAAACAGAGCTCCTATATTTTCTTCTCAGCAGCACCCATAGGACTTCTAGTGTGTTAGTGGCATCACACAGAGCTCCTATATTTTCTTCTCAGCAGCACCCATAGGACTTCTAGTGTGTTAGTGGCAGCAAACAGAGCTCCTATATTTTCTTCTCAGCAGCACCCATAGGACTTCTAGTGTGTTAGTGGCAGCAAACAGAGCTCCTATATTTTCTTCTCAGCAGCACCCATAGGACTTCTAGTGTGTTAGTGGCAGCAAACAGAGCTCCTATATTTTCTTCTCAGCAGCACCCATAGGACTTCTAATGTGTTAGTGGCATCACACAGAGTTCCTATATTTTCATCTCAGCAGCACCCATAGGACTTCTAGTGTGTTAGTGGCATCACACAGAGCTCCTATATTTTCTTCTCAGCAGCACCCATAGGACTTCTAGTGTGTTAGTGGCAGCAAACAGAGCTCCTATATTTTCTTCTCAGCAGCACCCATAGGACTTCTAGTGTGTTAGTGGCAGCAAACAGAGCTCCTATATTTTCTTGTCAGCAGCACACATAGTACCTATAGTGTGTTAGTGTCAGCACCCATAGGACCTACAGTGTGTTGTGAGCACACATAGGAGTTCTATTTTTTATACTATATACACTACCGACTACAATGGCTGGAAGACCGCCAAGGAGAGACAGAGCGTGCCGAGGCAAGAACACAGGGCAGGCAGGCTCTGTTTCTAGAGACAACAGTGCTGGCCGTGGACGTGGTCGTGCATCGTCATCAGCACGTGGCCATGGGACACGCTTGTCTTTGTTTTCGGCAGCTGGACATGTGGAGCCGCATCATGCCGAAGGCTTGGTAGAATGGATGACCAAGCCCTCCTCATCCTCCTCATCCTCTCTCACCCAGGCTCAGGGTACTGGCAGAGCAGCTGCCAACGCGTACTCAATGGCATCATCAGCCACCCCTTCCCTAGACCCACCATGTCCTCCTGAGGAGTCCCCCGAACTGTTTGAGCACAGTGTTGGGTACATGCTCCAGGAGGATGCCCAACGATTCGAAGGCTCGGATGATGATACCCAGCTTGAGGAAGTCAGTAGTGTGCGCGCAGAGAGAGGGGATGCTGAAGGACAGCAATCTGGCAGTAGTGTTCCACCAGCTGCAGCTTACTGCCAGGTTTGCTCTAGTGGTGAAGAGGGAGGGGATGATGAGGTCACTGACTCCACGTGGGTGCCTGAAGGGAGAGAGGAGGAGGAGGAGGAGGATGCAGCGTCACATGTCCAACGAGGCAGGATGCCCCCTGGAGGCCAGCTAGAGGCCAGCACAGCAACTGTACCACACCGCAGAGCTCCGCCTGTGCAGGGCGCTGCCTCTGCACGTTATCACAAAAGTTCTTTGGTGTGGGCCTTTTTTGAGACGAGTGCATCAGATCGCACCACTGCTATTTGCAATATTTGTCTCAAGCGTATCTCGCGTGGCCAAAACATCAGCCGCTTGGGCACCACAAGCATGAGCAGACATATGTCGACCTGCCATGCAGCTCGTTGGCAAGCACACATAAAAGACCCACACCAAAGAACAAAGCGGACCTCTCCTTGCTCCTCATCAGCTGGGATCTCCATCCCCACTATATCTTCAGTCCTCTCTGAAAGCTGCTCTGAGAGGACTGAAGGTGTAGAATTAGGTGTGTCACAACCAAGTACTTGCAGTACACCGACGTCCGATTGTAGCAGGCAAATTTCCCTGCCCCAGCTGCTGGACCGTCGAAAGAAGTATACTCCCAGCCATCCACATGCCCAGCGGTTGAATGCTAGCTTGGCTAAATTGCTAGCACTTCAACTGCTGCCTTTTCAGTTGATAGACTCGGCCCCCTTCCGTGAGTTTGTTCAATGTGCGGTTCCTCAGTGGCAGGTTCCCAAACGCCACTTTTTCTCACGGAAGGCGATTCCGTCTCTCTACTGGCATGTGGAAGGCAATGTCCATGCCTCGCTGGACAGGGCGGTCAGCGGTAAGGTGCATATTACCGCTGACTCATGGTCCAGCAGGCATGGACAGGGACGTTATCTTTCTTTCACGGCCCATTGGGTCACTCTATTGGTAGCTGGGAGGGATGCAGGACAAGGTGCAGTAGTGTTGGAGGTTGTTCCGCCACCACGCCTCCAAAATGCTACTACTGGTTGTGACACACCTCTCTCCTCCACCCCCTCCTCTTCTTCTTCCTCCATGTCCTCTTCGAGTGCTCTGTCCTCGGAACCAGCGGTGCTCCGTAGGCGTACAAGGGGCTACGCGAGTACGCAGGCAAAAAGATGCCATGCCGTGCTTGCGCTGGTGTGTTTGGGGGACAGGAGCCACACTGGGCCAGAGGTTCTGGCAGCTCTGCAGGGGCAGGCCGAGAGGTGGTTGACGCCACGCCAGCTTAAGCCAGGAATGGTCGTTTCTGATAATGGCACCAACCTCCTCTCCGCCCTGCGACAGGGGCAGCTCACCCATGTGCCCTGTATGGCTCACGTCCTCAACCTGGTGGTGCAGCGGTTCTTGGGCAGGTTCCCAGGCTTACAGGATGTCCTGAGGCAGGCCAGGAAAGTCTGTGTGCATTTCCGCCGATCTTATAATGCCAGTGCTCGGCTGACTGAGCTGCAAAAGGAGCTGAACCTGCCCAAGAACCGCCTAATATGTGACATGCCCACCAGGTGGAACTCAACGTTGGCCATGCTGCAGCGACTGCACACGCAGCAGAGGGCCATCAATGAGTACCTTTGCGACTACGGCACCAGGACAGGGTCAGGGGAGCTTGGCTTTTTTTCCCCACGCCAGTGGAGCATGATCAGGGATGCATGCACTGTCCTCTCACCATTTGAGGAGGCCACGAGGATGGTGAGCAGTGACAGTGCATGCATCAGTGACACTGTACCTCTTGTCCACCTGTTGGAGCATACGCTGCGTGGGATAATGGACAGGGCACTTGAGGCAGAACAGAGGCAGGAAGAGGAGGACTTCCTTGTCTCTCAAGGCTCCCTTTATCCAGACAATGTTCCTTCTGTCCCACCCATCACACAGGAAGAGGAGGAGGAGGAGGAGGAGGATTGTGTGAGCATGGAGGTGGAGCCTGGCACTCAGCATCAGCAGCAGCAGCAGCAGTCTTTTAGGGATGATGTACAGTCCCAACAAACCAGTGGACTTGTACGTGGCTGGGAGGAGGTGGCTGGCGATCATGTCATCCTCAGTGACCCAGAAGACTCCGGACCGAATGCCTCAGCTAACCTACGCTGCATGGCCTCCCTGATCCTGCAAAGCCTGCGGAAGGATCCTCGTGTTCTTCGGATCAAGGAGAGTGACCATTACTGGCTGGCCACTCTCCTTGATCCACGGTACAAGGGTAAGGTTGCGGACCTTATCTTGCCGTCGCAGAGGGAGCAGAGGATGAGACATCTCAGGGAGGCCTTGCAGAAAGGTCTGTGCAACGCGTTCCCAGAAACTGGGAGGTTACAAACTCCTGGTCCTGGACGACGAGTTGCTGAGGCTTCGGTCAGTAGCAGAAGGAGCGGTGGGGAAGGTGGACGTCTGACCGATGCGTTCAGACAATTTTTTAGTCCGCAGCCCCAAGGTATGATCGGTTCCAGCAACCATCGCCAGCGTCTGATATACATGGTGCAGGAATACCTAGGGGCAAGGTCAGACTTGGACACCTTTCCCACCGAAAATCCTCTGGCTTACTGGGTCCTGAGGATGGATCACTGGCCAGAGCTTGCACAGTATGCAATTGAGCTACTGGCCTGTCCTGCATCCAGCGTTCTTTCCGAACGCACATTCAGTGCTGCTGGAGGATTTGTCACCGATCATAGGGTGCGCCTGTCCACCGACTCGGTTGATCGACTGACCTTCATAAAAATGAATCAGTCTTGGATCACCACCAGCTACCAGACACCTGAAGCGGATATAACGGAATAATTTATAATGTCACATCCCTTCAAGACTGCCTATGCTGATGCTGAGTGACTGTCCTGTTATGTTCACTGACTATCCTCTTCCTCCTCCTCAATGATCCATGCCACCACACCAGTGCCTAAGGCACAATTTTTCAGCCCCTGTATAACAGGGGCGTGTAATTACAATTTTTTAAAAAGATGCTTCGCAACAGGTGTGACTGCTGTGCTCAGAGTACAGTATCTGTGAGGGGTTGCAGTGTTGTGGCACCAGCACCAGTGCCTAAGGCACAATTTTTCAGCCCCTGTTGGGGCGTGTAATTACAATTTTTAGGCAATGCTTTGCAACAGGTCTCATTGCTGTGCTCAGAGTACAGTATCTGTGAGGGGTTGCAGTGTTGTGGCACCAGCACCAGTGCCTAAGGCACAATTTTTCAGCCCCTGTATAACAGGGGCGTGTAATTACAATTTTTTAAAAAGATGCTTCGCAACAGGTGTGACTGCTGTGCTCCAAGTACAGTATCTGTGAGGGGTTGCAGTGTTGTGGCACCAGCACCAATGCCTAAGGCACAATTTTTCAGCCCCTGTTTAACAGGGGCGTGTAATTACAAATCTTGATCTAATAGTTCACAGCAGGGCCCATTCCTGCGCCCACCAAGAGTAACTATGAGGGCCTACAGTCTTGTGGCAACACCGTCCACCACCACCACCACCACCAAAGGCCCAATTTTTCTGCCCTGTTCAACAGGTGCATGCAATTACAAATCTTGATCTAATAACTCACAGCAGGGCCCATTCCTGCACCCACCAAGAGTAACTGTGAGGGCTTACAGTCTTGTGGCAACACCGTCCACCACCACCACCACCACCACCAAAGGCCCAATTTTTCTGCCCGGTTCAACAGGTGCATGCAAGTACAAATCTTGATCTATTAACTCACAGCAGGGCCCATTCCTGTGCCCACCAGTCTTGTGGCTACACCAACATCTAATAGGGCAAATTTCTGCAGCGTATATACGGCAGGCCCCTACTTTCAAACATCCAACTTACAAACGACTCCTACTTGCAAACGGCAAGAGAAAACAGGAAGTGAGAGGAAATCTACCCCTAGGAAGGAAAATTCTATCCTGTTAGATTTAATTTGGGAAAAAGGTATCTCCTCTCTACTGATGCTTTATCACCAATCCTTGTTTCAATTAAAACCCCACTTTTCCAAAAACATTTGTCATTGGGACGGAAAGTGAGGTGACATGTTCTGAACAGATGTGCAAAGACAGCAAATGTTACAGGGGTGATAACCCCTCCCTATGTTCTCCAAAAAGCTTAAAAATTGATTTTTTTGGGATGTAGCTACACTTCATAATGTACCTGTTCAGATTCTACTTAAGAACAAACCTACAGTCCATGTCTTGTTTGCACCACCTATATACTGCTGTTCAGAGTATATAGGGTTGTAGGTATAGGGTTTTATTTTGGGTGCGGGGTCCCCCTTAGTATCCATACAAGACCCAAAGGGGCTGGGGTGTGGGGGGGGGGGTGATGGGGTAGCCATGCCATTTTTCTCAAGGATTTTCAGCCATATGGCGGCCAGGACAAGACATGACATTAAAGCCGCAAGTGGTTTTAAATGGCTTCTTTTTTTCCTTTACAAATGTCATTTTGTGCAAGGACAGTTCTAAACACGGGAAACACATGCCACTTCACAGGCATACTTTAGACACCCCCCAGGTACCATATTTAAAGGAAAATTTCACTTTTTTTTTTTTTCACTTTATGCATCATTAAAATGACTGCTCCCGAAAAAACTTTAGTTTTTAAAATTTCTTTTTGCATTGATATATGTCCCCTGGGGCAGGACCCGGGTCCCCAAACCTGTTTTATAACATTAACATGCATATTGGCCGTTGTAATTAGCAATTTTGATTTCGAACGTTCGCGTCCATTATAACGAATAGGGTTCGAAAATTCGCGCGAACTTTCGGTCCGTTCGAAGGTTCTGGTGCGAACCGAACCCGGGGGTGTTCGGCTCATCCCTAGTGGTCAGCACTTCTACCTTGAAAAACTCAGGCTTTGAAGCACTCATGGGTTCAAATCCCACAGAGAGATACTAAAAGATTGTATTGGTGAAAAAAAGGCAAATGCCAATTAGCCAAAGCAGCATATGCTGAAAATAGGTGAATGCCAATTAGCCAATGCACTTTTATTCAATAATATTATGGTGTGGACTTCCAAACATCACACACTAGCTAACGGGCAGTTTACATTTCTTTGTTTATTTTAATTTGCTTGTGCAAATAATAAACATAGCTGTTGGATGGTAGGTTGGCTGGTATTTGAACTTGTAACATGAGAGCTGTATAGACATGGGAGCAGACCACTAAGCCATTGTACCAAATACAAGACCTGCATAATAGTGAAGTATGATTAAAGAATGAACATAAATAATTACCGCTTTATAGCCACCTAAATGAAAAAATAAAAACATGAAAAAAACAACATACAACAAATAGGTAACCTAAATGTTTAATACATGTAATTTTACATAATAGCAGACATTACTATGTAATAATCCTTCATAACTGCATTCGTTAGCAAAAGAAGGAAAAAAACTAGGAATACTAATTGCAATATACATCAATAGATAGAGCACATCTCATATAAAAATGTTTCTTTCACATACATGGATCATGGTTACAGTGCAGTGCTATATAAAAACTTAGTGGATATTGGCATTTGCACGTACGCGGATTCGCTAATTAGCGCTGATTTCACATTTACTAATACTTGTTTGCTGCTAATAGCGCTCTTTTTCATTCGCAAATTCGCGCGTGGAATTTTTAATTGTCAAAAATTGGAGCTATTATTTGCGATGTGCTCAGTACTTCCTGGAGTTATAGTAAATCAGCCCCAACATCATTGGAGCCACAAACACATCTGTTATACATACCACGCACTGGATTTTTAGATTTATATATCAGGTTGTTTGCATGCGCACTCTCATTTACATTTTTGTACAAAATTTTGTTGTTGGATACATATCATATTTGATAGCAAAAGGGTGTCTATTAATGCCAATGAATGAACATATTTCTGACACATATCAAAAGGAATATGACTAGACAGTTCACAGTGGAAGAACGTGTGCAATAGAACTCAAGAAATTGTGAAGTTTTCAACCACAGACACCTGAATGGGGTATAAACTCCATTGAACGGGATGCACACTGGTTTTGCATGTCCAACATAAATATATTTTACTATATTATGATATATACTAGTTCTATTATGATATATTATTTCTACATTATTATGATAAAATATGATTATTTTATATTTCTATTGTAATAGCCAAAATTAAGAAGATTACATGTTAAATTTTTTCTTCTTTCTTATCAAGCAAATATGAAATATTGAAGATGAAGTCTGCAGGTGGAGTTTGATTCTCTATTTGGCATGTTTTGCATTTTTTATTTTCATGCCATTCTGAAAAATGACTATTGTTTGCAGAGCTTAATAGCTCAATGTCAATGAAAATGCTATGTCAAGTCAGGATCACAGATTCACCTTGCATGTATTGTTCATTTGTATAACATTGTTATCATAAAATTAGTTAAAAAAGATATACAAGATATCTGTTTAAAAGGTTTAAAAAAAAAAAAAACATTGAAATTAACCTACATTTATTCTAGATTCCCTTTTAAAGGTATACAAAAATGTAAATAAAAAGAAAGCAGGATTGTCCTGCATGTCCAAGTAAGGAGCACAGCTAAGGAGTGCCAATGATTCATGCCTATAATCTACTACTATATAAGCATTTATATCCTTCTTCTTATGTCATTCCAAAACAGGGAACAGAGAGGAGCAGCCAGAGAATACTGTTGGTAGTATACCTGCATACATACTTTACCTATCTGTCTGCAGCTATCCCCGGTCTCTTTCACATGTGGCTCTAAGCTGCAATCCAGCAGATTCTCTTCCCCTACACTTAGCAGCTCCCAAAAATTCAACCCAAGCCTTATGCCGTGTACACACGATCGGTTTTACCAATGAAAACAGTCCAATGGACTTTTCTCATTAGACAAACCGATCGTGTATGGGCCCCATCAGTCTTTTTTCCATCGGTGAGAAAAAATAGAACATGTTTTAAATTTATCCGATGGGAAAAAAAACGATAGCAAATTCTGTGTGGAACTCCATCGGACAAAAAAACCACGCATGCTCAGAATCAAGTCAACGTATGCTCAGAAGCATTGAACTTAATTTTTCTCGGCTTGTCGGAGTGTTTTACGCCATGGCGTTTGGGACGGTCTGATTTTTGACTGATGGTGTGTAGGCAAGACTGATGGAAGTCAGCTTCATCGGATTTCCGATGGTAAAAAACATCGGATTACAATCCATAGGAAATCCGATCGTGTGTACAGGGCTATAGACTATGTGTCACGTACCTGAAGGGAGACTAAAGTGACAAGGTCGGCCTCTCTTGTATCTCCAGCCCTGGTCCTGCTGGAGATGGAACAGAGGGAACCGAGGGACAGGAGGAACACGAGTGCCTGCAGATGTAGACCCGGAAACCTGTAGCAGGGGGTGCGACCCTGAACGAGCAGGAGGACCATCAGATCACGGAAGGCAGCTGTGCACCAAGGATCAGCCGGGGTTAAAGAGGCACTCCGCTGGAACAGTGGCACTGGGATGTCAGATGATGTTAAGTCCCTGGAAGACTTGCAACAGGAAGTCGCAGAGTGTCGCAGGACTGAAAACGCAGACACTCGGAGGTTGAAGAGGAGTGACACAGGAAGCAGATGCAGGGTCACAAGGATAGCCAGGTCAGGTAACAGGCGGGCAGCGAGGTACAAGGCAGCAGGCAGAAGCAGGGTCAAATGGGTAGCCAGGATCAGGAACCAGTAATCAGAACAGAAGCAGAGTCCAGAAGCAGGGTCAAGGCAAGCCAGGTTCAGCAACAGGTATCAAGCAGGATCACAACAGGGTTCAGGATATCGGGTAACAGCTGAAGACCAGTCAGCAAGGATCTGGGGTCAGGGCACTTCCTTAAATAGGCTGTCTGGCGCCAATTGGCGCTAGGGACGCGCTCCTGCACGTGCACGCATTCCGTTGCACATGCGCAAGAGTGCGCATCGGATGGAAACTAAAGGTTCTATTACATTGCCCCCCCTTATGGGCAGCTTCCGGATGCCCACCAGGGAACTTTTCTCAGGGTGAAGGTGAAGATAGGCTCAAATTAACTGTGGAGCATGTACGTTGGAGGAAGATTCCCATGAGTTGTCTTCAGGGTCATAGCCCTTCCACTTGATTAAGAACTGGGTTTGTCCCCTTCTCTTCCTGCAATTCAAAATGGCTTCAACCTCAAATTCCTTGTTTCCTTCAACAAGTAATGGAGCAGGAGTTTCGGGTTCACAATCAGGGAAGGGGTTAGCCATGGATCGTTTTAAGAGGGAGACGTGAAACACTGGATGAACCCTTAAACTCACGACAGGCTGAGCTCAAAGGCAACAGCATTGATACTCTTCTTAACTGGAAACGGGCCAATGTACCTTGGTCCTAATTTTTTAGAGGGACAAGCCAACTTTTGGTTTGCAGTGGAAAGCGACACTTTATCCCCTGGTTGAAGGTCTAGGTTACCTATCCTCCTCCTCCTATGATAGAACCTCTTATTATTTTCCTGGGCTTTAGTGATGGTTTCTTGCAAGAGTTGGTTGTTGGACCTCCAGAAGTCCAGACGATCCTGTACTGTACTGCTGGAACTGAAGATTCCTGGGGAACATCAGACAAGAAGGATGGGTGGAACCCATTATTAGCAAAAAAGGTTTGTTTGATTGCAGAATGTATAGAGTTATTGTATGCAAATTCCGCTAATGGCAAAAGAGAGACCCAGTCATCTTGTGCAAATGAAGAAAAACACTGCAGATACTGCTCCAGGGTCTGGTTTGTCCTCTCTGTTTGATCGTTAGTCTGTGGATGGTAGGCAGATGACAAACAGTGTTTAATGCCCAGGGCTTCACATAAGGATTTTCAAAATTGGGATGTGAATTGCACCCCACGGTCAGAGGTGATATTAGCAGGAATACCGTGTAGGCGTACAACTTCCTTGATAAAAGAAGAAGCAGTCTCTGCAGCGGAAGGGGTACCTTTCAGGGGCACAAAGTGGGCCATCTTAGATAGTCGATCCACAATTACAAAAATAGTAGTGAACCCTTCGGATGCGGGTAATTCGACAATAAAGTCCATAGTGATCATAGTCCATAATTTATCACGAACAGGAAGGGGTTCCAATAGACCCCAATTCTTGGCTCTATCAAATTTATTCCGAAGACACGTTGTGCAAGATTTAACATAGTCCCTGCAGTTTTGTACCAAGTTGGGCCAACAGAAGGAGCGAAGAACCAGATTTGAGGTCTTATAGGCTCCAAAATGCCCTGCCAAGGGGTGGTCATGGCACATGTAAAGAACTGCCGTTCGTAGGTGCTCAGGAACAAAGATCTGCTCACCATGGAAATAGAGCCCCTCTTTCAACTGAAGGTTGAGTTCCTGAGGTGGAGGATGGTTCTAGACTGCTGACTTGATTTGAGAGATGAGATCACTCTGTAACAAAAGGACATTTTTGGCAGGTAAAATTGTATCAGGTTCAGGGGGAGCCTCAGTGTCTTGAAACATACGGGAAAGGGCGTCTGGCTTCCCATTCTTGGACCCTAGCTGATATGTAATATGGAAGCAGAATCTTGCGAAAAAGAGGGCCCATCTAGCCTGGCAGGGTCTTAGTCTCTTGGCTGCTCTTAAATATTCAAGGTTCTTGTGATCGGTGAACACAAGAATAGGATGGGCCGCTCCTTCGAGAAGATGGCGCCATTCTTCCAAGGCAGATTTAATAGCGAGTAACTCTCAATCACTAACATCATAGTTCCTTTCTGAGGTACTTCATTTTCTGGAAAAGAAGGCAACAGGGTGAAGTAGGGATTTTGTCCCCTTTCGTTGAGACAATATGGCTCCAACGGCAATTTCAGAGGAATCGACCTCGAACATAGGGCAAGGCAGGGTCAGGATGTCCCAGAATGGGTGCAGAAGTAAAAAGGCCCTTCAATCTTTCAAAAGCAGCTTGAGCTTCTAAAGTCCATGTGAAGGTTGTGCGTGATCTGGTTAATTGTGTAATAGGGGATATAATACCTGAAAAGTTCTTGATGAATTTCCTGTGAAAGTTAGAGAATCCCACAAATCGTTGTACATATTTTTTATCAGTCGGGGCTGGCCATTCGAGCACTGCAGATACCTTCTGTGGATCCATAGCAATCCCATCTGCGGAGATAGCGAGATCCAGGAACTGAATGGTGGACTTTTCGAACTCGCACTTTTCTGCTTTGGCATAGAGATGGTGTTTCCTTAGTCTGTCTAATACCTTCTTAACATGGACCCGGTGAGACTCAAGGGAAGAGGAGAAAATGAATATGTCATCTAAGTAAACGATGGTGAACACATCAAGAAAGTCCCGAAACACATCGTTTACAAAATGCTGGAATTCAAAGTGCCTAAAACGAGACTTAAAAGCCATCTTCCACTCATCTCCTTCTCTGATTCTGGTCAGGTTATACACCCCTCTTAAATCCAACTTGGAGAAAACATGTGCTTCGCGTAGTCTCTGAAACAACTCAGGGATGGGTGGTAAGGGGTATCGGTTTTTAATGGTAACTTTATTTAAGTCCCGATAGTTAATACAAGGCCGGAGTGTGTGATCTTTCTTCTCAACAAAGAATATTCCCGCTCCGGCAGGGGAAGAAGAAGGCCGGATAAATCCCTTGTCAAGGTTCTGGTTGTAACGGGAAGGCCCGGGGAACCCAGAATCTCTTAGACAGTATGAGATACCTTTGCTTCAGCTTCCCTAATGCCTCTTATGTGTAAACCACCCTGTGTCTCACGTAGGGGCACAGGGTGAATGAGAACCCCACCATGATCTGTGATAGCCACATCCAATACGGTATATACAGGGCATATATTGGATGTATACTGTGTGTGGGGGTTGTGTAATCATTGCTGTGATGAGGTGGGGAGTGATTTACATTCTACTGTCTAGTGTGGCTTGTGGTAATTAAGTCTGTAACTATAGGTTGTGGAACTAGCAGACAGAAAGGCTGCAGATCCTTTCATTGTAAGATGTGTATTGAAAATTTGTTATGCAAATATTGTGTGAAGTCTTTTGATAGATGGGAGACAGTAAGGCTAGTCTAGAGGTCATGGGTCTGAGACAGCAGCTGTAGCTAATTGACTCATGTAAATTGGGTCTGGTCAGATGGGTATTGGGAGACAAAAGCTAACCTGTTGTCTTCTAACAGGTGTCAAAATAATGTGTATTGGGTCTTGTTATGTTGTGGGTGGAGCTGGACCATTGTTCATTTTAGGTTAATGCAGTATTGGATGTGTATAAAAGTTACAATGTTTTTGGCAATAAAGTGAGTCTATCCAGAGAAAGATACAGAGTGCGTCTCGTTCTTTCAGAAGGATTAATTCCTATGGGAAGTGGTCGTCTGGCTGTGGAGGATCGACAGTGAATTTGTGTCCAGGAGGGGGGAATATATTTAAACGGCGTTAAACCCCTTTCATATTTGGGGTGTCGTTACACTCGTCAATATACTTCTGTAATTCCTCAAGTTCAAGTTCAGAGAGGGGGGAAATTCTGCCAAAGGGGATTTCAGTGCCAGGTAAAAGTTCAATAGGACAATCGTGAGGTCTGTGAGGGGGAAGAGTGTCAGCATTCTTTTTATTGAAAATGTCTAGATATTCATGATAGACGGAAGGCACCAGTTTAGCAGTCTCAGTGTCCACACTGATGCAGAGGACTGATTCTCCCAGGCTGGGCGTAGGAAGAAGGCAATATTTCTTGCAGTAGTCAGAAGAGAAAGACACCTCCCCAGAGGACCAGTTGATGAGGGGATTGTGCGCCTTCAGCCAGGGTTGCCCTAGGATAACAGGGAACAGAGGGGGTGTGATGACATCCAGACGTAGGAGTTCCTGATGCCCAGAAGCTGTGAAACAGGGAATAGGTGTAGTCTCTAGAGTGACGGGTCCCGATTTAATACCTGAACCATCCGCTAGGTGAACTGAGAAACTGTTTTTCTTGGCACACAGGGGCAGTTCATACATGGTTGCGAAAGAAGAGTCTACAAAACAGCTACAAGCCCCAGAATCCACAATGGCGGAAACTGTAAGGATCTTCCCTGCGGACTGGAGAGAGATTGGCAATGAGGTGTGGTTCTGGCCCGGGCTTAGAGAAGCAACCATATGGGGTGGAGGAGAGGGTCTCCTACGGTGTCTTCGGGGACAAGACCGAAGAAAATGTCCTTCATCGCCACAGTAAAGGCAGAATCTATTATGATAATGATGAGATCGTTCTTGTTGAGACAGAGGAGATCTCGGGAAACTGGCATGTGGAACCGCTTTGGTGTCTTCAGGCATAGCTGCGGAGGAGGCGGGTAAAGGGATCTCGGAATGAACAGGCAACAGGTGGAGATTCATGGCTTTTTCGGACTGTCTTTCCCGCAGGCGGCGATCAATCTGTATAGAGAGATGAATCAAGTCATTTAGGGAAGAAGGTGTGCCCACCCTGGCAAGTTCATCCTTGATAGCCTCCGACCAGCCGAGACGAAAATGAAAACGTAAAGCTGAGTCGTCCCATTTGGTATCAGCGCTCCACAAGCGAAAGTCCGATACATAATCCTCAACGGGCCTGGAGCCCTGTTGCCAGTGACTCAGAGTAGTTTCAGCTGTCTGATGAAGGAAGGGATCAGCATACAGTTGAGCCATGGTGACAAAAAAGGAATTTGCAGAAGCCAAGACAGGATCACGTTGCTCCCGAAGCTGGTGGGCCCATGCCTGGGGTTCTTCCAGCAGTAAAGTGATGTAGAATCCCACCTTAACTTCTTCAGTAGAAAAGGTGCGGGTAGCAAAGAGAAGTAAAGTTCACAGGCATTCTGAAAAGTCCTGAATCTTTTATGGTCTCCAGAAAAATGCTCAGGTAGAGGCACTCTAGGCTCAGGGGAAGAGGAAAGTTCAACAGGAGTACAAATCATGGTTTGAGCAGCGGAATCCTTGACTCTTGAGCCCTCGGAGGTGGAAGCCAGACTGGGTGCAGGCTGCAGTTGGTTGTGGAGCTGAACAAAGTCCATGTGTAACCCTTGCACAGCATGAGAGATTGCGGTAACAGTCCGGCAGAGGGTAAGCAGAAGAGAGACCTCCCTTTCAGACTCCATCACTGGCTGACTGGTACTGTCACGTACCTGAAGGGAGACTGAAGTGATGAGGTCGGCCTCTCTTGTATCTCCAGCCGTGGTCCTGCTGGAGGTGAAACAGAGGGAACCGAGGGACAGGAGGAACACGAGTGCCTGTAGAAGTAGACCCGGAAACCTGTAGCAGGGGGTGCGACCCTGGACGACCAGGAGGACCATCAGATCACGGAAGGCAGCTGTGCACCAAGGATCAGCCGGGGTTAAAGAGGCACTGCACTGGAACAGTAGCACTGGGACGTCAGATGATGTTAATACCTGGAAGACTTGCAGCAGGAAGTCGCAGAGTGTCGCAGGACTGAAGTCGCAGACACTCGGAGGTTGAAGAGGAGTGACACAGGAAGCAGATGCAGGGTCACAAGGATAGCCAGGTCAGGTAACAGGCGGGCAGCGAGGTACAAGGCAGCAGGCAGAAGCAGGGTCAAATGGGTAGCCAGGATCAGGAACCAGTAATCAGAACAGAAGCAGAGTCCAGAAGCAGGGTCAAGGCAAGCCAGGTTCAGCAACAGGTATCAAGCAGGATCACAACAGGGTTCAGGATATCAGGTAACAGCTGAAGACCAGTCAGCAAGGGTCTGGGGTCAGAGCACTTCCTTAAATAGGCTGTCTGGTGCCAATTGGCGCTAGGGACACGCTCCTGCACGTGCACACAGTCCGTTGCGCGTGCGCATGCGCATTGGTGCGCCTATGCATCTCAGAGCACCAGTGCGCGCGCGCATGCACAAGAGTGCGCATCGGATGGAAACTAATGGTTCTCTTACATTGCCCCCCCCCTTACGGGCAGCCTCCGAATGCCCACCAGGGAACTTTTCTCAGGGTGAAGGTGAAGATAGGCCTGAATTAACTGTGGAGCATGTACGTTAGAGGAATGTTCCCATGATGGGAAAAAATGGTTCTCTTATGCCGCGTACACACGATCGTGATTCACGGCGGTGAAAACACCGCCGTGAATCACGACATGAAATAAAATGTAAAACGAGGGAACGGCATTTTCCCCCACACACAACCGTTTTTCCCGTCATTTTTTTCTTTGTCGAGAAAAACGACCGTCTGTGGGCTCCGCGGCAGTGTCTCCCTATGGGAAAACTGCCGCGGAAAAAAATGATGGAAAAAACGATGAGAAAATTTAGAACATGTTCTAATTTTTCTCATCGTGATTAATGCCGTTTTTCCCGTCGGGAAAAACGGCAAAAAGCCCACAGACGATCGGTTTTCTCGTCCAAAGGAAAAAATGTCATTTTTCCCGACGGGAAAAATGATCGTGTGTACGCGGCATCACACTAAGCCAGACTATGACTTATACCATTATGAGCACAACACTTAGTCAGAACTTATTACCTGTTACTACTTTTTACCCTCCATAGCTGATTTAGATCTGTTTGTATTGAGATCGCAATCCACTCTGCAAAAATACAGCAGGAGTCACCAAAACATGATAGAACCACCTGCTGAGATAGAGCAGATCAACCAGCATACTATCCTGGACACACGCGTTTTATCCCCTGAGTGGAATACAGGCAGCATTCTGGATCATCTTGCTAGGCTACAACTTCAGCTTGAGAATCTGGAAGATCAATATTATTCTGAGAGGGCCATATCCAAACCCTATTGAAATCAAAGGGAGTCAAATTGTAGAAATAAGGAATGGCCATTTTATTTTCTAATAGGCAAACGAATTGTGAAACAAAGGGCTGGACACTGTTCTGCTGGACATGTACCAAAGCAGAAAAGAAATCAGTTTGACAAGGAGCAGCAATTAATAATAATGCTTAAATCAAAATATTAAAAATGCTAAGTTCCTGTAGGCTGGGTTCACACTGATGCAGCGCGGATCACAGCAAGGGGTTTGGTGCGTCCCTGTACACCAATTCAGGTGAGAATCACATTTTTGCCTGAATTTGCACCGGAAACTGAGGCAAAGTTGCACAGGACTCTTTTCCAATGCATTAAGAGTCGGTCACACTGTCCTGTCATGCGAATTGGATGCGGGGAAACCGGCATCCAATTTGCATCAGTGTGAACTCAGCCTTAAATAACACCTGCTTGTGAAGTAGTGCATCTGCACAATTTAAACAACCTTTGACACAAAAAGTTTCAATAACAAAAGAAAAAATGCAATTTAACCAATTGACCTCCAGAAGGTTTTACCCTTTCATGACCAGGCCATTTTTTGCTATTCAGCACTGTGCTAAATTTAACTGGCAATTGAGTCATCATGCAACACTGTGCGCAAATTAAATTTATATTATTATTTTCACACAAATAGCACTTTTTTTGGTAGTATTGGATCACCACTGGGCTTTTTATTTTTTGCTATAATTATGAAAATAAAATACCGAAAATTTTGAAAAAAAAAACAACAATGTTTTCTACTTTCTATTATAAAATATATCCAACAAAGTCAAATGTCTTCAAAAATTTAGGCCAAAATGTATTCTGCTACATGGCTTTGGTAAAAAAAAAAAAATCCAGATTTGAGCCCAAATTTAAAACCTGATTAAACTTCCCCTTAGTACCTTACAAACTTACACTATGAAGCCTCGTACACACGACCAAGTTTCTCATCAAAAAACGTCAAGAAAACTGCCTAGAGAGTAGTGATGAGCCGAACACCCCCGGGTTCGGTTCGCACCAGAACCCGCGAACGGACCAAAAGTTTGTACGAACATTAGAACCCTATTAAATACAATGGATGCGAACGTTCGAATTCTAAAGTGCTAATTATAACAACTATTATGCATGTTATTGTCCTAAAAAGGGTTTGGGAACCCGGGTTGTGCACCAGGGGACATGTATCAATGCAAAAAGAAGTTTTAAAAACGGTCGTTTTTCGGGAGCAGTCATTTTAATGATGCATAAAGTGAAAAAAAAAAAGTCAAATATTCCTTTAAATATCGTACCTGGGGGGTGTCTAAAGTATGCCTGTGAAGTGCCACGTGTTTCCCGTGTTTAGAACTGTCCCTGCACAAAATGACACTTCTAAAGGAAAAAAAAGCCATTTAAAACTGCTTGCGGCTTTAATGTAATGTCTGGTCCCGGTAATATGGATGAAAATCTTTAAGAAAAATGGCATAGCTACCCCATGACCCCCCCCCCCTACCCCAGCCCATTACCAGCCCCTTTGGGTCTTGTATGGATATTAAGGGGAACCCCGCACATAACATAAAAAAGGCCCTATATACTCTGAACAGCCGTATACAGGCGGTGCATACAAGACAGGGACTGTAGGTTTGTTCTTATGTAGAATCTGTTTGTAATTTTGAACAGGTACATTGTTTAAGTGTAGCTCCAGCCCAAAAATCTATTTTTAAACTTTTTGGAAAACATAGGTAAGGGTTATCACCCCTGTAACATTTGTTTTGCTGTCTGTGCCCCTGTTCAGAACATTTCACCTCACTTTCCGTCCCAATGACAACTGTTTTTGAAATGTGGTGTTTTTCTTGAAACAAGGATTGGTGATAAAGCATCAGTACAGAGGAGACACCTTTCTCCCATATTAATTCTTACAGGAGAGAATTTTCCTTCCAAGGGGTAGATTTCCTCTCACTTCCTGTTGTCTTCTTGCGTTTGCAAGTAGGAGTCGTTTGTAAGTTGGATGTTTGAAAGTAGGGACCTGCCGTATATACTCTGCAGAAATAGGCCCCTTAGTTGTTGGTGTTGGCACAACACTGTAAGCACTCACAGTTACTCTTGGTTGGTGCTGGAACGCCCTGCTGTCAACTATTATATCAGGAATTTTAATTACATATAATTGTTGAACAGTGGTAGTAAAAATTGGGCCTTTGATGGTGGTGCTGGTGCCACAACACTGTAAGCCCTGACAGTTACTCTTGGTGGGTGCAGCAATGGGCCCTGCTGTGAATTATTAGATCAAGAATTGTAATTGCATGCCCCTGTTGAACAGGGGCTGAAAAATTGGGCCTTTCGTGGTGGTGGTGGTGGTGGTGGTGTTGCCACAACACTGTAAGCCCTCAGAGTTACTCTTGGTGGGTGCAGGAATGGGCCCTGCTGTGAATTATTAGATCAAGAATTGTAATTACATGCCCCTTTTGAACAGGGGCTGAAAAATTGGGCCTTTCGTGGTGGTGGTGGTGGTGGCGTTGCCACAACACTGTAAGCCCTCAGAGTTACTCTTGGTGGGTGCAGGAATGGGCCCTGCTGTGAATTATTAGATCAAGAATTGTAATTACATGCCCCTTTTGAACAGGGGCTGAAAAATTGGGCCTTTCGTGGTGGTGGTGGTGGTGGTGGTGTTGCCACAACACTGTAAGCCCTCAGAGTTACTCTTGGTGGGTGCAGCAATGGGCCCTGCTGTGAATTATTAGATCAAGAATTGTAATTGCATGCCCCTGTTGAACAGGGGCTGAAAAATTGGGCCTTAGGCACTGGTGGCACAACACTACAACCCCTCACAGATACTGTACTTGGAGCACAGCAATGAGCCCTGTTGCAAAGTATTGCTTCAAAAATTGTAATGACACGCCCCTGTTAAACAGGGGCTGAAAATTGGGCCTTAGGCACTGGTGCCACAACACTCCAACCCCTCACAGATACTGTACTTGGAGCACAGCAATGAGCCCTATGGCAAATTATTGCTAAAAAAATTGTAATTACACGCCCCTGTAAAACAGGGGCTGAAAAATTGGGCCTTAGCCACTGGTGGCGGCACCCATAAACAAAAATGATCTTCCAAGCTATCATCATCAATCGTATCATTGAGGACTCGGAGGAGGAGGATAGCCAGTCAACATAACAGCACAGGCACTCAGCATCAGCATCAGTCTTGAAGGGATGTGACATGTTAAAATCAATTAGTCTGTTATATCAGCATCAGGTGTGTGGTAGCTGGTGGTGATCCAAGACTGGTTCATCTTGATGAAAGTCAGTCGATCAACCGAGTCGGTGGACAGGCGCACCCTGTGATCCGTGACAAATCCTCCAGCAGCACTGAATGTGCGTTCCGAAAGAACGCTGGATGCAGGACAGGCCAGTAGCTCAATTGCATACTGTGCAAGCTCTGGCCAGTGATCCATCCTCAAGACCCAGTAAGCCAGAGGATTTTCGGTGGGGAAGGTGTCCAAGTCTGACCTTGCCCCTAGATATTCCTGCACCATGTTTATCAGACGCTGGCGATGGTTGCTGGAACCGATCATACTTTGGGGCTGCGGACTAAAGAATTGTCTGAACGCATCGGTCAGACGGCCACCTTCCCCACCGCTCCTTCTTTGACTGGCCGAAGCCTCAGCAACTCGTTGTCCAGGACCAGGAGTTTGTAACCTCCCAGTCTCTGGGAACGCATTGCACAGACCTTTCTGCAAGGCCTCCCGGAGTTGTCTCATCCTCTGCTCCCTCTGCGACGGTAACATAAGGTCCGCAACCTTACCCTTGTACCGTGGATCAAGGAGAGTGGCCAGCCAGTAATGGTCCCTCTCCTTGATCCGAAGAATACGAGGATCCTTCCGCAGACTTTGCAGGATCAGGGAGGCCATGCAGCGTAGGTTTGCTGAGGCATTCGCTCCGGAGTCCTCTGGGTCACTAAGGACGACATGATCCGCAGCCACCTCCTCCCAGCCACGTACAAGTCCACTGGTTTCTTGGGACTGTAAATCATCCCTAAAAGACTGCTGCTGATGATGCTGAGTGCCAGCCTCCACCTCCATGCTGACACAATCCTCCTCCTCCTCCTCCTCCTCCTCTTCCTGTGCGATGGGTGGGACAGAAGGAACACTGTCTGGGTAAAGGGGGCCTTGAGAGGCAAGGAAGTCCTCCTCTTCCTGCCTCTGTTCTGCCTCAAGTGCCCTGTCCATTATTCCACGCAGCGTGTGCTCCAACAGGTGGACAAGAGGTACAGTGTCACTGATGCATGCACTGTCACTGCTCACCATCCTCGTGGCCTCCTCAAATGGTGCCAGGACAGTGCATGCATCCCTGATCATGCCCCACTGGCGTGGAGAAAAAAAACCAAGCTCCCCTGACCCTGTCCTGGTGCCGTAGTCGCACAGGTACTCATTGATGGCCCTCTGCTGCGTGTGCAGCCGCTGCAGCATGGCCAACGTTGAGTTCCACCTGGTGGGCATGTCACATATAAGGCGGTTCTTGGGCAGGTTCAACTCCTTTTGCAGCTCAGCCAGGCGAGCACTGGCATTATAAGATCTGCGGAAATGCACACAGACTTTCCTGGCCTGCCTCAGGACATCCTGTAAGCCCGGGTACCTGCCCAAGAACCGCTGCACCACCAGGTTAAGGACGTGAGCCACACAGGGCACATGGGTCAGTTGTCCCTGTCGGAGGGCGGAGAGGAGGTTGGTGCCATTGTCGCAAACCACCATTCCTGGCTTAAGCTGGTGTGGCGTCAACCACCTCTCGGCCTGGCCCTGCAGAGCAGACAGTACCTCTGCCCCAGTGTGGCTTCTGTCCCCCAAACACACCAGCGCAAGCACGGCATGGCATCTTTTTGCCTGCGTACTTGCGTAGCCCCTTGAACGCCTACGGAGCACCGCTGGTTCCGAGGACAAACCACAGGAAGAGGCCATGGAGGAAGAAGAAGAGGAGGGGGTGGAGGAGAGAGGTGTGTCACAACCAGTAGTAGCATTTTGGAGGCGTGGCGGTGGAACAACCTCCAACACTACTGCACCTTGTCCTGCATCCTTCCCAGCTGCCAAAAGAGTGACCCAATGGGCCGTGAAAGAAAGGTAACGTCCCTGTCCATGCCTGCTGGACCATGAGTCAGCGGTAATATGCACCTTACCGCTGACCGCCCTGTCCAGCGAGGCCAAGACATTGCCTTCCACATGCCGGTAGAGAGCCGGAATAGCCTTCCGTGAGAAAAAGTGGCGTTTGGGAACCTGCCACTGAGGAACCGCACATTGCACAAACTCACGGAAGGGGGCCGAGTCTACCAACTGAAAAGGCAGCAGTTGAAGCGCTAGCAATTTAGCCAAGCTAGCATTCAACCGCTGGGCATGTGGATGGCTGGGAGTGAACTTCTTTCGACGGTCCAGCAGCTGGGGCAGGGAAATTTGCCTGCTAGAATCGGACGTCGGTGTACTGCTAGCAGAGTGGCCGCAAGTACTTGGCTGTGACACACCTAATTCTACACCTTCATTCCTCTCAGTGCATGTTTCAGAGAGGACTGAAGTTATAGTGGGGTTGGAGATCCCAGCTGATGCGGTGCAAGGAGAGGTCCGCTTTGTTCTTTGGTGTGGGTCTTTGAGGTAGGCTTGCCAACGAGCTGCATGGCAGGTCAACATATGTCTGGTCAGGCATGTGGTACCCAAGCGGCTGATGTTTTGGCCACGCGATATACGCTTGAGACATATGTTGCAAACAGCAGCTGTGCGATCTGATGCACTAGCCTCAAAAAAGGCCCACACCAAAGAACTTTTTGAATGACGGGCAGAGGCAGCGCCCTGCACAGGCGGAGCTCTGCGGTGTGATTCCGTCGGTGTACTGCCCTTACGCTGGCCACCAAAGGGCATCCTGCCTCGTTGGAGATGTGCCTCCTCCTCATCCTCCTTCTCCTCCTCTCTCCTATTAGGCACCCACGTGGAGTCAGTGACCTCATCATCCCCTCCCTCCTCATCACTGGAGCCAATCTGGCAGTATGCTGCAGCTGCTGGAACATGACTGCCAGATTGGTGTCCTTCTTGAGCATCCCCTCTGTCTGCTCTCACGCTACTGCCTTCCTGTAGCTGGGTTTCATCATCAGACCCTTCGAAACGCTGGGCATCCTCCTGGAGCATGTACCCAACACTGTGCTCAAACAGTTCGGGGGACTCCTCAGGAGGAGGACATGGTGGGTCTAGGGAAGGAGTGACTGATGATGAGTCTGACATTGATACCAGGGAAGAGGACGCTTTGGCAGCTGCTTTGCCAGTACCCTGAGCCTGGGTGAGAGAGGATGAGGAGGAGGAGGAGGGCTTGGTCATCCACTCTACCAAGTCTTCGGCATGATGTGGCTCAACATGTCCAGCTGCCGAAAAGAAGGACAAGCGTGTCCCATGGCCATGTGCTGATGACAATGCACCGCGTCCACGACCAGCACTGTTGCCCCCAGACACAGAGCCTGCTTGCCCTCTTTTATTGCCTCCTGACTGTCTGCCTCTCCTTGTTTGCCTTCCAGACATTCTAATAGATGGCCTGCAGGGAGATGGGAAAAAAGCAATAAGGGCTACCTTCAGGTGTCCTTCTCTGTCCCTTTTCTTAAGGATTTCTAAATATGGTTGAGGATGATTGCTTTTGCACAGAATAGCACAACGACAATTTCCCTGACTGTCCAAAAAACAAGGATTTCAAAGATGGTTGATGAGGAATGCTTTAGCACACTATAGCACAAGGAGAATTTCCCTCACTGTCCTAACCTGTCCCTAGAAACAAGGATTATCACAGTGAAAGAAACTGACACTCTTCCTACCTATAGTTTTCTGTCCCTAGAAAAAATGTTTTTTTAAAGCACACTATAGCACAAGGAGAATTTCCCTCACTGTCCTTCCCTGTCCCTAGAAACAAGGATTATCACAGTGAAAGAAACTGACACTCTTCCTACCTATAGTTTTCTGTCCCTAGAAAAAATGTTTTTTTAAAGCACACTATAGCACAAGGAGAATTTCCCTCACTGTCCTTCCCTGTCCCTAGAAACAAGGATTCGCACAGTAAAACACACTGACACTCTCCCTACCTATAGTTTTCTGTCCCTAGAAAAAATGTTTTTTTAAAGCACACTATAGCACAAGGAGAATTTCCCTCACTGTCCTTCCCTGTCCCTAGAAACAAGGATTTGCACAGTAAAACACACTGACACTCTCCCTACCTATCCTTCTCTTTCCCTAAACTAAAGGAATCCAGGTTAAGCAAGAAAAAATAAATGTCACTGTCCCTGCCTATGCTTCTTTTTCCCTGCTCCGGAACACACTACACTAGGCCGCCGTGCTGGCGGCCTTTTATAGTGTGGGGCGTGTACTAAACACCCTCAGCAATAATTGGCCACAGGCATCCTGCCTGTGGCCAATCATTGCTCTCTTCGCTGCCGGCGCTGTGATTGGCCAAGCATGCGGGGTCACAGTGCATGCTTGGCCAATCACGGCGCCTGGATGACACTGCGATGGCGTAGTGCATTGTGGGCCGTTCGCGTCACTCGAATTTGGCGCGAACGGCCCAAATCGTTCGATCTTCGTCGAACGATCGAACAGCCGATGTTCGAGTCGAACGTATGTTCGACTCGAACATGAAGCTCATCCCTACTAGAGAGCTTTCTTGCCGAGAAAACCGTTCATGTGTATGGTTTCTCGTCGAGAAAACTGCCAGGAATCTCGACGAGAAAAATAGAGAACCTGCTCTCTATTTTCTCGTCAGGATTCTCGTTTTTCTCGTCGGCCTGTTTTGCAATGAGAAAACCGGTCGTGTGTATGCTTTTCTGAGTTTTAAAAAATCGCACATGCTCAGAATCAAGTATGAGGCGGGAGCGCACCTTCTTGTAAAACTAGCTTGTAAATGGTAATGGAGATTCGTCACGCTGTAACGAACTGAAAGCACAAAGCCTGAAATCCCGAATAGTCTCTTCCCAAACTTTTACATCACACGCCGTAACACGAGATCAGCAAAAGCAGCCCAAGGGGTGGCGCCATTGAAATCAAACTTGCCCTTTATACTGCCATCGTACTGGCTGGACGTGACCGCGCAGAACAACAACAAGATTTGGAATTGACAGTGTGTATGCAAGGAAAGCTTGACAAGAATCTCGTTGAGAAAATCGCCGGGTTTTTTATGACGAGAAACTCGGTTGTGTGTACGAGGCTTGAGCCTCTCTCGCCACAGGCCCACTATAATTTTTCCATTACCTTTGCATTAGCTTTACTATATATATATGATATTATATAATTTTACCATACCTAACCTAAGTAACTGTGGATTACACCATTCCTCTCTTTTTTCATTAATGTTACTCTGGTTATTTCACCTTGTCTGATTAATCCCACAACTGACTACCTTTATACTGCCTATATGTATTCTCTAACATTTTGCTATTACACTGTATACCTTATTGTTATTCTTGTTGTTTTTTTTTTCTGAATATTTTAATAAAGACTCAAAAAAAATTCCAATAAGTGTATATTAGTTGGTATGTGTGAAAGTTATGGTATACGTATTTGGAAATTGATCAATTCTGATGTACTGATAGCCTATCTAATTCCGTGAGGCCCTTAAGATGCCAGGACAGAAAAAAACAAAAAAAAACAAATGGCCCCTTTTTGTAAAGTAGACAGTCTGGGGTATTTAGTAAGAGGCATGGCAAAGTTTTTTGAAGTTGCAAATGTTTGGTACAATTTTTTGTAAAATAAAGAAATAATTTTATTTACATTTTTTTACATACTGGGGGTAATTTACTATAGCGCTATGGCGCTAATTAGCGCAAATTGCTGCGAATTCGCGTTAATTAGCGCGATTCGCAGCAATTTGCGCTAAATAACGCAAAAACGGTATTCACTATAGCGCTGGAGAGAAAATACTCCCAAAATAAAATTTACTATAGCTCCCAGAATCCAAATAGCGCCCAAATCCTTACTCTACTAAAAGCTGGAGTTGTGCACATGGAAATAATGTTTAGAGCATGATATAATTGCCTAAATGGTACTGAAATATGCGATATATTATTTAAAGATAATCTGATTTTAAACTGTGTGAAAAAGTGATTTCTACACTGAAATATCTTTAAAAGTCTGAGAAGTGAAAAAATGCCCGTTTTTGGACAACTATTTGCAAACTAAACTGAGCATGCTCAGAGCTAAAATAACTCAAATTTTAACTCAAGTGACTTTTTTCACAAGAGTTATAGTAAATACCGAAATGAGAGCTAATTAAAGAGCATGTTTTGGAGGTGAAAATCTGAGCTATTTTAGTCCAATGCAAGTTTTAGCCATTGATTCTAATGATACAATTGTAACTTTCACAAATAAATCCTTTTTTTTTTTTTAACAAATTTTTATTGGAGAATAAAAGACAATTGAACAAGTGTAAAGATAAGTACAAAAGTACAAAAAAAAGGTTGTCAGTCAGGTTCAAACAATGGTACATAGAAATATCGATGTAGCTAGTTGGGTACATCAAGTAGGGCAGAAATAAGAGATAAAACTTGACACTAAGGGGCTGATTTACTATAACTCCAGGAAGTACTGAGCACATCGCAAAAAATAGCTCCAATTTTTGACAATTAAAAATTCGCGAATGTGCGAATTTGCGAATGAAAAACAGCGCTATTAGCAGCAAACAAGTGTTAGTAAATGTGAAATCAGCGCTAATTAGCGAATCCGCGTACGCGCAAATGCCAATTTCCACTAAGTTTTTATATAGCACTGCACTGTAACCATGATCCATGTATGTGAAAGAAACATTTTTATATGAGATGTGCTCTATCTATTGATGTATATTGCAATTAGTATTCCTAGTTTTTTTCCTTCTTTTGCTAACAAATGCAGTTATGAAGGATTATTACATAGTAATGTCTGCTATTATGTAAAATTACATGTATTAAACATTTAGGTTACCTATTTGTTGTATGTTGTTTTTTTCATGTTTTTTTTTTTTCATTTAGGTGGCTATAAAGCGGTAATTATTTATGTCCATTCTTTAATCATACTACACTATTATGCAGGTCTTGTACTTAGCAAAATGGCTTAGTGGTCTGCTCCCATGTCTATACAGCTCTCATGTTACAAGTTCAAATACCAGCCAACCTACCATCCAACAGCTATGTTTATTATTTGCACAAGCAAATTAAAATAAACAAACAAAGAAATGTAAACTGCCCGTTAGCTAGTGTGTGATGTTTTGAAGTCCACACCAGTGTTTCTCAACTCCAGTCCTCAAGGCGCACCAACAGGTCATGTTTTCAGGATTTCCCTCAGATGAAACAGCTGTGGTAATTACTAAGGCAGTGAAACTGATTACATCCCCTGTGCAAAATAATGGAAAGCCTGAAAACATGACCTGTTGGGGCGCCTTGAGGACTGGAGTTGAGAAACCCTGGTCCACACCATAATATTATTGAATAAAAGTGCATTGGCTAATTGGCATTCACCTATTTTCAGCATATGCTGCTTTGGCTAATTGGCTAATAGGCATTTGCCTTTTTTCACCAATACAATCTTTTAGTATCTCTCTGTGGGATTTGAACTCATGAGTGCTTCAAAGCCTGAGTTTTTCAAGGTAGAAGTGCTGACCACTAGCCTATTGAGCGTAGCACAAACATCTACTAGTGTGTGTAGGTTAAGGAGATATTTCTTGCACCTACAGGTAAGCCTTAATCTAGGCTTACCTATAGATGCAAGTTGTCTAAGTGGGTTTACAACCACTTTAATATTATTGTAACAACCATGCTCATGCTGATGTGGCATTGGCTAATAGGCATTTGCCTCTTTTCAGCATATGCTGCTGAGTGTTTGATGGTGGGACTACTTTATATTCTAGGTATATATTCTAGGTACTTTATATTCTAGGTATAATAGTACTCAGCACAGTGACTTAGGCCCCTTTCACACTTGTGCGACCTGAAATTTGTGTGATTTTGATGCGACTTTAAGCAATGCCTGTGTAATCTTGAGGTCTATGGACGCAGGAGTCGCAGGGAAAGGCGCGCAAACTTCCGTCTACATTTTTTCTGCGATCCCAGGGAATGCCTGTCAACTTGTATCAAAGTCGGACCAAAGTAGTACAGGGACTACTTTGAAGTCGGTGTGACTTGAAGTTGCACAGATATAAATGGTACACATTGAAAATCATGGGGTATGACTTGTCATGCAACTCTGATGACCAAAGTCTCAGGAAAAGTCGCTCAAGTGTGAAAGGGGCCTCAGCCCGACTTTGTGAGCGATTTCAGAGACATCGGTGCACTTTCCTGCACAGATGTCTAGTGAAATCACATAGGTCTCAACTGTCCCTGATTTGGACCAAAGTCCCTCTGTCCCTCTTTCCTCCTCATGTGTCCCTCATTTTGTTCTGATCTGTATAGTTTGATATAAAATGCAATTTTTATCTTTCAAAAAGTGTTTCCCAGCGCTAAACCTTTCATCTAATTTCTAAATTGCTTTGTTTGTAAATTCTCAAAGCCAATCTAAAGGGATATTATTGTTAAAAAAAAGCACTTGGGGGTTTAACTAATATATATATATATATATGTTTTAATAATTCTCCTTTAACCACTTAAGCCCCGGACCATTTGGTAGCTAAAGGACCAGAGGTGAATTCAGAATTTTGCACTGCGCTGCTTTAACTGTAAATTGTGCGGACATGCAATGTTGTACCCAAACGAAATTTGCGTCCTTTTCTTCCCACAAATAGAGCTTTCTTTTAATGGTATTTGATTGCCTCTGCGATTTTTATTTTTTGCGATATAAATGGAAAAAGACCGAAAATTTTGAAAAAAAATGATATTTTCTACTTTTTGTTATAAGAAAAATCGAATAAACTCAATTTTAGTCATACATTTAGGCCAAAATGTATTCAGCCACATGTCTTTAGTAAAAAAAAATGTCAATAAGCGTATATTTATCGGTTTGCGCAAAAGTTATAGCGTTTACAAACTAGGGTACATTTTCTGGAATTTACACAGCTTTTAATTTATGACTGCCTATCTCATTTCTTGAGGTGCTAAAATGACAGGGCAGTACAAAACCCCCCCAAATGACCCCATTTTAGAAAGTAGACACCCCAAGGAAATTGCTGAGAGGCATGTTGAGCCCATTGAATATTTTTTTTTTGTCCCAAGTGATTGAATAATGACAAAAAAAAAAAAAATTACAAAAAGTTGTCACTAAATGATATATTGCTCACACATGCCATGGTTATATGTGGAATTGCACCCCAAAATACATTCTGCTGCTTCTCCTGAGTACGGGGATACCACATGTGTGGGACTTTTTAGGAGCCTAGCCACGTACGGGACCCCGGAAACCAAGCACCGCCTCCAGGATTTCTAAGGGCGCAAATTTTTGATTTCACTCCTCACTACCTATCACAGTTTTGAAGGCCATAAAATGCCAAAATAGCACAAAAAACCCCCAAATGACCCCATTTTGGAAAGTAGACACCCCAAGCTGTTTGCTGAGAGGCATGGTGAGTATTTTACAGCTCTCATTTGTTTTTGAAAATGAAGAAAGAACATTTTTTTTTTCTTTTTTTTTTTCAATTTTCAAAACTTTGTGACAAAAAGCGAGATCTGCAAAATACTCACAATACCTCTCAGCAAATAGCTTGGGGTGTCTACTTTCCAAAATGGGGTCATTTGGGGGGGTTTTGTGCCATCTGGGCATTCCATGGCCTCCGAAACTGTGATAGGCAGTGAGAAGTGAAATCAAAAATTGACACCCTTAGAAAGCCTGAAGGCGGTGATTGGTTTTTGGGGTCCCGTACGCGGCTAGGCTCCCAAAAAGTCTCACACATGTGGTATCCCCGTACTCAGGAGAAGCAACAGAATGTATTTTGGGGTGTAATTCCACATATGCCCATGGCATGTTTGAGCAATATATCATTTAGTGACAACTTTTTGCAAAAATTTTTTTTTATTTTTTCCGCAACTTGTGTCAACATATAAAATATTCCATGGACTCGACATGCCTCTCAGTATATAGCTTGGGGTGTCTACTTTCCAAAATGGGGTCATTTGGGGGGGGTTTTGAACTGTTCTGGCATTTTATACACAACATTAGGAAGCTTACATCCACTCTTCTAACCACTTGAAGACAAAGCCCTTTTTGACACTTTTTGTTTACATGAAAACATATTTTTTTTTTGCAAGAAAATTATGTTGAACCCCCAAACATTATATATATTTTTAAAGCAAAGGCCCTACAGAATAAAATGGTGGGTGTTGCATTTTTTTTTTCTACACAGTATTTGCGCAGCGATTTTTCAAACGCATTTTTTTGGGAAAAAATACACTTTTTTAAATTTTAATGCACTAAAACACACTATATTGTCCAAATGTTTGATGAAATAAAAAAGATGATCTTAGGCCGAGTACATAGATACCAAACACGACAAGCTTTAAAATTTCGCACAAACGTGCATTGGCGACAAACTACATACATTTTTAAAAGCCTTTAAAAGCATTTACAGGTTACCCGGTTAGATTTACAGAGGAGGTCTACTGCTAAAATTACTGCCCTCGATCTGACCTTCGCGGTGATACCTCACATGCATGGTGCAATTGCTGTTTACATATGACGCCAGACCGACGCTTGCGTTCGCCATTGGGCAAGAGCAGGGCAGGACAGGGGTGCTTTTTTTTTTTTTTTTTTTATTATTAATTTTGCTTTTTTATTTTTTTTTTAAACTGTTGCTTCCATATTTATTTATTTTTATCACTTTTATTGTTATCTCAGGGAATGTAAATATCCCCTATGATAGCAATAAGTAATGACAGGTACTCTTTTTTAAAAAAACTGGGGTCTATTGGACCCTAGATCTTTCCTCTGCCCTCAAAGCATCTGACCACACCAAGATCGGTGTGATAAAATGCTTTCCCAATTTCCCAATGGCGCTTTTTATATCCGGGGGGGGACATTCCCTCCCACTGCTTGTAAAAGCAGTCCAGAGGCTAATTAGCCACTAGGATTGCTTTTACATGAAAGCCGGCCGCTGGCTGAAAAGAATGATACCAAGATGATACCTAAACCCGCAGGCATCATTCTGGTATAAACATTCAAAGTCCAGCAACATACCAGTACGTTGCTGGTCCTTGTTGGACATGTATTGCAATCTTTTTTTTCATGCAGCCTGTTGGCTGAACGAAAAAAAAAGATTGATCGGTGGGTATGCCCACCATTAGAATACCGCCCTTCATCCACCCACTTCTAATGATGGGCATACATGCACCATTTATATATGCCGAAGCATGGGGGCATCTTCTCGCAAAAGTTATGCCGCGTACACATGGTCAGACTTTTCCACGGGCAAGCCTCCGTCGGAATTTTGACCGTATATACGCGGCATTAGGAGCAAAATCGCTCCTCCGCTCCTGCTGCCCCAATGCTTCGGCATATATGCTTTTTTTTTTAACCGTGGTGGTGAAATCACCTCCTACAGCACTGGAGTCACAGGGATCAGGCCTGTCTCTGCGAACGCTGCAGTTATGTGTGTTGTGTTTTGCAAGTGACAGTGATCGATCGATACTGCACTTGGGTGGCCTGGGCTGGACGGAGGGGCAAAACGCAGGTGCCAGCAGGTATCTGGGCTGATCCCGCTAACACTGCGTTTTTGAGAACCCTAAACTGCTGGGGACGCTAGTATAGATCTGATCAGATCAGATATTGAGCTGATCAGATACTATACCACTAAGGGGGGTGTATGCTTCACGTGTGGGTGTTAGCGCTACTGGCACTAACCTGACGCTGCCTGGGGTGTGACGCAGACCCTCTCTGATGCTAAAACCTAACTGATATCACCCGCCGGGCGATCAGGGGGTTAAACCTTTATTGGGTTATATACGGCGGGTGCCCTGACACTATAAAAAGCAAACTAACTAACCAGCGTCACCCGTAACACTTATTATGATGATCACTGGTGAAAGGGTTAACTAGGGGCAATTAGGGGGTTAAAACCTTTATTAGGTAATATATGGGGGTACCTGACGCTATATAAAAACCTGACGGCGAACCTAAAAAAAAATTACTGGCTACCTATCGGCATCACCGACACTAAGACAACGATCATAAAAACGATTGCTTAGCGACAGTGGTGATAGGGGGTGAAAGGGTTACCTGGGGGGCGATCAGGGGGTTAAACCTTTATTAGATAATATATGGGGGTACCTGACGCTATAAAAACCTGCGGCGAACCTAAAAAAAATTACTGGCTACCGATCAGCATCGCCGACGCTAAGACATCGATCAGAAAAATTATCGCTTAGTGACAGTGGTGATAGGGGGTGAAAGGGTTACCTGGGGGGGGCGATCAAGGGGGGTTAAACCTTTATTAGGTAATATATGGGGGTACCCGACGCTATAAAAACCTGCGGCGAACCTAAAAAAAATTACTGGCTACCGATCAGCATCACCGACGCTAAGACATCGATCAGAAAAATTATCGCATAGTGACGGCGGTGCTAGGGGGTGAAAGGGTTACCTGGGGGGTGATCAAGGGGGTTAAACCTTTATTAGGTAATATATGGGGGTACCCGACGCTATAAAAACCTGCGGCTAACCTAAAAAAAATTACTGGCTACCGATCAGCATCGCCGACGCTAAGACATCGATCAGAAAAATTATCGCTTAGTGACAGTGGTGATAGGGGGTGAAAGGGTTACCTGGGGGGTGATCAAGGGGGTTAAACCTTTATTAGGGGGGGTTAGGGGGCTACACTGGACCTAAAACTAAATGTAGTGACACTTTTACAGTCACAAATGTCACTGATTGCAGTGATCACTAAATAAATGGTCACTGCAATCAGTGACACTGTGACTGGGGGCTGGGGGGGCTGGGGGTGATCTGGGGGTGTCTGGGGGGGGCGATTTATGTGCCTATGTGTCCTGGTGTCAGTGTGCTGTTTTGTGTACTAACCTGGCATCTTCTCCTGTACGGTGCTCGGTATATGTGAGCGCTGCAGGAGAGATGACATCACTTCCTCCTTCCTGGCAGGCAGGGGAAGCTCTCTCATTCGCCGGGAGCGATCGAGAGGGGGTGGCCGGAATCGAACGGCCGTCCCCTCATGCCGGATCGCTCCCGAAGGTAAAACGACCACCCACTGTAAAGAAGGGGGGTCCGATCGGACCCCCCAACTATACAAAGGCAATCACGTATATGTACGTGATTCTGCCTGTCGGTGCCATTCTGCCAACGTATATTTACAGTGGGCGGTCGTTAAGTGGTTAAGAAGGTGTTTTAGGAGGTGTGTACTACATACTTTTGCTAATAGTTGTCCCTTATACCCATCTCAAAAAGTTGGGAGGTAAGAAATCGCCTCCTGAAGTCGCCCAAAGTAGTGTAGGAACTACTTTTGGGAATCTGTGTGGCGTCGCACCAATTCGGACAGTTCTATTGCCGTCAATAGGCGCCGATTTGGCCTGCAATTTGACATGTCAATTCAGAGCTATGTGAACATGGGTGAAGTTGCATAGATATGAATGGAACTCATGGGGGGGGAAACTTTTAATGCGACTCTGAGGTCCAAAGCTGCATGAAAAGTCACATAAGTGTGAAAGTAACCTAATGAGATTAAATAACACCTTTGAATAAAGCCCCATTTGCACTTGTGCGACCTTAAAATTGCACAGCTTTGCCATGAATTGAAGCAATGTCTGTGTTATCTTGTGGTGTATGGACCTCAAATCGCATCAAAGTCAAAGCAAGGTATTTCAGGGATGAATTTTCCCTACTTTCAGGATACACAAGTGACAATAGGGCCAAATTCAAAGATATCCTTGAATCTCTTTCACACTGCTGCGACCTGAAAGTCACCCTAATTTGCTGCCACTTTGTCGCTGCAACTTGGCCCCAACTTCTGGGAATGCCTGTGTAATATTGCGCCCTATGTACCTCAAGTCACATGAGGCTCTGTTTCCACTATTGCAACCCTAAATTTGCATGATTTTGCCGCGATTTTGATGCAACTTGGAGCAATGCCTGTATATTCTTGAGGTCTATGGACCTCAAGTTGTATCAAAGTGGGTCCAAAGTAGTGCAGGGACTACTTTGAAGTCGCTGCGACTTGATGTTGCACAGATATGAACCATACTCATTGGAAATCATAGGGTATGACATGTCATGCGACTTTGCAGTCCCAAGTTGCATGGCAAGTCGCACTAGTGGAAACCGAGCCTGAAAGTCACACCAAAGTAGTACAAGGACTACTTTGAAGTTGGTCTGACTTAAAGTAGCACAGATATGAATGGTTATCATTGAGAATCATGAAAAGTCGCCCAACTGTGAATCAAGTCATATATATTTTAATAGAAAGGAGCTCTCATTTATACTTGCATAGTCCTTACAGATTTACATTGGCAGAACAAATGCAGGAAGTAGTGATGTGTGCACATGGTCCAGAAGCAAATGTGTAGTGATACCAAACAAATCAATGAAGCCCACCCACACCAAATCCACCCCCACCTTGAGTAAGCACAAGTACATATCCTACACTTACCTGGCAAATCAGCAGCACTTCCTCTATGCTAAAAAGAGGGAGCTCGCCATGTCCAGCTAGATGGAGATCCTGACCAGCACAGGAACTTCCGGGTGATTACAATGACTCATTTCCTGGTCAGGAGGTGAAACCACGCTCTGTTGATTGCAGCTGCGAAAATTTGATCTCAATCACACTTAGAATTTATTATTTTTGATTATTTACAAATATGCAAATCTGTATTTCTACATATGATATTTGAAGGTAAACTTAAGGGAGTTTGAAAAGGAATGGTGTCTCTGGCATAGCAGCAGGTGAATTACAAAGGCAAAAGGCCCGGTTTGAGCCCTGCTTCAAACTGACAGCGGGAGGAAATCGTTCAGCTGAACGATTTTCATTCCCGCGTGTCAGTCCCGACTGCAGGAGGGGGGAGGGGGGACATCAGAGACATCTGTGCAGGTTTCTGCACTTATGTCAATACAAATCACACCAATTAGAACAGCGCAATTGCCACCGATCTGACATGTCAAATCGCACCAATGTGAACCAGAGCTGACACATACAACACTGTCTATCCTCCAGCTGAATTCATTACCTGCAATTCTCCACAGCTGTTATATATAAAGATTCCACCTTTATCATTTACTTGCAGGTGTGCTGAAGCCTAGGTTTACATTGGGGCGATTTGTCATGCAATTTCAGAAATCAAATCGCATGACTATTGGTAGCAATGGCACTGTTCCAATCGATGCAACCTCAATTTTGTGGCGCCGCACCGATTTCCAAAAGTAGTTCCTGCACTACTTTTGCCAATTTCAGGTGCGACTTAAATAGACATTTGTGTATGAAGCCACACAGATGTCTATCAAGTAGTACCTAAAATCGCGCTAGCTTAAGTGAAGTAGCGTGATTTCAAAGTAGCATCAATGTGAACAAGGGCAAAGAGATTCATTTTTTGGTGCACAAATTCATATAGAAATAAAATACTAAGGATTTTGCACTTTGCCAAAAAAAAGAAGCACACACACACACCAAAGCTCAATAACGTACTTTTGTTTTGCTAGCAGAAACAAAATTAGGTACATTAATTTACTAGCTTAAAAAAAATTTGGACAGGATACATGGCGCTACATTTAACAATTAGATTTTAAGGGCCCTGCTCATAGGAGCTTACAATCTAAAATTTGTCAAAACCTTAGAGTGCACACAGCTTTACTTTTAGTGTATAACGGGCAACATATCACATTTTTATCTGCAAGAATATAGAAACATACTCAAGTCATTATACTTACAAAGCATTCCAACATAATAAAAAAGACACATGTTCAAATCCCCCACCCCACAATCCACATATACATACATTGGTGACCATGTTCTGCTGGAAGCTGTATTTCTGTGTACACGATTAAGCAATGAGATCCAAGAGTAGAAGGTCAGCAGATGCTTCCAAACGATTTTGCATGGTCAGACAGGAACAATACACACACAATTTTTGATTGAAAAAATGCACAAGAATTTCAGCAAATAACACTAGTTGGGGGGTTTGTCAATCTGCACAATATCATTCCTTCTCCCCCCACAAATCACAGCAAAAAACCTGGCCTTCTCAGACCAAACGATCCCCCATACTGCAGGCCTTTATATAAGAGAGGTTGTATTGTTAGTACACTGACACACGCCCAATAGAAGTACACGCCCAATAGAAGTACACGCCCACTAGAAGTACACGCCCACCAGTATCTTTCAATCTGTCCCTGCGTGTATGTCTAAAGTTATTTCACCTGATGGGCAGGAACAAATAATACTATTTGCAAATGTGTAAGCCCTTGGCTATGTGCATCAAATCTCCAACTACAGGCCAAAGATCCAACTCCATTTGCATACACATAAACAAAGCAACAGTTTTCTAAGCATATGTACCCGTGCAGTGTAAACCCTACAATTTTAAATGTCCAAGTCCCTGGGTATGATTAGTGCTAACAAACATTAACATCAGTCCCTGGCTCCAATGAGCTTCCAATCTAAAGTCCAAAATAAACTTTCTTACATTAGAGACTATTTTGACAGGAGACAAATAAAATACCAGCATGTCTCCAACATAAGCATTAGCATGTTGGGGAATTGAACCAGCAACCCCAGTGTTGCTAGACAGAATTGCTGCCCACTTAGCCACCAGGCAGCCTCACACATGTTCTCTGCATCTCTGTGGTGTGAACCAGCCCTAAGTCCATAGCCAAGTTCTGTGTCTCCAAGCAATATACAATATATTGGCCTAAGTATTGGGACGCCTGCCTTTAAACGCACATGAACTGTAATCGCATCCCAGTCTTAGTCCGTAGGGTTCAATATTGAGTTGGCCCACCCTTTGCAGCTATAACAGCTTCAAGTCTCCTGGGAAGGCTTCTGGGAAGGCTGTCCACAAGGTTTAGGAGTGTGTCTATGGGAATGTTTGACCATTCTTCCAAGTGCATTTGTGAGGTCAGGCGCTGATGTTGGACGAGAAAGCCTGGCCTGCAGTCTCCGCTCTAATTCATCCCCAAGGTGTTCTATCGGGTTGAGGTCAGGACTCTGTCCAGGCCAGTCAAGTTCCTCCACCCCGAACTCACTCATCTATGTCTTTATGGACCTTGCTTTGTGCACTGGTCCAAATCATTTGGTGGAGGGGGATTATGGTGTGGGGTTGTTTTTCAGGGGTTGGGCTTGGCCCCTTAGTTCCAGTGAAAGGAACTCTTAAGGCATCAGAATACTGAGACATTTTGGACAATTTCATGCTCCCAACTTTGTGGGAACAGTTTGGGGGTGGCCCCTTCCTTTTTCAACATGACTGCACACCAGTGCACAAAGCAAGGTCCATAAAGACATGGATGAGTGAGTTTGGGGTGGAGAAACTTGACTGGCCTGCACAGAGTCCTGGCCTCAACCCGATAGAACTCCCTTTGGGATGAATTAGAGCAGAGACTGCGAGCCAGGCCTTCTCATCCAACATCAGTGCCTGGCCTCACAAATGCACTTCTGGAAGAATGATCAAACATTCCCATAGACACACTAAGCCTTGTGGACAGCCTTCCCAGCCTTCCCAGAAGCTGTTCTAGTTGCAAAGGGTGGGCCAAATCAAATTTTAACCCTACGGATTAAGACTGGGCTGCCATTAAAGTTCATGTGTGTGTAAAGGCAGGCGTCCCAATACTTTGGGCTAAATTGTGTATTTGGCAAGATTTACAGTGGTGGTGGAACCCTCCTACACATAAATACAAGTTTTAGGACCTGGGAGATGAGACAACTTCTCTACATGAAACAGCATGTTTGGGATTTGAACCCAGACACTCAGGGATGCTAAGCAGAAGTTCTAACCTCTAAGCCACAGAGCTGCCACATGTGGAATCCTCCTACACGTAAATACACATAAATACTGCATTTCTTTGGACATACAAGTGATGGAATTACATTACTCAAGAGTTATTCTTCTTGATTTATTCTGTGATATTTGGTGTTTTTTTGGGGGTGAGTTTAGAATAGTGATATTACCCTAAAATTTTGGGGAATTACATTTTTATTTCTGATGTTGGAACACCTATCAGATTTTTGGGGCTCAAATTATGATTCTTTAGAAATAATAAAAAACACAAAAAAATGTGACTAATTTTAAATTTGCATCAGCAATAGTATTGATTGTGCTTTGTAAAGACACCTGTGTGAGTTGGGTAAAAATTGGTGTGAGATGGAGAGTAACAAGCGAAAGTGACAGAGAAAAATATATTTTATCAAAACATTCCACATTCTAGCTTTCTTTAAAAACAAAATATTTTAATTAGAAGCAACATTGTTGCAAAGGAAAATGTATTTCAAAGAAAGATACATTTCATCTCAATATTAAAAGGATTTATTTGTGAAAGTTACAATTGTATCATTAGAATCAATAGCTAAAACTTGCATTGGACTAAAATAGCTCAGATTTTCACTTCCAAAACATGCTCTTTAATTAGCTCTCATTTCGGTATTTACTGTAACTCTTGTGAAAAAAATCACTTGAGTTAAAATTTGAGTTATATTAGCTCTGGGCATGCTCAGTTTAGCTTGCAAATAGTTGTCCAAAAACTGTCATTTTTTTACTTCTCAGACTTTTAAAGATATTTCAGTGTAGAAATCACTTTTTCACACAGTTTAAAAGCAGATTATCTTTAAATAATATACCGTATATTTCAGTACCATTTAGGCAATTATATCACGCTCTAAACATTATTTTCATGTGCACAACTCTAGCTTTTAGTAGAGTAAGGATTTCGGCGCTATTTGGATTCTGGGAGCTATAGTAAATTCGATTTTGGTAAGTATTTTTTCTCCAGCGCTATAGTGAATACCGGTTTAGCGCTAATTAGCGCAAATTGCCGCGATTTGCGCTAATTAGCGTGAATTCGCGGCAATTTGCGCTAATTAGCGCCGCGGCGCTATAGTAAATTACCCCCTAAATCACTAGGAGACTAACATTGTGGGGTTATAGAGAGAGGGTGCTGTATAGACATAATTCTCCCCTAGTGAGGGTACAATAGGTCATCCTAGACAAATACCGATACTGCAATGTGACCAGAAGGTGAGTACTGGATGGATCTGTCTACGCGCCCCTATGTTTAGAATCGGGAATAGGGGAAAGATCATAACAGAAACTAATAAGTGAAGAGGGGGGGAGGAGTTCCAGAGACAATGGCAGGCTGTCCGTTCCAATACGTGGATGGTCCCGAGAGTGAAAAAGCCATGGTGGGCCATCCGGAAAGTATAGTCTATGCAGTGCCACCAATTTTTACAGCCCTTTTGAGATAGGGTCAGCGTATGAGTAGGAGAGTTGTTCCAGAGCCGCCTGATCAGCTGACGAGAGGGTTGATATGATGAAGGATTCCCATCTGTAGTAAAAGCGAGCTCTAGATCTGGGTTCTTTGAAGTCTGTAAGAAGTCGTTCTTTATAGAAAAGATTGAGACAGTCCTTTTCAAGTTGGATGAGAGAAGGGCTTTGAGGAGAGATCCAGTGCCTGAGAATGAGTCTCCTGGCGACAAGCAAACAGAGCAAAATCCAGTCTTTGGAGGGGGGACGTTTGGTGGTCCCAGAGGAGAATGATGCAGCTGGGGACAGAGACCAGGGTAGCAATAGATGGTCCCAGTATCCGAATATTAGAAGTAAAGGGTCTTTGGGGAGTTTCAATAAAGTGGTTTTGAATATGTAAGACATGACTTGCTCCCAAAATGAGGTAATTAAGAAGCAGGACCAGAAGCGGTGAGAGAGAGAAGGTCTGGGTACCTTGCATAAAGGACAAGAGGCGCCATCTTTATTGGATTTAGGGGAGAGAAAAGGGATATAAGCCCGGTGTGCGATCTTGAGTTGGGTTTCTCTCCAAATTTCGTTGGGTGTCAGTCGGAGAGTTTTCTGTAGACCAGATAGGATTTTGTCAGTTATATCTGGTACTGGGAAATCCACAGCCCAGTTAGCAATAGATGAGGAGGACAAGGACGGTGATGATTCTTGCAGGAGAGGTTTGTAGATGTCTGAAATTTTATAACGTCCGCCTCGCAATAAAAGTTTAGAAAAGCTGTTTTCGAATCTCCGGAGATTGTCTTTGCAGGTGTTAGATAAGAAGCTAATGTATTGGTTGTAATGGAATATGTGAGAAGGGGGCAGAGAAAATGACAAGGATATTGTGGAAAAAGGAAGTGGTTTTCCAGTGTGGCTATCGCACAATGAGGAAAAATTTGACAGTCCTTGAGCCTGCCAGACCGAAAAGGCTTTGCAATGAAGACCAGGGACGAAGTTGGGATTACCTTGGATTGGCAGATGGGGAGAGATAAAGGGAGATAGCTTGAGTATTTTCCTGATTTCTCTCCAAGCTAGAGCTGTGTCCCTCAGCAGGAGATTATGTTGATAAGGGGGGGGGGGACAGTTTTCCATCTGCAGTGTAGGAGGGCCACCAGAGAGTAAGGGTGAGCCATGTCGGATTCCAGGACATAGTTAGAGTATTGGGATGAGTGGGCTATCCAATTAAAGCTGGTCCTGAACAAACATGCTAAATTATACAATCTAATATGAGGTAGACTGATACCCCCGTCGCGTCTAGGAAGGTAGTTTTTTAAAGGCTATCCGAGGTCTTTTGCCGTGCCAGATGAAATGTGAAATTTTGGAGTTGAGGGATTTGACATCTTTGTGTTTCAAGAGCAAAGGTATGCTTTGTAAAGGATAATGCAGTCTGGCAAAGCTAATCATTTTGACAAGGTGACACCTTCCCAGGAGTGAGAGGGGGAGATCCATCCAGTTTGACAGTTCCTGGTAGAGTTTTGTGAAAAGGGGGGGGTAATTGAGGTGGTAGATGGAAGAGGGTAGTTTCCCAATCTTTATACCTAGATAGGTGATGTAAGAAGAGGCAACCTTAAACAGAGAGTTTTGAGTCCATTGGGGGGGGAGTGTGTCCCTATGAGGAGAATTTCGCTCTTGGAATAATTAATACGGAGGCCGGAGCACAGTCGAAAGTCGTCAAATGTGGTTTTAATGGTCAAGATGTCGTCTCTGGGGTTACCCGTAAATATGAGGACGTCGTCGGCGAATAGTGAGGTGCGAAGTTCCGTTTTGCCTATTTTGATGCCTCGTAGGGGGGCTATCTGGGAAAAGTATCTAGACAGAGGTTCTAAGGCTAAGTTGAACAGGAGGGGGGAGAGAGGGCATCCCTGCCTGGTCCCCTTATGAAGGCGGAAGTCCTCTGAAAGGAGTCCAACAGCAACAAGTCTAGCTGAGGGCGCTGTATACATGACATTGATAAGGTGGCAGAAGGGGCCTGAGAATCCCATTTTAGACAGAGTAAGGGAAAACCAGTCAAAACTTACATTGTCAAAGGCTTTTTCTGCGTCTAGCGTGATGATGGCATAGTCTCCTGTGGGATCTTGTTTGGCTTGCTCAAGGGCCAGGAGTACCTTACGTATGTTAAGTGTGGCTGTCCGCCCTTTCACAAAGCCTGATTGGGCCGGGTGGATGAGGTCCGGGAGGATGACCGCTAGTTTGGAGGCCACAATCTTCGAAATAATTTTGAGATCCAGGTTGAGTAGTGAAATAGGCCTGTAGGAGCCCGGTTCTAGAGGGTCTTTGCCCTTTTTAGAAAGTAGCTTGATGATAGCCTGGTTGCCTGTCGGGATATAGGGACCACCCGCCCAGATATTGGAATAAACCGAGTGGAGTATGGGTGCAGTTATATTATGGAGAGTTTTATAAAACTCACTTGTGAAGCCGTCTGGGCCGGGGGCTTTTGAGGGGCGGAGAGCATGTATGGTGCCTTCTATTTCATCAAGGGAGATGGGGGCATTCAGGGATTCCAGATGGGCAGTGGAGATAGTTGGTAGATTCATTTTTTCAAGGAAGGCCTGGGCTATTTTATGGTCGATAGGGTCGGGTGCGTAGAGTGCCGTGTAGTATTCCAGCATGGTTTTATTTATGTGAAGTGGGGTAGAATGTGTAGTTCCCGTGCGGTCCCGCAGCGAGGTAATGTGCGTCGGACGGTAGGCGCCCTTGCAGAGTCTGGATAGGAGTTTGCCAGCCTTATTACCATATTTATGTAGAGAGGCATCTAGATGTGATTTTTTTGTGAGTTCCAGGGTGTCTGCCCAGGTGTCGAAGGCATTTTTAGCCGCCGACCACTCCGCCGTGTCAGCCGGCGAAGTCGAGGTGGTGAGAATGCGTTGTGCGAGGTGAAGTCTATCGCTGGCCAGTTTAAACTTTGAAAGTTCATTTCTTTTAAAGGAAGTGGCATATGAGATGATCCGACCCCTCAAGTATGCTTTTCCTGCATCCCAGAGAAGGTTCGGATCCCCTGCGTGTGGAGCATTAGCGGAGGAGATCTCCGCCCATGCTCGTTCCATGTATGCGCTGAAATCAGCATTATTGTGGAGGAAAGATGGGAAGCGCCAGATATTAGGGTGGGGGAGGTCTAAATTGTCAAGGGTAAGGTGTATTGGGGCATGGTCCGATATGGCTATGTCCCCAACCTCTGTGTCTGAAACGAGAGGAATAAGATTATCGGTCCCAAAAAAGTAATTGATCCTAGTGAGGATCTTGTGAGTATTAGAGTAAAAGGTGAACTCCCTGTCCACCGGGTGCGTTAAGCGCCAGATGTCGGTGAGATGGAGGGAGTCCATGGTGCAGGCAAATAGGGTGGGAGCAGATGTAACGGGTGCTGGGGTAGATTGTTTTGGAGAGGACCTGTCGTCTGGAGGATGCATGAGGTCATTAAAATCTCCCCCAACTAGGTGAGGTAAGTGGGAGGTATTGAGGAGCCAAGTAGAGAGTAAAATGTCTTTGTGGGACTGTTAGGAGCATATACATTGGAAATTACTAGGTCTTTAGTGCCAATTCTAACCCTGGAAGAGATGAAACGTCCTTGCTCATCCGTGTGCGTGGATAGAACAGTACATGGGAGGTTTTTGTTGAATAGAAGGAGGACACCAGCCTTCCGTCCAACTGATTCAGACCCCAAGACCGTTCCGACCCAAAGTTTCTGCATACGACTGAAGTCAGATGCCGAAAGATGAGATTCTTGAAGTAGTGCTACGTCAGCTTTTAGCCTTTTGAGATGGCAAAGAATCTTCATTCTCTTGTTAGGAGAACGGAGACCCTTCACATTCCAAGAGATTACCTTAAGATAACACGGATGATGAGGTGTATAGGCGGTGATTTAGTAGCTGTAAGAGTATAAGTGGGGATCAGGAGGCATAGCTTAAGCTTGGGAGGGATGTGAGCATCTGTATGTGGAGCCCTCGGGTCAAGAGTGCAGGTTGAAATGGGGAGTGGGGGGAGAGGGGATGAAGGGGGGGGGCAAAGAAAAGAGAACAAGGTAAAACCAAACAACAAATTAAAGTAAGCATCAGAAAGAACTTCGCTTTTTTCCGCATGAGTTCGCTGTGCAAGGTAGCTCCCCATACAGGACCCTTCATGGAAAAAGGAGACCAGTTATGGTGTCTGAGCGCCCCAGGGACATCAATAATGTGAGAGGGACCCCCGGAGTGGAGATTATGGCAGGGAGCCAGAAAAGTCGCACAGCGGAACCATGGAGGGCAATTTAAATGTAAACAAACTTGTGTACAGTGCGGCTTGTTCGCAATACTACCCTAGTGGGAAAAAAAAATGGTTTCAGGCATAACATACAGAACAGTAGATTGAGTAAAAAAAGAAACAACAAATGAATTCAGGACAGTTGTGGGAAAGAACACTGGGTGATCACCCAGGTGTCAGTGCCCGGTCGTGGACTCATGGTGACCACGTAAATTAGATCTAGCATCACCAAAAAAAAAACATACGACCTGTAATGGCATGGATGGAAGTTCATGGCGGTGAAAGGAAGTTCATCCCCGGGAGTTTTGGTAGCGCTGGTCCGAAACAGAATGTCTAAAACGCTTTGGAGAGACCTTGCAAGGGCTTCTCTGTTCCAGAGATCGGAGACTGGAATTCGACTTGGAGGGCGTGTGCGGGTTTGCTTCACCCCGTAGGGAGCGGAGAAATGATTCAGCTTCCGAAGGATCCTGGAACGAAAGTTGTTCCCCTTTAGGTGATTTGAGGCGTAGAGTTGCAGGAAATGCCAGGGTAAATTTTATTTGTTGCTTGAAGAGTTTAGAGCAGATTGGTTGAAAAGCTTTTCTTTTCTTGGAGACTTCGATCGAGTAGTCTGCAAAAATGAGGATTTTTACCCCGTCTATTTGGAGAGATGGGGACTGCCGGAATGTCTGTAGAATGAGGGATTTGTCAGCATAGTTGAGATACTTGGCAATAATGGGACGGGGAGTCTTGCGCTCTGAATTGAAGGACCCCATACGGTGTGTGCGTTCCACTGTGAACAGGCCTGAAAGGCCCAAAGCCTCCGGAATGCGTTTTGAGCAGAATTCTGCCAGAGCTGCAGAGGGAAGCGATTCGGGGACGCCTACAAATCACAGGTTGCTCCTTCTGGATCTATTTTCCAAATCTTCCAATTTTTGAATGATATATTGGTTAGTTTTGTCCTGCGACTGTTCCGTGGCCTGCGCTTGGTAGAGTTTGTCTTCTACCTCTGAGAGGCGGTGTTCCATCTCATTAAGTCTAGTGGAGTGTTCAGCAATTTGGGCTTTGATTTGCTGCATGCCCGCATTGACTGCCTTTTCCACCGAGGCAGAGATCATGGGGGAGAGAAGGGCTGCTACAGCAGCAGCAATGCGGTGTGTGTTGTCCGCGTCCCCGGGGGGTGTGGGATTGGAAAAACCCCCTGGTGTGGCTGGCTGGGTTAATAGCAGAGCTGGACCCTGAGATGGATTAGCAGAGGGGGTGGTGGTCTGCTGGGAGGGATGTCCGCTCACCTCCATGTCGGCCACCTGTGGTTCCTCCGCGGCGTGTGTGTAGGCCGAAGCCGGGGCCTCGATTTGCGGCTTGCACGGCGGCGGAACCTTCCGATGGCCCGATGCTGGAGGCATGGTGAAGGCATGGTGAAGGAAGGGTCTGTTGACTCCCTGGAGAGATGTCTTCCCCTTGATATAGGCTAGTTCTTAGAAGGAGAAGCTCAAGGTCATCCTGACTGTATCGGAGGCCTTATTCACCCGGCCCGTGGCAGGGGCCTTATACACCCTGGTCTGTAGCAGAGACCAAAGTTCTCCAGGTCCATGGCAGGGGCCTTGTACACGTGGTCTGTGGCATAGACCAACCTCACGGTCTGTGGCAGAGACCATGCGCCTAAAACTGTTTGAGAAACCTAAGCAGTGAAGTGAATGTGCTACGTTTGTGCCTGGACCTCCTCCACACCTTAAGCTGTCCTGTTTCTTTGCTCTAACCTTTTCTATCCGAGTACAGTTTATTTTGACATGAGAGAATAAACTCAGAGTTGGAGTTTCAGTTGGTGTGGACATTGACTTTACTGGGAATTCAAGGACTTGCCTCTACCTACAGTAGAGGTGAGAATAATCCTCTGGAGGAGTTTTGACCCCGGCTGTGGACACGGCCCATCAAGTACACCGCTCAACCTCTTTATACAGGAGGGTACGGGCTGGTAGTGTGGTGCGCCTTTCTCCCTCCTGCGAGGAGCCAACAACATAAAGGCAGGTAAGGGGGAAAGGATCTGTGCGCTACAAAAAAATAAAATAAAAATTATAATCTTGACCTAGGAGGACGATGTCCATATGGAGTAGGAGGTTGAGGTGGCGGTGGATGTGGCTGTGTAGGTGGAAGCGGCAGTGGAGGAGGACAAGGTAGCCAACACTGGTTCAAAAATAAAACAATGGCTGGGTAAGGCCGGTGATGTGTTGAATTCTGTCCCCCGTCGGATAGTGTCCACCCTGTACTGCGCTTGCTCAGTACGTAGGACAAGGGGATTGATTCAAAATCTCACAAGACGAACGGCGCCTGCGCGGTGAGTCCAGGTTCAAGCCACACCATCCGAGGTTCAAGCCGAGCCAAGCGAGGCCGTGCCCGGAGCGTGGCAATCGAAGTGAGCCCGTGAGGGGCCCTGTTACTATGTGCTACCGTATGTCCACTTGGATGGTGGGGCTTGAACCTGCACTCACTGCGCAGGCACCGTCTTCGGAGATTTTGTGAATCTCCTTGTCCTCCGTACTGCACAAGCGCTGCGCCTGTGCAGTACGGGCCGGACACAATCCGATGGCAGGGCAGATTTTGTCAGAACACCGGTATACATTACTATACTGCACAAGGTACGGACACGTCCTGTGGGATCCATGCCTGGTTCCTTTTAGTGAACGTGAGCTTGTCCACATTGGCTCTGGACAGGCGGCTGCACTTGTCTGTGATAACGCCCCCTGCCGTGCTAAATACACGTTCAGATAATACACTGGCTGCAGGGCAGGCCAGCACCTCCAATGCGTAAAGGACAAGCTCAGGCCATGTGCCCAATTTGGAGACCCAGAAGTTGAGGGGGGCAGACCCGTCATCCAGTACATGTAGGCGTGTGCACACATACTGCTCAACCATGTTGGTGAAATGCTGCCTCCTGCTAAGACGTTCCATCTCAGCTGGTGGTGCTGGTTGTTGTGGCGTGCTGACAAAGCTTTTCCACATTTCGGCCATGCTAACCCTGCCTTCTGAGGTGCTGGCGGTGCCCCGGCTGCATTGGCGACCTCTTCCTCCTCCTCTGCCTTCGCCTTGTGCTTCCACCGTACACCCGCTGTCAGGTGGGAATGCCACCAGCAGCGTGTCTACCAGCGTGCGCTTGTACTCGCGCATCTTATGATCCCGCTCCAGTGAGGGAATTAAGGACGGTACATTGTTTTTGTAACGGGGATCCAGCAGGGTGGCCACCCATAAATCAGCACCAGTTAGAATGTGGGCAACTCGGCGGTCGTTGCGGAAACACTGCAGCATGTAATCGCTCATGTGTGCCAGGCTGCCCAGAGGCAAAGAAAAGCTGTCCTCTGTGGGAGGTGTATCATCTGTGTCCTCTGTATCCCCCCAGCCACGCACTAGTGATGGCCATAAGCTGGTCTGGGTGCCACCCTGCTGTGAACATGGTTCCTCCTTCTCCTCCTCCATCTTCTCCACCTCATCCTCCACCTCATCATCCTCCAGAACTGTACCCATGCTGCCGGACAATTGTGTACCTGGCGTTTGTTGGTGCAGGAACCTACCCTCGTAGCCACTTGTGAAAGACTGCCCTAAAAGCCTTTGAAATGATCCCGCCTCCTCCTCCTGTGCCACATCCTCTTCTATCATCGCCCGAAGCGTTTTTTCAAGGAGGCATAGAACTGGGATAGTAACGCTGAGAACGGCGTCATTGGCACTGGCCATGTTGGTGGAGTACTCGAAACAGCGCAACAAGGCACACTGGTTATTGGTGGTAAAGTGGTGCTGTTCCGCAGAGTGACTCACGCGTGATGTGCAAGGTGGAGTTCCACCTTGTGGGCACGTCACATATGAGGCGGTGAGCGGGAAGGCCGAAGTTACGCTGCAGCGCTGACAAGCGAGCAGCAGGGTGAGAACACCGAAACTGCGCACAGACGGCCCGCACTTTCTGCAGCAGCTCTGGCATATTGGGGTAATTTTTCAGGAAACTCTGGACCACCAAGTTCAGCACATGCGCCAAGCAAGGGATGTGCGTCAAACCGGCTAGGCCCAGAGCTGCTACGGGATTTTGCCCAGTATCGCACACCACCAGGCCGGGCTTGAGGCTCACTGACAGCAACCACTCATCGGTCTGTTGTTCCATGTCCCTCCACAACTCCTGCGCGGTGTGTTTTTTTTCCCCCAAACAGGAAAGTTTTCAAACTGCCTGCTGTCGTTTACCCCTGGCTGTGCTGAAGTTGTTGGTGAAGGTGTTACGCTGACCGGATGAGGAGGCGGTAGAGGATGAGGAAGCGGAGTAGGAGGAGTTAGCAACAGGAGGCAAACTGAAGCGACCTGCAATCCTCGGTGGTGGAAGGACATGCGCAAAACTGCTATCTGCCTCAGGCCCAGCCGCCACAGCATTTACCCAGTGTGCTGTTAGGGAGATATAACGTCTCTGACCGTGCTTACTGGTCCACGCATCCGTAGTTAGGTGGACCTTGCCACAGATGACGTTGCGCAGTGCACACCTGATTTTGTCCCCCACTTTGTTGTGCACGGAAGGGATGGCTTGCCTGGAAAAGTAGTGGCGGCTGGGCATGATGTACTGTGGGACAGCCAATGCCATCAGGCATTTAAAACTCTGCGTCTCCACCAGACAGAATGACAGCATTTCAAAGGCGAGGAATTTTGAAATGCTGGCATTCAGGGCCAGGGATCGTGGGTGGCTTGGGGGGTACTTCCTCTTCCGCTCCAGTGTTTGGGAGATAGAGAGCTGAACGCTTCCATGGGACATTGTGGAGATGGTTGGTGACCCAGGTGGTAGTGTTGCTGGCAGATGCTCTGTTTGCGGGTTGGCAGGTGCTACTGTCACTACAGAGGTGGATGAAGAGGCAGAGACTGCAGCAGAAGAGGAAGCGGGAGGAGCCAGAGACCTTTCTTTGTTTTGGAGGTGTCTACTCCACTGCAGCTCGTGCTTTGCACTTAGATGCCTGGTCATGCAGGTTGTGCTCAGGTTGAGAACGTTTATGCCTCGCTTCAGGCTCTGATTGCACAGCGTGCAAACCACTCGTGTCTTGTCATCAGCACATTGTCTGAAGAACTGCCACGCTAGGGAACTCCTTGGACCTGGCTTTGGTGTGCTCGGTCCCTTGCTGCGTTGGGCAGTAGCAGACGTACTGTCTAGGGGACAGTACATCTGCTTACGTCCACTACAGCAGTACGTCTACTTCTGCTGTGCTGGTGGCTCTGTGCGACCACCACCTCTTCCTCCAAACTACACTGGTCACCTGCATAACGTTGATTCCATGTTGGGTCGAGGACCTCATCGTCCTCCACATCATCTTCCACCCAGTCTTCACCCCTGCCCTCCTTGTCTGTCTGCACAATTGCGAAAGCAGCAGCAGTTGGCACCTGTGTTTCGTCATCATCCGAGACGTGCTGCGATGGTCCTCCCATGTACTCATCATGAAACATAAGTGGTTGGGCATCGGTGCACTCAATCTCTTCCACTTCTGGGGCAGGGCTAGGTGGATGGCCCTGGGAAACCCTGCTAACAGAGTCATCGAAAAGCAGAAGAGACTGCTGCATGATTTGGGGCTCAGACTGCTTGGCTGATTTGCAAGGGGGTGAGGTGAAAGACTGAAGGACATGGGCTGCAGGTGCCAACTCTGATATTTTATCAGAAGAGTGGGTGGGAGACAATGTGAAGGAACCAGAGGCACTGTCAGCAACCCAATCTACTATCGCCTGTACTTGTCCTGGACTCAACATTCATACAGCCTCATTAGTCACGACAAAATACCGCCGCAGGCTCGGCCGCCTACTCGCACCTGAGGAAGTTGTTTCACTTGTGCGTGTAGCTGGCACAGATCGACCACGTCCTCTCCCTGCAACAGGAGCTCCACCAGCAGCACCACGACCGGGGCCACCACGTCCCTTTGATGTTCTCCTCATATTTTCCAAATTTAGGATCTTGCCCTAAATGGGTGTTTTTGGAAGAGAACAACACACCGACAGTATGTAAACGCTGTATCTCACAGCCACAGAACTGCAGAAAATGCTATTAAAAAATGACGTCATCACGCTAGCGCCGTCCCGCACTACAGCTAGCAACAGAGAAAACTCAGTTGCCAAAAATGCCGTGCGCCGTGAGTGGGAGGGGTCAGGTGTGTCAGCGCTGAACTCGGGAGAGTGTCAGTGCCGACCACAACAGAAAGAGATCTCAGAGTGGCAAGAGATGCCCCTTTCCAAACCACGGCTGATGGAAAAATGGTCATTATGGCCAATAGGTAGAGGAAGGAGAAGAAAGATGTAAAATACTCTGCTGGAAAAGGGGGAGGAAGGGGCTGCAAGTGTGGATGACATTGGCATGGGCACAACAGGCATGAAAGCCCTCGCACCCAGGATGGGGATCCAAACCAGGGATTGCAGCGGGACCGCAATCGTGTACCCAGGGCATGGACATCGCAGGGCATGTCACCTGGCCCAGTGAGGCTGCCCAGCTAACCATACAGTCATGCAGACCTGGGAGGGGAGGACAGCAAAGGGGCGGAAGTGGCAAAGAGGCAAGAAAACATACAAATAAACAAACAATGACATAACCAGCAATTAATTTAAAAGCTTATATGGGGGTAAATACAATCACAGATTTAAATGAACAGAAATATAAGCAATAAATGAAATACAATGAGGATTGAAGATGAGCTAATTTAAACTTAGAATAATACATGACAATAAGGGGAAAGAGAAAAGAAGGAGAAGAATAGGGGGAAGGGGAGGAAAGAGGGGGGGAGGGGGGGAAAGAGAAGAAGGGCAGCAAAGGGAGAAAACGGAGATAGGGAAAGAGGGAAAAGGGGAAAGGAGGGGGGTGGTGAGCATGGTAGTGTAACAGGGAGTATGATGTCACAGTCCCGGGGAATGATGGGAATGTGACGTGAAACGGGGGCGGGGTCAGCGGTGGCATCATCCGGTGACCACGCCCCATGCCAATAAAAGTGGCACCACTGCTCGGACAGATCATTGCGGCGGTGGACAGCGACGAGGCAACATCGGGCGAAGAGAAGAGGGAAGAAGGCGACGTAGAAGACCGGCCCCCGCTAGCAAAAGAGCTGGAAGAAGATAGCGGGGGCCCGGCAGAAGGCAGAAAGAACCGGAGATCGTGGAGAAGACGTCGGAGAGCGGGAGAAGAACCGGAGAACAGAACAAGAGACCCCCGAAGTCGGAAGAAGATGGCGAAGAAGCCCAGGACCCCCCCTAGCAAAAGAGCTAGCAGAAGATAGCGGGGGCCCGGCAGAAAGACCCCCGAAGTCGGAAGAAGACAGCGAGGAAGCCCGGGACCCCCGCTAGCAAAAGAGCTAGCAGAAGATAGCGGGGGCCCGGCAGAAAGACCCCCGGAGCTGCCCAATAAATTACTTTTCAAACCAGTGTTGTCTTTTTTTATTGACTTATTTTGCCACCAGGTGAATGGGTAGGGGTACGATGTACCCCATACTCATTCACATAGGGTGGGGGGCAGGTATCTGGGGTCCCCCTTATTAAAGGGGGCTCCCTGATTCTGATAAGCCCCCCGCCCGCAGACCCCGACAACCAACGGCCAGGGTTGTCGGGAAGAGGCCCTTGTCCCCATCAACATGGGGGCAGGGTGCTTTGGGGTGGGGAGGGCCGCAGGTCGCCCCCCCTGCCCCGAAGCACCAAACCCCCCATGTTGAGGGCACGCGTTCTGGTACGGTTCAGGAGGGAGGGGGGCGCTCTCTCGTCCCCCCCTTTTCCCCTGCGGCCTGCCAGGTTGAGTGCTCGGATAAAGGGTCTGGTGTGTATTTTTAGTGGACCCTATGCAAAATTTTTTTGTTTTTGGCGCGGGGTTCCCCTTAAAATACATGCCAGACCTGAAGGGCCTGGTATGGATTCCGGGGGGACACCCACGCCAGTTTTTTTTTTCATTTTTTTTTGGGGGGTCCCCTTTTAATCCATACTAGACCCAAGGGCCTGGTATAGACATGGGGGGGGACCCCACGCTGTTTTTTATTTATTTATTTATTTATTTAACCTTTTCTTTTTTTTTACATTTCCTTTAACAACCAGCTATAAACAGGTAAAACAAAAAAACGCCGCAAAATTGCGGTACTTGCGTTTTGGATGCGGGTCCATTGAATTCTATTACATCCAAAACACTGTTTTTGGCCTGGCAAAAAAAATCTGCAGTTGCGTTTAAAATCGTTTTTCACAAACCAAACCCTCAAAATGCCTTCAGACGCCAAAGATTTCCACGTTTCAGATGCGGGTACCGGCGTTTAGCCGCATTTTCGTTTAGAAGCGTTTTTAAAGGTGACCTATTTTTTTACATTGATAAGCTCCAGATTTATGGCAAATTATGAAAAACCATAATATATATATATATATATATATATATATATATATATATATATATATATAAAATAAATTGCTTCCATTGCATTGTGGACAATCCACAACTTGGGGCAGCTGACGTGGCAAGTGGACAATCCACAACTTGTGGCAAGTGACACGCTAAATACAACTACACTGCTGCTCTCAGCTGCTGATATCACTCTGGTCTCACTAAATAGCTAAAATAATAATAGTAAATAATACTGTTTTTGGAGCTTAGGGCGGCTCCTTATCATATACACGCAAATGTGGTAAAACACGGCATGCAAACGCCACAAAGCGCGCCTTTCTAAACGCCACTTTCAACCTTAGTTCTGAACACTTTGCACCAGCGTCCCGTCTACATGGGGCCTAAAAACGCCTATGCCATTTACAGCTCAAAAACGCCATGGTGGCCATGAGGCCATAGGCTAACATGGAGAGATGTTTTTAAGCTGCAAAAAACGCTCAAACAAGCGGCTTGAAAAACGTCCGTGTGCATGTAGCCTTATATTAACCACTTGCGCACTGCCCAGACCAAGTTTCACATTTCAGCGCTGATGCACTGTAACCCAATGAAAATGTTTTATTTGTTGGCACACAAATAGAGCTTGCTTTTGGTGCTATTTGATCACCTTTGTGTTTTATTTTTTATTTTTTTCGATAAATACAAAAGACCGAGTTTAAAAAAAAAATGGATATTTTACCCACTTCAGCACTGGGCCTATTCTGGCACTTCTCTCCTTCATGTAAAAATCATAAATTTATGGCCATAAAATTACTTCAAAACACCAAACATTATATATGTTTTTGGAGCAGACACCCTAGGGAATAAGATGTCGGTCATTGCAAATTTTTATCTCGCTCGGTATTTGCGCAATAAATTTTCAAACGCCTTTTGTTTGCTAAAAATATTACAAAACAGTAAAGTTACGGCCAATTTTTTGGTATAATGTGAAAGATGTTGTTATGCTGAGTAAATAGATACCTAACACGTCACGCTTTAAAATTGCGCACACACATGGCATGACACCAAACTTCAGTAATTAAAAATCTCCCTAGGCGATGTTTTAATTTTTTTTACAGGTTACCATTTTGGCATTACAGAGGAGGTCTAGTGCTAGAATTGTTGCACTCATTCTAACACACGCAGCAATAACTCACATGTGTGGTTTGAACGGCGTTTACATACGTGGGCGGGACTTACGTGTGTGTTCGCTTCTGAGCGCGAGCTACCGGGGACATGGGCGTTTTTTCTTATTTTTGCTTTTTTTTTTATTTTGTTTTTTTACTTTTTTGTATTTCTTACTCTTTTTTTTATTTTTTTTATTTTTTTGGATCACTTTTATTCCTATTACAAGGAATGTAAACATCCCTTGTAATAGGAATGTGTGTGACAGGTCCTCTTTATGGGGAGATGCGGGGTCAATAAGACCCTGCATCTCTCCTCCAGGCTGGAAAGCATGATATTGTTCCAAAAAAATCACAATTCTCATGCTGACAGCCGAGATCACGGCTTGGTTAACATACGGGAACACGGCGTGATGTCATAACGTCGTGCCCGCGCCTCCGACGGTCATAGAGATGACTGATGACCATCTGGTCACCAGTCATCTCCAAATCGTTCTCCGAGCTCCAGATGGCACGGGATGGCAGATGGCACGGGAGAGCCCGGAGAAGCACCGGATGGCGGCAAGAGGGGGGGAACGTCCCCTCCCCCCGCCTATAAGAACGATCAAGCGGCGGAACTGCCACTATGATCATTTTTATTGTGCACAGAATCGCCGGCTGAAAAGAATGATATCTGAATGATGCCTGCAACTGCAGGCATCATTCAGATGTCACCGCACAAAGCTAAGGATGTCATTTGACGGTGGGCGGTAGGAAACTGGTTAATATTTTTAAAAAAGGTAATTTTTCTTCTTCATTGATGTACACTGATGAGACTGCACTGATGGGCACCGAAAAGGTGGCAAGGGTGGGCACTGAGAGGTGGCATTGCTATTTGGCACTGGTGGGCAGTGAGAAGTGGCACTGCTAGGTGGCAATGATAGTTGGCAGTGATGGGCACTGCTAGGTGCCACTGATTGGCACCAGTGGTGGGCATTGATAGGTGGCACTGGCAGGGGTTACTAATTGTCACAGATGACGCAGAATTCCCTTTTCCTCTTCGGTCCGATGTCCCTTGCACATAAGCCGGTGATTGCCTTTTTTATGCTCACGCTGTCGGCACAAGGAGAAAACAAAAACCATTACCCAGCTTTTGTTTACATCACGTGATCAGCTGTCATTTGCTGACAGCTGATCACATGGTAAAGGGCAGGGATCGGCCCCTTACTCGGATCTGTCATCACCTGAGTCTCAGTGACTCTGTGACCACAGCGCGCGCAAAGGGGAGGACGTTTATTGACGGACTCCCGGCAATTGAGGACCATGCTGTGGCCGTCGATCAGTTATAGCGCTGATCTCAAGTAATTAAAGAGGGTCTAAATGGGCCATTGACATGCATCACAATTCAACTTAGGAATGAGCCTTTGAAAAGTTAAACTAAATAATTTGGCCACTTTATCCTTCCAAATAATTCACTTCCTGTCACATAGCCACACAGGAAGTGAGGGAAAATCCCTAACAATGTCTTTCCTTGGGGACACACAGGTCAGTCTAAATACTTTCCCCATTATGCACATTGCACTCCAGCATATTGCGGGGTACACCACAATTTATTAGGTAGTTTGGACTGTGGGGTTTATTTACTAAAGGCAAATCTACTTTGCACTACAAGTGCACTTGCTGTATATCTGAGGGGGACATGCAAGCCAAAAAAAACACCATCTTTGCTTTTACATGATTGCAACATCCAATCACCAGTACTTTCCCTCAGATTTTCAGCAGCTACACTTTTACTGCAGAGTGGATTTGTCTTTACTAAACCCCAAACTACCCAATGATTTGGGGTGTTCACAACAAAGTGCTAGAATGCAATTTGCTCAATGGGGACACTAGTTAGATTGATCTGTGTGTCCCCAAGAAAAGCCATTGGTAGGGTTTTACCTTCACTTCCTGTTTAGCTGTGTGACAGGAAGTGAAGCCAATGTTAAGAAAAGGAGACAAAAGCCAAACTACAAAAAATAACACTCTAACACACACACACACACACACTCTAACACACACACTCTAACACACACACTCTAACACACACACACACTCTAACACACACACACACACACTAACACACACACACTAACACACTAACACTCTAACACACACACACACACACTCTAACACACACACACACACTCTAACACACAAGAAGGAAAAAAAGAGAAGACATTAATAAAGGAATTGTCTAAAACCGGCTCTTGTCATTTTTTACATTTTTTACAGTTTCTTCGTGAAATGGTAGAGGTACAATGTACCCCCTTACCAATTCACATAGGGGGGGCCGGGATCTGGGGGTCCCCTTTGTTAAAGGGGTCTTCCAGATTCTGATAAGCCCCCCGCCCGCAGACCCCCACAACCACCGGGCAAGGGTTGTGGGGATGAGGCCCTTGTCCCCATCAACATGAGGATATCCTCCCCATGTTGAGGGCATGTGGCCTGGTACAGTTCAGGAGGAAGGGGGCCGCGCTCTCATCCCCCCTCTTCCCCTGCGGCCGGCCAGGTTATGTGCTCGGATAAGGGTCTGGTGTGGATTTTTGGGGGGACTCCACAAATTTTTTTTTTTAAATTTGGGGTGGAGTTCCCCTTAAAATCCATGCCAGATCTGAAGGGCCTGGTATGGATATTTGGGGGAACCCCACGTCATTTTTTTTTTTATTTGCAGCGGGGTTCCCCTTAATATCCATTCCAGACCTCAAGGGCCTGGTTATGGCATGTTTGTTATTTGGGCAGGTGTCACTACACTTCCTCACATCACCCCACATCACCCCCATTATATTCTCACTTCCAGCTTCTTTATATTTAGTGTTTAACATGCTGTGCGCCAGGTCCATAGTGGCGCACTGAGCGCCTCCTCCCGTCCGCCGACAACACTATAGTAAATGGGAAATAGGGCTGTGCTTCAGGCGCTAATGTTTTGTAAATACCAAAACAGTCAGATGCGCCAATACTCATGGTGCAAACGTTTCATAAATCAGCCCCTCTGTGTTTAATGGAATGGAAATGCCCATTAGGGAGTAAAATGTCAGATTGGTTACTAATAAATGAGCACATATCACAGTGGCCACATGGAAAAGTGCCAAAATTGCCTTTTACCTCTCTGGATTTGGTACTGGAAAGATGACTACGTACAAGGCGATCCCTTAGGGATGGAGCGCGCTTGTAGGTAATTTCAGGGAATGTTTTTATATGTTTCTGGATAGCAGTATCAGCAGAAAGGAGAGGCCAAAAGGTGTTTAGAATTTTCTTGATTTGCAAATGTTGGTTAGAGTACCGGGTAATCAGCCTAACCGTTTCACAGGTAAAAGGTAGCTTTTGCCCAGATTCACAATTAGACAAATTTGACATTATTAAAGACCTACATTTGTTTGCACGATGGTTGATGTACAAAGTGATCTTTGATAAACCTGACAATGTCTCCCTTTCTGAGTCTGTACCCTTGATCTCTGATGACTCATTGAGTAGTCATCAGGCTTTGGATGACTTAATGAGTCTTTGGGAGGAGGGCCACACCGATGAGGACTCTCCCTTTAACCTCCAGCCCTCGGGATTGTCCGTTCAAGGTGTGACCTTCCCCCCTCCCCAGTCTTTTAGACCTAAGTCACGTATGTTTCCCCTCCTAAATACAAATCCTAACATTTGGGCTTTCATTCAACAAACGACCAAAGCAATTGAGGAACTCAATTTTGATCCCCTCACTAATTGCAATCTCAATGTAGCCCAAAAACAGGCTATTAAATCTCTACAATCCAACAGCGAAATAATTATCAAACCGGCCGACAAAGACGGTAATCCGGTCATCATGGACAAATCACAATATATAACCATGTGCGAGAATATTCTGTCCAATACATATTACCGCCCAATTTCGAGAACTGTGTTAACCAACTTTCATAATAAATTTCGCATGATTATTTTCAAAGCATATCAGGATGGCCTGATTGACAAAAGTACTTGGTATTTCCTCAACACAAAAAAAAAAAAAACACCGACCTTTTATGCTTTACCGAAGCTCTATAAATCTTTGATTTTGCCCCCTGGCCGCCCGATTATATCGGGCTGCGCCAGCATAACAGAGAATGCTAGTTCCTTGGTGGATAATTTTCTATACCCCCACGTCCTGTCATTGTCTTCATACATCAAAGACACTATAGACTTACTCAAAACTATTGAGGGCCTACAACTCCCTGCTAACACATGGCTTGTAGCCTTGGACATCAAAAGCCTATATAATACCATTCGGGAACCTCCAATTCAAACGGAGCAGCCGGAGAAGAAAGAAGAAGGGAAGATGCCGGAGCAAGATGCGGACGAGAACACCGAAGGAAGAAGGAAGATGAAGATGAAGATGAGGATGAAGATAAAGATGAAGAGGAAGATGGAGGAAGAAACCCGAATGGAGAAAAGAAGAAGATGGAAGAAGAAGATGGAAGAAGAAGGAAGAAGATGGAAGAAAAGAAAAGACATCAATAAAGGAATTGTCAAAAACCGGCTCTTGTCATTTTTTACATTTTTGACACTTTCCTTGTGAAATGGTAGGGGTACATTTCACACAGGGGGGGCAGGATCTGGGGGTCCCCTTTGTTAAAGGGGTCTTCCAGATTCCGATAAGCCCCCCGCCCGCAGACCCCCACAACCACCGGGCAAGGGTTGTGGGGATGAGGCCCTTGTCCCCATCAACATGGGGACATCCTCCCCATGTTGAGGGCATGTGGCCTGGTACCGTTCAGGAGGGAGGGGGGGCCGCTCTCGTCCCCCCCTCTTTTCCTGCGGCCTGCCAGGTTATGTGCTCGGATAAGGGTCTGGTGTGGATTTTTAGGGAGACTCCACGCCATTTTTTTTAAATTTGGGGTGGAGTTCCCCTTAAAATGCATGCCAGATCTGAAGGGCCTGGTATGGATATTTGGGGGGAACCCCACGTCATTGTTTTAAAAATTTTGCAGCGGGGTTCCCCTTAATATCCATTCCAGACCTGAAGGGCCTGGTTATGGAATTTGGGGGACCCCCACGCATTTTTTTTTTGGTTAGCAAAGACTTTGAATGACTTTTATCTGTATTGACGGGAACCAGCAATTCATTACAGCCGCAAGGACTTTTAAATGACTATTATTTTACTTTAGAAATGTCATTTTGCTCTCCAACTGTTATAAACATGGAAAACATGTGCTACTTTACAGGCATACTATAGACACCCCTGGGGATGATATTTAGGGCCAGTTCACACCGGATGCAGTGCAGTGCGTTTTTTTGACGCCTGAAAAACGCAAAGAAAGTTGATCACATTAATGCCAATGGCATAGTTCACACCACTGCAGTCCGTTCCAGTGCATTTCAGAAAGCCAAAAAATAATTGGTCATGCTGCATTTTTTAGGTACAAAACTGTACTGGACCCCAGTAAAACACATCAAAAACGCAACGGAACGTACCAAAAATGCACTGGAATGCACCGGAACGCACCTAAATGCACCAAATACGCACTGCAACACACTTGTCCTAAGTGAAAAGAGGGGGAAAAAAACACTGGACTGCATCAAAAACGCCTCAAAAATGCACTGGAATGTGTCAAAAACGCGCATGCAGAAAAGCACCTGGAACGCACCCAGACTGCGTTTCTATAGTGTGAACTAGGGCCAGTTCACACCATAGAAACACAATCCGGATGCGTTCCAGGTGCTTTTCTGCATGCACGTTTTTCATGCGTTCCAGTGCATTTTTGGTACGTTTTTGATGCAGTCCAGTGCTTTTTTTTTCACCCCTCTTTTTTATTAACCATAGATAAGGACAAATGTGTTCCAGTGCGTTTTTGGTGCATTTAGGTGTGTTCCTGTGGGTTCCAGTGCGTTTATGATGCGTTTTGATGCGTTCCAGTACAGTCCAGTGCAGGTAAAATGCAGCATGTTCTACTTTTTTGGGGGAACTGGAACGCACTAGAACAAACACTGCCATTTAGAACCATATAACCAACTTTCCATGCATTTTGGATGCATAAAAAACGCAATGCACTGCATGTGGTGTGAAATGGCCCTTTGGCATATTTAAAGGCACTTCTCCTTGTTTTGTTTTTGGTGTTTTCCAAATTGGTGACATTGATATATGTCCCTTAGGGTGGGACCTGGGCCCCCATTTTAAGGCCAATAACTACTATAAGCCAGCCAAGTGGGGACTAGCAAAATTAACAAGTCAGTTCCCATAGACTGCAATGGGATTTGTTGGTGGGGGGGAGGGGTGATTGTCCCATCTCTAATTTTGTAGCATGCTGGATGATGTGCTTAATTTTGGACGGGGGGAGGGGGGGTTATTTTTTGCTAGCTGCATTGGTGTTGTTCTGCACATGCCCAGCCAGTTATTTTTTTTTTGGCGTGCTTTTTGTGTGTGAACAGCGCTTGGATATTTCTGGGCATGCTCAGAGAGTGTTTTTATAGGTTATAAAATGAAGGACATCCTTAACAGGTGTGCCCACTTTTAATTTCAGTCTCTACATTGGGAGAACTTGCATTTTGGGTGTTTCATGGACTGTGCATGTGTTTTCAATTGCCTCATTAGCACACAAACATATGTTATATAAAGCTCACAGAGCATTCGGTCGCTTGCCTTGAGAAGAGGCAAGTGTGTGTGGGTAAAATGTACATGTTGGGGTCCTTAGCGAGTTTGTAACACATGTATTTTATTTGTTATGTCTTTGCAAAACAGGTGTTTGGTTTATTTTGTGGATTGTATATTTTTTGTGTGGGGGAAATGTTCCCCTGAAATAATTCTGATGTTGTTAATGTGTTGTTAATGTGTGTTGTTTGTTCACTTTGATTTAATTGTCTGCTGCATTTTTTTGGCCAAAAATTGCTTAAGATGTTGAGTCTAACTGTTTCAAATTGACCATGTTTTTTATTTTGCCTTCCCTTTTGCTTTGTTGAACAATTAAAATTAGATGCAAAATTTTGATGTTTTGTTTTGTGTTTTCTTTGCAACAAATGTGACAGCTGATTGGCATGTCAAAACAAAACTGGTGTGATTTGTCTAATCTGGTGCCTTCATGCTAGCATATGCATGGATTGTATTGTGCGCTGCCATGGAGCGTCACCAGGAAATTAAAAATAGAGCGGTAAGTATTAAATTTTCCTTTTTTTACTGCAGTGGTTCTCAGCCTCAGTCCTCAAGTACCCCCAACAGGACATGTTTTGTGAATTTTTCTTATCGAGAATTGCTGTCCAAAAATCAAAACCATTGACTGTGATTTAAAGCACATGTGCAAGATGAAGGAAAACCTGCAAACATGGCCTGTTGGGGGTACTTGAGAAGCACTGATTTAGAGCACTGCACTTAAAAATAGCTCAAGGCCATACAATTCTAATTGTGGGCATTTTGAGGGAAACAAAGTAAGTGTTAGAACCCCTGCGTGTGTGTTTTTTTTTTTTTTTTTTTTTTTTTTTTTTGTAGTTTGGCCTTTGTCTCCTTTTCTTAACATTGGCTTTACTTCCTGTCACACAGCTAAACAGGAAGTGAAGGTAAAACCCTACCAATGGCTTTTCTTGGGGACACACAGATCAATCTAACTAGTGTCCCCCTTGAGCAAATTGCACTCTAGCACTTTGTTGTGTACACCCCAAATCATTGGGTAGTTTGGGGTTTAGTAAAGACAAATCCACTCTGCAGTAAAAGTGTAGCTGCTGAAAATCTGAGGGAAAGCACTGGTGATTGGATGTTGCAATCATGTAAAAGCAAAGATGGTGTTTTTTTTGGCTTGCATGTCCCCCTCAGATATACAGCAAGTGCACTTGTAGTGCAAAGTAGATTTGCCTTTAGTAAATAAACCCCACAGTCCAAACTACCTAATAAATTGTGGTGTACCCCGCAATATGCTGGAGTGCAATGTGCATAATGGGGAAAGTATTTAGACTGACCTGTGTCCCCAAGGAAAGACATTGTTAGGGATTTTCCCTCACTTCCTGTGTGGCTATGTGACAGGAAGTGAATTATTTGGAAGGATAAAGTGGCCAAATTATTTAGTTTAACTTTTCAAAGGCTCATTCCTAAGTTGAATTGTGATGCATGTCAATGGCCTATTTAGACCCTCTTTAATCACTTGAGATCAGCGCTATAACTGATCGACGGCCACAGCATGGTCCTCAATTGCCGGGAGTCCGTCAATAAACGTCCTCCCCTTTGCGCGCACTGTGGTCACTGAGACTCAGGTGATGACAGATCCGAGTAAGGGGCCGATCCCTGCCCTTTACCATGTGATCAGCTGTCAGCAAATGACAGCTGATCACGAGATGTAAACAAAATCTGGGTAATGGGTTTTGTTTTCTCCTTGTGCTGACAGCGTGAGCATAAAAAAAGGCAATCACCGGCTTATGTGCAAGGGACATGGGGCCCGAAGAGGAAGAGGCAATTCTGCATCATCTGTCACAATTAGTAGCCCCTGCCAGTGCCACCTATCAATGCCCACCACTGGTGCCAATCAGTGGCACCTAGCAGTGCTGCCTATCAGTGCCCATCACTGCCAACTATTATTGCCACCTAGCAGTGCCACTTCTCACTGCCCACCAGTGCCAAATAGCAATGCCACCTCTCAGTGCCCACCCTTGCCACCTTATCGGTGCCCATCAGTGCAGTCTCAGTGTACATCAATGAAGAAGAAAAATTACCTTTTTAAAAAATATTAACCAGTTTCCTACCGCCCACCGTCAAATGACATCCTTGGCTTTGTGTGGTGACATCTGAATGTTGGGTGCAGTTGACTTATTGACTTATTTTGCCACCAGGTGAATGGGTAGGGGTACGATATACCCCATACTCATTCACATAGGGTGGGGGGCCGGCATCTGGGGGCCCCCTTTTTAAAGGGGGCGCCCTGATTCCAAAAAGCCCCCCGCCCGCATACCCCGACAACCAACGGCCAGGGTTGTCGGGAAGAGGCCCTTGTCCCCATCAACATGGGGGCAGGGTGCTTTGGGGTGGGGGGGCCGCAGGTCGCCCCCCTGCCCCGAAGCACCAAACCCCCCATGTTGAGGGCATGCGGCCTGGTACGGTTCAGGAGGGAGGGGGGGCCGCTCTCATCCCCCCTTTTCCCCTGCGGCCTGCCAGGTTGCGTGCTCGGATAAGGGTCTGGTTACGATTTTGGGGGGACCCCCACGCCGTTTTTCGGCTTAAGGGGGTTCACCCTAAAATCCAGACCAGACCTAAGGGTCTGGTTTGGATTTTGGGGGGAACCCCCATGCCGTTTTTCGGCTTAGGGGGTTCACCTTAGAATCCAGACCAGACCTAAGGGCCTGGTATGCTCCTGAAGGGGAACCCATGCCGTTTTTTTCATTAAAATTTGGCCTGGAGTTCCCCTTCATGATTCATACCAAACATGGGACAGCGAGGCTGCCGAGGACCAGCGCGATGACATCGCGCTGGACACATTCTCGGCCGGCTAGTCTCCTCTAGAACACGACTTGAGCGGCTGCTTCACACGCTCAGGTCGTGTCCAGGTCGCCTGGCAGAGTCGCGCTGTCCCTGTGTCAGCCGGCACACGAGTCGCCCACAAGTCGGATCCGACTTCCCGGGCGACCTCTATTCAAATCAATGGGCTCCCATTAGGGATGAGCTTCGTGTTCGAGTCGAACATACGTTCGACTCGAACATCCGTTCGACTCGAACATCGGCTGTTCGATCGTTCGACGAAGATCGAACGATTTGGGCCGTTCGCGCCAAATTCGAGTGACGCGAACGGCCCACAATGCACTACGCCATCGCTGTGATTGGCCAAGCATGCACTGTGACCCCGCATGCTTGGCCAATCACAGCGCCGGCAGCGAGGAGAGCAATGATTGGCCACAGGCAGGATGCCTGTGGCCAATTATTGCTGAGGGTGTTTAGTACACGCCCCACACTATAAAAGGCCGCCAGCACGGCGGCCTAGTGTAGTGTGTTCCGGAGCAGGGATAGAGCAGCATAGGCAGGGACAGTGACTTTTATTTCTTTCTTGCTTAACCTGGATTCCTTTAGTTTAGGGAAAGAGAAGGATAGGTAGGGAGAGTGTCAGTGTGTTTTGTGCTTGTGCTATATTGTGCTTAAAAAAAACATTTTTTCTAGGGACAGAAAACTGTAGGTAGGGAGAGTGTCAGTTTCTTTCACTGTCAAAGTCCTTGTTTCCAGGGACCTGGAAGGACAGTGAGTGAATTCTCCTTGTGCTAAATTGTGCTTAAAAAAAACATTTTTTCTAGGGACAGAAAACTGTAGGTAGGGAGAGTGTCAGTTTCTTTCACTGTCAAAGTCCTTGTTTCCAGGGACCTGGAAGGACAGTGAGTGAATTCTCCTTGTGCTAAATTGTGCTTAAAAAAAACATTTTTTCTAGGGACAGAAAACTGTAGGTAGGGAGAGTGTCAGTTTCTTTCACTGTCAAAGTCCTTGTTTCCAGGGACCTGGAAGGACAGTGAGTGAATTCTCCTTGTGCTAAATTGTGCTTAAAAAAAACATTTTTTCTAGGGACAGAAAACTGTAGGTAGGGAGAGTGTCAGTTTCTTTCACTGTGAAAGTCCTTGTTTCCAGGGACCTGGAAGGACAGTGAGTGAATTCTCCTTGTGCTAAATTGTGCTTAAAAAAAACATTTTTTCTAGGGACAGAAAACTGTAGGTAGGGAGAGTGTCAGTTTCTTTCACTGTGAAAGTCCTTGTTTCCAGGGACCTGGAAGGACAGTGAGTGAATTCTCCTTGTGCTAAATTGTGCTTAAAAAAACATTTTTTCTAGGGACAGAAAACTGTAGGTAGGGAGAGTGTCAGTTTCTTTCACTGTGAAAGTCCTTGTTTCCAGGGACCTGGAAGGACAGTGAGTGAATTCTCCTTGTGCTAAATTGTGCTTAAAAAAAACATTTTTTCTAGGGACAGAAAACTGTAGGTAGGGAGAGTGTCAGTTTCTTTCACTGTCAAAGTCCTTGTTTCCAGGGACCTGGAAGGACAGTGAGTGAATTCTCCTTGTGCTAAATTGTGCTTAAAAAAAACATTTTTTCTAGGGACAGAAAACTGTAGGTAGGGAGAGTGTCAGTTTCTTTCACTGTCAAAGTCCTTGTTTCCAGGGACCTGGAAGGACAGTGAGTGAATTCTCCTTGTGCTAAATTGTGCTTAAAAAAAACATTTTTTCTAGGGACAGAAAACTGTAGGTAGGGAGAGTGTCAGTTTCTTTCACTGTGAAAGTCCTTGTTTCCAGGGACCTGGAAGGACAGTGAGTGAATTCTCCTTGTGCTAAATTGTGCTTAAAAAAAACATTTTTTCTAGGGACAGAAAACTGTAGGTAGGGAGAGTGTCAGTTTCTTTCACTGTCAAAGTCCTTGTTTCCAGGGACCTGGAAGGACAGTGAGTGAATTCTCCTTGTGCTAAATTGTGCTTAAAAAAAACATTTTTTCTAGGGACAGAAAACTGTAGGTAGGGAGAGTGTCAGTTTCTTTCACTGTCAAAGTCCTTGTTTCAAGGGACAGAGAAGGACACCTGAAGGTAGCCCTTATTGCTTTTTTCCCATCTCCCTGCAGGCCATCTATTAGAATGTCTGGAAGGCAAACAAGGAGAGGCAGACAGTCAGGAGGCAATAAAAGAGGGCAAGCAGGCTCTGTGTCTGGGGGCAACAGTGCTGGTCGTGGACGCGGTGCATTGTCATCAGCACATGGCCATGGGACACGCTTGTCCTTCTTTTCGGCAGCTGGACATGTTGAGCCACATCATGCCGAAGACTTGGTAGAGTGGATGACCAAGCCCTCCTCCTCCTCCTCATCCTCTCTCACCCAGGCTCAGGGTACTGGAAAAGCAGCTGCCAAAGCGTCCTCTTCCCTGGTATCAATGTCAGACTCATCATCAGTCACTCCTTCCCTAGACCCACCATGTCCTCCTCCTGAGGAGTCCCCCGAACTGTTTCAGCACAGTGTTGGGTACATGCTCCAGGAGGATGCCCAGCGTTTCGAAGGGTCTGATGATGAAACCCAGCTAGAGGAAGGCAGTAGCGTGAGAGCAGACAGAGGGGATGCTCAAGAAGGACACCAATCTGGCAGTCATGTTCCAGCAGCTGCAGCATACTGCCAGATTGGCTCCAGTGATGAGGAGGGAGGTGATGATGAGGTCACTGACTCCACGTGGGTGCCTAATAGGAGAGAGGAGGAGGAGGAGGATGAGGAGGAGGCACATCTCCAACGAGGCAGGATGCCCTTTGGTGGCCAGCGTAAGGGCAGTACACCGACGGAATCACACCGCAGAGCTCCGCCTGTGCAGGGCGCTGCCTCTGCCCGTCATTCAAAAAGTTCTTTGGTGTGGGCCTTTTTTGAGGCTAGTGCATCAGATCGCACAGCTGCTGTTTGCAACATATGTCTCAAGCGTATATCGCGTGGCCAAAACATCAGCCGCTTGGGTACCACATGCCTGACCAGACATATGTTGACCTGCCATGCAGCTCGTTGGCAAGCCTACCTCAAAGACCCACACCAAAGAACAAAGCGGACCTCTCCTTGCACCGCATCAGCTGGGATCTCCAACCCCACTATAACTTCAGTCCTCTCTGAAACATGCACTGAGAGGAATGAAGGTGTAGAATTAGGTGTGTCACAGCCAAGTACTTGCGGCCACTCTGCTAGCAGTACACCGACGTCCGATTCTAGCAGGCAAATTTCCCTGCCCCAGCTGCTGGACCGTCGAAAGAAGTTCACTCCCAGCCATCCACATGCCCAGCGGTTGAATGCTAGCTTGGCTAAATTGCTAGCGCTTCAACTGCTGCCTTTTCAGTTGGTAGACTCGGCCCCCTTCCGTGAGTTTGTGCAATGTGCGGTTCCTCAGTGGCAGGTTCCCAAACGCCACTTTTTCTCACGGAAGGCTATTCCAGCTCTCTACCGGCATGTGGAAGGCAATGTCTTGGCCTCGCTGGACAGGGCGGTCAGCGGTAAGGTGCATATTACCGCTGACTCATGGTCCAGCAGGCATGGACAGGGACGTTACCTTTCTTTCACGGCCCATTGGGTCACTCTTTTGGCAGCTGGGAAGGATGCAGGACAAGGTGCAGTAGTGTTGGAGGTTGTCCCACCGCCACGCCTCCAAAATGCTACTACTGGTTGTGACACACCTCTCTCCTCCACCCCCTCCTCTTCTTCTTCCTCCATGGCCTCTTCCTGTGGTTTGTCCTATGAACCAGCGGTGCTCCGTAGCCGTTCACGGGGCTACGCAAGTACGCAGGCAAAAAGATGCCATGCCGTGCTTGCGCTGGTGTGTTTGGGGGACAGAAGCCACACTGGGGCAGAGGTCCTGTCTGCTCTGCAGGGCCAGGCCGAGAGGTGGTTGACGCCACGCCAGCTTAAGCCAGGAATGGTGGTTTGCGACAATGGCACCAACCTCCTCTCCGCCCTCCGACAGGGACAACTGACCCATGTGCCCTGTGTGGCTCACGTCCTTAACCTGGTGGTGCAGTGGTTCTTGGGCAGGTACCCGGGCTTACAGGATGTCCTGAGGCAGGCCAGGAAAGTCTGTGTGCATTTCCGCAGATCTTATAATGCCAGTGCTCGCCTGGCTGAGCTGCAAAAGGAGTTGAACCTGCCCAAGAACCGCCTTATATGTGACATGCCCACCAGGTGGAACTCAACGTTGGCCATGCTGCAGCGGCTGCACACACAGCAGAGGGCCATCAATGAGTACCTGTGCGACTACGGCACCAGGACAGGGTCAGGGGAGCTTGGTTTTTTTTCTCCACGCCAGTGGGGCATGATCAGGGATGCATGCACTGTCCTGGCACCATTTGAGGAGGCCACGAGGATGGTGAGCAGTGACAGTGCATGCATCAGTGACACTGTACCTCTTGTCCACCTGTTGGAGCACACGCTGCGTGGAATAATGGACAGGGCACTTGAGGCAGAACAGAGGCAGGAAGAGGAGGACTTCCTTGCCTCTCAAGGCCCCCTTTACCCAGACAGTGTTCCTTCTGTCCCACCCATCGCACAGGAAGAGGAGGAGGAGGAGGAGGAGGAGGAGGATTGTGTCAGCATGGAGGTGGAGGCTGGCACTCAGCATCATCAGCAGCAGTCTTTTAGGGATGATTTACAGTCCCAAGAAACCAGTGGACTTGTACGTGGCTGGGAGGAGGTGGCTGCGGATCATGTCGTCCTTAGTGACCCAGAGGACTCCGGAGCGAATGCCTCAGCAAACCTACGCTGCATGGCCTCCCTGATCCTGCAAAGTCTGCGGAAGGATCCTCGTATTCTTCGGATCAAGGAGAGGGACCATTACTGGCTGGCCACTCTCCTTGATCCACGGTACAAGGGTAAGGTTGCGGACCTTATGTTACCGTCGCAGAGGGAGCAGAGGATGAGACAACTCCGGGAGGCCTTGCAGAAAGGTCTGTGCAACGCGTTCCCAGAGACTGGGAGGTTACAAACTCCTGGTCCTGGACAACGAGTTGCTGAGGCTTCGGCCAGTCAAAGAAGGAGCGGTGGGGAAGGTGGCCGTCTGACCGATGCGTTCAGACAATTCTTTAGTCCGCAGCCCCAAAGTATGATCGGTTCCAGCAACCATCGCCAGCGTCTGATAAACATGGTGCAGGAATATCTAGGGGCAAGGTCAGACTTGGACACCTTCCCCACCGAAAATCCTCTGGCTTACTGGGTCTTGAGGATGGATCACTGGCCAGAGCTTGCACAGTATGCAATTGAGCTACTGGCCTGTCCTGCCTCCAGCGTTCTTTCGGAACGCACATTCAGTGCTGCTGGAGGATTTGTCACGGATCACAGGGTGCGCCTGTCCACCGACTCGGTTGATCGACTGACTTTCATCAAGATGAACCAGTCTTGGATCACCACCAGCTACCACACACCTGATGCTGATATAACAGACTAATTGATTTTAACATGTCACATCCCTTCAAGACTGATGCTGATGCTGAGTGCCTGTGCTGTTATGTTGACTGGCTATCCTCCTCCTCCGAGTCCTCAATGATACGATTGATGATGATAGCTTGGAAGATCATTTTTGTTTATGGGTGCCGCCACCAGTGGCTAAGGCCCAATTTTTCAGCCCCTGTTTTACAGGGGCGTGTAATTACAATTTTTTTAGCAATAATTTGCCATAGGGCTCATTGCTGTGCTCCAAGTACAGTATCTGTGAGGGGTTGGAGTGTTGTGGCACCAGTGCCTAAGGCCCAATTTTTCAGCCCCTGTTTAACAGGGGCGTGTCATTACAATTTTTGAAGCAATACTTTGCAACAGGGCTCATTGCTGTGCTCCAAGTACAGTATCTGTGAGGGGTTGTAGTGTTGTGCCACCAGTGCCTAAGGCCCAATTTTTCAGCCCCTGTTCAACAGGGGCATGCAATTACAATTCTTGATCTAATAATTCACAGCAGGGTCCATTGCTGCACCCACCAAGAGTAACTCTGAGGGCTTACAGTCTTGTGGCAACGCCACCACCACCACCACCACGAAAGGCCCAATTTTTCAGCCCCTGTTCAAAAGGGGCATGTAATTACAATTCTTGATCTAATAATTCACAGCAGGGCCCATTGCTGCACCCACCAAGAGTAACTGTCAGGGCTTACAGTGTTGTGGCACCAGCACCACCATCAAAGCCCCAATTTTTACTACCACTGTTCAACAATTATATGTAATTAAAATTCCTGATATAATAGTTGACAGCAGGGCGTTCCAGCACCAACCAAGAGTAACTGAGTGCTTACAGTGTTGTGCCAACACCAACAACTAAGGGGCCTATTTCTGCAGAGTATATACGGCAGGTCCCTACTTTCAAACATCCAACTTACAAACGACTCCTACTTGCAAACGAAAGAAGACAACAGGAAGTGAGAGGAAATCTACCCCTAGAAAGGAAAATTCTCTCCTGTAAGAATAAATATGGGAGAAAGGGGTCTCATCTGTACTGATGCTTTATCAGCAATCCTTGTTTCAAGAAAAACACCACATTTCAAAAACAGTTGTCATTGGGACGGAAAGTGAGGTGAAATGTTCTGAACAGGGGCACAGACAGCAAAACAAATGTTACAGGGGTGATAACCCTTACCTATGTTTCCCAAAAAGTTTAAAAATAGATTTTTGGGCTGGAGCTACACTTCAACAATGTACCTGTTCAAAATTACAAACACATTCTACATAAGAACAAACCTACAGTCCCTGTCTTGTATGCACCGCCTGTATACGGCTGTTCAGAGTATATAGGGCCTTTTTTATTTTATGTGCGGGGTTCCCCTTAATATCCATACAAGACCCAAAGGGGCTGGTAATGGGCTGGGGTAGGGGGGGGGGGTGTTGATGGGGTAGCTATGCCATTTTTCCTAAAGATTTTCATCCATATTACCGGGACCAGACATTGCATTAAAGCCGCAAGCAGTTTTAAATGACTTTTTTCCCTTTAGAAATGTTATTTTGTGCAGGGACAGTTCTAAACACGGGAAACACGTGGCACTTCACAGGCATACTTTAGACACCCCCCAGGTACGATATTTAAAGGAATATTTGACTTTTTTTTTTCACTTTATGCATCATTAAAATGACTGCTCCCGAAAAACGACCGTTTTTAAAACTTCTTTTTGCATTGATACATGTCCCCTGGTGCAGAACCCGGGTTCCCAAACCCTTTTTAGGACAATAACATGCATAATAGTTGTTATAATTAGCACTTTAGAATTCGAACGTTCGCATCCATTGTATTTAATAGGGTTCTAATGTTCGTTCGAACTTTCGGTCCGTTCGCGGGTTCTGGTGCGAACCGAACCCGGGGGTGTTCGGCTCATCACTAGCTCCCATAGGGAACCATTCATTTTCAATAGAGCACCGCTGACATTTCTATTTACTATAACAGTGCGCCGCTGCTTCCTGCACCCAGTGAAGGAGTTATCAGGCGCACCAATTAAGGTTAGATGCAGCGCAGCGCACTGTTATTAGTAAATCAGCCCCAGAGTGTCTTGCCAATCTCCAGGCATTGTATACTTGGCCCAATGCTCCTGTGGAGGATTTTATGTGGGCAAAACTAAGCGTCTTTTCTGTATACGCATTAAAGACCACATGAAATCTATCTTCAAAAAAAAGATGATGGAAACTGCCATTAGTAAACATGTAGGTAGTCTTCACAACTTCGATGCTAAATGCATCAAATTTTCTGCCTTGGAACACGTTCCACTGGATGAGAGGGGTGGCAGCGTTGACCATACGCTGCTCCAGCTTGAAGCCAGATGGACCCATGTTCTTAAGGCCACTCAGTTTCCAGGTTTCAATGAACATCTTAGTTTTAAACCCTTTCTGTAACTAGGACCTTGTTCTTCCCTCCCATCTCCTTCCCTCCCTGTTACACTACCATGCTCACCACCCCCCTCCTTTCCCCTTTTCCCTCTTTCCCTATCTCCGTTTTCTCCCTTTGCTGCCCTTCTTCTCTTTTTTTCCCCCCCTTTCCCCCCTTCTTTCCTCCCCTTCCCCCTCTTCTTCTTCTCCTTCCCCTCCTTTTCTCTTTCCCCTTATTGTCATGTATTATTCTAAGTTTAAATTAGCTCATCTTCAATCCTCATTGTATTTCATTTATTGCTTATATTTCTGTTCATGTAAATCTGTGATTGTATTTACCCCCATATAAGCTTATAAATTAATTGCTGGTTATGTCATTGTTTGTTTATTTGTATGTTTTCGTGCCTCTTTGCCACTTCCGCCCCTTTGCTGTCCTCCCCTCCCAGGTCTGCATGACTGTATGGTTAGCTGTGCAGCCTCACTGGGCCAGGTGACATGCCCTGCGATGTCCATGCCCTGGGTACACGATTGCGGTCCCGCTGCGGTCCCTGGTTTGGATCCCTATCCTGGGTGCTAGGCAGCCTTACGGGCACCCCTGGGCGCGAGGGCTTTCATGCCTGTTGCGGCCATGCCAATGTCATCCACACTTGCAGCCCCTTCCTCCCCCTTTTCCAGCAGAGTATTTTACATCTTTCTTCTCCTTCCTCTACCTATTGGCCATCATGACCATTTTTCCATCAGCCGTGCTTTGGAAAGGGGCGTCTCTTGCCACTCTGAGATCTCTTTCTGTTGTGGTCGGCGCTGACACTCTCCCGAGTTCAGCGCTGACACACCTGACCCCTCCCACTCACGGTGCACGACATTTTGGGCAACTGAGTTTTCTCTGTTGCTAGCTGTAGTGCGGGACGGCGCTAGCATGATGACGTCATCGCGCCCGCCCTCAGTCGATGACGCCGGACCTCGACTGTTTGGGGAGTGTATATAGGTCGGCCCCTCAGTCTGGCTGACTGTCTGAAACGAAAGGCTGACCTGAGCTGTGCCTTATGCTTTAGCAAAGTAAGTATCAATCTTCCTTTAGCCTTTTCCTTTTCATCTTTTTCAATACACTTGGCTGTTTTGCCACCTGTACCTTATTCCAGCTGCTTTCTTGAAAGACTAGTTTTTGGTCCATCTTTCTTCCATCTTACTATGAATGGCATGATATTTACCTATGTATACCATTTAATCTAGTTTATATTGAGACACTGTCCCCATCAGATTCTATTCTGAGTCTGCAGTTGTTTTTTCCTTCCCTGTTTAACTGTTTATTTCAGACATATATGGCTTTTCAGTTTTCCATTCATTGTTTTCTTTACTTCCCTTAGCTTTGTTCTAATCATCCACTCATTCTTATGTCCTTTGCTTTGTTACCAGCTAGCATTGCTGCATGACTGCAATTCAGCCATCTTTCTTTCCATGCGTTTTTTCATCTTGATTTTAGGTAGGTATAATTCTACTTACTTGCAACAAATCTATCTCCCTATTGTATATTATATATTGGTACCCTTATACTTTTTTGTTTCCACACTGATTGAGCTGTTTTTCAGCCTTCCCTTTTATATTTTTGTACTCACTCTTCTTCCTTGTACTTTTTGTTTTTAGCCGCGCCTGTATATGCTCCCTCTGGCTGCTCATTAGCTCCCCGCAGGGGGTTCCCAGGTGCCCTACGCTAGATTGTGGTCTTTCCCTGGAGGTGTTCTCGGCTGGGTATGTGCTTGCCCCTATGTGTGTGGAGGGGTGGGGGCGGATGTTGCTTAAATATTGGTACGATATGTTCTCCTGCAATAGTTGTATATTTCTGTCTACTTTATTATGCAATATCTCTAATTTATTTATCTTTCTATCCATGTTTAGTACTGTACAAGTCTCTTCCTATACCCGTATGTCCTCCGATGAAGCTAGACTTGCGAAACATGTCGGGACATCGCGAGTAATTTTGTACTTTTCAAAACCAGCTTTACTCCCTCCCTTTTCTGACCATCTAGCTGTGTGTTTATTGCTCTCCACTAGTAACCACTTGCATGTGGTTTTATATGTACTTTTTAAAGTGAATCCCATTAAAATATTGAATACTTTTTATCCTAAGTGTAATTTAATTTCTTATTACTACAGCTAGCACCGTGAAAATCCCTTTCTTCCCCTTTGTTACTATGTATATACGCAATTGTTCGGGTTTGGGTCCAGTACCCAAAAACTCAAATGTTCGGGAAAAGACCCAAACTTTACAGTTCGGGTTCGCTCAACCCTACTTATGGACCATTGCAATTTTTAAATTTCTGCTATGAACCTATTTATTTGGCAAAAATGTTGTCATTACTTAAGATAGCAATGTAATACATACAGTATATTGTTTTTTTAAGGACAAACAAGACTTTCTTTTTATGAAAACTGTCCTGAAACAATATATATTTTTTTGCAATCCTTAGACAATTGAATTTAATAAAACTAAGCAAAAGGCATTTTTTTATTTTTTTGAGCAGTGTTAGTTTAAAAATAAATAGTGTTACTTTACATAAAAAGTGTGCCTATTTTTTGTAATTTGTCCTGTTTAAAACAACACTAAAATTATGATTTTGGAACAAAGCATTGCAAAGTTATTTACAAATGAATTAAAGTGTTTTTTTTTTTTCAATTTTTGCACTTTTTTCAGTTTGATACGTATAAATATATGTAGAAGGTGTAAAATATTAATAAACAAAGCAAACAAAAACAGAAAAAAAAGTTTAACTATTAGTTTCTAAAAAAAATAAAAAATCACCAGGAAAATTATAATCGAATGTGGAAGGAGAATAAGTAGTTAATTAAGGCTGATTAGAGTAAACTAAAGTAAACTCATCCCCTTGATCTGTAGTATGAATAAACAGAAAGATACAAAACGAAACAAGGTTTCATTGTATCTTTCTGTATTCATGGCTGATCAATGTTGTTAATAAACATTGGCAGACTGCTTTTTTTTTACAGCTCCTGCTGCCAGGACCTTCTCTGTGTACTCAGCAATGCAGCTATGATTCATCAGAGCTGAATTGTCATGTACTGTGATAGGGGGGATCCCAACAGCAGGGCAGAAGGACTGGACATACTAGACACGCCCCGTGGACAATGATTACTTTTTTTGGGTGTGTCTAGCACACCCAGAGTCTGCAACTGGTTAACTGATACAATACACAGTAAATACTGTCACACACGCCCATAATAACTAATAGGAGAACAACAGACAAAAATTTGATAAATTGCAGAAGGTCTGGGATGATAAAAATTAGACTTGTGCACAACAGAAAATTTTGTTTAGTTTTGTTTAGTTTTCATTCGTAAAATACATAATTTAGTTCTGTTACATTCGTTATGTTACGTTAATTCATTTTCGGATAATTTGTTATTTATGTAGAGTGTTGATATTCTTAAACCGTATTGATTAATTTTGTATGTATATTGATTCGATATTTATGTATGTATATATATTCGTGATAACGATTTGTAGTTTGGAAAGTCGTTTGTTTACTGAATCCAATAACACACTCAATGATAATAACTCTTCTCCTCTGCTCAAATACAATACAACACCCTTCTCACTCAGGTCTCAGGAATGCACTTTCCCAGTAGGGATGAGCCGAACACCCCCCCGGTCCGGTTCGCACCAGAACCTGCGAACAGACCGAAAGTTTACGTGAACTTTAGAACCCTATTAAATACAATGAACACGAACGTTCGAAATCAAAAGTGCTTATTATAACGGCTAATATGCAAGTTATTGTCCTAAAAAGGGTTTGGGGACCCGGGTCCTGCCCCAGGGGACATGTATCAATGCAAAAAGTAGTTTTAAAAATGGGAGCAGTGATTTTAATGATGCATATGTGAAAAAAACAAGTGAAATATTCCTTTAAATATCGTACCTGGGGGTGTCAAAAATATGCCTGTGAATTTGCATGTGTTTCCCGTGTTTAGAACTGTCCCTGCACAAAATGACATTTCTAAAGGAAAAAAAGTAATTTAAAACTGCTTGCGGCTTTAATGTAATGTCTGGTTCCGGCAATATGGATGAAAATCATTGAGAAAAATGGCATGGGTACCCCCCCCAGCCCATTACCAGCCCCTTTGGGTCTTGTATGGATATTAAGGGGAACCCCGCACCCAAATGAAAAAAAGGCCCTATATACTCTGAACAGCAGTATACAGGCGCTGCAAACAAGACAGGGACTGTAGGTTTGTTCTTAAGTAGAATCTGTTTGTAATTTGGAACAGGTAAATTTTTTAAGTGTAGCTCCAGCCAAAAATTCTATTTTTAAGCTTTTTGGAAAAAATAGGGAAGGGTTATCACCCCTGTAACATTTGTTTTGCTGTCTGTGCACCTGTTCAGAACATTTCACCTCACTTTCCGTCCCAATGACAATTGTTTTTAGAAAATTTGGGGTTTTTATTGAAACAAGGATTGCTGATAAAGAATCAGTGGAGAGGAGACACCTTTTTCCCATATTAACTCTTATAGGAGAGAATTTCCCTTCCTAAGGGTAGATTTCCTCTCACTTCCTGTTGTCTCCTTCCGTTTGCAAGTAGGAGTCGTTTGTAAGTTGGATGTTTGAAAGTAGGGGCCTGCCTATATACTCTGCAGAAATTTGGCCCTTAGGTGTTGGTGCTGCCACAACACTGTAAGCCCTCACAGTTACTCTTGGTGGGCGCTGGAACGGGCCCTGCTGTGAAATATTATATCAAGAATTGTAATTACATGCCATTGTTGAACAGTGGTAGGAAAAATTGGGCCTTTGGTGGTGGTGCTGGTGCCACAACACTGTAAGCCCACACAGTTTCTCTTGGTGGGTGCAGGAATGGGCTCTGCTGTGAACTATTAGATAAAGAATTGTAATCACATGCCCCTGTTGAACAAGGGCAGAAAAATTGGGCCTTTGGTGGTGGTGCCACAACACTGTAAGTCCTCACAGTTACTCTTGTTGGGCGCAGGAATGGGCCCAGCTGTGAAATATTAGATCAAGAATTGTAATTACATGCCCCTGTTGAACAGGGGCTGAAAAATTGGGCCTTTGGTGGTGGTGGTGGTGGTGGTGGTGGTGCCACAACACTGTAAGTCCTCACAGTTACTCTTGTTGGGCGCAGGAATGGGCCCAGCTGTGAAATATTAGATCAAGAATTGTAATTACATGACCCTGTTGAACAGGGGCAGAAAAATTGGGCCTTTGGTGGTGGTGGTGGTGTTGCCACAACACTGTAAGCCCTCACAGTTACTCTTGGTGGGCGCAGGAATGGGCCCTGCTGTAAATTATTAAATCTTTAATTGTAATTACATACCCCTGTTGAACAGGGGCAGAAAAATTGGGCCTTAGGCACTGGTGCCACAACACTGCAACCCCTCACAGATACTGTACTTGGAGCGCAGCAATGAGCCCTGTTGCAAAGTATTGCATCAAAAATTGTAATTAAAGGCCCTATATACTCTGAACAGCAGTATACAGGCGCTGCAAACAAGACAGGGACTGTAGGTTTGTTCTTAAGTAGAATCTGTTTGTAATTTGGAACAGGTAAATTTTTTAAGTGTAACTCCAGCCAAAAATTCTATTTTTAAGCTTTTTGGAAAAAATAGGGAAGGGTTATCACCCCTGTAACATTTGTTTTGCTGTCTGTGCACCTGTTCAGAACATTTCACCTCACTTTCCGTCCCAATGACAATTGTTTTTAGAAAATTTGGGGTTTTTATTGAAACAAGGATTGCTGATAAAGAATCAGTGGAGAGGAGACACCTTTTTCCCATATTAACTCTTATAGGAGAGAATTTCCCTTCCTAAGGGTAGATTTCCTCTCACTTCCTGTTGTCTCCTTCCGTTTGCAAGTAGGAGTCGTTTGTAAGTTGGATGTTTGAAAGTAGGGGCCTGCCTATATACTCTGCAGAAATTTGGCCCTTAGGTGTTGGTGCTGCCACAAAACTGTAAGCCCTCACAGTTACTCTTGGTGGGCGCTGGAACGGGCCCTGCTGTGAAATATTATATCAAGAATTGTAATTACATGCCATTGTTGAACAGTGGTAGGAAAAATTGGGCCTTTGGTGGTGGTGCTGGTGCCACAACACTGTAAGCCCACACAGTTTCTCTTGGTGGGTGCAGGAATGGGCTCTGCTGTGAACTATTAGATCAAGAATTGTAATCACATGCCCCTGTTGAACAAGGGCAGAAAAATTGGGCCTTTGGTGGTGGTGGTGGTGCCACAACACTGTAAGTCCTCACAGTTACTCTTGTTGGGCGCAGGAATGGGCCCAGCTGTGAAATATTAGATCAAGAATTGTAATTACATGCCCCTGTTGAACAGGGGCTGAAAAATTGGGCCTTTGGTGGTGGTGGTGGTGGTGGTGGTGGTGCCACAACACTGTAAGTCCTCACAGTTACTCTTGTTGGGCGCAGGAATGGGCCCAGCTGTGAAATATTAGATCAAGAATTGTAATTACATGACCCTGTTGAACAGGGGCAGAAAAATTGGGCCTTTGGTGGTGGTGGTGGTGTTGCCACAACACTGTAAGCCCTCACAGTTACTCTTGGTGGGCGCAGGAATGGGCCCTGCTGTAAATTATTAAATCGTTAATTGTAATTACATGCCCCTGTTGAACAGGGGCAGAAAAATTGGGCCTTAGGCACTGGTGCCACAACACTGCAACCCCTCACAGATACTGTACTTGGAGCGCAGCAATGAGCCCTGTTGCAAAGTATTGCATCAAAAATTGTAATTACACGCCCCTGTTAAACAGGGGCAGAAAAATTGGGCCTTGGGCACTGGTGCTGGTGCCACAACACTGCAACACCTCACAGATACTGTACTTGGAGCGCAGCAATGAGCCCTGCTGCAAAGTATTGCATCAAAAATTGTATTTACACGCCCCTGTTCAGGCCTGGACTGGGAATAAAAACCAGCCCTGGAAATAATTTCATACCAGCCCCATAGCATTATTATATCAGCCCAACCGCATAACGTCATTATTTTCTTGTACATAAAAGGGAAAACCATTCATTTTAAAGCACATTTAAAAGGTGTATTATATATAGATAAGAGAGACATGGAATTTACAAACAGCACAAATTTTATCATTTACTGGCACAGACACATTTGCAAAAAAAGTTGCCTAAAATGGCAGTTTTCAGTGCAAATATCAATATTTAAGTTATAAACATGTAGCTAAAGCTATTAGCAATGCGTTTAAGTTAAACAAAAGTCAAAAACCATATTTCTCCATTTACATGAAGGTCAAATTAATATAACCCGGCAGCCAGAGTTCCCCGATATATCAGAAGTCTGCAGGATTCCCCTTTACAGTGCAAGGGAACTCTGACATAAAGGGGAACATTGCAGATCATGATCTAAGTGGGAAGGCCACATTCACACTGGGGCGGTGGGTGCGTCGGCGATAAAGCGGCGCTAATTATAGCGGCGCTTTACCGTCAATTTTGCGGCACTATTCGCCCGCTAGCGGGGCACTTTTAATCCCCGCTAACTGCCGAAAAAGGGTTAAAAACGATTTTCTGGTGGTATAGCCACGGTGCCCATTCATATCAAAAGGCAGGAGCGGTGGAGGAGCGGTATACACACACCGCTCCTCCACCGCTCCAAAGATGCTGCTAGCAGGACATTTTTTAGCGTCCTGCCAGCGCAGCACTCCAGTGTGAAGGCCCTCGGGCTTTCACACTGGAGTGTGTGGAGCGGCTCTTATAGGGCGCTTTGCAGGCGCTATTTTTGGCGTTATAGCGCCTGCAAAGCGCTTCAGTGTGAAAGGGGTCGAACTCTGATATAAAGGGGGACACTGGTGACCAGAGACCCCACTTATATCAGAGTCCACTGCATTCCCCTTTACTTCATTCCCCTTTACATCAGAGTGCCCCCTTGCACTGAAGGGTGGAATCCTGCAGACTATGATGTAAAGGGGAACTATGGGAATGTGGGGAGGACTCTTGTGACCAGAGACCACCTTCCGCAGAAAGAAAACACTAAGGTAAGGGGGTTTACTGATATAAGGGGGAAACCTTTAGATCAGTGCCCCCTTACATTATTGTATTGACTCCCCCCTCCGACTGGCCTGGTGGCGCTGTCACTGACCTCCTCTCAGGTGCATGGTGCAGGGCTCAGTCAGTCGGCTCCAGCTTGGTAGCTCTGGATTTATCCCATAGTTTCCTCTCCACAGTCCACACACGTCTGACTTCTCCCATGACCCCCATCCTGGTGGCACTCCACTCTTGGCTCCTCTCCAGACAGGATATAAGATAAGAGATGGTCAGAGGCTGTGGATGGTACAGGGGAGGTCAGAGGCTGCGGATGGTACAGTGGAGGTCAGAGGCTGCGGATGGCACAGGGGAGGTCAGAGGCTGCGGATGGTACAGGGGGGGTCAGAGGCTGCGGATGGTACAGGGGAGGTCAGAGGCTGCAGATGGTACAGGAGAGGTCAGAGGCTGCGGATGGTACAGGGGAGGTCAGAGGCTGCGGATGGTACAGGGGAGGACAGAGGCTGCGGATGGTACAGGGGAGGTCAAAGGCTGCGGATGGTACAGGGGAGGTCAGAGGCTGCGGATGGTACAGGGGAGGTCAGAGGCTGCGGATGGTACAGGGGAGGTCAGAATCTGTGGATGGTACAGGGGAAGTCAGAGGCTGCGGATGGTACAGGAGAGGTCAGAGGCTGCGGATGGTACATGAGAGGTCAGAGGCTGCAGAGGGGGGGACAGGACACAGGAGTTCAGAGGCTGCGGAGGGGGGGACAGGAGGTCAGAGGCTGCGGGGGGGACAGGAGGTCAAAGGCTGCGGTGGGGGACAGGAGGTCAGAGGCTGCGGAGGGGGGACAGGTGGTCAGAGGCTGCGGGAGGGACAGGAGGTCAAAGGCTGCGGTGGGGGACAGGAGGTCAGAGGCTGCGGGGGGGACAGGAGGTCAGAGGCTGCAGGGGGGAACAGGAGGTCAGAGGCTGCAGGAGGGCAGGCATTCAGAGGCTGCGGGGGGACATAGGAAGAGGCCGCCACGCTACGGCCTAACTTTTAAAAATGGTGCCGCTCGGCGCCATCGTATCACTGCGCATGCGCCCGCCTTTCCGGAAATTGCCGAGCGTGGACAGGCTTTCCCGAGCACGGCTAGTTTCGGAACTGCGCTAGCGCATGCGCAGTTGCATGTCGGCCCGGCCCCGCAGCCATTTTATTTTCAGGTGCCACTGCCCTCACAGCGGCCCCAGAAGCAGCCAGGCAGCCAGCCCACCGGGAGTTTTCCCGGTCTCCCACTGGGCCAGTCCGGCCCTGCCCCTGTTAAGCAGGGGCTGAAAAATTGGGCCTTAAGCACTGGTGCTGTTAAACAGGGGCTGAAAAATTAGGCCTTAGGCACTGGTGCTGGTGCTACAACACTGCAACCCCTCACAGATTCTGTAGTTGGAGCACAGCAATGAGCCCTGCTGCAAAGCATTGCATCAAAAATTGTAAAATTGTTAAACAGGGGCTGAAAAATTGGACCTTAGCCACTGGTGACGGTGCCCAGAACCAAAAATGTTCTTTCAAGCTATCAGCATGATTGTTGAGGAGGAAGAGTATAGTCACTCAGCATAACAGGATAGTCACTCAGCATCAGCATAGGCAGTCTTGAAGGGATCTGACATTTCCCCCAAAAATATTCGGTTACATCAGCATCAGGTGCTTGGTAGCTGGTGGTGATCCAAGACTGATTCATTTTTATTAAGGTCAGTCGATCGACCGAGTTGGTGGACGGGCGCACCCTGTGATCGGTTACAAAGCCTCCAGCAGCACTGAATGTGAGTTCCGAAAGAACGCTGGATGCAGGACAGGCCAGTAGCTCAATTGAATACTATGCAAGCTCTGGCAAGTGATCCATCCTCAAGACTAGGGATGAGCCGAACACCCCCCTGTTCGGTTCGCACCAGAACCTACGAACGGACCAAAAGTTCGTGTGAACTTTAGAACCCTATTAAATACAATGGACGCAAATGTTCGAAATCAAAAGTGCTAATTATAAAAGTGGCTAATATGCAAGTTATTGTCCTAAAAAGGGGTTTGGTCCTGCCCCAGGGGACATGTATCAATGCAAAAAGAAGTTTTAAAAACTGCAGTTTTTTTCGGGAGCAGTGATTTTAATGATGCATAAAGTGAAAAAAAAGTGAAATATTCCTTTAAATATCGGACCTGGGGGATGTCTAAAGAATGCCTGTGAAGTGGCACGTGTTTCCCGTGTTTAGAACTGTCCCTGCACAAAATGAAATTTCTAAAGGAAAAAAGTCATTTAAAACTGCTTGCGGCTTTAATTAATGTTTGGTCCCAGCAATATGGATGAAAATCATTGAGAAAAATGGCATGGGTACCCCCCCCCACACCCAAGCCCACTACCAGCCCCTTTGGATCTTGTATGGATATTAAGGGGAACCCCGCACCCAAAATAAAAAAAGGCCCTATATACTCTGAACAGCAGTATACAGGTGGAGCAAACAAGACAGGGACTGTTGGTTTGTTCTTAAGTAGAATTTGTTTGTAATTTGGAACAGGTACATTTTTAAGTGTAGCTCCAGCCAAAAAATACATTTTTAAGGTTTTTGGAGAACATAGGGAAGGGTTTTCACCCCTGTAACATTTGTTTTGCTGTCTGTGCACCTGTTCAGAACATTTCACCTCACTTTCCGTCCCAATGACAAATGTTTTTGGAAAATTTGCGGGTTTTTATTGAAACAAGGATTGGTGATAAAGCATCAGTAGAGAGGAGACACTTTTTTCCCATATTAACTCTTACAGGAGAGAATTTCCCTTCCTAGGGGTAGATTTCCTCTCACTTCCTGTTGTCTCTTTCCGTTTGCAAGTAGGAGTCGTTTGTAAGTTGGATGTTTGAAAGTAGGGGCCTGCCGTATATACTCTGCAGAAATTTGCCCCTTAGGTGTTGGTGTTGCCACAACACTGTAAGCCCTCACAGTTACTCTTGGTGGGCGCTGGAATGCCCTGCTGTGAACTATTATATCAGGAATTGAAATGACATGCCATTGTTGAACAGTGGTAGGAAAAATTGGGCCTTTGGTGGTGGTGCTGGTGCCACAACACTGTAAGCCCTCACAGTTACTCTTAATGGGCGCAGGAATGGGCCCAGCTGTGAAATATTAGATCAAGAATTGTAATTACATGCCCCTGTTGAACAGGGGTAGAAAAATAGGGCCTTTGGTGGTGGTGTTGCCACAACACTGTAAGCCCTCACAGTTACTCTTGGTGGGCCCAGGAATGGGGCCTGCTGCGAATTATTAGATCAAGAATTGTAATTACATGCCCCTGTTAAACAAGGGCAGAAAAATTGGGCCTTAGGCACTGGTGCTGGTGCCACAACACTGAAACCCCTCACAGATACTGTACTTGGAGCGCAGCAATGAGCCCTGTTGCAAAGTATTGCATCAAAAATTGTAATTACACACCCCTGTTAAACAGGGGCAGAAAAATTGGGCCTTAGGCACTGGTGCCACAATACTGCAACCCCTCACATATACTGTAGTTGGAGCGCAGCAATGATCCCTGTTGCAAAGTATTAGATCAAGAATTGTAATTACATGCCCCTGTTAAACAGGGGCAGAAAAATTGGGCCTTATGCACTGGTGCTGGTGCCACAACACTGCAACCCCTCACAGATACTGTACTTGGAGCACAGCAATGAGCCCTGCTGCAAAGCATTGCATCAAAAATTGTAAATACACGCCCCTGTTAAACAGGGGCTGAAAAATTGGGCCTTAGCCACTGGTGGCGGTGCCCAGAACCAAAATGTTCTTTCAAGCTATCAGCATGATTATTGAGGAGGAAGAGGATAGTCACTTAGCATAACAGGATAGTCACTCTGCATCAGCATAGGCAGTCTTGAAGGGATCTGACATTTAAAAGAAAATTATTCTGTTACATCAGCATCAGGTGCTTGGTAGCTGGTGGTGATCCAAGACTGATTCATTTTTATGAAGGTCAGTCGATCGACCGAGTCGGTTGACAGGCACACCCTGTGATCGGTTACAAAGCCTCCAGCAGCACTGAATGTGCGTTCCGAAAGAACGCTGGATGCAGGACAGGCCAGTATCTCAATTGCATACTGCAAGCTCTGGCCAGTGATCCATCCTCAAGACCCAGTAACCCAGAGGATTTTCGGTGGGAAAGGTGTTCAAGTCTGATCTTGCCCCTAGGTATTCCTGCACCATGTAAACCAGACGCTGGCGATGATTGCTGGAAGCAATCATACCTTGGGGTTGCGGACTAAAAAATTGTCTGAAAGCATCGGTCAGACGGCCACCTTCTCCACCGCTCCTTCTTTGACTGACCAAAGCCTCAGCAACACGTTGTCCAGGACCAGGAATTTGTAACTTCCCAGTCTCTGTGAATGCATTGCACAGACCTTTCTGCAAGGCCTCCCATAGATGCTTCATCCTCTGCTCCCTCTGCGACGGCAAGATAAGGTCCGCAACCTTACCCTTGTAACGTGGATCAAGGAGGGTTGCCAGCCAGTAATGATCCCTCTCCTTGATCGCAAGAATAAAAGGATCCTTCCGCAGGCTTTGCACGATCAGGGAGGCCATGCAGCGTAGGTTTGCTGAGGCATTCGGTGCGGAGTCCTCTGGGTCACTGAGGACGACATGATCCACAGCCACCTCCTCCCAGCCATAATAATCCTTCTCCTCCTTCTCCTCCTCGACCTCTTCCTGTGTGATAGCCGGGCCAGCAGGAACACTGTCTGGATAAAGGGGGCCTTGAGAGGTAAGGAAGTCCTCCTCTTCCTGCCTCTGTTCTGCCTCAAGTGCCCTGTCCATTATTCCACGCAGCGTGTGCTCCAACAGGTGGACAAGAGGGACAGTGTCACTGATGCATGCACTGTCACTGTTCACCATCCTCGTGGCCTCCTAAAATGGTGCCAGGACAGTGCATGCATCCCTGATCATGGCCCACTGGTGTGGGGAAAAAAATCCAAGCTCCCCTGACACTGTCCTGGTGCCATATTGCAACAGATACTCATTGATGGCCCTTTGCTGCGTGTGCAGCCGCTGCAGCATGGCCAACGTAGAGTTCCACATGGTGGTCATGTCACAGATTAGGTGGTTCTTGGGCAGGTTGTAATCCTTTTGCAGGTCAGCCAGCCAAGCACTGGCATTATGTGACTGGCGGAAATGCCCACGGAGTTTCCTGGCCTGCCTCAGGACCTTCTGTACGCCCGGGTACCTGGCCAAGAACCGCTGCACCACCAAGTTAAGGACGTGAGCCAAAAAGGGCACATGGGTCAGTTGTCCCTGTCGGAGGTCGGAGAGGAGGTTGGTGCCATTGTCGGAAACTACCTTTCCTGGCTTAAGCTGGCGTGGCGTTAACCACCTCTGAGCCTGCCCCTGCAGAGCTGACAGAATCTTTGCCCCAGGGTGGCTCCTGTCCCCCAAGCACACCAGCTCAAGCACCGCATGGCATATTTTTGCCTGCGTACTTGCGTAGCCCCTTGAATGCCTACGGAGCACCGCTGGTTCCGAGGACAAAGCACAGGTAGAGGCCATGGAGGAAGAAGAAGAGGAGGGGGTGGAGGAGAGAGGTGTGTCAGAATCACCAGTAGTAACATTTTGGAGGCGTGGTGGCGGAACAACCTCCAACGCTACTGCACCTTGTCCTGCATCCTTCCCAGCTGCCAGCAGAGTCACCCAATGTGCCGTGAAAGATAGGTAACGTCCCTGTCCTTGCCTGCTGGACCATGAGTCAGTGGTAATATGCACCTTACCGCTGACCACCCTGTCCAGCGAGGCCAAGACATTGCCTTCCACATGCCGGTAGTGAGAAAAAGTGGCGTTTGGGAACCTGCCACTGAGGAACCGCACATTTCACAAACTCACGGAAGGGGGCAGAGTCTACCAACTGAAAAGGCAGCAGTTGAAGTGCTAGCAATTTAGCCAAGCTAGCATTCAACCTCTGGGCATGTGGATGGCTGGGAGCGAACTTCTTTCGATGGTGCAGCATATGGGGCAGGGAAATTTGCCTGGTACAATCGGATGTCGGTGTACCGATAGCAGATTGGCCGCAAGTACTTGGCTGTGACACACCTAATTCTACACCTTCATTCCTCTCAGTGAAGGTTTCAGAGAGGACTGAAGGTATAGTGGGGTTGGAGATCCCAGCTGATGAGAAGCAAGGAGAGGTCCGCTTTGTTCTTTGGTGTGGGTCTTTTAGGTAAGCTTGCCAACAGACTGCATGGCAGGTCGACATATGTCTGGTCAAGCACGTGGTGCCCAAGCGGCTGATGTTTTGGCCACACGAGATACGCTTTAGGCATTGTGGCAGAGCGAGGCTCTGTCCCAATGAAAAAAGGGTTAAAGTGGACACAGAGTCTGCATATCGGCTGAGTGCAGAGCTACAGAGCGTAAATTAAAAAAACAGAGAAAACTGCTCTGGCAGTTTTCTCAGATTTTGCTATTTCTACATGGGCCTTCTATGGCTTGGAGATCCTTCAGAGTCTTGGGTGGGATGGGATCTCCAACCCTGTGTCCGGGTCTTGTGGACAGCCAGCATGGTGTGTGCTCAGGTGCACACCACCAATATAATGAGGGGATGGTGAGAGCAGAGTGAAGGATGGTGAGCAGCTTGCTAACTGCAGTGGCTGCTAGTGAGTGTCTCTGTGTGAGGACAAACGCTGTGTGCGTTGAAGGGCTTCAAGCTATGTGCGTCCAAGGAGCCAGAAGCTGTGTGCATGAAGGGACTTCAAGCTGTGTGCGTTTAAGAAGCCCAAAGCTGTGTGCATCCAAGACTGTGAGACTGGAAGATCTGGTGGTTTAAAGATATCAGTACCTAAAGCAAGCAGAGGAACTGCTAACAAGAGAGCCAGGTGGCTTGGTATGTTTTTCTTATTTTTGGACTGCTAAATGAAGTTAAACCCCTGCGTGGGAATCCTGAATGGACATTTTGCTTTTGTTTTTCTGTTAAATAAACGTGGGCTACCAGGCCCTTAACTAGAATGCCTGTCTGATATGGACTCACTGCATAAAAACACATCTATCCATTTGAGCTAAAACACCCCAATATCACAGCATATGTTGCAAATGGCAACTGTGCGATCTGCTGCACTCGTCTGAAAAAAGGCCCTATCAGGCACCCATGTGGAGTCAGTGACCTCATCATCCCCTCCCTTCTCATCACTTGAGCAAATCTGGCAGTATGCTGCAGCTGGGGGAACATGACTGCCAGATTGCTGTCCTTGTTGGGCACCCCCTCTCTCTGTGCTCACGTTACTACCCCCTCTCTCTGGGCTCACGTTACTGCCTTCCTCCAGCTGGGTTCCATCATCTGAGCCTTCAAAACGCTGGGCATCCTCCTGGAGCATGTACCCAACACTGTGGTCAAACAGTTCGGGGGACTCCTCAGGAGGACATGGTGGGGCTAGGGAAGGAGTGACTGATGCTATTGAGCCGAGGGAAGAGGCCGCTTTGCCAGCTGCTTTGCCAGACAAAGTACCCTGAGCCTGGGTGAGAGAGGACGAGGAGGATGAGGAGGGCTTGGTCATCCACTCTACCAAGTCTTGGGCATGTTGCGGCTCAACATGGCCAGCTGCCGAAAAGAAGGACAAGCATGTCCCACGGCCACGTGCTGATGAGGATGCACGGTGTCCATGACCAGCAGCACTGTTGCCTCTAGACACAGAGCCTGCTTGCCCTATTTTATTGCCTCGGGACTGTCTGCCTCTCCTTGTTTGCCTTCCAGACATACTAATGGCCTGCAGTGAGATGTAGCTGCACAAAGGTGGGATGTATATATATATATATATATATATATATATATATATATATATATATATATATATGTACTGATAATGCAGCTATCAGAATCAACTGCCTGCTGTGGTATTAGTATGGGAAAAGCAGCATTTGTCTTCAGTTAGTTTTAGGTGAAAACTGTGCAGAGAGGGACACAGTACACTAACTGAAAATACTTGCAGCTCTCTGCCTGTGGTTTTATTATGAGAACACCACTATTAGTCTCACTAACTGTATTCAGGTACGCTTTAGGTGAACGATATGCAAAGCACACAGTACACTAAAGTGAAACACTGACTGTCTGCAGTTAGCACAATCACCTGCCTGCCTGTCACAGTATAGAGAATAACAGGAATGGATCTAGCTAAACTGAATACATTGTATAAATATATATACTACACCTAGGATGCATATATATCCTCTACACACTGTAACTTCAGCTAACTGACTCGCATGCCTGCTCTATATAACTCAATATAAATGACACTGTCTGTCTCTGTAATCTCTCATTAAAAAATTCCAACACACTACACAAGGCCGCCAAGCCGGCGGCCTTATTTAGTGTGGGGCGTGTACTAAACCCCCTGAGCCATAATTGGCCAAAGCCACCCTGGCTTTGGCCAGTTACGGCTCTCCGTTTTTCTGCGCTGTGATTGGCCAAAGCATGCGGGTCATAGTGCATGCTTGGCCAACCATCAGCCAGCAATGCCCTGCGATGCCGCAGTGAATTATGGGCTGTGACGCGCCACTCGAATTTGGTGCGAATGGCCCATAATGTTCGCAATTCGCCCAATAGCCGATGTTCGAGTCGAACATGGGTTCGACTCGAACATGAAGCTCATCCCTATTTCCCAGTAATCCAACCTCCAGCACAAAATTAATTAGCTGATTGGACTGTAAGATTTAGCTCAGGTTCACACTGAGCTGCGGGAATGAAGCCGTGTGATTAGGACCCACTGATTAGCATCGCACTGATTAGGACGGTGCCATTGCTGGCAATTGCCGCTGATTTCACATGCGATTTGACATGTCAAATCGCATGCCAAATCGTACCAATGTGAACCAGGGCTCTCTCTATGTTGACCTTTTGTTTCATTAGACCTTTAACGAATGAACGAATCGTGTCAAATTAATTTGTTATTTTCGCTAAAATCTCTTTCGTATTAGTTGAAACTCATTATTTTTTTCTTCGGACATTCGGATGCAAAATTTGGTTGAATTTCGATTTGTTACGAAACAAATTGCACAAGTCTAATAAAAATATTGAACTATTTCTGCAATAAAACCAGCAATGCAAATGATTATTTTCACATCGGCTGTACTTTCTCAAAGCCCTGTTCAAAGTGCTGCACAATAATATGCCAAGGTAGCAGGAAATTAATATTCTACTTTAGGGGGTTATTTACTAAAAAAGTAGAACATGTTCACTTTAAAAGTGAATTTTCACTTAGCTTAGTGAATGTAATAAAACATTTACTTTGTAATTAGAGTTGAGCGGACACCTGGATGTTCGGGTTCGACGGGTTCGGCCGAACTTCGGAAAAAAGTTCGGGTTTGGGACCGAACTTTAACCCGAACCCGAACCCCATTGAAGTCAATGGGGACCCGGACTTCTAAGGACTAAAAAGGCTCTAAAAAAGTAATGGAAAGGGCTAGAGGGCTGCAAATGGCAGCAAAATGTTGTTAAGAGCATGGCAAGTGCTCTGCAAACAAATGTGGATAGGGAAATAACTTAAAATAACATAAAAAAAATAAAAAAATAAAAAAATATGCTGGAGGCCCCCTTTTCAGCAGAAGAGGTACGGGAAGTCATTAAGAACCTCAGAAACTCAACGGCACAATGCCACACATATGGTGGGAATGCCCCAGAATACGCCCTTTCTGGAATAAATTATTCAATTTAATGGATAAGCTAGTGGGAAAATAAAATACTTTGAAATAAAAATGTAGCGGGATGCTAAATTTAAGGGAAGTGTTTGAGTGGTAAATAGGCTCAAACACCCTAATTCTGTAGGATTCATGGACCATTTTGTCCTCGGGGGACAGTATTGGTGTGCAGTTCCCTGCGGCCTACAGGTGGCGCTGCCATGGTAGGCTAGGGTTGAACCGCCGATACAGTGCTGTGCCTTTTGTGTCCCCTCTTGGCAGTAGTACTGCGGGGCGGGGAACCTGCTGTGCATGCCGGGAGAGCATATAAAAGGGGCAGACCTTTGGCCTGGGGGCTGATGTCCAGTGGGGTCCACGCCCAGGTGCCTTCAGCCTGGGTGCATGTGTTCCTGTTCCATCTCGGGTACCTTTAGCCCGGGGTGAGGTACTATCCTGGAGTTCCTGCTGCCCTGGGTATGGAGGCCTAGGTGCGGGAGTAAAGCCTGGAGTCCAGAGCCTTCGTCTGGAGTCCGCTAAGGGTCGAGGAGTCTTAGGGTGCCGCCTCGTGTAGGGGACCATGTTCCAGGGAAGGGAGGATCATTCTGATGGACCGATGCGGGAGTCACGGTGAAGGAAGGGTCTTTTGACTCCCTGGAGAGATGTCTTCCCCTTGATATGGGCTAGGTTCATAGAAGGAGAAGCTCAAGGTCATCTTGACTGTATCAGAGGCCTTATTCACCCGGCCCGTGGCAGGGGCCTTATACACCCTGGTCTGTGGCAGAGACCAAAGTTCTCCAGGTCCGTGGCAGGGGCCTTGTACACACTGTCTGTGGCAGAGACCAACCTCAAGGTCTGTGGCAGAGACCGTGCACCTAAAACTGTTTGAGAAACCTAAGCAGTGAAGTGAATGTGCTACGTTTGTGCCTGGACCTCCTCCACACCTTAAGCTGTCCTGTTTCTTTGCTCTAACCTTTTCTATCCGAGTAGAGTTTATTTTGCCATGAGAGAATAAGAGTTGTAATTTCAGCTGGTGTGGACATTGACTTTACTGGGAATTAAAAGACTTGCCTCTACCTACAGTAGAGGTGAGAATCATCCTCTGGAGGAGTTTTGACTCCGGCTGTGGACACGGCCCGTCAAGTACACCGCTCAACCTCTTTATATAGGAGGGTACGGGCTGGTAGTGCGGTGTGCCTTTCTCCCTCCTGCGAGGAGCCAACAACATAAAGGCAGGTAAGGGGGAAAGGATCTGTGCGCTACAAAAAAATAAAATAAAAATTATAATCTTGACCTAGGAGGACGTGTCCCTAAATGGCGTTGTTTGGAAGACCACAATACACCCACAGTACGTAACCGCTGAATCGCACAGCTACAGAACTGCAGAAAATGCTATTAAAAAATGATTTTTTTTTAGTATAGCACAGTAGAAGACAAATATATAGAAATGGTTTATTTCACACGCCTCCACATATGTATAACACACTGCAAAATATTTTTTGTGGCCCTAAATGGCATTTTTTTGAAGACCACAACACACCCACAGTACGTAACTGCTGAATCGCACAGCTACAGAACTGCAGAAAATGCTATTCAAAAAATATTTTTTTTGTTTTTTTAGTATAGCACAGTAGAAGAAAACTATATATAAATTGTTTATTACACACACCTCCACATATGTATAACACACTGTAAAATATTTTTTGTGGCCCTAAATGGCGTTTTTTGGAAGATCACAATACACCCACAGTACGTAACCGCTGAATCGCACAGCTACAGAACTGCAGAAAATGCTATTCAAAAAAAATGTTTTTTTTTAGTATAGCACAGTAGAAGAAAACTATATATAAATTGTTTATTTCACACACCTCCACATATGTATAACACACTGCAAAATATTTTTTGTGGCCCTAAATGGCGTTTTTTGGAAGACCACAACACACCCACAGTACGTAACCGCTGAATCGCACAGCTACAGAACTGCAGAAAATGCTATTCAAAAAAAATGTTTTTTTTTACTATAGCACAGTAGAAGACAAATATATAGAAATGGTTTATTTCACACGCCTCCACATATGTATAACACACTGCAAAATATTTTTTGTGGCCCTAAATGGGTCTTTTTGCAAGCATACATTAAAGTGCAAATTTTTTTATTTTATTTTTTGCCCTAAACTGGTCTTTTTTTGCACGAGCAAAATAAAATGGAAATTTTTTTTTTTTTTTTTTTGCCCTTAATGGGTCTTTTGGAAAAGAGCACAATAAAGTGCCTTTTTTTTTGTCCTAAATGGATCTTTTTCCAAGAGCAGAATACACCCACAGTATGGAAACGGTGTATCTCTCAACGTAATATATGCAGTGCTGGTGCACTGAGCTTGCAGATAAAAGGTAGATTTTCTCTGACACTGGGCTCATAGCAGTGTAAAAAGACTGCACTGCAACACAAACAGGTAAACCTATGCAGATCGCTGAGTTATATCTCTGAATCTGGACTCCTATTCCTATATAATATATCTCTCTCCCTAAAAGCAAAAAACAGGAACCTGGCCCTACACTACACTGTCTCTCTACCTTTTCCCTCAGATTCCATTTTTAGGACAAACTCATGTATTTTTCTATCTCTCCCTAAAAGCAGCAGCAGCAGACAAGATCCTCTCCCTATCTATTCTGAAGCAGAGTGACGTGTGCTGTGTGCCTCTAGCTTATATAGAAGCTGGGTCACATGTTGCACTGACCAATCACAGCCATGCCATTAGTAGGCATGGCTATGGTGGCTTCTAAGGGCACACCAGCTAATCAAAAGGTGATTGGCTGGCCCCTGAAGCATTTCTAACTGCGTAATTAGATTGCCGAACCTGAACCCGAACCCGGACTTTTGCGCAAAGTCCGGGTTCGGGTTCGGGAAAAAGCTAAAGTTCGGTACGGACCCGAACTTTACAGTTCGGGTTTGCTCAACACTATTTGTAATGAATACCAAATCACATTCAAGGAAAATTTCAAAAGAAAATTTGTTACATGGGCTAGCACAAAGGGATTATTTAATACAAATAAAAACCAACAAACATTTCTTTCTTTAATAAGTATTCATTTTGTTTTTGCAAATTATTTATAGGCCACGTGTTGTTCAAGGGGTAACCTGGTAATGTATTAACGATAATTAAAATAAATTATGAAGCCATCCTGGCTATAATGAATTAACATAAGAATTTCATGTTGTCCATCCAGACAATGCTGGACGACTATTCCCCAACGACCAAAGCCAGGAAAGAACCTACCGGCTGAGGTACCCCCAACACCGAGGCCCTCTCAATCAAAGTTTGAAGACCCATATTAAATTTGTCTATTCCAACTGCAGATAAATCAACTAGATCACTCCTGAATAGCCCAGGCAAAAATCCTTCAAGTTCCATGTGGCGAAATTATAATAAAACAAAAAACATCAGCGCTAAAACCCAAAGCAGAGCTAGTCACAAATATGGTAGAGTAGGAAGGAAGGGGAAGGGGGGGAGGGAAATTTTAAAGGGATGATCAAAACGCCCAGTGCTGCATGGAACCTATGGCTGGAGCACAAACATGAATAAAATAAAACTAAAAACCAACGCTCAATGGACAAAGATCAAATAATGAAAAATCTATTGATGAAAATGCCTTTTAATATAAGTTCATAAGGCAAAAATAATGACAAGTTCAATAGTTCATACACAGTGACATATAAAACCAGGGAGAGGTCAATAATAGTAATCATAGAACCTGACATCCATGGAGGTAGGAGCTGAATCCAGGCTGCAATATGTCGCTATCCCCAGCACTTAGCGCGGCCTGTCGGATTGGATTCCCTAATTGCCTTTATTTCACCAAAGGCTATCCGCCTTCCCTACCGCACCATACATCTCTGGGAAGTCCTCCCTCTTGCTGGACCACTGCCCATTGGCTCATTCGAGCCCCAGCGAGTCAGACGGCCGAGCCCTCTCTTCACCATACTCTGCAGCCTGGATTCAGCTCCTACCTCCATGGATGTCAGGTTCTATGATTACTATTATTGACCTCTCCCTGGTTTTATATGTCACTGTGTATGAACTATTGAACTTGTCATTATTTTTGCCTTATGAACTTATATTAAAAGGCATTTTTATCAATTGATTTTTCATTATTTGATCTTTGTCCATTGAGCGCTGGTTTTTAGTTTTATTTTGGCGAAATTCTAAACCATCCAAAGATAGAAGAAAATTATGGATAGTTCTATTCAAACGTCTCCTAATTGTATCTACATAAAATAGATTACTGGAAGGAGACCAAAGGAGCCGAGGGACCATTTCGGAGAAGGCCAAAACTGATAATGGGAACAACAGCTTAATGGCAGGAAAATCCTTTTTTAATTCACATAGCAGCTCCCACGTTTTAATTTTCCCAATGTAATTTCCTCTGACATGAATAATTATTACCTGAGGGGAAGGCAAAATGCTGGACAAAAACATTAGGTGGTCCCTAAGATTATGTTATCTAAGGCCCCTAATGCCTGACCATAAAATTAAAAAGTTATTAACGTCCAGACCTAGATTTCGTGAGTCAATCCTGGATTCTGCCTGTTTCCCAGCTCAGAAGACATAGGAATGGCCTGCTATCCAGATAGTACTCTTGGATGAATCTGAAAGAAAAATCAAACAATTAACAATTCAGGGCGGAAATATATCTTGTATCTACTACTTTCCCAGCGACCCACTCTCTTTTGAACATCTGAAGAGAGACCTTAAGAATTAGCTGTAGTAGCAGCCCCAATTCTAAAGGAGTGTGATGAAGAGAGCACAGCTGAGAACTGATATCTAGTCAAAGGAGAGAAGTCCTGATGGAGAAAGAATGAACCTACAAAAATTGGCCTGACCGAAATGTATTCAGATACAGGCCATACTAAAGGATTGGGGGATTTTCCCAGAGAGATCCACTGACCATTACCCAGTGAAAAGGTTTTTGATCGGCAGATAAATATCTTCACACAATCCGCTTCCAGCGAAACATGAGAAAATAGTAGAAAAGAAGAAGATCTGTTAGGGGCAGTAAATTCCCCCAAACAAAGAGCTCCAAAGAATGCAACCGTAAAAGCCGCTTTAAACAGTAAAAACTCATGTTGTGAAAAACAAACTAATTCCAAACGCGAGAGTAGTTTATTCAGTAATTTAACCGATATCGGACGTCTTAAATCCTACGAAGGGAGTGCTCTCCTGAATCCTTTGAGGATCTGGGTAACTTGAAGGAAGGAAGTTAAGGCTGGCAATCCTGCCCATTTAAGGAAGAATGACACCCCCACTAACACCCTGCTCACTGAGGCGGGACTAAGATTTGCTTTTAATAGAAAAGACACAAATGCTAACGAGGTATAGGCATTTGCTTTCATAGTATCTAACATCATGTTGGAGCAGAAATAACACCATCTGGTCCAGGCCAGACTATAAGCGTGCCATGTCTTTTGTGATACCGAATTCCTGAAATAAGTAGATATCAATCCCAGATCAAGCCCCAGAGGAAATCTGGGCAAGGTGTGCTGTACGTAAAAATCCCCATAGGCGACGCTTTAAAAATTATTGCTGGTTACATTTTTTGAGTTACAGAGGAGGTCTAGGGCTAGAATTATTGCTCTCGCTCTAACGTTCGCGGTGACACCTCACATGTGTGGTTTGAACACCGTTTTCATATGTGGGTGGTACTTACGTATGTGTTCGCTTCTGCATGCGAGCACACGGGGACAGGGGCACTGTAAAAAAAAATGTGTTTTTTTTTATTGTTAATTTTACTTATTTTTTTTATTTTGACACTTTAAAAAAAATAAAAAAATTGATCACTTTTATGTAAACATCCCTTGTAATAGGAATATGACATGACAGGTCCTCTTTACAGTGAGATATGGGCTCAAGAAGACCCCACATCTCACCACTAGGCTGGGAAGCCTAAAAAAATAAAATAAATAAACGATCACTGATTCAAAGCCGAAGCGGCGCCATTTGACCCTCCTTCAGGCAGCGCATAAGCCACTCTTCACCTCCGGAACTTTTGGCTCTCTCAATGAGGCGGCGGAGAAGGCTTTCTCTTCTGTCAGGTGAGCGGCGCTTCATCTCGTCAGAGTCCCGGTCCTGTCTTGAAGGGAGTGGGTCTGCGGGTAACGGCCGGACTTTCTCCTTATATGTTCTCCGGATTTGCGGGCTTTGGCAACCCGCCAATTCTGTCCAATCCTCAGCCTGTTGCTGCGCAGGTATCTGCCGCAGTAACCAATGACAACCTGTCAAAATATTGAATAGAAATCAGCATCCCCCTTTGAGCTTTCCCATTTTTGGTCCCGCATACTGCATGAACCTTTCAATTGATTCGATGATTTATGTCAGCACAGCTTAATCTCATTTACTAAACCAAGTGAAAATTCTCCTGCAATGTAGACATGCTCCACTCATTTAATAAATAAACCCAACTATACCAATTTTGTTTATGCAGATGCAATCAAACCCTATATAATATTATATGCAATCCAATTGGGAGCTCTTCCCTTTACAGAGTTAAAAATTTATGTTTTATTTAAAAAAAAAAAAAAAAAAAGATTTCCAACATTCATCACCGTTACATCTAAAGATCACAATAAAAAAAGAATGTGTGAGTGTACATAGATAACATAAATGTTAAGACTGATTTTCTAAAGGAGTTTAGTATCTTCACTCAATAATTTGTGTGAAAATTTACTTTTTTATTCAGTCATGTCAAAAGCAAATTCCTGTATTTTTGATTCTGCGGCACCTGATAAAATAATTGAAAATAAACTTCACTCAATTTAGCCTCAAATTATACACCTAAAGCTAGCCCGTATTGCTGTGTTTTCCTGGTGTGTTACACTAACAGGCATTTGCAGCACTTACAGCGGGCGTGGTGTGTCAGTTGCTGTGAGACCTTTGGAGTGAGAGGACGTGCCTGTAGGGAGCTCCTGGAGCTCCAGGAGGAGGGGGTGTGATGGCCTCCTCCAGCCCAGGAACGGGGCAGATTTCCCGGCCTGATGCTGCTGCCTCCTCCCTGGGGATTAAGGACCTATCCAGGGAGGAGATGCTCTTTTTATGGACCCAAGGGGAACTAATGGACTGGACCTTGCCCCAGCCTGGGGAGGGTCCGGCAAAATTACAGAGGAGGATCGTGAGGGTCAAGGACCTAATCCAGAAGGCCAGTCGGGCCTTCTGTGGGAAGATGGCAGTCCTAACGGACCTAAGGAACAGGAGAGACCAGGCCAGCAGTTTCAGAAGAGGCGAGTATGCCGAGGCCATTGGCCTTTTAAAGGGCCAGAGCGGTGACCTGTGGACCCTGCTTGGTGGGCTATGTGAGAGAGGCCGAGGGGAGACAGATTTCCTCCTAGAAGTGAGGACTGAACTCCGGAGAGCGAGTAAGGAGGGCTCCCAGGCTGCCAGACGTAGCAGCCAGAAAAACCTGCAGGACCATCTGCAGCCTAAAGAGCCTGTGGAGGTGGTAAGTCCCGGTGACGGTGAAGGACCTCCCCCCTCCCTGGGAAGTGCGGTCCCTGTGGTCTTGGCTGTGGAGGGTCCCCGGGTCCATGCTGTGTTGCGGCCAGGAAAAACTGCCAGCACGCAGGCAGACCCGGGTAGGGTACCCCATGATGCAGCCAGGAAAGGCCAGGATGGGAGCACTGCGGGAGCGGGAAAGTTGGGGGGAGTTGCGGTGGTGGTCCTAACGCCACTCCTGGGGACTAGGTCAGAGGCAGGGAGGAAGGATACGGCCAGGCAAGATGGCGGGACCCCCAGGACCCCTGTGAATCCCACATGTGGCATAAAAACTGCGCGTGTTGTGGAGGAGGGAGAGGGGTCCGCCATGCAGACAGAGACTGCCATGGAAATCATTACTACAAAGGCTGCAGAAGAGACTGTGAAGGCAGAAGCAGCAAAGACTACAAGTGTGCCGGTGTTTGGGGGTGAAAAGACTAGTGGTGGTGGGGTGGTGGTTGCAGTGGGTGTGGGGGAGGTTGTTGGTGAGGGTGGGGGGGCGCCATTTTCTGGTGAAGGTGGAGGAGGACTGGATGCTGCAAACAGCTCACAAACAATGGACGCTATGGCGCCGGGATGTGCGGCCTCCACTGCTGACAGTGGGGGCGTGGCCAGTGGACGGAGCCTGGGCGGGCTGGGGGGCCAGGGGGAGGATCTGGGGCGGGATTCTGGGCGGCAAGAGGAAGTGGGAGGGGCTAGCGGCGTCCATGCGGCCACTTCCGGTTTTCCTGGTCGACCTGACCCGGAAGTGGGCGGGGGGGTTGACCAGGAAGTAAGTCCTGAACCGGAAGTGGTCGGGGACTTCCGGTCTGCGGCTGCTGATGGCCCTGAAGGAGATGGGATGGAGGTATGTGGGGAAGGGAAAATGTGTGGGGATATTATGGCATTGGATTCCACAGGGGACCCGAGCCCAGCCCAGAGGGTGGGCAGGTGGAGCGAGGCCGAGGCTGGGGAACTTCTTGGGGATCACCCAGCCTTGGCCTTTATCAGAGATATGGAGTCTCAGGGGGGACAGTCAAAGGGGAAGGAGCAGCCACGGCTGCTGAGCAGGGGGAGGAGCCATCTGGGGCTCATGCCTGCAGCTCCAGTGGGCCCCCAGTGGTAGACCCTCCTCCTAGTGTTAGGAGGAGGGATGTTGTGGGTGTGGCTTGCTCCGGGTGGGCGGTGTATGGGAGGGACCCCCCCGGCAGGATTAGGCCGGGGGGGTTCCCCCGGTTGGTGTGTCAGCCATGGGTGCTGGGGTGCCCTCCGAGGGTGCCCCTGGTGATGCGGCGGAGGGCACTACTGGCGCTCAGGCTGGGGGTATTTTGGGGCAGGCCCAGGAGGCAGAGCTGCTTGAGGCGCTTAGGGAGACCAGGTTTTTTGCCCGGGTGGCAGGGACCAGCGTCCCTTTGGCCCCCCTGTACAGCCAGTTTGGCACCCAAAACTTCCGGGTTCCCCCCGCAGACTAGCTCCAGGGGGTGAACCCGTGGTCAAGGGGTACAGGGGGTCCGGAGAGGCGCAGGCGCAATGTCATGCAGCTGCGGTGGGAGGGACCTGGACAGTGCCCCAGCAGGGGGCAGGTAGTGGATCTTCTGCTGAAGGGGGCCAACTTCAAGGTAGCCGACCTCTTCGCAGTGATCCATCCCACGGGCACCAAGGAGTTTGATGTCAGTTTTTCCTCCTTGGTGCTAATGGAGCTCTTTCTCACCGTCTATGAGCTCCTGAAGAGGTCGGAGCCTTGGAAGTTCTTTAGGGTGGTCCCCCTGTCCAGGCAGGAAGATATAAAGTCCCTGACCATTTTGGTCAGGAACGAATCCCTCCCACCTGAGGACATTGCCACCTGGTTGGGGAGGTATGGGCAGCTGCAGTCTCCCTTCCGCAAAAACCTGGATGAGCGCGGGGTCTGGACCGGGGCGTGGCTGGCCAGGATCCGTCTCAAGCGCCAGGGGACCAGTGTGACCCATGTCCCTGGTAGCGCGTTTATTGGAAGAGATAGGATCCTGGTCTTTTACCCCGGTCAGCCCCGTCGCTGCTTCAAGTGTGGGAGTCTCACCCATTTGAGTGCGGATTGCACAACGCCCCGGTGCGTCAGGTGCAACAGGCCTGGGCACTCCTCAGAGACTTGCAGACTAATTGTCTGCAACCTCTGTGGGGTGTCCGGCCACCCATTCAGCCGCTGCCCCAAGGCTTTTCGGGGGCGTGAGGCTGATGGGGATGGGCCAGGCCCAGATGATGCACCGGAGGGGGTGGGTCTCCCACCCTCTCCCACCCCAAGCGCCTCAAGCGGGTGCGGGGGCCGGGTGCGCCAGTGCCGGGCCCAGTGGGGGTGAGGGGTCGGGGGCCCTCTGCTGAGGGCCGTCCCCCTCCGTCTCTTTCTTCTACGCCTCCTCCTCCTTCTGCCCCCTCTCTTTCCCCCCCTCCCTCCCTTCCTTCCCCCCTCCTTTTCCCCCTCCTCCCCCCCTTTCCCCCCTCCTTTCCCCCCTTCCCCTATTCTCCCTCTCCCCTCCCCCCTTCCCCCTATTCTCCCTCTCCCCTCCCCTCTCCCTCTTCGCCTCCGTCCCCTTCCCGTCCCATCCTGGATCCCCTTTTGTGTTTCCAGGATTCAGGGGGGGAGGGTATGGAGGTGGCTGAGTCGTCAAAGGGCTTGCACAAGAGGCCCAAGGATGCCTCTAGCGGGCACTCTGACGACAATGTGGGCGGCCAGACCCAGGAGGGCTGGCTGCAAAAGAAAGTTAAGAAAAAAGTAAAAAAGAAGGGTCCTGGGCAGGTTGGGGTTTCTGTACCCTGGGTTGTCCCTATTAGGGACCCTAGGGGGCCCCCCCAGTGATCCTGGGAAATATGTATGGGGTCCTCTCCGATTCGGAGGAGGACCCTGGGGTGTAGGCAAAAATGCAGGGGAGAATGCAGGCCAAAATCACTAAGGATGGCGGTACCCTCTCCAATACGCATTGCGACCATTAATGTCGCAAGTGTGTGTTCTGTGGCGGCTCATTTCATGGCCTTCGATTTTCTCAGCCGAGTTGAAGCTGACATTTTGTTTTTGCAAGAGACCTGGCTGGCATCGGTGGCAGAGATGCATCTAGCAAAGAGGGAGTGGAGGTGCGGGCCCTCCCTCTGGTCTCTTGCGGCCGAGCCCTGCAGTGGAGTTGCAGTCCTTTTTAAGACTGGTCCGGTGGCTTGTCGACGAGTGATTGAGGTAGAGGTCGGTAGGTGCCTGGTAGTGGACGCCGTCGTGGGGGGGCAATTCCTTAGGCTGATAAACTTCTATGGCCCTCAGACCAGGACGTCCCAGCTGGTGGTCTTTGGTGGTGACTACAACATGGTCACCAGATCAAAGGATCAGGCAGGCGCCTCAGGCCCCCTGGGATATGATAGCATTTTCTTGAATAGTATAGTAAGGGAAGCTGGGTTGGTGGATGCGCATGTTCAGCGCCTCCCCAACCACACTGGGTTCACCTATGCCCGAGGTAGTAGTAGGTGTAGGTTAGATAGTTTTTTTTAAGGGGGGACTCTGCCTTTGCAGCACCAGTGTTGCAGGCAATAGAGTTCTCCGATCACTGTATGGTTTCTGTGACCCTGAATATGGCCGGCACTCCTCAGAAGGGTCGAGGTCTCTGGCGTCTTAATGGATCGCTGCTCGAGGACCTCGAGGTTAGGAAGGCCTATGAGATCTTCCTTGCGGATCAGGCCTCACTCCTTGAGAGCGGCTGCTCCCGCCAGGAATGGTGGGAAGTGGTGAAGAAGAGGTCGGAGGGCTTTTTCCGCAGGATCTCTAGGTACCGGGCGACATCCAAGTACCTGGCCTACCAGAAGTTGCGCAGGCAGTTAGACCGCCTGGTTTCAGCTGGGGGCCCTCAGGAACAGATATCTGATCTGAAGCTTCAGATGAAGGGGTGTCAGTATGACCGTCTTGCCTCCCTGGTCCTTGAAAGGGATTACGGGAAGTTTTCCTCCCCGGATCCCTACAGGAGCTGTGGTGAGGCGGTGAGTTCGAAGGTCATACATGGCTTGAAGGATGCCTCGGGGTCCCTGGTCCGGTCCAGACCGGGTATCCTGAGCATCATCAAAGACCATTTTTCAGACCTCCTTCGAAGGAAGCCTTTGGATATGGAGAAAGCCAGGGCGTTTCTTGATGAGACCCCGCTTCGTGCGGGGCCTGATCTCCCGGACTCTCTGATAGCGGAAATCTCGGTTGCAGAAATCGAGCAGGCCATCGACTTTTTGTCCTTAAAAAAGTCGCCGGGGCCCGATGGGCTTACGGCTGAATTTTATAAAACCTTTAAGAGTCTTTTAGCTCCTCACTTGAGGGAGGTTTTCAATGAGTGTTTGGCCAACGGCCTGCTCCCTCCCTCAATGAGAAGGTCAGCCTTGATTCTGCTGTCAAAGGGGAAAGATCCGACTGTGATTGAGAACTGGCGCCCGATCGCCCTTCTCACTACAGATAGGAAGTTGTTGGCGAAAATACTCTTTTTGCGTATGTCAGCAGTCGCTGACAAGATGCTGTCTGTCTCCCAGCACTGCGCAATTCCTGGCCGGAGCACCTTTAGTGCCGTCCTGAGCGTCCGGGAGGCCGTGGAAAGGTGCAGGGCAACGGGGGATGGGCGGTATCTGCTGGCATTAGACCAGGCCAAGGCTTTTGACCGGGTGAACCATGAGTACCTCTGGCTTCTTCTGAGAAAGTACGGTTTGCCTGAGCAATTTGTGAATTGGCTGAAAGTATTGTAAAGGGGGGCGGTGAGCTTCCCTCTTGTCAATGGTTGGGTGGGTCCTGCCTTTGCTGTGGACTCTGGGGTCAGGCAGGGTTGCCCGTTGAGCCCCCTTTTCTACGTCTTTGCCGTCGATCCCTTTGTGAGAAGGTTCGACTGTGAACGTTTGAGGGGGGTTCCGGTGGAGCCTTGCATTGGTCCGGATCCGGCAGTGAGGGTGGTGGCCTACACGGACGATGTTTCGGTGGTGGTGTCCAGCCGCGAGGAGGCCCTCTTTGTGGAGAAACGCAGATTGGGAGCTACTCCGAGGCATCTGGTTCATTGGTCATTTGGGGCAAGAGCGAAGTTCTCTGGTTGGGGAAGGAAGGCGAGCAGTTCGCTCTTCCGGACGTATTTCCTCAGCCCCAGCCAGAAGTTAAAATCCTTGGCATCCTATTTGGCCCGGGTGATTACCCCAAGCTAAATTGGGAGCGCAGACTGGTCGGTGCATCTCGGAAGGTGAATGCCTGGAGGGGCTGGAAGCTGTCATTGAGGAAAAGGGTAAGCCTGGTCAAAACATACCTATTGCCAGAATTCCTCTATGTCAGCTACGTTTGTCTTTTGCCTGCATCTCTCTATGCCCGGATTTCTGGCCTGTTTTTCCTGCTGTTGTGGGGAAACAGGCTAAATCTGATCAAGAGGGAAGTCACGTACCGACAGAGGAGGCACGGTGGGTTGGATATGATCAATCCGGTGGTGTTTTTCATCACCTTATTTGTGAAGTTCAACCTGCAGTCCATCTTTGTGGACCTGCCTACTCTGTGGGAGCGCTCATGCAAGAACTGGTTCTTGCTGTTCCTGAGTAGGTGGGAGGATGGGGGTCGGCCCGGTGATCTTCGCAGATCACACGGGTATCTCCCGTCCTATGTCCCCCAAGCTTTAAAGGTACTGAGGCAGTGGCGGATAACTGCCCTTGAGGTGGGCTCTTTGGGTCGGCGTGAGCTGTACTCAAGAGTCATGGCCTCGGACATTTTGAAGCCCCTGTCTTTAAGGGATTGTCCGGAGAGAGTCCTTGAGAAGGGACTAGCCCTTCTGAATTCCCCAAGAATCCCAAGCAATTTTTGGGATCTTGCGTGGAGGGCCTTCCACGGACGCCTCTATGTCCGTGGAAACCTAAAGTACAGGAACCTAGGGGACAGAGGTTGTCCTCGTGCAGAATGTGGGGGGGCATTGGAGACCATGGACCATTTTTTGGTCGAATGCCCCTTCAACATTGAGGTTCTCGAGGGGGCAGGGGAAGCCATCGGTTATCCCCGACTCTCGTCCTTGACTTACTCTGAGGTGGTGTACGGCGACTTCAGGGTTCACAGAGGGTTTGAGCTATCGTCACTTTATTTAGCTAGTTTAGTGGCTCTCTATTACACATGGCACGCTCAGTGTTTGGTGTCCACTAGGGACAAAGTCCTGTCCACGCATGAGGTGGTGGGTGATATCTTCCGGGAGTTGGTGAAGGTGAGGAGTCTTGAGAGGGAGAGGGTTGGAACCAATAGGAGTGCCCGGCTTTGGAGGGGTTTCTCCTTCCGGCCTCCTTGAGGCTCTGGGCCTTTTTCCTTTTGGGGGGTGGCTCTTTCTGTCCTTTTCACCCCCCTTAGATTTTGAGTTTCTTTTTTATCAGTAGGGCTTGCAGGCATTCTAGACCTCATTTGCGTTCTCGCCTGTAAGTAGCCGATGGGTGGTTGGTGTTAGTGTTAGGTTTGGTGTTAGTGTTAGGTTTGATGTGTGTTAGTATTAGGATTTTTGTAGGATTAGTGGGTGATGTGTTTTCTTCTTGTATTTTAGGATTTCAGATATGTGTATAATGTGAGACCCACGTGTGGGTGGTCGGTCAATGGGTAAGGGTGGTGGTGGTGAGTTTTTGTAAATATGTGTTAGTTTGATGTGTTAGGGTTTCTTTAATGTATATGTTATTTCTTTTTGTATATACTATAAATATCGGCAGTAGTTTTCAAAATAAACAAAAATTTACAGCGGGCGTAGTGTGCTTCCTGCTAAATATACACCTGAAGCTAGCGCTTATTGCTGTGTTTTCCTGGTGTGTTACACTAACAGGCATTTGCAGCACTTACAGCGGGCGTAGTGTGCCTCCTGCACATTATACACCTGAAGCTAGCCCGTATTGCTGTGTTTTCCTGGTGTGTTACACTAACAGGCATTTGCAGCACTTACAGCGGGCGTAGTGTGCTTCCTGCTAAATATACACCTGAAGCTAGCCCTTATTGCTGTGTTTTCCTGGTGTGTTACACTAACAGGCATTTGCAGCACTTACAGCGGGCGTAGTGTGCTTCCTGCTAAATATACACCTGAAGCTAGCCCTTATTGCTGTGTTTTTCTGGTGTGTTACACTAACAGGGATTTGCGGCACTTACAGCGGGCGTATTGTGCTTCCTGCTAAATATACACCTGAAGCTAGCCCGTACTGCTGTGTTTTCCTGGTGTGTTACACTAACAGGCATTTGCAGCACTTACAGCGGGCATAGTGTGCCTCCAGCACATTATACACCTGAAGCTAGCCCGTATTGCTGTGTTTTCCTGGTGTGTTACACTAACAGGCATTTGCAGCACTTACAGCGGGCATAGTGTGCTTCCTGCTAAATATACACCTGAAGCTAGCCCGTATTGCTGTGTTTTCCTGGTGTGTTACACTAACAGGCATTTGCAGCACTTACAGCGGGCGTAGTGTGCTTCCTGCTAAATATACACCTGAAGCTAGCCCTTATTGCTGTGTTTTTCTGGTGTGTTACACTAACAGGGATTTGCGGCACTTACAGCGGGCGTAGTGTGCTTCCTGCTAAATATACACCTGAAGCTAGCCCGTACTGCTGTGTTTTCCTGGTGTGTTACACTAACAGGCATTTGCAGCACTTACAGCGGGCGTAGTGTGCTTCCTGCTAAATATACACCTGAAGCTAGCCCTTATTGCTGTTTTTTTCCTGTTCTGTAACACAGGCAGTCATCTGCAGCACTTACAGCGGCCGTTGTGTGCTTCCTGCAAAATATGCACCTGAAGCTACCCCTTATTGCTGGTTTTCCCATCATCCTGCAGGCCATTAGAATGTCTGGAAGGCAAACAAGGAGAGGCAGACAGTCAGGAGCCAATAAAAGAGGGCAAACAGGCTCTGTGTCTAGAGACAACAGTGCTGGTCGTGGACGCGGTGCATCGTCATCAGCACGTGGCCATGGGACACGCTTGTCCTTCTTTTTGGCAGCTGGACGTGTTGAGCCGCATCATGCCGAAGACTTGGTAGAGTGGAAGACCAAGCCCTCCTCATCCTCCTCATCCTCTCTCACCCAGGCTCAGGGTACTGGCAAAGCAGCTGCCAAAGCGTCCTCTTCCCTGGTATCAATGTCATCATCAGTCACTCCTTCCCTAGACCCACCATGTCCTCCTGAGGAGTCCCCCGAACTGTTTGAGCACAGTGTTGGGTACATGCTCCAGGAGGATGCCCAGCGTTTCGAAGGGTCTGATGATGATACCCAGCTAGAGGAAGGCAGTAGCGTGAGAGCAGAGAGAGGGGATGCTCAGAAAGGACATCAATCTGGCAGTCATGTTCCAGCAGCTGCAGCATACTGCCAGATTGGCTCCAGTGATGAGGAGGGAGGGGATGATGAGGTCACTGACTCCCCGTGGGTGCCTAATAGGAGAGAGGAGGAGGAGGAGGATGAGGAGGAGGCACATCTCCAATGAGGCAGGATGCCCTCCGGGGGCCAGCGTAAGGGCAGCACACCGACTGAATTACACTGCAGAGCTCCGCCTGTGCAGGGCACTGCCTCTGCCCGTTATTCAAAAAGTTCTTTGGTGTGGGCCTTTTTTGAGTCGAGTGCATCAGATCGCACAGCTGCTGTTTGCAACATATGTCTCAAACGTATATCGCGTGGCCAAAACATCAGCCGCTTGGGCACCACATGCTTGACCAGACATATGTTGACCTGCCATGCAGCTCGTTGGCAAGCCTACCTTAAAGACCCACACCAAAGAACAAAGCGGACCTCTCCTTGCACCGCATCAGCTGGAATCTCCAACCCCACTATACCTTCAGTCCTCTCTGAAACCTGCACTGAGAGGAATGAAGGTGTAGAATTAGGTGTGTCACAGCCAAGTACTTGCGGGCACTCTGCTAGCAGTACACCGACGCCCGATTCTAGCAGGCAAATTTCCCTGCCCCAGCTGCTGGACCGTCGAAAGAAGTTCACTCCCAGCCATCCACATGCCCAGCGGTTGAATGCTAGCTTGGCTAAATTGCTAGCGCTTCAACTGCTGCCTTTTCAGTTGGTAGACTCGGCCCCCTTCCGTGAGTTTGTGCAATGTGCGGTTCCTCAGTGGCAGGTTCCCAAACGCCACTTTTTCTCACGGAAGGCGATTCCGGCTCTCTACCGGCATGTGGAAGGCAATGTCCATGCCTCGCTGGACAGGGCGGTCAGCGGTAAGGTGCATATTACCGCTGACTCATGGTCCAGCAGGCATGGACAGGGACGTTACCTTTCTTTTACGGCCCATTGGGTCACTCTTTTGGCAGCTGGGAAGGATGCAGGACAAGTTGCAGTAGTGTTGGAGGTTGTTCCGCCGCCACGCCTCCAAAATGCTACTACTGGTTGTGACACACCTCTCTCCTCCACCCCCTCCTCTACGCAGGCAAAAATATGCCATGCCGTGCTTGCGCTGGTGTGTTTGGGGGACAGGAGCCACACTGGGGCAGAGGTTCTGTCTGCTCTGCAGGGGCAGGCCGAGAGGTGGTTGTTGCCACGCCAGCTTAAGCCAGGAATGGTGGTTTGCGACAATGGCACCAACCTCCTCTCCGCCCTCTGACAGGGACAACTGACCCATGTGCCCTGTGTGGCTCACGTCCTTAACCTGGTGGTGCAGCGGTTCTTGGACAGGTACCCGGGCTTACAGGATGTCCTGAGGCAGGCCAGGAAAGTCTGTGTGCATTTCTGCAGATCTTATAATGCCAGTGCTCGCCTGGCTGAGCTGCAAAAGGAGTTGAACCTGCCCAAGAACCGCCTTATATGTGACATGCCCACCAGGTGGAACTCAACGTTGGCCATGCTGCAGCGGCTTCACACGCAGCAGAGGTCCATCAATGAGTACCTGTGCGACTACGGCACCAGGACAGGATCAGGGGAGCTCTGTTTTTTTTCACCACGCTAGTGGGGCATGATCAGGGATGCATGCACTGTCCTGGCACCATTTGAGGAGGTTACGAGGATGGTGAGCAGTGACAGTGCATGCATCAGTGACACTGTACCTCTTGTCCACCTGTTGGAGCACACGCTGCGTGGAATAATGGACAGGGCACTTGAGGCAGAACAGAGGCAGGAAGAGTAGGACTTCCTTGCCTCTCAAGGCCCCCTTTACCCAGACAGTGTTCCTTCTGTCCCACCCATCGCACAGGAAGAGGAGGAGGAGGAGGAGGAGGAGGAGGATTGTGTCAGCATGGAGGTGGAGCCTGGCATTCAGCAGCATCAACAGCAGCAGTCTTTTAGGGATGATTTACAGTCCCAAGAAACCCGTGGACTTGTACGTGGCTGGGAGGAGGTGGCTGCGGATCATGTCGTCCTTAGTGACCCAGAGGACTCCGGACCTAATGCCTCAGCTAACCTAAGCTGCAAGGCCTCCCTGATCCTGCAAAGTCTGCGGAAGGATCCTCGTATTCTTCAGATCAAGGAGAGGGACCATCAGTGGCGGCCCGTCCATAGGGGGCGCCCGGGCGCCGCCCCCCCTCCTGTGGTCACCAAAAAAAAAAAAAAAAAACGGGCCCTTTAAGATTTTTTTTTTTTTTTATGTCTTTTTTTTTACACATGGCGGCGCGACCATAGTGGGCGCAGAAGCACCGCTACCGCTCGCTTTGGCGCCCGGCCGTCACTCACCACAACAATACATAGGTTCATGCATTGTATGAACCTATGTATTGCTGCCGCCCACTATTCAGATGGCCGGCCCCTTGAGCGCCGGTCATCTGAGTCACAGCGTCTGATTGGCCTTTAGAAGTGCCTATCAGAGCCAGCAGGCTCTGATAGGCTTCCCGACTACAGCCTGAGGGCTGTAATCGGCTTCTACATACCTAATGAGAGGACGCACAGGGGTGCGTTCCCTGGCCAATCAGGTTCACCGGGTCTGGTTACCGGTAACCTGATTGGCTGAAGTGACATCGAGGGCGGGAGAAGATATCGAGGACGGAAGAAGGATGGCGCTGACTCGAGGAAGGTAAGTGCAGGGCTGGGGGGAAGAAACTGGCTGTATTATGAGGTCAAACTGGCTGCATTATGGGGGAGAAACTGGCTGAATTATGGGGTAGAAACTGGCTGCATATTGGGGATAAACTGGCTGTATATTGGGGTAGAAACTGGCTGCATATGGGGTAGAAACTGGCTGCATATAGGGGAGAAACTGGCTGCATATTGGGGGAGAAACTGTCTGCATATGGGGGAGAAACTGGCTGTATATTGGGGTAGAAACTGGCTGCATATAGGGGAGAAACTGGCTGCATTATGGGGGAGAAACTGGCTGTATATTGGGGGAGAAACTGGCTGCATATAGGGGAGAAACTGGCTGCATTATAGGGGAGAAACTGGCTGCATATGGGGGAGAAACTGGCTGCATTATGGGGGAGAAACTGGCTGTATATTGGGGGAGAAACTGGCTGCATTATGGGGGAGAAACTGGCTGCATTATGGGGGAGAAACTGGCTGCATTATGGGGGAGAAACTGGCTGTATATTGGGGGAGAAACTGGCTGCATTATGGGGGAGAAACTGGCTGTATATTGGGGGAGAAACTGGCTGTATTATGGGGGAGAAACTGGCTGTATATGGGGGGAGAAACTGGCTGCATTATGGGGGAGAAACTGGCTGTATATTGGGGGAGAAACTGGCTGCATTATGGGGGAGAAACTGGCTGCATTATGGGGGAGAAACTGGCTGTATTATGGGGGAGAAACTGGCTGTATATTGGGGGAGAAACTGGCTGCATTATGGGGGAGAAACTGGCTGTATATTGGGGGAGAAACTGGCTGCATTATGGGGGAGAAACGGGCTGTATTATGGGGGAGAAACTGGCTGTATTATGGGGGAGAAACTGGCTGCATATAGGGGAGAAACTGGCTGCATATAGGGGAGAAACTGGCTGCATATAGGGGACAAACTGGCTGCATATAGGGGAGAAACTGGCTGCATTTGGGGGAGAAACTGGCTGTATTATGGGGGACAAACTGGCTGTATTATGAGGACAAACTGGCTGCATTATGGGGGAGAAACTGGCTGCATTATGGGGGGAAACTGGCTGCATTATGGGGGATTAACTGGCTGCATTATGGGGGATTAACTGGCTGCATTATGGGGGAGAAACTAGCTGCATTATGGGGGAGAAACTGGCTGCATTATGGGGGAGAAACTGGCTGCATTACGGGGGAGAAACTGGCTGCATATGGGGGGGAAACTGGCTGCATTTGGGGACAAACTAGTGGCGTTTGGGCACAGTGGCTGCGTTTAATGGGCACAGTGGCGGCAATTGATGTTTTTTTTTTTTTCAGTTTTTTTGCGCCCCCCCCAAAAAATTTGAGCACCAGCCGCCACTGGGGACCATTACTGGCTGGCCACTCTCCTTGATCCATGGTACAAGGCTAAGGTTGCGGACCTAATCTTACCGTCGCAGAGGGAGCAGAGTATGAGACAACTCTGGGAGGCCTTGCAGAAAGGTCTGTGCAACGCGTTCCCAGAGACTGGGAGGTTACAAACTCCTGGTCTGGGACAATGAGTTGCTGAGGCTTCGGTCAGTCAAAGAAGGAGCAGTGGGGAAGGTGGCCATCTGACCGATGCGTTCAGACAATTCTTTAGTCCGCAGCCCCAAGGTATGATCGGTTCCAGCAACCATCGCCAGCGTCTGATATACATGGTGCAGGAATACCTAGGGGCAAGGTCAGATTTGGACACCTTTCCCACCGAAAATCCTCTGGCTTACTGGGTCTTAAGGATGCATCACTGGCCAGAGCTTGCACAGTATGCAATTGAGCTACTGGCCTGTCCTGCATCCAGCGTTCTTTCGGAAAGCACATTCAGTGCTGCTGGAGGATTTGTCATGGATCACAGGGTGCGCCTGTCCACCGATTCGATTGATCGACTGACCTTCATAAAGATGAACCAGTCTTGGATCACCACCAGCTACCAAGCACCTGAAGCTGATATAACAGAATAATTTATTTTCAAATGTCACATCCCTTCAAGACTGATGCTGATGCTGACTGAGTGACTGTCCTGTTATGTTGACTGACTATCCTCCTCCTCCTCAATGATCCGATTCATGATGATATCTTGGAAAAAACATTTTTGTTTCTGGGTGCCACCACCAGTGGCTAAGGCCCAATTTTTCAGCCCCTGTTTAACAGGGGCATGTAATTACAATTTTTGATGCAATGCTTTGCAGCAGGTCTCATTCCTGCACTCCAACTAGAGTATCTGGGAGAGGTTGCAGTGTCGTGGCACCAGCACCAGTGGCTAAGGCCCAATTTTTCAGCCCCTGTTTAAGAGGGGCGTGTAATTACAATTTTTGATGCAATACTTTGCAACAGGGCTCATTACTGTGCTCTAAGTACAGTATATGTGAGGGGTTGCAGTGTTGTGGCACCAGTGGCTAAGGCCCAAATTTTCTGCCCCTGTTTAACAGGGGCGTGTAATTACAATTTTTGATGCAATACTTTGCAACAGGGCTCATTACTGTGCTCCAAGTACAGTATCTGTGAGGGGTTGCAGTGTTGTGGCACCAGTGGCTAAGGCCCAATTTTTCTGCCTCTGTTTAACAGGGGCGTGTAATTACAATTTTTGATGCAATACTTTGCAACAGGGCTCATTACTGTGCTCCAAGTACAGTATCTGTGAGGGGTTGCAGTGTTGTGGCACCAGTGGCTAAGGCCCAATTTTTCCGCCCCTGTTTAACAGGGGCGTGTAATTACAATTTTTGATGCAATACTTTGCAACAGGGCTCATTACTGTGCTCCAAGTACAGTATCTGTGAGGGGTTGCAGTGTTGTGGCTCCAGTGGCTAAGGCCCAATTTTTCTGCCCCTGTTTAACAGGGGCGTGTAATTACAATTTTTGATGCAATACTTTGCAACAGGGCTCATTACTGTGCTCCAAGTACAGTATCTGTGAGGGGTTGCAGTGTTGTGGCACCAGTGGCTAAGGCCCAATTTTTCAGCCCCTGTTCTACAGGGGCATGTAATTAAAATTCTTGATCTAATAATTCACAGCAGGGCCCATTCCTGCACCCACCAAGAGTAACTGTGAGGGCTTACAGTGTTGTGACAACACCACCACCACCACCACCATAGGCCCAATTTTTCAGCCCCTGTTCAACAGGGGCATGCAATTACAATTATTGATCTAATAATTCACAGCAGGGCTCATTCATGCGCCCACCAAGAGTAAATGTGAGGGCTTACAGTGTTGTGACAACACCACCACCACCAACACCACCAACACCACCACCAAAGGCCCAATTTTTCAGCCCCTGTTCAACAGGGGCATGCAATTACAATTCTTGATCTAATAATTCACAGCAGGGCCCATTCATGCACCCAGCAAGAGTAACTGTGAGGGCTTACAGTGTTGTGGCACCAGCACCACCATCAAAGGCCCAATTTTTCCTACCACTGTTCAACAATGGCATGTAATTACAATTCCTGATATAATAGTTGACAGCAAGGCGTTCCAGCGCCCACCAAGAGTAACTGTGAGTGCTTGCAGTGTTGTGCCAACACCAACACCTAAGGGGTCAATTTCTGCAGAGTATATACGGCAGGCCCATACTTTCAAACATCCAACTTACAAACGACTCCTACTTGCAAACGGAAGGAGACAACAGGAAGTGAGAGGAAATCTACCCCTAGGAAGGGAAATTCTCTCCTGTAAGAGTTAATATGGGAAAAAGGTGTCTCCTCTCTACTGATGCTTTATCACCAATCCTTGTTTCAATAAAAACCCCACTTTTCAAAAACAGTTGTCATTGGGATGGAAAGTGAGGTGAAATGTTCTGAACAGGGGCACAGACAGCAAAACAAATGTTACAGGGGTGATAACCCTTCCCTATGTTTTCCAAAAAGCTTAAAAATAGATTTTTTTGGCTGGAGATACACTTAAACAATGTACGTGTTCAAAATTACAAACAGATTCTACTTATGAACAAACCTACAGTCCCTGTCTTGTTTGCACCGCCTGTATACTGCTGTTCAGAGTATATAGGGCCTTTTTTATTTTGCGGGGTTCCCCTTAATATCCATACAAGACCCAAAGGGGCTGGTAATGGGCTGGGGTGAGGGGGGGGGCTGATGGGGTAGCCATGCCATTTTTCTCAAAGATTTTCATCCATATTACCGGGACCAGACATGACATTAAAGCCGCAAGCAGTTTTAACCACTTAAGCCCCGGACCAATACTGGCCATTATGACCAGGCCCCTTTTTGCGATTCGGCACTGCATCGCTTTAACTGACAATTGCGCGGTCGTGCAACGTGGCTCCCAAACAAAATTGGCGTCCTTTTTTTCCCACAAATAGAGCTTTCTTTTGGTGGTATTTGATCACCTCTGCGGTTTTTATTTTTTGCGCTATAAACAAAAATAGAGCGAAAATTTTGAAAAAAATGACATATTTTTTACTTTTTGCTATAATAAATATCCCCAAAAAATATATTAAAAAAAAAAAATTCCTCAGTTTCGGCCGATACGTATTCTTCTACATATCTTTGGTAAAAAAAAATTGCAATCGGCGTTCATTGATTGGTTTGCGCAAAAATTATAGCGTTTACAAAATAGGGGTTAGTTTTAAGGCATTTTTATAAAAAAAAATGTTTTACTAGTTATGGCGGCGATCAGCGATTTTTTTCGTGACTGCAACATTATGGCGGACACATCGGACACTTTTGACACATTTTTGGGACCATTGTCATTTTCACAGCGATCAGTGCAATAAAAATGCACTTGTTACTATGAAAATGACACTGGCAGTGAAGGGGTTAACCACTAGGGGCGCTGGAGGGGTTAAGTGTGCCTAGGGGCGTGTTACTAACTGAGGGGGGGCGTGGCTACGACTGACATGTCACCGATCTCCGCTCTGATTACACAGAGCGGAGATCGCTGACATTGTCAGTAGAGGAGCGGGGAGATGATGTGTTTACACACACATCTCCCTGCTCCGAGCCTCCGTGAGACGATCTCGGGGATCCCCGCGGCGATCGAGTCCGCGGGACCCGCGGTCCCACTCACGGGGAAGGCAGGGGGGTCGCGAGTGCGCCGCCGGCGGCGCGCGCGCGACCCCGACGTCGGCAGTTAAAGGGCCACGTACAGGTACGTGATTGTGCCTGTACTTGCCATTCTGCCGACGTATATCTCCGTGAAGGGGTCGGCAAGTGGTTAAATGGCTTTTTTTCCTTTAGAAATTTCATTTTGTGCAGGGACAGTTCTAAACACGGGAAACACATGCCACTTCACAGGCATACTTTAGACACCCCCCCCCCCCCCCCAGGTACGATATTTAAAGGATTATTTCACTTATTTTTTTTCACTTTATGCATCATTAAAATGACTGCTCCCGAAAAGCTGCCGTTTTTAAAACTTTTTTTTGCATTGTTACCTATTCCCTGGGGCAGAACCCGGGTCCCCAAACCCTTTTTAGGACAATAATATGCATATTAGCCATTATAATTAGCACTATAGATTTTGAACGTTTGCGTCCATTGTATTTAATAGGGTTCTAAAGTTCGCGTGAACTTTCCGTCCGTTCGCAGGTTCTGGTGCGAACCGAACCCGGGGGGTGTTCGGCTCATCCCTAGTCCTAATGAATATGGATACCAGCAGCAGACATCCATGATGATTTTTGCAATATGAACTAGCAGTCAGATAGGACTTTTTTAAGCTGCCTTTGGTTTCTCTTGGAATTAGGTAAGCGTTAGTGATGAGCCGAACACCCCCGGGTTCGGTTCGCACCAGAACCCGCGAACGGACCGAAAGTTCGTACGAACATTAGAACCCTATTAAATACAATGGATGCGAACGTTCGAATTCTAAAGTGCTAATTATAACAACTATTATGCATGTTATTGTCCTAAAAAGGGTTTGGGAACCCGGGTTCTGCACCAGGGGACATGTATCAATGCAAAAAGAAGTTTTAAAAACGGTCGTTTTTCGGGAGCAGTCATTTTAATGATGCATAAAGTGAAAAAAAAAAAGTCAAATATTCCTTTAAATATCGTACCTGGGGGGTGTCTAAAGTATGCCTGTGAAGTGCCACGTGTTTCCCGTGTTTAGAACTGTCCCTGCACAAAATGACACTTCTAAAGGAAAAAAAAGCCATTTAAAACTGCTTGCGGCTTTAATGTAATGTCTGGTCCCGGTAATATGGATGAAAATCTTTAAGAAAAATGGCATAGCTACCCCATGACCCCCCCCCTACCCCAGCCCATTACCAGCCCCTTTGGGTCTTGTATGGATATTAAGGGGAACCCCGCACATAAAATAAAAAAGGCCCTATATACTCTGAACAGCCGTATACAGGCGGTGCATACAAGACAGGGACTGTAGGTTTGTTCTTATGTAGAATGTGTTTGTAATTTTGAACAGGTACATTGTTGAAGTGTAGCTCCAGCCCAAAAATCTATTTTTAAACTTTTTGGAAAACATAGGTAAGGGTTATCACCCCTGTAACATTTGTTTTGCTGTCTGTGCCCCTGTTCAGAACATTTCACCTCACTTTCCGTCCCAATGACAACTGTTTTTGAAATGTGGTGTTTTTCTTGAAACAAGGATTGCTGATAAAGCATCAGTACAGAGGAGACACCTTTCTCCCATATTTATTCTTACAGGAGAGAATTTTCCTTCCTAGTGGTAGATTTCCTCTCACTTCCTGTTGTCTTCTTGCGTTTGCAAGTAGGAGTCGTTTGTAAGTTGGATGTTTGAAAGTAGGGACCTGCCGTATATACTCTGCAGAAATAGGCCCCTTAGTTGTTGGTGTTGGCACAACACTGTAAGCACTCACAGTTACTCTTGGTTGGTGCTGGAACGCCCTGCTGTCAACTATTATATCAGGAATTTTAATTACATATAATTGTTGAACAGTGGTAGTAAAAATTGGGCCTTTGATGGTGGTGCTGGTGCCACAACACTGTAAGCCCTGACAGTTACTCTTGGTGGGTGCAGCAATGGGCCCTGCTGTGAATTATTAGATCAAGAATTGTAATTGCATGCCCCTGTTGAACAGGGGCTGAAAAATTGGGCCTTAGGCACTGGTGGCACAACACTACAACCCCTCACAGATACTGTACTTGGAGCACAGCAATGAGCCCTGTTGCAAAGTATTGCTTCAAAAATTGTAAAGACACGCCCCTGTTAAACAGGGGCTGAAAAATTGGGCCTTAGGCACTGGTGGCACAACACTACAACCCCTCACAGATACTGTACTTGGAGCACAGCAATGAGCCCTGTTGCAAAGTATTGCTTCAAAAATTGTAATGACACGCCCCTGTTAAACAGGGGCTGAAAAATTGGGCCTTAGGCACTGGTGGCACAACACTACAACCCCTCACAGATACTGTACTTGGAGCACAGCAATGAGCCCTGTTGCAAAGTATTGCTTCAAAAATTGTAATGACACGCCCCTTTTAAACAGGGGCTGAAAAATTGGGCCTTAGGCACTGGTGCCACAACACTCCAACCCCTCACAGATACTGTACTTGGAGCACAGCAATGAGCCCTATGGCAAATTATTGCTAAAAAAATTGTAATTACACGCCCCTGTAAAACAGGGGCTGAAAAATTGGGCCTTAGCCACTGGTGGCGGCACCCATAAACAAAAATGATCTTCCAAGCTATCATCATCAATCGTATCATTGAGGACTCGGAGGAGGAGGATAGCCAGTCAACATAACAGCACAGGCACTCAGCATCAGCATCAGTCTTGAAGGGATGTGACATGTTAAAATCAATTAGTCTGTTATATCAGCATCAGGTGTGTGGTAGCTGGTGGTGATCCAAGACTGGTTCATCTTGATGAAAGTCAGTCGATCAACCGAGTCGGTGGACAGGCGCACCCTGTGATCCGTGACAAATCCTCCAGCAGCACTGAATGTGCGTTCCGAAAGAACGCTGGATGCAGGACAGGCCAGTAGCTCAATTGCATACTGTGCAAGCTCTGGCCAGTGATCCATCCTCAAGACCCAGTAAGCCAGAGGATTTTCGGTGGGGAAGGTGTCCAAGTCTGACCTTGCCCCTAGATATTCCTGCACCATGTTTATCAGACGCTGGCGATGGTTGCTGGAACCGATCATACTTTGGGGCTGCGGACTAAAGAATTGTCTGAACTCATCGGTCAGACGGCCACCTTCCCCACCGCTCCTTCTTTGACTGGCCGAAGCCTCAGCAACTCGTTGTCCAGGACCAGGAGTTTGTAACCTCCCAGTCTCTGGGAACGCGTTGCACAGACCTTTCTGCAAGGCCTCCCGGAGTTGTCTCATCCTCTGCTCCCTCTGCGAAGGTAACATAAGGTCCGCAACCTTACCCTTGTACCGTGGATCAAGGAGAGTGGCCAGCCAGTAATGGTCCCTCTCCTTGATCCGAAGAATACGAGGATCCTTCCGCAGACTTTGCAGGATCAGGGAGGCCATGCAGCGTAGGTTTGCTGAGGCATTCGCTCCGGAGTCCTCTGGGTCACTAAGGACGACATGATCCGCAGCCACCTCCTCCCAGCCACGTACAAGTCCACTGGTTTCTTGGGACTGTAAATCATCCCTAAAAGACTGCTGCTGATGATGCTGAGTGCCAGCCTCCACCTCCATGCTGACACAATCCTCCTCCTCCTCCTCCTCCTCCTCCTCTTCCTGTGCGATGGGTGGGACAGAAGGAACACTGTCTGGGTAAAGGGGGCCTTGAGAGGCAAGGAAGTCCTCCTCTTCCTGCCTCTGTTCTGCCTCAAGTGCCCTGTCCATTATTCCACGCAGCGTGTGCTCCAACAGGTGGACAAGAGGTACAGTGTCACTGATGCATGCACTGTCACTGCTCACCATCCTCGTGGCCTCCTCAAATGGTGCCAGGACAGTGCATGCATCCCTGATCATGCCCCACTGGCGTGGAGAAAAAAAACCAAGCTCCCCTGACCCTGTCCTGGTGCCGTAGTCGCACAGGTACTCATTGATGGCCCTCTGCTGCGTGTGCAGCCGCTGCAGCATGGCCAACGTTGAGTTCCACCTGGTGGGCATGTCACATATAAGGCGGTTCTTGGGCAGGTTCAACTCCTTTTGCAGCTCAGCCAGGCGAGCACTGGCATTATAAGATCTGCGGAAATGCACACAGACTTTCCTGGCCTGCCTCAGGACATCCTGTAAGCCCGGGTACCTGCCCAAGAACCGCTGCACCACCAGGTTAAGGACGTGAGCCACACAGGGCACATGGGTCAGTTGTCCCTGTCGGAGGGCGGAGAGGAGGTTGGTGCCATTGTCGCAAACCACCATTCCTGGCTTAAGCTGGCGTGGCGTCAACCACCTCTCGGCCTGGCCCTGCAGAGCAGACAGGACCTCTGCCCCAGTGTGGCTTCTGTCCCCCAAACACACCAGCGCAAGCACGGCATGGCATCTTTTTGCCTGCGTACTTGCGTAGCCCCGTGAACGGCTACGGAGCACCGCTGGTTCATAGGACAAACCACAGGAAGAGGCCATGGAGGAAGAAGAAGAGGAGGGGGTGGAGGAGAGAGGTGTGTCACAACCAGTAGTAGCATTTTGGAGGCGTGGCGGTGGAACAACCTCCAACACTACTGCACCTTGTCCTGCATCCTTCCCAGCTGCCAAAAGAGTGACCCAATGGGCCGTGAAAGAAAGGTAACGTCCCTGTCCATGCCTGCTGGACCATGAGTCAGCGGTAATATGCACCTTACCGCTGACCGCCCTGTCCAGCGAGGCCAAGACATTGCCTTCCACATGCCGGTAGAGAGCCGGAATAGCCTTCCGTGAGAAAAAGTGGCGTTTGGGAACCTGCCACTGAGGAACCGCACATTGCACAAACTCACGGAAGGGGGCCGAGTCTACCAACTGAAAAGGCAGCAGTTGAAGCGCTAGCAATTTAGCCAAGCTAGCATTCAACCGCTGGGCATGTGGATGGCTGGGAGTGAACTTCTTTCGACGGTCCAGCAGCTGGGGCAGGGAAATTTGCCTGCTAGAATCGGACGTCGGTGTACTGCTAGCAGAGTGGCCGCAAGTACTTGGCTGTGACACACCTAATTCTACACCTTCATTCCTCTCAGTGCATGTTTCAGAGAGGACTGAAGTTATAGTGGGGTTGGAGATCCCAGCTGATGCGGTGCAAGGAGAGGTCCGCTTTGTTCTTTGGTGTGGGTCTTTGAGATAGGCTTGCCAACGAGCTGCATGGCAGGTCAACATATGTCTGGTCAGGCATGTGGTACCCAAGCGGCTGATGTTTTGGCCACGCGATATACGCTTGAGACATATGTTGCAAACAGCAGCTGTGCGATCTGATGCACTAGCCTCAAAAAAGGCCCACACCAAGGAACTTTTTGAATGACGGGCAGAGGCAGCGCCCTGCACAGGCGGAGCTCTGCGGTGTGATTCCGTCGGTGTACTGCCCTTACGCTGACCACCAAAGGGCATCCTGCCTCGTTGGAGATGTGCCTCCTCCTCATCCTCCTCCTCCTCCTCTCTACTATTAGGCACCCACGTGGAGTCAGTGACCTCATCATCCCCTCCCTCCTCATCACTGGAGCCAATCTGGCAGTATGCTGCAGCTGCTGGAACATGACTGCCAGATTGGTGTCCTTCTTGAGCATCCCCTCTGTCTGCTCTCACGCTACTGCCTTCCTGTAGCTGGGTTTCATCATCAGACCCTTCGAAACGCTGGGCATCCTCCTGGAGCATGTACCCAACACTGTGCTCAAACAGTTCGGGGGACTCCTCAGGAGGAGGACATGGTGGGTCTAGGGAAGGAGTGACTGATGATGAGTCTGACATTGATACCAGGGAAGAGGACGCTTTGGCAGCTGCTTTGCCAGTACCCTGAGCCTGGGTGAGAGAGGATGAGGAGGAGGAGGAGGGCTTGGTCATCCACTCTACCAAGTCTTTGGCATGATGTGGCTCAACATGTCCAGCTGCCGAAAAGAAGAACAAGCGTGTCCCATGGCTATGTGCTGATGACAATGCACCGCGTCCACGACCAGCACTGTTGCCCCCAGACACAGAGCCTGCTTGCCCTCTTTTATTGCCTCCTGACTGTCTGCCTCTCCTTGTTTGCCTTCCAGACATTCTAATAGATGGCCTGCAGGGAGATGGGAAAAAAGCAATAAGGGCTACCTTCAGGTGTCCTTCTCTGTCCCTTTACTTAAGGATTTCTAAATATGGTTGAGGATGATTGCTTTTGCACAGAATAGCACAACGACAATTTCCCTGACTGTCCAAAAAACAAGGATTTCAAAGATGGTTGATGAGGAATGCTTTAGCACACTATAGCACAAGGAGAATTCCCCTCACTTTCCTTCTTTGTCCCTAGAAACAAGGACTCGCACAGTGAAAGAAACTGACACTCTCCCTACCTAGAGTTTTCTGTCCCTAGAAAAAATGTTTTTTTTAAAGCACACTATAGCACAAGGAGAATTCCCCTCACTTTCCTTCTTTGTCCCTAGAAACAAGGACTCGCACAGTGAAAGAAACTGACACTCTCCCTACCTAGAGTTTTATGTCCCTAGAAAAAATGTTTTTTTAAAGCACACTATAGCACAAGGAGAATTCCCCTCACTTTCCTTCTTTGTCCCTAGAAACAAGGACTCGCACAGTGAAAGAAACTGACACTCTCCCTACCTAGAGTTTTCTGTCCCTAGAAAAAATGTTTTTTTAAAGCACACTATAGCACAAGGAGAATTCCCCTCACTTTCCTTCTTTGTCCCTAGAAACAAGGACTCGCACAGTGAAAGAAACTGACACTCTCCCTACCTAGAGTTTTCTGTCCCTAGAAAAAATGTTTTTTTAAAGCACACTATAGCACAAGGAGAATTCCCCTCACTTTCCTTCTTTGTCCCTAGAAACAAGGACTCGCACAGTGAAAGAAACTGACACTCTCCCTACCTAGAGTTTTCTGTCCCTAGAAAAAATGTTTTTTTAAAGCACACTATAGCACAAGGAGAATTCCCCTCACTTTCCTTCTTTGTCCCTAGAAACAAGGACTCGCACAGTGAAAGAAACTGACACTCTCCCTACCTAGAGTTTTCTGTCCCTAGAAAAAATGTTTTTTTAAAGCACACTATAGCACAAGGAGAATTCCCCTCACTTTCCTTCTTTGTCCCTAGAAACAAGGACTCGCACAGTGAAAGAAACTGACACTCTCCCTACCTAGAGTTTTCTGTCCCTAGAAAAAATGTTTTTTTAAAGCACACTATAGCACAAGGAGAATTCCCCTCACTTTCCTTCTTTGTCCCTAGAAACAAGGACTCGCACAGTGAAAGAAACTGACACTCTCCCTACCTAGAGTTTTCTGTCCCTAGAAAAAATGTTTTTTTAAAGCACACTATAGCACAAGGAGAATTCCCCTCACTTTCCTTCTTTGTCCCTAGAAACAAGGACTCGCACAGTGAAAGAAACTGACACTCTCCCTACCTAGAGTTTTCTGTCCCTAGAAAAAATGTTTTTTTAAAGCACACTATAGCACAAGGAGAATTCCCCTCACTTTCCTTCTTTGTCCCTAGAAACAAGGACTCGCACAGTGAAAGAAACTGACACTCTCCCTACCTAGAGTTTTCTGTCCCTAGAAAAAATGTTTTTTTAAAGCACACTATAGCACAAGGAGAATTCCCCTCACTTTCCTTCTTTGTCCCTAGAAACAAGGACTCGCACAGTGAAAGAAACTGACACTCTCCCTACCTAGAGTTTTCTGTCCCTAGAAAAAAAATTTTTTAAAGCACACTATAGCACAAGGAGAATTCCCCTCACTTTCCTTCTTTGTCCCTAGAAACAAGGACTCGCACAGTGAAAGGAACTGACGCTCTCCCTACCTAGAGTTTTCTGTCCCTAGAATTTTTTTTTTTTTAAAGCACACTTTAGCACAAGGAGAATTCCCCTCACTTTCCTTCTTTGTCCCTAGAAACAAGGACTCGCACAGTGAAAGAAACTGACACTCTCCCTACCTAGAGTTTTCTGTCCCTAGAAAAAATGTTTTTTTAAAGCACACTATAGCACAAGGAGAATTCCCCTCACTTTCCTTCTTTGTCCCTAGAAACAAGGACTCGCACAGTGAAAGAAACTGACACTCTCCCTACCTAGAGTTTTCTGTCCCTAGAAAAAATGTTTTTTTAAAGCACACTATAGCACAAGGAGAATTCCCCTCACTTTCCTTCTTTGTCCCTAGAAACAAGGACTCGCACAGTGAAAGAAACTGACACTCTCCCTACCTAGAGTTTTCTGTCCCTAGAAAAAATGTTTTTTTAAAGCACACTATAGCACAAGGAGAATTCCCCTCACTTTCCTTCTTTGTCCCTAGAAAGAAGGACTCGCACAGTGAAAGAAACTGACACTCTCCCTACCTAGAGTTTTCTGTCCCTAGAACAAATGTTTTTTTAAAGCACACTATAGCACAAGGAGAATTCCCCTCACTTTCCTTCTTTGTCCCTAGAAACAAGGACTCGCACAGTGAAAGAAACTGACACTCTCCCTACCTAGAGTTTTCTGTCCCTAGAAAAAATGTTTTTTTAAAGCACACTATAGCACAAGGAGAATTCCCCTCACTTTCCTTCTTTGTCCCTAGAAACAAGGACTCGCACAGTGAAAGAAACTGACACTCTCCCTACCTAGAGTTTTCTGTCCCTAGAAAAAATGTTTTTTTAAAGCACACTATAGCACAAGGAGAATTCCCCTCACTTTCCTTCTTTGTCCCTAGAAACAAGGACTCGCACAGTGAAAGAAACTGACACTCTCCCTACCTAGAGTTTTCTGTCCCTAGAAAAAATGTTTTTTTTAAAGCACACTATAGCACAAGGAGAATTCCCCTCACTTTCCTTCTTTGTCCCTAGAAACAAGGACTCGCACAGTGAAAGAAACTGACACTCTCCCTACCTAGAGTTTTCTGTCCCTAGAAAAAATGTTTTTTTAAAGCACACTATAGCACAAGGAGAATTCCCCTCACTTTCCTTCTTTGTCCCTAGAAACAAGGACTCGCACAGTGAAAGAAACTGACACTCTCCCTACCTAGAGTTTTCTGTCCCTAGAAAAAATGTTTTTTTTAAAGCACACTATAGCACAAGGAGAATTCCCCTCACTTTCCTTCTTTGTCCCTAGAAACAAGGACTCGCACAGTGAAAGAAACTGACACTCTCCCTACCTAGAGTTTTCTGTCCCTAGAAAAAATGTTTTTTTAAAGCACACTATAGCACAAGGAGAATTCCCCTCACTTTCCTTCTTTGTCCCTAGAAACAAGGACTCGCACAGTGAAAGAAACTGACACTCTCCCTACCTAGAGTTTTCTGTCCCTAGAAAAAATGTTTTTTTAAAGCACACTATAGCACAAGGAGAATTCCCCTCACTTTCCTTCTTTGTCCCTAGAAACAAGGACTCGCACAGTGAAAGAAACTGACACTCTCCCTACCTAGAGTTTTCTGTCCCTAGAAAAAATGTTTTTTTAAAGCACACTATAGCACAAGGAGAATTCCCCTCACTTTCCTTCTTTGTCCCTAGAAACAAGGACTCACACAGTGAAAGAAACTGACACTCTCCCTACCTAGAGTTTTCTGTCCCTAGAAAAAATGTTTTTTTAAAGCACACTATAGCACAAGGAGAATTCCCCTCACTTTCCTTCTTTGTCCCTAGAAACAAGGACTCGCACAGTGAAAGAAACTGACACTCTCCCTACCTAGAGTTTTCTGTCCCTAGAACAAATGTTTTTTTAAAGCACACTATAGCACAAGGAGAATTCCCCTCACTTTCCTTCTTTGTCCCTAGAAACAAGGACTCGCACAGTGAAAGAAACTGACACTCTCCCTACCTAGAGTTTTCTGTCCCTAGAAAAAATGTTTTTTTAAAGCACACTATAGCACAAGGAGAATTCCCCTCACTTTCCTTCTTTGTCCCTAGAAACAAGGACTCACACAGTGAAAGAAACTGACACTCTCCCTACCTAGAGTTTTCTGTCCCTAGAAAAAATGTTTTTTTAAAGCACACTATAGCACAAGGAGAATTCCCCTCACTTTCCTTCTTTGTCCCTAGAAACAAGGACTCGCACAGTGAAAGAAACGGACACTCTCCCTACCTAGAGTTTTCTGTCCCTAGAAAAAATGTTTTTTTAAAGCACACTATAGCACAAGGAGAATTCCCCTCACTTTCCTTCTTTGTCCCTAGAAACAAGGACTCGCACAGTGAAAGAAACTGACACTCTCCCTACCTAGAGTTTTCTGTCCCTAGAAAAAATGTTTTTTTAAAGCACACTATAGCACAAGGAGAATTCCCCTCACTTTCCTTCTTTGTCCCTAGAAACAAGGACTCGCACAGTGAAAGAAACTGACACTCTCCCTACCTAGAGTTTTCTGTCCCTAGAAAAAATGTTTTTTTAAAGCACACTATAGCACAAGGAGAATTCCCCTCACTTTCCTTCTTTGTCCCTAGAAACAAGGACTCGCACAGTGAAAGAAACTGACACTCTCCCTACCTAGAGTTTTCTGTCCCTAGAAAAAATGTTTTTTTAAAGCACACTATAGCACAAGGAGAATTCCCCTCACTTTCCTTCTTTGTCCCTAGAAACAAGGACTCGCACAGTGAAAGAAACTGACACTCTCCCTACCTAGAGTTTTCTGTCCCTAGAAAAAATGTTTTTTTAAAGCACACTATAGCACAAGGAGAATTCCCCTCACTTTCCTTCTTTGTCCCTAGAAACAAGGACTCGCACAGTGAAAGAAACTGACACTCTCCCTACCTAGAGTTTTCTGTCCCTAGAAAAAATGTTTTTTTTAAAGCACACTATAGCACAAGGAGAATTCCCCTCACTTTCCTTCTTTGTCCCTAGAAACAAGGACTCGCACAGTGAAAGAAACTGACACTCTCCCTACCTAGAGTTTTCTGTCCCTAGAAAAAATGTTTTTTTAAAGCACACTATAGCACAAGGAGAATTCCCCTCACTTTCCTTCTTTGTCCCTAGAAACAAGGACTCGCACAGTGAAAGAAACTGACACTCTCCCTACCTAGAGTTTTCTGTCCCTAGAAAAAATGTTTTTTTTAAAGCACACTATAGCACAAGGAGAATTCCCCTCACTTTCCTTCTTTGTCCCTAGAAACAAGGACTCGCACAGTGAAAGAAACTGACACTCTCCCTACCTAGAGTTTTCTGTCCCTAGAAAAAATGTTTTTTTAAAGCACACTATAGCACAAGGAGAATTCCCCTCACTTTCCTTCTTTGTCCCTAGAAACAAGGACTCGCACAGTGAAAGAAACTGACACTCTCCCTACCTAGAGTTTTCTGTCCCTAGAAAAAATGTTTTTTTAAAGCACACTATAGCACAAGGAGAATTCCCCTCACTTTCCTTCTTTGTCCCTAGAAACAAGGACTCGCACAGTGAAAGAAACTGACACTCTCCCTACCTAGAGTTTTCTGTCCCTAGAAAAAATGTTTTTTTAAAGCACACTATAGCACAAGGAGAATTCCCCTCACTTTCCTTCTTTGTCCCTAGAAACAAGGACTCACACAGTGAAAGAAACTGACACTCTCCCTACCTAGAGTTTTCTGTCCCTAGAAAAAATGTTTTTTTAAAGCACACTATAGCACAAGGAGAATTCCCCTCACTTTCCTTCTTTGTCCCTAGAAACAAGGACTCGCACAGTGAAAGAAACTGACACTCTCCCTACCTAGAGTTTTCTGTCCCTAGAACAAATGTTTTTTTAAAGCACACTATAGCACAAGGAGAATTCCCCTCACTTTCCTTCTTTGTCCCTAGAAACAAGGACTCGCACAGTGAAAGAAACTGACACTCTCCCTACCTAGAGTTTTCTGTCCCTAGAAAAAATGTTTTTTTAAAGCACACTATAGCACAAGGAGAATTCCCCTCACTTTCCTTCTTTGTCCCTAGAAACAAGGACTCGCACAGTGAAAGAAACTGACACTCTCCCTACCTAGAGTTTTCTGTCCCTAGAAAAAATGTTTTTTTAAAGCACACTATAGCACAAGGAGAATTCCCCTCACTTTCCTTCTTTGTCCCTAGAAACAAGGACTCGCACAGTGAAAGAAACGGACACTCTCCCTACCTAGAGTTTTCTGTCCCTAGAAAAAATGTTTTTTTAAAGCACACTATAGCACAAGGAGAATTCCCCTCACTTTCCTTCTTTGTCCCTAGAAACAAGGACTCGCACAGTGAAAGAAACTGACACTCTCCCTACCTAGAGTTTTCTGTCCCTAGAAAAAATGTTTTTTTAAAGCACACTATAGCACAAGGAGAATTCCCCTCACTTTCCTTCTTTGTCCCTAGAAACAAGGACTCGCACAGTGAAAGAAACTGACTTTCTCCCTACCTAGAGTTTTCTGTCCCTAGAAAAAATGTTTTTTTAAAGCACACTATAGCACAAGGAGAATTCCCCTCACTTTCCTTCTTTGTCCCTAGAAACAAGGACTCGCACAGTGAAAGAAACTGACACTCTCCCTACCTAGAGTTTTCTGTCCCTAGAAAAAATGTTTTTTTAAAGCACACTATAGCACAAGGAGAATTCCCCTCACTTTCCTTCTTTGTCCCTAGAAACAAGGACTCGCACAGTGAAAGAAACTGACACTCTCCCTACCTAGAGTTTTCTGTCCCTAGAACAAATGTTTTTTTAAAGCACACTATAGCACAAGGAGAATTCCCCTCACTTTCCTTCTTTGTCCCTAGAAACAAGGACTCGCACAGTGAAAGAAACTGACACTCTCCCTACCTAGAGTTTTCTGTCCCTAGAAAAAATGTTTTTTTAAAGCACACTATAGCACAAGGAGAATTCCCCTCACTTTCCTTCTTTGTCCCTAGAAACAAGGACTCGCACAGTGAAAGAAACTGACACTCTCCCTACCTAGAGTTTTCTGTCCCTAGAAAAAATGTTTTTTTAAAGCACACTATAGCACAAGGAGAATTCCCCTCACTTTCCTTCTTTGTCCCTAGAAACAAGGACTCGCACAGTGAAAGAAACTGACACTCTCCCTACCTAGAGTTTTCTGTCCCTAGAAAAAATGTTTTTTTAAAGCACACTATAGCACAAGGAGAATTCCCCTCACTTTCCTTCTTTGTCCCTAGAAACAAGGACTCGCACAGTGAAAGAAACTGACACTCTCCCTACCTAGAGTTTTCTGTCCCTAGAAAAAATGTTTTTTTAAAGCACACTATAGCACAAGGAGAATTCCCCTCACTTTCCTTCTTTGTCCCTAGAAACAAGGACTCGCACAGTGAAAGAAACTGACACTCTCCCTACCTAGAGTTTTCTGTCCCTAGAAATTTTTTTTTTTAAAGCACACTATAGCACAAGGAGAATTCCCCTCACTTTCCTTCTTTGTCCCTAGAAACAAGGACTCGCACAGTGAAAGAAACTGACACTCTCCCTACCTAGAGTTTTCTGTCCCTAGAAAAAATGTTTTTTTAAAGCACACTATAGCACAAGGAGAATTCCCCTCACTTTCCTTCTTTGTCCCTAGAAACAAGGACTCGCACAGTGAAAGAAACTGACACTCTCCCTACCTAGAGTTTTCTGTCCCTAGAAAAAATGTTTTTTTAAAGCACACTATAGCACAAGGAGAATTCCCCTCACTTTCCTTCTTTGTCCCTAGAAACAAGGACTCGCACAGTGAAAGAAACTGACACTCTCCCTACCTAGAGTTTTCTGTCCCTAGAAAAAATGTTTTTTTAAAGCACACTATAGCACAAGGAGAATTCCCCTCACTTTCCTTCTTTGTCCCTAGAAACAAGGACTCGCACAGTGAAAGAAACTGACACTCTCCCTACCTAGAGTTTTCTGTCCCTAGAAAAAATGTTTTTTTAAAGCACACTATAGCACAAGGAGAATTCCCCTCACTTTCCTTCTTTGTCCCTAGAAACAAGGACTCGCACAGTGAAAGAAACTGACACTCTCCCTACCTAGAGTTTTCTGTCCCTAGAAAAAATGTTTTTTTTAAAGCACACTATAGCACAAGGAGAATTCCCCTCACTTTCCTTCTTTGTCCCTAGAAACAAGGACTCGCACAGTGAAAGAAACTGACACTCTCCCTACCTAGAGTTTTCTGTCCCTAGAAATTGTTTTTTTTTAAAGCACACTATAGCACAAGGAGAATTCCCCTCACTTTCCTTCTTTGTCCCTAGAAACAAGGACTCGCACAGTGAAAGAAACTGACACTCTCCCTACCTAGAGTTTTCTGTCCCTAGAAAAAATGTTTTTTAAAGCACACTATAGCACAAGGAGAATTCCCCTCACTTTCCTTCTTTGTCCCTAGAAACAAGGACTCGCACAGTGAAAGAAACTGACACTCTCCCTACCTAGAGTTTTCTGTCCCTAGAAAAAATGTTTTTTTAAAGCACACTATAGCACAAGGAGAATTCCCCTCACTTTCCTTCTTTGTCCCTAGAAACAAGGACTCGCACAGTGAAAGAAACTGACACTCTCCCTACCTAGAGTTTTCTGTCCCTAGAAATTTTTTTTTTTTAAAGCACACTATAGCACAAGGAGAATTCCCCTCACTTTCCTTCTTTGTCCCTAGAAACAAGGACTCGCACAGTGAAAGAAACTGACACTCTCCCTACCTAGAGTTTTCTGTCCCTAGAAAAAATGTTTTTTTAAAGCACACTATAGCACAAGGAGAATTCCCCTCACTTTCCTTCTTTGTCCCTAGAAACAAGGACTCGCACAGTGAAAGAAACTGACACTCTCCCTACCTAGAGTTTTCTGTCCCTAGAAATTTTTTTTTTTTAAAGCACACTATAGCACAAGGAGAATTCCCCTCACTTTCCTTCTTTGTCCCTAGAAACAAGGACTCGCACAGTGAAAGAAACTGACACTCTCCCTACCTAGAGTTTTCTGTCCCTAGAAAAAATGTTTTTTTAAAGCACAGTATAGCACAAGGAGAATTCCCCTCACTTTCCTTCTTTGTCCCTAGAAAGAAGGACTCGCACAGTGAAAGAAACTGACACTCTCCCTACCTAGAGTTTTCTGTCCCTAGAAAAAATGTTTTTTTAAAGCACACTATAGCACAAGGAGAATTCCCCTCACTTTCCTTCTTTGTCCCTAGAAACAAGGACTCGCACAGTAAAACACACTGACACTCTCCCTACCTATCCTTCTCTTTCTAAAGGAATCCAGGTTAAGCAAGAAATAAATAAATGTCACTGTCCCTGCCTATGCTTGTCTTTCCCTGCTCCGGAACACACTACACTAGGCCGCCGTGCTGGCGGCCTTTTATAGTGTGGGGCGTGTACTAAACACTAAGCATCCTGCCTGTGGCCAATCATTGCTCTCCTCGCTGCTGGCGCTGTGATTGGCCAAGCATGCGGGGTCACAGTGCATGCTTGGCCAATCACAGCGCCTGGATGACACTGCGATGGCGTAGTGCATTGTGGGCCGTTCGCGTCACTCGAATTTGGCGGGAACGGCCCAAATCGTTCGATCTTCGTCGAACGATCGAACAGCCGATGTTCGAGTCGAACGTATGTTCGACTCGAACACGAAGCTCATCCCTAGTAAGCGTGGGTGCTTTCCTCCCTTTTTCATAGGCATAAACATGCAAAAGGGACTATTAAGGGCCCAAAAATCGACTCATAATGACTATCTATTAAAAAAAAAAATGTTACAGATACAGCAGTCTTAAAACAGGATAGGGTAAAAAAGATGTATGCTCAGCATAACACTTTATGGTAGTGTTTTTTTTTTGTTTTTTTTTTAATAGATTTTATTGAAGGATGTAGCATACAGAGTATAACATCGATAGAATTGTAAAACACATAATGATAACAAGAAGTCTCGTAACCTAGGGGTAGGGTAGTAATATGGCCCCGCATGGGGGGGGGGGGAAACAAGACATGCATGAAATAGTAATGCAAGGATATCAACCTGATTAATGAGGAGAAACAAAAAAAAACTTAACTGGATGGATCTAAGGATGAGGATCGAAGGATGAGGAGAGTCCCTAGGGGTCCCAAGAGGGTTCTGATGGATGATTCGAATAAGGGGTGTGTGGCAGGGAGAGGTGGGGAGAGGGGGGAGGATAGGGGAGAAAAGCACCAAGTTCAAGCAATGGATGTAGAGTGAGGGTAGACAGCAGGCTTGAAGCTGCGGTTTCAAGGGTAGCATTTTCCATCAGTCTGTTTGGAGGGTGAGACGGGGTTGGTGGGCGAGAGGTGTCCTTGCACAGCGGATCATGAGGCGACAAGAGTGGGATTACTTATATTGCGGTTCTATCAATCAGGAGAGAGCAACTTCCTCCTTGGTGTAGGGGGGAGGCCCGTGATATGAAAAAGAGAGTTTCTCGAAATTCGCCATATCCATAGGGGTGAATGTTGAGATCATAAAAGCTTGCTATTTGTGGTAGAAACGTGTTTTGATCTTTTCATGGGTTAAATCCGTGTTGAGTTTGTCCGCGTAGAGGAGTTGTAAGAGATCTCTTTTGACTTGTGCGGTGGTTGGGCGAACATTGGAGATCCAGTTTTTCAGGATGGATCTCCTGGCGAGTAGGAGGCATATCAGGGTCCAGTCTTTGCAAGAGGGGGTAGAGTTCAGAGACCAGGGAAGTAGCTGGGGGGACAAAGATGAGAAGTAGGGGGTCTTTGGGCAGTTTCAGCAGGGTCACCTCAAAGATATACGAAAGGACTTGATCCCAGAAGGTGGAGATGTAGGTACATGACCAGAAGCGATGTGACAGTGAAGGTCTGGGGTGTTGAGAAAGGGGGCACATGGAGGCGAAATGATCCTGTTTGTTTGAGAGGAAAGGGATATGAGCACGGTGCACAATCTTCAGTTGGGTTTCCCTCCAAGATTTGTTGGGCACCAGTTTGTGGATGGTATTGAGGCCTTGTAGGAGTTTTTCCACAAGCTCTGTGTCCGGGAAGTCTTTTGCCCAGTTGGCTGCTGATGAGGATGTCAGAGAAGGAGTGGTTTTCAGGAGAATAGGTTGGTAAATGTCCAAAATCTTGTATGAACCCTCTGAGAGAAGGGTATCCGGGAGAGATGATTGGAATCTTTTGCGATCTTCACTGCAAGCCTTTTTTAGAAAGCTGATGCATTGTCTATACTGGAAGATATGTGATTGTGGAAGTGAGAACTTATCAGCTAAGGTTTGAAAAGTGATGGGGCGACCAGTCTCCAAGTCATATAGCAAAGAGAATTTTGTGAGGCCGTTTTTTTGCCAGGTGATGTAAGGTTGCTGGTCCAGACCTGGGGGAAAGCTTGGGTTTCCTTGTATAGGAAGGTGGCTGGATATGAAGGGTGAGAGTTTGAGGCTTTTCCGGACTTCTCTCCAAGCAATGGCTGTGTCTCGAAGTAGGAGGTTATGTTGAAGTGGCGGTGGGATAGATTTCCACTTACAGTGGAGGAGGGCGACCAAAGAATACGGGCGGACCATTGCGGATTCCAAGGGGAAATTGGAGTAGCGAGATGTTTGGGCTACCCAGTCAAAACCTGTCCTCAATAGGCAGGCCAAGTTGTAGGTTCTAATGTTTGGGAGACTGATACCCCCTTTGTGTCTGGGAAGACATAACTTTGTAAAAGCTATAAGTGGTTGTTTATTTCCCCAAAGGAATTTGGAGATGGCAGTATTGAGAAGCTTTGTGTCTTTATGGTGAAGAATGGTTTGAAGTGGGTAGAGTAGACGGGCGAAACTGACCATTTTCACTAGATGGCATCTTGCCAGGAGCGAAAGGGGCAGATCCATCCAATTATCTAGTTCCTGAGAAATTTTCGTGAGCGGGGGGGATAGTTTAGGTAATAGAGAGAGGAGGACAGTTTCCCTATTTTTATTCCTAAGTAGGTGATGTGGGATTTTGCGACTGAGAAGATAGATTTTTGAGTCCAGGGAGGGCTGGACGGGGTGCCTATAGGAAGGATTTCACTTTTGCTGTAATTTATGCGAAGGCCCGAGCATAGTCTAAATTGGTCAAAAATGTATTTAATTGTAGGCATATTATAGGAGGGTCTGCTGAAAATATAAGGACATCATCCGCGAAGAGTGAGGTGCGTAGTTCGTGTGTGCCAACTTTGATGCCATGTAGTGGGGTTATGTGAGATAGATACCTAGATAGGGGTTCCAGGGCGATGTTGAAAAGGAGAGGGGATAAGGGGCAGCCCTGTCTTGTGCCTTTGTGGAGGCGGAATTCGTCCGACAGAAGACCTGCCGCCACCAGCCTGGCTGCCGGGGCGGTGTACATGGATTTAATAAGGTGAGCGAAAGGGCCGGAGAAACCCATTTTAGTCATGACCATGGAAAGCCATTCAAAACTTACGTTGTTGAAGGCTTTCTCCGCATCTAGGGTGATGATGGCGTGATCTCCCTCAGGGTTGCATTTGGCATGTTCCAGGGCCATCATCACCTTTCTGATGTTCATGGTAGCAGTCCTGCCCTTCACGAACCCTGATTGAGCAGGGTGTATCAGAAAGGGTATGATGGCAGCTAATCTGATGGCAATAATTTTGGAGAGGACCTTAACGTCAAGATTAAGGAGCGAGATAGGTCTATAAGATGAAAAAGACGTACCGCTCAAAGCTGTGAATGCTCCAAAAGCTGCTCCCGCCCTGTTATATGAACAGGTGCTGGCTCTGCACTAATGCATGGGAAAAAGAAAGAGCCCTGGACTGCCGCACTCTGTATTAACAATGTATTGTTCAAAAAATTGGTTGAAAAAATACCAAATTAATCCATAAGTCCAAAACAAGCAAAAAACAGGCTGTAGTCATGCAGGGGTGGCTGTCCACCTCACAGGATTGTTGTCATCACGACTTCTGTTACTAAGTCCTGAAAATGCGCTTCTGGTCACTTGAACTGCACCAATGTAGTGATAGCAATATATAGTGTCCAGTAGATAATTGATGTTTAAGTATTAGTATGATGATATAAGTTATGTTTCCGCAGCAACACCCAAGTTCTCCAGAGAATGCACTTTAATTGACTTCCAATACAGAACAAAGTCCAATACTTGCACAGATGACAACGAATCCAACAGAGTGTATATATATATATATATATATATATATATATATAATTCAGAGTCCCATTTCTCCTAGATCAATTCTAGCTAGACCTGTGCCTTCCTATCCATGCAGAGTGACAAGACTAGAGTAGACTGAATGCCAGCATCAATGTCTCAAATACTGGTCTGACACTGGGTGGGGGGGGTTTCTGTCAGGTCAACAAAATGTTTCCATGAATGAATACCCCCTTAAGTCTAATTACCATCAATAAATACTTCTAAACAATGTACCCTTTGAACTGTTCAATTAAGTTAACAGGCCACCTCACACATCTAGGTAGGCTTGCATAAGATTAGCACATCAGAGTCATTATCTGTTCCCTCTGATATGTGTAGTAAACCTTGTTTGGCCATTAACCCCTTTGATCAACAAACACCCTTTGATATGTGTAATCTTCAATGCCTGTATGTAACACATATATATATCGTGCCATACATATAACACAATATATAATACATACACATATATAATATTACATATATATTATTATATATAATATTACAACATATAATACAATATACAATATATAATATTGCACAATGGCTTGGCATAGCATAAATTATAGTATGTTGGGTGGTTTTCCTAAATTTATAAGAGGGGTGAGTGAAATTCATCACTCCAGTCATGATTTGAAACGTTGTTGAATCAGTTGTTTATAATATGCTGAAGGCTATGACATATATGGATGACAAATACCTTTCTACCTTTCATGAAAAGATACTAACAAGAATTTCCACTGCCGCTTTGTCGGGATAGAAGAACACTGATGTCAAGCTGATTCTATCTGAACCATTGCGTGGGGGTATATATATATATGTTGGTATACTATTCTGGTGGAATTATGGACTGAATGATACAAGTGACTGCTCTATTAAAGGCAATGAGGGGGTCGGCCTACAGCAAATTAAAGCAAATTGTGGCTGGCAATCAACAAAATACTTGACAGGTACACAAAAAGGACATCATTGCTCAAATTGGAAATGGAAAGAAACAGATGTGAATTGTAAAATGCTTGCAAGATGGACTCATGGATGTCAATTTTTACTGCCGTATCCAAACCTTTTTGACCTTGAAAGTGACTGCTGATAAATTGATGGTTCTTCTTACTATAAAGATGGAAGCAGAATTTCAGGATTTGCTGGTGGTTGTGTAAAAGCATCTTTAAAAATGAAAACTTTGAGCCTGGAGATGAGAGAATCCTGGACTTATGTGGATTGGACCTCCCAAAGCATACCAAGCTTTACTTTCAGTGAAATGGTGAGAGATGTGATGAAGTCAGAATGGACTGTGACATCAGCTAATTTTTGCACAATATTCAAGATCGTGATGTGATTTACTCAAGAAAGAGCAAGCTTTGAAATAAGGCCTAACAGCTATACAGGCCACAGATGTTTACCGAATCCTTTTACAGTCATGGTCTAAAGTTATATTATCTAATAACTCGTGGGGATATTTTAGCTGCTGGTGAAAGAGATGTAACCAGTCTCAACTTCATATTTCATATGAGCCATTGTAAAGCATCCAGTACCTCAACTCATAATGATGTTTGTTGCTTGATTTATGGGTCAGTTCTAGTAGTTAGAACCGACCCAAGTGGGGGTATATGTTGTAATATATTGGCCGATTTATGTGGGATATTATATTATTATAGATATGTACGAGTACAATATTGACCAGGCCAGATTTCAGTTGATAATAGTGACAATGGTTGAGTTGTCAGAGCCAACTGAATTACACATATCAAAGGGACAGCTAAAGACCCTTTGATGTGTTGATCTTATGCAAGGTGTGTGAGGTGGCCTGTAAACTTAATTGAACATTTCAAAGGGTGTTTGTTGACCAAAGGGCCAAACAAGATTTACTGCACATATCAGAGGGGGATTGTTGAAATAAGAATCCAGGATAAGTCTATTTTACATATCAAAACTGTACTCAGGCCACCTTTGGTATCTGTAATCTAATTGCATATGTCAAAGGGGACTTGTTGCAGTCATTCAGTAGATAGGCAATATAAGCTGGCATTCAGTCTACTCTAGTCTTGTCAGTCTGTATGGATAGGAAGGAAGGCACAGGTCTAGAATTGATCTAGGGAACATGGGACTTTGAATTATATTGTACTCTGTTGGATTTGTATCATCTGTGCAAGTATTGGACTTTGTTCTGTATTGGAAGTCAATTAAAGTGCATTCTCTGGAGAACTTGGGTATTGCTGTGGAAACATAACTTATATCATCATTATAATACCTAAACATCAATTATCTACTGGACACTATATATGATATCACTACAGTTGGGTGCAAAGACGTTTGAGATTATCAAATCTCTTGTCCCTATTTGAACATGGGCTGATAATAGGTGCCCCTGTGGGTCTGAATCAACCAACAGGACCGTACAAGGGAGGTTCTTATGAACGAGTATCAAAACTCCTGCTTTGCGTCCATGAGAGTCAGAACCTATGACCGTGCCCACCCATAATTTTTTTATACGGTGGAAGTCCGGAGCGGAAAGGTGGATTTCCTGTAGTAGGGCAATATCGGTCTTTAGTCTCTTAAGGTGGCAGAGAATTTTCATTCTCTTGTTGGGGGAGCGAAGTCCTTTCACGTTCTAGGAGACTATTTTCATATTGGGGGGGCCATAGGTGGGATATGAGCTGATTTTGCATGGGTAGTGTGCAAAGACTGATGGTGGTGAGCTACAAGTATATTCAGGGATAAGGAAGAGCCTAGGTTGCCTGAGAGTATTGATGTAAAATCATAGGGTGTTGCTAAACCAAAGGGTAATGGTGCATGAGGGAGGGGGGAGTGAAAAGGGAGGGAGATAAAAGGTAGAAACAATACAACACATTTGAGAAATTTCACTTTTTCCGCATGGAGCCACTGAGTAGGCCAGCTCCCATTACAAGACCCATAGGCTGCAGCAATTAAATCCATGACTCAGAGGGTGGTTTATGCTGGCAGTTTGAGTTATGTACGGGGAGAGTGAACCCGGGCCTCGCAGGGACGCCAGGGGAGAAGATCATGGAGCAAGAACAATCACTAGAACATTAATAACAGTTCAGTAGTATAAAAAACATTGGAAAAACTGTAGAAACAACATGGCCTACCGGTAAGTGGAGTACTTGGTGGGGAGTAGGGAACATGCCTGAGAAAAAAAATCAATAGAAAAATAAAAGAGTTTGTGAGAGTTCTTTCGGCTAGAGTTGAACCGGCATGGTCAGTGATCTGACCAAAGTGGTGTGGAAAGAACACTCTCAATGAGGTGTGGAGCGATATTGGTCTGAACCAGAGGTTTTGAACCGTTTTGGGGAGTCTTTGCGCGGGCTCCTCTGGTCCAGAGCGCAGTTGATAGGAGCTGTTTTGGAGGAGGGGCTAAGGTGAGGACCTGTGCGCAGCGATCTTAGGAAGGCCTCCGCCTCGGAAGGATCATGAAAGGAGAGCTGGTCGCCATTAGGGGCTTTGAGCCGGAGGGTGAAGGCCAGGGTAAATTTGATTTGTTGCTGGTGTAACTCCGAGCAAATTTGTTGGAAAGCTTTCCTCTTCTTGGATACTTCTATGGAGTAGTCCGCAAAGATCAGTACCTTTATCCCGTCGATATGAAGAGATCTGGATTGCCTGAATTTTTGAAGGATGAAAGCTTTTCTGAATAGTTGAGGTATTTGGCAATTATAGGTCGGGGCGCTTTGTGGTCAGAGTTAAAGGTTCCCATGCGGTGGGCGCATTCTACGGTGCAGGGGCCCGGAAGGCCGAGCGCTTCAGGAATGTGCCTCGCACAAAAGTCCATTAGTGCTGCGGGTTGTAGCAATTCTGGGATACCAACAAATCGCAAGTTGCTCCTTCTGGACCTATTTTCTAAATCATCCAGCTTCTCTAGAATGTATTTGTTTGTCCTGTCCTGGACCTGTTCCATGGATTGGGCTTGATACAATTCTTCCTCAATATTAGTTATGCGGTGTTCAGCCTCATTTAATCTGGAGGCATGTTCCCCTAACTGGGCCTGAAGCTGGTGCATGCCTGCGCTGACTGCTTTTTCCACTGAAGCAGCAATCATTGGGGAGAGGAGAGCTGCCACAGCCTGTGCAATGAGGTCTGTGTTATGCTCTCCATGATATTGTGGTGTAGTGTCAGCTTGTGAGGAGGAGGGGGCCGGGCCACCGCTTACCTCCATTTCAGGCACCATCTCCGTGGAGAGCTCCGTGCAGGCCAAAGCCGGGGCCTCGATTTACGGCTGTCCCGTTCGCGCCGCTGCGGCCGCGTATGATCGCGGCCCGTTTTTTTCCACAAAGCGGTCCATAATGTGACCGTAGGCTGGATGAGGATGCTGCCGGTGTCTGTGAGGGGTTTGTAGGCTTTATAGGCCAATTTAGGAGTCTCGCTGCGGGAGCTGAGGTGAAGAGCAGCTACTCCATTGCTGTGCCGTAACAGGAAGTCCTATGGTAGTGTTTAGTGGCAAGTGGACTTGAACTCAAAAAGGGAAGATTTGTTATTTGTTGCTAAATCCTGCTGTGCCTAGGCACGCCTGCCTTGAGACTCATAGTTGTGTATCCTCAGAGTGAGCTCCTCTAAGTCTAAGGCACTGACGCTTGTGACTGCTAGGTTCACAAAATTTGGAGTAAGATCTGGTGATAATATTGTGCTACTCACTGGACTGATTGTTGTAGCAAAGCTGTACCTTGGGATCTGTAGACAAGATTCCCTGCTGCTTCTTCTTCATTTGGTCGGTAGATATGTGCTTTCTGAAACTCTCTTGCTGCTTTTTGATTATTAATTATTTGACTCCACCAGTCAGAGAGGAAGGTCTCAAATGAGGAAGCCAAGCCAAGTTCTCTACCAGGATGGCCACCCCACACAGAGACCCAGTGTGAAAAATATGGAATGCCAGTAATGGGGAAAAGATCTACTGAAGGGAGCCTACATGCAATGCTTGTAACTAGCCTCTTGTCATCTGCTTGTGTTTTTTTGGCACTACTTCCTCAATTTATTTCTTCTTTGCACCTGATTCAGATAGGTGCTAGCACCCGTACTGAGTGCAGGAGGCTTTTTTTTGGTGTCTGTATGTGCTGAAAACTGTGTACAGGCAACACATGGAAGTGGATGCAGATGCTGCAGCTGCATCGACACAGACATATGTCAAAATGTTACAGCTCTGCAGGAGCAGCTACATGGACCCGAATGCACATTGCACATGTCTGCATACTGGGCCATGCACCCACTCCTGCAAGACTGTCAAATTTTGACAAGCACCATTGCCCATGAAGCTGCTGCATCTTCATCTACTTCCGTAGGCTGCCTGTACGCAGCTCAAGGCAGATACAGATGCCAAAACACGTTCCTCCCACACAAATTATGGTGCCAGCAGCCATCTGAATGAGGACTAAGACAGCCAATCAGATTTTTGCTTTTCATTTTTTACATTTAACATTATTTAAAGCAAAGCGAGGATATGATTTTCTGGTGAAATTTTGATAAAAAAACAAAAACAAAAAACTAGATGCATTCTTAATTTTCCACCTCAAATGATTGGAACTGCAAATGTTCTGCAGGGCCATCAACAAAATCTTTGGTATGTCTGTCAATAGTGATGAGCCGAACACCCCCGGGTTCGGTTCGCACCAGAACCCGCGAACGGACCGAAAGTTCGTACGAACATTAGAACCCTATTAAATACAATGGATGCGAACGTTCGAATTCTAAAGTGCTAATTATAACGACTATTATGCATGTTATTGTCCTAAAAAGGGTTTGGGAACCCGGGTTCTGCACCAGGGGACATGTATCAATGCAAAAAGAAGTTTTAAAAACGGTCGTTTTTCGGGAGCAGTCATTTTAATGATGCATAAAGTGAAAAAAAAAGTCAAATATTCCTTTAAATATCGTACCTGGGGGGTGTCTAAAGTATGCCTGTGAAGTGCCACGTGTTTCCCGTGTTTAGAACTGTCCCTGCACAAAATGACACTTCTAAAGGAAAAAAAAGCCATTTAAAACTGCTTGCGGCTTTAATGTAATGTCTGGTCCCGGTAATATGGATGAAAATCTTTAAGAAAAATGGCATAGCTACCCCATGACCCCCCCCCTACCCCAGCCCATTACCAGCCCCTTTGGGTCTTGTATGGATATTAAGGGGAACCCCGCACATAAAATAAAAAGGCCCTATATACTCTGAACAGCCGTATACAGGCGGTGCATACAAGACAGGGACTGTAGGTTTGTTCTTATGTAGAATCTGTTTGTAATTTTGAACAGGTACATTGTTTAAGTGTAGCTCCAGCCGAAAAATCTATTTTTAAACTTTTTGGAAAACATAGGTAAGGGTTATCACCCCTGTAACATTTGTTTTGCTGTCTGTGCCCCTGTTCAGAACATTTCACCTCACTTTCCGTCCCAATGACAACTGTTTTTGAAATGTGGTGTTTTTCTTGAAACAAGGATTGGTGATAAAGCATCAGTACAGAGGAGACACCTTTCTCCCATATTAATTCTTACAGGAGAGAATTTTCCTTCCTAGGGGTAGATTTCCTCTCACTTCCTGTTGTCTTCTTGCGTTTGCAAGTAGGAGTCGTTTGTAAGTTGGATGTTTGAAAGTAGGGACCTGCCGTATATACTCTGCAGAAATAGGCCCCTTAGTTGTTGGTGTTGGCACAACACTGTAAGCACTCACAGTTACTCTTGGTTGGTGCTGGAACGCCCTGCTGTCAACTATTATATCAGGAATTGTAATAACATATAATTGTTGAACAGTGGTAGTAAAAATTGGGCCTTTGATGGTGGTGCTGGTGCCACAACACTGTAAGCCCTGACAGTTACTCTTGGTGGGTGCAGCAATGGGCCCTGCTGTGAATTATTAGATCAAGAATTGTAATTGCATGCCCCTGTTGAACAGGGGCTGAAAAATTGGGCCTTTCGTGGTGGTGGTGGTGGTGGTGGTGTTGCCACAACACTGTAAGCCCTCAGAGTTACTCTTGGTGGGTGCAGGAATGGGCCCTGCTGTGAATTATTAGATCAAGAATTGTAATAACATGCCCCTTTTGAACAGGGGCTGAAAAATTGGGCCTTTCGTGGTGGTGGTGGTGGTGGCGTTGCCACAACACTGTAAGCCCTCAGAGTTACTCTTGGTGGGTGCAGCAATGGGCCCTGCTGTGAATTATTAGATCAAGAATTGTAATTACATGCCCCTGTTGAACAGGGGCTGAAAAATTGGGCCTTAGGCACTGGTGGCACATCACTACAACCCCTCACAGATACTGTACTTGGAGCACAGCAATGAGCCCTGTTGCAAAGTATTGCTTCAAAAATTGTAATGACACGCCCCTGTTAAACAGGGGCTGAAAAATTGGGCCTTAGGCACTGGTGGCACAACACTCCAACACCTCACAGATACTGTACTTGGAACACAGCAATGAGCCCTGTTGCAAAGTATTGCTTCAAAAATTGTAATGACACGCCCCTGTTAAACAGGGGCTGAAAAATTGGGCCTTAGGCACTGGTGGCACAACACTCCAACCCCTCACAGATACTGTACTTGGAGCACAGCAATGAGCCCTGTTGCAAAGTATTGCTTCAAAAATTGTAATTACACGCCCCTGTTAAACAGGGGCTGAAAAATTGGGCCTTAGCCACTGGTGGCGGCACCCATAAACAAAAATGATCTTCCAAGCTATCATCATCAATCGTATCATTGAGGACTCGGAGGAGGAGGATAGCCAGTCAACATAACAGCACAGGCACTCAGCATCAGCATCAGTTTTGAAGGGATGTGACATGTTAAAATCAATTAGTCTGTTATATCAGCATCAGGTGTGTGGTAGCTGGTGGTGATCCAAGACTGGTTCATCTTGATGAAAGTCAGTCGATCAACCGAGTCGGTGGACAGGCGCACCCTGTGATCCGTGACAAATCCTCCAGCAGCACTGAATGTGCGTTCCGAAAGAACGCTGGATGCAGGACAGGCCAGTAGCTCAATTGCATACTGTGCAAGCTCTGGCCAGTGATCCATCCTCAAGACCCAGTAAGCCAGAGGATTTTCGGTGGGGAAGGTGTCCAAGTCTGACCTTGCCCCTAGATATTCCTGCACCATGTTTATCAGACGCTGGCGATGGTTGCTGGAACCGATCATACTTTGGGGCTGCGGACTAAAGAATTGTCTGAACGCATCGGTCAGACGGCCACCTTCCCCACCGCTCCTTCTTTGACTGGCCGAAGCCTCAGCAACTCGTTGTCCAGGACCAGGAGTTTGTAACCTCCCAGTCTCTGGGAACGCGTTGCACAGACCTTTCTGCAAGGCCTCCCGGAGTTGTCTCATCCTCTGCTCCCTCTGCGACGGTAACATAAGGTCCGCAACCTTACCCTTGTACCGTGGATCAAGGAGAGTGGCCAGCCAGTAATGGTCCCTCTCCTTGATCCGAAGAATACGAGGATCCTTCCGCAGACTTTGCAGGATCAGGGAGGCCATGCAGCATAGGTTTGCTGAGGCATTCGGTCCGGAGTCCTCTGGGTCACTAAGGACGACATGATCCGCAGCCACCTCCTCCCAGCCACGTACAAGTCCACTGGTTTCTTGGGACTGTAAATCATCCCTAAAAGACTGCTGCTGATGATGCTGAGTGCCAGCCTCCACCTCCATGCTGACACAATCCTCCTCCTCCTCCTCCTCCTCTTCCTGTGCGATGGGTGGGACAGAAGGAACACTGTCTGGGTAAAGGGGGCCTTGAGAGGCAAGGAAGTCCTCCTCTTCCTGCCTCTGTTCTGCCTCAAGTGCCCTGTCCATTATTCCACGCAGCGTGTGCTCCAACAGGTGGACAAGAGGTACAGTGTCACTGATGCATGCACTGTCACTGCTCACCATCCTCGTGGCCTCCTCAAATGGTGCCAGGACAGTGCATGCATCCCTGATCATGCCCCACTGGCGTGGAGAAAAAAAACCAAGCTCCCCTGACCCTGTCCTGGTGCCGTAGTCGCACAGGTACTCATTGATGGCCCTCTGCTGCGTGTGCAGACCCTGCAGCATGGCCAACGTTGAGTTCCACCTGGTGGGCATGTCACATATAAGGCGGTTCTTGGGCAGGTTCAACTCCTTTTGCAGCTCAGCCAGGCGAGCACTGGCATTATAAGATCTGCGGAAATGCACACAGACTTTCCTGGCCTGCCTCAGGACATCCTGTAAGCCCGGGTACCTGCCCAAGAACCGCTGCACCACCAGGTTAAGGACGTGAGCCACACAGGGCACATGGGTCAGTTGTCCCTGTCGGAGGGCGGAGAGGAGGTTGGTGCCATTGTCGCAAACCACCATTCCTGACTTAAGCTGGCGTGGCGTCAACCACCTCTCGGCCTGGCCCTGCAGAGCAGACAGGACCTCTGCCCCAGTGTGGCTTCTGTCCCCCAAACACACCAGCGCAAGCACGGCATGGCATCTTTTTGCCTGCGTACTTGCGTAGCCCCTTGAACGGCTACGGAGCACCGCTGGTTCAGAGGACAAAGCACAGGAAGAGGCCATGGAGGAAGAAGAAGAGGAGGGGGTGGAGGAGAGAGGTGTGTCACAACCAGTAGTAGCATTTTGGAGGCGTGGCGGTGGAACAACCTCCAACACTACTGCACCTTGTCCTGCATCCTTCCCAGCTGCCAAAAGAGTGACCCAATGGGCCGTGAAAGAAAGGTAAAGTCCCTGTCCATGCCTGCTGGACCATGAGTCAGCGGTAATATGCACCTTACCGCTGACCGCCCTGTCCAGCTAGGCCAAGACATTGCCTTCCACATGCCGGTAGAGAGCCGGAATAGCCTTCCGTGAGAAAAAGTGGCGTTTGGGAACCTGCCACTGAGGAACCACACATTGCACAAACTCACGGAAGGGGGCCGAGTCTACCAACTGAAAAGGCAGCAGTTGAAGCGCTAGCAATTTAGCCAAGCTAGCATTCAACCGCTGGGCATGTGGATGGCTGGGAGTGAACTTCTTTCGACGGTCCAGCAGCTGGGGCAGGGAAATTTGCCTGCTAGAATCGGACGTCGGTGTACTGCTAGCAGAGTGGCCGCAAGTACTTGGCTGTGACACACCTAATTCTACACCTTCATTCCTCTCAGTGCATGTTTCAGAGAGGACTGAAGTTATAGTGGGGTTGGAGATCCCAGCTGATGCGGTGCAAGGAGAGGTCCGCTTTGTTCTTTGGTGTGGGTCTTTGAGGTAGGCTTGCCAACGAGCTGCATGGCAGGTCAACATATGTCTGGTCAGGCATGTGGTACCCAAGCGGCTGATGTTTTGGCCACGCGATATACGCTTGAGACATATGTTGCAAACAGCAGCTGTGCGATCTGATGCACTAGCCTCAAAAAAGGCCCACACCAAAAACTTTTTGAATGACGGGCAGAGGCAGCGCCCTGCACAGGCGGAGCTCTGCGGTGTGATTCCGTCGGTGTACTGCCCTTACGCTGGCCACCAAAGGGCATCCTGCCTCGTTGGAGATGTGCCTCCTCCTCATCCTCCTCCTCCTCCTCTCTCCTATTAGGCACCCACGTGGAGTCAGTGACCTCATCATCCCCTCCCTCCTCATCACTGGAGCCAATCTGGCAGTATGCTGCAGCTGCTGGAACATGACTGCCAGATTGGTGTCCTTCTTGAGCATCCCCTCTGTCTGCTCTCACGCTACTGCCTTCCTGTAGCTGGGTTTCATCATCAGACCCTTCAAAACGCTGGGCATCCTCCTGGAGCATGTACCCAACACTGTGCTCAAACAGTTCGGGGGACTCCTCAGGAGGAGGACATGGTGGGTCTAGGGAAGGAGTGACTGATGATGAGTCTGACATTGATACCAGGGAAGAGGACGCTTTGGCAGCTGCTTTGCCAGTACCCTGAGCCTGGGTGAGAGAGGATGAGGAGGAGGAGGAGGGCTTGGTCATCCACTCTACCAAGTCTTCGGCATGATGTGGCTCACCATGTCCAGCTGCCGAAAAGAAGGACAAGCGTGTCCCATGGCCATGTGCTGATGACAATGCACCGCGTCCACGACCAGCACTGTTGCCCCCAGACACAGAGCCTGCTTGCCCTCTTTTATTGCCTCCTGACTGTCTGCCTCTCCTTGTTTGCCTTCCAGACATTCTAATAGATGGCCTGCAGGGAGATGGGAAAAAAGCAATAAGGGCTACCTTCAGGTGTCCTTCTCTGTCCCTTTACTTAAGGATTTCTAAATATGGTTGAGGATGATTGCTTTTGCACAGAATAGCACAACGACAATTTCCCTGACTGTCCAAAAAACAAGGATTTCAAAGATGGTTGATGAGGAATGCTTTAGCACAGTATAGCACAAGGAGAATTTCCCTCACTGTCCTTCCCTGTCCCTACAAACAAGGATTAGCACAGTAAAACACACTGACACTCTCCCTACCTATAGTTTTCTGTCCCTATAAAAAATGTTTTTTTAAAGATGGTTGATGATCAATGCTTTAGCACAGTATAGCACAAGGAGAATTTCCCTCACTGTCCTTCCCTGTCCCTAGAAACAAGGATTAGCACAGTAAAACACACTGACACTCTCCCTACCTATAGTTTTCTGTCCCTAGAAAAAATGTTTTTTTAAAGATGGTTGATGATCAATGCTTTAGCACAGTATAGCACAAGGAGAATTTCCCTCACTGTCCTTCCCTGTCCCTAGAAACAAGGATTAGCACAGTGAAAGAAACTGACACTCTCCCTACCTATAGTTTTCTGTCCCTAGAAAAAATGTTTTTTTAAAGATGGTTGATGATCAATGTTTTAGCACAGTATAGCACAAGGAGAATTTCCCTCACTGTCCTCCCCTGTCCCTAGAAACAAGGATTAGCACAGTGAAAGAAACTGACACTCTCCCTACCTATAGTTTTCTGTCCCTAGAAAAAATGTTTTTTTAAAGATGGTTGATGATCAATGCTTTAGCACAGTATAGCACAAGGAGAATTTCCCTCACTGTCCTTCCCTGTCCCTAGAAACAAGGATTAGCACAGTGAAAGAAACTGACACTCTCCCTACCTATAGTTTTCTGTCCCTAGAAAAAATGTTTTTTTAAAGATGGTTGATGATCAATGCTTTAGCACAGTATAGCACAAGGAGAATTTCCCTCACTGTCCTTCCCTGTCCCTAGAAACAAGGATTAGCACAGTAAAACACACTGACACTCTCCCTACCTATAGTTTTCTGTCCCTAGAAAAAATGTTTTTTTAAAGATGGTTGATGATCAATGCTTTAGCACAGTATAGCACAAGGAGAATTTCCCTCACTGTCCCTAGAAACAAGGATTAGCACAGTGAAAGAAACTGACACTCTCCCTACCTATAGTTTTCTGTCCCTAGAAAAAATGTTTTTTTAAAGATGGTTGATGATCAATGCTTTAGCACAGTATAGCACAAGGAGAATTTCCCTCACTGTCCTTCCCTGTCCCTAGAAACAAGGATTAGCACAGTGAAAGAAACTGACACTCTCCCTACCTATAGTTTTCTGTCCCTAGAAAAAATGTTTTTTTAAAGATGGTTGATGATCAATGCTTTAGCACAGTATAGCACAAGGAGAATTTCCCTCACTGTCCTTCCCTGTCCCTAGAAACAAGGATTAGCACAGTGAAAGAAACTGACACTCTCCCTACCTATAGTTTTCTGTCCCTAGAAAAAATGTTTTTTTAAAGATGGTTGATGATCAATGCTTTAGCACAGTATAGCACAAGGAGAATTTCCCTCACTGTCCTTCCCTGTCCCTAGAAACAAGGATTAGCACAGTGAAAGAAACTGACACTCTCCCTACCTATAGTTTTCTGTCCCTAGAAAAAATGTTTTTTTAAAGATGGTTGATGATCAATGCTTTAGCACAGTATAGCACAAGGAGAATTTCCCTCACTGTCCTTCCCTGTCCCTAGAAACAAGGATTAGCACAGTGAAAGAAACTGACACTCTCCCTACCTATAGTATTCTGTCCCTAGAAAAAATGTTTTTTTAAAGATGGTTGATGATCAATGCTTTAGCACAGTATAGCACAAGGAGAATTTCCCTCACTGTCCTTCCCTGTCCCTAGAAAAAAGGATTAGCAAAGTGAAAGAAACTGACACTCTCCCTACCTATAGTTTTCTGTCCCTAGAAAAAATGTTTTTTTAAAGATGGTTGATGATCAATGCTTTAGCACAGTATAGCACAAGGAGAATTTCCCTCACTGTCCTTCCCTGTCCCTAGAAACAAGGATTAGCACAGTAAAACACACTGACACTCTCCCTACCTATAGTTTTCTGTCCCTAGAAAAAATGTTTTTTTAAAGATGGTTGATGATCAATGCTTTAGCACAGTATAGCACAAGGAGAATTTCCCTCACTGTCCTTCCCTGTCCCTAGAAACAAGGATTAGCACAGTGAAAGAAACTGACACTCTCCCTACCTATAGTTTTCTGTCCCTAGAAAAAATGTTTTTTTAAAGATGGTTGATGATCAATGCTTTAGCACAGTATAGCACAAGGAGAATTTCCCTCACTGTCCTTCCCTGTCCCTAGAAACAAGGATTAGCACAGTGAAAGAAACTGACACTCTCCCTACCTATAGTTTTCTGTCCCTAGAAAAAATGTTTTTTTAAAGATGGTTGATGATCAATGCTTTAGCACAGTATAGCACAAGGAGAATTTCCCTCACTGTCCTTCCCTGTCCCTAGAAACAAGGATTAGCACAGTGAAAGAAACTGACACTCTCCCTACCTATAGTTTTCTGTCCCTAGAAAAAATGTTTTTTTAAAGATGGTTGATGATCAATGCTTTAGCACAGTATAGCACAAGGAGAATTTCCCTCACTGTCCTTCCCTGTCCCTAGAAACAAGGATTAGCACAGTGAAAGAAACTGACACTCTCCCTACCTATAGTTTTCTGTCCCTAGAAAAAATGTTTTTTTTAAAGATGGTTGATGATCAATGCTTTAGCACAGTATAGCACAAGGAGAATTCCCCTCACTGTCCTTCCCTGTCCCTAGAAACAAGGATTAGCACAGTGAAAGAAACTGACACTCTCCCTACCTATAGTTTTCTGTCCCTAGAAAAAATGTTTTTTTAAAGATGGTTGATGATCAATGCTTTAGCACAGTATAGCACAAGGAGAATTTCCCTCACTGTCCTTCCCTGTCCCTAGAAACAAGGATTAGCACAGTGAAAGAAACTGACACTCTCCCTACCTATAGTTTTCTGTCCCTAGAAAAAATGTTTTTTTAAAGATGGTTGATGATCAATGCTTTAGCACACTATAGCACAAGGAGAATTTCCCTCACTGTCCTTCCCTGTCCCTAGAAACAAGGATTAGCACAGTAAAACACACTGACACTCTCCCTACCTATAGTTTTCTGTCCCTAGAAAAAATGTTTTTTTAAAGATGGTTGATGATCAATGCTTTAGCACACTATAGCACAAGGAGAATTTCCCTCACTGTCCTTCCCTGTCCCTAGAAACAAGGATTAGCACAGTAAAACACACTGACACTCTCCCTACCTATAGTTTTCTGTCCCTAGAAAAAATGTTTTTTTAAAGATGGTTGATGATCAATGCTTTAGCACAGTATAGCACAAGGAGAATTTCCCTCACTGTCCTTCCCTGTCCCTAGAAACAAGGATTAGCACAGTGAAAGAAACTGACACTCTCCCTACCTATAGTTTTCTGTCCCTAGAAAAAATGTTTTTTTAAAGATGGTTGATGATCAATGCTTTAGCACAGTATAGCACAAGGAGAATTTCCCTCACTGTCCTTCCCTGTCCCTAGAAACAAGGATTAGCACAGTGAAAGAAACTGACACTCTCCCTACCTATAGTTTTCTGTCCCTAGAAAAAATGTTTTTTTAAAGATGGTTGATGATCAATGCTTTAGCACAGTATAGCACAAGGAGAATTTCCCTCACTGTCCTTCCCTGTCCCTAGAAACAAGGATTAGCACAGTAAAACACACTGACACTCTCCCTACCTATAGTTTTCTGTCCCTAGAAAAAATGTTTTTTTAAAGATGGTTGATGATCAATGCTTTAGCACAGTATAGCACAAGGAGAATTTCCCTCACTGTCCTTCCCTGTCCCTAGAAACAAGGATTAGCACAGTGAAAGAAACTGACACTCTCCCTACCTATAGTTTTCTGTCCCTAGAAAAAATGTTTTTTTAAAGATGGTTGATGATCAATGCTTTAGCACACTATAGCACAAGGAGAATTTCCCTCACTGTCCTTCCCTGTCCCTAGAAACAAGGATTAGCACAGTAAAACACACTGACACTCTCCCTACCTATAGTTTTCTGTCCCTAGAAAAAATGTTTTTTTAAAGATGGTTGATGATCAATGCTTTAGCACACTATAGCACAAGGAGAATTTCCCTCACTGTCCTTCCCTGTCCCTAGAAACAAGGATTAGCACAGTAAAACACACTGACACTCTCCCTACCTATAGTTTTCTGTCCCTAGAAAAAATGTTTTTTTAAAGATGGTTGATGATCAATGCTTTAGCACAGTATAGCACAAGGAGAATTTCCCTCACTGTCCTTCCCTGTCCCTAGAAACAAGGATTAGCACAGTGAAAGAAACTGACACTCTCCCTACCTATAGTTTTCTGTCCCTAGAAAAAATGTTTTTTTAAAGATGGTTGATGATCAATGCTTTAGCACAGTATAGCACAAGGAGAATTTCCCTCACTGTCCTTCCCTGTCCCTAGAAACAAGGATTAGCACAGTGAAAGAAACTGACACTCTCCCTACCTATAGTTTTCTGTCCCTAGAAAAAATGTTTTTTTAAAGATGGTTGATGATCAATGCTTTAGCACAGTATAGCACAAGGAGAATTTCCCTCACTGTCCTTCCCTGTCCCTAGAAACAAGGATTAGCACAGTAAAACACACTGACACTCTCCCTACCTATAGTTTTCTGTCCCTAGAAAAAATGTTTTTTTAAAGATGGTTGATGATCAATGCTTTAGCACAGTATAGCACAAGGAGAATTTCCCTCACTGTCCTTCCCTGTCCCTAGAAACAAGGATTAGCACAGTGAAAGAAACTGACACTCTCCCTACCTATAGTTTTCTGTCCCTAGAAAAAATGTTTTTTTAAAGATGGTTGATGATCAATGCTTTAGCACAGTATAGCACAAGGAGAATTTCCCTCACTGTCCTTCCCTGTCCCTAGAAACAAGGATTAGCACAGTGAAATAAACTGACACTCTCCCTACCTATAGTTTTCTGTCCCTAGAAAAAATGTTTTTTTAAAGATGGTTGATGATCAATGCTTTAGCACAGTATAGCACAAGGAGAATTTCCCTCACTGTCCTTCCCTGTCCCTAGAAACAAGGATTAGCACAGTGAAAGAAACTGACACTCTCCCTACCTATAGTTTTCTGTCCCTAGAAAAAATGTTTTTTTAAAGATGGTTGATGATCAATGCTTTAGCACAGTATAGCACAAGGAGAATTTCCCTCACTGTCCTTCCCTGTCCCTAGAAACAAGGATTAGCACAGTGAAAGAAACTGACACTCTCCCTACCTATAGTTTTCTGTCCCTAGAAAAAATGTTTTTTTTAAAGATGGTTGATGATCAATGCTTTAGCACAGTATAGCACAAGGAGAATTCCCCTCACTGTCCTTCCCTGTCCCTAGAAACAAGGATTAGCACAGTGAAAGAAACTGACACTCTCCCTACCTATAGTTTTCTGTCCCTAGAAAAAATGTTTTTTTAAAGATGGTTGATGATCAATGCTTTAGCACAGTATAGCACAAGGAGAATTTCCCTCACTGTCCTTCCCTGTCCCTAGAAACAAGGATTAGCACAGTGAAAGAAACTGACACTCTCCCTACCTATAGTTTTCTGTCCCTAGAAAAAATGTTTTTTTAAAGATGGTTGATGATCAATGCTTTAGCACACTATAGCACAAGGAGAATTTCCCTCACTGTCCTTCCCTGTCCCTAGAAACAAGGATTAGCACAGTAAAACACACTGACACTCTCCCTACCTATAGTTTTCTGTCCCTAGAAAAAATGTTTTTTTAAAGATGGTTGATGATCAATGCTTTAGCACACTATAGCACAAGGAGAATTTCCCTCACTGTCCTTCCCTGTCCCTAGAAACAAGGATTAGCACAGTAAAACACACTGACACTCTCCCTACCTATAGTTTTCTGTCCCTAGAAAAAATGTTTTTTTAAAGATGGTTGATGATCAATGCTTTAGCACAGTATAGCACAAGGAGAATTTCCCTCACTGTCCTTCCCTGTCCCTAGAAACAAGGATTAGCACAGTGAAAGAAACTGACACTCTCCCTACCTATAGTTTTCTGTCCCTAGAAAAAATGTTTTTTTAAAGATGGTTGATGATCAATGCTTTAGCACAGTATAGCACAAGGAGAATTTCCCTCACTGTCCTTCCCTGTCCCTAGAAACAAGGATTAGCACAGTGAAAGAAACTGACACTCTCCCTACCTATAGTTTTCTGTCCCTAGAAAAAATGTTTTTTTAAAGATGGTTGATGATCAATGCTTTAGCACAGTATAGCACAAGGAGAATTTCCCTCACTGTCCTTCCCTGTCCCTAGAAACAAGGATTAGCACAGTAAAACACACTGACACTCTCCCTACCTATAGTTTTCTGTCCCTAGAAAAAATGTTTTTTTAAAGATGGTTGATGATCAATGCTTTAGCACAGTATAGCACAAGGAGAATTTCCCTCACTGTCCTTCCCTGTCCCTAGAAACAAGGATTAGCACAGTGAAAGAAACTGACACTCTCCCTACCTATAGTTTTCTGTCCCTAGAAAAAATGTTTTTTTAAAGATGGTTGATGATCAATGCTTTAGCACACTATAGCACAAGGAGAATTTCCCTCACTGTCCTTCCCTGTCCCTAGAAACAAGGATTAGCACAGTAAAACACACTGACACTCTCCCTACCTATAGTTTTCTGTCCCTAGAAAAAATGTTTTTTTAAAGATGGTTGATGATCAATGCTTTAGCACAGTATAGCACAAGGAGAATTTCCCTCACTGTCCTTCCCTGTCCCTAGAAACAAGGATTAGCACAGTGAAAGAAACTGACACTCTCCCTACCTATAGTTTTCTGTCCCTAGAAAAAATGTTTTTTTAAAGATGGTTGATGATCAATGCTTTAGCACAGTATAGCACAAGGAGAATTTCCCTCACTGTCCTTCCCTGTCCCTAGAAACAAGGATTAGCACAGTAAAACACACTGACACTCTCCCTACCTATAGTTTTCTGTCCCTAGAAAAAATGTTTTTTTAAAGATGGTTGATGATCAATGCTTTAGCACAGTATAGCACAAGGAGAATTTCCCTCACTGTCCTTCCCTGTCCCTAGAAACAAGGATTAGCACAGTGAAAGAAACTGACACTCTCCCTACCTATAGTTTTCTGTCCCTAGAAAAAATGTTTTTTTAAAGATGGTTGATGATCAATGCTTTAGCACACTATAGCACAAGGAGAATTTCCCTCACTGTCCTTCCCTGTCCCTAGAAACAAGGATTAGCACAGTAAAACACACTGACACTCTCCCTACCTATAGTTTTCTGTCCCTAGAAAAAATGTTTTTTTAAAGATGGTTGATGATCAATGCTTTAGCACACTATAGCACAAGGAGAATTTCCCTCACTGTCCTTCCCTGTCCCTAGAAACAAGGATTAGCACAGTAAAACACACTGACACTCTCCCTACCTATAGTTTTCTGTCCCTAGAAAAAATGTTTTTTTAAAGATGGTTGATGATCAATGCTTTAGCACAGTATAGCACAAGGAGAATTTCCCTCACTGTCCTTCCCTGTCCCTAGAAACAAGGATTAGCACAGTGAAAGAAACTGACACTCTCCCTACCTATAGTTTTCTGTCCCTAGAAAAAATGTTTTTTTAAAGATGGTTGATGATCAATGCTTTAGCACAGTATAGCACAAGGAGAATTTCCCTCACTGTCCTTCCCTGTCCCTAGAAACAAGGATTAGCACAGTGAAAGAAACTGACACTCTCCCTACCTATAGTTTTCTGTCCCTAGAAAAAATGTTTTTTTAAAGATGGTTGATGATCAATGCTTTAGCACAGTATAGCACAAGGAGAATTTCCCTCACTGTCCTTCCCTGTCCCTAGAAACAAGGATTAGCACAGTAAAACACACTGACACTCTCCCTACCTATAGTTTTCTGTCCCTAGAAAAAATGTTTTTTTAAAGATGGTTGATGATCAATGCTTTAGCACAGTATAGCACAAGGAGAATTTCCCTCACTGTCCTTCCCTGTCCCTAGAAACAAGGATTAGCACAGTGAAAGAAACTGACACTCTCCCTACCTATAGTTTTCTGTCCCTAGAAAAAATGTTTTTTTAAAGATGGTTGATGATCAATGCTTTAGCACAGTATAGCACAAGGAGAATTTCCCTCACTGTCCTTCCCTGTCCCTAGAAACAAGGATTAGCACAGTGAAAGAAACTGACACTCTCCCTACCTATAGTTTTCTGTCCCTAGAAAAAATGTTTTTTTAAAGATGGTTGATGATCAATGCTTTAGCACAGTATAGCACAAGGAGAATTTCCCTCACTGTCCTTCCCTGTCCCTAGAAACAAGGATTAGCACAGTGAAAGAAACTGACACTCTCCCTACCTATAGTTTTCTGTCCCTAGAAAAAATGTTTTTTTAAAGATGGTTGATGATCAATGCTTTAGCACAGTATAGCACAAGGAGAATTTCCCTCACTGTCCTTCCCTGTCCCTAGAAACAAGGATTAGCACAGTGAAAGAAACTGACACTCTCCCTACCTATAGTTTTCTGTCCCTAGAAAAAATGTTTTTTTTAAAGATGGTTGATGATCAATGCTTTAGCACAGTATAGCACAAGGAGAATTCCCCTCACTGTCCTTCCCTGTCCCTAGAAACAAGGATTAGCACAGTGAAAGAAACTGACACTCTCCCTACCTATAGTTTTCTGTCCCTAGAAAAAATGTTTTTTTAAAGATGGTTGATGATCAATGCTTTAGCACAGTATAGCACAAGGAGAATTTCCCTCACTGTCCTTCCCTGTCCCTAGAAACAAGGATTAGCACAGTGAAAGAAACTGACACTCTCCCTACCTATAGTTTTCTGTCCCTAGAAAAAATGTTTTTTTAAAGATGGTTGATGATCAATGCTTTAGCACACTATAGCACAAGGAGAATTTCCCTCACTGTCCTTCCCTGTCCCTAGAAACAAGGATTAGCACAGTAAAACACACTGACACTCTCCCTACCTATAGTTTTCTGTCCCTAGAAAAAATGTTTTTTTAAAGATGGTTGATGATCAATGCTTTAGCACACTATAGCACAAGGAGAATTTCCCTCACTGTCCTTCCCTGTCCCTAGAAACAAGGATTAGCACAGTAAAACACACTGACACTCTCCCTACCTATAGTTTTCTGTCCCTAGAAAAAATGTTTTTTTAAAGATGGTTGATGATCAATGCTTTAGCACAGTATAGCACAAGGAGAATTTCCCTCACTGTCCTTCCCTGTCCCTAGAAACAAGGATTAGCACAGTGAAAGAAACTGACACTCTCCCTACCTATAGTTTTCTGTCCCTAGAAAAAATGTTTTTTTAAAGATGGTTGATGATCAATGCTTTAGCACAGTATAGCACAAGGAGAATTTCCCTCACTGTCCTTCCCTGTCCCTAGAAACAAGGATTAGCACAGTGAAAGAAACTGACACTCTCCCTACCTATAGTTTTCTGTCCCTAGAAAAAATGTTTTTTTAAAGATGGTTGATGATCAATGCTTTAGCACAGTATAGCACAAGGAGAATTTCCCTCACTGTCCTTCCCTGTCCCTAGAAACAAGGATTAGCACAGTAAAACACACTGACACTCTCCCTACCTATAGTTTTCTGTCCCTAGAAAAAATGTTTTTTTAAAGATGGTTGATGATCAATGCTTTAGCACAGTATAGCACAAGGAGAATTTCCCTCACTGTCCTTCCCTGTCCCTAGAAACAAGGATTAGCACAGTGAAAGAAACTGACACTCTCCCTACCTATAGTTTTCTGTCCCTAGAAAAAATGTTTTTTTAAAGATGGTTGATGATCAATGCTTTAGCACACTATAGCACAAGGAGAATTTCCCTCACTGTCCTTCCCTGTCCCTAGAAACAAGGATTAGCACAGTAAAACACACTGACACTCTCCCTACCTATAGTTTTCTGTCCCTAGAAAAAATGTTTTTTTAAAGATGGTTGATGATCAATGCTTTAGCACACTATAGCACAAGGAGAATTTCCCTCACTGTCCTTCCCTGTCCCTAGAAACAAGGATTAGCACAGTAAAACACACTGACACTCTCCCTACCTATAGTTTTCTGTCCCTAGAAAAAATGTTTTTTTAAAGATGGTTGATGATCAATGCTTTAGCACAGTATAGCACAAGGAGAATTTCCCTCACTGTCCTTCCCTGTCCCTAGAAACAAGGATTAGCACAGTGAAAGAAACTGACACTCTCCCTACCTATAGTTTTCTGTCCCTAGAAAAAATGTTTTTTTAAAGATGGTTGATGATCAATGCTTTAGCACAGTATAGCACAAGGAGAATTTCCCTCACTGTCCTTCCCTGTCCCTAGAAACAAGGATTAGCACAGTGAAAGAAACTGACACTCTCCCTACCTATAGTTTTCTGTCCCTAGAAAAAATGTTTTTTTAAAGATGGTTGATGATCAATGCTTTAGCACAGTATAGCACAAGGAGAATTTCCCTCACTGTCCTTCCCTGTCCCTAGAAACAAGGATTAGCACAGTGAAAGAAACTGACACTCTCCCTACCTATAGTTTTCTGTCCCTAGAAAAAATGTTTTTTTTAAAGATGGTTGATGATCAATGCTTTAGCACAGTATAGCACAAGGAGAATTCCCCTCACTGTCCTTCCCTGTCCCTAGAAACAAGGATTAGCACAGTGAAAGAAACTGACACTCTCCCTACCTATAGTTTTCTGTCCCTAGAAAAAATGTTTTTTTAAAGATGGTTGATGATCAATGCTTTAGCACAGTATAGCACAAGGAGAATTTCCCTCACTGTCCTTCCCTGTCCCTAGAAACAAGGATTAGCACAGTGAAAGAAACTGACACTCTCCCTACCTATAGTTTTCTGTCCCTAGAAAAAATGTTTTTTTAAAGATGGTTGATGATCAATGCTTTAGCACACTATAGCACAAGGAGAATTTCCCTCACTGTCCTTCCCTGTCCCTAGAAACAAGGATTAGCACAGTAAAACACACTGACACTCTCCCTACCTATAGTTTTCTGTCCCTAGAAAAAATGTTTTTTTAAAGATGGTTGATGATCAATGCTTTAGCACACTATAGCACAAGGAGAATTTCCCTCACTGTCCTTCCCTGTCCCTAGAAACAAGGATTAGCACAGTAAAACACACTGACACTCTCCCTACCTATAGTTTTCTGTCCCTAGAAAAAATGTTTTTTTAAAGATGGTTGATGATCAATGCTTTAGCACAGTATAGCACAAGGAGAATTTCCCTCACTGTCCTTCCCTGTCCCTAGAAACAAGGATTAGCACAGTGAAAGAAACTGACACTCTCCCTACCTATAGTTTTCTGTCCCTAGAAAAAATGTTTTTTTAAAGATGGTTGATGATCAATGCTTTAGCACACTATAGCACAAGGAGAATTTCCCTCACTGTCCTTCCCTGTCCCTAGAAACAAGGATTAGCACAGTAAAACACACTGACACTCTCCCTACCTATAGTTTTCTGTCCCTAGAAAAAATGTTTTTTTAAAGATGGTTGATGATCAATGCTTTAGCACAGTATAGCACAAGGAGAATTTCCCTCACTGTCCTTCCCTGTCCCTAGAAACAAGGATTAGCACAGTGAAAGAAACTGACACTCTCCCTACCTATAGTTTTCTGTCCCTAGAAAAAATGTTTTTTTAAAGATGGTTGATGATCAATGCTTTAGCACAGTATAGCACAAGGAGAATTTCCCTCACTGTCCTTCCCTGTCCCTAGAAACAAGGATTAGCACAGTGAAAGAAACTGACACTCTCCCTACCTATAGTTTTCTGTCCCTAGAAAAAATGTTTTTTTAAAGATGGTTGATGATCAATGCTTTAGCACAGTATAGCACAAGGAGAATTTCTCTCACTGTCCTTCCCTGTCCCTAGAAACAAGGATTAGCACAGTAAAACACACTGACACTCTCCCTACCTATAGTTTTCTGTCCCTAGAAAAAATGTTTTTTTAAAGATGGTTGATGATCAATGCTTTAGCACAGTATAGCACAAGGAGAATTTCCCTCACTGTCCTTCCCTGTCCCTAGAAACAAGGATTAGCACAGTGAAAGAAACTGACACTCTCCCTACCTATAGTTTTCTGTCCCTAGAAAAAATGTTTTTTTAAAGATGGTTGATGATCAATGCTTTAGCACACTATAGCACAAGGAGAATTTCCCTCACTGTCCTTCCCTGTCCCTAGAAACAAGGATTAGCACAGTAAAACACACTGACACTCTCCCTACCTATAGTTTTCTGTCCCTAGAAAAAATGTTTTTTTAAAGATGGTTGATGATCAATGCTTTAGCACACTATAGCACAAGGAGAATTTCCCTCACTGTCCTTCCCTGTCCCTAGAAACAAGGATTAGCACAGTAAAACACACTGACACTCTCCCTACCTATAGTTTTCTGTCCCTAGAAAAAATGTTTTTTTAAAGATGGTTGATGATCAATGCTTTAGCACAGTATAGCACAAGGAGAATTTCCCTCACTGTCCTTCCCTGTCCCTAGAAACAAGGATTAGCACAGTGAAAGAAACTGACACTCTCCCTACCTATAGTTTTCTGTCCCTAGAAAAAATGTTTTTTTAAAGATGGTTGATGATCAATGCTTTAGCACAGTATAGCACAAGGAGAATTTCCCTCACTGTCCTTCCCTGTCCCTAGAAACAAGGATTAGCACAGTGAAAGAAACTGACACTCTCCCTACCTATAGTTTTCTGTCCCTAGAAAAAATGTTTTTTTAAAGATGGTTGATGATCAATGCTTTAGCACAGTATAGCACAAGGAGAATTTCCCTCACTGTCCTTCCCTGTCCCTAGAAACAAGGATTAGCACAGTGAAAGAAACTGACACTCTCCCTACCTATAGTTTTCTGTCCCTAGAAAAAATGTTTTTTTTAAAGATGGTTGATGATCAATGCTTTAGCACAGTATAGCACAAGGAGAATTCCCCTCACTGTCCTTCCCTGTCCCTAGAAACAAGGATTAGCACAGTGAAAGAAACTGACACTCTCCCTACCTATAGTTTTCTGTCCCTAGAAAAAATGTTTTTTTAAAGATGGTTGATGATCAATGCTTTAGCACAGTATAGCACAAGGAGAATTTCCCTCACTGTCCTTCCCTGTCCCTAGAAACAAGGATTAGCACAGTGAAAGAAACTGACACTCTCCCTACCTATAGTTTTCTGTCCCTAGAAAAAATGTTTTTTTAAAGATGGTTGATGATCAATGCTTTAGCACACTATAGCACAAGGAGAATTTCCCTCACTGTCCTTCCCTGTCCCTAGAAACAAGGATTAGCACAGTAAAACACACTGACACTCTCCCTACCTATAGTTTTCTGTCCCTAGAAAAAATGTTTTTTTAAAGATGGTTGATGATCAATGCTTTAGCACACTATAGCACAAGGAGAATTTCCCTCACTGTCCTTCCCTGTCCCTAGAAACAAGGATTAGCACAGTAAAACACACTGACACTCTCCCTACCTATAGTTTTCTGTCCCTAGAAAAAATGTTTTTTTAAAGATGGTTGATGATCAATGCTTTAGCACAGTATAGCACAAGGAGAATTTCCCTCACTGTCCTTCCCTGTCCCTAGAAACAAGGATTAGCACAGTGAAAGAAACTGACACTCTCCCTACCTATAGTTTTCTGTCCCTAGAAAAAATGTTTTTTTAAAGATGGTTGATGATCAATGCTTTAGCACAGTATAGCACAAGGAGAATTTCCCTCACTGTCCTTCCCTGTCCCTAGAAACAAGGATTAGCACAGTGAAAGAAACTGACACTCTCCCTACCTATAGTTTTCTGTCCCTAGAAAAAATGTTTTTTTAAAGATGGTTGATGATCAATGCTTTAGCACAGTATAGCACAAGGAGAATTTCCCTCACTGTCCTTCCCTGTCCCTAGAAACAAGGATTAGCACAGTAAAACACACTGACACTCTCCCTACCTATAGTTTTCTGTCCCTAGAAAAAATGTTTTTTTAAAGATGGTTGATGATCAATGCTTTAGCACAGTATAGCACAAGGAGAATTTCCCTCACTGTCCTTCCCTGTCCCTAGAAACAAAGATTAGCACAGTGAAAGAAACTGACACTCTCCCTACCTATAGTTTTCTGTCCCTAGAAAAAATGTTTTTTTAAAGATGGTTGATGATCAATGCTTTAGCACACTATAGCACAAGGAGAATTTCCCTCACTGTCCTTCCCTGTCCCTAGAAACAAGGATTAGCACAGTAAAACACACTGACACTCTCCCTACCTATAGTTTTCTGTCCCTAGAAAAAATGTTTTTTTAAAGATGGTTGATGATCAATGCTTTAGCACACTATAGCACAAGGAGAATTTCCCTCACTGTCCTTCCCTGTCCCTAGAAACAAGGATTAGCACAGTAAAACACACTGACACTCTCCCAACCTATAGTTTTCTGTCCCTAGAAAAAATGTTTTTTTAAAGATGGTTGATGATCAATGCTTTAGCACAGTATAGCACAAGGAGAATTTCCCTCACTGTCCTTCCCTGTCCCTAGAAACAAGGATTAGCACAGTGAAAGAAACTGACACTCTCCCTACCTATAGTTTTCTGTCCCTAGAAAAAATGTTTTTTTAAAGATGGTTGATGATCAATGCTTTAGCACAGTATAGCACAAGGAGAATTTCCCTCACTGTCCTTCCCTGTCCCTAGAAACAAGGATTAGCACAGTGAAAGAAACTGACACTCTTCCTACCTATAGTTTTCTGTCCCTAGAAAAAATGTTTTTTTAAAGATGGTTGATGATCAATGCTTTAGCACAGTATAGCACAAGGAGAATTTCCCTCACTGTCCTTCCCTGTCCCTAGAAACAAGGATTAGCACAGTGAAAGAAACTGACACTCTCCCTACCTATAGTTTTCTGTCCCTAGAAAAAATGTTTTTTTAAAGATGGTTGATGATCAATGCTTTAGCACAGTATAGCACAAGGAGAATTTCCCTCACTGTCCTTCCCTGTCCCTAGAAACAAGGATTAGCACAGTAAAACACACTGACACTCTCCCTACTGTGAGGGGGTTAACTCGGTAGCGGGTGTGTGTGACCCCCTGGTTGGGCTCCCCACACAAAAACAGGGCCAGCAGACGGAGGTTGTGGTTTTCAAAATCAAAAGGTGCGGTTTATTTCTCTATGTACAGTGACAAAAACACAGCAAAGCCAAAAAGAAACATAAACAAAATAAATCCTGGTCAGTTTGACCTCTGACTAAACATGCAGGTTTCCTAAACTAACAACTGGGATCAGCCTGGTGCTGTCCTAGTCCCTAAGTCCCTGGTTTAGTAAAAGTCCAAACAAATAGCCACACAGGCTTTGCCTCACCGCACAGGGGTTCACTCTCCCTAGACAGTCCACACAGGTCTGGGTCCAGGCATGAGCTAACATCTAATGAAGCTGGGAGTTTTTATAGAGGCCTTAAACGAACTGACAGGCTTCAGCTGGTCTCATCAACTCCCTGCCTGCACGACGCCCAGCCCTCTCCCTAGAGGTATGAGTCATCCATGAGCCTACTAGCCTCAGCTGGGCTTATACAACTCTCCACCTAGTTGTATAAGTCGGTGTAAAGCCTGAATCTGGGCGAAATATATCTACCCCCCTGGATGCAACCAGGTGACTTTACCTTCCTGCTGTCACATACCCCCCCTCTTGTTTTAACCTCGGGGTTGGAACACCAGCAATCAGGCATTCATGTACTCGAGACAAAGCATCCACATTCCCCATTTGAACGCCAGGGCGATGCTTTACTGTGAAGTTGAATTCCTGTAGGGCCAGGAACCACCTATTCACTCTTCTATTTGTCTCCTTGTTTTGAGCCATCCACTTTAACGGAGCGTGATCCGTAACCATGTCAAAGTGCCTACCTAGCAGATAGTACCGAAGGGAATCTAGAGCCCACTTCACCGCTAAACACTCCTTTTCAACCGTGGCGTAATTTACCTCATGGGACTTCAACTTCCTGCTGAGGTAAATGACTGGGTGCTCTTCCCCGTTCCAGACCTGGGACAATACTGCTCCTAACCCCACATCTGACGCATCACTTTGTACGACAAAGTCTTTAGAGAAGTCGGGTGAGTACAACACTGGCTGGCTACATAAGGCTTGTTTCAAGAATTGGAATGCTGCCTCAGCCTCGGGGGTCCATTTAATCATGACCGACCCTTTCCCTTTCGTCAGGTTGGTTAGGGGCACAGCCTTAGAAGCAAAGTGGGGAATGAAGCGCCGATAATAACCCGCGATTCCCAGAAAGGCCCGTACCTGCTTCTTACTGTTGGGACGTGGCCAACTCTGGATGGCCTCGACTTTGTTGAGTTGGGGTTTTATCACTCCCCTGCCAATGGTGTACCCAAGATATTTGGCCTCCTCCTGCCCAATGGTACACTTCTTGGGGTTAGCCGTAAACCCCGCTTCCCGGATAGAGTCTAGGACTGCTTGCACTTTTGGCAGATGTGAGGCCCAATCTGTGCTATGGACAATTACGTCATCCAGGTAAGCCGCAGCATACTTCCGATGGGGCCTCAGTATCTGGTCCATTTTCCGCTGGAATGTGGCTGGCGCATTCTGTAACCCGAACGGCATTCTCTTATATTGGAACGCCCCGTCTGGGGTTACAAATGCGGTTTTCTCTTTGGCCGACTTGGCCAGGGGAATTTGCCAATACCCTTTTGTGAGGTCAAGAGTCGTCATGTATCGGGCTGTTCCCAGCCGGTCGATCAACTCATCTATACGTGGCATGGGGTAGGTGTCAAATTTTGTAACTTTGTTCAACTGACGAAAATCGTTACAAAATCGCCAGCTCCCATCCGGTTTAGGCACCAACACAATGGGACTAGACCAATCACTTTGGGACTCCTCTATCACCCCTAAGTTCAGCATTTTCTGTACTTCCTCCCGTATTGCCTCCCGTCGGGCCTCTGGGATCCGATAGGGTTTTAACTTCACCCTTTCACCGGGCGGGGTAATAATATCATGCTCTACCCCAGATGTTTGTCCCGGCAGCTCAGAGAACACCTCCTTGTTGCGAAGCACAAACTCCTTAACCTCCTGTTGTTGGGGTTGTGACAAGGTGGCTGCTATTCCAACCTCCGGAATCACGCAACCAGTTTGAGCTGGTGACCAAGTTTCTGCGACTAGGGACTCTCTATCCCTCCAGGCTTTCAACAGATTAACGTGATATATCTGTTCGGGCTTTCGCCTTCCTGGTTGTCTGACCTTGTAATTCACTTCGCTCACTTTTTCCATTATCTCGTAGGGGCCTTGCCATTTGGCAAGGAATTTACTTTCAACCGTAGGGACAAGTACCAATATCCTATCCCCCGGGGAAAAGGTACGGGTCTTTGCTCCACGGTTGTACACTCTCTGCTGTGCCAACTGCGCTTGGGCCAAATGTTCCTTCACGATGGGCATTACCTGTGCAATTCGATCTTGCATCAGGGCGACATGCTCAATCACACTCCTGTGGGGAGAACTCTCACTTTCCCAAGTTTCCTTGGCAATATCCAACAGCCCTCTTGGGTGTCTCCCTTACAGTAACTCAAAGGGGGAGAATCCCGTAGAGGATTGGGGCACCTCCCTAATAGCAAACATCAAATAAGGAAGTAGACAGTCCCAATCCTTTCCATCTCTATCCACCACTTTCTTCAACATTTGTTTTAGGGTTTTGTTGAATCTTTCAACCAGCCCATCGGTTTGGGGGTGATACACAGATGTACGCAATTGCGTCACTTTGAACAATTTACACAGCTCTTTCATAACCCGGGACATAAAGGGTGTACCTTGGTCCGTAAGCAGTTCTTTACAAATACCCACCCGGCTAAAAACAAGAGATAGCTCTTTGGCTATGGTTTTGGCCGAGGTATTTCTGAGAGGGATCGCTTCTGGATAACGGGTGGCATAGTCCATTATAACCAATATGTACTGGTGCCCCCTAGCGGACTTGATTATAGGACCTACCAAATCCATTGCGATTCTCTCAAACGGGACCTCAATGATGGGTAGAGGGACCAGCGGGCTACGGAAATGTGGCATCGGGGCCGACCTCTGACACACAGGGCAGGAGGAACAATAATTTTCTATGTCCTTCATCACCCCAGGCCAATAGAATCTCTGTAATACCCTCTCTCGGGTTTTCTCTGTCCCCAGATGACCTCCAAGAATGTGCCCATGGGCCAACTCCAACACCAACTTCCTGTAAGGTTTGGGCACCACAAGCTGCTCAACGGTTTCTTCTGCCCTTTTTGCCACCCGATACAGTAGGTCCTTCTTTACGCTGAAGTATGGGTAAGTGCAGGTATTATCTGGGTTCACTAACTCGCCATCTATTTCCACTACGTTTTCCCGTGCCTTTATTAGGGCGGGGTCTTTTAACTGTTCTGTGGCAAAATTTTCCCTGTGAACCTCCAGATCAGAAAACTCCACAGACGGTAGGTTTTCGTCTGAGGAGGTGGGCTCCTCTCCAGTTTCTTGAGTCTCCCCTGCCAATACTGACAAGGGAAATTCTGGAGAGTCCTCACCACTCTCAGAGGAGTTCTGGCTATCACATTCCTGGTACATAGGGGCACCAGTGGGGGGCTCAGGATCATCCCACAGTTCCCAGAACTTCGGAAAATCCCTTCCCACAATGGCATCATGCGGTAATTGAGATACTAACCCCACTGGATGAGAGAGGGTACCTTTGGGGGTCTCGAAACACACTGTAGTCACTGGATACTCTCGGGTGTCCCCATGCACACAAATAACAGCTACCTTGCTATTCCCAGAGACCTCTGTTTTAACTAATTCAGCCTTTATCAGGGTCACAAGGCTACCTGAATCCAGTAATACCACAACATTTCTACCATTAATACACATTTTGCATAAATGTTTCTCAGTTCCCCGAATGGCAGTGCATGCGACTGTCGCACACAGCGACTGACGTCTGTCCATCAGAAAGTCACATTGCATGGGTTCCTCCACAACCGGGCAATTTGCTGCAATATGTCCCGCTTGCCGGCAGCGGTAGCAAACAATCCATTTGGCTGCCTCTTGAGCCCCTGACTTCCCAGGCTGTTCTCGCCAAACTTTGGGTAGAGCTCCCACCCTCTCACTCTCTCCACCCTCACCCCTTGGAATCCTCTTATCCGCCCCTGGGGATGGTCTGGTCTTAGGGTGGAAAGTCCGAGAGTCTCTGGAAGAGGCCGTCAGGTTCTCTGTAGCCAAGTATTTCTCTACACGATCCACAAGACCACCGGCCGTCTCTGGGTCTCCATGGCTTACCCACTTTTGGATGGCAGTAGGAAGAGCTCTCAAAAACCGATCCATTACAACACGTTCCACAATCTCTGGTGCGGACAAAGTCTCTGGCTGTAGCCACTTCCTGCTCAGGTGAATGAGGTCATACATTTGAGACCTGGGGGGTTTTCCAAGCTGGAAAGTCCAGTTATGCACACGCTGAGCCCGGACAGCCAGGGTGACACCCAGCCTTGCCAATATTTCAGCTTTTAGCATCACATAGTCTTTTGCTTGGTCAGGCTCTAGGTCATAGTAAGCCTTCTGCGATTCACCAGTTAACAGAGGAGCCACCAGTCCAGCCCACTGCTCCTCAGGCCACTTTTCTCTTTCAGCAGTCCTTTCAAATGTGGTCAAAAATACCTCTGGATCATCCTCTCCAGTCATTTTTGTCAATAAACGACTCACCCCAAAGGACGCGGTATTAGTGGGACGGCTTTCCTCACTGGTCTGCGGACGTTGCTGCATTACTGCTTCCATTTGTTGTAGTCTCTGCTCTTGCTTCTGTAACAGGTCTATGAAGCGGGCCTCAGATTGCTGCTGGGCTTGTTGATGAGCTTGCTGCTGGGCTGCAAGGCTCCTTTGCAAACCTGCATTTGTCTGCTGTTGATTGGCATTTGCTAGAGCCAGCTGTTTCAGTATCTCCTCCATGCTGGCTTAAAAAAACTGCCACTGGTTCTCCACCAACTGTGAGGGGGTTAACTCGGTAGCGGGTGTGTGTGACCCCCTGGTTGGGCTCCCCACACAAAAACAGGGCCAGCAGACGGAGGTTGTGGTTTTCAAAATCAAAAGGTGCGGTTTATTTCTCTATGTACAGTGACAAAAACACAGCAAAGCCAAAAAGAAACATAAACAAAATAAATCCTGGTCAGTTTGACCTCTGACTAAACATGCAGGTTTCCTAAACTAACAACTGGGATCAGCCTGGTGCTGTCCTAGTCCCTAAGTCCCTGGTTTAGTAAAAGTCCAAACAAATAGCCACACAGGCTTTGCCTCACCGCACAGGGGTTCACTCTCCCTAGACAGTCCACACAGGTCTGGGTCCAGGCATGAGCTAACATCTAATGAAGCTGGGAGTTTTTATAGAGGCCTTAAACGAACTGACAGGCTTCAGCTGGTCTCATCAACTCCCTGCCTGCACGACGCCCAGCCCTCTCCCTAGAGGTATGAGTCATCCATCAGCCTACTAGCCTCAGCTGGGCTTATACAACTCTCCACCTAGTTGTATAAGTCGGCGTAAAGCCTGAATCTGGGCGAAATATATCTACCCCCCTGGATGCAACCAGGTGACTTTACCTTCCTGCTGTCACACTACCTATAGTTTTCTGTCCCTAGAAAAAATGTTTTTTTAAAGATGGTTGATGATCAATGCTTTAGCACAGTATAGCACAAGGAGAATTTCCCTCACTGTCCTTCCCTGTCCCTAGAAACAAGGATTAGCACAGTGAAAGAAACTGACACTCTCCCTACCTATAGTTTTCTGTCCCTAGAAAAAATGTTTTTTTAAAGATGGTTGATGATCAATGCTTTAGCACACTATAGCACAAGGAGAATTTCCCTCACTGTCCTTCCCTGTCCCTAGAAACAAGGATTAGCACAGTAAAACACACTGACACTCTCCCTACCTATAGTTTTCTGTCCCTAGAAAAAATGTTTTTTTAAAGATGGTTGATGATCAATGCTTTAGCACACTATAGCACAAGGAGAATTTCCCTGACTGTCCTTCCCTGTCCCTAGAAACAAGGATTAGCACAGTAAAACACACTGACACTCTCCCTACCTATAGTCTTCTGTCCCTAGAAAAAATGTTTTTTTAAAGATGGTTGATGATCAATGGTTTAGCACAGTATAGCACAAGGAGAATTTCCCTCACTGTCCTTCCCTGTCCCTAGAAACAAGGATTAGCACAGTAAAACACACTGACACTCTCCCAACCTATAGTTTTCTGTCCCTAGAAAAAATGTTTTTTTAAAGATGGTTGATGATCAATGCTTTAGCACAGTATAGCACAAGGAGAATTTCCCTCACTGTCCTTCCCTGTCCCTAGAAACAAGGATTAGCACAGTGAAAGAAACTGACACTCTCCCTACCTATAGTTTTCTGTCCCTAGAAAAAATGTTTTTTTAAAGATGGTTGATGATCAATGCTTTAGCACAGTATAGCACAAGGAGAATTTCCCTCACTGTCCTTCCCTGTCCCTAGAAACAAGGATTAGCACAGTGAAAGAAACTGACACTCTCCCTACCTATAGTTTTCTGTCCCTAGAAAAAATGTTTTTTTAAAGATGGTTGATGATCAATGCTTTAGCACAGTATAGCACAAGGAGAATTTCCCTCACTGTCCTTCCCTGTCCCTAGAAACAAGGATTAGCACAGTGAAAGAAACTGACACTCTCCCTACCTATAGTTTTCTGTCCCTAGAAAAAATGTTTTTTTAAAGATGGTTGATGATCAATGCTTTAGCACAGTATAGCACAAGGAGAATTTCCCTCACTGTCCTTCCCTGTCCCTAGAAACAAGGATTAGCACAGTGAAAGAAACTGACACTCTCCCTACCTATAGTTTTCTGTCCCTAGAAAAAATGTTTTTTTAAAGATGGTTGATGATCAATGCTTTAGCACAGTATAGCACAAGGAGAATTTCCCTCACTGTCCTTCCCTGTCCCTAGAAACAAGGATTAGCACAGTGAAAGAAACTGACACTCTCCCTACCTATAGTTTTCTGTCCCTAGAAAAAATGTTTTTTTAAAGATGGTTGATGATCAATGCTTTAGCACAGTATAGCACAAGGAGAATTTCCCTCACTGTCCTTCCCTGTCCCTAGAAACAAGGATTAGCACAGTAAAACACACTGACACTCTCCCTACCTATAGTTTTCTGTCCCTAGAAAAAATGTTTTTTTAAAGATGGTTGATGATCAATGCTTTAGCACAGTATAGCACAAGGAGAATTTCCCTCACTGTCCTTCCCTGTCCCTAGAAACAAAGATTAGCACAGTGAAAGAAACTGACACTCTCCCTACCTATAGTTTTCTGTCCCTAGAAAAAATGTTTTTTTAAAGATGGTTGATGATCAATGCTTTAGCACACTATAGCACAAGGAGAATTTCCCTCACTGTCCTTCCCTGTCCCTAGAAACAAGGATTAGCACAGTAAAACACACTGACACTCTCCCTACCTATAGTTTTCTGTCCCTAGAAAAAATGTTTTTTTAAAGATGGTTGATGATCAATGCTTTAGCACACTATAGCACAAGGAGAATTTCCCTCACTGTCCTTCCCTGTCCCTAGAAACAAGGATTAGCACAGTAAAACACACTGACACTCTCCCAACCTATAGTTTTCTGTCCCTAGAAAAAATGTTTTTTTAAAGATGGTTGATGATCAATGCTTTAGCACAGTATAGCACAAGGAGAATTTCCCTCACTGTCCTTCCCTGTCCCTAGAAACAAGGATTAGCACAGTGAAAGAAACTGACACTCTCCCTACCTATAGTTTTCTGTCCCTAGAAAAAATGTTTTTTTAAAGATGGTTGATGATCAATGCTTTAGCACAGTATAGCACAAGGAGAATTTCCCTCACTGTCCTTCCCTGTCCCTAGAAACAAGGATTAGCACAGTGAAAGAAACTGACACTCTTCCTACCTATAGTTTTCTGTCCCTAGAAAAAATGTTTTTTTAAAGATGGTTGATGATCAATGCTTTAGCACAGTATAGCACAAGGAGAATTTCCCTCCCTGTCCTTCCCTGTCCCTAGAAACAAGGATTAGCAGAGTGAAAGAAACTGACACTCTCCCTACCTATAGTTTTCTGTCCCTAGAAAAAATGTTTTTTTAAAGATGGTTGATGATCAATGCTTTAGCACAGTATAGCACAAGGAGAATTTCCCTCACTGTCCTTCCCTGTCCCTAGAAACAAGGATTAGCACAGTAAAACACACTGACACTCTCCCTACTGTGAGGGGGTTAACTCGGTAGCGGGTGTGTGTGACCCCCTGGTTGGGCTCCCCACACAAAAACAGGGCCAGCAGACGGAGGTTGTGGTTTTCAAAATCAAAAGGTGCGGTTTATTTCTCTATTTACAGTGACAAAAACACAGCAAAGCCAAAAAGAAACATAAACAAAATAAATCCTGGTCAGTTTGACCTCTGACTAAACATGCAGGTTTCCTAAACTAACAACTGGGATCAGCCTGGTGCTGTCCTAGTCCCTAAGTCCCTGGTTTAGTAAAAGTCCAAACCAATAGCCACACAGGATTTGCCTCACCGCACAGGGGTTCACTCTCCCTAGACAGTCCACACAGGTCTGGGTCCAGGCATGAGCTAACATCTAATGAAGCTGGGAGTTTTTATAGAGGCCTTAAACGAACTGACAGGCTTCAGCTGGTCTCATCAACTCCCTGCCTGCACGACGCCCAGCCCTCTCCCTAGAGGTATGAGTCATCCATGAGCCTACTAGCCTCAGCTGGGCTTATACAACTCTCCACCTAGTTGTATAAGTCGGCGTAAAGCCTGAATCTGGGCGAAATATATCTACCCCCCTGGATGCAACCAGGTGACTTTACCTTCCTGCTGTCACACTACCTATAGTTTTCTGTCCCTAGAAAAAATGTTTTTTTAAAGATGGTTGATGATCAATGCTTTAGCACAGTATAGCACAAGGAGAATTTCCCTCACTGTCCTTCCCTGTCCCTAGAAACAAGGATTAGCACAGTGAAAGAAACTGACACTCTCCCTACCTATAGTTTTCTGTCCCTAGAAAAAATGTTTTTTTAAAGATGGTTGATGATCAATGCTTTAGCACACTATAGCACAAGGAGAATTTCCCTCACTGTCCTTCCCTGTCCCTAGAAACAAGGATTAGCACAGTAAAACACACTGACACTCTCCCTACCTATAGTTTTCTGTCCCTAGAAAAAATGTTTTTTTAAAGATGGTTGATGATCAATGCTTTAGCACACTATAGCACAAGGAGAATTTCCCTGACTGTCCTTCCCTGTCCCTAGAAACAAGGATTAGCACAGTAAAACACACTGACACTCTCCCTACCTATAGTCTTCTGTCCCTAGAAAAAATGTTTTTTTAAAGATGGTTGATGATCAATGGTTTAGCACAGTATAGCACAAGGAGAATTTCCCTCACTGTCCTTCCCTGTCCCTAGAAACAAGGATTAGCACAGTAAAACACACTGACACTCTCCCAACCTATAGTTTTCTGTCCCTAGAAATTTTTTTTTTTTAAAGATGGTTGATGATCAATGCTTTAGCACAGTATAGCACAAGGAGAATTTCCCTCACTGTCCTTCCCTGTCCCTAGAAACAAGGATTAGCACAGTGAAAGAAACTGACACTCTCCCTACCTATAGTTTTCTGTCCCTAGAAAAAATGTTTTTTTAAAGATGGTTGATGATCAATGCTTTAGCACAGTATAGCACAAGGAGAATTTCCCTCACTGTCCTTCCCTGTCCCTAGAAACAAGGATTAGCACAGTGAAAGAAACTGACACTCTCCCTACCTATAGTTTTCTGTCCCTAGAAAAAATGTTTTTTTAAAGATGGTTGATGATCAATGCTTTAGCACAGTATAGCACAAGGAGAATTTCCCTCACTGTCCTTCCCTGTCCCTAGAAACAAGGATTAGCACAGTGAAAGAAACTGACACTCTCCCTACCTATAGTTTTCTGTCCCTAGAAAAAATGTTTTTTTAAAGATGGTTGATGATCAATGCTTTAGCACAGTATAGCACAAGGAGAATTTCCCTCACTGTCCTTCCCTGTCCCTAGAAACAAGGATTAGCACAGTGAAAGAAACTGACACTCTCCCTACCTATAGTTTTCTGTCCCTAGAAAAAATGTTTTTTTAAAGATGGTTGATGATCAATGCTTTAGCACAGTATAGCACAAGGAGAATTTCCCTCACTGTCCTTCCCTGTCCCTAGAAACAAGGATTAGCACAGTGAAAGAAACTGACACTCTCCCTACCTATAGTTTTCTGTCCCTAGAAAAAATGTTTTTTTAAAGATGGTTGATGATCAATGCTTTAGCACAGTATAGCACAAGGAGAATTTCCCTCACTGTCCTTCCCTGTCCCTAGAAACAAGGATTAGCACAGTAAAACACACTGACACTCTCCCTACCTATAGTTTTCTGTCCCTAGAAAAAATGTTTTTTTAAAGATGGTTGATGATCAATGCTTTAGCACAGTATAGCACAAGGAGAATTTCCCTCACTGTCCTTCCCTGTCCCTAGAAACAAAGATTAGCACAGTGAAAGAAACTGACACTCTCCCTACCTATAGTTTTCTGTCCCTAGAAAAAATGTTTTTTTAAAGATGGTTGATGATCAATGCTTTAGCACACTATAGCACAAGGAGAATTTCCCTCACTGTCCTTCCCTGTCCCTAGAAACAAGGATTAGCACAGTAAAACACACTGACACTCTCCCTACCTATAGTTTTCTGTCCCTAGAAAAAATGTTTTTTTAAAGATGGTTGATGATCAATGCTTTAGCACACTATAGCACAAGGAGAATTTCCCTCACTGTCCTTCCCTGTCCCTAGAAACAAGGATTAGCACAGTAAAACACACTGACACTCTCCCAACCTATAGTTTTCTGTCCCTAGAAAAAATGTTTTTTTAAAGATGGTTGATGATCAATGCTTTAGCACAGTATAGCACAAGGAGAATTTCCCTCACTGTCCTTCCCTGTCCCTAGAAACAAGGATTAGCACAGTGAAAGAAACTGACACTCTCCCTACCTATAGTTTTCTGTCCCTAGAAAAAATGTTTTTTTAAAGATGGTTGATGATCAATGCTTTAGCACAGTATAGCACAAGGAGAATTTCCCTCACTGTCCTTCCCTGTCCCTAGAAACAAGGATTAGCACAGTGAAAGAAACTGACACTCTTCCTACCTATAGTTTTCTGTCCCTAGAAAAAATGTTTTTTTAAAGATGGTTGATGATCAATGCTTTAGCACAGTATAGCACAAGGAGAATTTCCCTCACTGTCCTTCCCTGTCCCTAGAAACAAGGATTAGCAGAGTGAAAGAAACTGACACTCTCCCTACCTATAGTTTTCTGTCCCTAGAAAAAATGTTTTTTTAAAGATGGTTGATGATCAATGCTTTAGCACAGTATAGCACAAGGAGAATTTCCCTCACTGTCCTTCCCTGTCCCTAGAAACAAGGATTAGCACAGTAAAACACACTGACACTCTCCCTACTGTGAGGGGGTTAACTCGGTAGCGGGTGTGTGTGACCCCCTGGTTGGGCTCCCCACACAAAAACAGGGCCAGCAGACGGAGGTTGTGGTTTTCAAAATCAAAAGGTGCGGTTTATTTCTCTATTTACAGTGACAAAAACACAGCAAAGCCAAAAAGAAACATAAACAAAATAAATCCTGGTCAGTTTGACCTCTGACTAAACATGCAGGTTTCCTAAACTAACAACTGGGATCAGCCTGGTGCTGTCCTAGTCCCTAAGTCCCTGGTTTAGTAAAAGTCCAAACCAATAGCCACACAGGCTTTGCCTCACCGCACAGGGGTTCACTCTCCCTAGACAGTCCACACAGGTCTGGTTCCAGGCATGAGCTAACATCTAATGAAGCTGGGAGTTTTTATAGAGGCCTTTAAATGAGCTGACAAGCTTCAGCTGGTCTCATCAACTCCTTGCCTGCACGACGCCCAGCCCTCTCCCTAGAGGTATGAGTCATCCATGAGCCCACTAGCCTCAGCTGGGCTTCATCAACTCCCTAGTTGTATAAGTCGGCGTAAAGCCTGAATCTGGGCGAAATATATCTACCCCCCTGGATGCAACCAGGTGACTTTACCTTCCTGCTGTCACATACCCCCCCCTCTTGTTTTAACCTCGGGGTTGGAACACCAGCAATCAGGCATTCATGTACTCGAGACAAAGCATCCACATTCCCCATTTGAACGCCAGGGCGATGCTTTACTGTGAAGTTGAATTCCTGGAGGGCCAGGAACCACCTATTCACTCTTCTATTTGTTTCCTTGTTTTGAGCCATCCACTTTAACGGAGCGTGATCCGTAACCATGTCAAAGTGCCTACCTAGCAGATAGTACCGAAGGGAATCTAGAGCCCACTTCACCGCTAAACACTCCTTTTCAACCGTGGCGTAATTTACCTCATGGGACTTCAACTTCCTGCTGAGGTAAATGACTGGGTGCTCTTCCCCGTTCCAGACCTGGGACAATACTGCTCCTAACCCCACATCTGACGCATCACTTTGTACGACAAAGTCTTTAGAGAAGTCGGGTGAGTACAACACTGGCTGGCTACATAAGGCTTGTTTCAAGAATTGGAATGCTGCCTCAGCCTCGGGGGTCCATTTAATCATGACCGACCCTTTCCCTTTCGTCAGGTTGGTTAGGGGCACAGCCTTAGAAGCAAAGTGGGGAATGAAGCGCCGATAATAACCCGCGATTCCCAGAAAGGCCCGTACCTGCTTCTTGCTGTTGGGACGTGGCCAACTCTGGATGGCCTCGACTTTGTTGAGTTGGGGTTTTATCACTCCCCTGCCAATGGTGTACCCAAGATATTTGGCCTCCTCCTGCCCAATGGTACACTTCTTGGGGTTAGCCGTAAACCCCGCTTCCCGGATAGAGTCTAGGACTGCTTGCACTTTTGGCAGATGTGAGGCCCAATCTGTGCTATGGACAATTACGTCATCCAGGTAAGCCGCAGCATACTTCCGATGGGGCCTCAGTATCTGGTCCATTTTCCGCTGGAATGTGGCCGGCGCATTCTGTAACCCGAACGGCATTCTCTTATATTGGAACGCCCCGTCTGGGGTTACAAATGCGGTTTTCTCTTTGGCCGACTTGGCCAGGGGAATTTGCCAATACCCTTTTGTGAGGTCAAGAGTCGTCATGTATCGGGCTGTTCCCAGCCGGTTGATCAACTCATCTATACGTGGCATGGGGTAGGTGTCAAATTTTGTAACTTTGTTCAACTGACGAAAATCGTTACAAAATCGCCAGCTCCCATCCGGTTTAGGCACCAACACAATGGGACTAGACCAATCACTTTGGGACTCCTCTATCACCCCTAAGTTCAGCATTTTCTGTACTTCCTCCCGTATTGCCTCCCGTCGGGCCTCTGGGATCCGATAGGGTTTTAACTTCACCCTTTCACCGGGCGGGGTAATAATATCATGCTCTACCCCAGATGTTTGTCCCGGCAGCTCAGAGAACACCTCCTTGTTGCGAAGCACAAACTGCTTAACCTCCTGTTGTTGGGGTTGTGACAAGGTGGCTGCTATTCCAACCTCCGGAATCACGCAACCAGTTTGAGCTGGTGACCAAGTTTCTGCGACTAGGGACTCTCTATCCCTCCAGGCTTTCAACAGATTAACGTGATATATCTGTTCGGGCTTTCGCCTTCCTGGTTGTCTGACCTTGTAATTCACTTCGCTCACTTTTTCCATTATCTCGTAGGGGCCTTGCCATTTGGCAAGGAATTTACTTTCAACCGTAGGGACAAGTACCAATATCCTATCCCCCGGGGAAAAGGTACGGGTCTTTGCTCCACGGTTGTACACTCTCTGCTGTGCCAACTGCGCTTGGGCCAAATGTTCCTTCACGATGGGCATTACCTGTGCAATTCGATCTTGCATCAGGGCGACATGCTCAATCACACTCCTGTGGGGAGAACTCTCACTTTCCCAAGTTTCCTTGGCAATATCCAACAGCCCTCTTGGGTGTCTCCCATACAGTAACTCAAAGGGGGAGAATCCCGTAGAGGATTGGGGCACCTCCCTAATAGCAAACATCAAATAAGGAAGTAGACAGTCCCAATCCTTTCCATCTCTATCCACCACTTTCTTCAACATTTGTTTTAGGGTTTTGTTGAATCTTTCAACCAGCCCATCGGTTTGGGGGTGATACACAGATGTACGCAATTGCGTCACTTTGAACAATTTACACAGCTCTTTCATAACCCGGGACATAAAGGGTGTACCTTGGTCCGTAAGCAGTTCTTTACAAATACCCACCCGGCTAAAAACAAGAGATAGCTCTTTGGCTATGGTTTTGGCCGAGGTATTTCTGAGAGGGATCGCTTCTGGATAACGGGTGGCATAGTCCATTATAACCAATATGTACTGGTGCCCCCTAGCGGACTTGATTATAGAACCTACCAAATCCATTGCGATTCTCTCAAACGGGACCTCAATTATGGGTAGAGGGACCAGCGGGCTACGGAAATGTGGCATCGGGGCCGACCTCTGACACACAGGGCAGGAGGAACAATAATTTTCTATGTCCTTCATCACCCCAGGTCAATAGAATCTCTGTAATACCCTCTCTCGGGTTTTCTCTGTCCCCAGATGACCTCCAAGAATGTGCCCATGGGCCAACTCCAACACCAACTTCCTGTAAGGTTTGGGCACCACAAGCTGCTCAACGGTTTCTTCTGCCCTTTTTGCCACCCGATACAGTAGGTCCTTCTCTACGCTGAAGTATGGGTAAGTGCAGGTATTATCTGGGTTCACTAACTCGCCATCTATTTCCACTACGTTTTCCCGTGCCTTTATTAGGGCGGGGTCTTTTAACTGTTCTGTGGCAAAATTTTCCCTGTGAACCTCCAGATCAGAAAACTCCACAGACGGTAGGTTTTCGTCTGAGGAGGTGGGCTCCTCTCCAGTTTCTTGAGTCTCCCCTGCCAATACTGACAAGGGAAATTCTGGAGAGTCCTCACCACTCTCAGAGGAGTTCTGGCTATCACATTCCTGGTACATAGGGGCACCAGTGGGGGGCTCAGGATCATCCCACAGTTCCCAGAACTTCGGAAAATCCCTTCCCACAATGGCATCATGCGGTAATTGAGATACTAACCCCACTGGATGAGAGAGGGTACCTTTGGGGGTCTCGAAACACACTGTAGTCACTGGATACTCTCGGGTGTCCCCATGCACACAAATAACAGCTACCTTGCTATTCCCAGAGACCTCTGGTTTAACTAATTCAGCCTTTATCAGGGTCACAAGGCTACCTGAATCCAGCAATACCACAACATTTCTACCATTAATACACATTTTGCATAAATGTTTCTCAGTTCCCCGAATGGCAGTGCATGCGACTGTCGCACACAGCGACTGACGTCTGTCCGTCAGAAAGTCACATTGCATGGGTTCCTCCACAACCGGGCAATTTGCTGCAATATGTCCCGCTTGCCGGCAGCGGTAGCAAACAATCCTTTTGGCTGCCTCTTGAGCCCCTGACTTCCCAGGCTGTTCTCGCCAAACTTTGGGCAGAGCTCCCACCCTCTCACTCTCTCCACCCTCACCCCTTGGAATCCTCTTATCCGCCCCTGGGGATGGTCTGGTCTTAGGGTGGAAAGTCCGAGAGTCTCTGGAAGAGGCCGTCAGGTTCTCTGTAGCCAAGTATTTCTCTACACGATCCACAAGACCACCGGCCGTCTCTGGGTCTCCATGGCTTACCCACTTTTGGATGGCAGTAGGAAGAGCTCTCAAAAACCGATCCATTACAACACGTTCCACAATCTCTGGTGCGGACAAAGTCTCTGGCTGTAGCCACTTCCTGCTCAGGTGAATGAGATCATACATTTGAGACCTGGGGGGTTTTCCAAGCTGGAAAGTCCAGTTATGCACACGCTGAGCCCGGACAGCCAGGGTGACACCCAGCCTTGCCAATATTTCAGCTTTTAGCATCACATAGTCTTTTGCTTGGTCAGGCTCTAGGTCATAGTAAGCCTTCTGCGATTCACCAGTTAACAGAGGAGCCACCAGTCCAGCCCACTGCTCCTCAGGCCACTTTTCTCTTTCAGCAGTCCTTTCAAATGTGGTCAAAAATACCTCTGGATCATCCTCTCCAGTCATTTTTGTCAATAAACGACTCACCCCAAAGGACGCGGTATTAGTGGGACGGCTTTCCTCACTGGTCTGCGGACGTTGCTGCATTACTGCTTCCATTTGTTGTAGTCTCTGCTCTTGCTTCTGTAACAGGTCTATGAAGCGGGCCTCAGATTGCTGCTGGGCTTGTTGATGAGCTTGCTGCTGGGCTGCAAGGCTCCTTTGCAAACCTGCATTTGTCTGCTGTTGATTGGCATTTGCTAGAGCCAGCTGTTTCAGTATCTCCTCCATGCTGGCTTAAAAAAAACTGCCCGCATTCTCCACCAACTGTGAGGGGGTTAACTCGGTAGCGGGTGTGTGTGACCCCCTGGTTGGGCTCCCCACACAAAAACAGGGCCAGCAGACGGAGGTTGTGGTTTTCAAAATCAAAAGGTGCGGTTTATTTCTCTATTTACAGTGACAAAAACACAGCAAAGCCAAAAAGAAACATAAACAAAATAAATCCTGGTCAGTTTGACCTCTGACTAAACATGCAGGTTTCCTAAACTAACAACTGGGATCAGCCTGGTGCTGTCCTAGTCCCTAAGTCCCTGGTTTAGTAAAAGTCCAAACCAATAGCCACACAGGCTTTGCCTCACCGCACAGGGGTTCACTCTCCCTAGACAGTCCACACAGGTCTGGTTCCAGGCATGAGCTAACATCTAATGAAGCTGGGAGTTTTTATAGAGGCCTTTAAATGAGCTGACAAGCTTCAGCTGGTCTCATCAACTCCTTGCCTGCACGACGCCCAGCCCTCTCCCTAGAGGTATGAGTCATCCATGAGCCCACTAGCCTCAGCTGGGCTTCATCAACTCCCTAGTTGTATAAGTCGGCGTAAAGCCTGAATCTGGGCGAAATATATCTACCCCCCTGGATGCAACCAGGTGACTTTACCTTCCTGCTGTCACACTACCTATAGTTTTCTGTCCCTAGAAAAAATGTTTTTTTAAAGATGGTTGATGATCAATGCTTTAGCACAGTATAGCACAAGGAGAATTTCCCTCACTGTCCTTCCCTGTCCCTAGAAACAAGGATTAGCACAGTGAAAGAAACTGACACTCTCCCTACCTATAGTTTTCTGTCCCTAGAAAAAATGTTTTTTTAAAGATGGTTGATGATCAATGCTTTAGCACAGTATAGCACAAGGAGAATTTCCCTCACTGTCCTTCCCTGTCCCTAGAAACAAAGATTAGCACAGTGAAAGAAACTGACACTCTCCCTACCTATAGTTTTCTGTCCCTAGAAAAAATGTTTTTTTAAAGATGGTTGATGATCAATGCTTTAGCACACTATAGCACAAGGAGAATTTCCCTCACTGTCCTTCCCTGTCCCTAGAAACAAGGATTAGCACAGTAAAACACACTGACACTCTCCCTACCTATAGTTTTCTGTCCCTAGAAAAAATGTTTTTTTAAAGATGGTTGATGATCAATGCTTTAGCACACTATAGCACAAGGAGAATTTCCCTCACTGTCCTTCCCTGTCCCTAGAAACAAGGATTAGCACAGTAAAACACACTGACACTCTCCCTACCTATAGTCTTCTTTCCCTAGAAAAAATGTTTTTTTAAAGATGGTTGATGATCAATGCTTTAGCACAGTATAGCACAAGGAGAATTTCCCTCACTGTCCTTCCCTGTCCCTAGAAACAAGGATTAGCACAGTGAAAGAAACTGACACTCTCCCTACCTATAGTTTTCTGTCCCTAGAAAAAATGTTTTTTTAAAGATGGTTGATGATCAATGCTTTAGCACAGTATAGCACAAGGAGAATTTCCCTCACTGTCCTTCCCTGTCCCTAGAAACAAGGATTAGCACAGTAAAACACACTGACACTCTCCCTACCTATCCTTCTCTTTCCCTAAACTAAAGGAATCCAGGTTAAGCAAGAAAAAAAAATGTCACTGTCCCTGCCTATGCTTCTCTTTCCCTGCTCCGGAACACACTACACTAGGCCGCCGTGCTGGCGGCCTTTTATAGTGTGGGGCGTGTACTAAACACCCTCAGCAATAATTGGCCACAGGCATTCTGCCTGTGGCCAATCATTGCTCTCCTCGCTGCCGGCGCTGTGATTGGCCAAGCATGCGGGGTCACAGTGCATGCTTGGCCAATCACAGCGCCTGGATGACACTGCGATGGCGTAGTGCATTGTGGGCCGTTCGCGTCACTCAAATTAGGCGCGAACGGCCCAAATCGTTCGATCTTCGTCGAACGATTGAACAGCCGATGTTCGAGTCGAACGTATGTTCGACTCGAACACCGAGCTCATCCCTATCTGTCAATATGTAGCTAGTAAAAACATAAACTATCACTTTGAAGGTTTATGCACTGATGTGTATTGTGCAGGGGTGTTGTGATGATTTGTAACAACACATTACATAAAATATTTCCCCTTTTTTAGCTTTATTGAAATGTAACAAAATACACTTTATTTACCTTTACAAATAACAGTATGCCGAGATGCGCTGCTATGTGTTTAATTGTGTTGTGCTGCATAAAAATGCAGACATAATGCATTTTTACGCCACACACACCAATACACAAGTATAGCGGGAACAGGGCACATAGAAAACAATTGTTTTTGTTGCATGTTTGCATTGAACCTGCATTCATAAATGCTTATAATGCAGTTCAACACATTAAGGACATAACAAGCTGCCTGTAACAGTGATTTTGGATATTCTGTCTGTGCTATCACAAATTGGACACTGTCAGGTAGATTTATTAAAGGCAAATATGCTGTTAACTTTTCAAGGAGATTTTCCCCATAACTTAATGAATGCGGTAAAATGTCACTTTGCAAAGAAGGCCAAATCACTTATAGAGAGAATAAAAAACACAGTATTTTTGCTTGCACTTGATTGGATTAATAGAAGTCAGCAAAGCTTCACCTCATTTTCTAAGCTCTGGGGTAATTCCCCTGTAAAGTGCAACTTCCTTTCTAAAGCGAACAGTCTATTTGCCTTTAGTAAATCAACTCCAGTATCTAGCATCCAAGGAGTCAAACGTGAGAATTTGCACTGGTATGTGTTTCAATGTGAGTGTAATATGCAAGTGGAGCAATATTTAATAGGGGTTCTGATGCACCTATTAAAATGTATAGTTTAAAAATTGGAAAACAATAAACATAACTAAAACTTGAAAAAGATTAGACAATATGAAGAGTGTTTCTAATGGTAACAATAACTATGTCTTTATTGTAATATAGATGGAGCACTACTCCCATAGGAGCTGCTGGTTTGTTTTTGGGTTTGCACATTACCTCTTCAGCTTCGTTGTCAAGGTGAGAAAGTCTGTAGTAAATGCAATGTCCACGCAGGATGTAAAACCTTCAACTGTTGGTTTTATTTTTGCTGCAGTAACTCGTATAGAAAGTAGAAGGTAGGAGAAAATAGGGGAAGGTTCAGGTACACGTTGTAGAACACACAAATGTCTAAAGTCATCCCCCACTCTCAGTGTTGAGTGGATATTGCTCACCCGGATAGACCCATCTCACCTGACATAGCAGCCGGGATGATGCACGAACCAGTATCAGGATAGTCTCTGCCACAGACCGTTTGAGAACAAATGTGGATAGCCAGGAATCCTCTGCCACATGATTTCAGTCCCAAACTTCCAGCCATGCAGTTAAAGAACATTTAAGCCGATCCGGCGAACTGCTTGGCTTTTAAAGTAGTGGATCCCCGCTTAACAAGGTCACCAGGCCTCTCCCGAGACATTAACACTTTGCTGGTCTCCTCCAGGGCAGGTCCTCCCCGGTTTCCTTCATTAAACAGCTTCCTCCCTCTTGGTGGACAGCTTGGGATCCCCTTTAGGATTGTAGGCCCCAGCCAGACTAGCCGGGCCTACCATATAGCGATGCAGCCTCGGGCCAACATGGCCCCGAGGTCAGAATCACACACACATACCTCGCGCCAGGAGGGCAGCGAGGTGAAAACCAACCCCGAACAATGACGTCTGCCCCTTAAGTATCCCTCCCCAGCATGCACAGCGGGGCATGCACTGTACCGCTGCCGAGAAAGGACACCCAATACACCATGGTCTGCCTGTATTCCAACATGGGCCTGAGGTGGTACCGCCACCTTCAGGCAACAAGGGAAAACACTACCAGGCACCACCATAGCCAGAACAGAGGCAATTTAGATATAATCATAAGTCTGAGCCCAACTATTGGCTCAGACACCCTCTAAATTTACAATTGCGCCCTGATCATTGGGGGAAGGGCGCTACATAGATAAACAAAAAAGAAAAAACAAACAGACCTGATCTAATATATCTTATTATTTTTTAATATCTAGAGTATCACCAAGAAAGGGTGGTCAAAAAATACTTTTTGTGTAAAATGTATTATAAAATTAATCTACTTATTGGAGTGTTGCCATCCCAAATGCCAAAAGTCTTTCTGCAGACTCAACTAGGGGTTTATTTAGTAAAGTACAAAAAGCTGTCTACTTTGCAAGTACATTTTTACTTTCCAAGGGAATTTTCACTTAGCTTATTGAATTTGTTTGAAACTGTGACAGTCTCTACATATTTTCCACTTTTTGTAGCAAAGCATTTTTCATTATTGTGTTCTATCTGAATGTTCAGATAATCTGAATAGCAAAATATTTGCAGCAACCAGAGTCAAGTAAAATAAATCTCACATTGTTGAAATATATGTCAGTTCCACAATAAATTTACTCTGGGGTGCTTACAAGGGCAGCTGTTTTTCATCCACTGAACTAATCAGTTCTCTGCATAATAGAAAATTGTAAACATTAGAAAACAGAAACCATTAACCCCTTCCCACCAACCATCAGTTACGGCCCTCTAACTGGGACTTAAAGGGAATGTAAAGTCTAGGTTTTTTTTGTTAAAAATAACACACATGTCATACTTACCCACCCTGTGCAGTGGTTTTGCACAGAGCAGCCCAGACCCTCCTCTTCTTGGATCCCTCTTCTGAACTCCTGGCCCCTCCCTCCTGTTGAGTGCCCCCGCAGCAAGCAACTTGCTATGGGGGCACCCAAGCCAAGTCACAGCTCACTGTGTCCATTTAGACAGGGAGCCGTGGCCCCACCACCTTTCTCTCCTGATTGGCTGACTGACTTTGATTAACAGCAGCGGGAGCCAATGGCGCCAAGCTACTGTCTCAGCCAATCAGGAGGGGAGTTCCAGGCTCAGGTAAGTATTAGGGGGGCTGAGGGGGGCTGCTGCACACAGAAGGCTTTTCTATCTTAATCCAAAGAATGCATTCATATAAAAAAAACTTCTGACTTTACAACCCCTTTAAGCCCAGGTTCACACTGGGCTGCGGGAATGAAGCCGTGCAAGTTTTGCTGAACTCACACAATTTCACACCCGCTTGTCAGTCCCGATTTCAGCCGCGATTACAGAGACATCTGTGCAGTTTCTTTTCTTTTTCTTTTTGAAATCGGTGCAGCGCTGCAGATGCCGCGTTGCACCGATTAGGACAGTGCCATTGCCGGCAAATGCAGCCAATATGACATGCGATTTGACATGTCAAATCGCATGTCAGAACGCACCAGTGTGAACCAGGGCTTAGGCAGAAAAATTACTGGACTTCCTAATCACGTAAACATTGTGATTGACTGTCAAGTGGTCAAATGATCGTGAGCCTGTGCCCCCGGCTAGCAATCATAACTAAAGACTGGAAGCTGTCAGTGATGACAGCTGGGAGTGTGCAGTGAGTTTGCTTTTAGCACAGAAACCTCAGCCACCATGGATGCATATGTGCGGCATGTGGGCATTACATAGTCAGCACTAATGGACAAAGTCAACAAATACTGCCATGATACATAAAGCTTATCTATAAGGAGCAATGAACTGTAATCTGCTACATCCATGATTTACTCAAGCTTTAGGCTGGGTTCACACTAGTGCGACACGACATCCGTCCTACTTTGGATCCGACTTTGCCCTGCGACATGAGGCCGACATATGTCCGACTTTCAATGAACGGGGATCCGACTTGGATCCCCGCCAATATCAGGCACTGTGTTTGGTATGAATCTTGAGGGGGAACTCCAGGCCAAATTTTAAATAAAAAAAAACGGCGTGGGTTCCCCTCCAGGGGCATACCAGGCCCTTGGGTCTGGTCTGGATTTGAACGGGCGCCCCTATGCCAAAAAAACGGCGTGGGGGCCCCCCAAAATCCAAACCAGACCCTTATCCGAGCACACAACCTGGCAGGCCGCAGGGGAAGAGGGGGGATGAGAGAGCGGCCCCCCTCCCTCCTGAACCGTACCAGGCCGCATGCCCTCAACATGGGGGGTTTGGTGCTCTGGGGCAAGGGGGCGACCTGCGGCCCCCCCACCCCAGAGCACCCTGCCCCCATGTTGATGAGGACAGGGCCTCTTCCCGACAACCCTGGCCGTTGGTTGTCGGGGTCTGCGGGCGGGGGGCTTATCGGAATCCGGGAGCCCCCTTCAATAAGGGGGCACCTGGATCCCGGCCCCCCACCCTATGTGAATGAGTATGGGGTACATCGTACCCCTACCCATTCACCTGGTGGAAAAAATTGCAATAAAAAAACACTACACAGGTTTTTAAAGTAATTTATTACACAGCTCCGGGGGTCTTCTTCCGACTCCGGCGCTCTTCTTCCGACTTCCGGGGGTCTTTTCCGACTTCGGGGGTCTCCGGTGTCGTCTCCCGCTCTCCGGTTCTTTCTTCCGCCGGGCCTCCGCTAACTTCTTTTTAGCTCTTTTGCTAACGGAGGCGCGGTCTTCCCGTCGTCGCTGTCAGCTTCTTCTTCCCTCTTCTCCTCCTCGATGTTGACGCGTCGCTTCCTCCCGCTGTAATACTGGCTCTCCGCTCCGCATTAATATAGGCTTCTCATGACGTCACAGTCACATGTTCCGGGGCACATGGCCCCGGAGCATGTGACTGTGACGTCATGGGAACATGTGACTGTGACGTCATGAGAAGCCTATATTAATGCGGAGCGGAGCGGAGAGCCAGTATTACAGCGGGAGGAAGCGACGTGTCAACATCGAGAAGGAGAAGAGGGAAGAAGAAGCCGACGGCGACGACGGGAAGACCGCGCCCCTCCACTAGCAAAAGAGCTACCAAGAAGTTAGTGGAGGGGCCGGCAGAAGGACAACGGAGAGCCGGACGAGACAACGGGAAGACCGGGCCTCCGTTAGCAAGAGAGCTAAAAAGAAGTTAGCGGAGGCCCGGCGGAAGAAAGAACCGGAGAGCGCAGAGACGACACCGGAGACCCCCGAAGTCGGAAAAGACCCCCGGAAGTCGGAAGAAGACCCCCGGAGCTGTGTAATAAATTACTTTAAAAACCTGTGTAGTGTTTTTTTATTGCAATTTTTTCCCACCAGGTGAATGGGTAGGGGTACGATGTACCCCATACTCATTCACATAGGGTGGGGGGCCAGGATCCGGGGGCCCCCTTATTGAAGGGGGCTCCCGGGTTCCGATAAGCCCCCCGCCCGCAGACCCCGACAACCAACGGCCAGGGTTGTCGGGAAGAGGCCCTGTCCTCATCAACATGGGGGCAGGGTGCTCTGGGGTGGGGGGGGCCGCAGGTCGCCCCCCTGCCCCAGAGCACCAAACCCCCCATGTTGAGGGCATGCGGCCTGGTATGGTTCAGGAGGGAGGGGGCCGCCCTCTCGTCCCCCCCTCTTCCCCTGCGGCCTGCCAGGTTGTGTGCTCGGATAAGGGTCTGGTTTGGGTTTTGGGGGGACCCCCCACGCCGTTTTTTCGGCGTAGGGGTGCCCGTTCAAATCCAGACCAGACCCAAGGGCCTGGTATGCTCCTGGAGGGGGAACCCACGCCGTTTTTTTATTTAAAATTTGGCCTGGAGTTCCCCCTCAAGAGCAGTACAGCACAAGTCGCATGCCAAAGTCGGACCATGCAAGACTGCGGTCCGACTTTGATCCGACTTCAATGATAGTCAATGAGCTGAAGTCGGATCAAAGTCGGACCAAAGTAGTACAGGGAGCATTCTCAAAGTCGGACCGACATGTGTCGGACCAGTTAAGACGGCTCCCATAGGGAAACATTGATTTTCACACGTCATGCGACATGAGCTCCCAATGTCGGAGCGTTTGTCGCCCCAGTGTGAACCAGGCCTTAAGCACAATCTGTTTCACCTGATTCACATTTATTGATCTATCAATTTGGAGTTTTCAGATTCCACTTTCATCTTGCTGCTCCTGATCTGGGGTATAAGATTTGAGGGTCGGGTGTGTAATCCCCTCCAGATAAAAATGTGAAAAAAGTAGCACAGTCATATTAACAGCATATGGAAACACACTATTAGTTATTAGATGTAATAATTAATATATCCAGGTGGTGGATAGGATATACTGTACATGCTACTTTTACAAACAGGATAAGGAATAATTAACATTGATGTTTGAGAACTTTGGATGTCTTTATAATTTATAATTAATAAAATAATGTGTTTTTACATATAGATGGACTTGGCTGTCCAATATTGCTAGTCTTTGAACTATAATATAGATGATGACCCATATAGGGGTAATAGAGTGTGATTATTATATACTGATTGTAAAACCTTAAAAAAGCTGCTAAGTATAAAGATTAGAGATATGTGTTTGGTGATGGGTACCAGACTCTTTTGCACCACCAGTATTACAAAACATAATTAGGAAATTTGAGTGTTTATACGGACCCCTTGAAAGGTGGACACCTTGTGGACACCTTAAATGTTTAGCTGATATAAATCTAGCATTTAAAGAGAGTTATCAAGAAACATGGAGGCAGCCATCACTAACACCTGCTTTTGAAATTTGGTTGTCGTGATTTCCTGTTCAACCTCTTGCTGCAATCCTTTAAAGTGACTCTGCAGCTTAAATGAATGTCTAAAATAAAATGTACCCTCCAAAGAAGACTTTTGATTGTTACCTTTTGCTGTAGAACCAACTGGCTAAATAATCTTTAGAATCCAAAACAACCATGAGTATCAGATTCCTGACCTTAGCTGCTGTCAATGATAGTAGATCTTCTGAAAATAAATAAGCTCTCTATTAAAATTATTGCATGAATAAATTGACTCCACCCATATTACTCAGTAGCATGGATATATGCTACTGAGTTATATGGAATAGATATATTATAAAGAAAAAAATGCAACAGAAAAAATCTACCGTATATACTCGAGTATAAGCCGACCGAATATAAGCCGAGGCACCTAATTTTACCACAAAAAAATGGGAAAACGTGTTGACTCGAGTATACAGTAAGCCTAGGGTATCCATCTGCATGCCTCACTGTGCCTCACTTTGCCTTACTTTGTTCATGTGCATGCCTCACTGTGTCCATGCCTCACTGTGCCCAAGCCTCACTTGCCCATGCCTCACTGTGTCCATGACTAGACTGACGTTTAACATGGGAGTCTATGGAAGGGGTGCCTGGCTTTGAAAAATCATTGCTTCCCAGCTGTAGGTCACCCAAACAAAAGATTTTGTATACTTATAAAGGAGAAATTGGGCTACATGTGTGCCAAGTTTCGGGTCCAGGGGACCTATGACCGGCCAGTACCAGGTCCTCAAAATCACTAGAGAAATGACCGTTTAACATGGGAGTCTATAGAATGGGTGACCAGATTTGAAAAATCGGTGCTCCCAGACCGTAGGTTCCCCTGGACAACAAACTTTGCACACTTGTAGAAGAAGAGTGGGGCTATATGTGTGCCAAGTTTGGGGTCCAGGGGGTCTACGGCCAGCCAGTACCGGTCCCCAAAGTCCGGGAGATCAGGCACAAAAAGGTGACGCGAGTATAAGCCGAGGGGGCATTTTCAGCACAAAAAAAGTGCTGAAAAACTCGGCTTATACTCGAGTGTATACGGTATTTGCTTCTTTTGTAATATTCGTTGCTATGCTGATTTGTGTTTGTATATAGTGCAGGTCTTTTCCTGGCATTGAACTACACATTCTGTAACAGGATAATTTATTCCTTTCTACAGGGCTCACAAATAAATCTCTAATGTAGTTGTAAACAACTGAATAAAGCCATTAACATATTGGCAATTCTGCTCTTGTCACTCTTACTTAGAAAGCTTCCTTGGAAAGGCTCACGTAAAAAAAAATGTTTCTTGTGTTTCTTTTTCCAACACAGTGATAATAAAATAAATCATATAAAACTATAATGAAGAGCCACTAATGCAAAAGTTACAGTTGTATAAGAATTCAAATGGGACCAGTTTCCATTGCCATCACAAACTGTAGAAGGAAGTTATAAAATTGTATTTTCTACTAACAGGTACAAGATTTTTAAATGGGAGCGTTTAATTTATTTTTATTTTTTAGGTATGCGTGTAAAATAAAACCACTCAGTGTAAATATTGTCATTAAGGTGCACTTATGTTTTTATAAATCGTGTTGCTGCGTATATGTAAATATACAGTATATGTGCATGGGCATTTGTGCTCATTAAATATTTAGGCTCTACTTCTTTCAACTAGGGTTCACACATTTTTTCAATTAAATCCCAAAAAATAAAAATGTGTAAATCCTGGGTGTAAGCTGTGTGAATCTTATATACAGTAAAAAAAATAAATAAATAACCAAAACCTTATGTTTTGCAGTGCTACTCAATGGATGTGCTTTACTGCTGCGTCTCACAATTAAAGTTTATGAATCAACTAACTCATGCAAATCACAGGATGTCTTACCTCAACAGTTATTACGAAGAAAGGCAGAATGTTTATTAAGTGTATGTTTTCTGTTTCTAATAGCTAATGTACAAATTGCAATATTATTTACAATAACAAAAATCTAGAAAAACAAGCTTGTAAAGTGAATGCCACATCAAAAATTACTTTGTAGTAATCGTGTCAGTTTAGTCAGGACAACTGAAAATATAGAAAATTGGTAAAAAAAAGTTATACACGCCCCCTAGTAACTTCCCAAACCACCACTGCGCCCAGGCTGAAATTAATGACCTAAAGCTGCTACTTAAAAGATTGAAATGTTGTATGTGAACTTAAGTGAAAAAATAGTAGCGCTCTGTTTCCAATGAAACAGTCCTAGAAATGATGTACAAATCAGATATATATAGTGTAATATATATATATATAAACACAAGTCACCACGTGAAAGTGAACCTTCTTTATGAACTGATTTTTGTCTTTTTTCACTCATTCTGTTTATGTACTGTTTGATTTCACGTTTTGAACACACATTATTTTTATATATATTATATATATATTATTTTTTATTTTTTTATTTTTAGTACCATAGGTTCACTTTCACGTGGTGACTTGTGTTTATATATATATATTACACTATATATATCTGATTTGTACATAATTTCTAGGACTGTTTCATTGGTAACAGAGCTCTACTATTTTTTCACTTAAGCCCTGTATACACGATCGGATTTCCTATGGTTTTTAACCGATGGATTTTTCCATCAGAAAACCGATGAAGCTGACTATCATCAGTCTTGCCTACACACCATCAGTCAAAAAACCGACTGTTCCAAATGCGGTGACGTAAAACACTCAGATGAGCCAAGAAAAATGAAGTTCAATGCTTCTGAGCATGCGTCGACTTGATTCTGAGCATGCGTGGGTTTTTTATCCGATGAAGTTCCCCACAGACGATAGTAATTTGCTATCGGTTTTTTAACCATCGGATAAATTTAAAACATGTTCTGTTTTTAAACACCGATGGAAAAAAGACAGATGGGGCCCATACACGAGCGGTTTGTCCGATGAAAACAGTCCATTGGACTGTTTTCATCGGTTAAACCTATCGTGTGTACATGGCTTCAAAGTTCACCTACAACAGGACAACTGACAAGTTCTGGATAAGATACCTCTGCCTCCCAATACCATTACCTCACTTCCCCATTGTTCATTTCACCTGCTGAAGTCCTGGGAAATATTCAATACTTTCTGGCACATGGGAGCATGTTACCTTCTCACCTCCCTCTCACAATTCAATGCTCAGGCCTCAGAAGCCTGCTTTTATGCCTAAACACTGTCATGTGGGGGGTAGTTATTAACAATGTGTAAGCTGAGGCACAGACACACACAAAGCCCATATAGGGCTTTCTATTTAGCACTCCATCTGGCAAACAGGGTGGCAGAGGAGAACAGGGGATGCAAGTATCTTTAGGAAAGGGAGAAACTCTGTCCTAAATGGTCAAAGTGATAGGTTTACTGGAAAGTAACCACTGCTATAATAGCTCAAAATACTGTATGTGCTCAATGAAATAATACTATACTTTATCTTTAAGAAAGGAAACATGTACTAAGAAAATTCATAGGCTGTCATTCCTGGCTCATCCTTTTGAAAATGTTAGTTGTCTGAGTGTTGTGCTGATCCAATAACTTCAACTTTTTGTAAGTTAGCGACCTGTAACAGGCTGGCAGATCAGGAGATCTAGCTTAACTGGCTTAGTTTTACTCAGAACTCTGAAGGTATTGGAATCAATGACAGCCACACAACAATCATTTTCAGAAGGAGGTAATAAATGAGGGATTCTGTATTTCTCTAAGTATAGTTTTATTTTTTTAACACAAAGGGGGTGATTTACTAACAACAGTGTGCTGCGCCAGTTCATACCTTAATTGGTGCACCGGATAAATCCTTAATTGGGCGCCTAAACCGGCGGCGCACTGTTATAGTAAATAAAAATGTCAGCGGTGCTTGTATATCTATTCAAAATGAATGGTTCCCTATGGGAGCCCATTGATTTGAATAGAGGTCGCATGGGAAGTCAGATCCAGACGATCCGACTTGCGGGGCGACTCGTGTGCCGGTTGACACAGGGGCAGCGCGACTTTGCGAGGCAACTTGGACACGACTTGAGCTTGAAGCAGACGCTCAAGTCGTGTCCTGGAGGTGACTTGAAGTCGCCTCCAGTACAGGCTTCTTTGCCAGTACCTGCCCAAGAATGTTTCCAGCGCGATGCCATCGCACTGGTTTTCGGCGACAGGGTACTGCAAGCCTCACGCTTGCTGTCCCCTGTGTTTGGTATGAATCATGAAGGGGAACTCCACACCAAATTTTAAATAAAAAACCGGGATGGGTTCCCCTCCATGAGCATACCAGGCCCTTAGGTCTGGTATGGATTTTAAGGGAAACCCCCCTATGCCTTAAAAACGGCATGGGGGTCCCGCCAAAATCCCTACCAGACCCTTATCTGAGCACACAGCCCGATAGGTCAGCAAAAGGGGGGCGAGCGAGCGCCCCCCCTCCAGAAGCATACCAGGCCGCATGCCCTCAACATGGGGGGGTGGGTGCTTTGGGGCAGGGGGCACCCTGCGCCCCCTGCCCCAAAGCACCCTGCCCCATGTTGATGGGGACAAGGGCCTCTTCCCGACAACCCTGGCCGTTGGTTGTCAGATTCTGTGGGTGGGGGGGCGGGGGGCTAATCGGAATCTGGGAGCCCCCTTTAATAAGAGGGCCCCCAGATCCTGGCCCCCCCACCCTATGTGAATGAGTATGGGGTATCGTACCCCTACCCATTTACCTGGTGGCAAAAAAAATTCTATAAAAAAACACAACACAGGTTTTTAAAGTAATATAATAGGCAGCTCCGGGGGTCTTCTTCCAACTTCGGGGGTCTTCTTCCAACTTCGGGGGTCTCTTCTTCTGCTCTCCGGTGTCGTCTCCGCGCTCTCTGGTTCTTCTCCCGCTCTCCGGTGCCTTCTCCACGATCTACGGTTCTTTCTGCCTTCTGCCGGGCGCCCCGCTATCTTCTTCCAGCTCTTTTGCTAGCGGGGTCCCGGTCTTCATCGTCGTCTTCTTCCCTCTTCTCTCCGCCCGATGTTGCCTCGTCGCTGTCGTCCGTTACAATGCTGTGTGCGTGGAGCGCAACGACTTATATTGGCATGGGGCGTGGTCACCGGGTGATGCCACCCGGTGACACCGACCCCGTATGACGTCACAGTTCCGGGGAATGATGGGACTGTGATGTCACCCGGTGACCACGCCCCATGCCAATATAAGTTGTTGCGCTCCACAGACCCCGACAACCAACGGCCAGGGTTGTCGGGAAGAGGCCCTTGTCCCCATCAACATGGGCAGGGTGCTTTGGGGTGGGGGGGCACCATCTTTGCTTCTACATGATTGGATGTTAAAATCACCAGTGCTTACCCTCAGATTTTCAGCAACTACACTTGTACTGCAGAGTGGATTTGCCTTTACTAAACCCAAAACTACATAATGATTTGGGGTGTACACAACAAAGTGCTAGAGTGCAATTTGCTTAATGGGGACACTAGTTGGATTGATCTGTGTGTCCCCAAGAAAAGACATTGGTAGGATTTTACCTTCACTTCCTGTTTAGCTGTGTGACAGGAAGTGAAGCTAATTTTACTAAAAGGGACACAAAGCCCAACCTAAAAGAAAAAGAAGCAGGGATCTAACCCTTGGTTTCCCTCAAAATGCCCACAATTAGAATAGTATTGCCTTGAGCTATTTTTAAGTGCAGTGCTCTAAATCAGTGCTTCTCAAGTACCCCCAACAGGCCATGTTTGCAGGTTTTCCTTCATCTTGCACATGTGCTTTAAATCACAGTCAATGGTTTGGTATTTTGGACAGCAATTAACGATAAGATAAATTCACAAAACATGTCCTGTTAGGGGTAGTTGAGGACTGAGGCTGAGAACCACTGCAGTAAAAAGGAAAATTGAATACTTACCGCTCTGTATTTTTTTATTTCCTGGTGACTATCCATGGCAGCACACAATACATGCATATGCTACCATGAAGGCACCAGGTTAGACAAATCACACCTGTTTTGTTATGCCAATAATCATAGTTAAGCTGCAGCTGTCACATTTGTTGCATAGAAAACAAAACACAGACATCAAACTTTGCATCAAATTTTATTGGTCAACAAAACAGGACTTGGAAAACACAAAGGGAAGCAAAAAAAATGAAATAAAAACACATGAAGGTAAATTTGAAACATTAGTCACATCTTGAGAAAGATTTAGCAAAATAATGCAGCACAGACAATTAAATCATAGCGAACAAACGACACACATTAACAACATCAAAAATATTTCAAGGGAACATATCCCCTACACATAAAAATACAATCAACAAAAGTAAAACAAACATCTGTTTTGCAAAGACAACAAATAAAATGCATGTGTTACAAACTCGATAAGGACACCAAAATGTACTTTTTGCCGGCCGGCCACACACACAATCTTTATAAGTGAAAAAACTGCGCTAAACCTAAAATAATAATAAAGCTGCTGACACTCTAACAAACAAAGCAAAGAACAAAATGGATTCAAAATAGTGCAGCGCTAAAATTAAATACTGAAAAATAGCTACTGGACGTAGCTCAAATGTGTGATAAACTGAAGAACACAGTGAATATATAAATCAATACATAGAGTTCATGAACAGTCCATTTCAATGGGTGATTTCTGATGTGAGCTATCCTCCATGGGAACTGAGGAACATACCCCTATGGGTGAATATAGAGTGGATACAAGATTTATATATAAAAAGTAATCCAAAATAACATGTGTGTGTTGAAGAGGATGTCTATTCATGGACAACACCACCACAGCATGGAAGGGCCAAAGGACCCAAATGTTGATGGTGGAAACACAAAAGAAGAGCACAGTTGGTACAATCAGGTACTCTTACCGGAAACGGTGGACACACCTGTCGTATGACAGTGGGTCAATTGAGCTTAGTGGTCGCCATGACCAGAAGATGGAACTGAATATCCTGGATGCCTAGGACCGATTCCAGCAGGGTGATGAATGATCAGCTCACATGGTGGTAATCCCTCCAGTCATACAGGCTCCAAATCGTTCCAAAAATAGACACAAGGGTGGGAGAAAAGGAGAACTCCAAATAGTGCAGGTCAATATAACCAATCAAGGTTTATTGAATACATTTTGTCTTAACAAGCTTAAAGACAAATAAAAGTGATCGGACCCAGCGGAGAACTGATGAACTGAAGCGTCACACAGCGGGAACCTCAAATTCAAGCAGATCGGCCGGAGAAAGAAGAGGGGAACAAGAAGCCGGAGCAAGATGCGGACGAGAACACCGATGGAAGAAGGAAGATGAAGAAGAAGAACAAGATGGAGTAGGAAACTCAAATGGAGAAAAGAAGAAGATGGAAGGAGAAGGTGGAAGAAGAAGAAAACATTAATAAAGGAATTGTCAAAAACCGGCTATTGTCATTTTTAACATTTTTGACACTTTTTTTGTGAAATGGTAGGGGTACATTTGTACCCCATTACCATTTCACGCAGGGGGGGCGGGATCTGGGGGTTCCCGCAGACCCCACAACCACCGGCAAGGGTTGTGGGGATGAGGCCCTTGTCCCCATCAACATGGGGACATGGTGCTTTGGGGTTCCCAAAGCATCCTCCCAATGTTGAGGGCATGTGGCCTGGTACGGTTCAGGAGGGGGGGTGCTCTCTCCTCCCCCCTCTTTTCCTTCGGCCTGCCAGGTTGCGTGCTCAAATAAAGGGCCTGGTACGGATTTTAAGGGGAACCCCCACGTCATTTTTTTTTTATTTGACGCGGAGTTCCTCTTAATATCCATACCAGACCTGAAGGGCCTGGTAATGGAATTTGAGGGGACCCCATGCTTTTTTTTTTTCAAAGACTTTCAATTACTTTTCTCTGTATTGACGGGAGCCGACAATTCAATTATAGCCGCGAGTGCTTTTAAATGCCTTTTTTTTCCTTTACAAATGTCATTTTGTGCAGAGACTGTTTTATAATGGCAAGTTTAGAAGGAGCACCTGTTCAACTTATGCAAATGCATTTACGTGACTTGACATTTACTAAGATTTTGCCGGCGCAGTGAACCGGCGCATTTGAACGAGTGAAATTGCCGCGCAGAGCACAAAAAACCCTTGCAGTTCTAAATGTAATTGCTGGCGCAGCAGGCTGGTTCAGAAAAAGTTACTTTCTCATTCTATTTTGGGCATATTTGTTACTTGGGCAGTTGTCACTATACTTCCTCACATCACCGCACATCACCCCATTATATTGGCACTTCCAGCTTCTTTATATTTTAATTTGAAGATGCCGTGCGCCAGGTCCATAGTGGCACACTAAGCGCCTCCTCCCATGCGCCGAGAACACTATAGTAAATAGGGAATAGCGCTGTGTTACCGGCGCAAATGTTTTGTAAATACCAAAACTGCCGTTGCACATGCAGATGCGCCAATACTCATGGCGCAAACGTTTCGTAAATCAGCCCCTGTGTCTTTTAAACATTTTAATAAATTGTAAGCCTGGATGCGCTATGAGGAGCATATCTGCCTTTTGTTTTTGCGTTAACCATCGGGTGAGGATCAGAGCCCTGAAGAAAGCTATTGTCTGATTGAGTGCAAGATGACTCACAAAAAACTGGGTCTTAAAATCTGGTAAGTGGCAGTGTGTTAATAAGGTGGTGTGGTTCAAAGAAACACATGTCAATGGCACAATTGTCTGGATGATCAGAGCACTATCTGGAGGTGAAGATTCACCAGTGGTCACATTATGGACATTTTTGCAATGGACTACTAAATGGACATTTTGCTTATATGTTTATGTAGCACTTTACTTGTTTTCAATTTTTTAAAAGTTCCACCAGTATGGAGATACCTAGCACCCATACACTATAAAAAAATGATAGTATTTAAACTAGCAAATAAATTCATGAAGAATATATTGCTGGAGATGAAAAAACGAAGCGAGCCGCAAACTGAAATAGTAATGGTGTTTATACAATAATGCTCATTGCAATGCATTTTGATGTGTGTTTTGCTAGAGAATCCTGAGGTAACTTGAATGGAAATGTGCATTGCAATACTCCAGAAATGTAGAATACATTACATTTTTTATTATTCTGTAATTCAGTGCTGTATTAGGAAGAGCTCTTATGATAAACACTAGATTTTGCATGCACTGCAAAATGCTTGACAACATGTCTGATAGGAACAAACCCTGAATGAAATTAAAGAGGAGCTCCAGGCTCCTTCAGAAAAAAAATTAAGTCAGAAGCTACAAATACTGCAGCTGCTGACTTTTAATATTATGGCACTTACCTGTCTAGGAAGCCAGCAGTGTCCTCAACCAAGCTGATTTTTCAATTGGCTATCGGGGGCTGGCTCTCCCATCTTGACTAAGGGAAACTGGCAGTGAAGCCTTACGGCTTCACAGACGATTTCTTATTGCGCTAAGTGCACTTTACTTTGTGAATGCGCCAGCTGCTGGACAGGAGGAGGGGGCCGAACTTCCAGCTCAGTACGCCTTGGCGAATTGAGCCAAAAGTGGGAGCGGGTACCTGTCAAAACCAGGTACGCGCTCCCCTCCAAAGGGTGGGGTTGAGGTTATAGGCAGACAAGCGGAGCTTCCCCTTTTGGGTGGAGCTCCACTTAAACACTGCTGTCACGTTGAAGAACCAAGTTCATATTCCCAGGACTATTTTTTCCAGTCTCAATAATTCATAGGTATAGCTGGAGTACTTGAAGTATATATCCTCTCTTTCCTGCACTTATCTTTTTGGTCAGGGACACGAGGGGGATACAAACTTTTAGCTAAAACCCTATGGGGCTGATTTACGAAACGTTTGCGCCATGAGTATCGACGCATCTGCGTGCGCAACGGCAGTTTTGGTATTTACAAAACATTTGCGCCGGTAATGCAGCGCTATTCCCTATTTACTATAGTGTTCTCGACGCACGGGAGGAGGCGCTCAGTGCGCCACTATGGACCTGGCGCACGGCATCTTCAAATTAAAATATAAAGAAGCTGGAAGTGCCAATATAATGGGGTGATGTGCGGTGATGTGAGGAAGTATAGTGACAACTGTCCAAGTAACAAATATGCCCAAAATAGAATGAGAAAGTAACTTTTTCTGAACCAGCCTGCTGCGCCGGCAATTACATTTAGAACTGCAAGGGTTTTTTGTGCTCTGCGCTGCAATTTCACTCATTCAAATGTGCCTGTTCACTGCACCGGCAAAATCTTAGTAAATGTCAAGTCACGTAAATGCATTTGCATAAGTTGAACAGGCGCACCTCCTAAACTTGCAATTGTATAACTGTCACTGCACAAAATGACATTTCTAAAGGAAAAAAAAAAGGCATTTTAAAGCACTCGCGGCTATAATTGAATTGTCGGCTCCCGGCAATACAGAGAAAAGTAATTGAAAGTCTTTGAAAAAAAAATGCGTGGGGTCCCCTCAAATTCCATTACCAGGCCCTTCAGGTCTGGTATGGATATTAAGAGAAACTCTGCGCCAAATTTAAAAAAAAATTACGTGGGGGTTCCCCTCAAAATCTGTACCAGGCCTTTCAGGTCTGGTATGGATTTTAAGGGGACCGACCCCCGCGCCAAACTTAAAAAATAATGGCGTGGAGTCCCCCTCAAAATCCACACCAGACCCTTTATCCAAGCACGCAATCTGGCAGGCCGCAGGAAAAGAGGGGGGATGAGAGAGCGCCCCCCCCTCCTGAACCGTACCAGGCCACATGCCCTCAACATTGGGAGGATTCTTTGGGGATGTTGATGAGGACAAGGGCCTCATCCCCACAACCCTTGCCAGTGGTTGTGGGGGTCTGCGGGCGGGGGGCTTATCGGAAAATGGAAGTCCCCTTACCCCCTACCATTTCACAAAAAAAGTGTCAAAAATTTTAAAAATGACAATAGCCGGTTTTTGATTTGGGTTTCTTCCTCCATCATGTTCTTCATCTTCATCTTCATCTTCCTTCTTCCATCGGTGTTCTCGTCCGCATCTTGCTCCGGCTTCTTGTTCCCCTCTTCTTCCTTCGGCCGATCCACTTGAATTCGAGGTTCCCACTGTGTGACGCTTCAGTTTATCAGTTCTCCTCTGGGTCCGCTGCCACCCGGTGACCCGCCCCCCTCTGACACACATGGATTTTACTGGGACTTTCCCCGTGGTGTCAGAGGGGGCGGAGCCACCGGATGGCTGCGGACTCAGAGGAGAACTGTCAGAACTGAAGCGTCACACAGCGGGAACCTCGAATTCAAGCGGATCGTCCCGGAGAAAGAAGAGGGGAACAAGAAGCCGGAGCAAGATGCGAACGAGAACACCGATGGAAGAAGGAAGATGAAGATGAAGATGAAGAACAAGATGGAGGAAGAAACCCGAATGGAGAAAAGAAGAAGATTGAAGAAGAAGGTGGAAGAAGAAGGAAGAAGATGGAAGAAAGGAGAAGACATTAATAAAGGAATTGTCAAAAACCAGCTATTGTCATTTTTAAATTTTTGGACACTTTTTGGTGAAATGGTAGGGGTACATTTGTACCCCATTACCATTTCACACAGGGGGGCGGGATCTGGGGGTCCCCTTTGTTAAAGGGGACTTCCAGATTCCGATAAGCCCCCTGCCCGCAGACCCCCACAACCACCGGCAAGGGTTGTGGGGATGAGGCCCTTGTCCCCATCAACATGGGGACATGGTGCTTTGGGGTCACAGACCCCAAAGCATCCTCCCAATGTTGAGGGCATGTGGCCTGGTACGGTTCAGGAGGGGGGGTGCTCTCTCACCCCCCCTCTTTTCCTGCGACCTGCCAGGTTGTATGCTCGGATAAGGGTCTTGTGTGGATTTTTAGGGGGACCCCCGCGCCATTTTTTTTACGTTTGGCGCGGGGGTCCCCTTAAAATCCATACCAGACCTGAAGGGCCTGGTAATGGAATTTTGGGGGACCCCCACGCATTTTTTTTTGTTCAAAGACTTTCAATGACTTTTATCAGTATTGACGGGAACCAGCAATTCATTACAGCCGCGAGTACTTTTAAATTACTATTATTTTACTTTAGAAATGTCATTTTTCTCTCGGACTGTTATAAACATGAAAAACATGCACTTTACAGGCATACTATAGACACCCCCCAGGTATGATATTTAAGGCCAGTTCACACCGGATGCAATGCAATGCATGAAAAACATTAATGCCAATGGCATAGTTCACACCACTGCAGTCTGTTCCAGTGCGTTTCAGAAAGACTACGTTTCTATGGTGTGAGCTGGTGTGAGCTGGTGTGAGCTGGCCATAGAAAGGCAATCCGGATGCGTTCCAGGTGCTTTTTTGCATGCGCGTTTTTGATGCGTTCCAGTGCATTTTTGGTACGTTTTTTATGCAGTCCAGTGCTTTTTTTTCACCCCTCTTTTTTATTAACCATAGATAAGGATACGTTTGTTCCAGTGCATTTTTGGTGCATTTAGGTGTGTTCCAGTGCGTTCCAGTGCGTTTTTGATGTGTTTTGCAGTGTTCCAGTACAGTCCAGTGTAGGTAAAATGCAGCATGTTCTACTTTTTTTGTGGAACTGGAACGCACTGGAAAAACACTGCCATTTAGAACCATATAACCAACTTTCCATGCATTTTTGATGCTTAAAAAACGCAATGGACTGCATGTGGTGTGAAATGGCCCTTAAGCAATTTGGCGTATTTAAATTGGTGACATTGATATATGTCCCTTAGGGTGGGACCTGGGCCCCCATTTTAAGGCCAATAACTAGAAGGGGGATCTCCACCCAGATTTTATGACCATCCCCAAACCTCCCATCAGAGCTACCCAACTACATCTACTTATAACAGATACTCTCCTCTTCAGGACTATCAAGATGATAGAGTATACCCATATCCCGTTGCGGAATTTGATCGACCCCCATATGGATATCAACAATCCAATCCCAATCCTCGTCCCACTCACGGTTTTCGGGAGGACCCCCTAAGAAGAAAAAGGGGCCCCGAAACAAGAGAGGGACCAGAGGAGGGAGGAGATTACAAAGGCGGAAAGAGAAGTCGAACATGACCTGTCAAGGCGTGTTCAACTTGAGCAGTATCACATTATCACAAGAAGAAAAGATGGTTTTGGATAAGGGCCTTAAATTTGCCCCTCCACGTAAGCTTAATAAGTTTAACACCTTTGTGGATATACATAAGTATATTAGGAAAATGAACATCCAACGCTACAATACTTCTAACCCCACCAGAAATGTAGCAAGGGCAGCTACTTCAGGCACTGTCCATTCGGGTTTAGCTAACCCCTCACTTTTTAATCCTCCTAATCAGCTGGCCCCAGCATTAAACATGTTTAGGGATTTGGTCCTTCAGGATTTGGCCAAGTTACCCCCCAAAAAAATTACTAACAATCCGCTACCCAGTATGGGCCTCAAAACCCTATGTGACAATAAAGATCTCGTCATACGCCCCGCCGATAAAGGCGGAGGCATAGTTTTGTTAGATAAAGCCAGCAATATGGAAGAGATGTACAAAATTTTGAGCGATCAAGACACCTACAAAGAAATATCAAGTAACCCAACTTTTAAATATAAGAAAAAGCTGACCAATCTCATCACTAGAGGTTTTGATTTGAAAATATTAAACCATAAAGAGAAGTCGTATCTTGACCCTTTAGCCCCCAGAATTCCGATTATATATTATTTGCCTAAAATCCATAAGGATTCGCTCCATCCCCCTGGGCGTCCCATTATTAGTGGGATAGATTCTATTACATCCCGGATAGGGAGATATATAGATTCCTTTTTGCAACCCTCTGTTAGAGCAATGCCATCATATCTTAAGGATACTAAGGATGTTATCAAACGCCTTATGTCAACATCCTTTGAGGGCGAACTTACCATGGCTACGGCGGACGGGGCATCTCTGTACACCTGCATCCCTCATCATAGGGGTATGGAGGCTGCTCAACAATTTTTAAACAGAGACCTCATGTTAGCTGCACCTCAGGTAAATTTCATTATGGAATTGTTGGAATTCGCAACTCAACACAACTATTTTTGGTTCAATGGGCATTATTATCTCCAACAGAAAGGAGTTGCAATGGGAGCGAAATTTGCGCCTAGTTTGGCCAATTTGTTTATGGCCAAATGGGAGGAGGATGTCGTCTATGCCCTGCAAGACCCTCAGCTCTTGCTCTGGGCCAGGTACATTGACGACATCCTCCTCCTATGGACTGGCACCTCCCAAACACTGGAGAATTTCTTCTCAGTGTTAAACGATAATGATAGAGGTATCATCCTCACATACGAATCCAGTCAGTCCACGATTCATTTTTTGGATTTACAAATTGAAAGATCAGGACAGCAGTTTAAGTTCAGTACATATTTCAAATCTACTGACCGAAATGGATTTATACCCACGAACAGTTGTCATCACAAGTCGTGTCTTAAATCGGTCCCTAAAAGTCAATTCCTGCGACTTCGCAGGAACTGTACAGAAACTGATGCTTTTGTGGCACAAGCAAAAGTACTAAAGAAAAGATTTCTGGAAAAAGGGTATAACCAAAAAGACCTTGAGAGTGATCTGAGGAAAGTGTTGGACACAGAAAGATCCACATTACTTGAGGATAGACCACCTAAAGAGGGAAACGATAATTTCAAATGGTCTTTTCTCACTACTTTTTCCACTCAACATAGGCAGATTAAAGCCTGGGGGATATTGAGAAATGATAGAATATTGGGCCCATTAATTCCTGAAAGACCTAAGGTAATATACAAAGGAGTACCCTCTCTCCAAAACAAGATTGCACCCAATATTATAAATCCCCCTATCAAACCCTCCTTTTTCCATAATTGGACGGGTTATTACCCCTGTAAAAAATGTGTTGTTTGCCAATATAATACATGTGGTAGAACATCTACAAAAGAGTTTAAATCCTCAGTGACCAACAGAGTTTACCCTATCAAACAGTTTTGTACATGCGCCACAACTCATGTCGTATATTTGCTGACCTGTCCATGCGGCAAACAGTATGTGGGTAGAACTATAAGAACGTTTTCAGCTAGAGTGTCTGAACACACTAGCAAGATAAAACTTGGGAGTATAAAACACACTGTCCCCAGACACTATCGTCAGCACCATGCCCGAAATCCTAGCGGCACTCAATTTTTAGTCATTGACCGCTTTGTGGCTCCACGGAGGGGAGGAGCCACTACTAGGGGAGTATCTAGGTTAGAAACGTTCTGGATATATGAGCTCCAGACCCACCACCCACAAGGAATGAATATAGAGTGGGACATTAATTCTTTTATTAATATGTCTTGAGTGACATTTAATATGGTGCGACTTCTCTCGAACATTTACATTTCTATTGTCATTTTAATTTCCAACGTTACCGTGATTAAAAATTTATAGTAACATGTATGTACATACAACTTTATGTCTACATATACGTTTTTAATACTTTAATACATATATAATATTTTTAATTTTTAATTTAAATTTTTATCAATATATTTGAGGCATAATCATATATGCATTGATCATTTGTTATGATGTACTTGTGTGGCAAGAGTTTACATTGCAATATGCTTTGAGAAAGATTGGTATACCCTCTTTATACACGTCTGTTTACTTGCAAGTTGCAATGATTTTTTCAGTAATCTGTAGGCGACATATATATCCCTGTGAATAAGTGGAAATCAAAAAATGCGCCCTATTGATATCCCCACTGCGCTTCAGGATGAAAATAAAAATAAAAAAATATATATAGATAAAAATATATCAAGTGATGAATATGTTGGATAACTTCGTACACTTAGGCACACTGGTACTAACATATACATCCAAATGAAAAGTAAATCTATAATGCTGCCACCTTAAATAATCAAACTGTGTACAATATAATAATGATGATGATCTAAACTGAAAACATATTATTATAGGTGGCGCAAAAACATGTAACTAAATACATAAACTACTCCAATAAATATAAATCAGATTATGGCTGAAAAAAATATATATTAATCCAGTCACTCTAAATCAGCAAGAACCCGTGCATGAAGTGACAATAGTGTTTAAAGTTCATAAATTAATAATCAGTGTCTTCAATCTTCATTTCTTCCACCACACCCAAGTGTTCAGTGAGACCTCTCCCTTCAGATAAAACACTCACCAAAAAAAATATGCCTCACACTCGCGTGTTCGGCGTGCAAGCAAAGCAACAATCCTTTCAATGGAAAACCAGATGATGCACTTCATAAAGTGTCCTCCAGGTGGCTCCGTATATGTGTAACAAAAAAATATAAGGTGCACAATAGTGTGATATCGTAAAACCAGTTTAATCAATAAAAAACCTTCAAAAGTTACACTCACAAGAAAATTATGAAAGCAAGCCGTAATGCACACCAAAAACATCCAGACAACTACAGTCAGTGAAGCATGGTCACGGCGGACCCAGGATCAAACGATCGCAATGTAGCCACGCCCCGACATGTTTCGTCACGATGGACTTAATCATGGGATTGGCTACACTCCGTAATGGACTCCCCTTTATACCCACATCTGTAATTCGTCGGAGTTGGTTCAAAGATATTGCGCATGCGCGTCACGTCATGGACGGGCGGAAGTGCTGAACAGGGGATCCTGCACTCAAGGGCGGAAGTGTCGTAATTAATACTCACGCTGATCGAGTGTCCCCGTAGCCCTCATTCACATGCACATATATTAGGAGGCTGAATTCCCACTACCTGCCCTATACTTAATATGCGCATTGAAGCATATCTAAAAAAACTGAATACAAATTCTACATATTATAAACACTATAATATCAGCTCATAACCAAAGCTATTTAAACATACATTATTAAATAAAATCATCTAATAATTGCTGCCTCTAGTACATTACCACATATTACCAATATTAGTCACAATAATTTTAGATAAAATCATTAACCAATTCTTGGTACACATATCAAAATGATATCCATCCTTACTATCATAACTGGTTGATAGCTATATGAATGGAACAAATAGGACAATAAAATATGGAGTTATATTAATAAAATGAGAAATATACATTAATAGATAACATTAAATAGCAATGCACTATTAATTATTATAATTAAAAAGTTTAAAATTATTTAAAATTAATAATTATATATATTTTATGAAGAAGAACTGAACTTAAATGCCTAATTGATCCTGGTTATCATGTGATTGAACCTACCCACAAACACTCTTAAAAATCATTTATGAAGCAGTTCAAATCCACCTCCACATTTAACCCCCGGGGAGAGAGGCACTTTAAAAGAAAAATCCACTTGGTTTCACGTTGTGAGAGATCCCTGACCCTATTAGATCCCCTCCAAGTTGGGTAAACACAATCAATGCCACAAAACTGGGCTAAAGAAGGGTCCTGATTATGCTTCTCTTTAAAATGTACTGACACGCTATGATATTTAAATCCATTTTTGATATTGGTTAAATGCTCAGAGATACGAACTCTTAATAATCTCTTTGTTCTACCCACATATAATAACCCACATGGGCACCATAACAGGTACACAACATGTGAGGAATTACATGTGATGAATTCCTCAATATCAAAAACTTTTTGATCAGTGCTCATAATTTGTTTCTTCCCCCTATTGTGTACTTTTACAGTCCTACAGCAGATACATCTCCTGCACGGGAAGAAACCTTTGAGGTCAATTTTTAGAGTTTGCTGACCTGGGGGGTCCAAAATTTTTTTTTTTTTTTTTTTAACAACCCGATCCCCAAAATTCGGGGCCCTTCTATATATAAACTTTGGTTGTGAGGGGAGGACTTGTCCCAAATGCCTATCTCTACTCAGGATGTACCAATGTTTCCTAAAAATGGATTCAATGTCTTTATATTGCACATGAAACCCTGTTAGGAAAGCCCATTGGTGATGATTAGTCTCGTTCTGATTTTCCTTCTTTTTGAAACATAAATTTCTAGGGAGTGTCGCCACTTGTTGTATAGTATCTTCCAACACCTCATCCGAATAACCTTTCTGTGTAAACTTCTCCTTCAGTATGTTTGCTTGTATCCTGAAGTCGCTTTCTTCCGTGCAATTGCGACGTACTCTTAAGACTTGTCCTTTTGGAATATTTTTAATCCAAGCAGGGTGGTGCCCACTACAGATCGATAAATAACTATTCCGATCAGTGGGTTTGAAGAAGACTTTGGTCTTCAAACTATCACCCATATTCTCAATAGTTACGTCTAAGAAATTTACAGATTTCTTGCTCATAGTATATTCCAATTTAATATTATTATTATTATTATTATTGTTCAGAGCATCCAGGTATTTCTTAAGAGGTTCCTCCGGTCCTTCCCAAATCATCAACAGGTCATCTATGAACCGTCGGTAAAAGATCATCTGTGGCTTCTGGTTCCTAAAAATAAATTTATCCTCCCATTCTGACATGAACAGGTTGGCTAGGGTGGGAGCAAACTTAGCTCCCATAGCCACGCCAACCTGTTGGGAAAAGAAAAAAACATTAAACCAAAAGTAATTGTGTGTCATACAAAAATCCAAGACATGTCCCAAAAATCTTTTTTGTGTATGTGGGATGTCTTCTCTCTTGCTTAATGCCCAATTCAGTGCCAGAGCCGCGTCCTCATGTTGAATAATAGTATATAGAGATGTAACATCCGCTGTTATTAGAAAAATTTCAGAGTTAGGTTTGATGTTCACCTTCTCCAAGGATAATAACAAATCAGATGTGTCTTTTAAATATGCTTTAGTTATTCGTACGCTTGGTCGGAGGAACTTATCAAGGTATTCCCCTAGTCTGGCAGTAACTGATCCAATCCCATTAACTATGGGTCGGGCCGGAGGTGTGACTGCATTTTTATGGATTTTCGGTAGTGTGTAAATCACTGGAATCCTACAAACCGAAGGAGTTAAATATCTTTTCTCTTTTTGATTGAGGCGTCTATTTGATAGCCCCATTCCACCAATGCTTCTAATTGGCATTTGTAGGATTCAGTTGGATCAGACACCAATCTTCTATAAGTTAAATGGTCTCCCAATAGTTCTGATAATTGATCCTGGTAAAATGTTCTATCCATTACTACTACCCCTCCTCCCTTGTCCGCGGGGCGGATAATGATGTCCTTTTTTTTCTTATTTTTCTCCAAAGATTTAATGCCCTCCCTTATATAAAATTAAAAAATTTTGGACCCCCCAGGTCAGCAAACTCTAAAAATTGACCTCAAAGGTTTCTTCCCGTGCAGGAGATGTATCTGCTGTAGGACTGTAAAAGTACACAATAGGGGGAAGAAACAAATTATGAGCACTGATCAAAAAGTTTTTGATATTGAGGAATTCATCACATGTAATTCCTCACATGTTGTGTACCTGTTATGGTGCCCATGTGGGTTATTATATGTGGGTAGAACAAAGAGATTATTAAGAGTTCGTATCTCTGAGCATTTAACCAATATCAAAAATGGATTTAAATATCATAGCGTGTCAGTACATTTTAAAGAGAAGCATAATCAGGACCCTTCTTTAGCCCAGTTTTGTGGCATTGATTGTGTTTACCCAACTTGGAGGGGATCTAATAGGGTCAGGGATCTCTCACAATGTGAAACCAAGTGGATTTTTCTTTTAAAGTGCCTCTCTCCCCGGGGGTTAAATGTGGAGGTGGATTTGAACTGCTTCATAAATGATTTTTAAGAGTGTTTGTGGGTAGGTTCAATCACATGATAACCAGGATCAATGGGGAGGGTTAGGCATTTAAGTTCAGTTCTTCTTCATAAAATATATATAATTATTAATTTTAAATAATTTTAAACTTTTTAATTATAATAATTAATAGTGCATTGCTATTTAATGTTATCTATTAATGTATATTTCTCATTTTATTAATATAACTCCATATTTTATTGTCCTATTTGTTCCATTCATATAGCTATCAACCAGTTATGATAGTAAGGATGGATATCATTTTGATATGTGTACCAAGAATTGGTTAATGATTTTATCTAAAATTATTGTGACTAATATTGGTAATATGTGGTAATGTACTAGAGGCAGCATTTATTAGATGATTTTATTTAATAATGTATGTTTAAATAGCTTTGGTTATGAGCTGATATTATAGTGTTTATAATATGTAGAATTTGTATTCAGTTTTTTTAGATATGCTTCAATGCGCATATTAAGTATAGGGCAGGTAGTGGGAATTCAGCCTCCTAATATATGTGCATGTGAATGAGGGCTACGGGGACACTCGATCAGCGTGAGTATTAATTACGACACTTCCGCCCTTGAGTGCAGGATCCCCTGTTCAGCACTTCCGCCCGTCCATGACGTGACGCGCATGCGCAATATCTTTGAACCAACTCCGACGAATTACAGATGTGGGTATAAAGGGGAGTCCATTACGGAGTGTAGCCAATCCCATGATTAAGTCCATCGTGACGAAACATGTCGGGGCGTGGCTACATTGCGATCGTTTGAGTGCTTGAACCATCGTGAAGGAGTGACGTGTGACGTGTTACGCATCCAGCCACAGTAGGAAGTGAGGGATCGTATATGGGAAGCGAGCGGTGAGAGCGTTCATATTAGAATTGATCACTGCTGATCCTGGGTCCGCCGTGACCATGCTTCACTGACTGTAGTTGTCTGGATGTTTTTGGTGTGCATTACGGCTTGCTTTCATAATTTTCTTGTGAGTGTAACTTTTGAAGGTTTTTTATTGATTAAACTGGCTTTACGATATCACACTATTGTGCACCTTATATTTTTTTGTTACACATATACGGAGCCACCTGGAGGACACTTTATGAAGTGCATCATCTGGTTTTCCATTGAAAGGATTGTTGCTTTGCTTGCACGCCGAACACGCGAGTGTGAGGCATATTTTTTTTGGTGAGTGTTTTATCTGAAGGGAGAGGTCTCACTGAACACTTGGGTGTGGTGGAAGAAATGAAGATTGAAGACACTGATTATTAATTTATGAACTTTAAACACTATTGTCACTTCATGCACGGGTTCTTGCTGATTTAGAGTGACTGGATTAATATATATTTTTTTCAGCCATAATCTGATTTATATTTATTGGAGTAGTTTATGTATTTAGTTACATGTTTTTGCGCCACTTATAATAATATGTTTTCAGTTTAGATCATCATCATTATTATATTGTACACAGACATATATATCCCCCTGACCGCTAGTAATTTAGAAAGTCAGGAGGTTTGTCTATGTGTGAGTGTATACAATCTCTTTTTGTGTGAGATGATAAGGCAAGCTAGTGGCTCTGATTCGAGCCTTTACAATCCAATGTACCAGCGCTGTTTGTTATCTTGGAGGCACGGCTTTACGTCACGCCGGAATCATGCCTTGTTTTCATTACAAGACGTGGATGGTGTGTTTTCCTGGCTGCGTCATGTGACACACGGCGGACGTGAAGTTGCGGCACCACGTCCAGGCCTCGTTTTCATAGCGAGGCTTGGATGCCGCTCTGGATCGCATTTAGGACGCTGCAGCAGGATCTGACATAGCGGTCCCATAGCGAGGCTTGGATATATACGCGGCGGTGTCAGGTCATGTGACACACCACTTTTCTGTACACATTCAGCCATTCACATTATTTTAATACTGTAGTACATATAATAGCCCAATCACTCACTGACCACACAAGTAACATCAACTTCAAATAAATTCTAAACCAATTTTTCTTGAATAAAGAACCGGAAGTGATGTAATGGTAGTTCACTTCCGGGATCATAGAGGTCATTTTGTCTATTTAGTGCGATGCGTGGAGGACAGAGTCCATACCCCAGATGATGACTGATTAGTCGAAACTAGTCGGGTGGACCTGTCTACACGTATCGCTCGTGTTCCTGAATTCATGCCTTTTTAACCATCTTAAATGTGAGTGTTTTATTGTTATCCCTTTTTTACATTAAAAACATTTCCATACGGTATCACGCTATGTGAGTTTGTTTTTCACTTTCATACGTACAAAATATGGATACCAAGCCTTTTGTATACACTTATGAATACGAGATCAACACACTGGATGTCCTGTTTGACTGAAGTGGAATAACAAAGCCCCTCAGACTCCAGATTATCCACATTGGGTTTGTTAACCCCCAAAGCCTTTCTCGACTTGGTTGGCGTATGCCTTTCCTAGTCTGAGATTGCCGGTAAGCCTCCTTCAACTCACTCTTGGTGGCGGTTTTTCACAGCATTCCATATTTGAGCTGCAAGTTTCTATCACAAATGAACACTTCTTTTCTTTCTGGATTGATCTTCACTTCACTTTCAAGTTGATGAACGTTTTCTTTCTTGGACTTATTTATAAATATTTAAGTTGTCATAACTAATATTTATCATCATATTATCACTGCAATGATTTTGGTTATGTATAATCACATGATTCATTCATTATTGATATAGTTTGAGTTTTGCACTGGTTTTTGTTTTGATTTTGTGCACACTTTATCACGTTCCCAGTCACATTTATGTATAGTTTAACAGTGTACATAGACCAACAAAATTAGCGCTACTCTTACACCCACATTTCCTTATTGCTTTGTCTACAGCAGTGTTGGCAGCTGTTTTTGTTTCTTGGTTCACTATTTATCTCAGCGCAGTATATCCTCCCCACTTTTACACTATTTATTCACTAGATTTTTATATTGCTGCAGAGATAGCCTTTTTTCTTTCCATTGTTTGCTATTCAATCACATTGAGTATACAAATATGGATGTTTTTGATTACCGTGCATCACGTACAGTTAATACCGAGGGTGTATTTGTTGTTACAGGCAATGACACCGAAATTGGGGGTCTATTCCTGAGACTTAAAAACATCATGGTGTCAGAACTACATCTCCAATGGGACCTTGTCTTTCTGGAACAATATGTTTCAGAGAACATGGTCCCTCGGAGTCTTAGATGGGATATTCAACCACAACAAGGGGAAGTAGACCTTGAATCCTGGTTCAAATACTTCAATGAGGTTGGGACCAAATTTCTCAACTTTCTCATCACTAGGAAGAGAAATCGTCTTTTAGATCTAGACCGAGAAATTAAAGAACTTAAAGATGGACTTCTTGTATATAAAAATACAGTTGAATACAATACTTTGTCGTCCAATCTTCAGGCCCATCTCATTAAAGAGGATAGGGACCAGAGAAATAATAAAAAAAAGTACTCACGGGATATTGGAGATTATAAGTCTCGGAAAGTGTACAGTTGGCAAAAACCTTCCGCACCTGAACAAGCTATGGAGGTTAACCCCTCTGGCTCTATAGCAGTGGCCCCTCCAACAGAACACTATAGCCAACCAAAACCGTCTATGAACAGAAATTTACAGCCAGTGATCAAACACAAGGAGGTAGATCACAAAATGCCCATACCCCTAAGAATACACAGAGAGGGAGAGGACATAGTTCAAATATACGGGGTGGGAGAGGACATAGAGGTAACTACTCCAATTATGAGAATAAGCAATACTATGAGAGAGATAGGTCATACCAAGGGGGATCTCCACCCAGATTTTATGACCATCCCCAAACCTCCCATCAGAGCTACCCAACTACATCTACTTATAACAGATACTCTCCTCTTCAGGACTATCAAGATGATAGAGTATACCCATATCCCGTTGCGGAATTTGATCGACCCCCATATGGATATCAACAATCCAATCCCAATCCTCGTCCCACTCAGGGTTTTCGGGAGGACCCCCTAAAAAGAAAAAGGGGTCCCGAAACAAGAGAGGGACCAGAGGAGGGAGGAGATTACAAAGGCGGAAAGAGAAGTCGAACATGACCTGTCAAGGCGTGTTCAACTTGAGCAGTATCACATTATCACAAAAAGAAAAGATGGTTTTAGATAAGGGCCTTAAATTTGCCCCTCCACATAAGCTTAATAAGTTTAACACCTTTGTGGATATACATAAGTATATTAGGAAAATTAACATCCAACGCTACATTACTTCTAACCCCACCAGAAATGTAGCAAGGGCAGCTACTTCAGGCACTGTCCATTCGGGTTTAGCTAACCCCTCACTTTTTAATCCTAATCAACTGGCCCCAGCATTAAACATGTTTAGGGATTTGGTCCTTCAGGATTTGGCCAAGTTACCCCCCAAAAAAAATTACTAACAATCCGCTACCCAGTATGGGCCTCAAAACCCTATGTGACAATAAAGATCTTGTCATACGCCCCGCCGATAAAGGCGGAGGCATAGTTTTGTTAGATAAAGCCAGCTATATGGAAGAGATGTACAAAATTTTGAGCGATCAAGACACCTACAAAGAAATATCAAGTAACCCAACTTTTAAATATAAGAAAAAGCTGACCAATCTCATCACTAGAGGTTTTGATTCGAAAATATTAAACCATAAAGAGAAGTCATATCTTGTCCCTTTAGCCCCCAGAATTCCGATTATATATTATTTGCCTAAAATCCATAAGGATTCGCTCCATCCCCCTGGGTGTCCCATTATTAGTGGGATAGATTCTATTACATCCCGGATAGGGAGATATATAGATTCCTTTTTGCAACCCTCTGTTAGAGCAATGCCATCATATCTTAAGGATACTAAGGATGTTATCAAACGCCTTATGTCAACATCCTTTGAGGGCGAACTTACCATGGCTACAGCGGACGGGGCATCTCTGTACACCTGCATCCCTTATCATAGGGGTATGGAGGCTGCTCAACAATTTTTAAACAGAGACCTCACGTTAGCTGCACCTCAGGTAAATTTCATTATGGAATTGTTGGAATTCGCAACTCAACACAACTATTTTTGGTTCGATGGGCATTATTATCTCCAACAGAAAGGAGTTGCAATGGGAGCGAAATTTGCGCCAAGTTTGGCCAATTTGTTTATGGCCAAATGAGAGGAGGATGTCATCTATGCCCTGCAAGACCCTCAGCTCTTGCTCTGGGCCAGGTACATTGACGACATCCTCCTCATATGGACTGGCACCTCCCAAACACTGGAGAATTTCTTCTCAGTGTTAAACGATAATGATAGAGGTATCATCCTCACATACGAATCCAGTCAGTCCACGATTCATTTTTTGGATTTACAAATTGAAAGATCAGGACAGCAGTTTAAGTTCAGTACATATTTCAAATCTACTGACTGAAATGGATTTATACCCACGAACAGTTGTCATCACAAGTCGTGTCTTAAATCGGTCCCTAAAAGTCAATTCCTGCGACTTCGCAGGAACTGTACAGAAACTGATACTTTTGTGGCACAAGCAAACGTACTAAAGAAAAGATTTCTGGAAAAAGGGTATAACCAAAAAGACCTTGAGAGTGATCTGAGGAAAGTGTTGGACACAGAAAGATCCACATTACTTGAGGATAGACCACCTAAAGAGGGAAACGATACTTTCAAATGGTCTTTTCTCACTACTTTTTCCACTCAACATAGGCAGATTAAAGCCATTTTTGAACAACACTGGGGGATATTGAGAAATGATAGAATATTGGGCCCATTAATTCCTGAAAGACCTAAGGTAATATACAAAGGAGTACCCTCTCTCCAAAACAAGATTGCACCCAATATTATAAATCCCCCTATCAAACCCTCCTTTTTCCATAATTGGACGGGTTATTACCCCTGTAAAAAATGTGTTGTTTGCCAATATAATACATGTGGTAGAAAGTCTACAAAAGAGTTTAAATCCTCAGTGACCAACAGAGTTTACCCTATCAAACAGTTTTGTACATGCGCCACAACTCATGTCGTATATTTGCTGACCTGTCCATGCAGCAAACAGTATGTGGGTAGAACTATAAGAACGTTTTCAGCTAGAGTGTCTGAACACATTAGCAAGATAAAACTTGGGAGTATAAAACACAATGTCCCCAGACACTATCGTCAGCACCATGCCCGAAATCCTAGCGGCACCAAATTTTTGGTCATTGACCGCTTCGTGGCTCCATGGAGGGGAGGAGCCACTACTAGGGGAGTATCTAGGTTAGAAACGTTCTGGATATATGAGCTCCAGACCCACCACCCACAAGGAATGAATATAGAGTGGGACATTAATTCTTTTATTAATATGTCTTGAGTGACATTTAATATGGTGCGACTTCTCTCGAACATTTACATTTCTATTGTCATTTTAATTTCCAACGTTACCGTAATTTTAAATTTATAGTAATATGTATGTACATACAACTTTATGTCTACATATACGTTTTTAATACTTTAATACATATATAATATTTTTAATTTTTAATTTTAATTTTTATCAATATATTTGAGGCATAATCATATATGCATTGATCATTTGTTATGATGTACTTGTGTGGCAAGAGTTTACATTGCAATATGCTTTGAGAAAGATTGGTATACCCTCTTTATACACGTCTGTTTACTTGCAAGTTGCAATGATTTTTTCAGTAATCTGTAGGCGACATATATATCCCCCTGACCGCTAGTAATTTAGAAAGTCAGGAGGTTTGTCTAAGTGTGAGTGTATACAATCTCTTTTTGTGTGAGATGATAAGGTAAGCTAGTGGCTCTGATTCGAGCCTTTACAATCCAATGTACCAGTGCTGTTTGTTATCTTTGAGGCGCGGCTTTACGTCACGCCAGAATCACGCCTTGTTTTCATAACGAGACGTGGATGGTGTGTTTTCCTGGCTGCATCATGTGACACACGGCGGACGTGACGTTGCGGCGCTACGTCCAGGCCTCGTTTTCATAGCGAGGCTTGGATGCCACTCTGGATCGCATTTAGGACGTTGCAGCAGGATCTGACGTAGCGGTCCCATAGTGAGGCTTGGATATATACGCGGCAGTGTCAGGTCATGTGACACGCCGCTTTTATGTACACATTCAGCCATTGACATTATTTTAATACTGTAGTACATATAATAGCCCAATCACTCACTGACCACACAAGTAACATCAACTTCAAATAAATTCTAAACCAATTTTTCTTGAATAAAGAACCGGAAGTGATGTAATGGTGGTCCACTTCCGGGATCATAGAGGTAATTTTGTCTATTTAGTGCGATGCGTGGAGGACAGAGTCCATACCCCAGATGATGACTGATTAGTCTAAACTAGCCGGGTTACCTGTCTACACGTATCGCTCCTGTTCCTGAATTCATGCCTTTTTAACCATCTTAAATGTGAGTGTTTTATTGTTATCCCTTTTTTACATTAAAAACATTTCCATACTGTATCACGCTATGTGAGTTTGTTTTTCACTTTCATACGTACAAAATATGGATACCAAGCCTTTTGTATACACTTATGAATACGAGATCAACACACTGGATGTCCTGTTTGACTGAAGTGGAATAACAAAGCCCCTCAGACTCCAGATTATCCACATTGGGTTTGTTAACCCCCAAAGCCTTTCTCGACTTGGTTGGCGTATGCCTTTCCTAGTCTGAGATTTCCGGTAAGCCTCCTTCAACTCACTCTTGGTGGCGGTTTTTCACAGCATTCCATATTTGAGCTGCAAGTTTCTATCACAAATGAACACTTCTTTTCTTTCTGGATTGATCTTCACTTCACTTTCAAGTTGATGAACGTTTTCTTTCTTGGACTTATTTATAAATATTTAAGTTGTCATAACTAATATTTATCATCATATTATCACTGCAATGATTTTGGTTATGTATAATCACATGATTCATTCATTATTGATATAGTTTGAGTTTTGCACTGGTTTTTGTTTTGATTTTGTGCACACTTTATCACGTTCCCAGTCACATTTATGTATAGTTTAACAGTGTACATAGACCAACAAAATTAGCGCTACACTTACACCCACAATAACTAGAAGATAAGCCAGCGAAGTGGGGACTAACACAATTAACAAGTCAGTTCCCATGCAATGGTATTTGTTGTATAACTTTTGCCCATGTTAGGCTCTTTGTTTGCCCCCCTGGCCCGGGGGGTGTTTGTCCGATCTCTAATTTTGTAGCCTGCTGGATGATGTGCTTAATTTTGGACAGGGGGGGTTATTTTCTGCTAGCTGCATTTGTGTTGGTCTGAGCATGCTCAGGAACTTGGGTTTTTTTGGTGCTTTTTTTGTGGATGTTTCATCCAGCACCTGGATGTTTCTGGGCATGCTCAGAGAGAGTGTGTTTTTTGGGTTAGTAATTGAAGGACATCCTTAACAGGTGTACCCACTTTGAAGTTCAGTCTCTACATTGGGTGAACTTGCATTTTGGGTGTTTCATGGACTGTGCAAGTGTTTTCAATTGCCTCATTAGCACACAAACCTATGTTATATAAAGCTTGCAGATAGCATTTTCTCCCTTGCCCTGAAAAGAGGCAAGATTGTGTGTGTGGCCGGCCGGCAAAAAGTAAATTTTGGTGTCCTTATCGAGTTTGTAACACATGCATTTTATTTGTTATGTCTTTGTAAAACAGATGTTTGTTTTATTTTGTTGATTATTTTTTTGGGTGGGGGGATATGTTCCCCTGAAATATTTTTGATGTTGTTAATGTGTGTCGTTTGTTCGCTTTGATTTAATTGTCAGTGCTGCATTATTTTGCTAAATCTTTCTCAAGATGTGACTAATGTTTAAAATTTACCTTCATGTGTTTTTTTTTTTGCTTCCCTTTGTGTTTTCCAAGTCCTGTTTTGTTGACCAATAAAATTTGCTGCAGTTTGATGTTTGTGCTTTGTTTTCTATGCAACAAATGTGACATACGGTATCACGCTATGTGAGATTGTTTTTCACTTTCATACGTACAAAATATGGATACCAAGCCTTTTGTATACACTTATGAATACGAGATCAACACACTGGATGTCCTGTTTGACTGAAGTGGAATAACAAAGCCCCTCAGACTCCAGATTATCCACATTGGGTTTGTTAACCCCCAAAGCCTTTCTCGACTTGGTTGGCGTATGCCTTTCCTAGTCTGAGATTTCCGGTAAGCCTCCTTCAACTCACTCTTGGTGGCGGTTTTTCACAGCATTCCATATTTGAGCTGCAAGTTTCTATCACAAATGAACACTTCTTTTCTTTCTGGATTAATCTTCACTTCACTTTCAAGTTGATGAACGTTTTCTTTCTTGGACTTATTTATAAATATTTAAGTTGTCATAACTAATATTTATCATCATATTATCACTGCAATGATTTTGGTTATGTATAATCACATATTATAAAAATTAAAGTGAAGTTCCCCTGGCCTTCTTTCACTATCCCAGCGCTAAAGAAGCTCACAGGTGACTTATAACAGACTACAATGAATACGTGACCGTATTCATTAACCCAAATGTTCACTATATGTATCTATATCAGCAGCCGCTTAAACACAACAAATATTTTGCAGAACATAAAACTATAAAACTTATAAAAAACACAATCAAATCCCTGGGTAGGATAATGAAAGTTTTCTATAGCAGCGCTCAGGTGGTCAATAGACTCCCTTGTCCACTCACTCTTATTTACAGTTCATAAGAGTACATATAGAACTTATGAAAAAAATGTTGTTGTAAATGACATATAGCTCCAGATGTCTTCTTAATATGATCCACTTTAAATCATCAGTTGTATCCCCTTTCGGGTGGGTACTCACCACACACAGGATTTAAACAGGCACCTCACAGATCCCATCCGATGGTCATCCGATCATCCTAATCCTGGTTCTGATTACTCCTTCTAAAGCCTCCAGAGATCACCCGATAATCAGCAGCAGATGTTCAAAGTGAAAAGAAAGAGAAGCCACCAATAGTGTAATCCCGTAGAGTATCTTTTAATCAGTCTATAAAAATTGTTTCCACAACATATCTTCCATATGGTAAAAATCAAGCAGTAAAATAGCAGCAGTGTAATTCAAAACCGCCGTGCTGTTCCCCCAGGCTCCTAACAGGTGCAGTGTATCAGCTGGTACAGCTTGTGTTTAACCAGACTTACTGCCGCTTCCTGTGTTTGGAGCGCACCTGGAACGCACCAACGTCACTTCCTTTCAGCCGCAAAGTCACACCCTGACGTTTCGTCTTCTCGACTTCCACTGAGGGCGTGACTCTGCAGCACGGCTCACAGGAATATATACACACACAAGTGATTGAGAGACAAGTTTAACCCCTCCTATATGCTAATCAATGCCATTTAATTACTCAAATCGGCAGAACGCATTGTAGTCACAGGGGTCTCGTCATTTTAAATCACTTAACACATTAAATCAACAATAACCTCTTATACATTGATCTTGAAAAGCGTTATTAAGATAATAATAACATAATCGAATAGTTAAAATAAATCAATAAAAGCTGAGTCTTCATAATATTATTCATTATCACAGATAAGCACCCAGCACTAGTGCCATCTTGAGTATGAATACCAAACAGCAGTCTAAATTTCTACAAAAATAGGAATAAATTATATATATATATATATATATATTGTGACAGCAGGAAGGTAAAGTCACCTGGTTGCATCCAGGGGGGTAGATATATTTCGCCCAGATTCAGGCTTTACGCCGATTTATACAGCTAGGTGGAGAGTTGTATAAGCCCAGCTGAGACTAGTGGGCTCATTGATGACTCATACCTCTAGGGAGAGGGCTGGGCGTCGTGCAGGCAGGGAGTTGATGAGGCCAGCTGAAGCCTGTCAGTTCGTTTAAGGCCTCTATAAAAACTCCCAGATTCATTAGATGTTAGCTCATGCCTGGAAGCAGACCTGTGTGGACTGTCTAGGGAGAGTGAACCCCTGTGCGGTGAGAGAAAGCCTGTGTGGCTATATTTTGCTTGGACATTTAAAACCAGGGACTAGGACAGCACTAGGCTGATCCCAGTTGTTAGTTAGGAAACCTGTATGTTTAGTCAGAGGTCAAGTTGACCAGGATTTATTTTGTTTGTTTCTTTTGCTTTGCTGTGTTTTTGTCACTGTAAATAGAAAATAAACGGCACCTTTTTGATTTTGAAAACCACAACCTCCGTCTGCTGGGCCTGTTTTTGTGTGGGGAGCCCATCCCGGGGGTCACACACACCCGCTGCCGAGCTAACCCCCTCACAGTTGGTGGAGAATGCAGGCAGTTTTTTTTTAAGCCAGCATGGAGGAGATACTGAAACAGCTGGCTCTAGCAAATGCCAATCAACAGCAGACAAATGCAGGTTTGCAAAAGAGCCTTGCAGCTCAACAACAGAACTTCGCAGCCCAGCAGCAAGCTCATCAACAGAGCCTTGCAGCCCAGCAGCAAGCTCACCAACAGAGTCTGGAAGCTCAGCAACAAGCCCAGCAACGATCTGAGGCCCGCTTCATAGACCTATTACAGAAGCAAGAGCAGAGACTACAACAAATGGAAGCAGTAATGCAGCAACGTCCGCAGACCAGTGAGGAAAGCCGTCCCACTAATACCGCGTCCTTTGGGGTGAGTCGTTTATTGACAAAAATGACTGGAGAGGATGATCCAGAGGTATTTTTGACCACGTTTGAAAGGACTGCTGAAAGAGAAAAGTGGCCTGAGGAGCAGTGGGCTGGACTGGTGGCTCCTCTGTTAACGGGTGAATCGCAGAAAGCTTACTATGACCTAGAGCCTGACCAAGCAAAAGACTATGTGATGCTAAAAGCTGAAATATTGGCAAGGCTGGGTGTCACCCTGGCTGTCCGGGCTCAGCGTGTGCATAACTGGACTTTCCAGCTTGGAAAACCCCCCAGGTCTCAAATGTATGATCTCATTCACCTGAGCAGAAAGTGGCTACAGCCAGAGACTTTGTCCGCACCAAAGATTGTGGAACGTGTTGTAATGGATCGGTTTTTGAGAGCTCTTCCTACTGCCATCCAAAAGTGGGTAAGCCATGGAGACCCAGAGACGGCCGATGGTCTTGTGGATCGTGTGGAGAAATACTTGGCTACAGAGAACCTGACAGCCTCTTCCAGAGACACTCGGACTTTCCACCCTAAGACCAGACCATCCCCAGGGGCGGATAAGATGATTCCAAGGGGTAAGGGTGGAGAGAGTGAGAGGGTGGGAGCTCTACCCCAAGTTTGGCGAGAACAGCCTGGGAAATCAGCGGCTCAAGAGGCGGCAAGAAGGATCATTTGCTACCGCTGCCGGCAAGCGGGACATATTGCAGCAAATTGCCCGGTTTTGGAGGAACCCATGCAGTGTGACTTTCTGACGGGCAGACGTCAGTCGCTGTGTGCGACAGTCGCATGCACTGCCATTCGGGGAACTGAGAAACATTTATGCAAAATGTGTATTAATGGTAGAAATGTTGTGGTATTGCTGGATTCAGGTAGCCTTGTGACCCTGATAAAGGCTGAATTAGTTAAAACAGAGGTCTCTGGGAATAGCAAGGTAGCTGTTATTTGTGTGCATGGGGACACCCGAGAGTATCCAGTGACTACAGTGTGTTTCGAGACCCCCAAAGGTACCCTTTCTCATCCAGTGGGCTTAGTGTCTCAGTTACCGCATGACGCCATTGTGGGAAGGGATTTTCCGAAGTTCTGGGAACTGTGGGATGATCCTGAGCCCCCCACTGGTGCCCCTATGTACCAGGAATATGATAGCCAGAACTCCTCTGAGAGTGGTGAGGACTCTCCCGAATTTCCCTTGTCAGTATTGGCAGGGGAGACTCAAGAAACTGGAGAGGAGCCCACCTCCTCAGACGAAAACCTACCGTCTGTGGAGTTTTCTGATCTTGAGGTTCACAGGGAAAACTTTGCCACAGAACAGTTGAAAGACCCCGCCCTAATAAAGGCACGGGAAAACGTAGTGAAAATAGATGGCGAGTTAGTGAACCCAGATAATACCTGCACTTACCCATACTTCAGCGTAGAGAAGGACCTACTGTATCGGGTGGCAAAAAGGGCAGAAGAAACCGTTGAGCAGCTTGTGGTGCCCAAACCTTACAGGAAGTTGGTGTTGGAGTTGGCCCATGGGCACATTCTTGGAGGTCATCTGGGGACAGAGAAAACCCGAGAGAGGGTATTACAGAGATTCTATTGGCCTGGGGTGATGAAGGACATAGAAAATTATTGTTCCTCCTGCCCTGTGTGTCAGAGGTCGGCCCCGATGCCACACTTCCGTAGCCCGCTGGTCCCTCTACCCATCATTGAGGTCCCGTTTGAGAGAATCGCAATGGATTTGGTAGGTCCTATAATCAAGTCCGCTAGGGGGCACCAGTACATATTGGTTATAATGGACTATGCCACCCGTTATCCAGAAGCGATCCCTCTCAGAAATACCTCGGCCAAAACCATAGCCAAAGAGCTATCTCTTGTTTTTAGCCGGGTGGGTATTTGTAAAGAACTGCTTACGGACCAAGGTACACCCTTTATGTCCCGGGTTATGAAGGAGCTGTGTAAATTGTTCAAAGTGACGCAATTACGTACATCTGTGTATCACCCCCAAACCGATGGGCTGGTTGAAAGATTCAACAAAACCCTAAAACAAATGTTGAAGAAAGTGGTGGATAGGGATGGAAAGGATTGGGACTGTCTACTTCCTTATTTGATGTTTGCTATTAGGGAGGTGCCCCAATCCTCTACGGGATTCTCCCCCTTTGAGTTACTGTATGGGAGACACCCAAGAGGGCTGTTGGATATTGCCAAGGAAACTTGGGAAAGTGAGAGTTCTCCCCACAGGAGTGTGATTGAGCATGTCGCCCTGATGCAAGATCGAATTGCACAGGTAATGCCCATCGTGAAGGAACATTTGGCCCAAGCGCAGTTGGCACAGCAGAGAGTGTACAACCGTGGAGCCAAGACCCGTACCTTTTCCCCGGGGGATAGGATATTGGTACTTGTCCCTACGGTTGAAAGTAAATTCCTTGCCAAATGGCAAGGCCCCTACGAGATAATGGAAAAAGTGAGCGAAGTGAATTACAAGGTCAGACAACCAGGAAGGCGAAAGCCCGAACAGATCTATCACGTTAATCTGTTGAAAGCCTGGAGGGATAGAGAGTCCCTAGTCGCAGACACTTGGTCACCAGCTCAAACTGGTTGCGTGATTCCTGAGGTTGGAATCGCAGCCACCTTGTCACAACCCCAACAACAGGAGGTTAAGGAGTTTGTGCTTCGCAACAAGGAGGTATTCTCTGAGCTGCCGGGACAAACATCTGGGGTAGAGCATGACATTATTACCCCGCCCGGTGAAAGGGTGAAGTTAAAACCCTATCGGATCCCAGAGGCCCGACGGGAGGCAATACGGGAGGAAGTACAGAAAATGCTGAACTTAGGGGTGATAGAGGAGTCCCAAAGTGATTGGTCTAGTCCCATTGTGTTGGTGCCTAAACCGGATGGGAGCTGGCGATTTTGTAACGATTTTCGTCAGTTGAACAAAGTTACAAAATTTGACACCTACCCCATGCCACGTATAGATGAGTTGATCGACCGGCTGGGAACAGCCCGATACATGACGACTCTTGACCTCACAAAAGGGTATTGGCAAATCCCCCTGGCCAAGTCAGCCAAAGAGAAAACCGCATTTGTAACCCCAGACGGGGCGTTCCAATATAAAAGAATGCCGTTCGGGTTACAGAATGCGCCGGCCACATTCCAGCGGAAAATGGACCAGATGCTGAGGCCCCATCGGAAGTATGCTGCGGCTTACCTGGATGACGTAATTATCCATAGCACAGATTGGGCCTCACATCTGCCAAAAGTGCAAGCAGTCCTGGACTCTGTTCGGGAAGCAGGGTTTACGGCTAACCCCAAGAAGTGTACCATTGGGCAGGAGGAGGCCAAATATCTTGGGTACACCATTGGGAGGGGAGTAATAAAACCCCAACTCAACAAAGTCGAGGCCATCCAGAGTTGGCCACGTCCCAACAGCAAGAAGCAGGTACGAGCCTTTCTGGGAATCGCTGGGTATTATCGGCGATTCATTCCCCACTTTGCTTCTAAGGCTGTGCCCCTAACCAACCTGACGAAGGGGAAAGGGTCGGTCATGATTAAATGGACCCCCGAGGCTGAGGCAGCATTCCAATTCTTGAAACAAGCCTTATGTAGCCAGCCAGTGTTGTACTCACCCGACTTCTCTAAAGACTTTGTCGTACAAAGTGATGCGTCAGATGTGGGGTTAGGAGCAGTATTGTCCCAGGTCTGGAACGGGGAAGAGCACCCAGTCATTTACCTCAGCAGGAAGTTGAAGTCCCATGAGGTAAATTACGCCACCGTTGAAAAGGAGTGTTTAGCGGTGAAGTGGGCTCTAGATTCCCTTCGGTACTACCTGCTAGGTAGGCACTTTGACATGGTTACGGATCACGCTCCGTTAAAGTGGATGGCTCAAAACAAGGAAACAAATAGAAGAGTGAATAGGTGGTTCCTGGCCCTCCAGGAATTCAACTTCACAGTAAAGCATCGCCCTGGCGTTCAAATGGGGAATGTGGATGCTTTGTCTCGAGTACATGAATGCCTGATTGCTGGTGTTCCAACCCCGAGGTTAAAACAAGAGGGGGGGGTATGTGACAGCAGGAAGGTAAAGTCACCTGGTTGCATCCAGGGGGGTAGATATATTTCGCCCAGATTCAGGCTTTACGCCGATTTATACAGCTAGGTGGAGAGTTGTATAAGCCCAGCTGAGACTAGTGGGCTCATTGATGACTCATACCTCTAGGGAGAGGGCTGGGCGTCGTGCAGGCAGGGAGTTGATGAGGCCAGCTGAAGCCTGTCAGTTCGTTTAAGGCCTCTATAAAAACTCCCAGATTCATTAGATGTTAGCTCATGCCTGGAAGCAGACCTGTGTGGACTGTCTAGGGAGAGTGAACCCCTGTGCGGTGAGAGAAAGCCTGTGTGGCTATATTTTGCTTGGACATTTAAAACCAGGGACTAGGACAGCACTAGGCTGATCCCAGTTGTTAGTTAGGAAACCTGTATGTTTAGTCAGAGGTCAAGTTGACCAGGATTTATTTTGTTTGTTTCTTTTGCTTTGCTGTGTTTTTGTCACTGTAAATAGAAAATAAACGGCACCTTTTTGATTTTGAAAACCACAACCTCCGTCTGCTGGGCCTGTTTTTGTGTGGGGAGCCCATCCCGGGGGTCACACACACCCGCTGCCGAGCTAACCCCCTCACAGTATATATATATATATATATATATATCTCAACACTCAACGTTAAAATCCAATATTAAAATTAAATATATAAAATTTACTTCTAAAAAATCCTAAAACATACTACATAAAATGCTAATCGTCAAAATTGTTTCATAATTATGTTATTAATACCTAAAGGTTTATAAATAAATTCCACATATATATAATATAAACCTACTAAACGGTAAAACAAATAATAACACTAAAAGTCACTAATGAAACAATTTATATCTAACTCGACGTTTAACCCTTTGGGGGTGAGGGTATCCAAGGAATAAATCCAAAAAGTTTCTCGTTTGGATAATTCCCTTACCAAATTACTTCCTCTCCATGTAGGTTTAATATGGTCCACCCCCCAAAATTTCAAACCTATAGGGTTTTGATCATGATGTAGCTTAAAATGGAGAGACACATTATGGTCTTTAAACCCCAATTTAATATTCTTAATGTGTTCTCCAATCCTTACTTTAAGGCATCTTTTTGTCCGTCCCACATACATTAACCCACATGGGCATAATAACACATATACCACATGTGTGATATTACAAGTTATGAACTCTTTGATGGCGAATTCTTTTTTATTTACTGTGGATGTAAAGCATTTTTTACCATATGGAAGATATGTTGTGGAAACAATTTTTATAGACTGATTAAAAGATACTCTACGGGATTACACTATTGGTGGCTCCTCTTTCTTTTCACTTTGAACATCTGCTGGTGATTATCGGGTGATCTCTGGAGGCTTTAGAAGGAGTAATCAGAACCAGGATTAGGATGATCGGATGACCATCGGATGGGATCTGTGAGGTGCCTGTTTAAATCCTGTGTGTGGTGAGTACCCACCCGAAAGGGGATACAACTGATGATTTAAAGTGGATCATATTAAGAAGACATCTGGAGCTATATGTCATTTACAACAAAATTTTTTCATAAGTTCTATATGTACTCTTATGAACTGTAAATAAGAGTGAGTGGACAAGGGAGTCTATTGACCACCTGAGCGCTGCTATAGAAAACTTTCATTATCCTACCCAGGGATTTGATTGTGTTTTTTATAAGTTTTATAGTTATATGTATAATCACATGATTCATTCATTATTGATATAGTTTGAGTTTTGCACTGGTATTTGTTTTGATTTTGTGCACACTTTATCACGTTCCCAGTCACATTTATGTATAGTTTAACAGTGTACATAGACCAACAAAATTAGCGCTACTCTTACACCCACATTTCCTTATTGCTTTGTCTACAGCAGTGTTGGCAGCTGTTTTTGTTTCTTGGTTCACTATTTATCTCAGTGCAGTATATCCTCCTCACTTTTACACTATTTATTCACTAGATTTTTATATTGCTGCAGAGATAGCCTTTATCTTTCCATTGTTTGCTATTCAATCACATTGAGTATACAAATATGGATGTTTTTGATTACCGTGCATCACGTACAGTTAATACCGAGGGTGTATTTGTTGTTACAGGCAATGACACCGAAATTGGGGGTCTATTCCTGAGACTTAAAAACATCATGGTGTCAGAACTACATCTCCAATGGGACCTTGTCTTTCTGGAACAATATGTTTCAGAGAACATGGTCCTTCGGTGTCTTAGATAGGATATTCAACCACAACAAGGGGAAGTAGACCTTGAATCCTGGTTCAAATACTTCAATGAGGTTGGGACCAAATTTCTCAACTTTCTCATCACTAGGAAGAGAAATCGTCTTTTAGATCTAGACCGAGAAATTAAAGAACTTAAAGATGGACTTCTTGTATATAAAAATACAGTTGAATACAATACTTTGTCATCCAATCTTCAGGCCCATCTCATTAAAGAGGATAGGGACCAGAGAAATAATAAAAAAAAAGTACTCACGGGATATTGGAGATTATAAGTCTGGGAAAGTGTACAGTTGACAAAAACCATCCGCACCTGAACAAGCTATGGAGGTTAACCCCTCTGGCTCTATAGCAGTGGCCCCTCCAACAGAACACTATAGCCAACCAAAACCGTCTATGAACAGAAATTTACAGCCAGTGATCAAACACAAGGAGGTATATCACAAAATGCCCATACCCCTAAGAATACACAGAGAGGGAGAGGACATAGTTCAAATATACGGGGTGGGAGAGGACATAGAGGTAACCACTCCAATTATGAGAATAAGCAATACTATGAGAGAGATAGGTCATACCAAGGGGGATCTCCACCCAGATTTTATGACCATCCCCAAACCTCCCATCAGAGCTACCCAACTACATCTACTTATAACAGATACTCTCCTCTTCAGGACTATCAAGATGATAGAGTATACCCATATCCCGTTGCGGAATTGGATCGACCCCCATATGGATATCAACAATCCAATCCCAATCCTCGTCCCACTCAGGGTTTTCGGGAGGACCCCCTAAGAAGAAAAAGGGGTCCCGAAACAAGAGACGGACCAGAGGAGGGAGGAGATTACAAAGGCGGAAAGAGAAGTCGAACATGACCTGTCAAGGCGTGTTCAACTTGAGCAGTATCACATTATCACAAAAAGAAAAGATGGTTTTGGATAAGGGCCTTAAATTTGCCCCTCCACGTAAGCTTAATAAGTTTAACACCTTTGTGGATATACATATGTATATTAGTAAAATTAACATCCAACGCTACAATACTTCTAACCCCACCAGAAATGTAGCAAGGGCAGCTACTTCAGGCACTGTCCATTCGGGTTTAGCTAACCCCTCACTTTTTAATCCTCCTAATCAACTGGCCCCAGCATTAAACATGTTTAGGGATTTGGTCCTTCAGGATTTGGCCAAGTTACCCCCCCAAAAAATTACTAACAATCCGCTACCCAGTATGGGCCTCAAAACCCTATGTGACAATAAAGATCTTGTCATACGCCCCGCCGATAAAGGCGGAGGCATAGTTTTGTTAGATAAAGCCAGCTATATGGAAGAGATGTACAAAATTTTGAGCGATCAAGACACCTACAAAGAAATATCAAGTAACCCAACTTTTAAATATAAGAAAAAGCTGACCAATCTCATCACTAGAGGTTTTGATTCGAAAATATTAAACCATAAAGAGAAGTCGTATCTTGTCCCTTTAGCCCCCAGAATTCCGATTATATATTATATGCCTAAAATCCATAAGGATTCGCTCCATCCCCCTGGGTGACCCATTATTAGTGGGATAGATTCTATTACATCCCGGATAGGGAGATATATAGATTCCTTTTTGCAACCCTCTGTTAGAGCAATGCCATCATATCTTAAGGATACTAAGGATGTTATCAAACGCCTTATGTCAACATCCTTTGAGGGCGAACTTACCATGGCTACGGCGGACGGGGCATCTCTGTACACCTGCATCCCTCATCATAGGGGTATGGAGGCTGCTCAACAATTTTTAAACAGAGACCTCACGTTAGCTGCACCTCAGGTAAATTTCATTATGGAATTGTTGGAATTCGCAACTCAACACAACTATTTTTGGTTCGATGGGCATTATTATCTCCAACAGAAAGGAGTTGCAATGGGAGCGAAATTTGCGCCAAGTTTCGCCAATTTGTTTATGGCCAAATGAGAGGAGGATGTCGTCTATGCCCTGCAAGACCCTCAGCTCTTGCTCTGCGCCAGGTACGTTGACGACATCCTCCTCCTATGGACTGGCACCTCCCAAACACTGGAGAATTTCTTCTCAGTGTTAAACGATAATGATAGAGGTATCATCCTCACATACGAATCCAGTCAGTCCACGATTCATTTTTTGGATTAACAAATTGAAAGATCAGGACAGCAGTTTAAGTTCAGTACATATTTCAAATCTACTGACTGAAATGGATTTATACCCACGAACAGTTGTCATCACAAGTCGTGTCTTAAATTGGTCCCTAAAAGTCAATTCCTGCGACTTCGCAGGAACTGTACAGAAACTGATACTTTTGTGGCACAAGCAATCGTACTAAAGAAAAGATTTCTGGAAAAAGGGTATAACCAAAAAGACCTTGAGAGTGATCTGAGGAAAGTGTTGGACACAGAAAGATCCACATTACTTGAGGATAGACCACCTAAAGAGGGAAACGATACTTTCAAATGGTCTTTTCTCACTACTTTTTCCACTCAACATAGGCAGATTAAAGCCATTTTTGAACAACACTGGGGGATATTGAGAAATGATAGAATATTGGGCCGATTAATTCCTGAAAGACCTAAGGTAATATACAAAGGAGTACCCTCTCTCCAAAACAAGATTGCACCCAATATTATAAATCCCCCTATCAAACCCTCCTTTTTCCATAATTGGACGGGTTATTACCCCTGTAAAAAATGTGTTGTTTGCCAATATAATACATGTGGTAGAAAGTCTACAAAAGAGTTTAAATCCTCAGTGACCAACAGAGTTTACCCTATCAAACAGTTTTGTACATGCGCCACAACTCATGTCGTATATTTGCTGACCTGTCCATGCGGCAAACAGTATGTGGGTAGAACTATAAGAACGTTTTCAGCTAGAGTGTCTGAACACATTAGCAAGATAAAACTTGGGAGTAGTGATGAGCCGAACACCCCCGGGTTCGGTTCGCACCAGAACCCGCGAACGGACCGAAAGTTCGAACGAACATTAGAACCCTATTAAATACAATGGATGCGAACGTTCAAATTCTAAAGTGCTAATTATAACAACTATTATGCATGTTATTGTCCTAAAAAGGGTTTGGGAACCCGGGTTCTGCACCAGGGGACATGTATCAATGCAAAAAGAAGTTTTAAAAACGGTCGTTTTTCGGGAGCAGTCATTTTAATGATGCATAAAGTGAAAAAAAAAAAGTCAAATATTCCTTTAAATATCGTACCTGGGGGGTGTCTAAAGTATGCCTGTGAAGTGCCACGTGTTTCCCGTGTTTAGAACTGTCCCTGCACAAAATGACACTTCTAAAGGAAAAAAAAGCCATTTAAAACTGCTTGCGGCTTTAATGTAATGTCTGGTCCCGGTAATATGGATGAAATTCTTTAAGAAAAATGGCATAGCTACCCCATGACCCCCCCCCTACCCCAGCCCATTACCAGCCCCTTTGGGTCTTGTATGGATATTAAGGGGAACCCCGCACATAAAATAAAAAAGGCCCTATATACTCTGAACAGCCCTATACAGGCGGTGCATACAAGACAGGGACTGTAGGTTTGTTCTTATGTAGAGTCTGTTTGTAATTTTGAACAGGTACATTGTTGAAGTGTAGCTCCAGACCAAAAATCTATTTTTAAACTTTTTGGAAAACATAGGTAAGGGTTATCACCCCTGTAACATTTGTTTTGCTGTCTGTGCCCCTGTTCAGAACATTTCACCTCACTTTCCGTCCCAATGACAACTGTTTTTGAAATGTGGTGTTTTTCTTGAAACAAGGATTGCTGATAAAGCATCAGTACAGAGGAGACACCTTTCTCCCATATTTATTCTTACAGGAGAGAATTTTCCTTCCTAGTGGTAGATTTCCTCTCACTTCCTGTTGTCTTCTTGCGTTTGCAAGTAGGAGTCGTTTGTAAGTTGGATGTTTGAAAGTAGGGACCTGCCGTATATACTCTGCAGAAATAGGCCCCTTAGTTGTTGGTGTTGGCACAACACTGTAAGCACTCACAGTTACTCTTGGTTGGTGCTGGAACGCCCTGCTGTCAACTATTATATCAGGAATTTTAATTACATATAATTGTTGAACAGTGGTAGTAAAAATTGGGCCTTTGATGGTGGTGCTGGTGCCACAACACTGTAAGCCCTGACAGTTACTCTTGGTGGGTGCAGCAATGGGCCCTGCTGTGAATTATTAGATCAAGAATTGTAATTACATGCCCCTGTTGAACAGGGGCTGAAAAATTGGGCCTTAGGCACTGGTGGCACAACACTGCAACCCCTCACAGATACTGTACTTGGAGCACAGCAATGAGCCCTGTTGCAAAGTATTGCTTCAAAAATTGTAATGACACGCCCCTGTTAAACAGGGGCTGAAAAATTGGGCCTTAGGCACTGGTGGCACAACACTGCAACTCCTCACAGATACTGTACTTGGAGCACACCAATGAGCCCTGTTGCAAAGTATTGCTTCAAAAATTGTAATGACACGCCCCTGTTAAACAGGGGCTGAAAAATTGGGCCTTAGGCACTGGTGGCACAACACTGCAACTCCTCACAGATACTGTACTTGGAGCACAGCAATGAGCCCTGTTGCAAAGTATTGCTTCAAAAATTGTAATGACACGCCCCTGTTAAACAGGGGCTGAAAAATTGGGCCTTAGGCACTGGTGGCACAACACTGCAACTCCTCACAGATACTGTACTTGGAGCACAGCAATGAGCCCTGTTGCAAAGTATTGCTTCAAAAATTGTAATTACACGCCCCTGTTAAACAGGGGCTGAAAAATTGGGCGTTAGGCACTGGTGGCGGCACCCATAAACAAAAATGATCTTACAAGCTATCATCATCAATCGTATCATTGAGGACTCGGAGGAGGAGGATAGCCAGTCAACATAACAGCACAGGCACTCAGCATCAGCATCAGTCTTGAAGGGATGTGACATGTTAAAATCAATTAGTCTGTTATATCAGCATCAGGTGTGTGGTAGCTGGTGGTGATCCAAGACTGGTTCATCTTGATGAAAGTCAGTCGATCAACCGAGTCGGTGGACAGGCGCACCCTGTGATCCGTGACAAATCCTCCAGCAGCACTGAATGTGCGTTCCGAAAGAACGCTGGATGCAGGACAGGCCAGTAGCTCAATTGCATACTGTGCAAGCTCTGGCCAGTGATCCATCCTCAAGACCCAGTAAGCCAGAGGATTTTCGGTGGGGAAGGTGTCCAAGTCTGACCTTGCCCCTAGATATTCCTGCACCATGTTTATCAGACGCTGGCGATGGTTGCTGGAACCGATCATACTTTGGGGCTGCGGACTAAAGAATTGTCTGAACGCATCGGTCAGACGGCCACCTTCCCCACCGCTCCTTCTTTGACTGGCCGAAGCCTCAGCAACTCGTTGTCCAGGACCAGGAGTTTGCAACCTCCCAGTCTCTGGGAACGCGTTGCACAGACCTTTCTGCAAGGCCTCCCGGAGTTGTCTCATCCTCTGCTCCCTCTGCGACGGTAACATAAGGTCCGCAACCTTACCCTTGTACCGTGGATCAAGGAGAGTGGCCAGCCAGTAATGGTCCCTCTCCTTGATCCGAAGAATACGAGGATCCTTCCGCAGACTTTGCAGGATCAGGGAGGCCATGCAGCGTAGTTTTGCTGAGGCATTCGCTCCGGAGTCCTCTGGGTCACTAAGGACGACATGATCCGCAGCCACCTCCTCCCAGCCACGTACAAGTCCACTGGTTTCTTGGGACTGTAAATCATCCCTAAAAGACTGCTGCTGATGATGCTGAGTGCCAGCCTCCACCTCCATGCTGACACAATCCTCCTCCTCCTCCTCCTCCTCCTCCTCCTCCTCCTCCTCTTCCTGTGCGATGGGTGGGACAGAAGGAACACTGTCTGGGTAAAGGGGGCCTTGAGAGGCAAGGAAGTCCTCCTCTTCCTGCCTCTGTTCTGCCTCAAGTGCCCTGTCCATTATTCCACGCAGCGTGTGCTCCAACAGGTGGACAAGAGGTACAGTGTCACTGATGCATGCACTGTCACTGCTCACCATCCTCGTGGCCTCCTCAAATGGTGCCAGGACAGTGCATGCATCCCTGATCATGCCCCACTGGCGTGGAGAAAAAAAACCAAGCTCCCCTGACCCTGTCCTGGTGCCGTAGTCGCACAGGTACTCATTGATGGCCCTCTGCTGCGTGTGCAGCCGCTGCAGCATGGCCAACGTTGAGTTCCACCTGGTGGGCATGTCACATATAAGGCGGTTCTTGGGCAGGTTCAACTCCTTTTGCAGCTCAGCCAGGCGAGCACTGGCATTATAAGATCTGCGGAAATGCACACAGACTTTCCTGGCCTGCCTCAGGACATCCTGTAAGCCCGGGTACCTGCCCAAGAAGCGCTGCACCACCAGGTTAAGGACGTGAGCCACACAGGGCACATGGGTCAGTTGTCCCTGTCGGAGGGCGGAGAGGAGGTTGGTGCCATTGTCGCAAACCACCATTCCTGGCTTAAGCTGGCGTGGCGTCAACCACCTCTCGGCCTGGCCCTGCAGAGCAGACAGGACCTCTGCCCCAGTGTGGCTTCTGTCCCCCAAACACACCAGCGCAAGCACGGCATGGCATCTTTTTGCCTGCGTACTTGCGTAGCCCCGTGAACGGCTACGGAGCACCGCTGGTTCATAGGACAAACCACAGGAAGAGGCCATGGAGGAAGAAGAAGAGGAGGGGGTGGAGGAGAGAGGTGTGTCACAACCAGTAGTAGCATTTTGGAGGCGTGGCGGTGGGACAACCTCCAACACTACTGCACCTTGTCCTGAATCCTTCCCAGCTGCCAAAAGAGTGACCCAATGGGCCGTGAAAGAAAGGTAACGTCCCTGTCCATGCCTGCTGGACCATGAGTCAGCGGTAATATGCACCTTACCGCTGACCGCCCTGTCCAGCGAGGCCAAGACATTGCCTTCCACATGCCGGTAGAGAGCCGGAATAGCCTTCCGTGAGAAAAAGTGGCGTTTGGGAACCTGCCACTGAGGAACTGCACATTGCACAAACTCACGGAAGGGGGCCGAGTCTACCAACTGAAAAGGCAGCAGTTGAAGCGCTAGCAATTTAGCCAAGCTAGCATTCAACCGCTGGGCATGTGGATGGCTGGGAGTGAACTTTATTCGACGGTCCAGCAGCTGGGGCAGGGAAATTTGCCTGCTAGAATCGGACGTCGGTGTACTGCTAGCAGAGTGGGCGCAAGTACTTGGCTGTGACACACCTAATTCTACACCTTCATTCCTCTCAGTGCATGTTTCAGAGAGGACTGAAGTTATAGTGGGGTTGGAGATCCCAGCTGATGCGGTGCAAGGAGAGGTCCGCTTTGTTCTTTGGTGTGGGTCTTTGAGGTAGGCTTGCCAACGAGCTGCATGGCAGGTCAACATATGTCTGGTCAGGCATGTGGTACCCAAGCGGCTGATGTTTTGGCCACGCGATATACGCTTGAGACATATGTTGCAAACAGCAGCTGTGCGATCTGATGCACTAGCCTCAAAAAAGGCCCACACCAAAGAACTTTTTGAATGACGGGCAGAGGCAGCGCCCTGCACAGGCGGAGCTCTGCGGTGTGATTCCGTCGGTGTACTGCCCTTACGCTGGCCACCAAAGGGCATCCTGCCTCGTTGGAGATGTGCCTCCTCCTCATCCTCCTCCTCCTCCTCTCTCCTATTAGGCACCCACGTGGAGTCAGTGACCTCATCATCCCCTCCCTCCTCATCACTGGAGCCAATCTGGCAGTATGCTGCAGCTGCTGGAACATGACTGCCAGATTGGTGTCCTTCTTGAGCATCCCCTCTGTCTGCTCTCACGCTACTGCCTTCCTCTAGCTGGGTTTCATCATCAGACCCTTCGAAACGCTGGGCATCCTCCTGGAGCATGTACCCAACACTGTGCTGAAACAGTTCGGGGGACTCCTCAGGAGGAGGACATGGTGGGTCTAGGGAAGGAGTGACTGATGATTTGTCTGACATTGATACCAGGGAAGACGACGCTTTGGCAGCTGCTTTTCCAGTACCCTGAGCCTGGGTGAGAGAGGATGAGGAGGAGGAGGAGGGCTTGGTCATCCACTCTACCAAGTCTTCGGCATGATGTGGCTCAACATGTCCAGCTGCCGAAAAGAAGGACAAGCGTGTCCCATGGCCATGTGCTGATGACAATGCACCGCGTCCACGACCAGCACTGTTGCCCCCAGACACAGAGCCTGCTTGCCCTCTTTTATTGCCTCCTGACTGTCTGCCTCTCCTTGTTTGCCTTCCAGACATTCTAATAGATGGCCTGCAGGGAGATGGGAAAAAAGCAATAAGGGCTACCTTCAGGTGTCCTTCTCTGTCCCTTGAAACAAGGACTTTCACAGTGAAAGAAACTGACACTCTCCCTACCTACAGTTTTCTGTCCCTAGAAAAAATGTTTTTTTTAATCACGATATAGCACAAGGACAATTCACTCACTGTCCTTACAGGTCCCTGGAAACAAGGACTTGCAGAGTGAAATAAACTGACACTCTCCCTACCTACAGTTTTCTGTCCCTAGAAAAAATGTTTTTTTTAAGCACAATATAGCACAAGGAGAATTCACTCACTGTCCTTCCAGGTCCCTGGAAACAAGGACTTGCAGAGTGAAATAAACTGACACTCTCCCTACCTACAGTTTTCTGTCCCTAGAATAAATGTTTTTTTTAAGCACAATATAGCACAAGGACAATTCACTCACTGTCCTTACAGGTCCCTGGAAACAAGGACTTGCAGAGTGAAAGAAAAAAAACACTCTCCCTACCTACAGTTTTCTGTCCCTAGAAAAAATGTTTTTTTTAATCACAATATAGCACAAGGACAATTCACTCACTGTCCTTCCAGGTCCCTGGAAACAAGGACTTGCAGAGTGAAATAAACTGACACTCTCCCTACCTACAGTTTTCTGTCCCTAGAATAAATGTTTTTTTTAAGCACAATATAGCACAAGGACAATTCACTCACTGTCCTTACAGGTCCCTGGAAACAAGGACTTGCAGAGTGAAAGAAAAAAAACACTCTCCCTACCTACAGTTTTCTGTCCCTAGAAAAAATGTTTTTTTTAATCACAATATAGCACAAGGACAATTCACTCACTGTCCTTACAGGTCCCTGGAAACAAGGACTTGCAGAGTGAAAGAAAAAAAACACTCTCCCTACCTACAGTTTTCTGTCCCTAGAAAAAATGTTTTTTTTAATCACAATATAGCACAAGGACAATTCACTCACTGTCCTTCCAGGTCCCTGGAAACAAGGACTTGCAGAGTGAAATAAACTGACACTCTCCCTACCTACAGTTTTCTGTCCCTAGAATAAATGTTTTTTTTAAGCACAATATAGCACAAGGACAATTCACTCACTGTCCTTACAGGTCCCTGGAAACAAGGACTTGCAGAGTGAAAGAAAAAAAACACTCTCCCTACCTACAGTTTTCTGTCCCTAGAAAAAATGTTTTTTTTAATCACAATATAGCACAAGGACAATTCACTCACTGTCCTTCCAGGTCCCTGGAAACAAGGACTTGCAGAGTGAAATAAACTGACACTCTCCCTACCTACAGTTTTCTGTCCCTAGAATAAATGTTTTTTTTAAGCACAATATAGCACAAGGACAATTCACTCACTGTCCTTACAGGTCCCTGGAAACAAGGACTTGCAGAGTGAAAGAAAAAAAACACTCTCCCTACCTACAGTTTTCTGTCCCTAGAAAAAATGTTTTTTTTAATCACAATATAGCACAAGGACAATTCACTCACTGTCCTTCCAGGTCCCTGGAAACAAGGACTTGCAGAGTGAAATAAACTGACACTCTCCCTACCTACAGTTTTCTGTCCCTAGAATAAATGTTTTTTTTAAGCACAATATAGCACAAGGACAATTCACTCACTGTCCTTACAGGTCCCTGGAAACAAGGACTTGCAGAGTGAAAGAAAAAAAACACTCTCCCTACCTACAGTTTTCTGTCCCTAGAAAAAATGTTTTTTTTAATCACAATATAGCACAAGGACAATTCACTCACTGTCCTTCCAGGTCCCTGGAAACAAGGACTTGCAGAGTGAAATAAACTGACACTCTCCCTACCTACAGTTTTCTGTCCCTAGAATAAATGTTTTTTTTAAGCACAATATAGCACAAGGACAATTCACTCACTGTCCTTACAGGTCCCTGGAAACAAGGACTTGCAGAGTGAAAGAAAAAAAACACTCTCCCTACCTACAGTTTTCTGTCCCTAGAAAAAATGTTTTTTTTAATCACAATATAGCACAAGGACAATTCACTCACTGTCCTTACAGGTCCCTGGAAACAAGGACTTGCAGAGTGAAAGAAAAAAAACACTCTCCCTACCTACAGTTTTCTGTCCCTAGAAAAAATGTTTTTTTTAATCACAATATAACACAAGGACAATTCACTCACTGTCCTTCCAGGTCCCTGGAAACAAGGACTTGCAGAGTGAAATAAACTGACACTCTCCCTACCTACAGTTTTCTGTCCCTAGAATAAATGTTTTTTTTAAGCACAATATAGCACAAGGACAATTCACTCACTGTCCTTACAGGTCCCTGGAAACAAGGACTTGCAGAGTGAAAGAAAAAAAACACTCTCCCTACCTACAGTTTTCTGTCCCTAGAAAAAATGTTTTTTTAATCACAATATAGCACAAGGACAATTCACTCACTGTCCTTCCAGGTCCCTGGAAACAAGGACGTGCAGAGTGAAATAAACTGACACTCTCCCTACCTACAGTTTTCTGTCCCTAGAATAAATGTTTTTTTTAAGCACAATATAGCACAAGGACAATTCACTCACTGTCCTTACAGGTCCCTGGAAACAAGGACTTGCAGAGTGAAAGAAAAAAAACACTCTCCCTACCTACAGTTTTCTGTCCCTAGAAAAAATGTTTTTTTTAATCACAATATAGCACAAGGACAATTCACTCACTGTCCTTACAGGTCCCTGGAAACAAGGACTTGCAGAGTGAAAGAAAAAAAACACTCTCCCTACCTACAGTTTTCTGTCCCTAGAAAAAATGTTTTTTTTAATCACAATATAGCACAAGGACAATTCACTCACTGTCCTTCCAGGTCCCTGGAAACAAGGACTTGCAGAGTGAAATAAACTGACACTCTCCCTACCTACAGTTTTCTGTCCCTAGAATAAATGTTTTTTTTAAGCACAATATAGCACAAGGACAATTCACTCACTGTCCTTACAGGTCCCTGGAAACAAGGACTTGCAGAGTGAAAGAAAAAAAACACTCTCCCTACCTACAGTTTTCTGTCCCTAGAAAAAATGTTTTTTTAATCACAATATAGCACAAGGACAATTCACTCACTGTCCTTCCAGGTCCCTGGAAACAAGGACTTGCAGAGTGAAATAAACTGACACTCTCCCTACCTACAGTTTTCTGTCCCTAGAATAAATGTTTTTTTTAAGCACAATATAGCACAAGGACAATTCACTCACTGTCCTTACAGGTCCCTGGAAACAAGGACTTGCAGAGTGAAAGAAAAAAAACACTCTCCCTACCTACAGTTTTCTGTCCCTAGAAAAAATGTTTTTTTTAATCACAATATAGCACAAGGACAATTCACTCACTGTCCTTCCAGGTCCCTGGAAACAAGGACTTGCAGAGTGAAATAAACTGACACTCTCCCTACCTACAGTTTTCTGTCCCTAGAATAAATGTTTTTTTTAAGCACAATATAGCACAAGGACAATTCACTCACTGTCCTTACAGGTCCCTGGAAACAAGGACTTGCAGAGTGAAAGAAAAAAAACACTCTCCCTACCTACAGTTTTCTGTCCCTAGAAAAAATGTTTTTTTTAATCACAATATAGCACAAGGACAATTCACTCACTGTCCTTACAGGTCCCTGGAAACAAGGACTTGCAGAGTGAAAGAAAAAAAACACTCTCCCTACCTACAGTTTTCTGTCCCTAGAAAAAATGTTTTTTTTAATCACAATATAACACAAGGACAATTCACTCACTGTCCTTCCAGGTCCCTGGAAACAAGGACTTGCAGAGTGAAATAAACTGACACTCTCCCTACCTACAGTTTTCTGTCCCTAGAATAAATGTTTTTTTTAAGCACAATATAGCACAAGGACAATTCACTCACTGTCCTTACAGGTCCCTGGAAACAAGGACTTGCAGAGTGAAAGAAAAAAAACACTCTCCCTACCTACAGTTTTCTGTCCCTATAAAAAATGTTTTTTTTAATCACAATATAGCACAAGGACAATTCACTCACTGTCCTTCCAGGTCCCTGGAAACAAGGACTTGCAGAGTGAAATAAACTGACACTCTCCCTACCTACAGTTTTCTGTCCCTAGAATAAATGTTTTTTTTAAGCACAATATAGCACAAGGACAATTCACTCACTGTCCTTACAGGTCCCTGGAAACAAGGACTTGCAGAGTGAAAGAAAAAAAACACTCTCCCTACCTACAGTTTTCTGTCCCTAGAAAAAATGTTTTTTTTAATCACAATATAGCACAAGGACAATTCACTCACTGTCCTTCCAGGTCCCTGGAAACAAGGACTTGCAGAGTGAAATAAACTGACACTCTCCCTACCTACAGTTTTCTGTCCCTAGAATAAATGTTTTTTTTAAGCACAATATAGCACAAGGACAATTCACTCACTGTCCTTACAGGTCCCTGGAAACAAGGACTTGCAGAGTGAAAGAAAAAAAACACTCTCCCTACCTACAGTTTTCTGTCCCTAGAAAAAATGTTTTTTTTAATCACAATATAGCACAAGGACAATTCACTCACTGTCCTTCCAGGTCCCTGGAAACAAGGACTTGCAGAGTGAAATAAACTGACACTCTCCCTACCTACAGTTTTCTGTCCCTAGAATAAATGTTTTTTTTAAGCACAATATAGCACAAGGACAATTCACTCACTGTCCTTACAGGTCCCTGGAAACAAGGACTTGCAGAGTGAAAGAAAAAAAACACTCTCCCTACCTACAGTTTTCTGTCCCTAGAAAAAATGTTTTTTTTAATCACAATATAGCACAAGGACAATTCACTCACTGTCCTTCCAGGTCCCTGGAAACAAGGACTTGCAGAGTGAAATAAACTGACACTCTCCCTACCTACAGTTTTCTGTCCCTAGAATAAATGTTTTTTTTAAGCACAATATAGCACAAGGACAATTCACTCACTGTCCTTACAGGTCCCTGGAAACAAGGACTTGCAGAGTGAAAGAAAAAAAACACTCTCCCTACCTACAGTTTTCTGTCCCTAGAAAAAATGTTTTTTTTAATCACAATATAGCACAAGGACAATTCACTCACTGTCCTTCCAGGTCCCTGGAAACAAGGACTTGCAGAGTGAAATAAACTGACACTCTCCCTACCTACAGTTTTCTGTCCCTAGAATAAATGTTTTTTTTAAGCACAATATAGCACAAGGACAATTCACTCACTGTCCTTACAGGTCCCTGGAAACAAGGACTTGCAGAGTGAAAGAAAAAAAACACTCTCCCTACCTACAGTTTTCTGTCCCTAGAAAAAATGTTTTTTTTAATCACAATATAGCACAAGGACAATTCACTCACTGTCCTTACAGGTCCCTGGAAACAAGGACTTGCAGAGTGAAAGAAAAAAAACACTCTCCCTACCTACAGTTTTCTGTCCCTAGAAAAAATGTTTTTTTTAATCACAATATAACACAAGGACAATTCACTCACTGTCCTTCCAGGTCCCTGGAAACAAGGACTTGCAGAGTGAAATAAACTGACACTCTCCCTACCTACAGTTTTCTGTCCCTAGAATAAATGTTTTTTTTAAGCACAATATAGCACAAGGACAATTCACTCACTGTCCTTACAGGTCCCTGGAAACAAGGACTTGCAGAGTGAAAGAAAAAAAACACTCTCCCTACCTACAGTTTTCTGTCCCTAGAAAAAATGTTTTTTTTAATCACAATATAGCACAAGGACAATTCACTCACTGTCCTTCCAGGTCCCTGGAAACAAGGACGTGCAGAGTGAAATAAACTGACACTCTCCCTACCTACAGTTTTCTGTCCCTAGAATAAATGTTTTTTTTAAGCACAATATAGCACAAGGACAATTCACTCACTGTCCTTACAGGTCCCTGGAAACAAGGACTTGCAGAGTGAAAGAAAAAAAACACTCTCCCTACCTACAGTTTTCTGTCCCTAGAAAAAATGTTTTTTTTAATCACAATATAGCACAAGGACAATTCACTCACTGTCCTTACAGGTCCCTGGAAACAAGGACTTGCAGAGTGAAAGAAAAAAAACACTCTCCCTACCTACAGTTTTCTGTCCCTAGAAAAAATGTTTTTTTTAATCACAATATAGCACAAGGACAATTCACTCACTGTCCTTCCAGGTCCCTGGAAACAAGGACTTGCAGAGTGAAATAAACTGACACTCTCCCTACCTACAGTTTTCTGTCCCTAGAATAAATGTTTTTTTTAAGCACAATATAGCACAAGGACAATTCACTCACTGTCCTTACAGGTCCCTGGAAACAAGGACTTGCAGAGTGAAAGAAAAAAAACACTCTCCCTACCTACAGTTTTCTGTCCCTAGAAAAAATGTTTTTTTAATCACAATATAGCACAAGGACAATTCACTCACTGTCCTTCCAGGTCCCTGGAAACAAGGACTTGCAGAGTGAAATAAACTGACACTCTCCCTACCTACAGTTTTCTGTCCCTAGAATAAATGTTTTTTTTAAGCACAATATAGCACAAGGACAATTCACTCACTGTCCTTACAGGTCCCTGGAAACAAGGACTTGCAGAGTGAAAGAAAAAAAACACTCTCCCTACCTACAGTTTTCTGTCCCTAGAAAAAATGTTTTTTTTAATCACAATATAGCACAAGGACAATTCACTCACTGTCCTTCCAGGTCCCTGGAAACAAGGACTTGCAGAGTGAAATAAACTGACACTCTCCCTACCTACAGTTTTCTGTCCCTAGAATAAATGTTTTTTTTAAGCACAATATAGCACAAGGACAATTCACTCACTGTCCTTACAGGTCCCTGGAAACAAGGACTTGCAGAGTGAAAGAAAAAAAACACTCTCCCTACCTACAGTTTTCTGTCCCTAGAAAAAATGTTTTTTTTAATCACAATATAGCACAAGGACAATTCACTCACTGTCCTTACAGGTCCCTGGAAACAAGGACTTGCAGAGTGAAAGAAAAAAAACACTCTCCCTACCTACAGTTTTCTGTCCCTAGAAAAAATGTTTTTTTTAATCACAATATAACACAAGGACAATTCACTCACTGTCCTTCCAGGTCCCTGGAAACAAGGACTTGCAGAGTGAAATAAACTGACACTCTCCCTACCTACAGTTTTCTGTCCCTAGAATAAATGTTTTTTTTAAGCACAATATAGCACAAGGACAATTCACTCACTGTCCTTACAGGTCCCTGGAAACAAGGACTTGCAGAGTGAAAGAAAAAAAACACTCTCCCTACCTACAGTTTTCTGTCCCTATAAAAAATGTTTTTTTTAATCACAATATAGCACAAGGACAATTCACTCACTGTCCTTCCAGGTCCCTGGAAACAAGGACTTGCAGAGTGAAATAAACTGACACTCTCCCTACCTACAGTTTTCTGTCCCTAGAATAAATGTTTTTTTTAAGCACAATATAGCACAAGGACAATTCACTCACTGTCCTTACAGGTCCCTGGAAACAAGGACTTGCAGAGTGAAAGAAAAAAAACACTCTCCCTACCTACAGTTTTCTGTCCCTAGAAAAAATGTTTTTTTTAATCACAATATAGCACAAGGACAATTCACTCACTGTCCTTCCAGGTCCCTGGAAACAAGGACTTGCAGAGTGAAATAAACTGACACTCTCCCTACCTACAGTTTTCTGTCCCTAGAATAAATGTTTTTTTTAAGCACAATATAGCACAAGGACAATTCACTCACTGTCCTTACAGGTCCCTGGAAACAAGGACTTGCAGAGTGAAAGAAAAAAAACACTCTCCCTACCTACAGTTTTCTGTCCCTAGAAAAAATGTTTTTTTTAATCACAATATAGCACAAGAACAATTCACTCACTGTCCTTCCAGGTCCCTGGAAACAAGGACTTGCAGAGTGAAATAAACTGACACTCTCCCTACCTACAGTTTTCTGTCCCTAGAATAAATGTTTTTTTTAAGCACAATATAGCACAAGGACAATTCACTCACTGTCCTTACAGGTCCCTGGAAACAAGGACTTGCAGAGTGAAAGAAAAAAAACACTCTCCCTACCTACAGTTTTCTGTCCCTAGAAAAAATGTTTTTTTTAATCACAATATAGCACAAGGACAATTCACTCACTGTCCTTCCAGGTCCCTGGAAACAAGGACTTGCAGAGTGAAATAAACTGACACTCTCCCTACCTACAGTTTTCTGTCCCTAGAATAAATGTTTTTTTTAAGCACAATATAGCACAAGGACAATTCACTCACTGTCCTTACAGGTCCCTGGAAACAAGGACTTGCAGAGTGAAAGAAAAAAAACACTCTCCCTACCTACAGTTTTCTGTCCCTAGAAAAAATGTTTTTTTTAATCACAATATAGCACAAGGACAATTCACTCACTGTCCTTACAGGTCCCTGGAAACAAGGACTTGCAGAGTGAAAGAAAAAAAACACTCTCCCTACCTACAGTTTTCTGTCCCTAGAAAAAATGTTTTTTTTAATCACAATATAACACAAGGACAATTCACTCACTGTCCTTCCAGGTCCCTGGAAACAAGGACTTGCAGAGTGAAATAAACTGACACTCTCCCTACCTACAGTTTTCTGTCCCTAGAATAAATGTTTTTTTTAAGCACAATATAGCACAAGGACAATTCACTCACTGTCCTTACAGGTCCCTGGAAACAAGGACTTGCAGAGTGAAAGAAAAAAAACACTCTCCCTACCTACAGTTTTCTGTCCCTAGAAAAAATGTTTTTTTTAATCACAATATAGCACAAGGACAATTCACTCACTGTCCTTCCAGGTCCCTGGAAACAAGGACTTGCAGAGTGAAATAAACTGACACTCTCCCTACCTACAGTTTTCTGTCCCTAGAATAAATGTTTTTTTTAAGCACAATATAGCACAAGGACAATTCACTCACTGTCCTTACAGGTCCCTGGAAACAAGGACTTGCAGAGTGAAAGAAAAAAAACACTCTCCCTACCTACAGTTTTCTGTCCCTAGAAAAAATGTTTTTTTTAATCACAATATAGCACAAGGACAATTCACTCACTGTCCTTACAGGTCCCTGGAAACAAGGACTTGCAGAGTGAAAGAAAAAAAACACTCTCCCTACCTACAGTTTTCTGTCCCTAGAAAAAATGTTTTTTTTAATCACAATATAGCACAAGGACAATTCACTCACTGTCCTTCCAGGTCCCTGGAAACAAGGACTTGCAGAGTGAAATAAACTGACACTCTCCCTACCTACAGTTTTCTGTCCCTAGAATAAATGTTTTTTTAAGCACAATATAGCACAAGGACAATTCACTCACTGTCCTTACAGGTCCCTGGAAACAAGGACTTGCAGAGTGAAAGAAAAAAAACACTCTCCCTACCTACAGTTTTCTGTCCCTAGAAAAAATGTTTTTTTTAATCACAATATAGCACAAGGACAATTCACTCACTGTCCTTCCAGGTCCCTGGAAACAAGGACTTGCAGAGTGAAATAAACTGACACTCTCCCTACCTACAGTTTTCTGTCCCTAGAATAAATGTTTTTTTTAAGCACAATATAGCACAAGGACAATTCACTCACTGTCCTTACAGGTCCCTGGAAACAAGGACTTGCAGAGTGAAAGAAAAAAAACACTCTCCCTACCTACAGTTTTCTGTCCCTAGAAAAAATGTTTTTTTTAATCACAATATAGCACAAGGACAATTCACTCACTGTCCTTCCAGGTCCCTGGAAACAAGGACTTGCAGAGTGAAATAAACTGACACTCTCCCTACCTACAGTTTTCTGTCCCTAGAATAAATGTTTTTTTTAAGCACAATATAGCACAAGGACAATTCACTCACTGTCCTTACAGGTCCCTGGAAACAAGGACTTGCAGAGTGAAAGAAAAAAAACACTCTCCCTACCTACAGTTTTCTGTCCCTAGAAAAAATGTTTTTTTTAATCACAATATAGCACAAGGACAATTCACTCACTGTCCTTCCAGGTCCCTGGAAACAAGGACTTGCAGAGTGAAATAAACTGACACTCTCCCTACCTACAGTTTTCTGTCCCTAGAATAAATGTTTTTTTTAAGCACAATATAGCACAAGGACAATTCACTCACTGTCCTTACAGGTCCCTGGAAACAAGGACTTGCAGAGTGAAAGAAAAAAAACACTCTCCCTACCTACAGTTTTCTGTCCCTAGAAAAAATGTTTTTTTTAATCACAATATAGCACAAGGACAATTCACTCACTGTCCTTCCAGGTCCCTGGAAACAAGGACTTGCAGAGTGAAATAAACTGACACTCTCCCTACCTACAGTTTTCTGTCCCTAGAATAAATGTTTTTTTTAAGCACAATATAGCACAAGGACAATTCACTCACTGTCCTTACAGGTCCCTGGAAACAAGGACTTGCAGAGTGAAAGAAAAAAAACACTCTCCCTACCTACAGTTTTCTGTCCCTAGAAAAAATGTTTTTTTTAATCACAATATAGCACAAGGACAATTCACTCACTGTCCTTACAGGTCCCTGGAAACAAGGACTTGCAGAGTGAAAGAAAAAAAACACTCTCCCTACCTACAGTTTTCTGTCCCTAGAAAAAATGTTTTTTTTAATCACAATATAACACAAGGACAATTCACTCACTGTCCTTCCAGGTCCCTGGAAACAAGGACTTGCAGAGTGAAATAAACTGACACTCTCCCTACCTACAGTTTTCTGTCCCTAGAATAAATGTTTTTTCTTTAAGCACAATATAGCACAAGGACAATTCACTCACTGTCCTTACAGGTCCCTGGAAACAAGGACTTGCAGAGTGAAAGAAAAAAAACACTCTCCCTACCTACAGTTTTCTGTCCCTAGAAAAAATGTTTTTTTTAATCACAATATAGCACAAGGACAATTCACTCACTGTCCTTCCAGGTCCCTGGAAACAAGGACTTGCAGAGTGAAATAAACTGACACTCTCCCTACATACAGTTTTCTGTCCCTAGAATAAATGTTTTTTTTAAGCACAATATAGCACAAGGACAATTCACTCACTGTCCTTACAGGTCCCTGGAAACAAGGACTTGCAGAGTGAAAGAAAAAAAACACTCTCCCTACCTACAGTTTTCTGTCCCTAGAAAAAATGTTTTTTTTAATCACAATATAGCACAAGGACAATTCACTCACTGTCCTTACAGGTCCCTGGAAACAAGGACTTGCAGAGTGAAAGAAAAAAAACACTCTCCCTACCTACAGTTTTCTGTCCCTAGAAAAAATGTTTTTTTTAATCACAATATAGCACAAGGACAATTCACTCACTGTCCTTCCAGGTCCCTGGAAACAAGGACTTGCAGAGTGAAATAAACTGACACTCTCCCTACCTACAGTTTTCTGTCCCTAGAATAAATGTTTTTTTTAAGCACAATATAGCACAAGGACAATTCACTCACTGTCCTTACAGGTCCCTGGAAACAAGGACTTGCAGAGTGAAAGAAAAAAAACACTCTCCCTACCTACAGTTTTCTGTCCCTAGAAAAAATGTTTTTTTTAATCACAATATAGCACAAGGACAATTCACTCACTGTCCTTCCAGGTCCCTGGAAACAAGGACTTGCAGAGTGAAATAAACTGACACTCTCCCTACCTACAGTTTTCTGTCCCTAGAATAAATGTTTTTTTTAAGCACAATATAGCACAAGGACAATTCACTCACTGTCCTTACAGGTCCCTGGAAACAAGGACTTGCAGAGTGAAAGAAAAAAAACACTCTCCCTACCTACAGTTTTCTGTCCCTAGAAAAAATGTTTTTTTTAATCACAATATAGCACAAGGACAATTCACTCACTGTCCTTACAGGTCCCTGGAAACAAGGACTTGCAGAGTGAAAGAAAAAAAACACTCTCCCTACCTACAGTTTTCTGTCCCTAGAAAAAATGTTTTTTTTAATCACAATATAACACAAGGACAATTCACTCACTGTCCTTCCAGGTCCCTGGAAACAAGGACTTGCAGAGTGAAATAAACTGACACTCTCCCTACCTACAGTTTTCTGTCCCTAGAATAAATGTTTTTTTTAAGCACAATATAGCACAAGGACAATTCACTCACTGTCCTTACAGGTCCCTGGAAACAAGGACTTGCAGAGTGAAAGAAAAAAAACACTCTCCCTACCTACAGTTTTCTGTCCCTAGAAAAAATGTTTTTTTTAATCACAATATAGCACAAGGACAATTCACTCACTGTCCTTACAGGTCCCTGGAAACAAGGACTTGCAGAGTGAAATAAACTGACACTCTCCCTACCTACAGTTTTCTGTCCCTAGAAAAAATGTTTTTTTTAATCACAATATAGCACAAGGACAATTCACTCACTGTCCTTCCAGGTCCCTGGAAACAAGGACTTGCAGAGTGAAATAAACTGACACTCTCCCTACCTACAGTTTTCTGTCCCTAGAATAAATGTTTTTTTTAAGCACAATATAGCACAAGGACAATTCACTCACTGTCCTTCCAGGTCCCTGGAAACAAGGACTTGCAGAGTGAAATAAACTGACACTCTCCCTACCTACAGTTTTCTGTCCCTAGAATAAATGTTTTTTTTAAGCACAATATAGCACAAGGACAATTCACTCACTGTCCTTACAGGTCCCTGGAAACAAGGACTTGCAGAGTGAAAGATAAAAAACACTCTCCCTACCTACAGTTTTCTGTCCCTAGAAAAAATGTTTTTTTTAATCACAATATAGCACAAGGACAATTCACTCACTGTCCTTCCAGGTCCCTGGAAACAAGGACTTGCAGAGTGAAATAAACTGACACTCTCCCTACCTACAGTTTTCTGTCCCTAGAATAAATGTTTTTTTTAAGCACAATATAGCACAAGGACAATTCACTCACTGTCCTTACAGGTCCCTGGAAACAAGGACTTGCAGAGTGAAAGAAAAAAAACACTCTCCCTACCTACAGTTTTCTGTCCCTAGAAAAAATGTTTTTTTTAATCACAATATAGCACAAGGACAATTCACTCACTGTCCTTACAGGTCCCTGGAAACAAGGACTTGCAGAGTGAAAGAAAAAAAACACTCTCCCTACCTACAGTTTTCTGTCCCTAGAAAAAATGTTTTTTTTAATCACAATATAACACAAGGACAATTCACTCACTGTCCTTCCAGGTCCCTGGAAACAAGGACTTGCAGAGTGAAAAAAAATGACACTCTCCCTACCTACAGTTTTCTGTCCCTAGAATAAATGTTTTTTTTTAAGCACAATATAGCACAAGGACAATTCACTCACTGTCCTTACAGGTCCCTGGAAACAAGGACTTGCAGAGTGAAAGAAAAAAAACACTCTCCCTACCTACAGTTTTCTGTCCCTAGAAAAAATGTTTTTTTTAATCACAATATAGCACAAGGACAATTCACTCACTGTCCTTCCAGGTCCCTGGAAACAAGGACTTGCAGAGTGAAATAAACTGACACTCTCCCTACCTACAGTTTTCTGTCCCTAGAATAAATGTTTTTTTTAAGCACAATATAGCACAAGGACAATTCACTCACTGTCCTTACAGGTCCCTGGAAACAAGGACTTGCAGAGTGAAAGAAAAAAAACACTCTCCCTACCTACAGTTTTCTGTCCCTAGAAAAAATGTTTTTTTTAATCACAATATAGCACAAGGACAATTCACTCACTGTCCTTACAGGTCCCTGGAAACAAGGACTTGCAGAGTGAAAGAAAAAAAACACTCTCCCTACCTACAGTTTTCTGTCCCTAGAAAAAATGTTTTTTTTAATCACAATATAGCACAAGGACAATTCACTCACTGTCCTTCCAGGTCCCTGGAAACAAGGACTTGCAGAGTGAAATAAACTGACACTCTCCCTACCTACAGTTTTCTGTCCCTAGAATAAATGTTTTTTTTAAGCACAATATAGCACAAGGACAATTCACTCACTGTCCTTACAGGTCCCTGGAAACAAGGACTTGCAGAGTGAAAGAAAAAAAACACTCTCCCTACCTACAGTTTTCTGTCCCTAGAAAAAATGTTTTTTTTAATCACAATATAGCACAAGGACAATTCACTCACTGTCCTTCCAGGTCCCTGGAAACAAGGACTTGCAGAGTGAAATAAACTGACACTCTCCCTACCTACAGTTTTCTGTCCCTAGAATAAATGTTTTTTTTAAGCACAATATAGCACAAGGACAATTCACTCACTGTCCTTACAGGTCCCTGGAAACAAGGACTTGCAGAGTGAAAGAAAAAAAACACTCTCCCTACCTACAGTTTTCTGTCCCTAGAAAAAATGTTTTTTTTAATCACAATATAGCACAAGGACAATTCACTCACTGTCCTTACAGGTCCCTGGAAACAAGGACTTGCAGAGTGAAAGAAAAAAAACACTCTCCCTACCTACAGTTTTCTGTCCCTAGAAAAAATGTTTTTTTTAATCACAATATAACACAAGGACAATTCACTCACTGTCCTTCCAGGTCCCTGGAAACAAGGACTTGCAGAGTGAAATAAACTGACACTCTCCCTACCTACAGTTTTCTGTCCCTAGAATAAATGTTTTTTTAAGCACAATATAGCACAAGGACAATTCACTCACTGTCCTTACAGGTCCCTGGAAACAAGGACTTGCAGAGTGAAAGAAAAAAAACACTCTCCCTACCTACAGTTTTCTGTCCCTAGAAAAAATGTTTTTTTAATCACAATATAGCACAAGGACAATTCACTCACTGTCCTTCCAGGTCCCTGGAAACAAGGACTTGCAGAGTGAAATAAACTGACACTCTCCCTACCTACAGTTTTCTGTCCCTAGAATAAATGTTTTTTTAAGCACAATATAGCACAAGGACAATTCACTCACTGTCCTTACAGGTCCCTGGAAACAAGGACTTGCAGAGTGAAAGAAAAAAAACACTCTCCCTACCTACAGTTTTCTGTCCCTAGAAAAAATGTTTTTTTTAATCACAATATAGCACAAGGACAATTCACTCACTGTCCTTACAGGTCCCTGGAAACAAGGACTTGCAGAGTGAAATAAACTGACACTCTCCCTACCTACAGTTTTCTGTCCCTAGAATAAATGTTTTTTTTAATCACAATATAGCACAAGGACAATTCACTCACTGTCCTTCCAGGTCCCTGGAAACAAGGACTTGCAGAGTGAAATAAACTGACACTCTCCCTACCTACAGTTTTCTGTCCCTAGAATAAATGTTTTTTTTAAGCACAATATAGCACAAGGACAATTCACTCACTGTCCTTACAGGTCCCTGGAAACAAGGACTTGCAGAGTGAAAGAAACTGACACTGTCCCTACCTACAGTTTTCTGTCCCTAGAATAAATGTTTTTTTTAAGCACACTATAGCACAAGCACAAAACACACTGACACTCTCCCTACCTATCCTTCTCTTTCCCTAAACTAAAGGAATCCAGGTTAAGCAAGAAAGAAATAACAGTCACTGTCCCTGCCTATGCTGCTCTATCCCTGCTCCGGAACACACTACACTAGGCCGCCGTGCTGGCGGCCTTTTATAGTGTGGGGCGTGTACTAAACACCCTCAGCAATAATTGGCCACAGGCATCCTGCCTGTGGCCAATCATTGCTCTCCTCGCTGCCGGCGCTGTGATTGGCCAAGCATGCGGGGTCACAGTGCATGCTTGGCCAATCACAGCGCCTGGATGACACTGCGATGGCGTAGTGCATTGTGGGCCGTTCGCGTCACTCGAATTTGGCGCGAACGGCCCAAATCGTTCGATCTTCGTCGAACGATCGAACAGCCGATGTTCGAGTCGAACGTATGTTCGACTCGAACACGAAGCTCATCCCTACTTGGGAGTATAAAACACACTGTCCCCAGACACTATCGTCAGCACCATGCCCGAAATCCTAGCGGCACCAAATTTTTGGTCATTGACCGCTTTGTGGCTCCATGGAGGGGAGGAGCCACTACTAGGGGAGTATCTAGGTTAGAAACGTTCTGGATATATGAGCTCCAGACCCACCACCCACAAGGAATGAATATAGAGTGGGACATTAATTCTTTTATTAATATGTCTTGAGTGACATTTAATATGGTGCGACTTCTCTCGAACATTTACATTTCTATTGTCATTTTAATTTCCAACGTTACCGTAATTTTAAATTTATAGTAATATGTATGTACATACAACTTTATGTCTACATATACGTTTTTAATACTTTAATACATATATAATATTTTTAATTTTTAATTTGAATTTTTATCAATATATTTGAGGCATAATCATATATGCATTGATCATTTGTTATGATGTACTTGTGTGGCAAGAGTTTACATTGCAATATGCTTTGAGAAAGATTGGTATACCCTCTTTATACACGTCTGTTTACTTGCAAGTTGCAATGATTTTTTCAGTAATCTGTAGGCAACATATATATCCCCCTGACCGCTAGTAATTTAGAAAGTCAGGAGGTTTGTCTAAGTGTGAGTGTATACAATCTCTTTTTGTGTGAGATGATAAGGTAAGCTAGTGGCTCTGATTCGAGCCTTTACAATCCAATGTACCAGTGCTGTTTGTTATCTTTGAGGCGCGGCTTTACGTCACGCCAGAATCACGCCTTGTTTTCATAACGAGACGTGGATGGTGTGTTTTCCTGGCTGCATCATGTGACACACGGCGGACGTGACGTTGCGGCGCTACGTCCAGGCCTCGTTTTCATAGCGAGGCTTGGATGCCGCTCTGGATCGCATTTAGGACGTTGCAGCAGGATCTGACGTAGCGGTCCCATAGCGAGGCTTGGATATATACGCGGGGGTGTCAGGTCATGTGACACGCCGCTTTTATGTACACATTCAGCCATTGACATTATTTTAATACTGTAGTACATATAATAGCCCAATCACTCACTGACCACACAAGTAACATCAACTTCAAATAAATTCTAAACCAATTTTTCTTGAATAAAGAACCGGAAGTGATGTAATGGTGGTCCACTTCCGGGATCATAGAGGTAATTTTGTCTATTTAGTGCGATGCGTGGAGGACAGAGTCCATACCCCAGATGATGACTGATTAGTCTAAACTAGCCGGGTTACCTGTCTACACGTATCGCTCCTGTTCCTGAATTCATGCCTTTTTAACCATCTTAAATGTGAGTGTTTTATTGTTATCCCTTTTTTACATTAAAAACATTTCCATACGGTATCACGCTATGTGAGTTTGTTTTTCACTTTCATACGTACAAAATATGGATACCAAGCCTTTTGTATACACTTATGAATACGAGATCAACACACTGGATGTCCTGTTTGACTGAAGTGGAATAACAAAGCCCCTCAGACTCCAGATTATCCACATTGGGTTTGTTAACCCCCAAAGCCTTTCTCGACTTGGTTGGCGTATGCCTTTCCTAGTCTGAGATTTCCGGTAAGCCTCCTTCAACTCACTCTTGGTGGCGGTTTTTCACAGCATTCCATATTTGAGCTGCAAGTTTCTATCACAAATGAACACTTCTTTTCTTTCTGGATTGATCTTCACTTCACTTTCAAGTTGATGAACGTTTTCTTTCTTGGACTTATTTATAAATATTTAAGTTGTCATAACTAATATTTATCATCATATTATCACTGCAATGATTTTGGTTATGTATAATCACATGATTCATTCATTATTGATATAGTTTGAGTTTTGCACTGGTTTTTGTTTTGATTTTGTGCACACTTTATCACGTTCCCAGTCACATTTATGTATAGTTTAACAGTGTACATAGACCAACAAAATTAGCGCTACACTTACACCCACAATAACTAGAAGATAAGCCAGCGAAGTGGGGACTAACACAATTAACAAGTCAGTTCCCATGCAATGGTATTTGTTGTATAACTTTTGCCCATGTTAGGCTCTTTGTTTGCCCCCCTGGCCCGGGGGGTGTTTGTCCGATTTCTAATTTTGTAGCATGCTGGATGATGTGCTTAATTTTGGACAGGGGGGGTTATTTTCTGCTAGCTGCATTTGTGTTGGTCTGAGCATGCTCAGGAACTTAGGTTTTTTTGGTGCTTTTTTTGTGGATGTTTCATCCAGCACCTGGATGTTTCTGGGCATGCTCAGAGAGAGTGTGTTTTTTGGGTTAGTAATTGAAGGACATCCTTAACAGGTGTACCCACTTTGAAGTTCAGTCTCTACATTGGGTGAACTTGCATTTTGGGTGTTTCATGGACTGTGCAAGTGTTTTCAATTGCCTCATTAGCACACAAACCTATGTTATATAAAGCTTGCAGATAGCATTTTCTCCCTTGCCCTGAAAAGAGGCAAGATTGTGTGTGTGGCCGGCCTGCAAAAAGTAAATTTTGGTGTCCTTATCGAGTTTGTAACACATGCATTTTATTTGTTATGTCTTTGCAAAACAGATGTTTGTTTTACTTTTGTTGATTGTTTTTTTTGTGTGGGGGGATATGTTCCCCTGAAATATTTTTGATGTTGTTAATGTGTGTCGTTTGTTCGCCTTGATTTAATTGTCTGTGCTGCATTATTTTGCTAAATCTTTCTCAAGATGTGACTAATGTTTAAAATTTACCTTCATGTGTTTTTTTTTTTTTTTTTGCTTCCCTTTGTGTTTTCCAAGTCCTGTTTTGTTGACCAATAAAATTTGCTGCAGTTTGATGTTTGTGTTTTGTTTTCTATGCAACAAATGTGACATACGGTATCACGCTATGTGAGATTGTTTTTCACTTTCATACGTACAAAATATGGATACCAAGCCTTTTGTATACACTTATGAATACGAGATCAACACACTGGATGTCCTGTTTGACTGAAGTGGAATAACAAAGCCCCTCAGACTCCAGATTATCCACATTGGGTTTGTTAACCCCCAAAGCCTTTCTCGACTTGGTTGGCATATGCCTTTCCTAGTCTGAGATTTCCGGTAAGCCTCCTTCAACTCACTCTTGGTGGCAGTTTTTCACAGCATTCCATATTTGAGCTGCAAGTTTCTATCACAAATGAACACTTCTTTTCTTTCTGGATTGATCTTCACTTCACTTTCAAGTTGATGAACGTTTTCTTTCTTGGACTTATTTATAAATATTTAAGTTGTCATAACTAATATTTATCATCATATTATCACTGCAATGATTTTGGTTATGTATAATCACATGATTCATTTATTATTGATATAGTTTGAGTTTTGCACTGGTTTTTGTTTTGATTTTGTGCACACTTTATCACGTTCCCAGTCACATTTATGTATAGTTTAACAGTGTACATAGACCAGCAAAATTAGCGCTACTCTTACACCCACATTTCCTTATTGCTTTGTCTACAGCAGTGTTGGCAGCTGTTTTTGTTTCTTGGTTCACTATTTATCTCAGCGCAGTATATCCTCCCCACTTTTACACTATTTATTCACTAGATTTTTATATTGCTGCAGAGATAGCCTTTTTTCTTTCCATTGTTTGCTATTCAATCACATTGAGTATACAAATATGGATGTTTTTGATTACCGTGCATCACGTACAGTTAATACCGAGGGTGTATTTGTTGTTACAGGCAATGACACCGAAATTGGGGGTCTATTCCTGAGACTTAAAAACATCATGGTGTCAGAACTACATCTCCAATGGGACCTTGTCTTTCTGGAACAATATGTTTCAGAGAACATGGTCCCTCGGTGTCTTAGATAGGATATTCAACCACAACAAGGGCAAGTAGACCTTGAATCCTGGTTCAAATACTTCAATGAGGTTGGGACCAAATTTCTCAACTTTCTCATCACTAGGAAGAGAAATCGTCTTTTAGATCTAGACCGAGAAATTAAAGAACTTAAAGATGGACTTCTTGTATATAAAAATACAGTTGAATACAATACTTTGTCGTCCAATCTTCAGGCCCATCTCATTAAAGAGGATAGGGACCAGAGAAATAATAAAAAAAAAGTACTCACGGGATATTGGAGATTATAAGTCTGGGAAAGTGTACAGTTGGCAAAAACCTTCCGCACCTGAACAAGCTATGGAGGTTAACCCCTCTGGCTCTATAGCAGTGGCCCCTCCAACAGAACACTATAGCCAACCAAAACCGTCTATGAACAGAAATTTACAGCCAGTGATCAAACACAAGGAGGTAGATCACAAAATGCCCATACCCCTAAGAATACACAGAGAGGGAGAGGACATAGTTCAAATATACGGGGTGGGAGAGGACGTAGAGGTAACCACTCCAATTATGAGAATAAGCAATACTATGAGAGAGATAGGTCATACCAAGGGGGATCTCCACCCAGATTTTATGACCATCCCCAAACCTCCCATCAGAGCTACCCAACTACATCTACTTATAACAGATACTCTCCTCTTCAGGACTATCAAGATGATAGAGTATACCCATATCCCGTTGCGGAATTTGATCGACCCCCATATGGATATCAACAATCCAATCCCAATCCTCGTCCCACTCAGGGTTTTCGGGAGGACCCCCTAAGAAGAAAAAGGGGTCCCGAAACAAGAGAGGGACCAGAGGAGGGAGGAGATTACAAAGGCGGAAAGAGAAGTCGAACATGACCTGTCAAGGCGTGTTCAACTTGAGCAGTATCACATTATCACAAAAAGAAAAGATGGTTTTGGATAAGGGCCTTAAATTTGCCCCTCCACATAAGCTTAATAAGTTTAACACCTTTGTGGATATACATATGTATATTAGCAAAATTAACATCCAACGCTACATTACTTCTAACCCCACCAGAAATGTAGCAAGGGCAGCTACTTCAGGCACTGTCCATTCGGGTTTAGCTAACCCCTCACTTTTTAATCCTCCTAATCAACTGGCCCCAGCATTAAACATGTTTAGGGATTTGGTCCTTCAGGATTTGGCTAAGTTACCCCCCAAAAAAATTACTAACAATCCGCTACCCAGTATGGGCCTCAAAACCCTATGTGACAATAAAGATCTTGTCATACGCCCCGCCGATAAAGGCGGAGGCATAGTTTTGTTAGATAAAGCCAGCTATATGGAAGAGATGTACAAAATTTTGAGCGATCAAGACACCTACAAAGAAATATCAAGTAACCCAACTTTTAAATATAAGAAAAAGTTGACCAATCTCATCACTAGAGGTTTTGATTCGAAAATATTAAACCATAAAGAGAAGTCGTATCTTGTCCCTTTAGCCCCCAGAATTCCGATTATATATTATTTGCCTAAAATCCATAAGGATTCGCTCCATCCCCCTGGGTGTCCCATTATTAGTGGGATAGATTCTATTACATCCCGGATAGGGAGATATATAGATTCCTTTTTGCAACCCTCTGTTAGAGCAATGCCATCATATCTTAAGGATACTAAGGATGTTATCAAACGCCTTATGTCAACATCCTTTGAGGGCGAACTTACCATGGCTACGGCGGAAGGGGCATCTCTGTACACCTGCATCCCTCATCATAGGGGTATGGAGGCTGCTCAACAATTTTTAAACAGAGACCTCACATTAGCTGCACCTCAGGTAAATTTCATTATGGAATTGTTGGAATTCGCAACTCAACACAACTATTTTTGGTTCGATGGGCATTATTGTCTCCAACAGAAAGGAGTTGCAATGGGAGCGAAATTTGCGCCAAGTTTGGCCAATTTGTTTATGGCCAAATGAGAGGAGGATGTCGTCTGTGCCCTGCAAGACCCTCAGCTCTTGCTCTGGGCCAGGTACATTGACGACATCCTCCTCCTATGGACTGGCACCTCCCAAACACTGGAGAATTTCTTCTCAGTGTTAAACGATAATGATAGAGGTATCATCCTCACATACGAATCCAGTCAGTCCACGATTCATTTTTGGGATTTACAAATTGAAAGATCAGGACAGCAGTTTAAGTTCAGTACATATTTCAAATCTACTGACTGAAATGGATTTATACCCACGAACAGTTGTCATCACAAGTCGTGTCTTAAATCGGTCCCTAAAAGTCAATTCCTGCGACTTCGCAGGAACTGTACAGAAACTGATACTTTTGTGGCACAAGCAAACGTACTAAAGAAAAGATTTCTGGAAAAAGGGTATAACCAAAAAGACCTTGAGAGTGATCTGAGGAAAGTGTTGGACACAGAAAGATCCACATTACTTGAGGATAGACCACCTAAAGAGGGAAACGATACTTTCAAATGGTCTTTTCTCACTACTTTTTCCACTCAACATAGGCAGATTAAAGCCATTTTTGAACAACACTGGGGGATATTGAGAAATTATAGAATATTGGGCCCATTAATTCCTGAAAGACCTAAGGTAATATACAAAGGAGTACCCTCTCTCCAAAACAAGATTGCACCCAATATTATAAATCCCCCTATCAAACCCTCCTTTTTCCATAATTGGACGGGTTATTACCCCTGTAAAAAATGTGTTGTTTGCCAATATAATACATGTGGTAGAAAGTCTACAAAAGAGTTTAAATCCTCAGTGACCAACAGAGTTTACCCTATCAAACAGTTTTGTACATGCGCCACAACTCATGTCGTATATTTGCTGACCTGTCCATGCGGCAAACAGTATGTGGGTAGAACTATAAGAACGTTTTCAGCTAGAGTGTCTGAACACATTAGCAAGATAAAACTTGGGAGTATAAAACACACTGTCCCCAGACACTATCGTCAGCACCATGCCCGAAATCCTAGCGGCACCAAATTTTTGGTCATTGACCGCTTTGTGGCTCCATGGAGGGGAGGAGCCACTACTAGGGGAGTATCTAGGTTAGAAACGTTCTGGATATATGAGCTCCAGACCCACCACCCACAAGGAATGAATATAGAGTGGGACATTAATTCTTTTATTAATATGTCTTGAGTGACATTTAATATGGTGCGACTTCTCTCGAACATTTACATTTCTATTGTCATTTTAATTTCCAACGTTACCGTAATTTTAAATTTATAGTAATATGTATGTACATACAACTTTATGTCTACATATACGTTTTTAATACTTTAATACATATATAATATTTTTAATTTTTAATTTGAATTTTTATCAATATATTTGAGGCATAATCATATATGCATTGATCATTTGTTATGATGTACTTGTGTGGCAAGAGTTTACATTGCAATATGCTTTGAGAAAGATTGGTATACCCTCTTTATACACGTCTGTTTACTTGCAAGTTGCAATGATTTTTTCAGTAATCTGTAGGCGACATATATATCCCCCTGACCGCTAGTAATTTAGAAAGTCAGGAGGTTTGTCTAAGAGTGAGTGTATACAATCTCTTTTTGTGTGAGATGATAAGGTAAGCTAGTGGCTCTGATTCAAGCCTTTACAATCCAATGTACCAGCGCTGTTTGTTATCTTGGAGGCGCGGCTTTACGTCACGCCAGAATCACGCCTTGTTTTCATAACGAGACGTGGATGGTGTGTTTTCCTGGCTGCATCATGTGAAACACGGCGGACGTGACGTTGCGGCGCTACGTCCAGGCCTCGTTTTCATAGCGAGGCTTGGATGCCGTTCTGGATCGCATTTAGGACGTTGCAGCAGGATCTGATGTAGCGGTCCCATAGCGAGGCTTGGATATATACGCGGCGGTGTCAGGTCATGTGACACGCCGCTTTTATGTACACATTCAGCCATTGACATTATTTTAATACTGTAGTACATATAATAGCCCAATCACTCACTGACCACACAAGTAACATCAACTTCAAATAAATTCTAAACCAATTTTTCTTGAATAAAGAACCGGAAGTGATGTAATGGTGGTCCACTTCCGGGATCATAGAGGTAATTTTGTCTATTTAGTGCGATGCGTGGAGGACAGAGTCCATACCCCAGATGATGACTGATTAGTCTAAACTAGCCGGGTTACCTGTCTACACGTATCGCTCCTGTTCCTGAATTCATGCCTTTTTAACCATCTTAAATGTGAGTGTTTTATTGTTATCCCTTTTTTACATTAAAAACATTTCCATACGGTATCACGCTATGTGAGTTTGTTTTTCACTTTCATACGTACAAAATATGGATACCAAGCCTTTTGTATACACTTATGAATACGAGATGAACACACTGGATGTCCTGTTTGACTGAAGTGGAATAACAAAGCCCCTCAGACTCCAGATTATCCACATTGGGTTTGTTAACCCCCAAAGCCTTTCTCGACTTGGTTGGCGTATGCCTTTCCTAGTCTGAGATTTCCGGTAAGCCTCCTTCAACTCTCTCTTGGTGGCGGTTTTTCACAGCATTCCATATTTGAGCTGCAAGTTTCTATCACAAATGAACACTTCTTTTCTTTCTGGATTGATCTTCACTTCACTTTCAAGTTGATGAACGTTTTCTTTCTTGGACTTATTTATAAATATTTAAGTTGTCATAACTAATATTTATCATCATATTATCACTGCAATGATTTTGGTTATGTATAATCACATGATTCATTCATTATTGATATAGTTTGAGTTTTGCACTGGTTTTTGTTTTGATTTTGTGCACACTTTATCACGTTCCCAGTCACATTTATGTATAGTTTAACAGTGTACATAGACCAACAAAATTAGCGCTACACTTACACCCACAATAACTAGAAGATAAGCCAGCAAAGTGGGGACTAACACAATTAACAAGTCAGTTCCCATGCAATGGTATTTGTTGTATAACTTTTGCCCATGTTAGGCTCTTTGTTTGCCCACCCCGGGGGGTGTTTGTCCGATCTCTAATTTTGTAGCATGCTGGATGATGTGCTTAATTTTGGACAGGGGGAGGGGGGTTATTTTCTGCTAGCTGCATTTGTGTTGGTCTGAGCATGCTCAGGAACTTAGGTTTTTTTGGTGCTTTTTTTGTGGATGTTTCATCCAGCACCTGGATGTTTCTGGGCATGCTCAGAGAGAGTGTGTTTTTTGGGTTAGTAATTGAAGGACATCCTTAACAGGTGTACCCACTTTGAAGTTCAGTCTCTACATTGGGTGAACTTGCATTTTGGGTGTTTCATGGACTGTGCAAGTGTTTTCAATTGCCTCATTAGCACACAAACCTATGTTATATAAAGCTTGCAGATAGCATTTTTTCCCTTGCCCTGAAAAGAGGCAAGATTGTGTGTGTGTGGCCGGCCGGCAAAAAGTAAATTTTGGTGTCCTTATCGAGTTTGTAACACATGCATTTTATTTGTTATGTCTTTGCAAAACAGATGTTTGTTTTACTTTTGCTGATTGTTTTTTTTGTGTGGGGGGATATGTTCCCCTGAAATATTTTTGATGTTGTTAATGTGTGTCGTTTGTTCGCTTTGATTTAATTGTCTGTGCTGCATTATTTTGCTAAATCTTTCTCAAGATGTGACTAATGTTTAAAATTTACCTTCATGTGTTTTTTTTTTTTTGCTTCCCTTTGTGTTTTCCAAGTCCTGTTTTGTTGACCAATAAAATTTGCTGCAGTTTGATGTTTGTGTTTTGTTTTCTATGCAACAAATGTGACAGCTGCAGCTTAACTATGATTATTGGCATAACAAAACAGGTGTGATTTGTCTAACCTGGTGCCTTCATGGTAGCATATGCATGTATTGTGTGCTGCCATGGATAGTCACCAGAAAATGAAAAATACAGAGCGGTAAGTATTCAATTTTCCTTTTTACTGCAGTGGTTCTCAGCCTCAGTCCTCAAGTACCCCCAACAGGACAGGTTTTGTGAATTTATCATTTGGGAATTGCTGTCCAAAATACCAAACCATTGACTGTGATTTAAAGCACACGTGCAAGATGAAGGAAAACCTGCAAACATGGCCTGTTGTGGGTACTTGAGAAGCACTGATTTAGAGCACTGCACTTGAAAATAGCTCAAGGCAATACTATTCTAATTGTGGGCATTTTGAGGGAAACCAAGTAAGTGTTAACCCCTGCTTGTTGTTTTTTTTTAGGTTGGGCTTTGTGTCCCTTTTAGTAAAATTGGCTTCACTTCCTGTCACACAGCTAAACAGGAAGTGAAGGTAAAACCCTACCAATGTATTTTCTTCTGAGGGGAAGCACTGGTGATTTTAACATCCAATCATGTAGAAGCAAAGATGGTGTCATAGAAATCCTGCCAGCTACAGGAGTCCTGGACTTCCTGGTTTCCAATCTCGGGCACGTCTGCGCGCGCGGGCACGCGCGACGGCGCGAGCAAACGGGGGCGCGCGCACGCTCCACAAAGCGCGCCAGAACGCCAGAAGGGCTATTTAAACTTGTCTGTTACAGACAGTCCCTGCTGTCTGCTCTACAGCGTGTAGTACTCAAAGAGACCTGATTCGTAGATTTACCTGCATCTGACCCGGCTTACGTTGACACTTCCAGTTTCCTGCCTGCATCTGACCACCGGCTTGTTTTGACCACTCTTCTGCCTGATCCTCCAGTACCTTGTCGCCAGCCAGTTCTACCGACCCGGCTTGTCTGACCAATCTCTCCGCTGTTGTGTTCCTGGTTCCAGTCCAGTCTGCTTCATCGGTTCCAGTCCAGTTGCTGTGTTCCTGGTTCCAGTCCAGTCTGCTTCATCGGTTCCAGTCCAGTTGCTGTGTTCCTGGTTCCAGTCCAGTCTGATTCATCGGTTCCAGTCCAGTTGCTGTGTTCCTGGTTCCAGTTCAACCTGCTATACTTCCTGGGTGCCTGGATCCGTCCCAGTCTTCAGACTCTACTCTACCTTGATCCATCCTGCCAGGCACTCGTACCCCTTCTACCTCTGTGCCTCCTGTCTTCACTACCAGGGGCTGCTGGTGGAAGCCGTAAGAGAGGCCTCCCTCTGCAGATCCGGGCTCGTCACCGTCAGGTACGTGACAGTAGCAGACAGCCATGTCTGAGCCCGGGCAGGGAGCCTCACCTATGGAGGAACTTTGTCGGCACCTGGCAGGTTTGCCTGAAGCAGTCAAGAGTCTTCAACAAGGCTACACCTGCCAGGAAGAGCAAGTGCGGGCCCTCTCCAATCCCTCTGCCATCCAAGAGGGGCCCCATGCCTCTGCTTTCACAGCTGGGACAAGTTCCTCACCCACAGTGGTCATGCTTCCTCCTGAACCTAAGGTTCCTACACCCGAAAGATTTTCCGGGGATCGGAGCAAGTTTAGGGCCTTCCGGAATTCGTGTGAACTGTACTTTGCCCTACAGCCCCGCACCTTTTCTCTAGCGGCCACCAAGGTGGGCTTTGTGGTCTTTTTGCTCTCTGGAGACCCTCAGAGCTGGGCCCACGTCTCTTTGAACAGAAGGATGTATCACTAAACAATCTCGCTGCTATACGAAGACCCCCAGCTCTCAGTAACCGCAGAAGCCGCCTTGCGTTCCCTTCAACAAGGACGCAGACCAGCGGAGAACTATGTGGCAGAATTCAGGCGGTGGAGTGCGGATACCAATTGGAATGATGCCGCCCTCCGCCATCAGTTTCGCTTAGGACTTTCTGATTCCTTGAAGGACGAGCTTGCTAGAGTCGGTGTACCACAGACACTCAACCTGTTGATTGATCTAACCATCCAGATTGACCGACGTCTGAGGGAACGGAGGGCTGAGAGGACCACTGGCTTCTCCCGCCCAACCTGGATGCTTCCTCGGGCTCCTAGTCACCTGTACCCGGCTCCTGCTACACCTCCAACCCCCACATCTGACACGCCTGAACCAATGCAGCTCGGGGTCCTTCGTCCATCCCTCGCTCCGGAAGAACGCCAGCGCCGCCGATTAAATAATTTGTGCCTGTACTGCGGGGAACCCGGACATTTCGTTAGAAACTGTCCCCTGAAGCTTCGTAAGTTTCTTTCAGTTTCTTCTAACATGACTAACCTACAAGCCAAAACCACATCTCACCTTGCCCTCTCTGTTTCATTACAGCTCCCAGGAAGGACTCTGCAAGTACCCACCATTATTGATTCTGGAGCATGCAGCTGCTTTATGGACTCAACCTTTGCCATCAAACACCAAATTCCCCTTCGTACCAAGACCCACGGACTTTGTGTCCATCTGGCTGATGGTTCCGTTATTAAGTCTGGACCTGTGATCCAGGAGACCACCCCTATACCCGTCACCATCTCTACCACCTCTGGAACCCACCAAGAATACTTATGTCTGGACATCATCTCTTCTCTGTTGTTTTCCTTGATCCTTGGTATGCCTTGGTTACAAGCCCACAATCCCACTATCAACTGGGCCACGGGAGTAGTTACCTTTCCTTCTTCCTACTGTCAGCAGTCCTGTGGCTCATACGAACCTCCTGGGCCAACCTCTTTACTATGCATTGATACAGAAGATGGCACACGTCAATCCATGCCAGAAGTTTACCACGACTTTCTTGACGTATTTAGTAAACAAAGGGCAGAGACTCTACCGCCCCATCGGGCCTATGATTGCCCCATCGACCTACTTCCTGGAGCAAAGATTCCGTTCGGTAGAATCTTCCCTTTAACGGAGGTAGAACAAGGGGCTTTAAAAAATTATGTTGATGAGAACTTGCAAAAGGGGTTCATCCGCCCTTCCACATCCCCAGCAGGCGCAGGCATCTTTTTCGTAGAGAAAAAGGACCACACCCTTCGACCTTGTGTGGATTACCGTGAACTGAATAAAATTACAGTAAAAAATCATTACCCTCTCCCCCTGGTACCAGAGCTATTTCAGAGAATGGGGACTGCCACCATCTTTACCAAACTTGATCTCCGCGGAGCCTACAACTTGATCAGTATCAAAGAAGGGGACGAATGGAAGACCGCCTTCCGTACCCGGTATGGGCATTTTGAGTACTTGGTAATGCCATTCGGGTTGTGTAACGCCCCTGCCACTTTCCAGTACTTTAACAACGACGTTCTACGGGACTTCCTAGACCTCTTTGTCATTGTCTATCTCGATGATATATTAATCTTTTCTTCCTCCCTTGATTCTCATCGCAGACATGTCAAGAATGTGTTGGGTCGGCTCCGCCAGCATGGCCTGTATGCGAAGGCCGAAAAATGTGAGTTCGAGCAAGAGAGTATATCATTTCTGGGGTTAATCATTTCTAGCGAGGGCATCAAAATGGATCCTCAAAAGATTACCGCAATCCTGGACTGGCCAGAACCGGTGGACAAGAAGGGAATCCAACGTTTCGTTGGATTCGCCAACTTCTACCGCAAGTTCATCAGGGGGTTCTCAGCTATTATCGCACCCATTACTCAACTAACCAAACAAGGAACACGTTTTCACTGGTCCCCTGAAGCCCAAAAAGCTTTTGAATGCCTGAAGGCCCTATTTACCTCTGCCTCTATCTTGAAACACCCGGACTCTTCACTGCCATTCGTACTTGAGGTAGACGCCTCCGAAATAGCGGTAGGAGCAATACTGTCCCAAAGACAGGAAATCAAGGCCTTGCTCCATCCAGTAGCCTTCTTCTCTCGCAAGCTATCTGCAGCAGAGAGGAACTACGACGTAGGGGATCGGGAGTTACTAGCGATAAAATCTGCACTGGAGGAATGGCGGTACCTGCTGGAGGGCGCGGCTCATCCGATTCTGATATTCACTGACCACAAGAACCTGGAGTACCTGAAGGCCGCGAGAAGATTGAATCCACGGCAAGCCAGGTGGGCACTCTTCTTCTCCCGGTTCTCTTTTCATGTTACTTATCGTCCTGGGGCCAAGAATATTAAGCCTGACGCCTGTCTCGGATGTTCCATAAGTCCAAGGAGACTTCTCCGCCTGACACCATCCTTGCCTCCGGAAATTTCCTTCTTCTACAGGAGAACCTGTTCACTCAGATCAAACAAGCTTCCACTGGGCAGAGACAATTCTCCGAGCCGGAATTGCAGGTTAAGGATGGACTGTTGTGGTACCAAGACAGAATCTACGTACCTGAGGAATTGAGAGTAACCGCAATTAGAACTCTGCCATGACCACGCCCTGGCCGGACATTTTGGCGTTGCCAAGACCACTGACCTGGTACAGCGCACCTTCTGGTGGCCTCGAGTACGTGAAGACTGTAGGAGGTTTGTAGATTCTTGTACAACTTGCACCCGAAACAAGGGTTCCAGATCCAAGGCCTGGGGACTACTAAAACCCTTACCCGTTCCAGATAGGCCCTGGAGAATGTTGTCCATCGACTTCATTGTCGAGTTGCCCCCGGCTGAGAACCATACCACCATCTTCTTTATAGTGGACCGTCTGTCCAAGATGGCACACTTCATCCCTATGAAAGGGACTCCCTCAGCTCCTGAAACCGCACGGGTGTTCATTAGAGAAATAGTCAGACTCCACGGGGTACCAGCCAATATTGTTTCCGATCGCGGGGTTCAATTTACCTCTCGATTCTGGAGAGCCCTTTGCAAAACCTTGAAGATCGAATTATCGTTTTCCTCTGCTTACCACCCACAGACCAACGGACAGACGGAGAGGACGAATCAGACGCTCGAGCAATACCTGCGATGCTTCTCCTCTTTTGCTCAGGACAACTGGATTTCCCTACTTCCGTTGGCCGAGTTTGCTTATAACAATTCCATTCACTCCGCTACCAGCCAGACTCCTTTCTTTGCAAACTATGGTTTTCACCCTACATTTCTGCCTAATTCCCTTCCTGAGTGTCCTGTGCCTGCAGTCCAGGAAAAGTTAAAAATTTTCTCGGTCAATAACCAGCTTCTACAAGAGACCATGACCAAGACTCAAGAACGCAACAAGACAATCTATGACAAGAAGAGACGGGGTGAATTAGTGTTGGTACCCGGCGACCAAGTATGGCTATCTACCACAAACCTAAGAATGGCATGCCCTTCTAAAAAACTGGGCCCCAAATTTTTAGGTCCATTCCCTGTTAAGAGGAAGATTAATGAAGTAGCTTATGAGTTGGAACTTCCTGACTCTCTTAGAATCCATCCAGTCTTTCATGTCTCTCTCCTGAAACCCACAGTCTCTAATCCATTCCCAGATCGGAAGCCGGATTACCCTGATCCGATCATTATTGACGGTGAGCAGGAATTCGAAGTAGGAGCTATCATGGACTTCAGGAGAAGAAATAACCAGAACCAATTCCTAATTAAATGGAAGGGCTACGGACCCGAGGAGAACTCATGGGAACCCAAGGAGAATATCCATGCCAGGAGCTTGGTACAGGCTTTCAAGGGGACTCACCCTGGAAGGTTCACCCGGCCGGGCATCCGGAGGCTGCCCCTTGGGGGGGGCAATGTCATAGAAATCCTGCCAGCTACAGGAGTCCTGGACTTCCTGGTTTCCAATCTCGGGCACGTCCGTGCGCGCAATGGCGTGAGCGGGCACGCGCGCGCACGCTGCGGGGGTGCGCGTACGCTCCACAAAGCGCGCCAGAAGGGCTATTTAAACGTGTATTTAAAAGTCCCTGCTGTCTGCTCTACAGCGTGTAGTACTTAAAGAGACCTGATTCGTAGATTTACCTGCATCTGACCCGGCTTACCTTGACCCTTCCAGTTTTCTGCCTGCATCTGACCACCGGCTTGTTTTGACCACTCTTCTGCCTGATCCTCCAGTACCTTGTCGCCAGCCAGTTCTACCGACCCGTCTTGTCTGACCAATCACTCCGCTGTTGTGTTCCTGGTTCCAGTCCAGTCTGCTTCATTGGTTCCAGTCCAGTTGCTGTGTTCCTGGTTCCAGTCCAGTCTGCTTCATCGGTTCCAGTCCAGTTGCTGTGTTCCTGGTTCCAGTCCAGTCTGCTTCATCGGTTCCAGTCCAGTTGCTGTGTTCCTGGTTCCAGTTCTGCCTGCTATACTTCCTGGGTGCCTGGATCCGGCCCAGTCTTCAGACTCTACTCTATCTTGATCCATCCTGCCAGGCACTCGTACCCCTTCTACCTCCATGCCTCCTGTCTTCACTACCAGGGGCCGCTGGTGGAAGCCGTAAGAGAGGCCTCCCTCTGCAGATCCGGGCTCGTCACCGTCAGGTACGTGACAGATGGTGTTTTTTTTTGTTTCCTTGCATGTCCCCCTCGGATATCCAGCAAGTGCAATTGTAGTGCAAAGTGGATTTGCCTTTAGTAAATAAACCCCAAAGTCCAAAATACCTCATTTGGGGTGTACCTAGCAAAATGCTGGAGTGCAATGTACATAATGGGGAAAGTATTTAGATTGACCTGTGTGTCCCCAAGGAAAGACATTGGTAGGGATTTACCCTCACTTCCTGTGTGGCTATGTGACAGGAAGTGAATTATTTGGAAGCATAAAGTGGCCAAATTTGGGAGTTGTCTTCACCCTGTCAGGTGTGCAGACATCCCCAAAAACTGTCTAGATTTCTAATCCCTCTGCACTCTATCCCCAAGCAAAAATAAGAAAGGATTTAATTTAGTTTAACTTTGCAAAGACACATTCCTAAGTTGAATTGTGATGCATGTCAATGGCCCATTTATTACCTCTTTAATCCCTTGAGATCAGCGCTATAGCTGATCGACGGCCACAGCATGGTCCTCAATTGCCGGGAGTCCGTCAATAGATGTCCTCCCCTTCGTGCGCGCGCTGTGGTCACTGAGTCACTGAGACTCAGGTGATGACAGATCGGAGTAAGGGGCCGATCCTTGCCCCTTTCCACATGATAAGCTGTCAGCCAATGACAGCTGATCACGTGATGTAAACAAAAGCTCGGTAACAGTTTTTGTATTCTCCTTTTGCTGACAGCGTGAGCATAAAAAAAGGCAACCACCAGCTTATGTGCAAGGGACATCGGGCCCGAAGAGGAAGAGGCAATTGTGCGTCATCTGTGACAATCAGTAGCCCCTGCCAGTGCCACCTATCAATGCCCACCACTGGTGCCAATCAATGCCACCTAGCAGTGCCACTTCTCAATGCTCACCAGTGCCAACTAGCAATGCCACCTCTCAGTGCCCACCCTTGCCACCTTATCGGTGCCCATCAGTGCAGCCTCATCAGTGTACATCAATGAAGGAGAAAAATCACCTTTTTTCAAAATTTTCGAACTAAATATTAACCACTTCCCTACCGCCCACCGTCAAATGACGTCCTTGACTTTGTGCGGTGACATCTGAATGATGCCTGCAGTTGCAGGCATCATTTAGATATCATTATTTTCAGCGGGCAATTCTGTGCACGATAAAAATGATCATAGCGGCAGTTCCACCACTTGATCGTTCTTATAGGCGGCGGGAGGGGACGTTCACCCCCCCTCCCGCCGCCATCCGGTGCTTCTCCGGGCTCTCCCGTGCCATCGGTGGCCCGAAGAACGAATTGGCCGGCACCGGATGGGAAGCATAGAGATGACTGGTGACCAGATGGTCACCAGTCATCTCTATGACCGTTGGAGGCCCGGGCACAATGTTATGATGTCACGCCGGGTTCCCGTATGTAATCAAATCCGTGATTTCGGCTGTCAGCACGAGATAAGTGATTTTTTTTTTACCGATCTCATGCTTTCCAGCCTGGAGGAGAGATGTGGGGTCTTATTGACCCCGCTTCTCTCCATAAAGAGGACCTGTAATAGATTCATATTACAAGGGATGTTTGCATTCCTTGTAATAGGAATAAAAGTGATCAAAAAAAAAAAGTAAAAAAAAAGTAAAAAAATAATAAATAATAATCGAAAAAAATTAAAACGCCCCTGTTCCCGGTAGCTCGCGCTCAGAAGCGAACACACACGTAAGTCCCGCCCACATATGTAAAAGCCGTTCAAACCACACATGTGAGGTATTGCTGCGTGCTTTAGAACGAGTGCAACAATTCTAGCACTAGACCTCCTCTGTAATGTGAAAATGGTAACGTGTAAAAAATTTAAAGCATCGCCTATGGAGATTTTTAAGTACTGAAGTTTGGTGTCATTCCATGAGTCTGCGCAATTTTAAAGCGTGACATGTTAGGTATCTATTTACTCAGCATAACAACATCTTTCACATTATACAAAAAAAATTGGGCTAACTTTACTGTTTTGTAATTTAGGCCCGATGCTGAAGTGGTTAAAATATCCTAATTTCTTTTTTTAGTTGTATTTATAGAAAAAAAAAAAACGCAGAGGTGATCAAATAGCACCAAAAGAAAGCTCTATTTGTGTGCAAAAAATGATTACATTTTCATTGGGATACAGTGTTGTATGACCGCGCAATTGTCATTCAAAGTGCATCAGCGCTGAAAGTTGAAAATTGGTCTGGGCAGGAAGGGGGTTAAAGTGGCCAGTAAGCAAGTGGTTAATATAAGGCTACATGCACACGGACGTTTTTCCAGCCGCTTGTTTGAGCATTTTTTACAGCTTAAAAATGCCTCTCCATGTTAGCCTATGGCCTCATGGCCACCATGGTGTTTTTGAGCTGTAAATGGCATAGCCGTTTTTAGGCCCCATGTACACGGGACACTGGTGCAAAGTCTTCAGAACTAAGGTTGAAAGCAGCGTTTATAAACGCGCGTTTTGTCGCGTTTGCATGCCGCGTTTTACCGCATTTGCGTCTATAAGCGTTTACTTAGGAAACATCATAAGGACCCGCCCTAAGCTCAAAAAACTGTATTATTAACCATTTCAGCTATTTTGTGAGACCAGAGTGAGTAGCAGCAGCTGAGAGATCAGCAGTGTACTTGTATTTAGCGTGTCACTTGCCACATCACTTGCCACAAGATGTGGATTGTCCACTTGCCACATCACCTGCCACAAGTTGTGGATTGTCCACTTGCCACGTCACCTGCCACAAGTTTTGGATTGTCCACTTGCCATGTCACCTGACCACGTCACCTGCCACAAGTTGTGGATTGTCCACTTGCCACGTCACCTGCCATAAGTTGTGGATTGCCCACTTGCCATGTCACCTGGCCATGTCACCTGGCACAAGTTGTGGATTGTCCACTTGCCACGTCACCTGGCCACGTCACCTGCCACAAGTTGTGGATTGTCCACAATGCAATGGAAGCAATAAAAAATTTTTATATATATATTTTTTAATGGTTTTTCATCATTTTTGAGTTTTTCAATGTAAAAAAATAGGTCACCTTTAAAAACGCTTATAAACGAAAATGCGGCTAAATGCCGGTACCGTGTCTCAAACGTGGAAATCTTTGGCGTCTGAACGCATTTTTTGGCTTTCTGAAAAACAAGGTTAAACGCAACTGCCTAAGGGCCAGTTCACACCTTGGAAACGCAGTCCGGATGCATTCCAGGTGCTTTTCTGCATGCGCGTTTTTGCTGCAGTCCAGTGCTTTTTCCCCCTCTTTTTTCTTAGGCCTCATGCCCACAGACGGACATTTTAAAAAACGGTCTGTAAGGCTCGATTCACACTAATGCGTTTTTTTGGTGAATTTTGCAGAAATGCAGGGACATTTTTTAACATGGGTTCCTATGGAACATGTTTACATCAATGCATTTTTGTGCCTCTGTGTTTTTGGAAAGGGTCTGGGATTTTTTTTCCCAGCAACCCGCATCCAAAATGCAAGTACCGCGATTTTGCCACGATTTGTTTTTTTTTTTAACCTGTTTATAGCTGGTTGTTAAAGGAAATGTAAAAAAAATAAACATTGCCGGCTGTAAAAAAAAATCGAGAAAAAAACAGCGTGGGGTCCCCCCCCAGGTCCATACCAGGCCCTTGGGTTTAGTATGGATTCAGAGGGGACCCTCCACACGCCAAAATAAAAAAAAATGGCGTGGGGGTCTCCCCAAAATCCATACCAGACCCTTATCCGAGCACGCAGCCCGGCAGGTCAGGACAGGCAGGTCCTGAACCGTACCAGGCCGCATGCCCTCAACATGGGGGGGACTGTGACGTCATACGGGGCGGGGTCACCGGGTGTCATCACCCGGTGACCACGTCCCATGCCAATATAAGTCATTGCGCTCCGCGCACACAGCATTGTAGCGGCAGACAGCGATGAGGCAACATTGGGCGGAGAGAAGAGGGAAGAAGACGACGATGAAGACCGGGACCCCACTAGCAAAAGAGCTGGAAGAAGATAGCGGGGCGCCCGGCAGAAGGCAGAAAGAACCGGAGATCGTGGAGAAGGCACCGGAGAGCGGTAGAAGAACCAGAGAGCAAGGAGACGACACCGGAGAGCAGAAGAAGAGACCCCCGAAGTCAAAAGAAGACCCCCGAAGTTGGAAGAAGACCCCCGAAGTCGGAAGAAGACCCCCGGAGCTGCCTAATAAATTACTTTAAAAACCTGTGTTGTGTTTTTTTATTGACATTTTTTGCCACCAGCTGAATGGGTAGGGGTACGATGTACCCCATACTCATTCACATAGGGTGGGGGGGCCGGGATCTGGGGGCCCCCTTATTAAAGGGGGCTCCCGGATTCCAATAAGCACCCCGCCCGCAGACCCCGACAACCAATGGCCAGGGTTGTCGGGAAGAGGCCCTTGTCCCCATCAACATGGGGGCAGGGTGCTTTGGGGCGCAGGGCGCCCCCTGCCCTAAAGCACCCACTCCCCCCATGTTGAGGGCATGCGGCCTGGTACGGTTCAGGAGGGGGGGCGCCCGCTCGCCCCCCCTTTCCTGATCTGCCGGGCTGCGTGCGCGGATAAGGGACTGGTATGGATTTTGGGGGGACCCCCACGCCGGTAAGACCTAAGGGCCTGGTTTGCTCCTGGAGAGGAACACATGCCGGTTTTTTATTTAAAATTTGGCATGGAGTTCCCCTTCATGATTCATACCAAACACAGGGGACAGCGAGCGCGAGGCTTGCAGTGTTTTTAAAACTTTTTTTTGGATTGATACATGTCCCCTGGTGCAGAACCCAGGTTCCCAAACCCTTTTTAGGACAATAACATGCATAATAGTCGTTATAATTAGCACTTTAGATTTCGAACGTTCGCATCCATTGTATTTAATAGGGTTCTAAAGTTCGTGCAAACTTTCGGTCCGTTCGCGGGTTCTGGTGCGAACCGAACCCGGGGGTGTTCGGCTCATCACTAATCACCACCATTACCAGCAAAGATTAAAAAAAAAGGTCCCTAAATATATCCTATTGTTTGTAGACGTGATAACTTTTGTGCAAACCAATCAATATACGCCTATTGCGATTTTTTTTACCAAAAATATGTAGAAGAATATATATTGGCCTAAACTGATGAATAAATGTGTTTTTTTATATATTTTTTGGGGGATATGTATTATAGCAGAAAGTATATTTTTTTTTAATTGTTGGTCTTTTTTTGTTTATAGCGCAAAAAATTAAAACCGCAGATGTGATCAAACACCACCAAAATAAAGCCCTATTTGTGGGTAAAAAAGGACATCAATTTTCTTTCGGTACGTCGCCTTGTCATTAACTGCTTGCTGACCGTGCCACGCACTTAAACCGTCGGCAGAATGGCACTGCTACGCAAAGCAATGCAGCGAGCTCCGTGACCGTGCCCGCGGGACCCGCGGACTCGATGTCCGCCGGTGTCCCGCGATCGTGTCACGGAGCTGCAGAACGGGGGGATGCCTGTTAAAGCGACGCAGTGCCGAATCACAAAAAGTGGCCCGGTCATTTGGCAGCCAAATCCTCCGGGCTGAAATGGTTAAGGTAGCAAATCCTTCTGGGGCTGTAGTTAACAAACTCAGAAAGCTGTAACGCAAAAAAACTTGAGTTAAAAACTGGATCATGGGACCTGGTAATGAAAGGGTTAAAAGACCTTTCCCCTATGAATGTGCCCAGCAACCTATGCACTTATATTTTTTATTTTTTTAGCAAAAGCTTGTAAATAGGCAATGCTGAAAAAGCCAGGAAAAAAAAAAGTATCTCCCATAGAATTAAATGGGAGTCAGCTCTATGTTCAGGGTTTGTGGACATCCGGATAAGTTTGTGGAACTGAATTTTGCCTTGCACACTCAACCTAATTTCAATTCATGATTATGGAACAGTGAAATAAAAAAAAAAACAAGATTGTTGCTCTAATCTTGACTTATGTTTAAAACATCAAAATATGTATATATATTCAGAAGCTAGAAAATTTAATCAACTTGTCAGGGAGAAATTAAAAGACTGCTCATTAGTTTCTAAAATTAACTGGAATAAAACGTTAAATATGATCTGAGAAAAAGTTATGGGAAACAGCTGGATTTCTTCAAACAGTTTAAATTCCAAAAGCATATGTCAATGTATTAGTTAATATTTATTGTAGTGAAACATTCAGATCATTCAGATTTTAAGCAAAATCATAGGACAAGTTCTTTTGTTCTAATAAATGTATAAATGGTTGTTCCTTCTTTTAAAAATATACATTTTCCTACAGAAACCAAAGTTCATATAATTTCTACTCACATACAGTATAAGGTACTGGGGCTGGTTTTCTTCTTTAACCACTTGCCCACTTCCTAACCAGACCAATTTTCAGCTTTCAGTGCTCTCACAATTTGAATGACAATTACTCGGTCATGTACCACTGTACCCACATGAAATTGTTGTCCTTTTTTTCACACAAATAGAACTTTCTTTTGTTGGTATTTAATTAACTACTGTTTTTTTTTTTTTTTTACGCTATAATAAAAAAAGAACAAAAATGTTGTAAAAAAAAAGCATTTTTCTTTGTTTCTGTTATAAAAAATTTCTTTATACATTTTGGCCAAAATGTATACTCCTACATATCTTTGGAAAAATAACCCAAATCTGTATATATTATTTGGTCTGTGTTAGAGTCTACAAGCTATAGTGCCAATAATTGAAAATTGATCACACCTGATGTTACTGTAATTTCCTGAGACACTAACAAGCCAGGACAGTACAAATACCGCCCAAATTACCTCTTTTTGGAAAGTAGACATTCCAAGGTATTTAGTAAGAAGCATGGTGATTTTTTTCACATTGTAAACTCGCATGGCAAGTTTTTTCACATTGTCATTTTTTTCCCACAAGTCTTTGTAAAATTAAGATTTTTTTTATATATTTTTTTTTCACAAAATTGTCATATTAACAGGTTATTTCTCTCACATGGCATATGCATACCACAAATCATACCCCAAAACACATTCTACTACTCCTCCTGAGTATGGCGATACCACATGTGTGAAACTTTTACACAGCCTGGTCCACCATGCAGGGAGCACCATCCCATGGTTCTAGGGGCATAAATTACACATATAATTTCCTGACAACCTATCACACTTTTGAAGGTCCTGGAGCACCAGGACAATGGAAATGCCCAAAAAATTACCCCAACGTATATTCTATGAGGCATAATGAGTCTTTTGAACATGTCATTTTTTTTTGAAGTTTTTGGAAAATGTGGAAAGAAAATGCATTTTTCTATCAATTGTTTACACATTTTTATGGCACTGACGGGTGCTGATGAGGATACACTGATATGGTGGCACTGATTTGCACTTACTGATGGACACTTTAGTGGCACTGTAGAGCACTGCTGGGGCACAGATGTGGCACTCCTAGGGCACTGATGTGGCACTCCTGGGCACTGATGTGGCACTCCTTGGCACTGATGGGGAACTCCTGGGCACTGATGTGGCACTGATGGGGCACTCCTTGGCACTGCTGGGCTCTTCTGGGGCAATCCTTGGCATTACTGGGCTCTGATGGGGCACTCCATGGCATTGCTGGGCTCTGATGGGGCATTCCTTGGCACTGCTGGGCTCTAATGAGACACTAGCCTTGGCACTGCTGGGCTCTGATGGGCACTGATGGGACACAATTCTGCTCTCAAGAAGCCTCGGGTTGCAGCTTCACCCTCCTCTCCTCACACGATTGGTTTGATGCCGGTTTATGACAGTCGGTTTGTTGACAGTTGGACGGAGCGATCACATGGTAAAGGGCCGCTGGGATTGGCCCTTTATCCCGACCCGTGGCCTGCCAGGTCCCAAGAACCCGGTGGTCATGGACATTCCCCCTAAAGATTCATACCAGACACAGTGCCTGGTATTGTCGGGGATCAATGTCGGATCCCTGTTCATTGAAGTCGGATGCATGTCGGACTTCATGTCGCAGGGCAAAGTTGGATCCAAAGTGTACGACTGTCGTGTCGTACCAATGTGAACCCAGACTTAGATTAGCAGATTAAATATAAATTGATAATTATATCCAAATTTTTACTGACTTCAAATAAGCCCACTCCAGTTCAAAGGACATCTCTGAACATCCCGAAGGCCAGGACAAACTCAGTGAGTGACAGCTTATGACTGAGCCTGGGGTCTTTCGACTTGACAACCACTGAGATGTCCCCCCAGGCATATGATTTGCAGCTAAGTCATGAGCTGAAACGAGCAGGGATGCCAGATTGGCATCTTTGCCCTTTAATATATCCTTCCTGACACTGGCCGGTACAAGATGAGTGGAAGTAGGAGATTTACAACCTGGTTGACCATGCATATGCCGAAAACGTACTGACCAAATTAGAATGGGACTATATACAAACCCCTACTACCACGCACGCCCACATTCTATTCCCTATCAAAATTACATAAGAGCATGCATCGACCATCAGGGAGGCCCATCATATCGGGCAATGGCTCAATGACTGAAAGGTCAAGTGGTTTTCTGGATGGACACCTACGCCCTGTTGTAACAAATCTACCCAGTTACATACGTGACACTATGCATTTACTTCAGAACATTGATGGACTGTGCATTCCCTCCACATCGGTCCTGGTGGCCATAGATGTGGAGGCTTTGTACAGTTCCAGTCCACACGATAAGGGCCTGGCTTGTATAAAGCATATCATATCTCAGAACAGCCGTTTTGAAAAAAAGACTAATGACATTCTTGTAGGAGCTCTGGAGTTTATACTTCACCATAATTATTTTTCCTTCAGTGCTTCCCATTTCCTCCAGGTGCAGGGAGTTGCGGTGGGGACTTTGTGAGCCCCATCATACGCCAACCTGTACCTGGGGGAAAGTGAACGTATGATTAACCAGTCAGAGGAAATGTCCCCCTTTATGAGCAACATTGTCGTATGGTATAGATATATCGACGACATATTTCTCGTATGGGATGGGCCTATGGAACAACTATAAACCTTTCCTCCACCAACTCAATCACAATAATTTCAATCTAGCGTTCACCATGACTTGGGATCGCTCATCCATTACTTTTCTTGATGTGACCATTTACAAAGACGAAAGTGGTCTATTCCGTAGTAGCCTATATAGGAAACTTACGGCTGGTAATTCAATACTACACGCCAGTAGTTTTCACCCACAGGTGCTACTTTCCTCCATTCCTTACAGCCAGTACCTGAGCATTAGGAGAAATTGCTCAGATAATAAAGTGTTTAGGAGAGAGGCTGATCTACTCAAATGAAGGCTTCTGGCATGAGATTACTCTAACATAGGGATGAGTCGAACACCCCCCGGTTCGGTTTCGCACCAGAACCTACAAACAGACCGAAAGTTTGCGCTAATCATGCTAATTATAAAGGCTAATATGCAAGTTATTTTCCTAAAAAGGGTTTGGGGACCCGGGTCCTGCCCCAGAGGACATGTATCAATGCAAAAAAAACATTTAAAAACTGCAGTTCAGTGATTTTAATGATGCTTAAAGTGAAAAAAAAGTGAAATATTCCTTTAAATATCGTACCTGGGGGTGTCTAAAGTATGCCTGTGAAGTGGCACGTGTTTCCCGTGTTTAGAACTGTCCCTGCACAAAATGACATTTCTAAAGGAAAAAAAGTCATTTAAAACTGCTTGCGGCTTTAATGTAATGTCTGGTCCTGGCAATATGGATGCAAATCATTGAGAAAAATGGCATGGGTACCCCCCCACCCCCCCAGCCCACTACCAGCCCTTTTGGTCTTGTATGGATATTAAGGAGAACCCCGCACCCAAATTAAAATAAGGCCCTATATACTCTGAACAGCAGTATACAGGCGGTGCAAACAAGACAGGGACTGTAGGTTTGTTCTTAAGTAGAATCTGTTTGTAATTTGGAACAGGTACATTTTTTAAGTGTAGCTCCAGCCAAAAAATCTATTTTTAAGCTTTTTGGAAAACATAGGGAAGGGTTATTACCCCTGTAACATTTGTTTTGCTGTCTGTGCAGTGTGCACCTGTTCAGAACATTTCACCTCACTTTCCGTCCCAATGACAAATGTTTTTTGAAAATGTGGGTTTTTTATTGAAACAAGGATTGGTGATAAAGCATCAGTATATACTCTGCAGAAATTTGGTCCTTGGTGTTGGTGTTGGGACAACACTGTAAGCCCTCACAGTTACTCTTGGTGGGCGCTGGAACGCCCTGCTGTGAACTATTATATCAAGAATTGTAATTACATGCCATTGTTGAACAGTGGTAGGAAAAATTGGGCCTTTGGTGGTGGTGCTGGTGCCACAACACTGTAAGTCCTCACAGTTACTCTTGGTGGGCGCAGGAATGGGCCCAGCTGTGAAATGTTAGATCAAGAATTGTAATTACATGCCCCTGTTAAACAGGGGCAGAAAAATTGGGCCTTAGGCACTGGTGCCACAACACTGCAACCCCTCACAGATACTGTACTTGGAGCGCAGCAATGAGCCCTGCTGCAAAGCATTGCATCAAAAATTTTAATTACACGCCCCTGTTAAACAGGGGCAGAAAAATTGGGCCTTAGGCACTGGTGCTGGTGCCACAACACTGCAACCCCTCACAGATACTCTATTAGGAGCACAGGAATGAGCCCTGCTGCAAAGTATTGCTTCAAAAATTGTATTTACATGCCCCTGTTTAACAGGGGCTGAAAAATTGGGCATTCAGCACTGGTGCCACAACACTACAACCCCTCACAAATACTGTAGTTGAAGCGCGGCAATGAGCCCTGCTGCAAAGCATTGCATCAAAAATTGTAAACACACGCCCCTGTTAAACAGGGGCTGAAAAATTGGGCCTTAGCCACTGGTGGCAGTGCCCAGAACCAAAAATGTTTTTACAACCTATCAGCGTGAGGAGGAAGAGGATAGTCACTCAGCATAACAGGATAGTCACTCAGCATCAGCATAGGCAGTCTTGAAGGGATCTGACATTTCCAAAAAAAATATTCGGTTACATCAACATCAGGAACGACAAAGTCTTCTGGACTGCAGCACTCAAAAATATAAGCCTTTATTTTAAAATAAGGAATCCAAAATACACACTGTACAACGGTACACAGGTCAAAAAAATTTAGCTGACATGTTTTGCACTGTGCTAGTGCTTATTCATATGCTATGCTATGAATAAGCACTAACACAGTGCGAAACATGTCAGCCAATTTTTTTTGACCTGTGTACCGTTGTACAGTGTGTATTTTGGATTCCTTATTTTAAAATAAAGGCTTTTATTTTTGAGTGCTGCAGTCCAGAAGACTTTCTCGTTCCTGTTTGCTGTCAATAGCATTGCTTGCACCTTTGTCTGCTGGGAGGAGGTGATTTGAAGGATTCCCACACGTGAGCGGCTCCCTTTCTCTTGCTACATCAGCATCAGGTGCTTGGTAGCTGGTGATGATCTAAGACTGATTCATTTTTATGAAGGTCAGTCGATAGACCGAGTCGGGGGACAGGCGCACCCTGTGATCGGTTACAAAGCCTCCAGCAGCACTGAATGTGCGTTCCCAAAGAACGCTGGATGCAGGACAGGCCAGTAGCTCAATTGCATACTGTGCAAGCTCTGGCCAGTGATCCATCCTCAAGACCCAGTAACCCAGAGGATTTTCGGTGGGAAATGTGTCCAAGTCTGATCTTGCCCCTAGGTATTCCTGCACCATGTAAATCAGACGCTGGTGATGGTTGCTGGAAGCGATCATACCTTGGGGCTAAGTACTAAAAAATTGTCTGAACGCATCGGTCAGACGGCCACCTTCTCCAACGCTCCTTCTTTGACTGACCAAAGCCTCAGCAACACGTTGTCCAGGACCAGGAATTTGTAACCTCCCAGTCTCTGGAAACGCACTGCACAGACCTTTCTGCAAGGCCTCCCGAAGATGCTTCATCCTCTGCTCCCTCTGCAACGGCAAGATAAGGTCCGCAACCTTACCATTGTAACGTGGATCAAGGAGGGTTGCCAGCCAGTAATGATCCCTCTCCTTGATCGCACGAATATGAGGATCCTTCCCCAGGCTTTGAAGGATCAGGGAGACCATGAAGCATAGGTTTGCTGAGGCATTCGGTGCGGAGTCCTCTGGGTCACTGAGGATGACATGATCCGCAGCCACCTCCTCCCAGCCACGTACAAGTCCACGGGTGTTTTGGGACTGTAATTGATCCCTTGAAGATTTCTGCTGATGCTGAGTGCTAGTCTCCACCTCCATGCTGACACAATCATCCTACTCCTCCTCCTCCACCTCTTCCTGGGTGATAGCCGGGCCAGCAGGAACACTGTCTGGATAAAGGGGGCCTTGAGAGGTAAGGAAGTCCTCCTCTTCCTGCCTCTGTTCTGCCTCAAGTGCCCTGTCCATTATTTCACGCAGCGTGTGCTCCAACAGGTGGACAAGAGGGACAGTGTCACTGATGCATGCACTTCCATTGCTCACCATCCTCGTGGTCTCCTCAAATGGTGCCAGGACAGTGCATGCATCCCTGATCATGGCCCACTGGCGTGGGGAAAAAAATCTAAGCTCCCCTGACCCTGTCCTGGTGCCATATTGCAACAGATACTCATTGATGGTGCTCTGCTGCGTGTGCAGCCGCTGCAGCATGGCCAACGTAAAGTACCACCTGGTGGGCATGTCACAGATTAGGCGGTTCTTGGGCAGGTTGGATTCCTTTTGCAGCTCAGCCAGCCGAGCACTGGCATTACATGACCGACGGAAATGCCCACAGAGTTTCCTGGCCTGCCACAGGACCTCCTGTAAGGACCTCCTGTAAGCCCGGGTGCATACCCAAGAACCACTGCACCACCAAGTTAAGAACGTGAGCCAAACAGGGCACATGTGTCAGTTGTCCCTGTCGGAGGGCGGAGAGGAGGTTGGTGCCATTGTCGCAAACCACCTTTCCTGGCTTAAGCTGGTGTGGCATCAACCACCTCTGAGCCTGCCCCTGCAGAGCTGACAGAATCTCTGCCCCAGTGTGGCTCCTGTCCCCCAAGCACACCAGCTTAAGCACCGCATGGCATCTTTTTGCCTGCGTACTTGCGTAGCCCCATGAACGCCTACGGAGCACCACTGGTTCCAAGGACAAAGCACAGGTAAAGGCCATGGACGAAGAAGAAGAGGAGGGGGTGGAGGAGAGAGGTGTGTCAGAATCACCAGTAGTAACATTTTGGAGGTGTGGTAGCGGAACAACCTCCAACACTACTGCACCTTGTCCTGCATCCTTCCCAGCTGCCAGCAGAGTCACCCAATACGCCGTGAAAGATAGGTAGCATCCCTGTCCATGCCTGCTGGACCATGAGTCAGCGGTAATATGCACCTTACCGCTGACCGCCCTGTCCAGTGAGGCCAAGACATTGCCTTCCACATGCCGGTAGAGAGGGCCGGAATCGCCTTCCGTGAGAAAAAGTGGCGTTTGGGAACCTGCCACTGAGGAACCGCACATTCCACAAACTCATGGAAGGGGTCAGAGTCTACCAAATGAAAAGGCAGCAGTTGAAGTGCTATCAATTTAGCCAAGCTAACATTCAACCGCTGGGCATGTGGATGGCTGGGAGAGAATTTCTTTCGGCGGTGCAGCAGCTGGGGCAGGGAAATTTGCCTGCTACAATCGGACGTCGGTGTATTGCTAGCAGAGTGCCCGCAAGTACTTGGCTGTGACACACCTAATTTTACACCTTCATTCCTCTCAGAGAGGATTGAAGGTATAGTGGGGTTGGAGATCCCAGCTGATGAGGAGCAAGGAGAGGTCCGCTTTGTTCTTTGGTGTGGGTCTTTTAGGCAGGCTTGCCAACGAACTGCATGGCAGGTCGACATATGTCTGGTCAAGCACATGGTGCCCAAGTGGCTGATGTTTTGGCCACACGAGATACACTTTAGACATATGTTGCAATTAGCAATGGTGCGATCTGCTGCACACGTCTGAAAAAAGGCCCACACCAAAGAACTTTTGGAATAACGCGCAGAGACAGCAGCGCCCTGCACATGCGGAGCTCTGCGGTGTGATGCAGTCGGTGTGCTGCCCTTAAGCTGGCCCCTGGAGGGCATCCTGCCTCATTGGAGATGTGCCTCCTCCTCCTCCTCCTCTCACCTATCAGGCACCCACGTGGAGTCAGTGACCTCATCATCCCCTCCCTCCTCATCACTTGAGCAAATCTGGCAGTATGCTGCAGCTGGGGGAACATGACTGCCAGATAGCTGTCCTTGTTGGGCACCCCCTCTCTCTGTGCTCACGTTACTACCCCCTCTCTCTACACTCACGTTACTGCCTTCCTCCAGCTGGGTTCCATCATCGGAGTCTTCAAAACGCTGGGCATCCTCCTGGAGCATGTACCCAACACTGTGGTCAAACAGTTTTGGGGACTCCTCAGGAGGACATGGTGGGGCTAGGGAAGGAGTGACTGATGCCAGTGAGCCGAGGGAATAGGCCGCTTTGGCAGCTGCTTTGCCAGACAAAGTACCCTGAGCCTGGGTGAGAGAGGATGAGGAATAATGAGGACGGCTTGGTCATCCACTCTATTAAGTCTTGGGCATGTTGTGGCTCAACATGGCCAGCTGACGAAAAGAAGAACAAGCGTGTCCCACGGCCACATGCTGATGAGGATGCACCGTGTCCACGACCAGCACTGTTGCCTCTAGACACAGAGCCTGCTTGCCCTCTTTCATTGCCTCGTGACTGTCTGCCTCTCCTTGTTTGCCTTCCAGACATACTAATGGCCTGCAGTGAGATGTAGACATGTGCAAAAGGAAAAAAATTGTTTTGTTTCGTTTTAATTCGTTAATTAATTAATTTTGTTTAGATCGATTCGTTAAATTTGTTACATTCGTTTTCGGATTTCGTTCCGTTTTTGACCGAATTCGTAAAATCGGTCGCATTCGAAAATATTTCAACCGAATTCGAAAATATTTCTACCGGATTCGAAAATATTTCTCCCGGATTCGAAATGATTTCAACCGCATTCGAAAAAATTTAAACCGGATTCGATCATCTTTCAGACTTACAACCGGATTCGATAATATTTCAATCGGATTCGAAAATATTTCAACAGAATTCGCTAATATTTCAACCGGATTCAAAATTATTTCAACATGATTCGAAATTGCACTGGTACACTGCAAGTATGAGAAGTTGATGTGACAGATGTATATAAGTAAGTAACTAACCATCTTCCAAAATTTCTAATTCAAATAGAAAAGATTATAATAAAATAAAAAATAGACTATAAAAACAATAGAACAGAATAGAATATATTATCTTTTATTCTATTCTGTTCTATTTTTTTTCTAGTCTATTTTCTATTTCTATTCTAATCTTTTCTAATTGGAATTCGAAAAATCGGTCGCATTCGACAATATTTCAACCAAATTCGAAAATATTTCTACCGGATTCAATAATATCATCCGCATTCATTAATATTTCAACCAAATTCGAAATTATTTCAACCGAATGGAAAAGATTATAATAAAATAGAAAAACAGAGAATAGACTATTTCTAGTCTATTTTCTATTTCTATTCTAATCTTTTATAATTGGAATTTGAATTCATTCTATACGAAATTCGAATGTCAGAACATGGGTTATCATAATCTTTTCTATTCGGTTGGAATAATTTCGAATCCGGTTGAAATATTATCGAATTTGGTTGAAATATTAACCAATGCGGATGAAATATTATCGAATGCGGTAGAAATATTTTCGAATTTGGTTTAAATATTTTCAAATACGACCGATTTTTCAAATTCCAATTAGAAAAGATTAGAATAGAAATAGAAAATAGACTAGAAAAAATAGAACAGAATAAATATAGATACTATCTATTTCATTTTAAACTTTTTTTGCAGATTACTATTTATTTTCACTCGATCTCCTGCAGACTATTAGCATTTAAATAATTTTTTTGCAGATCTCCTGCAGACTATTAGTATCTATTTCATTTTCTCATCAGATCAGATGGTTTATTATAATCTTTTCTATTCGGTTGGAATAATTTCGAATCCGGTTGAAATATTATCGAATTTGGTTGAAATATTAACGAAAGCGGATGAAATATTATCGAATGCGGTAGAAATATTTTCGAATTTGGTTGAAATATTTTCGAATGCGACCGGTTTTTCAAATTCCAATTAGAAAAGATCAGAATAGAAATAGAAAATAGACTAGAAAAAATAGAACAGAATCGAATATAGATACTATATTTCATTTTAAACTTTTTTTGCAGATTACTATTTATTTCCATCCAATCTCCTGCAGACTATTAGCATTTAAATAATTTTTTTGCAGATCTCCTGCAGACTACTAGTATCTATTTCATTTTCTCATCAGATCAGATGGTTTATTATAATCTTTTCTATTCGGTTGGAATAATTTCGAATCCGGTTGAAATATTATCAAATTTGGTTGAAATATTAACCAATGCGGATGAAATATTATCGAATGCGGTAAAAATATTTTCGAATTTGGTTGAAATATTTTCGAATGCGACCGATTTTTCAAATTCCAATTAGAAAAGATTAGGATACAAACAGAAAATAGACTAGAAAAAAATAGAACAGAATAGAATATAGATACTATCTATTTCATTTTAAACTTTTTTTGCAGATTACTATTTATTTCCATCCGATCTCCTGCAGACTATCTATTAGCATTTAAATAATTTTTTGCAGATCTCCTGCAGACTATTAGTATCTATTTCATTTTCTCATCAGATCAGATGCTTTATTATAATCTTTTCTATTCGGTTGGAATAATTTAGAAACCGGTTGAAATATTATCGAATTTGGTTGAAATATTAATGAATGCGGATGAAATATTATCGAATGCCGTTGAAATATTTTCGAATTTGGTTGAAATATTTTCGAATGCGACCGATTTTTCGAATTCCAATTAGAAAAGATTAGAATACAAACAGAAAACAGACTAGAAAAAAAATAGAACAGAATAGAGTAAAATATAATATATATATTGTATTTTATTCTATTCTGTTCTATTGTTTTTCTATTCGATTCTTTCCAATATTTTCGATTCTATTCTAATTGTTTTCAAATTCGATTCAAATAGAATTTTTTTCGAATTCGATTCGAATTTCGTCCGTGGTTTTTCGATTTGAATCGTTATTTCGGATTCGGTCGAATTCGTTAGCATTGTAATTCATTAATTCGGATGCATCCGAATGTCCGAATAATGAAAATTTGTCCGAATTTCGATTCGGAACGAAACGAAATGCACATGCCTAGTGAGATGTAGCTGCCCAAAGGTGGGATGTATACATATTTATATATATATATCTCTTTACTGATTATGCAGCTATCAGAATCAACTGCCTGCTGTGGTATTAGTATGAGAAAAGCAGCAATTGTCTTCAGTTAGTTTTAGGTGAACACTGTGCAGAGGACACAGTACACTAACTGAAAATACTTGCAGCTCTCTGCCTGTGGTTTTATTATGAGAACACCACAAATTGTATTCAGGTTCCTTCAAGTGAACGTTGTGCAAAGGACAGAAGTACACTACATGTAATTAATGCAGCTCCCTGCCTGTGGTTTTATTATGAGAACGCCACTAATTGTATTTAGGTAAGCTTTAGGTGAACACTATGCAAAGCACACAGTACACTAAGTGAAACACTGACTGCAGCTAGCACAATCACCTGCCTGTCTGTCACAGTATAGAGAATAAGAGGAACGGATCTAGCTGTGATCTATACAGTGTATAAATATATATACAACACCTAGGATGCATATATATCCTCTACACACTGTAACTGCAGCTAACTGACTCGCCTGCCTGCTCTATCTAACTCAATATAAATGACACTGTCTCTCTCTCTCTCTCTCTCTGTAAGCTCTCTCTTTAACCAACGCCAGCACACTATACAAGGCCACCAAGCAGGGGCGTGTACCTACTTCTCTGAGCCATGATTGGCCAAAGCCACCCTTGGCTTTGGCCAATTACGGCTCTCCGTTCTTACCGCGCTGTGATTGGCCAAAGCATGTGGGTCATAGTGCATGCTTGGCCAATCATCATCCCTACTCTAACACATGCCTAAAGAAAGCCTTTAATAGGGCATGTATCAGGACACGCAGTGATCTGCTCTATAATCCCTCCTCCAAAACAAACAAAAAAACTCTATCTCCATTATTTTAAATTTTTCAAACCAGCACAAAACAATTAGGTGCATTGTAGACAAATACTGGCATGTCCTAACTTTGGACCTTATTGTAGGACCCTTTGTGCCTGATACCCCTTCTTTCACTTTCAGACGAGCTAGATCCCTTAGAGACCAGTTGGTCTCCAGTGAATTTAGGGAAGATGGACGGAGAGATCCGTGCAAACGCACAGGAAGTTTTGCCTGCAGCGGATGCAATTACTGTCAGTTTTTAAACACATCATAGAATATTTTATTACCCAATGGTGAATGCTATATACCACAACACTATGTCAACTGCCAAACGCCTGGTGTGGTGTATCTCCACCTCTGTGACTGTGCATGTTTTTATGCGGGCAAGACGATACAGGAGTTCTGGCGAAGAGCTTATCTCCATATTGCCTCAATGAGGACATGTAACCCAAGTCTTCCCCTTGGCAGACACGTTATGGACATACATGATGGGGTTTTTCTAAGAATCTCCTTCCTAATCCTCGACCGTATACACCCTGGTATACGGGGAGGGGATTGGAACAAGATTCTATTGCAATACGAACAAAGGTGGATTTTCCGCCTCAATGCCACCAAACCACCTGGTCTAAATGGATCTGTTTCCTTTAGTCCCTTCCTTGAGGGTTTCACCTCGGAGAGATCTGAATGGGAACCAAATGATCCAATTTGAGGAAAAAACTTAATGATATTGAACATTTCAAATTTTGGCAGTATAAAACAGCTCTCTTTGGCAACTGATGTACAACTTTTTATTATTATTTATATGGTTTCCCTTGTTTTCTCGACGGTCCAGCTTTGGAGTATGCTAATGTTCAAATGTTTAAAGTATCTAAAGTACAGTATGTAATCTGCCAGTTATTCAACGTAAAGGATTGCATATTAACATGACTCTATGTTTCCTTAATAATAACTTTTTCTTTGGTTTCGCTGTATATATACAATTTTTGTATAATTTTTGTCTATCTATATTTTTTGTTCTGTTTTGATATTTCCGACATATGTGCGCCTTCTCTGTTTCTGTCCGGATGATTTGTTGTACCAGAGCGCCGGCCCATCATGTCTCTCACTCGGCGCACAGGGGCCATTCACGCCCTCCATGACGTGCTCTGCCCTTCCCATACTGAAGCTAGGCGGCCAGGTTTACCTGGTTGCCATGACTCCGGATGTGCGCCGCGAGACGCCGACGTGGGACGGCGTCGCCAATACGTCATGTCTGGCGTTCCATCACCATGCTCTGTCCGGCGTCTAGTGATACCATTTTCCATCCATGGAGCAAACGTAGCGGAGACGTCATTGCACGCCGATGTCTCGGGGGGCGCTCCCCAGACTCAGCCCCACCCCGCTTTCCCACCAGGATTGGCTAATAGACCCCCTGTATTTTCTTAAAAGCCGTGCAGTTCTACACAAGATTTTGTGCTGCATACCTTGGAGTGTTAGGACCATACCAGCATTAAACTTCAACTAAGGTAATTTTTTTTTGACAGCCTTGGCTTGTCTTCTCCCTTTCTTTAACTGAGTGACCTTATGGTTCCTATCTCTATTTAGGCTTTGTAACCTTGGTACTTGACCCATTTGAAGTATTTGTCCGAAGTCAGGGTTTTAAACCACTAGCAGGTCCTTTCCTATTGTCTACTACATCCAGAATTCCAGGCGGGTATGTATGATCTTTTTACACAAAGATATAGCTACTCTAAAGCCCTGTACACACGATCGGATATCCTATGGATTCTAATCCGATGAGTTTTTTTCATCGGGAATCCGATGAAACTGTCTTCCATCAGACTTGCCCACACACCATCAGTCAAAAAACCGACTGCACCAAAACGACGTGACGTACACCACGTACGATGGCACTATAAAGGGGAAGTTCAAATCTAATGGCGCCACCCTCTGGGCTGCTTTTGCTGATTTTGTGTTACTGCGTGTTAGTAAAAGTTTGGTGAGAGCCGATTAGCGCTTTTCAGTCTCCATGCTTTTCAGATCGTTTTCCGGTGTTCAGTTTGTGCTTGTGGGTTCGTATTTGTCATTTAGTGCGTGCAGTCAGGTCGGTTACTGTTTTGCAGTGCCTTCTTGGCCGTTCGTTACTGTTTTTCTGGTCGTTCTTCTCAGGCCTTGCTGTTCCTCGTTGCGTTCTGTTTGAGTTCATTCTGACCAGCCGACCGGTTTAAAGCCATGTTTGAAGTACGTTCTTGTCGTAGAGCTCGTGCTAGCTATGGACTTGGTGTTGCTGTTAACACTGTAACCGGAGTTCAGTCCATGAACAGGGTGAGGAGGAGTTCATGGACCAAGAATTGGTTGCTCCAGCGGGACCAATTCTCTCATATGCCTCTGCTGTGGGAAATCCAGGAGAATAATCCTGATGATTTCAGGAATTACCTCCGGATGATGGACCCCGTTTTTCACCGTCTGTTGGATTTGCTGTCCCCCTATATCACGAGGCAGGACACTGTGATGCGCCAGGCGATTACTGCCGAGCAGAGGCTTAGTGCCACGGTGAGATACCTGGCAACTGGGAGAAGCCTGCAGGACCTCAAGTTCTCAACAGGCATCTCCCCCCAGGCTCTTGGGATCATTATCCCTGAAACGTGTTCTGCCATCATACAAGTCATGCAGAAGGACTATATTAAGGTAATTGTTATCCTTTAACATCACATTATATGTTTTGATGGTTTGCTAAAGTATTGTATTTCTTTCATCCTTCCCAAATTGCCATGATCGTAAGATTCTGGGAATGTCCCCTTTCTCCCCATGCATGTTTTTTCTTTTATATTTTTAGATTTTTGGCCTACATGCCTATTTCCCTTCACTAACCTCTCCTGCATGCTATCCTGGGCCCATATACACCTAGCCTAGTCTGTTCTTTAATGATCTTTTTCTCTGCGCCATTGTACTTTTGAACCCCCCCCCCCCTAAAATGTGTCATAAAGATTTTTTGCACATTCAAGGTCAGCAGAGTGGTAGAGCCTTTTGTTGCGGGGCACAAAATCTGCTTAAAAAACATCCCCCCCTTATAATTTGTTCCAATGGCCCATCAGCGGGGGTGAGTCATCTGATAAGTGGGCCTTCTATTTTTGTGTTTAAATACTCCTTCTAATCAATGTTATACTGACGTTGGCCAAAAATGTATTTGGGTAATCTGCTTGCAATGTAATGTGCAAAAGTACTAATTTCTTCTTTTTGTTTGACTCCACAGTTCCCTTCCTCGCCACAGAAATGGCAGAATGTGGCCTCCCAATTTGCCCAGCGGTGGGACTTCCCCTACTGCGGAGGGGCAATTGATGGGAAGCACGTCCACATAGTGCCGCCACCCCGTTCGGGGTCTTACTATTATAACTATAAAGGTTTTAATAGTATAGTGTTAATGGCGGTGGTGTCGGCACGCTATGAGTTCCTGTATGTGGATGTGGGGAAGAAAGGCCGGATGTCCGATGGCGGAGTGTTCGCTCAGACGGAGTTCGCTCACTGTCTGCAGTCTGGGGGCCTGGCACTACCTCCAGATGCAGACAATGTGGACGGACTTCCCTTTGTTTTTATAGCAGATGAAGCCTTTGGACTGGGACCACGCCTGATGCGGCTGTTCCCACAGAGGACCCTCACCCCGGAGAGGAGGGTTTTTAATTACAGGCTTCGGCATAATGGCCAGCCGGTTCCGCCTGTTTCTGACAGCCATGCATATGGCGGAATACAAACTGAACCACATCATCCTAACCTGCTGCATATTGCATAATTTTATGAGACAAAACTCTCCTACATATATGTCTACTGTTGGGCCAGAGGCAGGTGTATCTGACATGGACAATCTGACTGGCCTGGACACTGGCCGTACTGGCTTGGCCCCCCAAAGCGCCCGTGAAGTACGTGATAAATACGTTGAGTACGTCACGGGTAGGGGGCCATCGCAATGCCAGACCATATTTGATGCCTTTTTTTTAACAAATAAAACAAAAAATATTTTTTTGAATACCTTGTTTTGTCAGAATTTATTTTGTACTAATTATGTGTCTCCCAGGTTATCAGAGTACACTTTGTAGTAGTGCCAAGTGTATTTGTCTTTAGTAAATAGCCACAATTGTCACACTTAAAAACCTGACCTTTCCCATTTTAGATAACTGCTATTGAGCATAGAAAGAACAAGCCACACATTGTTGAGTGTACCAATTTTTTTTTACTCTGTGCACATCATGTGTGGTAATTTTTTATTCAAAATACAATCTTGACATTTTGGCCTCCAAATTTTGGAGAATTTTTTTTTTTTTGGGGGGTTTGCATAAACTTGCATGGGTCAAAAAATAAATATAAAAAAAAGGAACTTACAAAGTTCAACCTTAAAAATGTAAACATGAGATGGGGTGATGTCACCCCTGAACCATCCAAAATTAGAAGATGCACACAGTTTTGATGTGCAAAATGGGTTTTTTCATCATGATCCCATGGCGAAAGTCACCATGTGCTATCTGCCATCATGGGGGATCAATGGATGTGTTTTGGGTGTGCAAACCCTTCCTCTCACCTACTTGAGTAGCAAGGAAAAGGTTGCACCCCCAAAACTGGGACATAGATATCCTGTGACGGCAGATAGCACATGTTGACACACTGTGTGCATCTTGTAATTTGGGCTTGTTTATAACAAATGGAAATTTTTGAAAACATAAGAAAACTAAAAAAGGGGGGGTGTGGTTCAGACTATTCACCCCATAATATCAATGATGTTTTTATATTTTTGCTCAATCACATTCATCCTTTTCCTCATAATGTCCATTTCGCTACTACATTCCATTATTTCTTGAATGACGATTTGGGCACTAGCACTTGAGAATGGAGTTGTCTGAGTTTCTGACACACCACCATGTTCATCCCCTAAAAAAATAAATGGATTAGAAATATGCAGGCCTACATCCCTTTTTACCAGAAGCTATGGTGACAGACACTGACCTGTTGTGGTGATAAGCTCCACCTCTCCTTCCTCCACCTTTGCTTCCTCCACCTTTTCTTCATCCACATGCTGATCTTGGGGTTCTTTTGGATCTTGGTTTTCTTTATGTGGTCTGTGCTTCCTAGGCTCCTCACATTGGTGTCCTCCCAGTCTCCTCTCCCCTATGAGAATGAAACAATCAAAAGGTATCCTTTAGCATACAGAGATTTGAGGGCATCATTTTATAAGTTTGCCTGGAAGTGGGGTACAATTGTTGGTTTTGCCAGAGTTCCAAGATGAACATATGATATTTTGGTAATTCAACAAAGCAAGACTACTTTCATTCTTGGTCCACAAAAATAAAAAGGAGACACCCCAAGGTATCCACTGGAGCACCTGTGTGTGACACCCTAAAAAGGTTGTTCTGGTGGCCCACACTATAGTGCTCCTGAGTCAAGATGTGTAACCAGCTGCTTGAGTGTCCTCTCCTTTACACAGAATCTAGTTTACTGACAATAAAAATAGGTACAATTTGATTATCACAGTTTCACTAGTGAATGCTATTATATTAGTTTAGTGATTTTCGTTTATTAGCGCTACATTTTCTCCTAATTTTCACCTGCGTGTTTTTAGGTTTAAATTCTGTTTACAGAATCTAGTTTACCATTTAACATTCTACTTAACTTACAACACATCATCTAGACAACAATGTATATATAAACGTTGTTTAACGCCAAATAGGCATGACCACATGTGATTTACGTGTATCTGTGCAAAACATGTTATTTTTTTCATGTTCGCTGTTTACTAGGAAACATTCCCAAAAATTAGTCCACTCAACTTCACATAAAAGTTGCCATTCTACAATTTGAAACCAGACAATCCAAGCACATGGAGAAAAACATGCAAGAATACATATTCCAATTTGATTAAAGACAGTAAAACAAAAAAGTTACTTTTGTCCAGGAATTTTTTAAGCTTCCTATACTGGTCTGGCTCCCTCAGCTTCAGGTCAGACCACCTTTTACGGAGCTGCTTTTTGGATCTCCTGACCCCAGATTTATTATAGAGACTCGTGGCCACTTTGTCCATTATTTTAGACTTCCTTAGATTAGGGGTGTCGTATGGCCCATGCTTCCCATCGTAATCCTTCCTCCGCACCATCTCCGCCATCTCAGCAAATGACATATTAGTCGCCTTGAATCTTTTATTCCTGGATCGGGACGTTCCCGCCTCCGGGCTTTCCTCATCGGTACTTATTAATAAAGCGCGCACCTGTGTCACCGCCATGTTGTCGTCTCCCACTGTGCGCCAAACGAGAAGGGGCGGGGAAATTCTGAAAAAGACCGTCATGGGCGGGCGACGCGGCCGGAGTTTCACGCATGCGCAGGGTATATAAAGGGTAAACAAGGTTGTGGTTGCGCGGAGTAAGGACGACCGGAAGTGCCGAACGAATCCTACTAAGGTAAGAAATTAACTTGGGGCATCAGTGGCCTATACTAGTTCATGATTGTAGAGGCCTATATTGGGCTATGATTAGGACAATTGAAGCTGACCTCCTGTTTTTGTCTTGTGTTTTATCTTGTAGACTGAACTATGCATAAATTGCGTGAGCCAGACATCATGTTAATTTTTATTGAAAAGTATAAGGAAATGCGCAACCTCTGGGAGCTAAAAAATTGTTCCTACCATAATAGTCAAGTACGCAAGGCAACAATTGTTAAATTAGCGGAATATATGAAGACCTGGATCCCAGAGGCAGACTATACTATGATGAATAGTAAAATAAACAACATGAGGAATGTGTACAAAAAACGCTATAAAGATGTGCGTGCTTCTATGAGATCAGGAGCAGCAGCAGACAAAGTAGTTAAGCCCAAGCTGTGGTACTACAAGCATCTGCAATTTCTGGATGAACAGATTGAGGCCAGGGAATTACTTTCCACCCTTCCCTCAACCCTTCCTTCCACCCTTCCCTCCAGCGTTCCTTCCACCCTTCCCTCCACCCCTGCAGAGGGGGAGGAGGAGCCACTTGAGCTTGAAGAGCCGGATCTGCGCATCTTCAGCCAGGTATATTATTTTCAATGATATTTATTGTCCTTAATTGATTTTTGAGAGCTAGATGTTATTATTCACAAATGACAAAATTTTAATGTTAAAAAAAAAAAAGGATTGGTACAGTATATCAAAAAGCAGGGGTCACAATGAGAGTCTTTTATATTTTTTACGATTCAAATTGCAACAGTCATGAGATGAAAATTGTGTGTGATTGATTCAACAAAAAAAAAACGATGTCCCTTTTTTCTACACAGGATGAGCTCAGCCAGGAGGAAGAGGCTCCGGAATGTGGCAGGCAGGGGGTGAGTGGCAGCCAGGAGGAGGATGGCCCAAGTGGCACTCACCAGGTCCCCAGGCCTAGTGGCAGCACACAGTCACAAGTGGCTCCCCTCCACATCAGACCCCCAAAACATTGGCGGATGACAAAGGTGGAGGAGGAGTCACTTAAGATGATAAGGGACGCTTCTGCCATAATGAGGGCACCCCTCAACTCAGTTGAGGGCTTTAGTAACTATCTGTCCGAAAAGCTGATGAAACTGGAGGAGGGACAACGTGCCCTCTGTGAGCACCTGGTTTATATGGCCATTCACATGGCAGGGATGGGGCAGTTGACAGAGGCCACTCATCTCTGCCATCTGCCCCATCCTTCTCCTCCTCCTCCTGCCACATTACCACCAACAGAGCCACAGCCTGGAAGGGAGCGTGGATGGGGCAATGGAACAAATGCTGGAGGGAAGCATGGAGGGAAGGCTACCAAGAAGAGCAGAAGGTGATTCCCTGGCTTCAAGCTGCTCTTCCAGAAGTTGCAGTTTGTAGGAGTACCACAGCTTGGGATGATGTATGTCTTCGGCTGCTGCTCCTGATTTTCTCATGTTGTTTATTTTATTGTTCATCATAGTAATGTCTGCCTTTGGGGTCCAAAGTCTTCATAAAATCCACTAATTTAACAATTGTTGCCCTTTCTGTTTATTTATTTTTTGCCAGAATAAATGGAATTTTGATTTATGAAAAATACTTGCCTATGTTTTTGGATTGGGAGTAGCAATAAGATGTCATACATACAATGTGTAATTAACAAGGGTCACCAACCTCCTTGAGGAAAAAAAAAAAAAAAATTATTATGTTGTTGTGCGAACTTGACACCCCAAAAAATTAGCCCACAAGAACAAAAATCTAATAAAAAAAAAATATATGGTATATCTTGATTCTAAATAACAATTTAAATTAGGGAGATCTGGCTTTCAAAATAGATAAAAATATTCTATAGATGACAAGAAACTATAAAGATTTTTTTTTGGCAGAACTCGGGATAAAGATCTGCTGCAAAAAATAAATAAAAGACCATTATAAAGAAGAAAACAATGCGCTGCACTAAACAAGGCAATATTTTGCAGAATGACGAATGTGCTCTCTCCATTAGGAACGCTAGTTTTACCAGAACGAGCGCTCCCGTCTCATAATTCAGTCTGAGCATGCGTAGGTTTTTTAACCGATGGACTTGCCCATAGACGATCGAAATTTGCTATCGGTTTTTTATCCATCGGAAAAATTTAAAACATGTTCTATTTTTTGACACCGATGGAAAAAAGACCAATGAGGCCCATACACGATCGGTTTGTCCGATGAAAAAAATCCATCGGACTGTTTTCATCGGTAAAACCGATCGTGTGTACGTGGCTTAAGAGTTAATTCCCGCATTTTGGGTTCCAATACTAGATTCATTTTTCTTGTTTCCTTATAGCGATACTAGTTGTTGTGGGATACACGTGGGATCCCCCAGGGGCCATTTTGGAGCGCCGTTTGTGAGTGACTATCTGCTGGGCTCTGGGTTGTCTTTGGTGTGCAATCATCTCTCCCTGGACCTGAACGGGTGAACTCAAGGCTGTAGCATGTTTCAATAATTTTTAACCTGGATGCAAGATTCCTGAGTTTCTATGCAATCTGCATGGTCAGTGTACACACCATTGAGGAGCTCAATACTTATAATAATAATGTTATGTTTGTTGTCTTTGCAATGCATATATTCTTATATTTTTCTTTTATCAATTGTAGACGTAATCCAGTTGTAACTACCTACCCCTGAAGAAGAGAACCAATATTGCAGACTCAAAATTCTTGTATTATCTCTGTTGCTCGATTTTTTAACAGAGTAATGGTTGTTTTCAACTGTTGTGTTATTGCAGAACTCTATAACTGCATCCTGAATTTTTTATGTACTGCATGTCCTATTTTTTAACTCCATTTCAATAAAAAAATATTTTTTATGATTTTGGTTTGACCAGTAGATGAATACTGCTCCTTTAAAGTCTTATTCAGAGGAAAAACTTTCTTTAATTTTTTTAGTTCAGGGATGTGGGTCAGTTAATTTTATCCTTTGACAAAAAGCACCATTTATTTAATTTTCAAATCCCGGGTAGTAAATACCCACTCCTCGCTTGGTGTCTTTCTGTCATCCTACCTGATTATCATACTAATATACTAATATATAACTAATTATGACGAACTATGTAGGAAAATACTGGGACAATGCTATGTCAGGTTTTTTTAAGAACTTCACTCAAAAGGAACAAAAAGAAATAGAATTATTATCTATTTTTTTCAATTTAAAGAAATTACTAGAGAAAAAATCCCTGAATCACTGGCACATACACTCTTTTGATGCAGATGCTGCCGATGGGATGTGGAAGCTGACAGCCCTGGGCGGCGAGGACTAAAAAAATTGTGAAATGCAACACTTAGATGGCCACCTTCTCCACCGCTCCTCTCTTGACCAACAGAAACCTCAAAACTACGTTTTCCACTACACTGTAAGCTACCAGAGTTGGGAAAAGTGTTAGATAAACTCCTCTTTAAGGTGTCCCCAAGAGATTTCATCTTCTGCACTCTCTGTGGGAATGGGATAAGTTCTGAGACTTTCCCCTTGTAACGGTGGTCAAGGAGGGTTGCCAACCAATAGTGATCCTTCTCCATTACACCACATATTCTTGAGTCCTTTGACAGGATTTGAAGCATGAGGGAGCCCATGCACTGCAAATTTGCGGAGGCATGAGAAGAAGACTCTTCGGGGTCACTGAGGAATATAGTACCTGGAACTGCCTCCTCCCAGCCATGTACTACTTCCAAGGGTTCTGGGGATGGAAAACCATCTCTTACTGTTTGATGTATGTCTTCCTCTGCTTCAATGCTTCAATGCCTCCAAAATCTGCCAGAATCCTTTTCCACCTCCCTCTCCTCTTGTGTGTTCTGTGGCGTAGGAACAATGGTGTCTGCATAAAGTGGGACTTAAGAGGAAAGGAGGTCCTCCTCTTCCTCCCACTTCTCTGCCTTGAGTGCCCTGTCCATAATGCCACGCAGTGTCTGCTCCAGCAGGAACACAACAGGGATTGTGTCACTGATGCATGAATTGTCACGGCTCACCATCCTTATGGCCTCCTTAAATTGTGAGGCCAAAAAAAGGCGTGGGGAAAAAAGCCAAGCCGGCCTGAGCCTATCCTTGTGCCATAATCACACAGGTACTTGTTGATTGCCCTCTAGTGCATGTGCAGCTGCTGCAGCATTGCCAAAGTTGAGTTCCACCTGGTGAGCATGTCACAAATCAGGCGGTTTACAGGCAGGTGAAATCCCCACTGAATTTCAGCCAACTGAGCACTGGCTGTGTATAACCACCTCAAATGGCTACAGACTCTTCTGGCCTGCTTTAGCAGATCTTCCAACCCTGGGTACCTATTTAGGAAACACTGCACCACCAAATTGTCAACCTTCCCTGTCTAAGAGCGAACAGGAGGTTTGTGCCATTATCTCACACCACCATTTCTGGCTCCAGCTGGCATGGCGTGAAGCACCTCTGGGCCTGCCCCTGCACAGCTGCAAGAATCTCTGCTCCAGTGTGGTTCTTGTCCCCTAGACACACCAGCTGAAGCACTGCATGACACTTTTTAGCCTGACTCATTGAATACCCTAAAGTATATACAAAACAAAAATTTCCGCTCCGAATAGACTCACCCCAACAACAAATACCTCTCCAGGAACCAAGGGTGCTGGCAATGCACAAGGCAATGAGGAAAAAATGAAGAAGTCTGGATAGCCGCACTCCAATTCAACATGGCTTTTATTGGAAAAATAAAATTAAATAAAACAGGCACTACATGTCACAGCAACGGGGTAACTAGCTAGGTAACATAGCTATGAGTAAGCACTCCTAAGTGTGAAATGCGTTATCTGTCCCTGTTACCCCGTTGCTGTGACATGTAGTGCCTGTTTTATTTCATTTTATTTTTCCAATAAAAGCCACGTTGGATTGGAGTGCGGCTATCCAGACTTCTTCATTTTTTCCTCATTGAATACCCCCTTGAATGCTTAGGGGGTACTTGTGGTTCTTAGGACAATTCAGCAGAGGAGGGCATGGAGAAGGAGGAGGAGGTAGAGCTTACAAATCTTGCATCATCACCACTAGCTGTATGGAGACATGGGGGCACAACAAGCTGCAGCACTAAGCCCTGTCCTGCATCCTTCTGAGTTGCAAGCAGAGTTACCCAGTGTGCTGTGAACAAAATGTATCATCCCTGACCATGCTTGCATCCCTGACCATGCTGGGGCAGACTAAAGTGAGTAAGGAGGAGCAACAGAATTGTGCCCCTTTTGTGTGGCTTTCAGGTGGTCTTGCCAACAGGCTGAGTGGTGGGAGGTTAAATGCCTTGTCAAGCATGTGGTACCCAAATGGCTGGTGCTTTTGCCATGCTCTATGTGCTTGAGACAAAGTTTGCAAATTGCAACAGTGAGATCGGCTGCACATGTGTAAAAAAAGGCCCAGACAGCTGAACTGTGGGAAGTGGGCCAAGAGAAAACAGCTCCACAATGTGATGGAACAGGGTGGCTGCTCTCTACTCTTTCATGGTGGCTGCCTTGTTGGGGTTGTGCCTCACCCCCAATTTCCTCCTCTGCTCTATCTGGCACCCAAGACATCATCTCCTCCATCCTCATTACCATTGGAGAGAACTTGGCAAAACACTGCGGCTGGGGGAATATGACTGCCAATTTGTGTACCAGTGTTCTCACCTCTCTGTAGGCTCCTGTTCCTAGCTTCCTCAACCGCAGAACTAACATCTGAATCAAGTAAAGGATGTGCATTATTTTGGACAAAGAGGCCAAACTCATTCAGATATAGAACACCTATAAAGGATGTGCATTGTCAAGGAGAAAGTGACTGACGCTGTGGTCAAATTACTCAGCTGACTCCTCCATGCCTAATGCTGGGGCTATGGCAGGAATAGCTGTGGACAAGGAGAAAGGTTTATTCACTCTGGCAGCTGCAGTGGTCTGTGCACTAGGCTCTGCTTGGGTGATGGAGGATGAGGAGGATGAGAATGGTTTAGTAAGCCAGTCCACCACCTCCTCTGCATGCTGTGGCTGGATAGCACAGGCAACATCACTAAACAGAGGAGATTATGCCGTTTGAGGACTGACCATGTCCACCTATGCCTGTGGACACATATGCTGCTGGTTCCCTCACAGTGCCATGGGAACATCTGCCTCTCCTTGTTGTCCTCCCAGACATGATGGGGGGTGCTTATTAACAAAATGTTATAAAGATATGGAAATGTGTATGTGGATGCACTTTAATCAATGGAAAGTGGTGTTTGGTGCACTTTAACTCGAGTACTCACTACACAGACACACTCCACTGATACACTATAATATCCTGCAGTAAAACTGCACTGACACACTGCAATATACTGTGTCAAACGTGCAGTAATGCACAGAAATATACTGTGTTCAACGTGCACTAACACACTAAAATATACAGCGCTAAACTTGCAGTAACGCACTGAAATATACTGCGTTATACGTACACTAACGCACAGAAATATACTGCGTTAAACGTGCACTAACGCACTGAAATATATGCCGTTAAACTTGCAGTAATGCACTGAAATATACAGCGTTAAACTTTTAGTAACACACTGAAATTTACTGCGTTAAATGTGCACTAACACACAGATATATACTGTGTTAAATGCGACCTAACACACTGAAATATATGGAGCAAAACTTTCAGTATTGCACTGAACTATACTGCGTTAAATGGCATGTAAAGCACTGAAATATATGAAGCTAAACTTGCAGTAACGTACTAAATATATGCGTTAAACGGCACGTAAGGCAAAGAAATATACGGCTTTAGACTTGCAGTAATGCACTTAAGTATACTGCGTTAAATGTGCACTAATGCACAGAAATAAACTGCGCTAAATGGCACATAACGCACTGCAATATACAGCGTTAAACTTGCAGTAACGCACTGAAAAAAACTGCGTTAAACGTGCACTAACGCACAGAAATATACAGCATTAAATGGCACGTAAGGCACTGAAACATACGGTGTTAAACTTGCAGTAACGTACTGAAATATATTGCGTTAAATGGAAGGTAACGCACTGAAATATACAACGTTAAACTTGCAGTAACGCACTGAAATATACTGCGTTAAACGTGCACTAAAGCACAGAAATATACTGCGTTAATGGCATGTAAAACACTGACATGTACGGCATTAAACTTGCAGTAACGCACTGAAATATACTGAGTTAAACGGTCACTACACTCACACTACCTGAACTATCACTAGATTCACACTAATGTAAAGGTGAATGGTGGTCACTACACTCACACTGACTGAACTATCACTAGATTCACACTAATGTAAAGGTGAAAGGTGGTCACTACACTCACATTGACTGAACTATCACTAGTCAAAAAATGAAGGGGGGAAGGAGAGGTAACAAACCTCAGAACTTTTACGGTGTTAAGTGAAGAGATGCAGACTCATTAATACAAGACATAAAATGGATATATATTTTATTACAAAGATAAAAAACATGAGAACAGTTTTACATCCATATCAAAAATCAATTGTTCTATAAAGGCATAATTGACAGACACTACCACTCTCAACATGTTTCGCTCAACAGAGCTTCCTCGGGACATTCCGGTGTGGCATTTTATATGCTATAGACAACAACAAGATTGAAATGAATACTCATGTTGATTTTAGTTAACACAAGAAACTTGTGAAACAAGGTTATTGGCATATATAAAACATGCAGGTATTTTGAAAGTAGTATTTAAAATAGTGGTTATGTGGGCATAAAGAGTATATGGGTACAGGGAGACACATGAACCTTACCAGAGCTTCTCTTAGTCAATATATAACTTGAAATTTAGATAAAAAAATATAAGTTCCATGTGTGCACAGGACATCCCATTATTTAAAGAGTTCTCCCAGTGTTTGCAGAAGATGATATAAATTATATTTTTTCTAAAGAAAAACAAAAAGGAATATACAGTATGTAAGATCATGACCACATTGAAGTATTGTAATAGGGAACCCTCTAATAGAGGATCAAAAAAAGAAGGTTACCTTAAAAGCTGAAGTGAATTGAATGAATTCCAAGCTAAAAAATCCAGCTTGTACAAATTGCTGTCCAGCAAAAATATTTAGTTCATATACAGCAAGAAAGACAGTCTGTATATATAACACAAGATTATACTCAAAGTATACCAGATTGATCCAAAAGCTGGAGCTCCCTAAACAGGACCTATTTTTTTTTTATAAAAGGGGTAATCACCATGAGGGAAGTCCCAACAGTCTAAAGATCAAGGCAATGTCTGTTTGAAATAAACAGCAAATCCGGTATCGATGTTGTAGAGAAAAAAAGAGGGGATAAACTTACCAGCATTAAAAGAACAAGATAGTAGGGAAGAACTGGGAGAGGTATTCCCTCTCCCTATCACAGAATGTCTCTGACAGAATGAGTAGCGGCGTGATGCCTCCGTTTATATTTCACTTCCGACCCGGTGGCGTCTGACGTCACTGCCAGGTCGCGGACGTGATAAGAGGATACCCCTGTGCATGCGCCAAAGTCAATGGCAGTGCATATGTAATGACGCTGGAAACCGTCAGAACACGGCCGCCAGTTTAGAAAATCGAAAATCGAATGCCCATACTATCTGGAACGTATGGGACACAGCCTATGTATGTAGATATTGAATCAGGCAAACTCATTTGCATAACCAATTCTAGCAAAACAAAGGACAAATAAGCAGCTGGAAAAAGCTAAAAAGGCTAGGGCGAAGCCGGGACTTACACCTCAAGGGGCTCAGATCGATCGGATCATTGATTAGCAAGCCGATTGATCGGTGCCCCGGGCGTCCGTACAAACAGATGGATTAGAACAAAACAAAAGTTGGAAAAAATATGAAGTGCACCCTGGATGGTTTGGCAGCAATTGGTTCAAGACAATTATTTACGATGTAGAAAAAATGATTAAGAATAAAGTTAACCAAATAGCAAAATTAAAGCGGAGCTCCACCTTAAAAAAAAAATATTAAAAGCCAGCAGCTACAAATACTGCAGCTGCTGACTTTTAATAAATGGACACTTACCTGTCCAGGGTACCCGCGATGTCGGCAGCAGAAGACAAGCAATCGCTCGTCTCCCGGCTGCCCCCGCCGCCATCCTCGGTGAGGGAATCAGGAAGTGAAGCGTTGCGGCTTCACTGCCCGGTTCCCTACTGTTTCCCAGAACACAGCGGGGGGGGGGGGGAAGTGGCGTAGATACCCACAGATTCTGCGGCTATCTATGCCTGGAAGTGGGTGCAAATACCTGTATTATACAGGTATCTGCACCCCCCTCCCTTCTGAAAGGTGCCAATTGTGGCACTGGAGGGGGGGGGGGATCCGATGAGCGAAAGTTCCACTTTAGGGTGGAGCTCCGCTTTAAATGATTGGCAGTCTGTTGGAAAGGTTCAGTCTATACCAGTTATCCATAGAATATACAATCTAGCAGCACATGAAAAAACATTATGTAGTTTCAATATACCCAGTGATTTAAAAAGACACTGGGAAATACAATAATGCACCCAAAGGCCAATACACAAATAGAATAGGAAATAGGAACAAACAGATAACAAAAAAAGGAGATAAAAACAGAAATGAACAAAAACCTAACATTACAGAAACGGTTTAAAACTTAGAGCATCATTTAGGCCAGGATGCCTAAGAGCACATAAATTATAGGTCCAGCGGGCCTCACGTTGTAGTAGGATTTTATCATTGTCACCCCCTCTCTCATTAGGGGGGACATGCTCAAGGGCAAAAAGGTGCATTATTGAATCATCAAAATTGTGGACTTATGGCCGTCTCCATCTTCTTTTTTAATACCAGGGAAACATGGTCCCTGATGCGATGGAAAAAGGGGCGTTTGGTTTTCCCCACGTAAAAAGAGTCGCATTCACACATCACTATATACACCAATGGATTGGCATGTTGCCCAAAATTTGGGCTTGTACATGCGTCCATTTGGAAGAATAATATGCCGAGATGCATGAATATAGCGACAGAAGCTACATTTGTTACATGGCCTAGTCCCTTTTGTCCCACCTGGGATTTCTGATTGTGGGGCATAATGACTATGCACAAAGTTGTCCCGTAATGACCTCGATCTTTTATAGGTTATCTCAGGATAGTCTTTTAAATGTTTTGAAACATTAGTATCTCACCTGTCGGTGCTGACCTGAGAACTGGGTAATCAACCTGACTAGGGATGAGCTTCGAGTTCGAGTCGAACTCATGTTCGAAATTACACAGTGAAGGAAGTTCCCCGCTCAAGCCAATGACGTAGGCGGGT